>CP143016.1:0-1326142 GCA_036287555.1 Hanseniaspora guilliermondii | reverse complement strand
TCCTTTCTGCTGGTTATGGTCTTACGTCCTACTGTTATGTCCGTATGCCCTTATGTCCGTACTCCTTTTGATTCTTGTTGATCACGTTTTTTTGTTACTCTTTTTCTCATTTTGTTGATCACGTTTTTTTGTTACTCTTTTTCTCATTTTGTTGATCACGTTTTTTATCCTTTTTTTCTCTTTTTTCTCTTTTTTCTTTCTTATGTTCTTGTTACTTTTCTAGTTTATTCTTTTCTCCTACTTTCTCCTTTTCTCTCTACTTCTTTTGGTACCCTACACTTTCTTTATTACTCCCGTTTTTCTTCTTCTTCTTCTTCTTTTTCTTTTTCTTTTTCTTTTTCCATGCTGCTACTGAGATTGTACCCATCGTTCAATACAAAGGTTACATATATACTTCATGAGAATAATTACTTTTCATCTTTTCATGAATAAGAGTAATTAATTATAATAAAAAATAAAATAAAGTATAAGTTTATACGTTATTTGAAATGATGTATATATTCTGATATACAGTCATACATCACAAGTAGAAGCAAACAAAAAAAATTAAATCATTCATATTCAATATTCAATACGTGTATTTTATTTTTCTATATCCTCCATCCTCCTATGTTTTTCTTCTTCTTTTTCTTTTTTTTTTTCTTGCTGCTATTGAGATTGTACCCTTCGTTCCGCTCCGCTACACTGTGGGCACTACTCGTGCTTCGCACTCGTCTTTAGAGACTCTACTGATGAATTTCCATTACTTATCTATGATTATGCTATCTGCAACTCTAGGAAGCATGGCTAAAAGGACCTCAAAATGGTTTGGATACAAGGAGCCAACATTTTACGATCACCAATATAACCATTATGAACCTCCTGATATCAAAATTTTGCCAACCATCCCAATAAAAAAATAATATAACCAAACGTGCTGGCTCTTATATCAAATTTTTTGACAAGTCAAAGTTGGAGCACACATTGATTGATAGAGTTGAAATTTCTCAGCTTTCAAATCTGATCAAAACGGTTTTATCCTTCATCAACTTAAGCTTAAAAGGCCATGTCTTCATGTCATCCATAAATCATACATCTAAAACGGGCATTTACAATATTCATGATTGTATCAAAAATTAAAGACTGGCATTTTCATATATCCAAATATAATCACAAATTTTCAGAAAGCATAATCAATTCAAACATTCTTAATTACAATGACTTTGCATGTGGCTTGCACACTCCTCAAATTAATTTTTTCGTGGACAACCATAAACAATTTCCACTTCTAAACTTAAAAAAAAAAAATAACATTATTAATTTGCTATTGAAACCAAAAAAAAAGCATTTATTCCTATTTGAAAATATGACCTTACTCCAAGAAACATCATCACATACATACATTTAAGAGCTAATAAACAACTATGAAACTGATGACTTATTACTCTTTTTGAGATACATCAACAGTCTATACAATTTAAGAAATACATAATTATTTTACATTTAAGAATGAGCTAATATAAAATTTAATACTTTTTTGTTAACTTTGTTTTAAATGTAAACAATTTTCTTTTAAAATAATTTATTTGGTTTATATCACGTGAAAAATGTAAACATTCTATTGCTTTAGGAAAATCAATTAGAGTCACGTGAAGGTTTTTGAAAATGGCAGAGGAATATATTCTTTCAAAATGGATAACAGACAAGGAAAAGTTTGATCAATTTAATTATATTTTCAGATGGAAAAAGAAATACAGTGATTGGAAGTCAGTGGCGTCTTTTTATCTATCAAGAAACTTAAAAACTTTCAGAAAATATGATGATGAGCCTTTCTTTGATATTAAAACTCTTAAATTTAATTTATAAGGAGCTGTAGATTAAGCTAAGGAACACTTCTTTTCTTACTCCAAATGTGAAAATTTGAAAAAAAAAAAGGAAAACAGAATATCAAAATAGTTTTTGAGAAATCAAGTATACAACAAAGCTCAGATCCTGGATTTGATTTTCTTAGCAATGTTGATTTATTATACCTTATTTCTGAAAATGAGCTTAAAAAAACTACAAGTTCGGTGAGACGCAGTAGTGAGGTTTGATGAACCATTGCTTTACTTTTATTGATCCTTTTTCAAAAGATAACAATAAACTTGAGGATTATGCAACAAACGGTGAAATAATAAAAACTTTGCAGCTAAAATCTTTCTTAGAAAACCCAAAATTTTTTTATTTCATTCATGATAAGGGTTGGTTAATTCAACTCAATGTCATCAGCTACTCTTGAACATATATTTATTATTGCTAATAAGTTTATTGGAAAAGACAACCAAAACATATCTCACTACACCAAGGCCGTGAAAGCTAAGGCCCAATACACTTTTTTTAGAAAAATGGATACGTGATTCTGAATGCCACAATATTTCTTATTCTACTGCAATAGGAGAGAAAAGGTTAAAGGAGTTACATGTTAAGGTCAATATAAATTAATAATCAAAGTTCAGAGGAAGTAATAGGGATGTTTTTCCCGCTGGTGAAAATGAAAAAAAAGGAACAGGAGTTGAACAAATTTTTTCATACAAACATTTTATTTTTTCGCGCTACCAGTCGTATTTAGGTGTAAATTGAAAAGAGGTTGGACAAAAGATGTCCAGGTGGTAAAATTTTACTAGTCTTTTTTTCCTTTTTTCTTTTTTTTTTGGTCAAGAAAAAAGCTCTTTTTTTTTTTTTTTTTTGAAAAAGAGCGGGTAAATTGAAAAATATTTCCCAAAAGGAATTTTTTCTGGGGTAAACCCTTTTATTTTTAGAGCTATATATACGCTAATTTACTCATGTATCACAGATTCATTAAAATATGCAGTTAGCTGTTGCACACCAATGTGTAGAGTTTGGCGGTATTATATCACCAAAAATTCGGATTAATAGCCAGTTTCTTGAGTTACCTTTCTTTAAATTTGAAATTTCAAAGGGGTGTATAAGGAAAAAAAGCTCAAACGCGCATTTTTCAAGATTTCACGACTGAAATGGAATTTAATCAATAAAGGTTTAAATATATTATTAGTGTACGTTTGGTAAGATTAAAAAAGGACTGGATTACTCGACTTAGAGGTTCAAATTAATCGATGGATCAAACCAGAAACACACCATGATAGTTTGCATTTTCTGGAGGAGAGACTAATGGAGGAAGCCAATGGCAATGCTATTAGTATTGATAACATTGCGGCAAACGAAGAGTCATTTGATTGAAATGTTTAACTCATTAGCTCATTTCAACCGCTCTATATACAAATCAAAGTTCATTGTCAAATGGAATATATACTGACTATTCATTTATATAAACAACAATGTACAAATAGCTAAGATTGCTGGTGAATATTTAATAGATTTATTAGTATTTTGAGTGTATTTGGCCCTGTTTATAGATTCCCACCAAAAAAACAGAAAAAAGGAAACAAATTTGACACACGAGCCTGTAAATCTGGACATGAAGTTTTGGCCTTTTTTGACCAAAATTTTTCCTTTTGTTTTCAAATCTTAAAATGTTCCTAATATATTATATGTATATACAATAACTTCTCCAAAGGTTGAAAACAGTAATTGATTTTTTTGGTGGTGTAAAAAAATACTTCCAAAATTTAAAATTAGAGGTTTTCAATCCTAACTCATGTCTGGATGTAAAAATGCCGGAGATAAACACATAGAGTCTCGGTTATCCAAATATTTTGATTGATGAGTTCTTGAATTCTTCTTATTTTTAAGCATTCTTGCATAGGTTTGTTTTAATAATTTTTTCAATTCAAGACATTATTAATTTTGCTCTTATAAATCTTAATCACTAATTAAATTTACGAGTTTTTTTTTTTAGATTCAGAAAAATTGCTGTTGAAGAATAAAGCTGTTTATTTGAAAACAAAATTCTTATTAGAGCAAATTTTCAAGTATTAAGTAAACTGTTAATTGTTTTGTTCAAAAGGGAAAGAAG
The DNA here is from genome assembly GCA_036287555.1 of Hanseniaspora guilliermondii. Classification (NCBI taxonomy): domain Eukaryota; kingdom Fungi; phylum Ascomycota; class Saccharomycetes; order Saccharomycodales; family Saccharomycodaceae; genus Hanseniaspora; species Hanseniaspora guilliermondii. The sequence goes on along the minus strand of CP143016.1, from coordinate 1,322,190 downwards.
TCTTGGCTGTAAATTATTGCTCGCAGAACAAAAAAGTCTTGGTTGAAAAAAAAAAAAAAAAACTCAAGAAAAAAAAAAGTCTTGGAAAAAAAATTTTTTTTTTTTTCAAATTCGAAATATGAGCCTAAACAATGGAAATAGCAACATAGAGCCATTTATTTTAGATTTTATTATTTTTAAGGAGTCAAGATGATTTTTTTTTAAAAATGAAGGCGCAATCTTGGTTTTTGTTTACATTGTTTTAAAACTCTGAAATTAAAAGTTGGAATGATTAAAATACAAGAAAAAGGTATAATTTAATAAAAATAAGTAAAACTTTGTAAAAAGCAAATGAATCTAAAATATTAGAAACTTGGGATGCGTTTTATTTACAATTAGACGATTTTGAATAAAGATTCTTAAATGAATTTTAGAGCTTATCAAGCTTTTGTTTAACATATATTTGTCTTATACTAGAAAAAAAAAAAAGAAAATATATTTTGATTGTGAATTTCTTGCTAATATTTCTCATGTCAGGAGATGTAGTACATTAAATAGATTCTCTCATAGTTTTTATAGCAAAATCATAAAAAGAATATAGAAACTTAATTTACCACATTATGAGACACTAATTAAGTTTAATTTAACTATAAGTTTATCGAACACTATATTTAGCGTATTTATTTCTAGATCTTGAAAATTAATGTGATCTCAAGAACAATGTTTTCCACGGAGTTTTTTCCTTTTTGCTCTCTATTTTTTTAAAAATTCCAATCACATTTTGCTTTATTACGTAATAATAAATAATTCTTGGTAAAAAATAATAGGCATTCAACTGTACTGAAGAAACTCATAGTGATATCATAGCTATAATATAATTTTAACTGCAAACTATTTTCACAAGTATTAATTATTCTACAAAAGCAACGCAGTACAATATGTTTTTCTAACAATAAAAAAGAAAAACATTAAAAACAAAAAGTTTGAATGGGACTTTAGTGAATATATTTCTTAAAAATTAAAAAAACAAAACCCTTTTTTTCTTGTTTTCAAAGTTAAAACCTATATGAAATCAGATTTAAGCTATTGTAATCCTAATTATTGTTTAAGTGCTTTAAAAAAATATCATACGAGAAATTTATTCTTGTTTACAATCAAGATCTTGGTTTTGCATTCAAGCTATTGTATACTATCATTAAAGAAAAAAGAGCCCGTAATCGGAAGTGTTTTCTCTTAGAGTTTATATTTGTGCTGCATTGCATGCATGAATAAGAAAGTATTTTATTTATTAGTTCTTATGCCTTATATTTAGTCTAAGAGCATTTTTTCAAAAAAATGAATATCAGGTGGTTTTTATTCAAAAAAAAAAAAAAAAAGAAAAAAAAAAAGGAGTAATAATGTTTCATTATGTTGTAAATCCTCAGCAAAAATTTTTAGGATAATTGCATTTATGTTTTCTTGTTTTTTCATGCAACTTTTTTTTTCTTGATGGATATGAGCTGCATAAACCGTTGAATCATCAAGAAATATTAATGCGCCTCTATTTTTCTCTATTGTTATTCTTTAATTTTAAACAACAGCTTTTTCTTGGATTTTTTTGTTTTTTTATTCTTTTTAATTAAAAAATACTAAATAATAGGCAAATTATTCAAATATTTTTTTTTTTGAAATAATAAGTCTTGGTAAACTCAAGAAAAATTAAGTTAAATCCTAAAATTATTATTTTTTACCAAGACTTGAAAACTATACATCCCAAAAAAAAAAAGCAGTAAATTAATATTTTTTAGTATTTTTTTTAAGAAATTGTAAGCTGGAAGACCTCATATATAAGGCCATGTACCTTTACAAAGTATGTTAATTTATGTGTTTTTTATGGGAGTTTCTTGCTTTACATTAATGCATATCAATTATTCAATGTAGTTAGTGTTATACAAAACCAAAAAAAAAAAAAAAAAAGAAAGAAAAAAAATCTCATATGTTGCAGTCATCGTTGAGTATTTTAGCAATTTTTTTAATTTTACCAATGGCAAATGCTGTTGGTCAAAAGAGCTTTTCCAACAAAATAGGATGTCAAGTTAACAATAATATGGAGTTAGTCTCTGGATTAACAGGTAGTGTCTACTATTACCCATGGCTAAACTACAATGCCGCTGCTAAAAAAGGTCGTCAAAATAATTTGCTCTATGAAACTGAAGCCTATTTATCTGGAGGTTATGTTGGTGATGGCTCAATTATTACACAAGATCACACTGTTTATACTAGTCCTGGTGTTATTGCAAATGATGTAACTGCTACTGAGTTGTACTTTAGAAATGACAGCCCTTGTGATACTAATGGTTGTGAAGGTGAAGTTTGGCTTGATTTAGATTACTTTAGCAATGCTGATGGTACTGCTGTGAGCGTTCCTTTCAAGCAATTTGCCTTACACATGAACGGTTACATTATTCCTAACATTACTGGTCAATACATTATAAACTTAAACTACATCGATGACTTGGCTATCATAAACATTGGTTCTAATGGTTTCAAATCTCCAAACTGTTGTGGTAATTATTCTCCAACCGGCGATGTTAGTGGTAATAACACTATCCAATCTATTTGGACTTCTAACGGTCCTTCCGGTATCAACGAGGCTGTCTTAGAATTAGTTGCTGGTGTTGCTTACCCAATTGAAATATTCTACGTCAACAGAGGTGCTGCTGGTGCATTACAATTAGAGTATATTGATCCTAACGGTGATACCCATAAGACCTTTGAGGGTTTCATTTACCATTTGGGCTCTGAAGCTGTCTGTAATTATGTAGAAAAACATGTCACTACAATTGAATGGGACCAGTCATCCACCTTGACTTCTATTACATCAGACACAACCATGTTAACAGAGACAAACAGCTATTTAACTGACTCTCCTGTTACTTTTTCTGGAACTTTAATTCAAGAAAGCGATATAATTTATGTTCCTATTCCAACCAAAACAACTTATTGGACTGGTTCAGATACTATATCTACTACATCTTATTTAACTACTACCGACACAGATGGCTCTTCAGTTACTAGTTCTTTTATCTATGTTAAAACACCGGAAAAAACTACTACTAAATTATGGTCAGGTAGCTATACACTTACTACGAACAGCAGTATCATTACAACAGATTCTATAGGAAGCACTACTACATCACCGGTGATTGTTGTCGAAACCCCAGAATCCACCATCACCGTTCCATGGACTGGTTCTGTTACTTCTACTACCACTTCATCAACTGTTGTTACTGGTACTGATGGTAAGCCAACCACTGAAACTGTCATCGTTGTTGAAACTCCTGAGTCTACCATCACCGTTCCTTGGACTGGTTCTATTACCTCTACCACCACTTCATCAACTGTTGTCACTGGTACTGATGGTAAGCCAACCACTGAAACTGTCGTTGTTGTTGAAACTCCTGCATCTATTGTCACTGTTACTACACCATGGACTGGTTCTGTTACCTCTACCACCACTTCATCAACTGTTGTCACTGGTACTGATGGTAAGTCAACCACTGAAACTGTCATCGTTGTTGAAACTCCAGCATCTACTATTACCGTTCCTTGGACTGGTTCTATTACCTCTACCACCACTTCATCAACTGTTGTCACTGGTACTGATGGTAAGCCAACCACTGAAACTGTCGTTGTTGTTGAAACCCCAGAATCCACCATCACCGTTCCATGGACTGGTTCTGTTACCTCTACCACCACTTCATCAACTGTTGTTACTGGTACTGATGGTAAGCCAACCACTGAAACTGTCATCGTTGTTGAAACTCCTGCATCTATTGTCACTGTTACTACACCATGGACTGGTTCTATTACCTCTACCACCACTTCATCAACTGTTGTTACTGGTACTGATGGTAAGTCAACCACTGAAACTGTCATCGTTGTTGAAACTCCAGCATCTACTATTACCGTTCCTTGGACTGGTTCTATTACCTCTACTACCACTTCATCAACTGTTGTCACTGGTACTGATGGTAAGCCAACCACTGAAACTGTCGTTGTTGTTGAAACTCCTGCATCTATTGTCACTGTTACTACACCATGGACTGGTTCTGTTACCTCTACCACCACTTCATCAACTGTTGTCACTGGTACTGATGGTAAGTCAACCACTGAAACTGTCATCGTTGTTGAAACTCCAGCATCTACTATTACCGTTCCTTGGACTGGTTCTATTACCTCTACCACCACTTCATCAACTGTTGTCACTGGTACTGATGGTAAGCCAACCACTGAAACTGTCGTTGTTGTTGAAACCCCAGAATCCACCATCACCGTTCCATGGACTGGTTCTGTTACCTCTACCACCACTTCATCAACTGTTGTTACTGGTACTGATGGTAAGCCAACCACTGAAACTGTCATCGTTGTTGAAACTCCTGAGTCTACCATCACCGTTCCTTGGACTGGTTCTATTACCTCTACCACCACTTCATCAACTGTTGTCACTGGTACTGATGGTAAGCCAACCACTGAAACTGTCGTTGTTGTTGAAACTCCTGCATCTATTGTCACTGTTACTACACCATGGACTGGTTCTGTTACCTCTACCACCACTTCATCAACTGTTGTTACTGGTACTGATGGTAAGTCAACCACTGAAACTGTCATCGTTGTTGAAACTCCTGAGTCTACCATCACCGTTCCATGGACTGGTTCTATTACTTCTACCACCACTTCATCAACTGTTGTCACTGGTACTGATGGTAAGCCAACCACTGAAACTGTCATCGTTGTTGAAACTCCTGAGTCTACCATCACCGTTCCTTGGACTGGTTCTATTACCTCTACCACCACTTCATCAACTGTTGTTACTGGTACTGATGGTAAGTCAACCACTGAAACTGTCATCGTTGTTGAAACTCCTGAGTCTACCATCACCGTTCCATGGACTGGTTCTATTACTTCTACCACCACTTCATCAACTGTTGTCACTGGTACTGATGGTAAGTCAACCACTGAAACTGTCATCGTTGTTGAAACTCCAGCATCTACTATTACCGTTCCTTGGACTGGTTCTATTACCTCTACCACCACTTCATCAACTGTTGTCACTGGTACTGATGGTAAGCCAACCACTGAAACTGTCGTTGTTGTTGAAACCCCAGAATCCACCATCACCGTTCCATGGACTGGTTCTGTTACCTCTACCACCACTTCATCAACTGTTGTTACTGGTACTGATGGTAAGCCAACCACTGAAACTGTCATCGTTGTTGAAACTCCTGAGTCTACCATCACCGTTCCTTGGACTGGTTCTATTACCTCTACCACCACTTCATCAACTGTTGTCACTGGTACTGATGGTAAGTCAACCACTGAAACTGTCATCGTTGTTGAAACTCCAGCATCTACTATTACCGTTCCTTGGACTGGTTCTATTACCTCTACCACCACTTCATCAACTGTTGTCACTGGTACTGATGGTAAGCCAACCACTGAAACTGTCGTTGTTGTTGAAACTCCTGCATCTATTGTCACTGTTACTACACCATGGACTGGTTCTGTTACCTCTACCACCACTTCATCAACTGTTGTCACTGGTACTGATGGTAAGTCAACCACTGAAACTGTCATCGTTGTTGAAACTCCAGCATCTACTATTACCGTTCCTTGGACTGGTTCTATTACCTCTACCACCACTTCATCAACTGTTGTCACTGGTACTGATGGTAAGCCAACCACTGAAACTGTCGTTGTTGTTGAAACCCCAGAATCCACCATCACCGTTCCATGGACTGGTTCTATTACTTCTACCACCACTTCATCAACTGTTGTCACTGGTACTGATGGTAAGCCAACCACTGAAACTGTCATTGTTGTTGAAACTCCTGCATCTATTGTCACTGTTACTACACCATGGACTGGTTCATTCATAAGCACTTACACTACTGAAATTACTATCACCGGTGAAGATGGGGAATCAAGCAAGATATCTGAAATAGTAGTTCAAACTCCTGCACCATCTTTAAGAACAACCATTCCATGGACAGGCCACTTTACTACATCATTCACAACTAAGACTGTCTTTGTTGGAGTTGGTAACACATCCTTAACTGTTCCTGTTGTTGTTGTAGAAACTCCTACAAACTTTGGTTGGAATGCTACTACATTGGAAACAGCTTCAATTGAAAAGCCATCAACTGCTGTAACTGCTGAAATCAACACTGATTATGAAACTGTTGCTTGTACAGAATACAGTTGTTCAGAACCAAGCCAAACTTCTGGTTTAATATCATCTGCCAACAATATACAAAGCAGTGTACAAACAACATACTTGACCAGCTCTAAAGAAAGTTCATCTTATGTTTCTGCAACCACAAAGACATCTGCCTCCTCAAGTTTGAAAACATCCGCTTTCCCAAGTATACAAACATCCATTGCATCAGTTTCTACCCCTTCAATAATCACTACTGAAAATGTCAACAAAGGAAACTCTGTAAAGATAAGTGCTTTATTCATTCTGTTATTGCAATTAATATAATTTGCATTATAATGTTCTTTTAATATATATATATCTTTATGTAATTCATACTTAACTCTTCGTTCTATCTTTTTTTAATTCAAAGACAAACTTATCGTAAATGCTTTATTAGTCTCACTGATTTTATTCCATGACTACATATATTGCCTAAATAGACTGATAACTACTAATGATACGTTTTTATTTAATATTAAAAAAGAAAAGAAAGCTTTTTCTCAAAATAATATATATATTAGCGAAAGATTTTTCAGGATTTATATCTATCTTCTTTACTCTAGACATTAAAAGCGCTCCCTTTTAAAGATGATTAAAAGTACTAACTACTTTAATTAAAGAGACTCAACAAATTCATCATTTTGATACTTCTTTCCTTCAGTTAAAGCTGCAATTCCGGACACAGCCCCTAAGCCCTTAATACCATCACCAAACAAATCAGCAACCTCCTCCAAAGTTCTTCCAGATGTTTCAATGAAAGTAAAGCATACAAAAAACTCAACAAATAAAATGCAAACATAGACAATGTAATATTTCCATTGTATAGCATCCATTGCAATAGAGTTTACAAATCCATTAAAAATGTGTAAAGTAAATTGGACAACCATTAGAACTGATATTCCTTTTGCTCTTATGGTATATGGTAGAATCTCTGTAACATAGGTAAAAGGCAAACCATTCAATCCCAAGTTGTAGAAGAAAAAATAAATAAAAATAAATGCTAAGACTGTTTTGCCCATAGCTTTATTTTTAAAGTCTGTTTCTTCAGCTCTAGCAGAAAGAATAGTCCAAATTAACAAAGAAACAAACATTCCTGCAATAGATGACTTGATCAATAAAACTCTTTTTTTTACTAGAGAAATTATCCAAAAGGATTGTATAACACTACACCCTAAATTATAAATCATCAATCCAGCATTTATAATTAATTGTTGCGAAGATGAAGTATAGCCTATAGAGTTTAACACTTTTCCCAAATAGTATGATAGAATACCATTACCAGATAACTGCATGAATATACCAATCCAACAGATGATCCACATTCGTTTTAAATTAGCAGATGTCTTGAATAAGTCCGTAAACTTAGTTTGCGAAGCAATATTTTCTTGTTCAATAGCCAATTGAATTTCTGTCATTTCATATTCAACCAATTCTTGTCCGTTTTCCATGTTTCCTGCATGCAAGTCGTTTAGTACAGCTCTTGCCTCTTCATATCTACCCTTAGAAACATACCATCTTGGAGATTCTGGAACACATAAAGGTACCAAAATTAATTGAACAAAGGAAAACAAGCACTGGCAAATAGATGGAATTCTCCATGACCAATGATGAGGAGCATTTCTAACACCAAATGATATCCAAGCTGCTGTAACAGCACCTAAATACCAACTTGAATTATAGTAATTGATTTGAACAGATCTAGCTGTAGGTTCCGGATAGGCAAGTTCAGCAATCAAAGCAGGTGCAGAACTTTGAATCACACCTGAACCAATACCAATGACAACTCTACCTGCAATCATCATACCTAAAACATCACGCTTTTTGTAGTTTTCAGGATATCCATCGGTTTTCCAAGCACCCGAAACTGATTGGATCAAAACTCCAAGAATCATAACAGCATTGCAATATATTAAACATTTCTTTCTTCCAAACTTGTCATTAAATTTTGCAGAGAAAAAAAAGGAAAGAAAACAACCAAAAAAGTAACCACTTGTTAATGCCCCCAAGATTGATCCTTTTACATTCCCTATTGCATTCATAAAGTCCTTTTCAGTATACAAAGAGTTAAGCAATGAGCTATCAAACCCAGTATTACATGAAGTTAAAGAAATTATGAAGATTATCCACATAAGTTTTTGAAAGTGTCTAAGCTTGTACCATTTTTTATCATGAACTGGTAAAACTGTGTAGATGTTGATATCTTCTTCATCTTTCAAGTTAAAATCCTGTGAACTGTCTTTATTTTGTTGATCAACGTTTTTTGGAAACTTCTCAACAGCATCAGAAGTGGATTCACTTGAATCATTGTTATTAAAAGACATTTTTTTTTTTGTTTGAAAAATATTGCGTCAATACTTCACTAATGGTTTTTAGTTTGAGCTTTACTAATGGTTTATCTTCTTTTACATGTGTAGGTGAACAAAACTAAAATATAAAAAGCAAATAAAGATGAAAGAATTTTACTTTTAATGAATTTTTTTAAGAATTATTAGGGTGTTTATATAATAACAATTTTCAATGATAAGATTGGTTTCTTATCATGGTTTCTTTAACTAACAAAAAAATATATATATAATAGGTTTAATGAATATTATTTAGATGCTGTTGGTTTCTCCATTGATCCTCTCAATAAATCATTATTGTATATCTGAAAGATGTGTAAAAATCCTCCATCCCCTCAATAGAGCTATATGTCGAGATATACATTTAATTATAATTCTAAGATTTCTGTTCATATTTTAATTATTTCGTGTTTTCAATCAAATTACAATTTGGTACAGGACACTCAAACCGAAGAAAGAATTATTTCCCCCCCCCTTAAAAAAAATCTAAAAGAGAGAAAATAAAAATGTTAAAATTTGATTTTCTCCGGAAAAGAGGAAAATCCCTTTAAATAGAGATTTACCAAATAAACCTCATTGTTGGATTATGAAAGGATGAAAGGGATGAGATTATCTTCTCGGAGCCTACATTTCCTATCAAAAACGGATACTTGTTTTCCGAATGAGCATGTGACCTCTTCTTTATATAATTACTATAAACAGTTGGATAATCAGGAAAACTAGAAATTATAACAAAATAAAAATAAAGAGAATAACTATATACTTGACTCTTGGTGTTCGTTTTCAGCAAAAGGATTGCTAAATGTGGTTTCTGCGGAATCACCATTGACCACGCTTTCAGATGCTTCAGAAACAGGCTGTTCTGATAAACGTTCATCTAACTCATTATCATTCAAAAGTTCACTGGATAAGTCATCATTATCCAATTCAAAGTCTTCGTCTGATGGATCTTCATTATCAATTATATCAAATTCGTATGTTTCTGCTCTTAATCTTTGGAACTTTTGTGTTTTATGAACAAACAACAAATAATACAATGATGATAATATGAATATTAACATGAACAGTCCTAAGTAATGATGAGCCTTTAACAATCTTTCACCCTTTTTCAATGTTTCATGTTCAGGTTCCTTAGCAGTTTCAGTTGGAGTGGCTACTATAGAAGTACTTATGTAGGTGCTAGATGGAGTGGGTAGATTCTCATAAGAGCTTGTGAAAGTTGTGGAGCTGATCTCTATGCCTTCATCCTTTTTCTCACCAAATATTTCAAACTCCCAACTCTTTAAATGGAGGTCATTACTATTTAAAGTCACTCTACTCTTCAAGGTCCATTCTCCTACTGGTTGAGTACCCCAGTGAACAACAGACATAAACTTCCAGTTAGGGAAACCTCCGCCTCTTTTGTCTAGTTTCCTAGGAATAGCTAAATGTGATACAGAACCATCTGGGGCTATTAAATCAATTTCTGTGAATCCTCTCATCTTAGCATCCGCATCTATAACAACAGTAATGTGTTCCAAATGCTTGAAATCTTGAATATCTTCCTCAGTTATGTTGAACTTGCTCTCTATATATTCATTGTCTTTGCTACTGGACTTATCTACTTGTATTCTATCAAATTTTTTATTAACTTGCTCATTGACATTTTCCCAATTCTGAGCCATTTTGACAATTTCAAATGCATCTATTTTACCAAAGCCATACATGTGTGAGTATTTTTTATTGAAGTAATTTGCAGGTTGTTGCCATTTGGATGGATCGGTCTCATCATCAACAGGTACACTGGTTAGGATATTCAAATACTGCAAATCTCTCCATGTGATTCTTGGATTGGCTTCCAATACTAATGCATAAACACCCGCTGCCAAAGGAGCAGCTGCCGAGGTACCACCATGCTTATCTGAGCAAACATTATTGATGTCTGTTGAGTGGATGTATTCATTTGATCCTGATGAGTATGTGACTGTTAGCAATGCAGAACATGATTCAGAGTATGGGGAGTGCAATCCTTTCCAGTCAATAGCACCAACTGTGATTGAGTATATGCTGTTTGTGTATCCATCGTAGTTACAATTATCACCCAAGTTTGCACCATTCCCAGATGCAAACACATAGATGTTTCCCTTGCTGCTTCTTCCTTCTGTTACCCCCTTCACCATGGCTTGTGATACTAGTTCTGAAGGCTTTTCCATTTCTCTCCCATTATCGGTTGGCCCCCATGAACATGAATAAATATCGTTTATGTTCATTTCGTATATCAGTGATGCTGCTTCTTCTTCTGGTGTGACATCTCCAGATAATATTCTTAGGCCTGAAACCTTTGCATTGTAAGCAACTCCCAATCCACAGTAATGGTTATCCTTAGCAGCAGCTATTTCACCAGCACATCTGGTTCCATGGTAATCATCAGCTAATCTGGGCTTGGGAAGATCATTCTTATCATTGAAATCATATGATCCTTTTGCATTGAAGTTGTTCTTTAAATCAATGTTTTCATAATCCAAACCATCATCAACTATAGCCACAGTCACCCCATTCCCTGTGATGTTCATATCCCAAACTTTTAATACATTCAAATCATTTCCTTCATGAAATGAGTTGTAGATGTGCCATTGTTTTTTGAAGAGAGGGTCATTGATGTGGTAGTCATTCATTACCTTTTCTATTTTATTCTTTTGTTCATCACTGAATCCAGACCAATCAGGATCAGTTTGTTGATCATCAGAGATTGTTGTGTCTATTGGAACAGGAGCTCTTTTGAACAATCTTCTTTCCGGATTTAAAGTATGTATTTTTTTATTTTCAAAGAAATCATGTTGTTTTAAAATATCTCTTTTGATGAGATGTTTAGGTATAGAAATAACTTGATGTGTATCCTCAAACCCATACAGACTGTTTTCATACTTATAATTCATATTTGTATTTGATTTCAAGAAGCTATCTAACTCTTCAATTGAACTTTCTATTACATAATAGTTATAATTATTGTGATCCTTAATGTTCTTGAACCCGCTCAAAAACTTTAAATAGCTGAACAAAACATAAATCCATAATAATGGAATCATCTTGATAACTTAAAATGAGTGTTTTGTTTGGTTGAAGTAATGTGTTATTTTCATCTTTTTGTATAATTTTTTTTCAAAAAAAAAAAAAAAAAACAACTTATTTTTTTTTGTAGAGTAATTTCTCTCGGGGTAAAAGAAAAAGAAAAAGACAAAATTGAGAAACACGCGCAGACATCCATTACTAACCAAAAGAAGAGAAAATCATATCAAAATCCAAGACATTATACACAACTGAAGATGACTAACAATAAAGTTAACCTCAAAATAAATAAAAGAATAAACTAGCAATATGCTTTTTAAATCTTAAAATAACATTAATAAAAAAAATATTGGAATAAATATATATATGTTTGCCGACTTCCTAACCAAAGAGTTCAATCTTTGTGTGATTTGTATTTTACTATTATTGGAATATTTACATTTTGAATTTATTTACTACAACAGGAAGATTGTTTACCAGCAACAATATCTTCATAGCAAACGATCTTGTTGGTTTCAGCAGTAGCTATAGGCAAGTCTAAAGCAGGATTTTTCCAGAAGAAACATACAGGAATGATGGCAAACTCAACCTTATCCATGGACATGACTGGGAATTGTTCAGTTGAAGGAGCATGGGATAGCCCCAAGGTGATGTTACAAGACAACTCAGCATTTCTGATGGATTTTCCAGACTTTTCATCTTCTTCCAACCATTTGGCCAAACCAGTGTCTTCCTTGGATTGATTGGTTAACTCACCAGCAACATAGTTTCTGTCATCAGCAGCATGGTATGCCCAGAATTGCTTTGTGGCGAATTTAGCTCTCTTGATGTTTTGGGAGTTTGGACCAGCCATGATCAATTGATGAGCAGGAATCTCAACCTTGTAACCAACTGGAGTCATGGAGACTGGGTTGATGACGTTTTCGTTGATGAACTTATAAGTTCTGTTGGTGAATGGAGATTGTTCAATGTGACCGGATTTTTCTAACCAAGTTCTCTTGGCCTTGAAACCAACTAACCAATCTTCTTCCTTGTCTTCCAAAGGAACAAAGTCATCGTAACAAACAGAGTTCAAGTCACCATCGAATCTTGGATCCAATCTGAATGAGAACAAGTGTTGGTGGTATTGGGCGTTGACACCTGGAGCGACGATGGTGGAGTGGTCGGTCTTGGTGTTTGGTTCAATAGCAGTGGTGGATAGAATACCAGTGGCTCTGACTTCAGTGGTGATGGAACCATTTTGATCTAGAATGAATTGGATGATGTATTCGTAGTTGGCAACGGTGGCAACAGTTTGCAAGATCAATTCTCTTCTTCTCAGAACCAACTTGTTGTTTTCAGTTCTGTAGTTCTTATGTAAACATTGAACACCATTGTCAACTTCATGCATACAAACTTGGTTCTTAACAACAACAGGCTTACCTTCAATATCAGCCTTGCAACCATCGAAGTACTTGATGTAACCCAAACAACAGCCAGAACCCAATGGGAAGGTGGTGTTACCGAAACCAATTTCAGAAACATCAAAGGCCATTTTGGAAGCTAAGGCATTCTTGTGCTTTTCACCTGGCTTTGTGGACATTGGCTTGGCAGAGTACGGAACAATCATGTCATTCAAGCAATACTTCCAGATCAATGGTCTTCCCTTGAAGTAGATGTTGTTCAATGAGAACCCCTCTCTAACATTGGTTTGGACATAGAATTCCCAACCTTGCCATTCAACCTTGTTGTTGTTTGTGACATTGAAGGAAACACCCTCTGGTTGGTTGATGGTTAATGGCTTCAAGTTCAATTCAGGTTCCAAATCAATTCTGACATCTGGGTAGTATTCAAACTTGTGGATATCTTCAGGAATAACCCAGTCATTCAATCTATCAGGAGTGATAGGAGTGGAATCATCTCCATCCATGGCCAAGTAAAGCATGTCAATGAATTCACAAGTGAAGTAGTCAACAATGACAGTGAAAGGCAAAGGTAAGGCATAGTGGTTGGATTCTGGATGATCCAATTTGATGAAGAAATAAATTTGAGCCTTTGGCTTCAAGTGATCTTCTGGCTCACCTCTGTTACCGTACATCCAAGTTTCCGAAATGACATTGTAACCTAACTCACCTAAAGTTGGGTGTTTGAATTTCTTGTTTTCTAGATTCAATCTAGCAATGTTTTCCTTGACTTGAGGCAGTTCTAAAACTTCCTTGTCCAGTTTCTCAACAAAGTCAGCTTGCATAGGTCCTAAACCTTCTTCTTCAGTGGTGATTTCAACGGTTTTGGTTTTCAAGTTGACGATGGACTTGTACAAAGGCAATTCGTTGTTTTTGTAGAATAAAACATAAGCCTTAGGATCAATAACTGGTAAGCCTTCAGTTTCACCAGCTCTTAACATGTCTACTAATTTGGTAGCTTGCTTTCTTGGTGGATTTAGCTTATCAATTTGAACAAATTGAACTACGTCTTTAACATTCTTTGGATGCTTTTTGATTAATTCAGTAGCTAATTCAACATCAGCAGGGACTAAAGGACTAAAAATATCAGTGTATACCATTATTTATTATTATAATTTATGTTTTTGTTTGGTTGGTTTTTAAAATAAAAAATTTTTTTTTTTCTTTTATTATAAAATTGAGATAATTCTTTTATTTTTTTTTTAGTGAAAATAACCTGTTCATAACTGCTTATATATAATCATGAATTAATTGGAAAAATGAAACAAAAGAAAAAAGGACTGTCTTAATTTCTTTGCAATATTATCCTTATCAAATAATGTCTTTGATTGAAGGATATTTTCAAAAAAAAAAAATTCAAATTTTAAGATTAGCCGAAAAAAAAAATTTCATGATAAGCTTCGCTTAAGAGCATATTTGCAGGAAAGAAGGAGTTATTTTTTTTTTTTTCTGCTTTTTCAAATTTATAGAATTAAATTGAACTTCCTATTTAGGTAACTCAATTTATTAATTGTAGATATAGCCACACCCATGAATTTTATCAATTAATAACAAAGCCGCCACAAGTTGAAATCAAAATCAAAGGAATAAATTATAACCTACATTCACTTACCCAATAAAGACATGGATAATACTTTGTTTAACTTTTTAAAAGTCAAGTAGAAATGTATAAGTATTCTGTTATATATTTAAATCTTAAAATCTTGAAATATCAAACTTGCAGTACCTCTATATATGTTTAAAGAAATACTCAATAAAAAAATAAAAACATTTATCTTAATTAGGTGTGTATATGAACGATATAATTTTTTTTTTTCTCTTTTTAAAACTTCTTTGCCCTATGAGTTGCACCTCCCTTTTAGAATTGATATGTGATTATAATTGATTCATTGACATAAATCTTTGTTGTCTTTAATCAAAAAAAAAAAAGAAAAAAAGAAAACAATTCTTTTTTGTAAGTGTTAATCTTCTTTTCAATTTCATAAATGATGTTATTAAACATTAGGTTTTTGATCTTTTTCTGATCATCGCTACCGGATGCTACTTTTAGTTGGTGGAATCTTCCTCTCTCTTTTTTTTGTTTTGTTTTCTTGAGTGGAGCATGTGACTAAGTCATCACTTTTTTTTACCTAATCAAATACTTCTTATTTTTTTTTTTCTCTCTCTTGAAAGAGACAAAGATAGATGAAAAAAAAAAATAAAAAAATATATATTAATAATTGATTTTACCAAAAATTTATTAGAATCATTAAATAAGAAAAATAAAAGTATTCTTTATATAATAAACTCAAACCCCTCCAAAGATTGTATATCAAAAAAATAAAGAACAATGAGTTCTATTTTAAGTAAAGAAACACTTAATGATTTCATTACGCCTAACCAAGTTTGTATCAATCCTATAAAGAATACATATGAAAAGAAGGCAGATGACGAGGTTATAGAGGTTGGGAAAGAAGATGATGTTCCCACAAAGGTGAACATAACACTTCAGGATTGTTTAGCATGTTCTGGATGTGTTACAACCAGTGAAGAGCTTGTGTTAGAACAGCATTCATATGAAAAGTTCTTTAATAACTATAAGGACACTTTGGCTGCTAATGATGATTTGAGTTTAGTTATTTCCATATCACCAACATGTAGAATATCTCTACTGAATTACTTGAAGTTTGATAATCTGAATGCTGTAGATGAATGGTTGTTACAAAGTTTCAAGACATTGTTCAAGAAAAAGTATGAATCAAATCAATTATTCATAACTTCCACTCAAGTAGGTAAGGAGTTATCGAACATAGAATTAAACAAGCAAATGATAACATCAAGTTGTCAAAAGAAATCTGAAGTGGGACCCAAGTTCACTGTTGTGTGTCCTGGTGTTGTTTTGTACATAGAAAAACAACACAACAGCTTAACCTCAAACTTTATTAAAATCAAACCTGAAATGTCCATGTTGGGTAATTTGTTGAAGAAGAATATATTCATCAACAAGAATATTTATCACTTATCAATCATGCCCTGCTTTGATAAGAAATTGGAAAGTTCTAAGAATGGAGATGATGAAGAAGATGTGGATTGTGTTTTAACACCTAAGGAAATCATCAACATGTTCATAGACAACAACATTGATTTGAAAGAACCTCTTGATCATCTTGATGAGGGGGATAAGATGAACTTGATGAATGTTTACAGAAATGAGGATTTGGCGAATTTGGCCTGGATGATTGATGATGTTGAGATTGAAGCTAAGAACACCAGTGGAGGGTATGCATACAGATACATCAAGGAGTACAAGATGCATTTAGAAAGTGAACACCCATCAATGAGACTTGAAATACAAGTGGAGAATGGGAAGAATAATGACATGAAGTTCTATAAACTTTTAGACTTGAAAAGAGATGGGGGAATGGTGGCCAGTAGTTGTGAATTGTACGGATTTAAAAATTTACAAAATCTTATAAGAAAGTTGGATAAAGGTAATGGTATGAAGCAAAGAACAAACTTATTGATGAACCATAGGAAGAAGAGAATGGTTGAAAGAAGGGAAGGTCTTGAACCTAAAGATTGTGACTTCATTGAGTTGATGGCATGTCCTGGTGGGTGCATGAATGGAGGTGGACTCTTGTTACCAGATGAAGAAACTTCAAGTAATAGTAAAAAGAGAGCTGAATCGTTAATAAAATTGAATGAGATATATTTGCGTGAATTTTCCCAAAAATGCATCTCCGATTTAAATGAAATCGGAAAACAACCATCCGAGTACATCAAACACACATTGAATACTTTGCAATCAAAAGAAATGAATTTCTTATACAAAGTTGAGAGAAGAGAACAAGAGGAGAAAAGCATAGACTCATCAACAGCTATATTTGAATCCTGGTGATCTAATATATATATTTATTCATAAGACAATACAAAGGATTTTAAAACTTTTTATAGAAAAAACAAAAAAAAAAAAAAAGGTACATTAGTTGATTGACTTCTTACGTAAAAAAAAAAAAATATATATATATATATATAAATAAAATTTTTTTCTTAAGGTTTTACAAGGAAGAAAAACAACACACACATGTTATTCAGTATACATTTTTATTAGTGAATAAATTTAATACGTTCTTAACCCATTTTATTTAAGGTAAAAAGTGGTGGGAAAAAAAAAAAAAAAAAAAAAAAAAATACACAAAACCTTAGTGTACTGAATTGATATTGTTTAAGAGTTTAACACACCTTTTCTTTCTCTTAACCCCCCCCCTTGGGGGGGGGGGTTTTTTTTTTTTTTTTTGGCTAAACAGTATTAGAAGAAATTGAAAATCCTTAAAATTTTTTAAAAGATTAATACAAGATCAATTTATTATTAATTTTTAAAGAAATTTAAATTTGATTATTAAGCTTTTGTTTAACATATCATTTAAATCTATAAACATTTTTGATATATATGAACCATACATAAGTGTTATAAAATTATGCCTAATAGTCCAGATATTAAAAGACAAAAGATGACTAATAAATTGAATAAGTACATCATCACTGTTTTTGGTGCTTCTGGTGATTTATCTAAAAAGAAAACATTCCCTGCTATTTTTGGTTTATTCAAACAAGGTGAAATTTCTAAAGATGAATGTAGAGTTGTTGGTTATGCTAGATCAAAAATGTCCAATGAAGAATTAAGAGATAGATTAAAACCATTTTTGTTGAAACAAGTATCAAAGGAAAGTAATGGAGAACAGATTGTTGATGATTTCTTAGCTAATGTGACATATGTCCAAGGTTCTTATGATTCAGATGAGGGTTACAAACAACTAGGCGAGTCTTACAAGGAAATTGAAAAGAATTTGAACAATGGCTCCCCTGTAAATAGATTACATTATTTAGCATTGCCTCCAAGTGTCTTTGGTACTGTTTGTGAACAAATTAAGAACAACATATACATCAATGAAGATCATGCTAAGACCAAGATCATTGTGGAAAAGCCATTTGGTCATGATTTGGAATCTTCAAGACAGCTTCAAAAAGAACTTGCTCCTTTGTTTTCTGAAGATGAACTGTACAGAATTGATCACTACTTAGGTAAAGAAATGGTGAAGAATTTGTTAATTTTGAGATTCGGTAATATCTTGTTCAACTCCGCTTGGAACAAAGAAAACATTCAAAACATTCAAATCACATTCAAGGAACCATTTGGCACTGAGGGCAGAGGTGGATACTTCAACGACATTGGTATCATCAGAGATGTCATGCAGAACCACTTGCTTCAAGTCTTAACTTTGTTGACCATGGAAAGACCTGTTACCTTTGATTCAGAAGCTGTAAGAGATGAAAAAGTCAAGGTCTTGAAGGCCATTTCCCCAATCGACCACAATGACATCATCATCGGTCAGTACGGGAAGTCAGAGGACGGCTCCAAGCCTTCTTACTTGGATGATGAAACTGTTCCTGAGGGCTCAAAGTGTATCACCTTTGCCGCCTTGAACTTCCAAATCAGAAATGAAAGATGGGATGGTGTTCCTATTGTCATGAAGGCTGGTAAGGCTCTAGATGTTGGTAAGGTTGAAATCAGAATACAATTCAAGCCCGTTGCCAGTGGTATGTTTGATCAAATTCCTAACAACGAATTGGTCATCAGAATCCAACCTGATGAGGCTGTCTACTTGAAATGCAACATGAAGACCCCCGGCTTAAGCACCTCCACAAAAATCACAGACTTGAACTTGACTTATGCTGATAGATATCAGGACTTCTGGATCCCTCAGGCCTATGAAGCCTTGATCAGAGATGCATTGATTGGTGACCACTCAAACTTTGTCAGAGATGATGAATTGGATGTCTCATGGGCATTGTTCACTCCATTGCTTGATTACCTTGAAGGCGAAAACGCCCCTGCCCCAACCATCTACCCATATGGCAGCAGAGGTCCTTCCGAGTTGAACGAATACATGCACAAACACAATTACAAGTACATGCACGGCGATATTTACCAATGGCCAGTCATTAGACCTGATTCAAATTAATCTTTGAAAATATATATAAGTCATCCTAATCAAAAAAAATTTTTTTTTTTTTTGTTTTTTTTTTTTTTACATTCTTATTCTCTTATATTATATTGTTACTCTTCAAATAATCGTTTATTGTTGCAAAATCAGTTGTCAACTTAGCATCCAATGTCTTCTTCAATAACTCCATCAATGTCTTTGGCACAAATACCATCTGCTCATTTGATTTAATTAAATCCTCTACAACTTGAATTGCTATTCCAGAATCAGCATGTGTGTTCTCCTCAGATGAGTACAGTATGTTTGGTGCAAATACAGTTCCCAGGTTGTGTATGTCCATCTTGGACCCGCTTGAAAACGTTGATACATACTTCAGGAATGAAAACAAAACTTCACAGCAGTTCCTATGGTACTTTGGCAACAAGGCATACACAAGCTTGGCTCTTTCCAAGTCATGCATCGTTCCTGTCCACAAGTGGTACAGAGTGGTTGTCAACAATGGCTCTGGTAATTCCCTAAAAAACTTCTTCAACAATGCTGCTAGCTGGATGGCATTCTCACCTGAAAAATCAGGAACATTCCCTGGATTCGCATTGATCTCCTCAGTGAATTCCCTCAACTTTCTAATGTTTCCATTGATTCTAAACAAACCCTCCATCGATAGATCCAGTTGCTTCAGAGAAGCTATCAACTCATCCAAAACTAGGGGAATCTTGATCCTGTTGGATCCTAAGGACAGGTCACTATCCACTCCATGTGCCTCAGTTAACTTGTCCAAAGACACACCAAAAACTTGCGTCGGTGGCTCAATGCTTGATCTCACATTCTTACTCAAGTCAAAGTCCTTGTTGTTCCCAAGCTCTGGACTATATGATCGTGGCTCTGGTGTCCCACAACCCCCACTCACATTGAAACTCTCAGTGCTCGAAATTCCTTGGTCAGCACCATAGTGCTTCTTACTGTGCGACTTCAACTTGCTCCAAAATTTGTTTGTCAATGTTGGCGACAATATTATAGGATTCGAGTTCTTCTTCAAAAGCTTTAATATGGCATCCAAATCACCTACATTTTTCTTATCAGTGTTCCTCAACAGTAATGCCAAGGATATCAACTGTATCTTGTACAAATGATCTGATGAGAGGTCAGAGTAATATATCTCATATGAATCCTCATCATCTGCGTTATCATATCTGTTGTAATGCTTAAATCCTGAAGACCCACTTGATGTCTTCAAGTTCAAATCTGGAGATCTGGCCTTAGTTGATGATTTATCACTACTAACTTCAAAGGCACTGTTCATCTTTTTCAATCTTGAAGGTGCTATTGGAACAGATGACGTAGCCTCAGCCTTTTTGGTGTCTAAAATATCACCAACACTTTTGGAGACAGGAGTGGTTGGTCTTTGTGGTTTCATAATCTCAGGCTTACCACTTCTTGATTGTTCCATGGCCACAATTCTTGAAATATCATCCAATGTCAAAGTCTTGCTGTTATTGAATTGGTGAATTGTTTCTTCTGAATGGTTTGGCTCAGTACGTGATTCACCATTGGATAAAACATTCTCATTTGGATTCTTTTCAGATGTCTTCTTAATTTTCATACTATTTCTCTTACATCTGAGTTGCTTGATATCATGCAACGTTTTCATGTATGACTGCTCCTTCAGCATTGAGCTAGTTCTAACCTCATTGGTTATATTTTGACCACGCATTTGTATTATTACTAGAGCTCTAGTCTTAACCAAGGCAATCTTTAACAAATATGTCAAGTTATTTAGCCTGCTCACAGGCACAAATCCAGATTCTGCATTAGGATCGCAAGTGGAGCATAAAGGACACAATACACTTTCAGTTCGTGAATTATAATTTGCATCTAAAATATCATATCTTTCAATCAATGTTTTACATTTTTGACATTTCAAACAACTGATATGCCATCTTTTCTTTTTGAAGACTATACATTCCTGCTGTATGTATTTACCACAACCCTCACATGAGTCTGTAGAATCTATGTTGACATCCTTTATTAATGAAAATGGATTTAATTTGTACTGAGAGGATTTATTCACCTCTCTTAGGAATTTTTCTAAAGCATTAATCGAATGTGCACTCTTGTTGTACTCAAGAACATTGTAAACACCAAACTTAATCAACAACTTTAAATAATGAGATAATCCATTTATTATAGACATGGCACTGGATACAATATTTGATTCTTCATCATCAGAAGAGTTATCCTTGTTGATTTCATTTATGTCATACTTTCTAAGCAATTGTAAGTACATCATCACCCTTGAAGAAAAACTCTTAGGGTATTTTTTATACTTGGTATGCACAGATTCTTGAGATGATTGCTGGGAGCTTTCAGTGTCTTCATTGCCATTATGGTCTTCTTCTTGATTTTCTATATTGTCCGTTTCAAATTCTTTTTGGGAGTTTCTACTTCGACTAAAGCTTCCTGATACTGATTGAATGGAATCTATAGCCTTGAATAAACAATTCACCTTTAGCACCAATAAGGCTGCTGCATCAATACCTTTCGTCTTGTCTTCATGTGTTAGAAACTGAAGCATATCTGATATGCAACTAGCTGATTCTTCCTCAAATTTGTATAATATTGACCAAGTTTTGTAATTGTACTCCTGAGAGATGCTTAGTGAATGATTGAGTTCATCTTTTTCGCTTTCTGAAACATCCTTGTTGTCATTGTTATTCAAGGCTTGCGAAAACTCAGGTAGAGCCAAAACACTAGGACGTAGATTTATATGCCAATATCGATGGATACCATAACATTCAGGATGCCATCTATAAATTTTCCCTGATCTTTCAAATTCAAAATGTTGATCTGTTATAGGATACTCACAACCTTTACATTTTTTTGAATATAGCTTCAAGTAATGAAACTTACAGTATAGATTCCCTTCAAAGTTAAAACACTCTTGCAATGAACAAGTTTCCTTACATATTTTACATGAAAAATGTTCTTCATCATATAATCGTCCAAATGCATTGTAGTATGTACCTTTCAATAAATTATTACAAACATCACAAATAAGATTGTTTCTCTTGAAGTAGTCATTTTGACATAATGGAACTTGCTTATCGGTATTGTTAGTAGAACTATCTTTAATTGTAAAAGGAAAGTATTTAGGCTTACAAACACAGCCACAGTCATAACACTTGAAACAATCTTGATGATATATGTTACCTAACGCCTTTACAGCATGTTCTTGGATGATATTATTACAGGTATTGCATGTCTTGGGAGCTGAGTCTGATTTTTCAAAAGAAGAAAGAGTGAGTGATGTGTTTGACATGTCTTTATTCTCATTAGAGACCGGAATATCGATTTCTGAATGATTAGCAGAAATCTGAGGCATGTTATTATTGTTCTGTTAAAGATGATGTGCTGAATTTGTGGTTCTTTTTTATATGTGGATTTCCTTCTTTCCTTATTTATTTTTTGTCTAATTATTACTAACTTATATTTCATAGAAGATATATATTCTATCAATCAAACTAATTGAAACTTTATTGAAACTTTTCAAGAGTGTAGTTTTAACTAAAACACAAAAAAAAGAAGAAAAAGTAAAAAAAAAAAAAAAAAAACTTAGAGAGAAAATTAACTATCAAAAAAATATAAATAAATAAAAATTCTTGATCTTTTTGCTCCTGCTTATAGTTCTCTTTTCCCCCATTTCCATCTCCCAACAGTTTTTTTTTTTTATTATTTTTTTTTGGACTGATGGATCATTTCTTTCACATATGAATTTTCCTTTTTGAGCAGTATTTCCATAAACGGACATATACAGTCGGGTACCATACCACAAAAAAACCTAACTATACGAATCATTTCCCTATACCTACTAATAACTCTTTTCATATTGAACAGAAACCATATCTTAATCCAAGAATAAAAAGATAAAGAAAATGAAATATATACAGCAATATTAACACTTATAGTATATATATTCATGTGTATAGCCAGTTAAAATTATTTGTACTTCTCCTTCAAGTACAATTTAGCATAATAATTCATCTCATCATCTTGGAATTCTCCTTGTAAACCTTGAAAACTATTGTTTAGTGCACCTGTTGCTCCTATTAATGGCTTCAATAAACTTATTCCTAAATTGTTCATAATCAGTTTACTGGCATCTTTATTATTTCTAGTTCTTTGTAAATCCTTACTTGTATTAGATACTGTCTTGTATGCCTCTTCGAAATTATTCTCTAATGAATTAAGTGCTAAATTTAAACCTTCTTTAAGAGTTGTTGGTTTTTCTTCAGATTTTAATGAAGAACTGTCATCATGGGGCACATTGTCTATTTGTTCAGTGTCACCTTTTCTCCCCATTTGCCCTATGATATTGTCTTCATTAGCATAGTATTCCTTTTTGACATCTATATATCTATCCTTGATATCAATGTTACTATCAGAGAGCATTGCCTCTGTGAATTCTAGCCACCGTTGTGTGTACTGTGATACATTGACTCCAAATTTCAAAAACTCTTTCCCAGATACTTTCCCTAGATCTATCAAGTTATTTTGAAAGCTTCTTGAGATATCCATTGTTGATGATTGAACAAATGGCTGCTCAATCAAATTCTTAAATGCTGTACTGATGTTCAATGCAGAATTGAGAGGTAAAACTCCACTCATCAATGCTATTCTTTGAGAGTTGATAACATCCATAACCCATCTAGATTGAATTATCTTAAGAATATCACCAAAATCATCAATTCCATACATGACCAAATGCTTAAATTTCAAATCACAATTTTCAACAACTATTAAAGACTTCAAGGTAGTCAAAAACTGTGATCTAACTGATTCTTCATTTTCAGTTTCATTTTCTTTCTCTGTTGTTTTTTTAATTCCTGATTTAAAGTCAACACTAATGTTTATACCCATTATTTCAAGCTTTTGAATAAATGCACTTTCAGGATATTCATCTATTAACTCAAACCTTTCATCTCTGAATGTGAAAAACCTCATCAAGAAATCCACATATTCCTCATTAATATGCATTCTAATTGGCTCTAAATGCAACTTCATCCTCATCTCAGTAGCCATCAAGTTCTCATCTGGTTTAATAATTTCTAAATCAAAGCTTAAGATATCTTGTTCTTCTTTCAAAAATGAATTGTCAAGTTCGGGACTCTTGTAAGAGGTTAAGAATTTGTTAAAATCAGATGTATTTAAATTATCAATAACATCCAAGTCTTTACAACTTAATTCTAACCTGCATTGGATAGTTTGTTGAATGAGCTCAAAGCCAACACTCAAATCAGTAGCTATTATCTCACCAGAGTGAGTCTTAAACTTTTGTAAATTAAATTCAGGTAAACTGTTAAAATTTTGCGTCTTCAAATATTCATTATCTGTGGTTTTATTTTGCTTGTAAGTTCTTGGAATGTAAATGGAATTAAAAAGAACTTCATCTGTATCCGACTCGCTTTGCTGCTTAAGTTTCAATGCTATTGTATCTCTGGTGTGATTAAAGTTGAACCCATCATGCAATTTTAGACTAAATTGCTTGATCAACAAGCTCAAATTGAATTTAGAATTTGCATATTTTGACATATTTTCCAAGCCAATTGCACTTCCATCTTTTTTCTTTGCAAGAACTCTCTCTTCTATCAAGCCTTTAAGAAACTTTTTTTTTAGTTTAATGTTCACAGGATTTCCTTCTTCACTACATTTGGATTCAATATGACTTTTCTGGTCATTATCAAAATTTTCCGGAATAAAGTAATCGTCTGAAGCTAAAATGTCAGATAAATCTATCAATTCACCAGTTTCAAATTTGTACTTAAGATGATCTGGGTAAGTTTCAGTATAAATTACATCTGCCATAGTTTGTATAAAGCAATTATATGAATCTGCACATAAATTACCATTAGCTTCAGCAACTTCAACAGACAAATGTGCATTTTCATATTTAAATTTCACATTATCAAGTATTAAAAAATTATTTAGTATGTTTAACTCCTTAAAACTTTCTATTAAACTAAAGCTAAAAGTTTTGATCAACCCAGTCAGTTTAGAGTCTTTCCAGCTTCCTGTTATCAAAGGAATTTTGATTATAAGACCTGAATTGATCCTATATGTTTTCAAAACCAGCTCTAATGCAACTAGTTTAAAATCAAAGCTCAAAGCCTTTTCATTGTCATTGTGTGTGCTTTTAAGTACTATTGATAATGCCTTGTTTTTGCTGCTAGATTTCTTAGAGCTCAAGTTCATGTTCTTATGAAAAACCTTAATTTTTTCGATTTCAAATGTATCCGAGGCAAAAGATTCGCCATTTTTTAATTTGGCTTTCATGTAATTGCTGTATTCTATGTTATTAAGTTCAATTTTGTAACCCTTTGAATCAAAATCCGCACTAGTTATGTTTATAATTAGCTCATCTGTTTTAAAGGTATATCTATGAATGTTTTTCTTAACAAAAACATTAAAGGAACTAAAGTTCATTTTTATATCTTCGTGTTTGATAGTGAAATCTGAGATCATGATTTCCTCCGGTATTAACTTACCAGGATCACTACTTGACATAAAATATAATGAAATCTCCTCCAAATACATCAAGTATATACCTTCTTCATGAACATCATCTTTTAAGTTTGGTGCCTTAGAATCTGTAAAAGATGACCTGGCGCTTACAAATATTGAATTATCTACAGGACTAGACTTAGCTAAATCATCTTCATAGTGCTTTTCTACACTGACTCCAAACACGTCTATATATCTTTCGCTTCCACTGGATTTGGCCTCAAAAGATTCAATATTGACAACAATCCCTGAATTAACCAATATAATTCTGGTATCTCTAAAATGAATATGAAAATTAGATAAAATCATATCAATTATTTTATTTTTGAAAGAATCCATAAGAGAGCCTGAAAAGTTTTGTGTATCATTATCATTTTCTTGATCATTATCTTCTTTTGTTGAAATTTCATCATTGTACAGGGGTTCTTTTTTCATATGTACGCTATCTGTTGTTGTCTCTGTTTCTGATGATGAAGTGTAAATACTGTCACTAAACTCCTTGTAATCAAAGCTGCTAATATTATTCTTTAAAAGATGAACAGATTTCATGAGATCCTCGGTGATTTGGTTTACATCCAACGATGATTGGTTTGTATCATGGACAATAAATTCACTATCCTCAACATTAATGGCCAATCCATTGCTTGTAATTTCAAGATCTATGTGTCTGATAATTCCATCAATCTCATTAAAACCAACTTTCTCTAATTTTTCTTGTTTTATGTTGTTTTCATTGGCTAATTTATGATTTATTCTAGCATCTGTCGCAATAATTTTTCCATCTTTACTCTTGAGCTTTTGCTTATCCACCAAAAGAGGTGATTTGTCTATACAATATAAAGCAAGTTTCTCATATATACCAGCTTTACTAAACCACGACATAACTCTAATCCATTAATGTTTTTCTCTTTTTTCGGTTAGATTTGTCTTTGATAATTTTATATTTTAATGAAGTTATTATTCCCTTAAGAGATTCTTATCATATATTTTCCCCCTTCCACATCTAACCCAAAAAAAAACATGAGATAACCAAAATAAAAAAAAAAGTTTCCAAAATCAAAGTTAGAGGCATTTCACGTGATAAATCACTGTAATTTCATGAATTTTGTAAACAAAAACCTTGAAATAATACATTACATAATGCTTATATATAATTTTTATATCTAGAATAAAGCAGAAGCACAACGTTTAATCATATCAGAAGCTGTGATAACTACTGTCTTGTATAAAGTTTTGACATCTAGAGTAGAGAAAATACCATCAGCAAATCCAAATGGCAACATACCTGGAATGAAACCTTGAGCTAGTTCAACAGCAAAACTTTCCGGAGGCATGGCATATTGTTTGACATGACCCTTCTTCAAGTGATGAGTCATACCAGGTGTATATACTTCTCTAACAAATTCGTTTTCATAAGCAGCCCATTGCTCACCCTTGATGATGGTGAAGTAATCATCAGATGTGTGAACACCGGTGTGTCCCTCAGTACCAGTAGCAGTACCAAAAATAATCAAATACTCATGTAAAGAGGCATGTAAAATCAACATCTGGCCCATTGCTCCACCAGCATTGTTGAACATCCACTTTGAGTCGTCATAAAGGTTGATGTGCTTGTCTGAGTAAAATTCAGCTAAAGAATCTCTAATATCAATGAAAAGTTCTCTAGTTTGTTCTTGAGTAGTAGTGTTGGTGTGTCTTGCAATAACGTCATTACAAATACGATTAACATTTACAGGGTCAAAAATGTAGGTTTTGGCGCATACCTTAAATAAACCATAAAAGATAGCAACAAAAGCAGCAATGAACGAAATACACTTCATCTTATTAATATAAATGTATTTTTTTGGTTCTTCTCAGATTAAATATACTTTAAATTAGTTGTTTTTTATTTATGATAAATAAGTTCAAAATTAATTTTTAAAAAATTAAAAAAAAGAAAAAATAAGCAACAGAAAAAAAATTGTTGTGAAATTTTTCAAAAAGCATGAAGATCCGTGAAATGAAAAGTTCAAGTAGAACCCTTTTTTTTTTTCCAGTTTTTATAAACGAGGAGAAAACGGATATGCTCAAGTTTATGAAAGCTCTCTGCTATAATTTTTTAAACAGATTTAATCATCTACTCGTTTCATGACAGCAAATATCGGTAGTTGATACTATGTTTTGTAATCTCTTCAAACGTATAGCTTATATAGAAAGTAAAAATATTTCTAAAGTAACAATTTACATTTAAATTAGCAAATCTTTTGCCAAAAGATTTCTAATTTTTTTCAAATGTAATCAAAAGCAAAAAAAAAAAACTTTTATATAAATTTTGATTAAATTATTGGTGATTTTTTCAAAAACGCACATGTATACAACTGTCAGTTATACTTATTCGGTCTTAATTTGATCTAGTAAACCTTATCTCAACCCTCTAATAGTACAATTACAAGCATATAAGTTGCCAATATCATTACAAAAGCATTCAAATACACATACAACGAAATAAACAGATAAAGCTTAAAGTTTATCATACTTTTCATTTCGTAACTTCATTTCAACATTTTTTTCTTAGCTCAATTATATGATATTTTTAGCAATAAAGACCAATCTTTTTTTTTCTTTTTTTTTTCGAAAATTACTAATTTCGTGTTCGAAATTAATTATAAACTTTTGTTTAGAATATTGACCAAAACTCTAAATACCTTAAATGAAACCTATACTAAAAATAACTTCATTGAAGAAAAGACTGTATACCAAACTGGACGTTCTGAACGTTGTTAATATATATAATATAAAGGAATTTAATTTTCTTGTATTCTGCAGAATAAATAAACAACGTTTTTTAAAAAATTTTGTAAAAATTTAAAAAGCATCGGTGGTTTAATGGTAAAATTCAACGTTGCCATCGTTGAGCTCCGGGTTCGATTCCCGGCCGATGCAGCTTTACTTTTTTATTTTTTATTATTATTTTGGAAATAATAAACTTCTGATACTATCTTTCGTGATACATATACTTTTTTGGTGTACATCAAACGATAGCTATGAAGTTTATGTTTTTGTTGTTCATTTCACTTTGTTTTTTTTTTTTTTAATGTAGATTAAATCTAGTATATTAATATTACATTCATTTGCTTTCACCTTTATTAAAATTTTTATATTTCATCATAACTCTTTATCAATAATTTTTTAATCTTTGGTAGCGGTTACTTTAATATTTACATTTAAATTTGTTTTTTTTCTTAGATTATGAGCTAATTACAAAGTTTAGATTTATTTATTTTTTTTTTTTCCACACATAAATTTTTTTTTTTATTGAAAAGTTGACATAAACATTGAAAACCTAAATATATCCAAAAAGAAAAGAAAATATCAGAAGCTTTGCATTATTATCGGCATGAGTTATTTCTATGATCAGGCTGCATCTTGGTCCAAGTATGGTATTATACTTTACAGTGACGGACCTAATATTGGGTTAACTTATTTGGAAAACCTTAATGGTAAAAATTGGAGAATGGCACCTTCTAAATGGTACAAAATTAGTAAAAAATCAGATGCTGAAACTATATTGAAAAACAAGGTTGATCCCATTAATGCATTCTCTAATACATTAAATATTTCTCATATTCAATTTAATAATTGGGCCACATTGCCAGGAGAAACCGCTGCTGTCATAGATGTTGCTGGTAATGTAACATTGGTAACACTGGGATATGAAAAAGAAAGAGTTTGTACTTTTGATAACTTTACCATCTCTTTTCAAGATATAGCATTTGA
Source organism: Hanseniaspora guilliermondii (assembly GCA_036287555.1). Taxonomy (NCBI): domain Eukaryota; kingdom Fungi; phylum Ascomycota; class Saccharomycetes; order Saccharomycodales; family Saccharomycodaceae; genus Hanseniaspora; species Hanseniaspora guilliermondii. The sequence goes on along the minus strand of CP143016.1, from coordinate 1,292,849 downwards.
AATACCTGGAAGTAATGATCCTGTTGACACAAAATCTAATGGATCCACATATTACGATCTAAAATACTTTGCTAATCAAGTTTCTAATGGATATGACGGAAAGTACATACCTGGACCACATAATATTATCGCTCATGAAAATCTAGATACTTCTAACATTCCTACAAGTATCTTGTCTTTTCAATGGGTTGCAAACTCTAAAAAAGTAATGACTAGTAAACTTCAAGCAACTTGGAAAAACAATTCTAGCACAGAGAATACTGACTTATTGAAAAGATCAGTTCAGGTAAATAAATTGCAATTTAACAATTTACCATTATTTGGATGTCATTACCCACATTACATTAAACATGTATTCTGTGCTGTTAGAAAAAACTCAGATTTAGTTTTATGGTATAACTTTTTGAATTCTAGAACAACCAGAAAGGTGACTTGTAAGCTTGATGGAGAATTAGGAGAACAATTGCTTGATGATTCTCAAATTGCCTATTGTCAAGAGATAAACTCGGTTTTGATAAGTACTCTTCAAAAGGATAAAGGAGAACTAAAGATTTATAAGCTAGATATTGATTGGAACTTGAAACAGTATCAATTACTTCAACAAAAACAAGAAGAAAACCATCCAAATATAAACGCCAATGAATTACCACATCCAATTTTAAAAAGTGAGCACTTGCTAACATTCAATTTGGAAACAGAAATTAATGGAATGGATTGTGATTTTGTCAAACATTACTTTTTAAATAGATCATATGATGACTCTTGTTCTCCTGATGCTGAGTTAATAATACAATATGAACTAAAAGACTTATTTACTGGTGCGGTAGATACAACCCTAAAGAGATACGTTGTCAAAAAGTTGTCACCCACTACTATATCTAACAACATTCCATTAGGTCAAAATGCAACTTTCAAAACAAATAAGTATCAACTGACTCACATTGCTAATCATGAGTTTATAGGAAAGAGAATTATGCAGCTGGATTTCCATAGTATACTAGAATTGATCACCATTAGATTTGAAAATGGAAATATTGAAACTTTCAAGAGAGGTACATGGCAAAACACCTCAAAAAAATTGGACACTTTACTTGAAAGCGAATTAATGAATGGAAATTTGGATATAACGACACCCTTGGAAACCGGCTTTAGCTTTAAGAACTTATTATCTGACTATAAAACTGATGAAATAGAGTGGTGCATACTTTCGCCACTAGCTGCAGGATTGCTATATAAGCTGAAGAACAAACCTGTATTGAAATTTGTTTCATACTCTCCTATAGATGACAATTACAGCACAATATCAGAAATACAAGTTACTGCTTTAGCTCATAATTTTGTCCACTCAACAACTCATCAACCTTGTGGTGGAGAGGATGTGACATTGGCCATTTCCAATTTTCTTAACAACATACCAAACGATTCTAAGTCCATCAACACTAAGAAGGACATTTTATTTCTAGTTTTGAAAACATGTTTCAAGTTTTTTGGATTTTTGGCCAATTCTGATACAGATTATATTCAAAAAATTCTAGTCACTAAGCCAATGCAAAAATTAATTTTACTCCATTTGGAATTATCTTTGGCGGTGCCTAATAACGAAAACTCCACTGTCATGGTAAGAATTTTGTTACAGTTGAGAACTTTTTGGTTTGCTATTTCTCAAGTAAGTAAGACTGTAACACAAGCAGTATCAAATATGAACAATATTCAACAACAACAAGATAAAAATAATAGTGACAACATCTCTATTCTATCATTGACTCTTTCCTATACGAAACAAGACTCCATTGAAAGTATTCTAACATTCAGTGAATGGTTTTTCAAATTATTGAACCTAATAAACAAGGAAATGATTGTTCTTTTAAATGAAAAACTTGATAAGAATTCTCATTTTATTTTAGCAGTGTTAGGATCTAAATTAACAAGATCAATGCTTTTAGCAAATATTATAGAGCTTAAAAAACTTTCTAAAGTAGTATTACAATTCAAGGAAACCAACCTTCCTATCTTACAGCAGTCTTCTGATATATTTTTAGACCTGATCACTGAAAATTCTAGATTATTAGCTACATTTGAGGAGTATTTACTGAAGTTGGATGAAGGTTTGAAAAAGAATGATGCTGAAGAACTTGTTAACAATAACAATGTACAAGGTGACATCAAGCTTGACGGTGCTTTTAAAGAAACACTAATATTTAGCAAAGGGGAGATTCATAGATCATTCAAATTCCATCATATGCTTGTTTTGAATCTATTCAAAACAATAGTATTGCCAGCACTAGATGTTAACAAAGTATTGTTTGTGAATGAAGACAACAACTTAAAGCTATTCAGTGAGGAATTCCTTTCTAATGGAGATTTAGCTATGAATGGCTTTGGAAAAACTTCAAAAAGTGTTTTTGTGGAAGATTCCAGCAGTAAATTTTATACAAATTATAATCTTAAAATAGATGATATAACCAAAGAGAAGATACATGGTGCTAAGTACAAAAAGAATTTAAAACAATGTAACAGATGTGGTAGTATTACAGTTTCTTCATACAAATCATCAAATAAACTGGAGAATCCTTTAGAAGAGTTTGATGATGATAATTATTACTATTTCAACAGACACATCTACAATGGATTATCACCAAATTTGATATCTAGAAGATGGAATAGTACTTACTACCAAATTTGTATTTGCTCAGGTATCTTAAAGACCTTACCAGACCTATAATATATATTGAACATAAATTTTGTTTCAACCTTTGATGGTAAGAAATGTCATAAAGTCACATGATTTGTGAGTTCATTTTTTAACGAAAATTTTTATTTTTCAATTTTTCGTGGGATCTTTGCGGCTACGTTCAAGGAGATTTCCTAAAAGGAAGAAAAAAACTAAAATTGGAACACCACTTCAAGAATTTTTTTTTCTGTATTTAACCAAATTTTTTTTTTCTGATCTGAATATTAAACCTAATTCCATCCCAACCAAAAGAAAAAACACCTCCTCGTAAACCAAGCTTTGCACAATTGAGTCTAGTGACAGTTCTTCATTATTTTTATTTTTACAGCTTTTATTGATCAGGGATTTGCCTTAATATCGTTTGATTATCATCATATAAACATTAAAACATAGAAAAGTAGTTTACAGCAAATACACGTAGCAAAAGGTTGACAAAACACTTATAAAAAATTCTCTTTATTTATCAACAGTGAATAGAATTAATTAAAAATAGTAAAACACTATCAAATCAAAGATATAGTATTCATGGAAAATAATAATACACATAAAAAAATTAGATCTGCTTCTGAAAACAACAAAAGATCCAGAGATAGATCTAAACGTTATTCCATGTTTTATGAATCTACAGAAAACCGAGATAAAATGACTAATAATCCTGTAAAAGAAGATAACTACATGGTAAAATCAAGTTCATTAAGTGAGATAGACAACAGTAATAAAAAAGATAACTCTTTGTCTCTGAGACATGCAAAGAACTTAAGGTCGTCTTTGTTCATGAACAAGGACAATGAAATGGTGAAATATATGAATGAGAAGTTTGCTGAAAAAGAAAATAGAAAAAATAGACATAAAGTTGATAATGAGCATGATAAAGAGAACAACTTCTTCAGCTCAGATGATGACGATAACAATACCGACGAAAATCCGAATGAGATTAAAACTATGAACATTCAGTTTAGCAGTAGCCCTTCTTTAAGTGCATTAGCAGGTTATCTTCAGTCAAAAGATCAAAAAACATCTGAGAGTAAATCTTTACTAGCAAAAACAGACAACAATGTATCACTATTGAACAGAAAGCCATACAACACACCCATGGAAAACATATTTGAAAATGAAGAGTATGAACCTTACAAAAAACCTGAGGGTAATAAAACTACTGAAAACAAGCCGAAATCAAATGATATTACAAGCTTAAAGCAACAGAATCCGATTTCGCAAACTATAAATGTGAAAAAAAACACTTTGCCAACTAATAAGCAGCAAATGGTTAGAAAAATATCTGAGGACAAACCTAATAAAAAATCATCAATCTTCTCTATATTTAGAAAAAAATCTGTTAACAGATCAGTCAGTGATAGTAAGTACTTACCTGTTTCTCAAACCTTTAGTAACAAATCCGCTTCAAAAAAAAACAGCACAAAAGATTTCAAAGGACGATCATCTAGCGTGGACCTACGACAAGGCGGCAATCCTAAGGTACCATCTAGAGAAAATTTACCAATAATCAGCAATAAAAATGATAATGTACCAGTTAAGAGAAAAGATGTAGGATCTTTGCAAAACAGCAAAAAGATATCTGGGTCAAATAGTGAGGCTTCCAACATGACGGCAAAATCATCACCAAAGATTTTAGGTGAAGACGTTTTCCCTAAGCATTTGGATATTTCTGAAATATCATCTATTCACACACTGGAAAAGGCTAAAAGAACGTCTCTGACCTTGACTCCTAATAACAAGAGAATGTCTCTACCGGACTCCATATCTATAAAACAAGAAAACGAGGGTATGTTTGTTGAGTATGATTCTAATCTTCACATTCACACCCCGGATTTGTCAAAATCACCTACGAGTAGTATTTTGAGGTCTGGAAGATTTGATAATGGAACAAACAGAAATTCAATAATATTAAGTGATAGTGGAATGTCAACAAATAGAAACTCATTGATTTTGAGTGATAGCGGGAGAAGATCCAACAGAAATAGTAGATATGAAAACAGAAATAGTCTTTTAAGTAACAGCAACATAAACGGAATGAATAGTAGTAGTCAGACTAAATTAATTTTGGAAGAGGACAAGAAGGATGGACCCTTACTGGATATAGACTTTGATTTTGAAGATTCTGAATATGTATCTGAAATCATGGAGTTCAAAAATATTATTGACTTTGGTGACTACATAAACTTAGATTTTAATGAGAGTCCAATAGGTGATGCCGAAATAAACGAAGATGTACCAGTTATGAAGGATAATCTAGTACTAAATGGTTTAGGAATTTTACCGACCAACGAAAAGAATGATGAGGTGGTCAAGGAAAATACTGAAATCCTCAATCATAAAACATTGGCTCCTCCGTTGAACACTGATATTCCCAAGTTAGATACTAAGTACTCACCATCTTCTGATGATCCATATTTGCCAGCTATAGATCCTGAATCCCCAGATACGCCAAGGAAAATGAGACCATTGTCAATGTCTTTCAAAGGGTTAGACTTGAAGAATAATTATGACAACATCTTTGAAATGAATGAAGACGAGTCAGAACAACCTAATGATGTTGATGATTATGATGAAGCCTTACAGGATGAAGCTGAAGAGGAGTCTTTTGCTGAGGATGAGGATTTCAATTTCTATGAATCTGATGAGGATGCATACTTGGATGAAATACATGACTATGTGGAACAGAATTTTCCTACAAGAAGTGCAGGTACAAGTCTATATGGGGACTTTGAAAATACCAAGCCCAAAAAGAAAAGTGTTTCCTTTGCTTCCAAGATTATATTGTTTGACACATATGCTGCAGAAGAATACGATAGAAGACCAGAACTTGCTACTTGTAATCAATTGACACCTGAATTGGCGATGTTTATAAGAGAAGAAGTAAACAACATGAAAAGTGAAATGGATTTTCATGAAGATTCTATTCAATATATACATTTTTTGTAAATTAATTTAATTTATTTCTTTTTTTTATGTGTATCTTTTATGTCCGACTGCAAAAGTTGCTTTTTTTTCCCCCTCTTTTTTCTTTTTTAGGTTTGTTTTTCCAATATTCTGGGATACGTAAAATTGTTCTAAGATATATATATATATATATTCATCAATTTAAAGCAACCAAGTTAAACGAAATAGAGACTGTATTCTTTATAGACCAACTTATTTATAAATGTCCGCAAATAGCATATTAAGCTCTTTGATAGAAAACAAGGATACCATGGTGTATCCTGGTGATTTATTGGCTCCTTTTTATGATGTATTACCACCTGAACAAAATAAGAAAGTCATCACCGTTTTCCATGAAGGTAAAGGAACTCATATCGATGATTATACTTATGAAAATACAAAACATCAAGTAATAGTGGCTTCTAGGAGAGGATATGTTAAGTTGACAAAATACGAGCCTCCAAAAGTATCCTCATTACTTGATCCAACACAGGGTGAAACAATTAACACGAATGAAGAAGATGCTAAAGAGAAGGTTGATTCACAAGGAAGAACAATCATAGAATATGCTATAAATGTGATGCCACACAATTATGATTCTACTATAAATACAGATATGCAAGAAAACCTACCTAAAGAAGGTGACATAGTGTTGGCTAAAGTGATGCAGATAAACACCACTAATAAGGCCATCTTAGAGATACTCGCGTTAGAGCAGAGTGTTGTATCAAAAGACTTTGGTGTTGGAAATAACGGTAATTTCACATCAAGTAGTACCGGTGGTACATCTCAATTATCTTATTCTGTGTCCAAGATCACAGGTGATGTAGGAGAAAAGTATGAAGCCGTTTTGAATGGGAAAGATGTAAGATCTACAGAGAGAGATTCTGTCAATATAGCTGATTTCTTCCAGATTGGAGACATTGTGCGTTCTAAAGTTTTGTCCATTGGTGATGCTAACTTTTACTATTTGTCAACAATGGCTGATGATTTAGGTGTGGTATTCACAAGATCAAATGCTGGTGTTGGAGAATTGATGTATCCACTAGATTGGACAACTTGCTTTGGACCATTCACAGGTGCTGAAGAGACTAGAAAGATGGCTAAACCTTTTTAAATATATAGAACTATAATAGCATTACCTAAACAAATATTGATATATATACAAATCATCACAGTTTAACTCTTTTTATTTTCGGCTGACTTTTTGATGATGTTTGTTTGTCTTTGTTTTCATTTGTCTTGAAAAATGTTTCCGATGGGGTAAATTTCTTGATGCCCATTTTATGTTCATTTAGTGATTTCTTGTACAGCTTACTCCTACTAACCTTCTTCTGTTGACTTCTCGACTTTTCATCTTCAATACTGTTAAGTAGGATTATTCCTTTCATCTGCTTATTTTCATCGAGTTTTCTTTGTGAGTTTATAAGAATGTTTTTGGCCTTTTTCTTTTTTTGTTCTATGTAGTTTAATTTGTTTAAAAAAGCAACTTTGAATACTTTTGTCTCATTGTTTATAAATTCTGTTAACATTTGTCGTAGTTCTTTGGTTAAGGTATTTCTATACTTTATATTCAATATCATCTCTGCTTCATTTTCATTCTTATCTGGACAACCATAATGGAATTGGGAATTTAAATCTGTTAGAAAGTTTTTCCATATGTGATTCGTGTATAGCGTTAAAAGTGGATCCTCTTCTTCTAACCAAAGTAAAATTTTGTATTGATTATCTTCTTTGATCTGTTTGTAAGCCTTAAAGTTGTCTATATGATAAAACTCTGTAAGAATTTCTAACAAAATTTTTCTATGAAAAATAATTGCCTTGAAAAAAGTAAATAATGACTTTAAAGCATATCTCTTCGACTCTAAGAGTTTGATAATGTTTTTTTGGCATATTGCCTTGAGAGATAATATCATTCTACGAAAATTCGTAAATTACAAATACTAATTTATTGGTTGTGTTAGTATGCTTGAGATAACAGATTCTAGAAGATTTGTGGTTATTAAATGACTTTATATACAATTTTCTGGGTAATGCATCTTTGATAACTCATAAGGACGTTTATTTTAAAGACATGGGAAATTAGCTTCCGTTACTTTTTTGGAAAAAAATAAAATAAAAATTAACGATTAAATTTCAAAATTCTCCCCTTATAAAATTGAAAGGTTGTTTGAACAAATTTCATATCTACACAGCTCAAAATGTTACCCCAATGTAAACTAGCAGAGTCTACAAGTGTTTTACTCAAAATAAATATATGAAAAACGGAAAAATTCCATTTAGTTTATTTTTTTATTACCAAATTAATTTAATATATATACACAACATTCTACTCTCCTCTTAATGCTTTTATTACAGCTTGTCTTCTCATCATGTGCTTAGTCCACTTGTAAACTTCTGGGAATTCTACTTTGATATTAATACCAATTCTATCGACAACATTATTCCATGGAACAAAAGATAAATCAGCTACTGTTATTTTATCACCAACTAGCCAAACAGGGTAGTCAAAGAATCTAGATTTAGATAAGGGTGTGGTACCTGAAGAATAAGATTGAGCATTTTCTGTATCTAAGTCCAAAATCAAAGATTCTCTTTTCTCTGCCAACGCCATTTCAACGACCCCATAAACACGTCTTACTTCTTCAATGTATCTATCAATAGCTGACTGGATCTTTGTGGTGTGGAAGTATTTGAAGTGCAAAGCTTGTCCAATCATGGGAGCATGGCCTGATGCTTGGAAAAAAATCCAAGAAGTGATTTGTGATTGTTCTGATAAGTCATCGGACCAAAGCAAAGGCTGATTGTATTGCTTATAGAATTTATTGACAAGGTGAAGAATTATAGCTCCGGATTCCCATATTGGAAGGTTATTAAGTTCATGATCTATTAAGGCAGGTACTCTTGCATTTGGATTTATGGAGACAAATTCGGGACATCTGTGTTCACCTTTATTGAAATCTAAGAAAAACGTTCTGTATGGCATTGAAAGTTCAGAGAGAACTATGGCAACCTTGAAACCGTTTGGTGCTGATCTGTGTGAAAATAAAGTATAACCAGCAGTAGGCTGATGAGAAAAGAACTTCAATAATCTTGAGTTGTCTATATCAGGTACGGATTTGGATAGTTGTGCAGCAAAGTTTTGTTGTTGTATCTTTGCAGCATTCTCCTTTTCTTCATTTATCTTTTTAGCTGCAATGTTTTCATGTATTACTTGTTGCTGAAGTCTTGAAGGTTGTTGTGGAGTGTATGAGTTGTTTTGTAAGAAAGAAGGGCCATTGTTACTGAGAGAGCCAGCTCTTTGTTGCATGTAAGTTGTTGTTGGTGAACCATTATTTCTAAACAAAGATGGTGATTGTGGAGATCTTGAAGCTTGTTGCTGCGGAACTCTGTTCAAATGTGTATTCAAGTTGCCATTAGGCAATCCTTGTTGTTCTTGTAACTGTTGTTGATCTATATTATTAAAATCAATGTATGATTGGTCAGTGGTAGTTATGTTGTTACCATTGATATGCACTGATTTTAAAGCTGTAGATAGATTTGAAACATTTGAGTTCCCAGAAGGAATATCTTCATTGTGTTGTTGTTGATTGCTCATGAATCTATATTTCCTTTATATATGAGTGTATATACAAGAAAATGGCTAAATGTTGTTTATTGGTTTTGTTTCATAAAGATAATACCAAATTAGCTAAATAAATAAAATACAAAAAGAAGGGGATTCCTAAATCAATTGTTCAAAATCTTTCATGATTGTTGAAGTTAATGTTGTTTTCCCCCCTTTATGAAGATTTCAGAAACGAAGAAAAAAATGAATTGAAACTCATTCAAAGAACAAACAGAAAAAGAAAAAAAATTTTTTTTTACCGCTTTTGCTCCAAAAAAAACCATGAACATTTTAAAAAGGAAATCTCTCTATTTTTTTTTTTTACCGGAAAGAGAGTAAATCTGAACGGCTGAACCTGTTATCTTATTTCCATGAATTTCTAAAACAAAAATTAACGAAGAGTTACATAGTAAGAACTCTGTTTTATTCATATTATCTTTTCTTAGATTTATATAGATTCTTTTTCAAGAAACTATGTCCTTTATAATCATTAAAATGCTTAAACAAACCATTTCTGGATTCAAAGGACTTTAAACATGTTCCGCATTGATGATCATAATCAATCTTACCTTCATTATTTAATTCAGAAATTTTATTAGTCTTATCTTTTTTTGTTCCAGGTGTCCTTTTTTTTTAGCCTTCTTTGTTTTCCCCAATCATCATCATTATCTTCTGCCTTATCTTTAGCTAATGAATTCAAGAGATCTTCAAGCTCATTAACTTCTGGTTCAGTATCACTAGCTTGAACCTCTTCTTGAACATGCTCTTGATGAACATCTTTGTCTTTTCCCTTCTCTCTTTTCAATTTATTCTCTTTTTTCTTTTGCTTTTTGGACTTACTGCTTTTTCTTTCAGCTTCAAGAGGCTTATTTTTCATGAAACCATCTAATTCCAATTGAGCATTTATTTCTTGTAATTGCCTTTCTAAGTCATCAAGATCATCGGCTTCATCCTCTTTTGCACTAAAAAATTTATCTCCGCTATCAACACTAGCAATATCTTCCTGCAGAGTTTCACCTTTTTGATTCAATATGAATTCATCTTGAAGCATTGTTCTTTTTAATTCTTCAAGTCCAAACTTGTGTGCCTTACTATTTTCGTGATTGCTTAACTGTTTTGAGTTCTTAAAAAATTTGTTACAAACATAGCAATCAAAAACAAACTCTTCGTCTTGATAATCTTGTCCTTCTTCTTTTTCATCTTCACTCTCACTTAAGAACTCTTTTTCTAACTGGTGAATTTTACTCTCATCAATGTGCTGCCAACTTTGCTCTGAATACTCATTGCTCATTTTTTCCGCCAGGAACTCTTGCTTCTGTCTGTTGGTCATCTCTTTCATCTTCTTTAAGTTTTCCAACTGCTTGTTCTTAATGGCATCTTGTTCTCTTTTTTTACCTACTTTCAACCTTATATCAATCTTCTTCATAAAATTAACAAACTCTTTGACTGTTTTGTTATATTGATTTCTATGTTCATTTCTAATCTTTTCATTTCTTTTGTTGAGTTCTCTTTTTGTACGTCTATCATAATTTTTGTTTATTCTGTATTCATTCTTCCAATGGAATTGTTTCACTGTTTGAAAAGAAGACCACTTTTTATAAAACTGCTTCAAGTCACTGTATGACGTTTCTGAATATCCAAACAATGGATATAATAACTTTTTCCCCTTATAATCACTTAAACTTTGTATGTATCCATTTTTAACAACATCATCCAAAAATGAGTCATCTTCATAGTTTTGATATTCCTTCATATTGTATCTCTTTCCATAAAGTAATTCATCTTTCACTATTCTTAAAAATACCTTTGCTGCTACTTGATACATCCCTGCTACTGAATCATCATTTCTATCAAAGTAATCTCTGTTCATGAATGCATGGATATCATCCGCAGTGACTCCACATTCATTCACGTAGCTTTCTTCTTCATACTGCCCAGAGCTTGTGTTTGTTCCATCAACCGTGTCCTTGTGGGAGTCATACCAAGATCTTTCTTGTTCATCTGATAAAGTCTCATAAGCTATGCTCAATTGTGCGAATATCTCGGTAAACTCCTCAATTCTATCTGGGTTTTTATCTGGATGGTACTTCAACGCAAGTTTTCTGTACTGCTTTTTGATAAGTGCTTGATCGGCATCCGAAGGTACTTCCAATAGAGAATAATAATCTTTTTTGTTCATTAATTTACACTGTGCTTGGCTATTTCAGGTATAGATACTTCTACTTTGTTCTTATTCATAGTTTTAAATTTCAAAAAAAAAATATTTCATACCTAAACGTGAAAAAAAAAAAAAATTGTAAAAAAAAAAGAAAAGAAACTTAAACACGCTAAACCTTGTTTTTAATCAATTAGCAATAGTGAGTTTTTCTCTTAAAAATTACCTTTGATATATAATTTAGATATGAAATGGTAATGTAAATATATCTATCATTATCCCTGATAAAGCATCATATCCAATACAATATAATTAAAATCGGTCTTTCTTCACATTGCCTGTTATATACCTACGATTCATAAATGGCAACTGATTCCCTAAATTAGATGTACTTTTAGATGCTTTGTAACCACCATATTTTATGCTTCCATCATTATGCATATCTTCATAAAACTCTTCACTTTGCTCTCCACTTTCCTCTTGGTCATATTCATCAATGGAGCCTTCTTCAGCATTTTGAACCATTTCATCATATTGATAAATCTTGTCATATAAGGCATTCGCTATATTCTCAAGCTGCTTCTTAAGTACATTTTTCTTTCCTTCGTTGGATACGTAATTCACTAATTCTGATTCAAAGTCCAACTTTCCCTCAATGTTGCTCACATTTTTCATGAGCTCAGCAAAATTTATCAACAAACTACGCTCATGATGAACAATAGCATAAATCTTCTTGAATTTTTGAACTATATCTTCGAAATTTGTAAACTCTATCCCAGTTGAGTTAAGAATATACTTTAACAAAACCTCCAAAAAAAGTTTTGTTTTTTTTTCAAGTTGCTTTAAATTCAATTCCTCAATTCTAGAAGGGGCAACATCTTGCTTAAACCCATTTTCATAAACTTCATCAGCTGTGCAGCCTAGCATCGCCTTTATAGCCAATAACTGTTCATCTTTGTTCCTTATCAAAAGATCCTCGTCCTGGTTAGCAACAACTTTGCCAATAAGTTTCTTGATTTCCTCAAAATTAGAAATACTAATATCTTGTAACTCCACAGAACTCTTAATCAAAAATGGTATCTTTTCAATGTCATCTTCACCTTTAAACCCATAGATTCCTAATGTGTCTTTTAAATGTGTGCTACAGGAAGAAGTGTCCATTTTTCTGTTAAACATTTCAAGAACAGCAGGTCCGATCTTCCGTTCAAAGATACATAGTTCATTAATAAAAGATACTAGATCATTAAAATGTAAAATTTTTTCCGTCATTTTTTCAGAATCACTGGAACATAGTAATGTTGCAGACAGCTTACTGGACTCAATTAATTTCTTAAAGGAAGGAAAAGATTCGCCGCTTTTTAGCTTATCTTTGGTAATTTCAAACAAGGTCAAATTTTCATTAGATTTACCTTCGTTGAATAGTTTAATTTTACCCAAAGTGTCATAATTTTGTTCTACCATAGTCTTGGAGGCTATCAATTCTATAAGTTGATCTTGTGTCTTTTTTGACTTACCAGACGAATTCTTACTGGCCTCATTAATCAATGTAGTGATTATTTTTTGTTCTTCAGACATTTTATCAAAGGACATGGTTAATGCATTAAACTCTTTATTCAAAATATCATGTTGTGCTTGAACTTCAGAAACTTTACTATTCAAGCTTGTAATTTCAGTCTTCTTCTCTACAAGTTGCTTATCTAACTTAGCTACAAACTCATCTATGTATTTATAACTTCCATTATAACATTCTATCAATTCATCTGTGCTTACATTATCAAGATTCTCTTTCTCAGATGACCCATCATTCTGTATAGCAGATTGTACATTTTTATAAAGCGATGAAAAATTAGAAAACTCTTTAATAGCACCAACAAACCCCATTGTTGTCATTTTAGCTCACCTTGGGATAGAACATCTAATTGTAATCTCTTATTAGCAAACAAAAAAAACAACCAATTTCTTTTTTTAAAAAAGATAAACCAAAAAAAAAAAAAAACTTCATGAAAATGATTTTCACAAAGTTGATTAAACTCCAAAAAAAAAAAAAAAAGTCAACAATTTTTTTTTGTGCACAAAGATTTTTGGCATCTTGTTCCAACTACTATACTCTACTTGATAGAGTGACCTAAACCTTTTCTTCCCTTTTTAATGATTGCCTGTACAGGCTCTTTAATGGCGTCCATGTCTTGGTTTCCTAATGACATGCCTTTTTCCCATCCCATTTTAGACAACATTCTAAAGCCCAAGTTCTCACTTGTTAGTTGTTTTGCGCCTTCAGCCACCACTGCACCATCTTGTATGTTTTTTTTAACCCTTTCGGTTTCTAAGTGCTCACCATTAAATCTCACAGCCAAGTCTTTTGGCATTTTAACATCTTTACGCATGAATATTTGTCTTTGTCTACATAATAGATCAGCATGTAAATAATTAAATTCTTTTTTGATTGTGTGCTTTGTTTTTACCAACTGAATGTAATGCTTTTGCTTTGAAACAAGTTTTTTATGATTTAGCTGAAAGTGTTTTCCAAACTTGATAACTGTCTTGTTACCACTTGTGTCAAAAGATGGAAATGACCTTTTTGACCCAACTACCCATTTCTTATGATTTGTAGCAAATTCTTCAATTTCAGATCTAAGTGAGAGAACATCAATTCCATATGGGTACTTCAACAGCAAATTATCTGAAAACGCGTGTTCTTGAGCAACAAAAAAATCTTTTTCAGCTCTTTTTTCAGCCTTGTGCTTTACTCTCAACTTGTATTTTTCTTGAAGTAACTGAACTATTTCCGGTCCAAATTTATTTTCATCTAATATCAACTTTCTCTTTTTACCTTTCCCCTTTATTTTATATTTATTTTGTGGGATATCTAAAGGGTCTACATCCAGAGTTCTTTGTTTGTTCATATTCTGAGCAAAGCTGATCATGTCTTGTAAGCCATCATCATCAGCATCTTCATCAAGTACGTTTTCAATTAAATAATCTAGGGATTCGCTAACTTCACCATCACTTAACTCAACGTTATCACAGAATCTATTAAATAAGCGTTCATCAGCATCATCCTTTTCTTTGATGAGTTTATTGAATATGTGTTGAAAAAAGGCACCATGTCGGGAATCATGATATCCAACATGCATGGCTAACAAATCACTAAGTTCTTCAGAGTGTACCCAATGGTAATCATTATCTTCAAAGATTTTGTAACATTTGATTTCATATCTGTTATGGTCAGAGCCCTGTTGCATATTTATAATATTGTAATCAAGTTGTACAATTACATCATCCAATATGTGATCTCCAAAAGCAATGAATTCATCTTGATTGCTATCTTTTAAAACTAGTTTTTCAGTGGTATCTATAATATCCGAGATGGTGTCGGCATTTGCCATTAAATCATCTTCATAATTGTACAATTCTACCTCATCTTCATCCTCGGTATCTTCAACCTCAAAGAAAGAGTCATCGAGCTCGCTTGAAGAAGATTCCGATTGGATAGATTCAGATGATGGTTGCTCTGACTTGACTTCCCCAACTTCTTCTTGAGGAGAGTCATCATTCAAGTCTTCTTCAATGACGTTATTAAAGTAATCCGAGGGTTCTTCATTTAAGTTATACTTACATTGAACAAACACGACTTTTCTTTTTCTTAAAGGTATATTTAAATTTTCATTTTCGTCAATGTCTGTATCGGATTCAATATCTCGGTTATGTATGTATAGTCCTCTTCTTTTACCTGCGTTATCTTTTTTATTGTTCTTACTACTATAATAGTTGTATATATCCTGTTGATTGTTATTAAATGCTAAATTGTTGTCGTTTATGTCTAAAAGCTCATTGAATTGTCTATTGTAATTGAAATATATTTTAGACTTTTTTTTACTCTTGGAAGCATTGTCTTGCTGTTTTTTCTTATTTTTCTTTTTATTAGCCATAATCTTGGCGTGATTGTAGGCCTTTTTTTTATTTTTTGACATTTGATAAAGACAATGAAAGTTAAATTGTGGTTAGTGAGCTTGTTTTCTTCTCTAAATTATAGCAAAATAAGAAAGAGAAATACATATAGATATCACCAAATGATTTTTTTTGAATATTTTAGTGTTTTAACTTTTCTTTTTCTTTTTTTTTTAAAGAGACAGAATTTATCTGCGTGTATATGATTGTTTAGTTTTTTTTTAATTGAGCACGTGTCTCTAAATGTATTTATATGCGCTACACAATTTATTTCTCTTATCTATTGAATCAAGATTAATTATTTGGCATTCTCATATATATTTTTTTTCGTATTCTTTTTTTTTTTTTTGATGTGTGATAATCAGGTTAGTAATATGACTGAATTATGAAATCATTAATCATAAATGTGTGTTTATATAACACCAAATAATACCTCAGCTTAATTAATTGACATTAGTATAATATTTGATTTGTTTGACTAACCCAAATATGGATAACATCATTACTAAATTGGGTAACATCATAAGTAATAAGAATCTTTCGGATGACGATTTACAAAGATATCAAAATGTATTTAAAATATCTTATAAAACAGACTTTAAAACTTTGTCTTCAACTTCAGATAAGAGCTATGCCTTGAATGTATTATACAATGGCGGGCTAAAAACGTATATGAACAATACAAGCAATTCTGAAAGGGGGTTCACTACAGACATAGGATGGGGGTGTATGATCCGTTCCATGCAGAGTTTAGTGGCAAATGCTCTAAGAGTTGAATTACTAAATCTGAATACAATTTTGGATGACACGGCTGACGGTGATCATAAAGTAGATGACTTATTCATAGCTGGACTGTTCAGAGATGATCCACATTATCCATTCAGTATACACAACATTACACAAATAGGATTTGAGCTTTTTAATGTCAATATTGGTGATTGGTTTGGACCATCTGTAGGAGCCCAATGCATGCAAAGAATAATATCTGATCAAAATAAGCTCATATTTGATAAATGCTATGTTAGTGTTGATTCGGGTACCATTTACGAAGACGAGTTGACCGAATATTTTAAATTAAACAGCTCCAAAAGCGTATTAGTTCTCCTATGTGTAAGATTAGGTCTAAACAAGATTAATGATGAGTACATTAGCTCATTTTATGATTTATTTGACTTTGGGAAGGATTACAAATTTGTGGGGATTGCAGGAGGGAAACCATACAAGAGTCTATATTTCTTTGATAAAAAAGATGACGTTCTTGTGTACGCGGATCCACATCATGTAGGCGATTATTCCGATTTGGTTGATGATGATAAACTCTTGTTTGACTTCAAGAACAACTATAAACTGGATACGACAACGATTGAGGAGTTGGATCCCTCAATGTGTATAGGGTACGTCATTAAAAACGCAGATGGGTTACAAGACATGAAAACTAGATACAGAAATAGTAACATTATTGCTTTTAAAAACAAGCAAGAAGAAATGGATCTTCTCAGTAGCTTAGACATCAATGCTTGCTATTAGTTTATTTATTTATATTTGCTCTATCTCAGTATCTCCGGACTCCTTCAAGGCTGTTTTTCCCCTTTTTTTTTTCTTTCTTTTCTTTTTTCTGTGGTGCGGTTTTTTTTTTTTGGGGTTTGTCTTATTCTGGAAAAGCTAGCATAAATCTTTGACCCTACCAAATGTGTTTACGTTTTTTTTTTTTTCTTGAGCACGTTATAGAACTCTGTTAAATTTACTACTTTTTGCATCATTCTTGATATTTCTAGAAAAAGAATTCGTAATTAAGTTTAAAAATAGAAAAAAGTATTAGGATAAGCAAATTACCTGACTATAGATTCTTTAAGTGCTTGTATATAAGGCCTCAACACGTCTTTGAACCTATTCAAAATCAAAGATTGAACAAAAAAAGAAAGTAACATTAACTAAACACAGTTTGAATAAAAGTAAACCACACAATCAAAATTTTCTATATACATTGTCCCTTTAGAAATATATAGATTGACGATATTGTTCTTTTTGTTGATAAATATAAAAAATAATTTGATCACAAGATGTCTTTTAATGTATGTACTGTTTGTTCAAGCAATATGAACAGATCAATGGAGGCTCAAAGAGTCTTAACTGAAGCTGGATACAAAGTCTCATCATATGGTACAGGAAACTGTGTCAAAATCCCTGGATTGACAAAGGAAACGCCTAATGTTTTCAAATTCGGCACACCATATAAGGATATATTATCAACATTAAAAGAACAAGAGAGTAATGTTCCTGAGGAAAATAGAAACTATGCAAACCAAGGTCTTTATGACATGTTAGAAAGAAACATAGTCTTGAAGGAGTGCCCAGAAAATTGGCATGAACAGAGCACGGATAAGATTTTAGAAAATGACATTGTTATATGCTGTGACGAGAAATGTTATGAAATATTATTAGATGATTGTGCCAGAAGAGGTATAAAAAAAGGAACTCCATTATTGATTTTCAATGTTGATGTTATTGATTTGCATGCAAAAAGTTTAGAAGCAGGGCAAGCTATTCTCAGACTGATGAATCTCTTGGAAGAATTAAAGACAACTTCAAAGAAAGACTCAGATTTCTATGACAATATCGGTAGCGTGGCTGGTCAATGGCAACTTGAATATCAAAATTTGCCTATCTTATACAAAACTCAAATACTTTAATAAAGTCAAGAATATAACATCAATTATCTTATAGAAAAATCAACCGATAATAAAGAAAAGAAGGTATTGGAAAAGAGACATCTTTGCTAAAAGTTTGCTAAATATTTAATTATACACTTGAAAAGTCAATAGAAAAAATTAGGTCGATAATATTATTTTTTTTAGCAATATATTTTAGATCACATAACCATTGCTATATATGATTATATATCAATAATTTACTATTATTGAGAATAAATATTATTTATATCGTCCTAATTTTTAGAACCGATTATTTAACTCTAAGACCATCAACCCATACATGTCTTGTTTCTCTATCATCACCTAGAAATACCCATTTGTCAATGACATCTTGCCATTTATCCATGAATACATCTTCGTTATCAACGTTTTCCGATGGAACTTGCCATTCAAAAAGATCAACATTTGTATTGTTCCCTAAATGAATTAATTGAGCATCAAATGCCTTTCCTATATCAAAAGTTCCTATTTTGTCTTCAAGATTTAAAACCTCAGCTCCTCCCTTGGTGGCCAAATATAAAACCTCGTTAGTTGATAATTTATCTTTATCGCCAACTTCATCTGATGTCTTCATGGCCACATGTCTACTAACAAGAAGCCCCTGTCTTGCAGTTTTTAATATCGATGGAGAGTATCCACCAGACATATCAGTACCCAAGCTAACCTTGATTCCTTTTTCCAA
Organism: Hanseniaspora guilliermondii; assembly: GCA_036287555.1. Classification (NCBI taxonomy): domain Eukaryota; kingdom Fungi; phylum Ascomycota; class Saccharomycetes; order Saccharomycodales; family Saccharomycodaceae; genus Hanseniaspora; species Hanseniaspora guilliermondii. The sequence continues at coordinate 1,274,075 of CP143016.1, read as the reverse complement.
TAACCATCTTACCCTACATTCACCAGATGTAATGGATGAGTTAGACACTGGACAATGTGACACACCAGCCTTCTTTTCATTTATCAATGAGGCTTCTTCCTCTGACAAGTGAATGCAATGTGCCAATACTGTTTTATTTGTTAAGAGACCATATCTGTTATATACATCTGTGTAATTGTCACATTCTGGAAAAGTTTTCATTACTAAGTCGATTTCATTGAATGTTTCACTTAAATGTGTTTGAATTGGTACATCATGCAAAGCTGAAAGGTCTCCTAAACACTTCATTGTCTCTTTTGAAACCACCGGAGCAAATCTTGGTGTTATAATAGGCTCAACAAACTTATCCTTATGATACTTTCTGTTCATGTCCCTTATGGACACTATCAAATCCTTGTTGTCTTGTATGCATTCGGAGTGAGTCTCAGAGTAATATTCAGGAGCATTTACATCCATGCAAACTTTACCTACAAATGCCCTTTGACCCATTTCCAAGCAAAGCTTGGCAAGTAATTCTGTTGACCTCTTGCCTATGGTGGCGTAGTATGCAATCGTGGTAGTTCCGTTACTCAAGGTTCTATTGATAGCATTCTTGTAGACCAACTCAGCCTTATCCATGTTGAAAGTCAATTCATGTTCCAAGGGAAATGTATATTTATTTAACCAATCAAGCAACGTAGTGTTTCCAAAGATCCCAATGTTTGGAAACTGAGGTGCGTGACAATGCGTGTCCACAAATCCGGGAAATATGAACTGGATTTCATTTGTGTTCGGGTTTGTGGTGTAATCAATTAAATTTTTCCTTGAAGATGTATCAAAGTTTTTGGATTCTACTATATCTTTTATCTTTCCATCTTCAATAACAAGTATATAATTAGTTCTTAACCTAACTTTTCCAAGTACAGGGGTGTCAACAAAGTGACCCTTAATGCAAAGAGATGAGCCGTTCATGAGTTGTTAATTATTCTTTAAGTTATAATTATAAGCAGAAAAAGATTGTTGCTATTGGTGGGTAATAGTATTATTCTACGTTTTTTCTTTACAAATGATGATCAAGTATATTGTGTGTTTCAAAAATCAAATAAATAATTTACAAACTCCTTCATGATGTATTTATATTGGTGTATCAATAGCTTATCGTTCCAAATATCTGTTATCGTGTGCAATTTTTGGCGCATAGAATTTCTTAAGGGTTTGGTTTTTTTTTTTCTTCCCACAGCATGATTTAGGCACACTAAAGGATTGTGTGAAATTTCATCAAAATCCACTACAAGTTTTTATTATTTTTTTTTCTTTATGGACATTTAACACTTGGATTCCGGAACTTCCGAGTATTAGGAAAAAACAATTTAGAGTTTGAGTAAGGCAAAGATTTTCTATTTTAAATGACTTTCAACCAATTTTTTCTTAAAGTGGAAATCTTCGGAATACCCGATCTCAAAAGAAAACTGATAATTAAGGGAAATGGTAGGAAAATCCGAAAGTCATCACTGCAATGAATTGGTAATAAATCTTCTGTTTTGAAAAGTTAAACATCTTTGAAATATTAATGTTAACCAACTTCTTTACAATAATTAACTGTCTTTTTCTCTATTTCATTTTCATTTTTTTTAAAAAATTAAATAATATATATTCATTACTAAATTTTATCTTATTATTATTATATTACAACGAACGTATATTGAAGACTAATTCCATCAACTTCTTATTCTTAATCATCACGATTAACAAAAAAAAATAACTATTATGATATTTTTTTTTCCCAAATTTGAAAAGAAAAAAAGCAAACTTATTGTTACAATTCCATGATCCTCTTATGTTGATTTTATCCTATTCTTATATTATTATGCTCTTTTTCATTTCTGTTTTCTTTGTTTGCTTTTGTTTTTCTTCTTTTTTCATTTTCTCTTATTTAAGTTTTATTATTATTCTTTTTTTTAAAAACTGTTTGTTTTCCGTATAACATGGGAGTCATCATACTACTTCAAATCATACGCTTGTGGTTATAGTCACTGTTTTCTTTACTGTTGATGTGCTGGTTGTGTATACTGTTGATGATACATAACTGTCCAAAATATCAGATATGTCGTCTGTTCCTACATATTGTTCGTATTGTGTAGCTGTTGGTGTGCCGTTTGTGTCATAGTAAACATCTTCAAAGTAAAATAGTCTTGTAGTTCCATCTGAAACGGTTGTTAAGTAATAAGGAGTACTGACGTTTTGGAAATAAGTTCCTGTTGTTTCTGAAGCCCCATATAAATTATTCAACAAACTAGATGCATCAATAAATGTTGTCGCTTTTTTCTTGTTGCTGGTAGACGGAGATAAGGTGCTTGTGCTTATTGTTGAGGGCTGGCTACTGGATGTGGATGATGTCTGTGTTGTGGCAACTGATGATGATGAAACAACGGCATAAGTAGTTGGAGTAACCATTGTTTTTGTGGATGTAACATCTCCAACAACAACAGTGCTGTACTGTGTCAAAACAGATGTCCAATATGAGGTCCAATATGAGGTTGAGTATATAGTCACTGGAGGAAGAGTTGAGGTAACGACAAATTCATTGTAGACTACTCCATCAATGGTTGTTAAGCCTCTTTTGTTTTTATGGTCTTTATGATTTTTTCTTGAATGTTCAGCTGCTCTAGTAGTTTCAAAAGCACACCATAGTGCAATCAAACCTATTATATTCCTTAACATATTATTCTTTTTAAAAGTATTTTTTTTCCTAGTTAAATTACAAACTTTCTCTGGTTAACTGCTTATATTTTTTATTTTTAAAACAGCAGCAATATAAAACTTATAAAGATTTGCTAAAAATACCTTTTTCTTTAGGGAATATCAATGCTTAAAAGAAAAAAACTAGAGCTTGCAATAGAAACCCATGAAGCATTACTAGTAAAATATGTAATTAGTTAAACCTATAATTTAAGGATTTCTTTATATACTGCTCTGATTTGATAAAAAAAAGGTAATAAACAAGCCTCATATCAATTAATTCATTGACAAAAGAAATAGACAGAATATATCACTAAAAGGGCTATTGTGCATCTTTTTTTTTTATTATGTATTTCAGCATAAATTAGCATTTTTAGTGATGTGAAAGAAACTTACTCAGCTTCATAGTAAACAATTATGACAAAACAACCTTGGCATATGAATTTAAGATAAACGAATTTCAGTAGAAGTAACTATATAAAAGAAAAAAAACTTGAATAATAAACAATTTTAATGTAAAGTACAGCAAAGTAAGAACAAATTTCTACTGCAATACTTGAAAAGCAGTAAAACTTTAACAAAAAATAAATTTCTTATTGTTTTTGAACATGCTGAACTTAGATATAATCCATAGATGCTGCTCTTTTGAACATAAATTAATATATCATTAAACAAAGAAAATGTAAACTAATGCCACAATTATACTTTTTCATTAAGATTATCTTACCTGATAAAAGCCTAAGAAGGAAAAAAAGGAATATTCTTTATCATTTAATAAATCCAAAGAGCAAAACGTATCGACATGTGTAATTAGATTAATTAAATATTTATGACGTGTACCATGGATTTTGTTTGCATAGAAGCTGAAGAATAGTTTATTTTTTTGAAAAAAAAATAATAGAAGAATTCCAATGCGCTGAACACATATGTGCGGCTGAATAATTCAGCCATTTTGAAAAAAAAAAAATTTCACGCGTGGAGAAGAGTTCAGCCCACAAAAAATTTAAAAAAAAAAACTAAACAGCATCAACGCTTAATATATCAAAAAGTTTCTAATGGGAATACGTACCACATACAAAAAAATAATAAAGCCTAGTCCTTTTTTAATGTTTTTTGTTTCTGTCCATCTTTCACAACTTTATCATCAACAAACAATCCCTTTCTTCTTCTGATATCGTTCATATGTTTTCTAGCTATGTTCTCTCTTTCGGCAAATTCTCCTAACTCTTCCAATTCTTCTTCAGTTGTTGGTACCCAGAATGGATCTAAGTCAATTGGCTCATAACCACTAAAGACTAACTGTGGTAAAGCGGCACCTGATGATCTTTTTCTTATAGATTCTGAAAATCCAAAAGCTTCAACAACAGGAATATTACATACAATCTCAAAAAATGGAGTTCCCTCTTTCATTTCTTCAGATACAATTCTACCATGTCTTTGTTGAACAACAGCATAGACTTTACCCAAAACTTCTAGAGATGTTTGGATTGTACAAGAGTACATGGCCCATAATAGTCTCGGAGACCAGTCCAAAAATGACTGATAAATGGCATTCTTGGTTCCTGTCATCAGTCTTCCTGATATGTCAACAACTTGTCCACCATTTTTAACTTCTATTTCTTCAAAGGATTCAATGACAACAATCATTCTTTGTACTTCTTCTTTGGCTAGAGGACCTTCATTGGTTGCTAATTGGAAACCATTGATGATGGAGTCTCCGTATGGGATAGCATCCTTACTGGTCTTTTTATGTAACACCCTTAATAAGTTGTTTTTGGAAAATAAAATGTTAGGCCCGTATTTCTTACCTCCAAAAGCAGCAATGTTTTCTATTGAAAACCCATCTGGTAATAGCATCTGCAATCTATTGTAAAACTGTTTATGATAAACCCTGTGAAGAGCAAGCTTCTTAACAAGATCTTCATGTTCAATCAAAAAGTTTGCACACTTTTCAGACATTTGTCTTGTAGATATTTTAAATTTGTATTTTCCATAGGCAAATTCAAATACACCTCTTTCACCTAATGGAGACTTAATTGGATTCATTTCATCATTTGAGTAAAAGGACTCCTTGTAAGGAATGACAGGATCACTACTTGTAATTTCGATCTTGGAAAATCTTTCTGTCAAATCTTTTAAGCATCTCTCCAAGTGTAATTCACCTGCAGTACACAGAATATGCTCACCATTTTCATTAACAAATGTCTCAACACATGGATCACATTGATTCAACATTCTTAAGCCTTTAACAAGTTTACCAAATTTCATAGGATTGACTGGTTCAACAGCAACCCTAACAATGGGCTGTGAGTACATGACACTTCCAGCCAAATTTACACCTTGAAGATTATTTTCAATAATAGTACCATTTTTTAGCAATCTTCCTGCAAGACCACCAATACCCACAATGTTCCCACAAGGAACCTCTTCCAAAGGTAACAAGTCTCTACCCATAAACAGATAAAGATCAGTGATTTTCACATTGTGATGAATGTTTTCATTTGGACTCAAAGGAGAGTATTTTGGCTCTAAGATAGTGACCAGTTGACCCACTTTCAAAGTACCGCTATAAATTCTTCCAAATGCAATTAAAGCCTCATTATCATTGATGTCATCATCTTCCTCTTCAAATCCGTAATCTCCGAACGGGTCCTCATCATCATACTCAAACAAAGCAGCAAGTGGATCAGATGCATCAATTTCTGGAGGAACGTAGTCCATCATGTTAAACTCTTCATCATCTTCAACGTCATCGTATTCTTCAGTTGAGTCTACATTTGACTCATTAGTGTTTATTGTGGTTTTGTTAGATGAAAGTAATGAGTTGATATCAAATGCGGGAGCCATTTCAGTTATAATCTTAATTTCATCTCCCTTATCTGTCTTGATTATAGCATTGTTATCTTCATCATTCAATGGGTCATGAATCTCTTCATTGGTTACATCATTTTCTATCAAATCATCTTTAGATTCATCTGATTCTTGCAAATCAAAATTCTTCGTTGATATATTCAATTGTTGAAGTTTTTCTTCAATACTCTCGTCATTGACCTTTTGCTGTGCTTCATCTTGTTCTTCCTTTTTGTCTTTTGAAGCAGCCTTCTCTATCTCTAAACTTTTGGCAGCATTAATCGTCTCCTCAAGACCAGCAGTTTGTGGTAGTTCACTTCTAGGTATGGATAGCATTTTGGATACGTAAGCAGAAACTGGACCTGTAGAATCACAACATTCCATGGCTGATTTAATTCTTTGATCTAGAAGTTCGCTTTCAGGTGTGTTGGCTAATAAATTGTCAAGTCTACTTTTTTGTGCATTCAAAGGTGAGGGGATATTCTCCACAATAGTCAAAAGAGCAGCTGTACTTACAGGCAGCCACTGTTTCATTACTGTTCTTAATAAATTTTTGAGGTCTTTGGTTCTTAAGTCTCTAGGTGTAAGTTCAACATTCAAAACTGAACACATTTTTTTTAATTTCTCCAAGTCAGGCTCCTCACCTTGGTCCACTAAACAAGTGTTATAAATTCTCCAAATATTATCCAGAATAAATGACACGAACATCGGCTTTATGTTTCTACCTTTAAGGGTTTTTTTTGTTAGTATTTTTTTATTTTTTGCATCAAAGTAATATTCACCCCATAACACCTTGTTCAATGTATTTCTGTTCATTCCCAATTTTGTTTCATAGAACTTTGCTATTTGTCCAATGTTGAACCCCCACCCATCAACTGCAGACGCAAAAATCACGTTATTCTTTTCTGGACTGAAGTATAAGTCACTGTCATCATCATATGTTGCATCATTATTGATGTCATCAATGTTTTCTTGTAAGGCTCTATCAGATTGGAAGAATGACCCTATAACAGAATTCACGTTTTCTATAACTCTTTGTAAATGTTCGTATGCTTCTTCAGCTGAGAACTTCAATTCAGTAACTAGTCTATCGATTTTGTTCAACACTAAAATTGGCTTCAAATTCTCAGTCCAACATTGTCTCAAAACAGTAACAGTTTGAGAACAAACACCTTCAACAACATCTACAAGAACAACAGCACCATCACACAATCTGCTGGCCGCAGAAACTTCGGAGCTAAAGTCAATATGTCCAGGAGAGTCAATTAGGTTTATGAAGTTGTTACTAGCTTGAACCTCACCATCGTCTTTTTTCTTCAAGACTCTAAAAAACAAGGATATGGCGGAAGATTCCATAGTTATACCTCTGGTTTGTTCATCTTCTCTAGAGTCTAAGAATCTTACCTTACCAGCAAGATTAGTAGATATAATTCCGTTGGATGCTAGCAATGAATCAGAGAGAGATGTTTTACCATGATCAACGTGTGCTAGAATACATATGTTTCTTATAGACGATGGATCTTTTTGCAATAATTTACAAGATTCCTCATTAATCAATCTACTCATTATTTATAAATATAATAATTTGGTTAGTTGTAAAAGAATTATTCTTGAATAAGTTAGTTGAAGTTATTGTTTAAATGATGACATCTATCCTTAAATTTACATGTGGCAAAAAAAAACATAAAAAAAATAGCAAGAAACTTGGAGAGTTGAAAAATTTAAAAAAAAAATCCACATACAGGAGATAAGCCCATCCTCTTAACCGTCCACGTGAATAGTACACTGCTGAAAAGCAATTACAATTTATTACAATACATAAGAATATATTGATTGTTAAATCTTCTCAGATTCAAGATCAAGTATCTCATCATTAGATAGCATATTGACACTAAACTCTAAATCTTCTGTGGTGGATATGGCCCATGATTTATAAACCATCATTATAGATAAAAGATTGGATAAGGACAGCACAAACATTCCATCTAGATAATGATTAGATTGTTGGCATATGTTGATACTAAAAATATGTGAAATGATTTGTCCTGACATAAAAAACAATAGTCCTAACAGCTGGGCACCAATCATCCAATAGTTCTTGACTATAAAAACACTGGTTAAGCATTGACAGACAACGTATATAATAATAAACGCAGCATTTATACCATAATCAGTCAACAAGATGGCTGTAGCTTTGGATTGTATTAGGGAAAGTTTACTTTTGGTTAAAGTTTCATAGTGATATACAAATGAGCAAATTCCAATAATTGCTGCACTAATTTTAAAAATTAATTTTGATAGCCAGGTGTTATCTTCCCAAAGTTTCAAATTTACTAAACCAGTTAATGCTAATGTAGCATAGCATATGGAGATACTAGCCATTTGAACACTTACAAATAAAGGATAGTTTGAAGAGCTTTGACCAATAAATCCATTATCTACAACTATGGATAAAGCTATAGAGATTAACAAGTTGTAAAACAAAAAGCATATTTCAGATCTTCCTACCGCTGTATATTTATTTTTTATGGAGAACAACAACATTATTATTGCTACAAACGTCAGAAGATTGATGAACAAACTACCAGGTTGTGAAATAAAGGAATTCAGAAGAATAAATGACCTTGAATAGCATTTGGAAAGATAAGTAAAATTTGTAAAATCTTCATAATCAAATAAAGTGTAACAGTAACTAAAAGATGCTTTTTTACAAACTTCTGCTAATATAGACATTTGAAGATAAGTTTGTATTTGATACGTATGTATTTTTTCTTTGTTAATAAATATTATTATTTTAGTTTATATATCACTTTGTTTTACAACATAATTGTCATGATAATACATTTTGAAATATGATTTCAAATAGTTGTATTTAAATTAGCATTAAATTTGATTTTTTCTCTTAATATATTTGTCATTTTTGGTAATTACTTTTATTAAAATTATATTTATTTTATGTGTAGTGTGTTTAATTAATTAAATCTGATTAATGATCATGAACCTCGTTTTTTTGTTACATTTTTTTTTTTTAATTTTAAAAAAAAACACTCACACATAACAGAATTTCGGATATAAAGAATGTTTTACATTCATTTTCTATTTTAGGGAATATACGCAAACATGTCCCAAATAGGAAAATTTGGTTTTTGAACAAAATATCTTGTTTTGAAAAAGAAAGCTAATAACTATTACCAAGAGAGTTGCATTAATAATAAATACTTGAGCACAGCTGGTTGAGAGTTATCCACCACAAAAATAGATATCAATATTAATAGACGTTTGACGTGTTCTTCAATTTTGTTGTGAAGAATATGTACATTATTAATATTTTTTTAGATTTTTTTTTTTTTATGAAATTGTATAAAAATCTGAATTATTACTCTTTTAGGAAATAATTGCATATAATTTATTAAGTTATGCTCTGGGAATTTTCTCCAAGTGATTTTTTTTTTTTTTTTTTGGATATTTTTGTTATGGTTGGAATTTTTTCTTTTTTCCTTTTTCTCTCCTTTTTGAATGTTGGTAGTAAAATATCAGTTGTGTATAGTTTATTTTTCAATTTTCTCTTTTAGGGTGAGTTTTCATTATTTTTCTTCAATGGTGGGTTCAGTACACATGCCTCAGTTAACTTAGTCTGGTTTTTTTTTTTTCAAAGATTCAAATTAGCAATAAATATTAAATAAATTAAAGAGATATATAATAATAGTTTACCAAAACCAATACAAATAACATATAGCAACAATGGGTATGTACCAATCATAAAGATCATGTTGATGTGATTACTTTCCATGCATAAAGAACATATACTTATTGAAGAAACAATTGAACCATGAAAGAAAAAAATTATGAAGACTGTATACAAAATAAAATCCTAGATAACTCTGACCACTGGAACTAAAAAGTGACTTGCATTACTTTATTAATAGTTAATAAACTTACTAAGATTTACCATAGATACCTGAAAACAATATAAAAAATAATGTTTATTACATAATATAAAAAGTCTTTTAATACATATATTTGTTATTCTGTATCTATGAAGTATTTTATGAAAAAAAAAAATGAACACAATCAAAGTAAGGAAATGAGGGTTTTATACGTTGAAAAATGTTGTACAATTGAATGAAGGAGAAAAATAATAGCAGATAAATTAATTCAACATTTTAATATTTCCGAATTATTTTTTTTGGAAGAGTTAAGAAAACAATTAGTAATGAGGGTGGATATTATAAGTCTTGGATCATGGCTTTTTATTGATTCAGGTATAAACCTTTTGTTTCAGAAGTAAAAAATGATGTTTCTATTACGTTTGGTTTAAGTAATCTTTATCACATTTCAAATAACACCATGTGATTTTTATCCTACTTCAAAGAAAAAGGATAAAGATTAATTAGCTAAAAACAAGCATTAAAAGTTCAATATTCTTACTAACAATTATAATTTATTATGATCGTTGATTTTGTTATTAACATAAATCCATTTTATATCATAAAAAAACCACGCACAAATAAAATTCATACTATAGTAAACGTTCCAAAGACCAGAAAGACCTATTGTAAGGGTAAGCAATGTAGAAAGCACACTCAACACAAAGTTACCCAATACAAAGCTGGTAAGGCTTCTTTATACGCTCAAGGTAAGAGAAGATATGACAGAAAGCAATCCGGTTTCGGTGGTCAAACCAAGCAAATTTTCCACAAGAAAGCTAAAACTACCAAGAAGGTTGTTTTGAAATTAGAATGTGTTGAATGTAAGACAAAGGCTCAATTAGCTTTGAAGAGATGTAAGCACTTCGAATTAGGTGGTGAAAGAAAGCAAAAGGGTCAAGCTTTACAATTCTAAGCGTGTTGGATATGGAAAATATTATTTTTATATTATTAACTTTATTACAACTACAATTATAAAACTGAAATAGAAAATAAGAAAAAAGTTAACCTTCAGAATGCTTTATTGGAAGATCTATGTGGATTTTTATTTAATGTAAAAGCAAGATGATGGTTATCATTATTTTTTTTATATTTTAATTTTTTGTTGATTGTTACAAGCAAGTATTGGTTGTTCACAAAACTTTTATGTGTTTTCCTTTTGACACGATTTACAAAATAAACATATGTAAAAGGATAGATTATTAATTTCATTATGTATAATTTATATTAAATTTTAAATGAGTTACAGAATCTATGATTCATTAATCTAAAAAAAAAAAGTAAACAAAATAAACTTTGATTGCAATCCAAATTGTCTCTTATCAGCTAATAGATAAACCTGGATATAATCTATTTATTTTACAATATTTTCAATTATTATGTTTAAAGAAATTAACCATTTCTAGCAATCATTAACTTCGAGCTTTTGGTTATGGTGTACACTGTGTAGCGATGATTATAGGTTCTATTATTTTTTCTAAAAGGGGAAGCAAGGCAATTTTATTGCCTTTTGAAAAAAAATTATACTAGCAAAGTAATTACACTTGTTAGATTTTTCTCAAATTGAAAATGGCTTTTTTTTTTTTTTTTTGAATATATTTGAAAACACTAAACAATAAGAAAATTAAACACATTTTAAAATTAATAGGTACAGAACCAAAAAAAACAGAACATTCATTAATATCTAATAAGCTAAAATGGAAAACATGTATTCAGTACCTAACTTTTCAAATAAATCGGTTGAAAGACTTGGTCAACAACAACAAAATGCATACATGAATTACAATAACACAGACTATCAGAATGAAAACATGCAATATGAACAACACCACCAAAACATGTATCAAAACAGAAGTCAAAATAACTCACAAATGCAGAACATATATCAGCAACCACCAAACTCGAATTCACAATCCTCCTTTCCTCAAGCTGGACAAGACTCATTCATGTATTTTGAAAGAAGACCTGATTTGATGACAAAGGCTACACAAGACCAAGCAGCTTCAGTCAAGTTGAAAATGGAGAATTATTACCAAACAGCAGTTAATCTTGCCATTGAAAGAAATCAAAGACGTATTGAGTTCGAAAATAAGCTACAATACCACCATCAAGAATGGTCTGATGAGAGAAAATATAGGGAACTGGCCAGTTTAGGTAAAAAGGAGTCTCAATTTTTAAGACTCAGAAGAACAAGATTGTCTTTGGAAGATTTCAAAACTGTCAAGGTCATAGGTAAGGGTGCATTTGGTGAGGTTAGACTTGTTCAGAAAACAGATACTGGGAAAATATATGCAATGAAAACATTGCTTAAATCGGAAATGTTCAAGAAGGATCAATTAGCCCATGTCAAGGCTGAAAGAGATGTTTTGGCTGGAGCTGATTCTCCATGGGTTGTTTCATTATACTATTCTTTTCAAGATGCACAATATTTGTACTTGATCATGGAGTTCTTGCCTGGTGGTGATTTGATGACCATGTTAATAAGATGGCAAATATTCACTGAAGATGTTACCAGATTTTACATGGCTGAGTGTATATTGGCCATTGAAGCCATCCACAAGTTGGGATTCATTCATAGAGATATTAAGCCGGATAACATTTTGATTGATATTAAAGGACACATTAAGTTAAGTGACTTTGGATTATCAACTGGGTTCCACAAGACACATGACTCCAATTATTACAAGAACTTGTTGGCACAGGAAAAGGAGTCAGGGATGAACATGGGTCAAACACAGACTGATAAGCAGAAGCAAGATTCTATTCACATGACCATGACAAACAGACAGCAGATGCAAACATGGAGAAAGACCAGAAGACTGATGGCTTATTCAACTGTGGGAACCCCAGATTATATAGCCCCGGAAATTTTCTTGGTACAAGGATATGGACAAGAATGTGACTGGTGGTCCTTGGGTGCCATAATGTACGAATGTTTGATTGGATGGCCACCGTTCTGCTCTGAAACTCCACATGAAACATACAAGAAGATCATGTCCTTTGAAAGATCATTGGTCTTTCCTGATGACATCCACATATCTTATGAAGCTGAAGATTTGATACGTAGATTGTTGACTCACTCTGATCAAAGATTAGGAAGACAAGGTGGAGCTGAAGAAATCAAGAGACATCCATTTTTTAGAGGTGTTGATTGGAACACCATCAGACAAGTTGAGGCTCCATATATACCTAAACTGTCTAGTATTACTGATACAAGATTCTTCCCTACTGATGAACTTGAAAATGTTCCTGATTCACCAGCAATGACACAAGCTAAGAGAGAACATGAAATTATGACCATGAACGGTAAAAATAAACAACAGCAGCAAGATTTACCTTTTATTGGTTATACCTACTCAAGATTCGACTATTTGACTACCAAAAATGTATTTTAAATAAGTTGGAGAATAATATATACATGTTTAAAAAAAAAAAATAAAAACCAGAAATGAAATCACTTTCCTTGTTGTTTCAATTTTTTCAATATAATATTTGCTCAACATTCATCAAAGTTCCTTTTTGGCTTTATTACTTTTACTTACAGGTGCATCTTTCTTCAACCATTGAAATATCTTTAAAAATGCAAATCCAACGTTTGTAACAGTTAGCATGATCAATGTTTTGTAAGGTTCTTCAATGTCTAAAAATGGATAAGGATACTTGGCTCCTTCTGGAATCAAGAACTTCAGCCAAAGAATGTAAGCCCATCCAAATACATAACATATAGACAAGACAATCGTGTTATTTTTAATAACAAACTTGTCCTTTTTGAAGTAAAAGAAATTCACCAACATACCAATGAATGGAAACAGGTGCAAGCACATGTCTATATGTAAAGGCAAGTATTCATTTCTATTTTTTTGTGCATAATTAGGATTCTTTTGATAGATTAAATGAGTGAAGAAAATCTTCAATGGCCAATAAACACTTGTTACTACTGATTCCAATACAAGTGAAATAGGAAGAAGTATTTCTTCAGCCAGGAACTTGATTTTTTGATTTTTATCTTTGTAATAACTGCATGACACAAATGTGGTTATTTCTTGTATAATGCAGATAAATAATGATATGTTTGTTAAAAACTGTTTGTGTCCAGCTTGAACAAGTTTTGGAGGTAATATAATAGATGTACATTTATACAACCCATATATTCCAGAGCATGATAAAGACAGATTGAATAATCCTTGAAGATATGCTAAACCCATATTATGATATTGATTCTTGGTGTATATTATATGTTCTATTTTTTTTTTGATGTTTCTGGGTTTGATATATGAAAGTTCTAGCTAGATTAATTTTTATCCGAGATTGTGGATATGTTTAAACGCGTTCCCCTTTAAAAAAAAAAATAATATTAGTTAAACCAATGGAACATGTGATGAGACTGTTTAAAAATTTTAACAAAAAAATTAAGGATGAAAAAGTTAAATTTTACGGTAAAATGCGAATGAATACTGGTCTAGATTCTTGTAATTGTTGTAAAAACAAAAAAAAAACTGTGGAGTTTCGTTTACTATTTTTTAGCTAAGAGAATCTATGATTGTAATAAATGATTTTTAAAGGGACTACCTTGATTAATTGTATCTATCAGATTTGCTAAACAAGTTTAATATATTTAACCTTCTTCTTCTTCTTTTTTCTTTTCAAAATAAAAATTCTCTCCCTTTACTTTTGTAATACAATTTCTACTACTAAAATTCTCTTTTAAACAATGACGTTTATTATAAATAATCTTTAATAAATTGGAAATATGTCAACTCTTTTAAGGGGTAAATTTTGTTTCTACAATTTAAATATTACTTAAACTTATTGAAAATTAATAAATAACTATTTTAATTTAAAAATACAATAAAAAAAAAATTAAGTACTTTAAAAGTATTTAATCAAATTCAACTTTCAAGTCTAAGGTATAACCAAGAATTATTTACAAAAAAAAAAAAAAAAAAAACTAACGATGATTAACTCAATATTAAAAGTAACATTATTGATCACACAACTATCACAAGCCTTCATTATTCCTGAAAAGCGTGGGTTTGGAGATGCTGAAATATCAGCTGACTCCAAAAACATCACTGGTTTAGTTTACACTGGTGGAGAGTACTTGTTGAATATTAGCAACTCATCCACTGGAAACACTACTGTTTATGCTCCATATGTAAACACTACCAATGTCACTATTCCCGAATTGGCAAATGCTACTTCTCAGTTCAATGCCACGGATTCATCCAGTGAGTTAACTGATATAGTGGTAACTGTTGGTAAGAATTCTTTGGAAAGAGCAGCCTTCTACTATGCATTGTCTTTCCCAAACCAAACAGTTGTTGTTAGTGAAAACACCACAAAGGGTTTATTCGTAGCAAACAACACTAACTCTACAGGCCGTGGTGGTTTGGCTGTTGACAAAGAGGGAATCATTTACTCTGGTTTGACTTATCCACACTCTGTTCTGGGTGCTGTTGATGGTGATGGTAAAGTGACATACTTTTTTGAACCATCCTTACCAACTCTGGCCAAGGCTGCTGCTGAATACTTCAAGAACAATTCAGCTTCTGCTATCAACAGCAACTTGACCAATTCATCTCAAGTTCCTATCATCAATGGTTCAACAGCAAACCAAAATTCACAGTTCTCTTACAGAGCTGTTCCATTACCAACTATTGGTGATATAACTGTTGTGAACATTACCTCCACAAAGGAAATCTCCCAATACGTCAAGAACAGTGGAAATTCTTCTTCAGATTCATGGACAATTTTAGCTTCAAATAACTTAACCTTCATCCCACCAAATGTTGCTGGATCAACTGATTCAAATGTCTTTGGTGCTGGTATCTTGAGTCCTGTTCAAGCCAGTGTACTAGCATCTATTGCTAAGGCTGCTGGTGCTGGTTTCTTAATACCTATAATCAGTGCATTAGGTTAGGTTACTAAAATGATAACGAAAACATGATAACAATATGAAAATAAAATATTACACATATATATTACAATATGAATATAAACTATATATACCCCATACAGTATTCATTCTATAAAATAAAAACCACATTCACTTCATCCTACAAAAAAAAAAAAAAATTAAAAAGATAATAACATTATAGTGAGTTTGGCCATTGTACATTCTCTAAAAAGAAGAATAAATTAAACGTTTATTCAAGATGATTATGAAACAGTCAATACTGTACTAAAATAAATGATTTTAA
This sequence comes from Hanseniaspora guilliermondii, assembly GCA_036287555.1. NCBI lineage: Eukaryota > Fungi > Ascomycota > Saccharomycetes > Saccharomycodales > Saccharomycodaceae > Hanseniaspora > Hanseniaspora guilliermondii. The sequence goes on along the minus strand of CP143016.1, from coordinate 1,258,381 downwards.
TGAAATATTTTAAGTTTTAAAAAAGAGAGAGGTTTTGAAAAAATATAAACCTCCCAAAAAAAAATAAAAATAATACTTATATAATATTTTACCATTAAAATAAGTTAGGAAAAAATTAAAAGGGGATTGAATAAAAAAATAGAGAAAAATATTTTAATTATAGATTTATTCGGCCTTTTCTTCTTCAACGTAAGACTTGATGTAGAAGTTTTCAATTGGAGCATCTTCCTTAGCTTCGATGATTCTGACGGCATCTGGTAAGGCTCTTGGACCGGATCTGTTGGAAGCTGGGTCTCTCATGATTTTAACCTTGATACCCAAAACACCTTGTCTCATTAAAACGTGTCTGGTGGCAGTTTCAATGAAGTCGTTGACTGGTTGACCGGAGTGGATCAAGAAACCTTCGGAGAACTTCATGGCCTTGGCTCTGGCAGCTCTTAATTTACCGGAGATGATGACTTCACAACCCTTAGCACCGGAGTCCATGGCGAACTTGATGGCACCGTAGGCAGCCTTTCTCATGACTAAACCGTTCAATAACTTGTACTTGATGGCTTCAGCTTGGGCAACAGCAGATAAACCAATTTGTTGAACTCTGTCGGCGTATAAGGCTAAACCACCTCTTTCAATACCGAATCTCTTACATAACAAGAAAGTTAATTCGTTGATTCTTCTACCGTGTTCACCTAAAACGGCTTGGGTCTTAACAGCTCTGATGACAATTTCGATCTTGCTGGACTTCTTGATTTCACAACCAGAGTAACCTTCTTCAGCTAATTCTCTGGCAAAGAATTCGTTAACTTCAGCGAAGAAAACACCATCGTGAACAATCTTTCTGGTCTTGGAGATTTCAGTTTTTTTAGCAAACATTTTTTATTTATAATAATTCTATGGTTGAACGAGGTTTATTTTATAATTTTGTTTAATAAGAGATAAAGATAAAGAAAAAACAAATTAATATATCATCACAAAGATATGGAACAATTAATCAATACATAATCTTTCAGTATAACAACATGTAACAAAACAAAAAAAAAAAAAAACCTAAAAATTTTTCTAATAAATTATTCATTAAGGCTAATTATTTCTTTTTTTTTTTTTTTTTTAACTGTTGATGTGAAAAGCTTTAGAAAAGAAAGAAAAAATTACTAGGAAAAATGCTTCATAAGGTTTTATAGAATTTCCTAATTTGGTAAGTACTCATTTATTAATAATTTTTTTTTTTTTTTATATTGAAAAAATATATATATACATTTTCTTTTTTCTTTTTTTAAACACATTTGAAGGGGTAACGTGATCAATTTCCTATTATAGAAATTTTCTTAATTTCATTGATTTTCCACAATTGCTTTTCATGTCAAAAAAAAAAAAAAAAAGCAATAGTTTCCCAATTAGGATAATTAACAATTTTTATTTTTTTTTTTTTTTTGTAACAGAAAAAAAATATAGATATGAACAAAACGATAAAAACAACCCCCCAACAGACAATCTTTCTTTTTTTACTCTAAAATTGGATGAAAGGTTCGGACTTAAAAAAAATAAACTTAACATGTTAAAAACTACATAAAAAAATTTTGCTTAGAGGTGTTGTTTATATTTTTACTTTTTTTCTTTGTTGACTAAGGGGAAATATTAAAAAAAAAACCTTTTAATTAGCGTGGTACGTGTTCACAAATCATTTTATTTAATGTTTGTGAAAAATAATAGAGATATTAATATATTCCCATAGAGATTGACTATATCCAAGTTAAAATTACTTTGTGTAACAACTAGTGAATTATGAAATTACATACTAATAGCATCATCTTCATGCTTCTGTCCATATGGACTTTAGTGGTTGAATGTGCTTCCAACAAGAAATTATTGAAAGAGGCTAAAAAGGGAAATAACAACATCATTAAGTTAACAGATGACAACTTTAGAACTATTTTGAAGCCAACAAGAGACTCTCACATTGTTGTCTTTTTAACTGCTACACAAAATGATATAGGTTGTACTTTATGTCAAGCCATGGAAGAAGAATATAATTTATTAGCGGAATCATGGTTCAAAACACATCCGGATGGTATTAACAATAAGGACACTACTGGTGATAGAGGGTTGTTCTTTGCCAAGGCTGATTACTCAGATGGTGGTAATACTTTTGTCTTCCAACATTTCAAAGCTTCCCAAGTCCCATTATTATATGTCTTTGGTCCAGAAAGTGATCCTAATGCTAACATAAACACATTCCAACAATTGAACATTCCTTCAACTTCTTCTTCAGGTGATGAAAGAGTCAATATGTTGATCAACTCATTCACACATTACTTTGAACTAGAAAACTACAAGCTGTTCAAGCCTACAGATTACGTTTCAAGAACCATTACTACACTCAGCTTAATAGGTGTCTTATTCTTAATGAAAAAATTCAGCAACATTGTATTCATGGTTATCCAGTCTAGAATATTGTGGGCATGTTTTTCCACTTTCTTCATAATCATCATGTGTAACGGATACATGTTCAACAAAATTAGAGGATCCATATATGCTGGTAGATCTCAATCAGGTATTGAATACTTCCAAGCCGGTATGCAAAATCAATATGCGATAGAAACCCAGATTGTTTCCTTCATTTATGGTACCCTTGCCATGTCTGCTTTGCTAATGGCCAAGTTGATTCCTTACTCATACACATACTTCATGAAAAAGCAAAAGCAATACAACGCTGCTTTAAGTGCTGTTATTCTAACTTTCCTCTTCTTGACCATCATATTCTTCTTCAGTAGTGCATTGATGTACGTCTTTAGATTAAAACATGGTGGTTATCCTTTCAAATTTTTGAAATAAACAAATATATATATATATTTACATAAATGTAATGATCATTCTAAAGTTTTTTCTCTCATATCTACTTCTTTTTCCCAAATATTCCTGACTTTAATTTCGCAACAGATCCTACAGCTGTACCAACAGTAGTGATACCTGTTGTGATACCCTTGACAGCTAAATTAGTTTCAACCTTTGATACATTCAAGATGAACTTTGGTTCAAATTCAAAGGACATATTAACCTTACAGTCCAATGGCTCTTTTGAATCTGGATCTAACATATCAATACTGAACTCATTACCATTTGCATTATCTGGATCTATGTGCGATAGTGGGAATATGGCCTCTCCTAGTAAATCATCACCTGAGGCTACATCCTTATCAAACAACTTTATGAACAAGTAGTCATTAACTCTGTTGCTCACTTCAACTGATCCAACTTCATTCCACTCTGGATTCAAGTTCTTCTTTATTGTCTTTGTCTTAAAAAATGGATCAGCTGCCTTGTTCAGAATATTCTTATTCAAAGAATTACTCTTGTCTCCTCCTGAGTTCAAATACAACTTTACATAAGGGTCTGAGAATCCATTCAAGTCACTGATTGGAACATTGGTGGCACTCTTCACAGTCACCTTCAAGTCACCAAAGTTGGTTATCAAATCTGATTGTGGCAATTTAGTGGTTAATACTGGGAACCACTCAGCTTGAATCATCAACTTAGAGGTTCCAGATCCAGTCAATGTCAAAATACCTGGCTTGTGGTAACAATTCTTAATGATCTCAATGGTTGGAATCACCAACTCAGATATGTACTCTTCAGCTTTGTTACTATTCTCCTTCTTAACTAATCTGAATGTTGTAACAGACCACTCCAATTCCTTGATGAACTGATCAATTACATATGGTTGCTTAATACTCTTGGTTTTCAATTTGTGGGAAACAGATCTAGCATGGCCAGACTCATCAAAGAATGCTTGAATATATGTGTTTGGAGATGCTACATCACCATTCAAAATTGTCATAGCTAAAACACCGGAGTTGTAGTTTAACAACTCGTCCAAATCTAGCTTCAATTTGTGGGAATAAAGATCTTGTAGCTCACTTATTTCGCGCTTTTCTGCTTCAATAGCTTCCTTTTCCTTCTTATCCTTTATTCCATGCTCCAAATCTATATTTTGATACTTTTCTTCAAACTTCTTGGATCTTTCATTCAACATGTTGACTTCTTGAATATCCTCCAAGGATAAAATTGGCAAACAAGGATAAAAAGATTCATAATATGTTATAACACCCCTCTTTTGGGCACTGGACTTTTTCTTCTTCTTACTGGAGAATGCACTTGAAGCCTTTGGTTTGGAAACTATAGTCACAGTCTTAGGTTCAGTGAATACCTTTTGAGCCCATTTGTCACTGTTTGGTTCCTTGGCTATCAAATCCTCACTTAAAGTGATAGGTGAGAACCCAATTGATTTATCCTTTCCAGAATCTTCACTGTCAAACACCTCAAATGAAATTCTTTGATTTGCAGAGTTGATCGGAGCATATACTGCTTGGTTCCAAACCGGGTTAGTTGTGTTGTCAATCGTATTTGTTCTTCCAATCTTCTTTCCGTTCAGTTGCACACTACAATAAGGATCAATAGTACCAATAGTCTCCACATCTCTCAACTTCTCAGCCTTGTTCAAAAATGTTCTTATAACACCAATTGGCGGTTGATATGAAACACTTGGAGGACGCTTAGAACCATCATTCAAATCAACAGATTTCCAACCAGCAGAAATTTTTAATTTCAAGCTTGATATCTCCAAAGATTTGTCCTTTATGATCATAGGTAACCAAGGTCTTTCAACTTCGGTTCTGTCAATCAGTTCAGATAAGGATTGAACACTAGTAGATACAACTGTACTCTTCTTGGTGGTTCCATTTTTAACAACAAACTTAAATCTAGTCTTTGGCTTGTTGTCAACTATGAATCTTTCATTAATTGAAAAGGTTGGATGTTGTGTACCTTTAGAAATACCAGATGTAGTCAAAAGCTTACCGTTCTTGTATACTTCCACAAATAAGCTTAACTTGGAGGCTCTCTTGTCCTCATGCTTCTTCCCAGCAGCCTCATTTTCACATTCACACTCTTCTGAATCATCTTCATTTCCCTTACCCTTGTTGTCCTCGGAACCATCCTTGTAAACAAAGTTGACTTCAGCTTCAGAGCATCCAACACCTGCAATACCAGTGTTTAAGTCTTCAAATTCGTCATCTTCAGCTAAGGTTGACTCTTGTGCATCAGGGACAATAGTCTTTTCAAGAACTGGATGGAACTTCAAGTCAAACATTAAGTTACCAATAGACTTGGCATTTCTCATAATGCTAGCATTAATACCTTGCTTGTGAACAATCTTTGAAGCACCAGAAGATTCATCAGCTGAGTCAAATAATGTATTCATATCGAATATAACTCTACCTATCTTCAAGTCTTTGGTATTGCTGCTATCAGCTAGGTCCATGACATCAAGGATCAAGGGATCAGTCAAATTATCAGTGATCATGAAGATAGTTTCATCCCAAACAGGATTTAAAGAATCCTTGACAGTGTTTGATCTAGCCAAGACCTTATCTCCTGTTAAAGGAGCACCAAACATGAAGTTAACATAAGGATCAACAGATGTATCCAGTTTTGATGATCTCTTGATTTCAGTGGCTTTTCTTAAGGTTATTTCAAGAACACCAATGCCCTTGACATTGTCACCACCTTGTAACAACTGAGGGATATTTAATTGGAAGGAGAAAGGAGGCATTAAGATTGGTCCAGCATAATACTTAATCAAGCTGTTAACAAATGGTAAGAACCCAGGAATGAACCATGGTAAGTCCCAGCCAAATACTGAGTTGTTTAAGACTTTGGCTTCAACATCAATTTGAGGAACGTCTAACAGTTGGACATTAACTGTTTGCATATGAGGAAAAGCTGTCATCAACTTGAATCTTAATCTTATTGGAACAGAAAATGCAATGTTGGAAATGCTAGCAACAGGAATGGCTACGTACTTTTGACCAATGAATGATTTGACTACTACTCTGGTATTAACATAATTCTTCAACTGTTTTGATGTTAAATCTGTGGTGTCATGTGGGGTGAAGGAAAGATTCCAATCCATAACCACAACATCATTGGCAGTGTTCCCAAATGTTTTGACCTTTTCAATTCTTGGTGGCTTGATACCAAGACTGAACTCATCAATCCATAGCTTCTTTATGATAGGTACAGGTATGGTTCCTGGTTCACTTAAGATGACATTGACTTGTTCAACAACCATTTGACAGACTTGAGGCTCAATTCTTGGCCAGAATTTATCCAACAATGTATTCAACCACTCCATTGTCTCATAATCATCCTCGACTTTTTGTACAGCTATTTCTTTTTGAACTAATTCTTTTATGGTGGATCTATATTTCTTAATGGAAGCTCTATAATAAATAGAAAAGCCTAAAATGACTATAAAAAGAGGACCTAACGAAAACTTAAACTTACCTATGGCAAATGAAAAAATGGAAGCTAAGCCTAATAAGGCAACTGAATGGAACCAATCACCATATGCTATTTCTGGTAAGATTCTACTTAAAAAGGTTTGTTGATGAGTTTCATCCAATAAGTCTTCAATAGTCAGTTCATCTTTATTTTCATAGCCACCAACTTGTTTCCAACCAACATATGATGCTTCTACATCAATGTAATCATCGACATCGTTATTTTTCTTTTTTTTATGTTTTTTTTTATCATCCTTTAAAACAGTAGCCTTAGTTTCTTTAACCTCAACAGTATCTACGTTTTCAGTCTTAGAACTAGGGGCTTTAATAGCATCTGCAACCATATTTTTTTACTTATGAATATTTATAGATTAATCTTGGTTTGAACAGAATACAAGTGTTCTGACGATTGGTAAACAATTTGTTCTAGCATGAGAAAAATAAACAATGTCACCAACTCCTACAGTTTTTAAAAAGGGGGGAAGGGGAGCCAGTGAAGATTTTTTTTTTTTTTTGCCCCTAAGAAAAATCATCTGGTTTGACAATACAACCAAATGCCCTTAGAATCATACGCAGAAAATATTTCATTGATGATACCATTTTCCAAAAACAGATTTTATTTTTTTCTCAAACAAAGGGAGAACTTTCACTACATTGTTTCCCTTAATATATAGATTGATATTTAAGGTATATATTCCTCTCCTGACTCTTCAGAAGATTCAATTGAAGAACTCTCGTCATCACTTGGTAGCTTGTAACTAGGCTTATTCGCAGCTCCAGATCTTCTGCCTGAAAGTCTCTTTATTGTTGGTAACTCAGAGATCTCAAAATCAGAATCATCTGACAATTCTATTTCATCTACATCTTGTCTTTTTTCTGTAGTCTTTTTTGTTGGTACAGATTTAACATCGTTATTCTTGCTAACAACCTTAGCCTTCTTGGTTACTGTGACTGGTTCATCGTCATCTAAATCATCTACTTCATCATCTTGTTTTTTAGCTATTTTTGTTGGTAATGTGGATTGTTTTTTAGTCTTTTCCGTAGCTAATGTAATATCAGTTGTGTTCAAATTGGATCCAGAACTAGCAGGACTAGTTTCTTTCTCTGTAGATACTTCCTTTTTAACTATTGGTGTTGGTGTAGATGCTTTCTTAATTTTAGCCCTAGACTCCTTCAGCAAGGTCTTTTCATTAACCTCTTGTTTAATTAAAGAAGCCTTGAAATCAGACAAATCCTTCTTTCCTTTCTTAGCTGCTGGCTTCTTGGTTGCCTTTTTCTTACCTGATTTGGTGGCCTTATCAGGTATGATGTTGCTTCTTGCATCAGTGTCATACTCAATGAACTTTTTATAATTCTTAGCAAAATCACTTAAATCTTCTCTCCACAAGTCTTTGTTAGTCTTGTTTCTTAAAGTTTCCAATTCAGCTTGCTTCAAACTAATATCTTTGTTCAAGGCATTGTATTTTTCATAAGTTAAGGACCACAATTTCATGTTCAATAAGTAATCAAAGGTACCATACTTTTCCTCAGCAGAGTTAATTACCACATTGTCTGGCCCTCCAGCTTCGCCATCTTCGTTTTGTTCGAATGGATTAATGTTAACAGCTTCACTTTCTTCTTCATCATCTAAAGCTTCCACTTCCTCAGACTTTATTCCTGAAAAGTTAAAGTCTCCATTTTTGGTAATTCTTGGGAAATTCAACTTTTCAAGTTCTTCAACCAACATACTCTTCTTTTTGTTACCAACCTTCAATTCACCGGTGATAACAAGATTTAAGAATTTGGCCTGATAGCTCAACTTATCAATAATCTTTTGCAAGTGTGACATCAAATGATCCTTTCTATCTTGGTATAGCTTCAATCTTACATCAAAGTACTCTTGAAGAATTTCTCTAGGATCATTATATTTTCTTATTTTTCCTCTATGATCAAAACATACCAAGTTGGTTAATGCTACAGGAGAAACTAATTTAAATCTTTCATAGAATCCTATTTCCTTGGTCTTGTTGAATTCTTTTTCTGTTAATGTAATAACAAATCTTATGGTGGCACCATGTTGCTCTTCCATATCCTTGATCCAAGGTTCCACTTTATCTGTTCCACCCAATCCGGCTAATAAGTGTTCCTTGATGGTGGAAATCCAAGTGGTTGGTGGAAGCTCAGTTATCTCAATGGTTGTTGGACCTGTTTGCTCAATTCTACCATATAATCTATATCTACTGCCATCAGAGTCTATAGGTTCAGATATACCATTCCATCCTCTGTACCAAGGAGCCATTTTCTTCATTGGTTTACCATCCATCAAGTTGTAAATGTTTTCAACAATATCTTCAGGATTAAATGGTGGGATATATGTACTCCAACCTGTACCAATACCCTCACCACCATTGATTAGTATCATAGGAACTACTGGTGCATACCATTCAGGCTCAATGGTCTTTTCATCTTCTTGTAAATAATTCAATAAGGCATTGTCGTCCTTATGGAAAATATATGAGGTAAGTTTGTTCAAGTGTGTGAAAATGTATCTTGCTGCTGCTGCGTCTTTACCACCTGTTGCCCTGGTACCAAAGGCACCTTTAGGCATCATCATGTAGATATTATTTGTACCAACAAAATCCTGTGCTAACCCAACAACAGTTTGAACCAATGACGTATCACCATGATGGTACTCTGTGGCAGCTGAAACATACTGAGCAAAGGTAGAAACCTTCATATCTCTAACAACATTGTGCTTCAAAGCACCATAAATGACTTTTCTTTGTACAGGCTTGAAACCATCCATGACATTTGGTATGGATCTGATATTATCAGCCAATGAAAACAAGATTAGCTCCTTATTGATGAATTCTTTAATGGGAATGACATCCAAAGTAGGATCCAAAAATGTTCCAGGTTCATGTTGTCTTAGCCATTCTTTTCTATCATCAGCTCTCTTCTTAGAGAATGCCAACTCAATATATTCATCCTCATCTTTTTGCAAAGCATGGAATGATTTTATATGTCTATCCAAATTGGAGAAGTATTCTCTCATTTCTTGTTGAGTGGAAGTACCCAACCCTTTATAATATTTGAATGACCAAGTACAAGTTTCACCTTCCGTTTCTCTCCAAGCTTGATACTCAGGAATGTTGAAAAATTGAATGGATTTCTTAACCGGTTTTGTAACTGTTACCTTGATGATAGGAGTTATAAATTCAACCAAGAAACCAGGTATTTCCAATAAACCAGGGAAAGAGGTTTCTAAAAAGTTGATAAGCAACCCTTTGATATGAGAACCATCATAATCTTGATCAGTCATGATCATCAAGTGACCATATCTTAAAGTACTCACATCAGTGTAAGTTTTCTTATGTTGCAACCCCATAATCTTCTTTATAGCTTGAATTTCTTGATTTTTGTTGACTTGGTCAGCAGATGCATCTCTAACATTCAAGACCTTACCTCTCAATGGATAGCAACCATAATAATCTCTACCAACAATAGATAAACCAGCAACAGCCAAGGACTTGGCAGAGTCACCTTCTGTTAGAAGTAGTGTACACTTATGGCCTTCTCTGGTACCAGCTTTGTTTGCATCTTCTAGCTTAGGGTATTCAGTTAATCTACTTTTTTTAGATCCATCTGACTTCTTTAATGTTTTGTTGGCATTTTCATCAGCAATTTCAAAGATTCTATCAGCCAAATTAGTCTTCATGACCTTTTTAACAAAATCATCTGAGATATCACACTTGGAGCCAAAATCCTTAACTCTTGTTGTTAGTTGCTCTTTTGTTTGCGAAGTGAATGCAGGATTTTCGATCAAACAATTTACAAAAATAAACATGTTGTTTTTTATTTGAAATGGCTTGACATTTTTCTTCTTAAGGTTTCCAGAAATCTTCTTTATCAACTGGTCAGCAATGTAATTGACATGAGTACCACCTGAAGTAGTAGCAATGGAATTAACAAATGAAATTTGGGAAAAAGAAATGTCTGATACTGCAAAAGCTATTTCCCAACGGTCATTCAATCTCTCGTAGATGATGGTTGGGGTTTGAATATTATCAGCAACGTTTTCCTCTCCTGATTCTATTTTTTTCATTTTTTCTAAAGACTTTAGATACAATTCGACATAATTTTTAAAATTTCTTATTTTCAAATTTTCCTTGTTTAAAGTAACTCTGATGTCTCTAACAGATCCATTTATATCAAAGACTCTTCTTTTCATGATACTAACGATATCGCTTTCAAGTTCAGTCATATGAAATCTCTTTAAATCTGGTTTGAATGTGATTTTAGTATAAGAATTCTTATTGGAAAAAGATGTGATCTTAGGAGCATGACAAGTTTGCATGTTGTTTTCCCATTTTTGAATGTACTTTTTGCCTAATTTGGAATCAACTGTTTCCAAAATGAATTCAGTGGAAAATATGTTACACAACTTAGCACCATAACCATTTCTACCACCGGTTACTTTTTTTTCTTTGTCATCGTAATTAGATGATGTTAAAAGATGACCAAATATCATTTCGGGAATGTAGATCTTTTCAGTATCATGCATTTCTACAGGAATACCTTGTCCATCATTCAAAACAGTAATACAATTTTCCTCTGGGATTATGGTAACATCTATTTTACTCATTTTAGGATCTCTAACTTTATTGTCAGCAGCATTGACCAAAATTTCATCAAAGATTTTGAATAAACCAGGAACATAAGAAACTTCTTTCTCAACCATACAATGAGTTTCTGAGTCGAAGGTCCACATTTTGTCAACTTGTTTTTCAACAGATCCCACATAAGTATCAGGTCTTTTCAAGATGTGTTCTAATTGAGATATCTTCTGATACTTTTGAGAAGCAGATTTTTGAGCAGCAGATACCATATTGGAGTAGTTTGAATTTTGAGGTTTAAATAATAAAGATCTATAGATGTTAAGATTAGGTTTTTTGTATTTGATGGGAACTGCCCTAAATATAAAATTCAATTTAGTTTAAAAGAGTTTTAATGTTTAATTATTATATTATAACAACAAATGGCAAACTATCCTTTTTTTTTATTTGTTAACCTATAATTTAAGATATGTGATTTTTTCAACAAACAAAAGATGATATTATATAAATGATTATTCAAATAAATATCGTTTTATATACTCTATTACTTCCTTTTTTTTCTTTGGATTTGATTTTATTTGTTGTTTTATAGTATATATTTGATTTGTTAACTTTGAGTTCAAAGCAAACAAGCTTAAGGAAATTTGAATAAACAAACACCAATCAAAGAAAAAAAAAAAGAAAGAAAAAAACTTCAACCTCATTTGACGTGTAAGTGTTTTGATTTCTGTTTATTTTTTTTTTTTGGGAAATATCCCCTATTCAAAAACGCGGCTATTGTGAACAGTTGAAAAAAAAAAAAAAAAATTGGATGTTGTGATGAGGAAACCATAAGCTAAAAAGTTCACGCGTCACTTGTGTATTTTTTTCTAAGGATCTCGTGCATATACAAAAATAAATAATTTGCCTTTAAAAGAGAATTAAAACATAAATACAAATACGTCATATATAAATCAAACCATTACTTCATCTATTTGTTCAGCTTCAATTCTTTTGATTATTCCTGATGTGTTTTCCGTAACATTGAGTTTTTCAAATACATTCTTAGATACATCAATAAATCTTTTTAAAACTGTGTATTCTTTGTCTTGAACAACTTCTAGTATAGTAGGTAAAAATTTTTCATAGATATGTTCTCCCAATGCGGAAAAGTTATCTTGAGCTGTCACATTTAGTTTGTCATCGTTCATGTCGTTCATTAATTTGCAAAAGTCTAAGATTATAGATTTTATCATGCCATTAACATGTCCATATTCTCTGAATATTTCAAAGACTCCATCTAATAAGTTTTCACTAATGATATGACCAATGTACTCAGAATCATTGAATGATATTATAGTAGTGAAAAGCTTCATACATTTAATTTTAATTCTAAATGATGTTTTTGAATGTCTCATGATCTCTGAAATTTTAACCAAAATGGAATTTTCAGACTTCAAAATAAATTCCCTTGATGTATCCTTATGTTCATAAATCATGAATTTGACTATATCAAACAAATATATCAAATTATTGTTTTCAAATGCTGGCAGATCTAAGTTTAATATTGGGGCAATAAGAGGTGAAGCAATTTGATCGTAGAACAAAGTTAAAAATTTGGTTCTTATTGTAGATTGATAGTCTGAGGTGTCATCGCAATCTTCTTCATAAAATTCTGATTGATCGAATTCATGTTGTTCATCAGAATTTCCAAACATTGCAACATATTTGTCCAAGTTAAAGTTACCTGTTTCAATTTCATTGTTCTCCATATTGTAGTCATCATTTTCATCAGCAATGTTCATTAGCTGGTTCTCATAAAACTTCTCATCTTCCTCATCAACTACTATATCTTCTTCTAAAGATGCTTCTTCAAATTCTTCCATATCGACATTTTCATTAACCTTACTGTTTTCCAAATCATCTTCGTCGTCAATGTTATTTATCTGTTTGACAAACATGGACAGAGCACCTGTTTTACCCATGAGGGCGATATTATTGTTGTTTTCTTTATCTTTATTTTCATCATCAGCATCCAATTCATCTTCCTTTTGAATGTCATCATCAAACTCTTCATCTTCCTCTTTATCGGTATAAAAATCGTTTTCCTCATCAATAATCTCAGTGACCTTGTAGTCAATGTTTGACAATGATTGTGTGAAAAAATCTTCAACACCAGTTGATCCACCAGTACTTAGCAATGCAAGTAAAGCATGAACCAATTGAGGCTTCAAGTATTGGCATTTGTCTTTGATCAACAAATTAGCTAGGACAGAAATCATAGATAAGTCCACTAAATCATTTTCAGTGTCATCCTTTTCACCAGCACATCTATCAGCCATGTATGCTGCAGATAAACTAGTAATTGTGCCACATTCATCCTTCAAAGACATGATATCATTTTCAATTATTGCCAATGATATATCGGTTGCTAATGTCTTAAGTTCTTCTAAAGATTGAGCTTGGGATTCATTATCAGATGTGGTGGTGCTTAATCCCGTGAAGACAATTTTCAACATCTCAAATATTTTGATATCAACCAATTTCTGCATAAAGTCCAAACTATCTTCCGTGTGATTGCCCAAAGCTGATTTAGCCATCAAAATGCACTCATGTAGCATTTTCATGTTTTGTAAAACTTCATCTATTGTAAGTTGCTGGGTTTTGTACTTAGTGGAGATTTCACTAACAATATTGTCTAAAATATTCAATTTCTTCGTAATGAAATCCAAGAGTAATGTTTGATCCTCTTGCAAAACATCCTGTATAGCATGGAAATCATCAATGTATCTAGCAAAGACAACATCTCTTAGAAAAGTTAGTCTAGCCAGTTGACCAACCAAGAATTTGCAATTTTCTGCTTCATCGTTTTCTTCTTCAGATAACAGCGAAGATGGTTCAGAAGAGGAGTCTTCAGAAGCCTCCCTGTTTTTAGAGAGAACTTTCAATGCCTCGTCATGGAACCAAATTTCTTGCTTTCTTTGAGCTTTAATCTTAAAGTCTTGATACAAATCAACGTAATTAGCTTTCATAGTTGGATTATCAATATCATATTCAAGTATTTCCAAGCAGCTTTCAAAGAGGTCATTTTCAAGTATTCTATAAATGATGTATGACTCATTGTAAGCCAATATAGATTTCAATATGGAACTAATCAGAATTAACTTTTGCCAATCCTTGTTGGTTTTGTTCAAGTTAAAATTGTTTATTAAGCAGGTCATGTAATCCTTATCTAAAATGAATTTTTGAGTTTTACTCTTCATAAAGGGTTGATTCATGTTGTCATTGATGATCTTCAAAGATGCTATAAGCTCAGTTAAAGTCTGATTTAGTTCAGTGGATGGTAAAGCCACAGGACCAGCTAGTAGCTCAACAAAGTTGTTATTAATATTATTATTTCCGATTAAATTATTACTGTATGCATTACTCATGTTCTGTTGCAAGCTGTCAACTTCCAAATTGTTGATATCACCGCGTATGGCTATAAGAGAGATTCCTGGAACCAAGTCGCTTTGGATGTGTTTTATGAAGTCACAAATATGGTCACAACCACTTATTTCTTCAAAGCTTAAGGCAATGTCTTTCCCACTACAATCTCTCCAAACAATAAGAGTTTCCTCTTGTCTTTGGTACTCTATATCACCTTCCAATTGAGACATTATGATGCTGTCGCTTGGGGAGTTTTCATCAACAACAAGCAAGAATGGTTGGATTTCTTCATCATTGGAGTTGTGTTCCAATTCCTCATGAGGAAACTTCTTAATACCACTGACATATCCTGTACCCACATCTCTCCAGTCACCGTTTTCCAAGAAATATACTTTGACTCTTTTTTTCATTGTCATTGGTTCTATTTCATTATCGCTGAAAATACCATCAATCTTATCTGTTTCTGGAGTTGTTGGTTCCATTTTAGAATCATAAGCAGTATCTCTATTGTCTGGATGATACTCTTTATTATCATCTGTTTCACTGTCAGTTGTGATATAAAATTCACTTTCGCTTTCTATGAAGTTGTTGTTTATTAAGGGTTTCGGTTCAATAAGCATAGGAACCTCCTCTTTTTGTTCATTCTTTTTCATTTCCATGATATGATATATAATGTAGTCTGGTGATTATATACAAAGAAAGAGAAGTTCAATATTGTAGTATATATTTTAAATCTTCGTGTAAACTGAAATTCTTAGATATAAAATAAAAGATTAAGGCAGTTATTTTTTTAAGTATGTTTATTTATTTATTTTGTGAATTCTTTATAGTCAACTTGATTTTCCTTTTCCTTTGACTGTTATTATTGTTTTTTTTCTTTTGTTTGGTTTAAATGATTAATATTTCTATGTATTTTCAAAGCCTAATATACTATACAATTAGTGGTTAAACTTCAATAGCATTAATTAGAGTTCTTTCATCAATTATATTTTCTTACTAGTTGATTACCCAAAACATAATATTTATTTTTCTTTTCTTTTTTTTTTCTTCCCTTCTATCTTTTCTTTTTTTTTTCCCCATATGGAATTTTCTTTCTTTTTTTTTTTTTTTTTTTTTTTGGGTAACGGGAGATTTTGCCTAGATTATGTGATTTCCTAAAACGTAGCTTTTTGCCTAATCAGGAAATAAAACTGCATTCTTTTTTTTTTCTTCTTTCCTTTTTTTTTTCTTTTTTGCTGGATATTAGCCGCGTTTTAATCATTAGGTGGATTATCCTAAACAGAAATAATAAACCCGAATACTATGCACTGTTTACAGTTTATCTCTTAAATAAAAGCTCACAATTTTTTAAGCATGGTACATTTAAGAAACTCAAAGAATATAAAAAAAACTTTTCTTCAATTTCTTACTTTTTTTCTTTTTTCATAGTATTAACTATAGCTTCACTACTAAACTACCTTCTTGGTAATTTAAAGGAATTATACCGAACTCACTGGCAAATTTCTTTGATATAAATCTCCCTCCACAATAATGGCTGCATTTAGGTTGTAAATATTTGGAACACAATTTTGGATAAGTTAAACTAATCAACATATTAGGGTCAAGGTACTTTTCAGAGTGCGGACCCTCATCAACATCCCATCCACTAGGTGAATCAATGCTTATAATTTCCGTATCTCCAGACTTTTGATGATTGATTAACGAATTTATTATGTCCAAGTAGTGGCCTGGCTTTATAGGTGGCTTGAAGCTGAATCCAAATATAGCATCAACAATATACTTTTGTTGTGTTATAAGTGCTTGTAACTTTTCATCATTGTACGTATCCTTAATGACATTAATTTCATACATGTTCTCCAATGTGGTCACCAATTGCTTATAAAAAGGTTGTTTTGCGTACAACTTCTCTGCATTTGGATAATAAACCGTTGGGTTCCACCCCAAAATCTTCAAATGGCGAGCACAAACTAATCCATCACCACCATTGTTGCCTGGGCCTGCAATTATCAGTATGCTAGATTTATTTTTATATTGTTGATTAATAGCCAATGCACATGACATTCCAGCCAATTCCATTAATTGCTCTAAAGTGTATCCATATTCCGGAGACATCAACTTCTTATCGATCAAAGCAGCTTTTACTGAATTCAATAACATTGTCTTTTCTTTGTTTTTTTTTTTTTGTTAGATAAGGTAATGATATAAATTAGATTTTTTTTTTTTTTTGGGTGTATATTTAATATTGTTCGTTTATAATTAATGTTGATATCTTTCAATCATATATATATGTATGTATTTTTCAACAAAATAAACCTACGTAGCTTGAGGGAAATGTCATGGTTTATCAAACATGGCTGATTTATCATAGTTTTTTTTTTTTTTTACAAAGCCCTAAGAGAGAAAAAAAGGGGCGGAAATTAGAATCGGATCTAATATATCCTTTTCCCCCTTTTAAAGATTTCACACTTGACAAAACAAAAAAAAAAGGGGGTTCATGAACCTTAATGATTATGAGCGTTTCAAGGATTCAAATGCTTCATTTAGTAAAGAAAAAAAATTCTAAAAAAAATATATATATAATGAATTGAATATATCATGCTGCTAGTTTGTCATTACCTTTTTTAATTTTGAAAGCAAATTTAAACTTTGGTTTTTGTTTCAGTAATGGTATGTCTTTATTTCCACTTCCATAATCCTCATTACCACTCTGCAGAACTTTGTTTATGTTAACATCCTTGCCCAAATGGAATGGATCCAAAGGTGAATGCTCCGTGGTATTGTCTTGCTGGTTTTTGAGATTCTCTTCTTGTTCATGATTGTTCATGTCTTTAGTAACCACACTGCGAAGCCAATTGATCTCATTCTTCATATTATCCATCTTCTTCTCCAGGTCTGAAATTCTCTTGTCTTTTTCATTAATTTTGCCTTCCAAATCCCTCAAATAATTGTCTTGTGATTGTTTGTATGCAGACAACTCATAGTCAATGTTGCTTCTTTTGTTGAAATCCATACCGTTCACCATACGAGTGTTATTGTTCAAATGATTCAAATAACCCATCACACTGGCATAGTTGTTGTTGTTCAAAATGGCATTTTTGGCAGCATCCAGAGATGTGTTTAAGTCATTTGGAACACCGTAGTATACAGCATTGTTTTCTTGCTCAGCCTTTTGTAACTTTCTTCTTTGTTGATTTTGTTTCAATTGTTTCTTTGTTACAAAGTTGAACTTGTTTCCACTGTTGTTCTTTGACATAGGTGCAGAAAATGCCTTGTTAATGTTTTTGAATTCACCTTGCATTGTTTCTGGTACAGAGTTTTCCGGTATTGTGTGTATGTCATCCGATCCAAATCCTTGCTTGAACTGCACTGGTGAATTATGAAGTCTCTCAAAGGATATATCAGTCATTCTGTTGCCATAGTGTCTTCTAGGCGCTCTTCCATTAATAGTGTTCTTTAACTGAGCATTTTGATAGGCCTCATCTGGGTTTGTTAACAAGTCAGCAAATCTATCAAGATTTGTGTTGTCTTCATAAAGAGAATTCAAAGCAGCATTGGACATGATCTGTTCTTGAATTTGCTTTTCAATGTCCGCATCATAAACTCCAAAGTCTGAATTTTGATGTTTGTTGAGGTTGTTCTTTGTGTTCTTAAGTAAACTGTCTAAAGCATTGTTGGTATTTTGATTTGCTAATTTACCCTTGAAAATCGTTGCTGATCTGTTGCTGATTTTTTTCAAGTTTTCAAGTTGTTGTTGGTAAATAGAGTTTTTAATATCATTTTTGTCTTTGTTTAAAGCTGATGAGGATGCACTACTGGTGAATCTTCTGGAGTTAATTTTCTTTGAAGGTTTCTTATTAGATTCGTTGTTAATAAAATTATTGTTTTGGGTGTTCAATGTATTGTTAAAGTTTTCCGGTTTCATATAACTTTGATTAAGTTCTTCATTATCACTAACTTGGTGTGATGAATCTATAGCAAAATCATCATTGTTTCGGTCATTAATCATATCATTGTCATTAAAGTTCAAAGTGTTTATGTGTTGTAAATTCATCAATGATGACTGTATTTCATTTATTGCTCTTGATCCCATAAGAGTATTAGGATTTAAAAAATCAAAACCAGAAGATCCAGCAATAGAAGGTGGAGGTGGGTTGTGACTGTTGCCCCTACTGTTTGAGCTTGCTAAACTATTTCTTTTACTGTCATCTTTTTTCATATCAGTTGGTAAAAACATGTTGTCATTGGATCTTTGTAGATTTGTGTTGTCATTGGATAAAAAATTGTTGATCCATGATGGTGATGTTGGTGTTGTGAAAAAGCCTTTGTTGTTCATATCCTTGTTAACCAAGTCATTTTGCAAATTTAAGTTTTTGGATGGTTCGTTTTTTTGATCATTTATATTCATATCAACATCTAAAATTTCCAATAAGTTATCATCAAGTGTACTTATATTAGCTTTTTTAGTTTCATAATTCTTTAAAAATAAAGAGGCCACATGGCACCAAGATTGATCCCTTCTTAGCTCAGCTTCTGATTTAAATTGTATTGAGTCCGTTGATATTTTAATGAAAAACTTTGAGTATTCACAATTGTCATAATTATTAATTAATGCATATAATATATCATAAAAGTTTTTGTAAACCAAGTTAAAATTTGAGCTTTTGTTATCGAACACCTGTCTATATGCTTGAATTATTTTTTCGAATATATTTTTGGAATCAATAGAATTCTTATCAAATTCATCTTCAAATTCATTATTTTTAATAATAATAACCTTGTCATTAAAGCTTGTAATTGTATTGAAGTTTTCAGGAGAGATATCTTTATTGGAGAAGTTATTATCCTGATTGATTTCAATTTTCAATTTTTGTTGCTGATTATCTTCATGATCTAATAATGAGACTCCTAAATCAATTAATTTGAAGCATTTTAAGGATTTCAATAAGAACAAGTTTTCGTTGAAGTCAAACTTATGATCAGAAATCATTGACATAGCGAGAGTTATTTCGATATGAATATTTCCAAATTAATTTTAATTTTTTTTTTTTCTGGTTTAATAAATGATATTTTTGTTAATTTTTTTTTTTTATTTTCAAATAAGTTGATCTCTTTATTATACTAGTAAACCAATATGCAAGATTTCAAAAGAAAATACTAAGATAATGTCAAATGATATAATTATTCTCTGGTTTATATATTTTGTGAATAATATCAAATATCTAATATGCTATAATTCAGTATATGATTTAATTTTGTTGAAGATATTATATATAAGATTAAACGAACAAAAAAAAAAAGAGAAAGAAAATGGAAAAAATAGTGAGATTGAGAGAAAATGTTGATGGGTGTCGGATTAATGATTTTTTGATTTTTCCGTTTTTTTTTCTTCAAGATGTTAATTTCCTAAACCGCACCACTTTTTTTTTTCTTAATAGAGAAAAAAAAAGGTCTCAAAAATGTTGTTAATCACTGATGAAAAACTATACAATGAGCTGTTTTTTTTTTTTAATCACAGAAAAAAAATTAATAAATGGGCTGATGCACATGCCTTATAGAAGATAAACTGATTACTAAATAGAGCTAGTTAAGTGAATTTGATTTTTTTGTTGAACAACGAGTGGTGCATTTATATATAACAGATTAAACAGAAATGATGTCAATAAACACCTTTCAAATTTTTGTTTACGAAAAAAAAAATATTGAACCATATATCAAAATATGATTAAATAATTGAACTCTAAAACTTATTTTTAAAGCGTAATATTTTCAAATGTATTGTATAAAACAGTACCAACATTAACATTTTTTATTGATATTTTCAAAAAGAATAAAAATTATAATTTGAAAAAATAAAAAAAAATTAGGGGAGAATCGAAAGAGTTTTTTCAATTTTTTTTTTTTTTGTAACGTATTAACACATTATCTAGAAGATTACGAATGAATCTCAATACATGTTTTTTTCTTGATATTAAAGTATAGATGAAATCTCCTATCTATATCAATAAAAAAAAACTTTTATAAAATACAGATATATGATAAGTGAAAATAAAAGCAGTTAATTATAGAGTTTCGAGTAATTTGAAATAAAAGGTAATAAAAAGAATTCTGAACCACGAGGGATTGAGCTTTTTTATTTCTTTTTTTTTTATTAATTTTTCTTTCCCTTTGTATTTAATCTTAGTGTTCAAACTAAAATTAACATGTGACTCTGATGGAGCATTGTTCTTTTGCTATTTGAATGATTATTGAACTTGTGTGGGAAATAGCCTTTAATTTGTTGTTCAATTTTTTATTCAAGAGTAACCAATTTCTTCCCTATCAATTATTTCAATAATAGATTTATCAATATGATCATCCATGCATATATATATATATATAATATCCTTGTGGACTCAATCATTACTGTTCTAGATCAAAAAGTGAGAATGAGAGGAAGTTATGAAAAAAAATTTCTTTGGTTGAAACGCTCCCATGTCAAAATCCCATTAGATTCGCTTTTTTTTTTTTTTTGGTTGTAACAACCCTCCTTGTTTTTTTTGTTTTTTTTTTTTTCTTGGATTTAATATTCTTGGATAATTATAAAGATGTCAATTTTGACGTTAATAATTTTTATATAAATAATTAAAAACACCTAAACAAAACAATAGTAGTATCAAAATTAATATATTTCTATTGTTAACATATTTTATCATCAAAAATGAGTAGTGCAGATTGGAATGTGGATCCTGATAATAGACGTAAATTGTTGAAATTACAAAAGTTAGATGGGAACAAGGAATGTGTTGATTGTAAAAACCCACAGCCACAATGGGCTTCACCTAAATTTGGGGTTTTTATATGTTTTGAATGTGCTGGTATTCATAGAGGCTTGGGTGTTCACATATCTTTTGTTAGATCAATAACAATGGATCAATTCAAGAACGATGAGTTGAAGGCTATGGAATTGGGTGGTAATGATAAGTTTGATTCATACATGCAATCACACAAGATTGATACAAAGCTGCCAGCCAAATTTAAATATGATAACCCTATAGCTGAGGAGTACAAGAAAAAGCTTAAAGCTGAAGTCAATGAAGAAGAATACATAGAAACAGACCACAAGGACTTTGATCCATCATCCTTAAACGCTGCAGCTGCCGCTGCTTCTGATGATACATCAAACGGAAATACTATTATCACTGGTACTGGAGATGTCATTAAGGGCTCTAACTCAACAAATAACAATAGCACTGCTAGCTTTTTGGAAAAAATGGGCAAACAAAACTCTGAGAGACCTGACAACCTTCCCCCTTCAAAAGGGGGCAAATATTCTGGATTTGGTAACACACCACCCATTGACAACACAGAAAACAAAAAAGGCGCTTCGGTCACCCTTGATAAACTTCAAAAAGATCCTTTAGGCACTTTGACTTCAGGCTGGAACATTTTCAGTAAAGCCATAAACAAAACAGTTGCTGATGTTCAAGAAAATGTCATCAAGCCACATGTTGAACAATACAACAATGGGGAATTACAAGAGGAGGCCATGAGAGCTGCCCAGCAATTTGGTAGCAAGTTAAATGAAACAAAACAATTTGGTTTATCTGCTTGGTCTTCTTGGTCCAAAACTCTTCAGGAACAATATAGTGACATTTTGGGTGAAGATAATCCAGAAGGTGTCTCTAAAGAAGATACAAATGAACAGGCAAACTTGAAGCAATTCAAATCTGTTAAAAACAAAGAATATGAAGAAGAATCTTGGAATGATTTTTAACACTAATTCAAAAAATATTTTCTTTCTTTTTTATTTTTTGTATCATTTGAAAGTGTATTTTGTAAAAATAGAAATATGTTAGAGATGTATATATAGATTTACTTAAAAAAAAAAAAAAAAAACTTTTTTTCTTTTCTTACTTTCTTTCTTTTATTACTTCGCGTGATTTAAGAAAGAAGATAACTTTAAGGAAGCTATTGGTTGTTCTCTATCACTATTATATTGATTTTCCTTTGTCTCGTCTTTATGTGCATGATTATTATTGGCATTATCATCGATATCTTCATCAAATACAAACTCACCAATATCCCCATGATTTAGCTTTGATGGTAATGATTGTTGGGAAACCCTATTCAAAAAAAATCTTCTTGGTCCATATGGTTTCAAGTATGATGATTCATTCAATAAAAAGGGGTTTTTGTAAAATAGTCCTAATGATGAAACACTTGATGCAAGGCCAATTATGTCACCTGCAATAACATCAGACATGAAATGCCTATGATCTGATATTGATGTTGAATTCACCAATAAGATCATGAAGATAGGTATGCCATAAACAAACCCACTTATTGAGTCTCTGGACTTGAAAACTTTGAAATTCTTGGCAAGAAGTACAAATAGCATCATGAAATTTGTAGACACTACAGCTGCATGCCCACTTGGGAAAGATTGAAATCCTACTTGAAGTATTCTACCTCTTGCATTATTTCTGCATATAGAAACATCTGCCATTCTTGAAGGCGTAGGTAATTGTAGGTTGTAATCAGGACTACATCTTGAGATAAAGTCTGGCCTTGGTTTTCCTACAAGGTTTTTCAATAATGAAACAACAAAGACTTGCAATGAATTTGCAGTCAATGTTGAAAGACAATTGACATGAAGATTCCAATACAACTGTTTTTTGGAATACACTTGTTTATTGAAGTATGTGGTAGTTAACCCTAATATAAATGGCAAAATTATAGAGGACAAGAATAAAGCAATAATTGGGAAAGCAGTTTGATTATTGGCATAGTGCCTCTTGCTTATTTGTGAATCATTCAATGAAAAGTCTTGTATTCTTGGCTGTGAAAATCTTCGCCATAAAGTGCACACCGTTATAAAAAATATATGAAAAATCCACTCAAAAATGTACGTTATTGCAGTAGGCACTGATACAGAAAACCCACTTATGTCTATGTACATATCATTAGGAAATAAAGTTTCAACAAGTAATTTCATTGTTTAATATTTTCTACTCTCTTTAAATAAATATATTTCGGTAATAATAAGTCTAATAAGTTGTTATAATTGGTTTGCTGTTATGTAGCTATCAATGTTATTATCTTTAAAATTAATTAAACTTCAAAGTTAGACTAGGAGAAAAAACTTAAAAAGGAAAGAAATTTTGAGAACAAAAAAGTTTATAGCTTTTTTTTTTTGTTTTTTGTATTATTGTGATAGATATGCTGCATCTAAATTAATCATATTGGTTCTTTTTTTTTGCAATTAATTAAACCTAACCTTGAGTTCAAATTCATTTTTTTTTTTTTTTCCTTTTTTTTATTTTTTTTTGAGAAGAAAGGTTAGCTGCGACACTAGTATTACACGGAATAGCGGCAACAAAAATCATCATGAATTGAGAAAACTCCTATTTCTAAATAGTCTCTTAATCTATCATCAAGTATATATATACTATTCTCTTTGTGTAAAACCCCTATCATAGCATGTGTTCAAATTGTTTTGACTTTCTATTCTCTTTAATTTTGTCAAATTGACCTGTGAAGACATTCAAAAACAACTCAAAGTATTCTTTACATATAACTATAATATGCTTACCTATGCTCTCCATTTTCTTAGTTTTATTAGCAAAAGTATTATTGCTTTCAGATAAGTTCGTCTTATGAGAGCCTTCACTCGATACTGGTAGTGCTAAATCATTAGCACTCAAGCTAATAAACAAAGCAAATGGAACTAGCCATACCAATAAACCAAAAAATGATGCCACTTGAGGGAAATTGTATCTAGGTTTTACTTTATAATTAGGATCATATCTATATTGTGGTGGTATGGTTTCAGGTTTGTTAAAGAAAGAAAACCATAAGTAATGGTTCAAGAAAACCAGTATTATGGAAAGAATGAAATACATGTTCTTTAAATTGATAAATGGGAATTTGTCCAGGTTCTTGTAGTATATCAGGTGAGAAAACATACTAAACAAACACAGCTTTATAGGCAGTCCATCAACAAACATTAACAGTACATAAGTACCTACTATACCAAATACTAGCTTTGATAGAACCTTTTTTGTATAAACAGTTTTGCTTTCAATAATTTCACTTATATAATAAAGTCCAGATGCCAAAGATAAAGTTAAAAAGACAAACCCAAGTACAGTTCCAATAACTGCTAGAACATTAAGTATAAACATGATTTTTAGTTACAAGTAATTTTGGGATATTATTTTTTAGTTTATGATATGTGTAAAATCGTTATGATTTTTATTTGATCTAAAAGAAATATATTTATAATTTCAAATTTCTTCGGTGTTTAGGAGATGTGTGTATAAAAAAAGATTATTTAGCTTTTAGGTAGCGATTATTACCTCTACCTAAACTTCATAATTTTCTTTTGGAGTGTTGTCATTTTACATTTGCCGCACCAAAAAAAAAAGGGAAATTTTTTCTTCTTAAAATTTGAATCACGAGTAGATACTCAATCAACAAATTTCAAAAAAAATTGCCTATTACCAGATTCGAACTAGTGATCTTCGCATTACAAGTGCGACGCCTTGCCAACTTGGCCAAACAGGCAAATTTTACAGAATCTTCAAATTTTGGCATATTTAAATTCGATCGTTTTTGTATTAGTGTCAACAGCTAATAATCTAATATAAACTGTATTTGCAAGCAATCTGAAGTAGCCTTTCAATAAACCAGACTTTCATTTAATTATTCTTGCTTGTTTGGTTATCACGTTTGTACAAATTAAGCCAAGAATTTGTGATTTTTTTAATCATTGAATATTGACATCTTCTGTAGAATCTATGCTCATATTAGATTATGTTCACCAGATGTAAAGAAAAGTGTCTTTATTACAAATTTAATAAATACAAATATACATTAGAGAAGAATATGAAAAATTCTATTATTTCATTTGTACAAGAGACTGAGTTTTTTTCATCTTTTAACCAAAAAAAAACTTTAGAATATTATACCTTATACTTTTGTTTCCCAAGTTATTCTTTATTACTTGACTATAGATATACATATGTCTTTTATATAGCAAATTACTTTATTTTTTTATCAATATTCTTAGAATATACCAAACAAATTTCCATATTCTTTAACTAATCTTTTAAACAAAAGATCAACAATGAAAATAAACTTCAAACAACACCATGCATTGGTTATATATTTTAGCAATCCTTATCTCATTATAGAGCTATTTTAGGACCTAAAATTGTAAATAAAAACTATTTTGAGCTTGTTTTCAGATGTCTTGTATGTTAAGCCAGCCAATATTAATTTACATTTCTATTAGCTATTACAAAAAAATAAAAAAATTTGTAAAGCTTTAATTTAATTTAATTAGTAAGTTTTTTTTAAATGGTTTTAATTAAATGTAAACAATATTTTCACGTGACTAGGTGTAAATAAATGAGGCTATACTAGATTTGTTGGAGATAATTTTTTGATTTGTTGCCGCCATAAAACCGGTTTTTTTTTTATTCAATTCTTCTATTTCTCTCTCTTTTCATTTGAGAAATACTTCTTAAACTTGTCTTCAAAGTGAAAATAAAAAGGGCGTCACCATACCAAAGTATTTTGATATATTTACGAAAAGAAAAAAGAAGAAAATAAGATTTGCTTTTGTTTCAAAAAAGTTTACTTTTAAGATTTATTTAATAAGTATAAAAAAACAAAAAAAAAATTTTTTTTTTTAAAATTCACTTAACCATGTCAAACTATATTGAGATCAACAACGAAAATCTATATGATGCCACCATAAGCCCAAACGTTGAGAATACAAATAAAATTAAAAGAGACTCTACAGAGTCTGTAGAAATGTCTAATTCATCTAGCTTTCTTGACAATGGAAAAGCTTCCAACTCTTGTGAAGCATGCAGAAAGCTAAAGAAAAAGTGTTCAAAAGATCTTCCTGCATGTAAAAGATGTTTAGAGAGGGATTTAGGCAATCATTGCTTTTATCCTGGTAAAAGTAGAAGAAGGACAAAAGCAGAAATGGAACAATATAGAAGCGAACACCCAGAGGAGTTTAAAAAAAGAAAAGTTTCGATAAAGACAAAATTGAAAGATACATCATCAACACCTAGTTATCAAGATACAATCAGCGAGACAAGACAAGGTAGAATAGATAAAGAAAGCAGCAATGACTTTTCTCCCTTGTCAACTGTGAATAACGACAGCAAAATAAAGGTAACACAAAGTGTGACAAATTCCATTTCATCACAAATGTATAATTCATTATTAGGAGCCAATTATCAACCCAAAAACAATGCTTTTCCATTCAAAGAAGTAAAGCCCGTGGCATACCCAAATCTGACTATTAATTTGGATACAAAGAGTCCATTAAGCAAAAGACCAAATTTATCTACAACAAATCCTTGGTCTCTTCAAAACCGAACTACCAATACTAATATTTCTTCAAGCTTCCCATCTGTTCCTATTTCAGCTGATAGTATACAATATGAGACTGTCAAGGCTATATTTAAAGGAGGGTATCCCAGTCAGAATATCAAGGTTTATTCTCTGACAAAGAAATTAGTAACAAGTGCATTGCATGCTTATTTCAGACACAACCACAGAACATACCCAATGATAGATAAGCTCAAGTTTCAGGAGCGTGTTTTCGAAATCAATAATTTTGATGAGCTTGCCGAAGTGACAGATGATGATAATAATGAAATATTTAAGTTCATGCTATATTTTATGCTAGCAATAGGGTCCACAACGCTGCACAGAGCAGGAACTTTAAAAGAAGAGTTCATAGGAATTGATGAGTATTTATCTTATCTAGGTATGCAAAGATTCCAAATAGTGATGAAGTATCAAAGTATGGATACCATTAGATGCTTGATACTGTTGGGTGTTTATTCCTTCTTTGAGCCAAAGGGAATTAGTTCATGGACCATAGGTGGGATCATTTGTAGGCTTTGTATAGGATTAGGATTGAACAAGCAGCTTACAGGGAAGAAAAAAATGTCGAGCACTGCTTATGAACTGGAATTGAGAAATAGATGCTATTGGTCCACATTTTGCTTTGAAAAGCTTGTTCACCTATCTTTATTAAGAGGTGATG
Source organism: Hanseniaspora guilliermondii (assembly GCA_036287555.1). Lineage (NCBI taxonomy): Eukaryota > Fungi > Ascomycota > Saccharomycetes > Saccharomycodales > Saccharomycodaceae > Hanseniaspora > Hanseniaspora guilliermondii. The sequence continues at coordinate 1,230,989 of CP143016.1, read as the reverse complement.
GTGGATTGGATGTGAATGATTGTGATATTCCATTACCAAAGCCATTGTATCCTGATGTGGAGGAAGAAGACATAAAGGTTAATAACATGATGATCAACTTAAGAATTCTTGAAAATAAGATATATCAGTCTCTTCATACCATCAAAGCAGAAAAGAAATGTAAAGATTACAGCAAGGAACAGAGATTGAACTTGATAAATGAGTTACAAAGGGAAATAGATGACACATTCCAAGCCTACAAAAAGGAATTCAAACTGGTCAAAAACTCTCCAGAACTATTATCCATGAATGAGAATGGTGACATTTCATTCCATAGATCTGAGTTGTGGCTGGTGATGAGATATGAACAATTTCAGATATTGCTTTACAGACCCTCAAGAGTGAATAGACGCTTACTTCCTGAAATGCTGGGCAAACTAGGAAACGTTTGCTTGTCTTCATTAAGACACAATTACATGCTTTATCAACAAAAGAAAATGCCGTTTAATTGGGTGACTTTGTTCAGAACATTGAATGTGTGCAATGCCACTTGTGTTTGTCTTTATAACTGGTCCATAAACTTGAATGACTGTGAACGAGAGTTCAAACAGATCATTGAGGTGTTGAACAACTTTGGACCTAAGTGGTACGCTGCAAGAAACTTTGCAAAAGTATTTCAAAACATTTCAAAATCGTTGTTACAATTTTCTTTGCATGTGAACAAGAACAATGATGACGAATTACATCAACTAAATTTTGCATTGTTTGGTCCAAACAGTGAGTACTACGACATTATGGATGAAAATGATGTTGATATCTCATGGTTAGACTTCATCAAGTAATATATATATAAACTGTATATATGGGGAACATAACTTTATATATCTTTGTATTAATGACATGCTAATGAAGCAGTTAATGATGAGTTGTTTGAACTGTACTTGTAATAACCAAATATGGCTCCTAATGTCATAGATAACATCAACCATCCGTTGTAGGTCATGAATACCAACATTAACATAAAGGAATAGAAAACTTGAAGTCCATATAAAAATGATTCATGTTGACGAGTCTTTTTCTTATTTTCTTCATTTTCATTTGATATGCTATTCTGTAGTTTATATTGATTAAATTTGAACTTAAAGTATTCATAGAAATAAGAACTTAAAAAGATAACAATACAAGATAAGAGCATTTGGAATTTTGTTTTTATATGCCATCTTGAACTAATAACACATGTATTTTTGTAATTCCAAGTAAACAACATGGCCATTGAGCACATTTCTTCAGAGTCTCCCATGCCTGGCATATCATGCATTGAATGATCCATTATGAATGTATATATTTTGAAAAAAAATAAGAAATAAAATTTATGGTTCTTAGAGAAAGAGTAGTTTTTCTTTAGCTACTTATATTGAAGGTTTCTGTTATTGATTCTTTTAATATATTCCTTTCTGTACAGATTTGTTAATTAATTTCTTCTTGAGCAACAGTAATGGTGCTAATGTTTTTATATCTTTTGCTTGTCAATTATTCTAATTGGTGATATCAACTTATACAGTGAGAAAAAAAAAAACAAAAAAAAAAAAAAAAAGATAAAATACCCTCATTTTGAGAAGAAAAAAAATGAGAATGAAAAATAAACATAGAGAGGTTTAATGCTCTTAATAACCCTCCTTCATAAAGACTTCTTTCTTGGACCAGTTACTTGACAAGACTGTTGACAATCAATGATCAAGGTTATCTTAAGGATAATAAATGATAATGCTACATTATCTCTTAAATTGATTTCAAAATATAACAAAAAAAAAATTAAAGAAAAAATATTCTTGGGAGTTCATTAAAGTTTTTGTAAAGATAAAAATATCTAACTATATATATATTTTATAGATCATTACCTATTGTATAATCATTATTCAATTTTTTTTTGTTTTATTGATAAATAAAAAATTCATTGGAAATTATACAATTTATAACTTGTTACCGTTGTGGAAGTTCTTACCAGCGAAGACAGCCTTGTCACCTAATTCTTCTTCAATTCTTAACAATTGGTTTAATTTAGCTAATCTTTCGGATCTGGCTGGAGCACCGGTCTTGATTTGACCAGTTCTTAAACCAACAACTAAGTCAGCAATGAAAGTATCTTCGGTTTCACCGGATCTGTGGGAAACCATGACACCCCAGCCGGCGGCGAAGGAGTCGTTGGCAGCCTTGATGGATTCAGTTAAAGAACCAATTTGGTTAACCTTTAATAATAAAGCATCAGCGGCCTTCTTTTCAATGGCGGTCTTGATTCTGATTGGGTTGGTAACAGTTAAGTCATCAGCAACGATTTGAACACCGGCAGTTGGGTAGAAGTGGGACCAAGCTTCCCAGTCATCTTCAGCAAATGGATCTTCAATGGAAACAATTGGGTACTTAGCAATCAAGGACTTGTATAACTCAGCTAATTGAGGACCAGTTAACCATTTGGCTGGGTCAGAGTTAGGGTTCTTGAAGTCTAAGTCGTATTTACCATCCTTGAAGAATTCGGAAGAGGCACAGTCTAAACCAATGTCAACCTTACCGGTGTAACCAGCAGCAGCAATGGCATCGGTGATTAAGTCTAAGGCTTCTTCAGCAGTGTTGATATCTGGAGCAACACCACCTTCATCACCAACGTTACCAGCGGAACCACCGTATTTCTTCTTGGTTAAAGACTTTAAGTGGTGGTAAACTTCAGAACCGATTCTTAAAGCTTCAGAGAAGGAAGAAGCACCAGTTGGGGCAATCATGAATTCTTGTAAAGCTAAAGCACCACCAGCATGGGAACCACCGTTAACAACGTTCAAGAATGGAACTGGTAAGACTAATGGACCCTTGGCTTGACCGTAGGCTAATTCGTTTAAGTGAGCGTACAATGGGACACCCTTGGCAGCGGCAGCAGCCTTGGCAACAGCCATGGAGACACCTAAGATGGCGTTAGCACCTAACTTGGCTTTGTTTGGAGTACCGTCTAATTCGTTCAAGAAAGCATCAATCTTTTCTTGTTCGGCAACGTTGATACCAGACTTGACCAAAGCTGGAGCAATGACTTCGTTAACGTTGGCAACGGCCTTCAAAACACCCTTACCTAACCACTTGGACTTGTCACCATCTCTTAATTCTAAGGCTTCGTGGACACCAGTGGAGGCACCAGATGGAACAATGGATCTGAATAAACCTTGAGCGGTGGAGACTTCAACTTCAACGGTTGGGTTACCTCTGGAGTCGTAGACGGATCTAGCGTAAACTTTAGTGATAGACATTATGATTATTTATATATTTGGTATTAATTAATGTAAATTAATTTATCTGGTTTTATATTAATATTTATTTTTTTATTATCATTTTAAGGAATTATTAAATAAAATCAAATAACTTTAAGAGTAAATTGAAAATAACCTGTTTGATCCTTTACTTATATATTGAACGAACTTTCAAACTCATTGCCACTAATTGAAGAGCAGAAGAAGAAAGAAAGAAAAAAATTTTTTTTTGCTTAAAAAAAAATAAAATTATGAAATTAAAAAAAAAAATAACCATATTTGTAGAAAATGATTTATAGGAATCCATCAACATCATTATTTTGTTTTTTTTTGCTCTGACTAAAAACTTGCATCTAAAAATCTCCTAGGGAGGGGGAACATACACAGAATTATGAGCAAATAAGCCTTAAAAGGATATGGGCTTACATTCCAATAGAACCGCTTTGCTCATTTTTTTTTTTCGTAAAATATTTAACAGCATTTGCTAATATTATTATCCTGCTGAACAAAAAGAAAAAAAAGTTCCTCATTTATTTTTCCCACTTCTCTTTTGTCAAATAGTGGAACTTTTAAAAAAAAAATCATTGCATTTTTACACGCCACTTCTTTGAAGTTCCTTTCCATTTTTACCTTGAAAATCTGCTTTAATTTTGTGAGAAAATTAAAATAAACATATGCTTCATCAGGCGGGTTAATTATATAGGAAAATAAGCTGTCTCAAGCAAATAAACCACCTCATATTACTCACAAATTGTGACTAATCACGTGTAGTGTTTGATTCACAAAGCAAAAAAAAAAAAAAAAAACATCGCTAACGCTTTAATCATTATCATATATATAATCTCCAAATCATGTTTATTTTTTTTTTTTTTAAAAAGTTAATATATTTTCAATATCCTTTAAAAATTTCGTCAAAAAAATCCCATTGAACCCTGTGCTATCATTCAAATTAACTCTACATTCTTCTTTCATTCTTTCAAACTCAACAAATACACATTCAGAATACAATTGCAACCACTCATTGAAGGAATCATTATATCTCTTGTACTTGATGTGTATGCTAGCAATAATCTTTTGCGCTTCTACACTATCTCCTTCCCTTTGTACGAGCTCCAACTTCATTCTTAAGTGTGTTATGAACTTACAATATTGAAATATCAACTGGAATATATTAAATTCACAGCTGCATATGTCAATGTTTGTTAACCACATCTTCATCATGATGTTCGTCATGACATTGTTCAATTCAGATACATATTCCTTCAAGATCATATTCTCCAAGTCTAGTATTTCTGGGATCTTATTCAACTTAAACACTCCATTCGCAACATACTCATGTATAGCCTTGATAAATAGTTTCATTCTGTATTGTAACTTTTTAATTGACAAAATATCCATTCTTGAGTCATCCAAAGATTTCATCCAATACTCATTCTTGTTAATTTCCAAAAATATATCCAGCATAATTTTTTTCATGTAGTAATAATTCATTAATTTCCGTTGCACCATTTCAAGTTGCATTACCAATGTCTTAGTAAGCACTATACTCAATGGGAAACTCACATCCATTTGTAGCTTCATGTAATTCGCACTCACTAGTTTCGTGGGTCTTCTTTCATTTCCCACACTCATCAAGTGATTTCCATACTCACTGTTTGTGTTGGTAACTGATGGTAAAAGCATTTGTTTAAGATCCTTAAAATTCCTATAATTATACGCTGCTCTGTCATTGTTGACCACATTCTTCGTTTCCTTTTGTAATTGATTGAAATTGTTCACATGGTCCAATAATGTTTTATCATCAAATATTGGCATGATAGTACCAAAGAAGTTTATTTCATCTTCTTTCCCAAAATTCTTGTAAACCGCAACAAATCTATTTTGTAATATTGTTAAGATATCAAATGTTGGATATTTTGTCAAATCTAGTAAGGAGTTGCTCAAAAATATCAGCAAGTTTTCATCTTGTGAGTCCACCTTATAAACATAAAAGTCCAAAAGCTTAGGTATTAGCTTTGATATATGATATTCCTCCTCCAAAAGTCTCAAAATGATTTTGTTACTGTTATTATATTGAACATCCAAAAACTCATTGAATGAATTGGCATCCTCAAATATATCACAAGTTAAAACTGGCCATTGTAAGGTTCTCATGTAATTGTTTATACTATTTGCAGTTTCAGACACCATTATCTGCTTCATCTTGATATTATAAAGTTTCTTAAGCTTCCCTATTTCAAGAACTTTCTCTAGTATGACCTTATCATTAAACAATGGCTGTACAAATTTAATAAAATCATCCAAGCCATCCTTCAATATATTGTATTTAATTTCCCAAATTCTTTCCGCATCCAATTCTTGATTTTCACCTAGAACATCAGTAATCATGAAGTCAAACTTGGATATGTTGTCACTTTCCTCATTAATTACATTCCCCTCATTCAACCAAGAATTCAATAAATAAACAAATCTGTTTAAAACACAAGTACCTGGTACATACAAGTTCTTACCTACTTGTGACATTCCATTATTTGCAAAGACATTATGCGTTCTTTGTAAAGTCCTCTTCTTATATGGTATTCTTGCATATTTCCATATAAGAGCCAATACAGACATTCCTTGTGGTGTATCTGGTAACCTTGTATCATAACTTATCCACCCATCAATATCAACATTGGTCTTGTTCGATGAGCTTAAGTCAACCCCTATGTTGTTATCTATTGTTTGCATAAATAATTGAAATTCAGCAATATCTCTATCTGTATTAACACTCAAGGTTAGCCTCAATATATACTCCTCAAGAACATTCACGGCATCATGCACAAGATTGTATTCATCCATCTTTTTTATTTCATTTTTTAAATTCGACAGAACCACTGTAGAGTTATAGAACTTGTCTGTTTCAATAAATCTCTCTATCAGATCATTGACCTTGGTGATATACTGTGATATGATACAATTGATAACTTCAGATTGACAGTAATCAATGATCATTTGACCTATTTTTTTTGCACTGATTTTACTCACCAACTCACAAGTGTTTTGTAGAAAAATTATCATTCTACCCAATGGTATGTAAAAGTTGTCAATCAAGTCCTTCAATGATGTTGTTGCTCGAAGATAAGTTTCAGTTAGATATTCAACTTCAATACTTTGATGATTTTTCAATAACATCAAGTTATCAATGTTATGGTCATCATAGGTGACATTGTCTAAACGTGTATTCTTAACTTGATGTTTGTTGCCTTTTATTTTATACTTAAAAAAATCCGTTTGAAAACCTTGAATAAATATGGTAATGTTTATAATAAAAGCCTTGTAATTAATGTTTTCTTGTATCATCAATTCTTGATTTGCTTTCATAGCTTGTGTTTTATTCGATGATTGCATGCTAATATCGAAGCTATTAGTACTGTTCATAACCTATATGAACTTATTGTTTCGTTTCCTATATTGGTCAGAATATGCTAAGTTTAGAGGTATTGTAAGAGTATGTTTATATATATATTTTTTGTGTTTTTGAATTATGTTTACTACTTGAAAAAAACAAAAAAATAGAGCTAAACCCATTGGCGTTCTTTTATGTGTAGCGATTAATCAAATGGTCAATTTTTTTTTTTGTTTTTTTCACAATCGTTTTTACGCGTTCCACGTGATCCATTAGTTAAAAATCATTTCTTTAAAAAAGCATCAAATTGTAACCAATAAATTCTTCAGTAAGAAAACTTAAAAAGAACCAAAAAGAAAAATGTGTTTATTAGAAAATTATAAGCTTCCTATATCTTTATATTTCAAGAGTTATGTATACATAAATGTTTATTTAGTACATTGCTAACATTTATTAGAGGAAGAATTCCTTCTCAAACTATATAATATCATAACTCTGGTAACAATAATTTCCTAATTGGGAATATATCTTGTTTTCTTCTGTCTTTTCTTTTTTTTTTTTCCCGACCCCTCCATATATAAGCGCGTGTTTTTTTTTATCTAAAAAATTTTACGTTTAGATTCAAAGAGACTTTTTTTTTTTTTTTTTTTGAAGATTTATAAAGTTTTTAAGTCTTTTTTTTGCCACTTTGATAATAATAGTTTAATTTTTTCTTGACTAATAAATTTGCCTCTAAAAACCATACTTACCTTGAGATTAAATTTGGTTGGTGTTCTAGGACACTCGCCATATACATTTTCAGAGTATTATTTATGTCTCTAACATTGGCAATGATCTCCCCGTGCTTATAATAAACTGTTATTAAAAACTGATTTATTATCTCCTCTAAAGGTATTGTATCCAATACTTTCAATGATATTCATATGGTCAATTTCTTTTTGTTGAGAAAAGATCTAGATCGAATTAATTTGATGTTTTGGATACTTATACAAAGTCTAACTATTGTGATATCATAAAAAAAATTTTTTTTCTTCACATATAGATGATTGCTTTATTAACTTTATGTTGAGTTTTGGCTTTTTATGTATCTTATGCATAAAAAGAGGATACTAAAATCCTGTTGATTGTTGTAGTTGAGTTTTCAACAGACATAATGTTATTTGCTCTGCTGCCTGACTTAATTAAAGATCATATGATTTTATTTCTGAGATATGGTTATTCAGATACTAGTTGAAAACATCAATATATTGTGTGGAGTTGATACCCCACATATTTGATACCACTCAAATTCTTTTATTGCTTTGAACTTCTAATTTTGTAATAAGTTTATCATCAAGCATTGATAAAAGATAGAGAAAACGAGGAAAACTTGAAAGACTGAAGTTCAAGCTCTGATTTTATTGTTGATTGATTATTGACTTTGCAGAAGTTTTCTCAGTAAAGACTTTTAGTTAGCTTTTGAAATTTTGACCTTAATGCATTTCTCAGATTATTTTGTGTTATGCTTTTCTTTGAATTTGCTTTGAAATACAGAATTACCGTACTGCTGGAAAAGTTTTGGAAACATTACTCGACGGCGGTACACTATTCATTTTTTAGAGCGCTTTCGTAGAGAATTGTAATCAATTTATGAAGTGGAGTGCTGGTTCTTGATTGAAGAAGTGTTTGCTGATTGTTTTATTCTGGGATTGCTGATCTTTGTTTGATAATTTTTCATGATATATTATCATTAAGGGGCTTGTTACTTTTAATTTCTTTGTTTTCTTTTGATTTTCTATTATTTTTGATATGTGATTTTCTTTTCATTCAAGATTAGGTCCATCAAGGTTTATAAATGAAGGTATTAAGTAATCAACCCATGCAAGATGTTTTCTTTTCCTGTTTTGGATAATCGTGTACACTATGCTTGATTCCGCCATTACATTTTTTTCCGAACTTATCAAAATGTACTAGAAGATTAAAAAACATGTGAGAAGAATGTTTGTTTTTCTTTTGAAGAACTCACTAGTATTTTTGCATGTTTCTTTTTCTTCAATACGGTCATTAACGGATAATGGGTTTTGAATGGTATCAACTAGCATTTATTGTTAAATAAGGTTATACCATCGAAATTGGGAGACTTATTAAGCATTTGAAGTTTTTTTTGATTAACATAAACTTTTGTGAAAGTAGTTGTCAGCTTCAACACGGTGCTTAAGTCTAATGGAATTGTCAGGAATTTACTGTGTAGAAAAACAATTTTTGTATGTCATTGAGTCTAAATTTATTTTGGACTCTTTACTTGATTATTGTTTTTTGAGAGTATAATTTTCCTAAATGGAATGCAAAGGTGATATTTTTAATATAAAAAGCTAAGAAACTTGTTTTTGGATTAAGAGAATTTTTTCTTTTTCTTATAAAATTTGTTTTCTTGGTGAAATTATAAAAAGTTATGATTTATGGTTTGTGATTATGTGGTTATGGGTTTTGTGTTTTGTTCAGTCCTCTTTTGATTACAGCTTGTCTGTGATTAATATGGCTGATGAAATACATCAACTTTCATAAGCTACATTCTTGCTCATTTTTTAATAAAAGTGGAATTTGCTTTTTTCTTTTAGAAAAATCAAAAACTACGGGCTTCAAAACAATGATTAAATGCTGAATGCTTATATCGTAATAAGAGTGCATCTTTGGTTTTATTTCCTTGGAAATGAAATGATTTAAAGGACCTTGGATACAGTGCAAAGAGCATAGAGTTCTAAATTTTATGCGGCTTATGGCTTACTGGGTTCCATGAATTCATGCATGCTTTGTTGCGATGTTTGTGTTTAGGTTTATTTTTAAGATGGTTTTGCTTTTACTTTGTAAAAGTTTAATTGGCTTTGGTAAACTGAACTTGTGCTTTATGGTTTGGCGTATTTATACACTGAACTATAAGACACTTGATAGCATCATTTTAGTTTTAGGCCTTTTCTCTTCTATAGTTGATGTATCTTATACATGAGCTTGGAAGAAGTACAGTCATTACAATATAAGCCTTTGCGTTAGAAATAAAATCGATCTTTGACTTATGTTAGTAACTCTTTTGAGTACTATTACCATAAGACCAGGACAGATCTCATAATTTTTGGAACCTTTTCTTCTTTTTTAAATCTATTACAATCTCTTTAATAACTTTTGATGATTTATCACACAAACAGGTGTTTGTAAGTATATTAAAGATAGTTAATGAGAATCAAATGTGGTGTTGTAAATATCAAATCACGTGATATACTTAGCCTTAACTCTTTTTTCGTGGAAATGTGTTAGTAATTTTTCCCATTTTTTTTACATTTTTTTTTTTTTGCCACCTTATAATTGATTTTATAAGAAAACATATTTATCTATATAAGAAAGACATAATAAAAACACCAAATAATTATTAAGAAAAAAAACCTAGGTTTAAATTCATTAATTATAGCAATTTTAATATGTTTTTGACAAGATCTGAGTACGACAGAGGTGTATCTACATTTTCACCTGAAGGAAGATTATTTCAAGTTGAATATTCATCAGAAGCCATCAAACTAGGTTCCACAGCGATTGGTATTGCAACATCTGAAGGTATTGTTTTGGGTGTTGAAAAGAGGATAACATCTTCACTACTGGTCTCAAATAGCATAGAAAAAATTATGGAAATCGACTCACATATAGGATGTGCCATGTCTGGGCTTACTGCTGATGCTAGATCTATGGTTGAACACGCAAGAGTAAGTTCTGTTTCCCATGATTTATATTTTGATGAGCCTATTGCAGTTGAGGCCTTAACACAATCTGTATGTGACTTAGCTTTGAGATTTGGTGAAGGAGCATCAGGTGAAGAAGAAAGGTTAATGTCTAGACCATTCGGTGTTGCCCTATTAATTGGTGGGTTTGATAAACTTAAAGGATATCAATTGTACCATGCGGAACCATCAGGCACTTTTTATCAATACAAGGCTAAAGCCATTGGATCTGGATCTGAGGGTGCTCAAAGTGAACTTCAATCTCTTTACAGAAATGATTTGACCTTAAAGGAAGCACAAAAAATTGTTTTGAAGACTTTGAAGCAAGTTATGGAAGAGAAATTGGATGCTACCAATGCTCAAATATGTACAATTACTAGAGAAACAGGATATACAGTATTTTCTGAAGATGAAACTAAGGTTATTGTTGATGAGATCTATAAAGATGACGAGGAAGAAGAAAAGAGACGTCAAGAGGAAGAAGCCGCTGAAGAAGAAGATGAGGATGAAGACGAAGACGAAGACGATGTCAATATGAATTGATTGCTTTGACGAAGATGTTAGTTTATTGATAAAAAAACTTGTTTAAAAACTTTTAAAATAGTATGCATTTGAAGAAAACTTAAAATGAATAATTTTCAAAAAAAAAAAATAAAAAAAAATTGTAAAGTTGTTATATATAGGTTTAATACCATTTTAAATTCAAGAAAATGAAAAAAAAAAAAGAAAGAGTGAAATATTTGCATTTTAATCAACTAAATGAGAATATTCAGGAAACTCTTTCACCTTTTTCTCAAAAAACTTCTCCAGCTTATTAGCATACTTGTAATACGAAGTGGTTTCATTGTTGTATGTTCTACAATTGCTGAAAATCAATCTGATGTCTTTAATGAATGATTCAAATGTATCATACTTATTATTTTCAAGCTTTAGCTCCACGGTGCTCAAATCCATAGGGTTCTTTATAAAATCGTAATAATCTTGGACTTCGTCTTTATTGACAGGTTGCAAAAAGGGCCATGCAGAGTTGTTGTTTTGTAATTCAATTAATATGCTTTGCATTGGCGCAAAATGAGGTGATCTCTTGGGTCTTTGTGCCAGCAAATCCATTTCTTCTGACCAACCTGCTTCTTTCAAACCGGGAATATCTTCTAAGGGGTTCAATGGTTTGATATTATTAAGATCTTTGAACTGCTCTAATCCTTTCCGTACAACATTAGTTTGTGAGATTTCTGATATTTTTTGTCTTATAGCAGCTTCTTGGAGTAGTAGTATTTTTCCAGAGTCCAAATATCTTATCTTTTCTACCATAGGACAATGCATCAGTGTACCTCCTTCGTAGTCTTTAATATAACCCATCCATACCTTTTTATCCAAACCACTTATGTCTTTTGTAAATCCTTGCTTCTTAAAGTATCCAATTGCATAGTTATCAGCATAAGTCAAAAAATGTCTGATAGGAGAGGTGTTCTTGACATAGTCTTTCAAGTGGTTCATTAAGTGTGCACCATAACCCCTGACTTGTTCATCTGAACTAATAGCACAGAAAACTATCTCTGCAAATTTTCTTTCATTGAATGGCTTATATGTGATCCCACCTAAGACTTGCAATGGGTGTCTAATAATTGCCATAGACAAATGTGATCTATCAAACACTAATCTTGCTATGTATTCTTTTGGCATCTTTGGCAACTGTTTCTGAAAGATGTTTTTCAAACCCGTAAGTACTATCATGTTTTCTGGATCATTATCACAATTAACAACTCTAAATTCTATCTTACCCTTTTTCTCTTCTATAACAGATGATCTTTCTTTGTACTTAAGCTTGATTCCATTCACCAGTAGGTTAATACTATGATCTTCCGGATCAACTTTAATTTTGGATGTTAGTAGATTTTTAAGAGCATGCATTTTTACATCTTCATCAGTGTCTTTGCTATCGTGATCAAGTTTTTGCTTCTTCAAAGCGGGCTCATTAGAATCATATCCGTCTATATCATTTTCGTCATCTTCATCATTCTCCAGTTCATTTTCATCTTTATCGTCATCTTCATCATTCTCCAAATCATTCTCGTCATTTTCATCTTTTTCGTCATTTTCCAGATCATTATCATCTTTGTCATCATCATTTTCAATTTCATCATCTAATTCATCTTCCTCTGCATCGTCTGCTTCTTGATCCTTTTCATCCTCTAGATCTTCTTCAGGCATTTGCTTTGACTCTATGCTAATATCATGAGATTCATCATCGACATCATCATCATCAACTTCCTCTCTAGCATCTGTAAATACATCTTCATCTTCATCTTCAGATGTCAAGTTTTCAATAACTTGTTCTTCTTCATCATCCTTTTCTAGTTCTTCCTCCATTTTATGGGCAATTTCTATTTTTTCTACTTCCTCTTCAATTTGTCTTAGCTTTCTAGTTCTTCTTTTTGGTGGCATTGTGAAGTTATGAATTATAAAGAGCTTCCAACAACAAAGCAATCAATAAACAAAAGAAAAAAAAGGTTTCTCCAAATAAAGATAAAATGTAGCTTTCTTTCACACTATTTTTTTTTTGGTTTTCAATTTGAATTTTTATTTTAAAAAGTGTTTCATAACAGAATAATAGAGAATTTAATAACATTAAAATAAACAAACAATTTTTTTCTTTCCTTTTTTATGGTCGAAATATCATTGTGTAGCGGAACAGGTATAGGTTATCGAAAAAAAACCAAAAAAAAACTTTCAAAAGGAATCACGTGAAAACATGTAATCCTCAGCAGTCAAATTAACGAAGTTTTCACAATCGACATTCACATTCATCAAAATTAGCCGCTTCCAGAAGAAAATAAAATTTCATCAAAAAAGGAAAAAAAAATTAAATTGATATTAATTAAATCATCTCAATGGATTGCACATCATCATAATTTTTTTTTTTTTCAGTGTTTATAAATTTATTTTTCTATCAATAAATGACAATATATAAGGAGATCATAAATCTCTCTTCTTATCAATACATTTTTTGTAATTCATTCTTTATTCTTTTTTCTACTTTGTGATTATTCTACATTCAAGATTCAACTTAAAAGGGTGGTTGTTTATAGTTTAAGGTTTTAAATTTGTACTTAATAAAATATATTAATATGCAAAATACTCTTTATTACTGAATATATACATTGAAAGAGTTAACCTGAATAAAAAGCAACCAAAAAAAAAAAAATACAATTTTAATATATATCATCAAGCCGAACACTAAACATAATTCAAACTATTCTTTTTTTATTTTAAATCACAAATATGATCTATATATTATTTTGTACAGTATTGTCTGTACTTGAGCCATTAGCCGCTAATGCATTGGACGGATTGTATACTTCAATAAAGCCCTATACAGGAAGCATTACAAATACTTATTCTACTTACACAAATGGTGGATTTTTGGGTGTTGGTGTCACAACAACATATTACGTAGAAACCCCATACTCTAACTTTGTCACCACTATTGAATCACCATGGATTGAAACTTATACATCCACTTATCAAACAAAAGAAGGATATTATATTGGAACAGACAACATAGGTACTCATGCTACCATATATTTTGTTGTAACCCCACAAACAAATCTTATAACCGAAACTACAACCTACGGATATAATACAAAGATTGAAACTATCAGCACAAATTATAATATTAACTCCTCGTCCATTAATTTAGATAAAAACGGTCAAGTCGCATTTTCTTTGAGTTCAGAGATATCTTCAACCCTTACCACCTATTACATTGCTACTCCTTTATCGACAATATTCACAACAGTCATATACTCAGAAAATGTACATAATCCCTATGATGCTTCATCATCAGCAACTATCGTATCAAGTTCTGGTACTCATTATGTGTACGAAACTGTTTATTATGTAGTTCCTATAGGATCTTTAGTTGTAGAAAGTGTAAAGCCATACTCTGGAGAGATAACTACTACATATTCTACTAGTTTTTCAACAGGAACTGATAAAGAAATATACACAGTTTATTACATCAATACACCATATCCAGAATCAAAGATTACTGGATACAATTATTGGGCCAACACTTATTCTTCTTTAAGCACAGGTTCTACATTGATCACAACAGACTCTTTAGGAAAAACCGTTGAAATGGATTATTATGTTGTGTATGAAAGTACACCTTCCTCGCAAATTACATGCTTCACGTATTGGACTGGAACATCAAACAATACATACTTAACTGAGTATAATAAAAACTCTCAGCTTATTTTTTCAGTTGATTTGTTTAATATTTTATTCTTCTGGGATTGGTTCAAAGAAGTAACATATACTTACACCACCTATTTTGTTAAGACTCCATACAAAACCAAGGTTATCAGTTCTGTTAATTCTTTCTTAACAGGCACTGTAGCAAGTACATACAAGACAAAAACTACGACTTTCTTTGGGCTAGATAACAATCCTACTGTAGAAACTGTTTACTTTGTTGCAACACCAGTGTCATCAGGAAACTCTATTGTTTATTCCTATTGGGCTGGAAACGATCAAGTAACTCAATCAACATACACATCTTCAGGCATTACTGTTGCAGTTGTTTTACAACCTTACTCAACAACAACTTTGCATCAAGTAACAACCCATGTGCCTTCAATAGACAGCATAACTACATACTCAACTCAATATACTGTGATAAATATAAACAATGTATTTTACCAAGCAACCATACTTGATATTAACATTCCATTAGTAACTACAACGTATTCTGAATACATTTACAATGGAAATATTGCTGATATTAGTACTACTACAAAAACATCAAATTTCACAGTAACCACACCAATAGGTGTTTTTGATGATCAAACGACTGATATCATCAACAACTATACAATGACAACGTTTTTGTACTATTTCCCAAAAGTGCTTAAATCTACAGCATCCGATATTGTAGGCTTATATGAGACAACATATTCCACTTTCAATGAGGTTGTGATCTATAACTCCTCCACATACACAATTTCCGTTGAGTTGATTGCTACACCGGTCCCAACAACATATTCTACAACTGTTTTCATTGGAAATTCAGTAATCGAAGAAGTTGTTGACTACTATTATACCACGTCAAATGGAACAGAAATAATGACAGTTAGGGAACACAGTATCATAGCATCACCGACCACCTTTACTACTGATGTTATCTCCGGTTCAAGCACATATGAAGAGGAAGTGTCATATTACTACACCACATACAGTAATGGCGAATCAGTATTGACATCTGGGTCAGTCACCTTGGTCACTGCTCCAACCACCTTTACTACTGATGTTGTTGAAGGTAGTTCTACTGTTGAAGAAAAAGTGTCATATTACTACACTACAAACAGTAATGGCGAATCAGTTTTGACATCTGGGTCGATCACCTTGGTCACTGCTCCAACCACCTTTACTACTGATGTTGTTGAAGGTAGTTCTACTGTTGAAGAAAAAGTGTCATATTACTACACTACAAACAGTAATGGCGAATCAGTATTGACATCTGGGTCAGTCACCTTGGTCACTGCTCCAACCACATTTACTACTGATGTTGTTGAAGGTAGTTCTACTGTTGAAGAAAAAGTGTCATATTACTACACTACAAACAGTAATGGCGAATCAGTTTTGACATCTGGGTCAGTCACATTGGTCACTGCTCCAACCACCTTTACTACTGATGTTGTTGAAGGTAGTTCTACTGTTGAAGAAAAAGTGTCATATTACTACACTACAAACAGTAATGGCGAATCAGTATTGACATCTGGGTCAGTCACCTTGGTCACTGCTCCAACCACATTTACTACTGATGTTGTTGAAGGTAGTTCTACTGTTGAAGAAAAAGTGTCATATTACTACACTACAAACAGTAATGGCGAATCAGTTTTGACATCTGGGTCGATCACCTTGGTCACTGCTCCAACCACCTTTACTACTGATGTTGTTGAAGGTAGTTCTACTGTTGAAGAAAAAGTGTCATATTACTACACTACAAACAGTAATGGCGAATCAGTTTTGACATCTGGGTCAGTCACCTTGGTCACTGCTCCAACCACCTTTACTACTGATGTTGTTGAAGGTAGTTCTACTGTTGAAGAAAAAGTGTCATATTACTACACTACAAACAGTAATGGCGAATCAGTTTTGACATCTGGGTCGATCACCTTGGTCACTGCTCCAACCACCTTTACTACTGATGTTGTTGAAGGTAGTTCTACTGTTGAAGAAAAAGTGTCATATTACTACACTACAAACAGTAATGGCGAATCAGTATTGACATCTGGGTCAGTCACCTTGGTCACTGCTCCAACCACATTTACTACTGATGTTGTTGAAGGTAGTTCTACTGTTGAAGAAAAAGTGTCATATTACTACACTACAAACAGTAATGGCGAATCAGTATTGACATCTGGGTCAGTCACCTTGGTCACTGCTCCAACCACATTTACTACTGATGTTGTTGAAGGTAGTTCTACTGTTGAAGAAAAAGTGTCATATTACTACACTACAAACAGTAATGGCGAATCAGTTTTGACATCTGGGTCAGTCACATTGGTCACTGCTCCAACCACCTTTACTACTGATGTTGTTGAAGGTAGTTCTACTGTTGAAGAAAAAGTGTCATATTACTACACTACAAACAGTAATGGCGAATCAGTTTTGACATCTGGGTCGATCACCTTGGTCACTGCTCCAACCACCTTTACTACTGATGTTGTTGAAGGTAGTTCTACTGTTGAAGAAAAAGTGTCATATTACTACACTACAAACAGTAATGGCGAATCAGTATTGACATCTGGGTCAGTCACCTTGGTCACTGCTCCAACCACATTTACTACTGATGTTGTTGAAGGTAGTTCTACTGTTGAAGAAAAAGTGTCATATTACTACACTACAAACAGTAATGGCGAATCAGTTTTGACATCTGGGTCAGTCACATTGGTCACTGCTCCAACCACCTTTACTACTGATGTTGTTGAAGGTAGTTCTACTGTTGAAGAAAAAGTGTCATATTACTACACTACAAACAGTAATGGCGAATCAGTATTGACATCTGGGTCAGTCACCTTGGTCACTGCTCCAACCACATTTACTACTGATGTTGTTGAAGGTAGTTCTACTGTTGAAGAAAAAGTGTCATATTACTACACTACAAACAGTAATGGCGAATCAGTTTTGACATCTGGGTCAGTCACATTGGTCACTGCTCCAACCACCTTTACTACTGATGTTGTTGAAGGTAGTTCTACTGTTGAAGAAAAAGTGTCATATTACTACACTACAAACAGTAATGGCGAATCAGTTTTGACATCTGGGTCGATCACCTTGGTCACTGCTCCAACCACCTTTACTACTGATGTTGTTGAAGGTAGTTCTACTGTTGAAGAAAAAGTGTCATATTATTATGTATACAATTCAGCCTCAAGCAAAAGTTTAGCTAGTCAATGGATCACCTTGTATGCTACTAAATCATCGGTTGAACAAAAAACAACTAACTTGACATCAATTAGTAAGGTGCCAACAACAGATACCACAATAACATCTCTTTCAACACTTTTTACTAAGTCATCACAGTCCTCAAAAGGTTTGTCATCTATATCATCTTCAAAATTATCTATATCATCAACGAAAGAAAAAACAACATCCAATTCTGATATAGCAACTTCAAAAAAGACTAAAGTAAGCAGCTCTGAAAAACAGACCACTTCTATCTCAACGCCTTCAAGATCAATGTCTAGCAGTTTGAGGACAACAACAGCAAAAAAGACACAGACTAAGCAAAAAAATAATGCAGTAGCTATCTCACCATTGGCAGGACACAGTAAATTTGTGAAGTTCTGTTTTGCTCTTCTAATATTGCTTTAAGTTCTTTGGTTGACTTAGAAAAAAAAAAACCCCCCATTTTTTCGTGTACGCGTCAACATGTTTGACAGCGTTATGTATTTGGCTAGACAGCCATACTTTCATGGAATCCTCAGCAAATAACTAACATGCAAAATTATATACCCATAATTATATACCCAAAAAACCACCAGAAAAAACTTCACCGTAATTTCTTTCTCTAAAATGAAAAATAGAGAAGGAATAAATTCTTAACGAGAGTTATTATATAGTGTTCTATATGAACATATCCTCCATATTCTCTAATATCTTTTGTGCCTCTAAGTGCTCTTTGGTCAAACCACAGACATCTTCTAAAAACTTTGGATCGGATAAAGCTTTACTCACAAAAGACCATCCCTCTGTTTTGTATGCGTCTACAACACTATTAGAACATGCAGAACAGTGCTTGTAAGACTCTATGACATTAGTAACCGAGGTAAACTGATTGAGGTTAGATCTCACTTGGTTATATGATAAATTTCCTTCTTGAATGTATGATATTAGCAACTCTACAGCTGTGGATGATGCAAGCATAGCACATCCTGGTCTTGTAACTGTACACATCTGATCCAATGTCTTATTAGACAAGGAATCTAATGGTACCACAATGTCAGAGCAGTAGTAACATCCATGTCTAGTGTCATTATCTAGATTACCATGCTTCATTACCACATAAGAATCAAATCCAATAGCTGCATTTATAACTATTTTGTTTTCCGCCTTTGAGATTAACGTTGGTAGCCATCTGGCCTCTCTAGAGTCCATCAGTATAAACACAACATCAGATTTTTTGATTTCGCGTTGAAGTATCGTAAACGTGGTTTTGTCAATGGTGTCAATATGTCCTACCATAGGAATTTTCAAATCCACATATTGGGAGTTACATAAAGGATAAATTTTTTTTAGGCTTTCACTTGCAGTTTTTGCTTTTGGCTTTCCTACATCATCATAACCGAATAACGACTGTCTTACTGGATTTGAATGTGAAACTGTTCCATGGTCTACAAAAGTTATATCGTAAATACCCCAGCCCAAGAGACATCTAGATACATAACACCCAAGAGTTCCTGCTCCAAGTATAAGCACTTTTTGACTGGCTATTTTCTCTAGTTTCAAATCTGGCTTTATTCTCCATTTCATTAACTGAAGGTTTAAATTTACGTTTTGTTTATTCAGTTCAATGGGATCTAATAGCTTAGAGAAGTTAATGAACTTAGGTATAAGTCTATTTTCATTATTTTTTTCCCACCCTGAAACTGCAACATCTTCATAGCAAAATGGTGGTACGTCAATTTTATTATTATTGTACTTGGCACTCACTTTTCCACACTTGATGACTGATTTCTTGTCAACAAAATATAGAGAATATTCCGCACAAGCACTTTGTATTAGGATTTGATGAATTAGGTATGTTTTTATAAGATTAGGAACAACCACTTTACCTTTAGTATGCTCCATTAGAGAACTGTTGATGAAAACAGAATTATGTATGGTATAGATGAAATTACTTATGTAGTACTCTTCTGGGACATTGATACCACTTTCATCTGTAAAATAAATATCAAACTCTAATCCTTTTATCTTTAATACAGGTATGTTTATCCAGTATACTAAATTATACTTCTTTAAATCGGCAAATGAGATAACATTAAAAAAATTAAACCTAGTTCTTTCATTGTGAGCACATTCCTTGATATATTTAACTTTATCTAATTGTTTAAATTCCTCGATGGTATTAAAATTTAATAAGCTACCTGGAATAATCTTTTCTGAGTCAAAGGAATTCTTTGAAAGAGTAATTGTCTTTCTAAAAATGTTTATATTAGAACTTGGTAAATCAATTATATCTGAATTAAGCTTTTGGTAGTTAATTTTGTAATCCCTTAACTCGGAAAAGAAAGAGGTGTCCAAAAATATCTTAAAATCTTGACAAAACTCTAAACTTGATGTATTTAAAGGCTCTGTCATATTGATGTTGTGGATTAATCTTGGTGTATTAGCTTTGGTGACACTTTTGATAAACTATCTTATCAGTAAAATACTTAATGCTCCACTAAAAAAAAAAAAAAAAAAAAATCCTTCACCTACCATTAAAAACTACACTTTTTTTGTGCGATAGACAAGATTTCTAAAATATATATCTTCTCCTACAAAAAAAGAACAAGAAAGAAAGATTCAATAATTTACCTATAAAAAGTCTAACACCAAGTACACAGAGTTAATGATGTGTACCTTGATGAATATCCGTAAAAAAATTATACCGTAAAATCTTTAAAGAAAACAAAATAAAAAATAAATGCCGTGAATTTGAAAAAGTATGTACTATTAAAATTTACTTAGAATTCATTCCCTTCTTCCATGTCTTCGTCTTCTCCCAAATCCATATCATCTAATTCATCCAATAACTCATCTAAGTTGATTTCATTACCATATTCATCATATTCCGGTTCAACTCCCGCTTCTGCTTTACTCTTATACATATTGACACCTTGTCTTAATTCAGCATCTTCTTCCAAACCTTGTAAGAATAATTCATAATCTCTTTCAGCTCTTTCCATTTCTTGTTTTTGCTGTCTTGAAGAATAATCATTACCGGCATCAATATCTTTATGTTCTTTAGCCATTCTTTTTAGCTTCCAGTGTCTGTTACCTCTTCTTGCATATTGTTTCTTGACTAATACTACATCTGGAACATACTCTTGCTTCAAAGAATCAAACAAGTCACTGTTGTAGTTGGAGTTGGCTATAAAGTACCCCATGGCTGAATCACCTGGATGCAAGATCGCACCAAGATGAGTCTTAGTATAATAAACTTGGTCGTTAACCCCCAAGTCGGATGCTCTAGCCAGTTGAACATCAGCCAAAACATGTTTACCCTTGGTGATGGTTGTTGGCTCAACATCCAATATGATGAATTCAACTAGTTGAGAAGCTTCTGCTAATGACATGAATGGGTCTCTGTAGTATATACTTGCAGGTAGATCACAAGTCTTTAAGGTAGTTGGATCTAAAAACTGTAAAGAGTTTGAAACCTTGCTACAGATAACAAATTGACCTATATCACCCATGGATCTAGCCAATTTCTTTGGCAAAACAACTAAATCATCTCTACAGATTGGAGCAATTTCAACAGAGTATGTAAACTTGAAAGTTGAGGCACCTGTGTGAGTATCTTGAGAGATTAATTCTTCAGATTTTTTGAATTTGATAGGAACAACACTATTCAAGAAATCAATCATCTTAACTGCATGATTCTTTTGATTGTAAAAGAAATCCAAACCATCAGTACTTTCTTGGATGGATATAGTATCAACATGCGCATTGTATTTCAAAATCAATTGCTCTAAGTATAAGAAAGTTCTTTTGTGAGGAACCTTTTGTCTGATTTGAACAGCAGCTCTCCAAGTGTGGGTAGTGTAAGATTTAGCACAGTCAGCACATTGCATGGCAATGACAACATATTCCACTTCAAATGTTTGTTGAATGATAGTATTTGGCATAGCTTCACCTTGAACAGTTAATTTAACTTTGATTCTTCTAGAGTGGGGTTCAGTCCAAATAAATGATGCATCAACTAATCTGATATCCTTTGTTAAACCTTTTAATCTTTTCAAACAAATGGCAAGTAATTCTCTAGATTCTAGTTGACAATGGACCCATTGGGTAGGAGGTTGTAAGAATCTTTCACAGTTTCTACAGAAGGATATATGTGCTTCTCTTGGAATATTGGTGGTAATATCACATGTTAACTTGATACATTCGTAACACATAACTAAACCACCTGACCCATCCATAGGGGTACCACAATTACAACATAAAACAGTTGCAACTTGGTTGCTGTTTTGTTGATGAGATATAGGAGTATAATTCATGATATATATTAAGTTTATTTTTCTGGGGGTTATTTTTATTGACTTTCACTATAATTAATAAATTATATTAATTGAAAAATAGGAGACGTACTTAGCTAATCACTCACCAAACGTATCGAGTCTTTTCTTTTTTTTTTCTTCTAAAATTTCTCCTTTGGCTAAAAGAACGCTAAGCATTTTTGTTTCTTTTTTTGTTAACTTTTCACATTAGTTGCCTATTAGGGTAATTTCCGTTCACCCGTTAAAATAAGAATTTCTCATGAGGAAATTGATAGATGTGTGTTCCCAGAAAAAAAATAAAAAGAAAAGATTTCACGCAGACACGTGATCATTTGCTATGTTTCTTACCGAACTGTAGAGGCATATTTTTATTCTTTATTTGTTTCTCTTTCTTGAACTTCATATCATCATCAGAGTCACTATCATTCATTGAATTACCAGTGTACTTTGTTACAGATGACTTCTTGATGTTTTTTGTGTCTTTTCGTATTTTTTTTCTTTGCTCATCCCTCATTTTGTTCTTAAAAGCTATTGTTGCTTTATTGTCATGATTGTTTGTATTTAGATTAGGGTTTGATGAATTGTTATGCCCTCTTTTTTTTGTTAATGTGGAAACCTTTCGATCACCCTTTAGAAACTCACCTATGGTTCCTATTTCTTTTTTATTCCCAACAGTTACTTTAATTGAGGTTGTATCATTCAGATTCAATAGAGCTCCGGCAGGCATAACAGGCAAATGCAGAAAGTCATTTTTGTCCTTTTCTTGGATTTCAGCGTCAGTTGATGCTGATTCCCCTAACCAACTTAAAACAGTTTGCCTTTTTCGATTGAAAGTTAGTGCTAATTTGGCTTGAAGTTCTTCCTTTTCCTTAATTTCTTTTGCTCTAGACATAACTCTAAGTTAAGTATTATATAATTGTATATTAATATTGGATAATACTGGGTATGCTATTAATACTCTATGAAGAGGTAAATAATCAGTTAAATAATTTAAAATGATGACCATTCATCTCAATAAGAAAGAAAAAAAATGATTTAAGATAACACAGTAACGTTCACTCCAAGGATAAATAGCTTTCCCATGTGAAAAGACTCAAAAAAAAAAAAAAAAATCAAAATAAATTGAAAGTCAAATTTCAAGCTAAAATGTCGGAATTAGCATCCTGATATCTATATAATTATGGGATCACTTTAAAATCTAATACAAAATTAACAAATACTAATAAAAACACAGTCTATCTTCTTCTAAAGCTTTTACCAGATTCTTTATTGGTAGCTCTTTTCAGTTCTTGGATCTTTCTCTTTTCCCCAAATCCATCTTTATCCATATCGATCAAGGACTCTGCTCTGGCAACAGTAACCTTTTGCAATACCTTTCTTATAACTGCAGTATCATGCACCTTATCAAACTCTTCCATTTTCAAGTTAATTCTCTCTTCAATGGCATGGACTCTATTAACATCATTAGGGGTAATGAAGGACAAGGCTTCACCTCTTTTACCTGCTCTTGCAGTTCTACCTGATCTATGAATGTAAGTATCAGGATCTGAAGGAAGATCATAATTTATTACCAGCTGAACAGTAGGTATATCTAAACCTCTAGCAGCAACATCGGTTGCTATCAACACTCTAGCAGCTTGTGCTTTAAATCTATGAATAGCATTAGTTCTTTCTTTCTGTGGCATTTGAGAGTGTAGGGATGTCACTCTAATTTCTAGTTTTTGTAGAGTTCTTCTCAAAATCTCCGCATTTACAGTTCTATTTACAAATATGATACAATTCTTATCTTTATATTCTTCCGAAGCCAAAATAGAATACAGATATGCTTCTTTCACATGCTCAGGAAGTAATAAGTAAGTGATTTTCAAAGTAGATGGTACAGCAACATCGTCTAATTTATCCGTTTGGTACATGAAGAATTTATTCTCTGCACTATCTTGTAAACTTTTAACTTGATCAGTCATTGTAGCCGTAAATAACAATGTTCTTCTTACATCCTTTGGAGGTAACTTCTCAAAACACCTCTTCAAGTCAGAAGAGAAGGTATTAGTTAGCAGCATATCAGCTTCATCAAGAACTAAATATTTTAATCTTTTCAAGTTGTTAACAAATTCTTCATTTCCTTGCAAAATATGATGAGCCAATCTACCTGGTGTAGCAATGATAAAATGCGGTCTTCTTTGTAAATCTAATGATTGCTTTATTATATCTTCACCACCCACGCAAATACTAATCCTTATATTCATTGAAGACCCCAAAGCAGTGAACTGTTCAGCTATTTGCATTGCCAATTCTCTGGTTGGTGTGAGTACTATACCAAACATACCACATGGATCTTTACTCCATTCAGTAAGCATTGGCGCAGCAAAGGCTATAGTTTTACCAGAACCTGTTTTAGCTCCTCCTATACAGTTTTTTCCTTTCAGAATTTCTGGAATACAGTTTTTTTGAATTTCAGTTGGAGTTGTAATCTTCATTGCATTTAAAGCTTCTACAAGCCATTTAGCACATCCTAACTTGGCAAAGGTATTTTCCATAATAATCTAAAGTGCTTATCTGAACTAGTAAGTAATAACAAAAAAAGAAATATTAGTAATTTGTTGTCTGGTTTAACAATAACCTTCCCTTTATGTATTGAGATAGCTATTTAAAATCATATATATTCAGATGCATAGGTAGAAATAATTATAGAAAATAGCGAAAATTTCAAGAAAAAAAGAAAAAAAATCAAAAGTTTCAAGTAGCTCATATACATTTTTTTTTCAAAAATAAAAAAGAAAAAAAAAACAAAAAAAAGAAAAGAAAACCAACCTAAATTCAAAACGCGACACATTCTTTTTATTGATAAAAAATTATTTACATGACTATTTACTCTAAAACCTTTCTTTTCTTATTTGTTTTCTGGTCAAATACTAATGCAGACATATATCTTTTGAGAAGCTGTGTGTTCTGGAGATTCTTAGCACTTATAGGAATAGTGTTCCAGAAAATTTCACTATCTATATCCACAGGGGTATTTTTCTTTTTTCTTAACATATCTTTGACTTGTTGGTTTTGATTTGCAACAAATTCTTCAACAGCTTTGAATTTTTCTTGTACTCCGAAGGTGTCACTGTCCAAGTCACATTTGTTGCAAACAATTAATGCTCTCTCAATATTTTTGATACCATGAACATTTAGTTCTCGTATCAAAATTTTCAAATCGTTTGTCGGATCCTTTCTGTCCATACCCAAAACAAATACAATTCCAGATGAGTTTTCAATATGCTTTAAAAACTCTAGCCCCAAACCTTTGTTTTCACTAGCACCTTCGATGATACCTGGAATATCACTTACTGTAAAAGAAGGCTTACCTGGTGGCATCAAAACTGTACCTAAAGTGGGTACTAGAGTAGTGAATTCCCAATGGCCAACCCTCGGCTTAGCATTTGATATGGCACCTAAGAGAGTCGATTTTCCTGCATTAGGCAACCCTACTAATCCTAAATCTGCCAATAACTTCAGCTCAAATATGAAGGAAGCTTCAATTCCTTGTCTTCCTCTTTTAGCAAAAATAGGATTTCTAACCCCATTGATCTTGAAATGCATATTACCTAACCCTGCTGTTCCGCCCTTCAACAACAGTAGTGGCTTTTCAAATGGTTTATTCAATTCAATTCCCATGATAGGAAATTTATCAACACCGATTTCATTTAACGATAACTTGAAATCATATGCTCTAAATTCACTTCTAATCGCCTTAAATCTTGGCTCAATTTTATAAATTTCCTCTGGGTCTTCAGTGTAGCTGTAACCTGCTTGAAACTTCCATGTATCGTTTATTTTTGGTTTGTCTCTGTGCAACATATAATACTCTGGTTCAACATCAAGCATTTCATGAGAGAGACATTTCATCTTCACGGTGTACGCATTCAATGCTCTTCTGAGCATGCTCTCGTCATTCAAATCTACACCATTTTCACTCAAGGCTTTTCTGATAACAGGAGATGGAATTGCTAATCTTACATATGTACCAACGGGTACCTTAATTAGTATACTGCTTCCCGATTTCCCATCACATTGATTGGATTGACCGTTCTCACCTGATGAAGTTTGATAAAGGGCTTTGATATGACTTAATGAAGACGTGTTTTCATCTGCTTGAATATATATGTCACCACCTTTACCACCATCACCACCAGATGCTGGTCCCTTCAAAGTTGGGGAAGGATCAAAACTTATATTACCATCTCCTCCTTTACCTGTTCTCATCCTAACAAATTTCACATCAGTAAACGTTTCTTTGGTACGCTCTTGCATTTGTTTATATTTTCTATAATTTAGAATACTTGGTGTCGTAAATTGTGACAAAGGTGCTGAGCATAGAAATCTATCACCAGAGTTCAAACTGTTCACACCTTTCATTTTTTCTTTTTTAGTTATGGATGCTGGCTTATGTATCACCTTCAAAAAGTCATATTTTCTTTTTTTCATAGAGTTAGACTGTGAAACCTTTTCTAATTCATCAACATGAACAGGTTCTATAATTGGATCTAAATTTGTGATTTGAGCATCTTTTGCCAACAAGGTTTCAATTTTATTGACACTGACCAAATCCTTTGCAGAATGTGAAACTTTACTGTACCAGAAGTCACTTTGTTTACCATTAGGAACGTTATTTGCAACTTCAGTTACAGTAATTTTCCCTTTAATATTAGAGTTAAACAAGATTCTTGTAGTTTTGATCATTATATTTATTGGTTTTTAGTGTATCAAACTTGATAGTTAATTATGTTATTGATGATTTTAAAACATCTGAGCAACAATTATCATTTTTTTTCTTCGTCTTTTGACAGTAGCACTCGTTTTTTCGGGTAAGTCATATACTATCTTTTTTTTTTGCAGTGCATTTTGAAAAAATTAAAGCTAAAGACAATTAATCAAACATATTCTCTATTGTTATTTTCACGATAATAAAATTAAAGACCTCTACAAGGATATCTATGCATTTAATCAAAGATAGTTCATAGTACACTTGTTAATTTAGTACTAGTTTATCAATATAGAAAAAAAAAAATTATACTTGAAAGTATTAACGTATATATAAATTTTGGAAAGTCTACATCAAGAATAGATCCTCTTGATCATCTTCAAGATAATTTTCCGTGTCTTCCTGCACTTCAACAACATCCTTAAATTGTGAGAAATGTATTGATCTATGTAATTCATCATAATAGTGTAACGGAATATCTAATTTCAAACTATAGGTCAAGTTTTCATCATACTCTGAACCCATGAATGCGTAATTCCATATGTTCTTGCAAGGTACCATATAGTTACCAATAATTTTATCTGACAAGATAACTTGAGCAAATTCAGAAAAGTGAGGCTCAAAGCCTTCAGGATCATCTCTCTGGAGATTGTTATTATTAACACCCCATATAAAACCCTCTTCAGTTAAGGTGTACGAGCTGATAGAAACTGATCCCATTGATGAAAAAACAGTGATATCTATGCAGTCCATATCAATAGAAGCAAACATCTTAGAATGAATGGAAACGTCTTGGGGAGACATGAATTTCAACTCCTCTTCAGTGTATGTGTGGATCCAGCCCAATAATTCCAATCCATTTTCATCCAAAAACTTAATGTCTTCAGGCATGGTCTTAGTCATAGAAACAAACTTTGAATTACCTAACTGAGGCAGCATGACCATCGTACATATTTCCTTAATGTTATTCTCTTCATCAGATTTACCATATAACAACGCACCTACCTGTGATCGAGAGTCAGATACTTCAATTAGTTTATTGAGAATATTTCTAGGTAAAATATACACTGGCTTTTCCTCTATAAATTCATGCTCGACAACTATAACATTTTTTAATCTCAAAGGCAAAAAACTATTAGCCAAGGCTCTACTTCTCCATTCATCTTTAGAAGAGAAACTTTGCGTCTCATAATTTGCTGAAGCAACAACTACTATCTCTTGACCTTGCTGATTAACAGTAGTGGTCTTTATGAAACCATCATCTACATTTTCGTCATCCTCAATGTTGCTCTTTTCAATCTGTTTCTTCCTTTCCTCTTGTGCAAGTGCCTTAGACTCCTGCATTTCAACAAGCTTTTGTCTCTTTACAGATGGAGCCTTTATATTCTGACCTAATATCAAGTCCTTTATTTCTGTTTGTGTAAGAGCTTTGACATTGACATGATACTTTTCTCCAAATTCTGCAAGAATTAAATCCCTAAATTGAGATTCAACCTCAATCCATTGCTCTTCATCAAATGATGGCCACAAATGACTAGGTTTAGTTTTGACATCTTCATATTGACTCAATATCATCTTACCCTTTTCTTCATTAGATTTCATTCCTCTTAGCAACAGAATCAACCTTGAAAAAGCCGTGTATGGGGAAATACTTTCTAACCAATCATCATACAAGTTCAATAAAACCATTTTTGGCTCTGTAGCCTCATCTACTATTTTAAGTATTTTATCAATTGATAAAATAGCTGAGAACGGCATTCTTAATTCAGTAGGTCGAATACCGATATTTGGAAAGTCAAGCATATGAACCTCTAGTGGATCGACTATGGTTTTTCTAGTGACTATGATTTGTGATGGTTGCTCTTCTTTAGGCAAAGATCTTAGCAAAGAAGTCATTTCTTCAGCTGTCTTCCATTTGGCCAACTGTGCTAAACGTGATTGACCTGTCCATGCAGATGTATGGATAACTCTTAAGAATAGCTCACCTGTTTTAGGATCAATAATGGTAACACACCCATTTATAGGAGTGTTATGAACATGCCCATCTTTATTGCTTTTTACAGATATTCTATAAACATTAGTATCATCAATAAACAACTTTTTCGAGTCATTGAATAGTTCCGGATAGTTAGTGGAGTTCAAATAAGGCTCTTGTGTTTGAGCTTGGTATAGTTGCAATCCTTTTCTAATTCTTTCCCTCAAGACATGCAAAGCAGGATTTGCCTTCATTATAGTAGCCATAGCAGAAGAGATCAAATTCTTCATCCCTGGAACCCAATGTCCAAATGCTTCAAAAGTATTATAAGCCAAATCAATGACAATCATTATACCAGTTTGAGATGGATAGTTGCTCACAGAGTCCGAAGTGTATTCAACAAATTTTTTCTTAGTGTAAGCAGACACATCATGCTCATCATAATCACCGTACTTCAGCTGAACATCAATCCACAATTTACTAGTTTCATTGATTGCACCTGAATATTCTTCCGCAGTGGAGTTTAAAGAAGAAGCTTTGCTACACTTCCAAACTTGATTACTATAAATGGTGGCATCAGCTGCTGAAGCATTCATTCTATAAGATTTTCTAGGATGAATAACCTCCTTTTGGATTTCTGACGCTTGAATAACATCTATTTGATCATCTAAGATTTGACATAAGTCAAAAACCACAGATTCATGTATTTTTTGCCATAAATGTGCCCTAAATATTTGAATTAATGATATCTTTAGAGTTGGTATTTTACCATGTAAAAATATACCTGTCAAGTCCAGCTGAACCAAATACCCAACATAAACATCAGCTCTATTGATTGTAGGTGACCACCATAATGTGAATCTTCTATTAGGAATTTGACTTAAACCTGTTCTTTGGGCATTAGTTAGTTTTTGCATTTGCAGAGAATCTTCAAATCCTGCATTTTTTTCCCAAAATAACCCCTCCCAAGACGTGAACCCAGTAGCTCTAAACAAAGAATGCTCTAAGATAGTTTCAACACCACCAAGAGCACTGATCACATCAGCTCTATAAGCGTTCAAGTTCCAAAGTTTACCATCATGATTATTATCGGTCCACCAAAATTGACCTGAAAATTCGGTATTGTACTTTTTAAATTCACTTCTTATTCTGAAAAACTTATCATAGACTAAAACATGTCTGTTTTTTTGGAATAACGTACTAATACGTGGTAGTCCACGGTCCCAATATTCTTCCAGCTCTTCAAAGGAAATTTTTCTATTTTCTTCCAAGGCAATCTGTCTTTTAATAGCATAATCATTCCAAACCCTTTCTGAGTCTTGAAATTCATTCTCCCATGGTGTTATGTATCTGAATATTGTTGGTATCATCTTTTCTTGTTCCCCATTAGACATACCAGCTCTGAAAAATGTGATACCAGTATCTGTCTGTTTTGAAAATACCAAGTCAGAAGCTGGAACCAAAATGTGTGAAGCACTTATCATACCCAGACCACCTAATTCTTTAGGAGCATAAAACACAACTGGTGGAAATCTGTTAGGCATCTTAGAATTTAGACCAAGCTTCACTCTTGTTTGGATTTTTGTTTCAGATTTGACTAGAACATCAATCAGCCTTTGTGTTGATATTATAGCCTCTCTATAATAAGCAAACAAAGCTACCAATGCATTGTTCCATTTAGCTGCAACTTTAGTAAATGCACCAGAACCAACAGACATTAGTAAAAATGTTATCCTTTTTTCAAACATATCAACATTTTTATCAGATACTCTTAAATATGCAGTACATGTTTTTTCATTGGTTTTTTTATTTTTCAAGTCCCAAACAGATTCTGATGTGTCTTCAAGCTCTAGGACTCTTACTTTTGGAGTCAATCTTATCTCAAATCCACACATTTCATAATGCATGTGTGGATTATTTTTGCCATAAATAGACACATATGTCTTTTCCCATTTTAATTTAGTAACCGATGGTATTAATGATTTAGAAACTTTCCAGTGAACAGCTCGTCCTAAATCGACGTCTCGTTGCATCAATTTCATCCTAACATCTTTTGGCCAACAAAGTTTTGATGGATAACTGACAAGTTCTTCAAAATCGACAGGGTTGTTGCTCTTGAAGTTTTTAATAAGCTCATTAACTTCATGTGATTCGAATTTATAGAAGACATAAATTTTGTTGAAATATCTGACATAAGATCTCAAAGGATTTCTCTTTTCAATTTCCACATCAAAAAAGGTCATGAATGCATTTGGATCTTTACCACTACCAGCTAACTCAATGGCTCTTTGAGGACCCATAATATCCAAATCCACAAGTAATCCACAAAGTTGGTAAATAAAGTTTGCAAATTGCAAACCCTTTAATAGGCCTCTTTTGTTAATATAGCTCATATCTTTAAAAATAATACTAGAGTTATTCTTAGAGGTCATGTAATCAGCCAAAGCTGGATCAACAATGAGCCTTAAAAATCTGTTTAACAAATTCAAGTCTATTTTTTCTGTGAAATCTTCCAATTCACCACTTAGTAAAGCATTCATGCTACCGTCCTGACAATCCCATACTTGATCCAAATTATTCAATCCTGCAGCAAATTTGTGTACAAGATATGGAGGAATTTCATTATCACTTGGCTTGACCCATATAGGGAACAAATTTCTTTGACTAGCCTCATATGACAGATACTGATCTAAGTAAGCATCTGATATTTTCTCTAATGGATCTACAAAGAAACGGGGATGTAACTCATGCAGAGTATCTGACATTTCAAACTGTATTGGCTTGAATATTCTCTGAGTTAAAAGAAGCTTCTTTACCCTATTCAAGGACTCATGTGGGTTCTCGAATGCTTGCTCAATCAAAGCAAGCTCTTCTCTTTCAGCAGAAGTGAGTCTAGATTTTGAGCTATAATGCTCCTTTAAGTTCTCTAAAGCCAATGCAAATATCTTGTTGTCGTGCTTATAATTAACAGGAGGGAAAGGAATAGTCTCAAACTCCCTACTCTCTAACCAATCGACCAAGTTTTTGAACATTGTAACTACATCATCAGTGCTTATTGTAGCATCCTCATTAACTAAAATTTCATCTTGTCTCTTTTGTTCTTCCTTAATCCATATTCTTGCCATTCTTCCTGTATTTTTTCTAATTTCAGTCTTTTCAACTTTTTTGCCTTGTTGAATTCTAAGTCTAGTTTCTTTAGCAGAATTAATCCAACTTTCAGCTTTTTTTTGAATATACTTGAAAATTAAGTTGTTAATAGGCTCTGGCATACCAGGAACATTCCACTTGACATTGGCCTTCCAACATCTCCAAGCTTCACTCAAGTGTTGCAAAATGGTTTTCATAGTTTTTTGTCTTAAGTTTGTTGGCACCATGTCAATCACATCATTCATGATACTTGTTTTTAATTCAATGTCATAATATGCATCGACTCTTTGCTTTGTGACAGTTTTAACTTTTTCATTATTTCTGCCCTCAAACTGTCTATCAATTAAATTACCTAGCCAGTTTTCCAGCATTGGAATGGTACCTTTTAAAAATTGGATCCAAACCCTCCATTGAGGCTGCCAAAATCCACAGCCAGGACCTTTACCAATGTTTCTGTTAAATCTGTGATAAATTATATGTTTGAGATCTTTACATTGTTTTATCTGATGCATTACTCTATACTTGTATCTGTAAATACCAGTCAAGTGACCTACGTGATTAAAAATGTAGTTCAAGCCGTCAGCTAGCTGGAAGGCATTGATTCTACCTAATCTAAAAAGGACTTGGGAATCAGTTATCAGTTTCAAGAGTTTTAAAAGTTCTCTGATTAAATGGAAGGCGTGACCGAATCTAGATTTCTTTCTCTCCTTGGTTGACAACGTCTTAATAGGCTTCAAGTTGAAATTATAGTCCAAGTGCAAAAAAGAAATGCTCCTTTTTTGTAACATCAAGTTTAACATGTTATGCCCTTGCTTCAATAATTGAAGAGATGCCTCTAACCAGTCAATGTTTGTTTGTTGGAAAAATTTGGTGTCTCTGAATACACTCAGTAGCCTTGGAGTTCTCTTCTTGAATTTTTTATTAGCTTTTAACGAATCTTTCAATTTGAAGTGAAGTTTCTTTTTATTTTTCTTTGCTCTTATCTTTGTTCTGATTTTGTTTTTAAGTAGACCCTTATAGGATTTTTTGACCTTTCCTGGATATCTTGGATCGTCTGGGTGCTGAGAGATCCAACTCTTCAATAAGTTAATATCATGGGATCTTATAGTTTCACCGGATTTTTTATTAAAAGGTTGAGGTGCCTCTAATAGATTAAAAGCCTGTTTAACAGAATATTCTGGCTTTTTCCCAATGTCTTGAAATTGAGTTGGTTGTATATCGAAATCACACTTTTCTGGGTTATTTTGAAGTTTTTCTTCAAAATCTGTCTTGAAATCAAAGAATATCTCTTCTTTGTCTAGTATAGTATTAAGGTGCTCGCTGAATCCAAATGCATGTTCAGAGCTAGAATACCTATAATCATCGATGTCTGACATGATACTGTTAGTCAATGGTGGTACCATTAGTTTTCTAGGTCTCACATTGTACAAATGGGGATAGTACAATTTGTACTCTACTCTGTCATGGCCTCTGTTTATAAATCTATCAAGACTATTAAATTCCGTGTAGTCTTGCATGTCTTCATCATCTTCTTTCCCAAAGAGAGGCTCAAATTTTGGACCATCTCTTACTGAGATATTCAAAGCTTTGGCATTTTTGTGTATTTTCATGTTGAATAAATTGTAATAATTTGAATCTTTTACATCATTTCTTAAGGACTCAGACAAATCAAATAATTTTACTAATTCATCACCATTTAGCTCCCAATTTCTATATGAATTGTTGACAATGTTTTTATCATCATATCTAAATGGTTGTTTATTCCTCAAATAGTCATATTCTAATGAGATAGATGAAGGTATTGGCAATCCTTCAATGTCCTTTTCATAATCGTATATCTCCATATCATCATCAAACACAGGAAATTTCAATCTCTGAACAAAATTATCTCTTTTATGAACTCTCATCTCATCATACATGTTACTCCATTGTGCAATATAAACTGGAGGAATAACTTTAGGAACTTCATTAATAAAAGTTATGGCTCCCGATGTGTGATATAAGACCTTGACCTTTTTAACTGCTTCCCAAGGCTGGGGCATGTTCTCTATAAGCTTTAGAATACCATAAGGCAAATATTTCAAAGCCGAAAGCTGAGTTTTCTTAGTTTTGTTAAAGAACTTTTTCGCATTGATATCCTTATTTTGACCAAATACTCTTCTTAAATGCTCCTTCGGCAGTTCTAGTTTATGCTTGTTTACGCTTTGATGCTTTCTTGGTTTAGTCGAAGTAGACTGGTCCTTCTTATTATTTGCTTTCGTTTTCTTCTTCTTAGGAACTTTTATTAGCTCAATATCATCATTATCCGATAAGGCTCTTTTTTTATTTAAAGCAGAATCTGCTTTAACATTGTCAATTTCTATATTACCTTCTAAAGCCTCAGGAGGTGGTATAATTTCATCTTCTTCATCCGATTCTATAACTGGGGCTGGCAAACGTATATCAGCAGTTTCTTCATCACTTAGATTGGACTTAGTTTTTTTTAAAGCTTGAGAAGTTGCTTTAGTCTTTTTTTTTGTGTTTTTCTTCTCTTTAACGACAGGTTTATTCTTTATAATTTTACCTTTACCTGTATTGGTTTGTTTTTTCTTCGCAGCTGCCATTATATCAAAAATACCTTTATTTCAATACCCAAGCTTTCTTTATCAAAAAGTTAGTAGTTTTTAATTATGAATAAAATGTTTTTTTTTTGGGGATTTATACATAATAACAATAAAGTCTTTTTAATGTTTTAAAGTGTTATTGATATATAAGAAAAACTAAGTTAAATGTTTGTGCTTGCTGCTATAAAAAAAAAAGAAAAAAAAAAGTTAGGTTCGCTCGAATAAACCACATTACTAGTCACATGACCATGTCTAATCGCTGTCATCATCCAGCCATATTGTAACCTAAAGTATAGGATCTTGGTATCTTGAAAGCTCTATATTTTCTGCTTCTTGAATCCTTCCTGTGTTTCTATACAATTCAACTAGCATACCCAACGCCTTTTCATGATACTCATCAGGTTCGGGATATTCTAATATAGTCTTTAGCCACTTCTCTATCTTTTGCACATCATTGATTTGCTTAAGAATGGAAATAATCTCATCTGCTATGGCCATTTTTTTTGTTCTTTGCTCACTAAGTTTATATGCCTTAAGCAATGCTTCATATGCTAAATTCATTTTTTCAAGTTTGGTGAATGAAGATGCAATTGATTTCCAAGCTCGAGGATCTTCATTCTTCAAAGCTATGCATTTTTGGTAATAATAAATGGCGAAATTTGACTGGTCCAAAGCATCATAGGCGAATCCGAGGCCCATCCATGCAGCATAATCCTTATGATCATGCTTCACGGCGTTTCTATAGGCAAATATTGCTGCGTTGTAGTTACCTAGTTCAACAAACTCATGACCAATTAGTACATATAGTTTGCATTTTTTTGAGGAATCAGTTTTTGCAAGTTTTATTGCATTTTTAAAGTGGATTATAGCTTTTTCATTGTTTCTCGTCAAAGATTCCATGTTTCCACGTATTGCTTGGTATTCACAACTAATTTCACTGATACTCTTCGCCTTGACCATCAATTCCCTCAATTTTGGATAATCCTCAGATACATATAAAATATTTGAATATTTGAACATTGTATCTAAACAAAATGGAAATCTTTTCAACAGTTGCTCATACAAAAATTTACTTTGTGGTAAATCGTTGAGCTTGTAGGCTAATTCAGCATTCTTCGTCAATAAAAATTTAGATTTGGGGAACATTTCCAATGTGGTTGTTAATAGTTCAATGTATAGTTCAGCATCTATTGATTCAAAAAATTCATCCCAACATTGTATTTGGAAAAAATCATAAAGAACAGTTTGTTTAATGTTTTTTGATATATGCTCACTTAGTAACACAATCTCATTGGGCAATGTGATAGATTTTACTATTGCTTCATAAGCTTCCCAGTTATAGGGATCAAATTTTAAGGCTCTCGTAAGCTTATCAACAGCATATGCCTTTTCTTTCTTTATTAGGAGCAAATTTCCCGAGAGTAAGTATAAAGCAGATAAGATATAGTGGTGATCACTCTTGTCTAGGTTAAGAATTAACTTAGAAACTTTTTCCAAGATTGTTGTTATATTAATTGGTTGCAAAGAGATTCCAAACTTGACATCTGCATCTGTAAAATTTGAGCTAGGTATGTCCATAGGCTGCCATGCTTTCATATTTTTAATACCTTCTACATGGTTATCAATGTCATCATTAACTGAAAGTCCATCGTTTAAAATGGTTGAGAAATTTATGTTGTCTAACCAAAACAAAAAGGTAGCTTTAATTTTGATAAACTGTAAATAGGGGTCAATATAATTTTTAAAGCTAACCTCCTTTTCAAATTGCTCAATAATAAAATGTACTTGTTGATACTGCTTTTTGTCTAAGTTCTCTATAATATTATCAAAAAGAATTTGTTCATTGATGTTATAGTTGTTTTCGATGTTTCCGGAGAGCTCATTTAGATCAACAAGGTTATTGGATTCAATAATATTGTTTTGGATGAATTCATAGTTGTGCTTATAGATATAATTCATCAAGTAATGTGATCTTTTAGATTTTTGGACCTGTTCAATAACATCTATCACACATCCTTTATAAAAACTTGCCTTATTTTCAGTCATTGATAGGTGTAATATAAGATATCTTATGGGAGAAGAGAAAAACCTGAACGAGGATACTCAGCTTATTTGGTTTAGCTATACTTTGTACTATGTATTAAAACTATTGTCTGATTAAAGATTTTTTGTTTTTGTTTCATCTCAATAGCTATTTGCCAATCTCATAATGTTGGATCATTTACACAAAAGGGTAAAAATTAAAAGATGCTATGATTTTTTAGAGTTTGTGTTCTTAACGATCATCTTTGCTTTTGATTTTTTTTTTGTTGACCTATTGGCGTTTCAGTTAGCGTGAATATCACGTGGTATGCTTTTAACATAGTCATTAAATTTTCATCATATGGAGAGTTGTGTATGAACTGATTATCAAATAAATATAAATTCATTGATTATAAAAGCTGAGATGTTTTTTGTTGTGTATTGTATAAATAATGGAGCCACCAGGTGAATGCCTATAATGTGAATCCATTAAATAAGCTTGATCTGGATTGTTCGGACATAAACAATCTGTGTTTTTAAACAAAACTTTCTTCCATCCTTTTTTCTTTTTTTTCGTAAACGTAGGGTTTAAATTGATTAATACATCTAAACAGATGGGATAAACTTTTCTTTTTTTTTTTAAACAGAAAAAATAAAAAATATTAATTATTTATTAAAGATAATTACCCAAGATATACATATATAAAGATACTTATAATAGAGAAAAGTAGAGACTCTTTAATACATTATCTTAATCAATTATCCTAAAACACAAGACAGTACTATATCTGAATGTTTGAATCTTATACTAATAATGACGAATTATTTCTCTAATAATAGCATATACCAGAACCATAACAAGGAGTTAAAGGATGATAAATTGACGGATATTCAAAAAAAGTTGAACACCATTAATACAAAACCCAAACATGAAAATATTACAGATCAGAAAATTGATGTTCTCCCTACACCTAGTACATTATTCATACCTAAAAGAAATAGAAAGGATAAAGCCGAGGAAGGCAAGATCATCAACAGAATATCATCGGTAATACCTGATAACTTTGATGTAACCAATTCCACAATGTTTAGTAATCTTACCAACACCATAAACAGGCAAATAGATGGACATCCAACCTTACTTGATCAATCTCAGGTAAAGAAGCAAAGAGATCTATCGGCAATTGACATATATTCTCCCCCTGTGTATGAAAAGCAAAGACATATATCAGCTCCTATAACACTTAGAAATATTAGTTCTACTAATAGCTCAGAAGCATCTGTGAGAATTTACAACTCAACAAATCACTTTTCACCCACCACGGAGCTTAATACCAACTTGATATTGATGAATACACAATACTTGGATAACGTCATGAATCAAAATCAAGTAGTGGATGAAGAAAAGAGCTTAAAAATATACTCCCAGCATGATATATTTTACAACTTTAAAAGAAAAGAAATTTTAGGAGCAGGAAACTTCTCTGATGTATATAGGTTTGTTAATGAATCAACAGGTGATTCTTATGCTTGTAAATATATCAAGTATCCTATAGAATTATTGAAATCTTTAAAAAGAGACAAGGAAAAGGCAAATGATATGTTAATGAAATTAGAATCATCATTATTAAGAGAAATAAAAATTCTGAATGAAATAAACCTGTTAAGAAATAATGGTAGAAGTGTTCAGAATGAAGTTTTGCGTAGAGGAGGCAGTAATATTATAGAGTTGATTGGAGTTAATGATTTAAATCTTCTGAACAATGATTTTTTTATAAGAGACTTTTATCAATCAAATAAAAAGCTTCCTGAATGCTACATCATGACTGACTATTGTCCAGGAGGGAATCTTTTAGAATTTGTCAAGGAATACAAACTAAGTGTACAGATGATACACGAGATATCATATCAAACTTTACTTGCTCTAAATTTCTTACATCAAAACCTCATTATTCACAGAGACGTTAAATTGGAAAACATATTATTGACTCTTCCAAGCACAGCAATTCTTGATTTATTTGAGAGAGGAATGCCCATACCCTCAACGTTAGTGAAACTATCAGACTTCGGATTATCTAAAAAAGTTACAGCTGATGAACCGCTATCTACCACAAGATGTGGATCTCCAGATTATATTCCTCCAGAGATTTTGTTGGGGCTTCCATATGATGGAAGACTAACTGATGTGTGGTCTTTTGGAGTTTGCTTGTATGCCATACTAGAAGAAATGTTACCATTTGATTCAAATGCGATAACGGAAAGGCAGAGGGAAATGTGTTTGAAAAGTGGAAAGGTCATTGTACAAAAAAGAAGGGGCATGTCAGATAGTGCAAGAATAAGTAGATGTGACTGGAAGTGGTATTACATGAGCGACTTTGAAAACACAAACCTTCCTGAAGACGACTTGATTCTCATTAAGAAATGTAAAAATATTGTGGAGAAGTGTTTACTGAGAAGAACAGAACGGTACAACACACAGCAGTTATTGGATATGGACTTTTTTTTATAAAAAGATAGTTCGTATGCATATATATGACTAGAAAACTAAAACAAAATATATTCTATATGTAAATTAATTTTAACATGGTAAAGTTTACATTTTTACTTTGATATATTTATCCAAAAAAGCATTATTCCTTTTTTTTTTAAATGTAAACTTTAAACTTTTTTATTATTCTTAAAAAATAGGTTAAAAAATTTCCTTTTTTTTAAACTGGGGCTGTTTTATTATTAATATTTTAATAATTCAAGCTCAAGAATAACTTTGAAAGAGAAACAATCTAAAGTGTCATAGCTGATCTTTGATATTCATATTGTTATTAATTCAAACTCTTGATGATATTCCTTTGCGCATTTAACCATTTATTCAACTGTTGAACTACATATATTCTCTAAGGGGGGGAGGAAAAAAAGGCGTGACAAAACTAAACACTTTTTTTTCTTTTCCCCTATATTTACTTTAATATGGTGATGTATGCTATGAGTGATGATTTTAATAAATATATACTAATTCCATATAATAAGATTGCTTATAGAACCCAATATTGGTATAGTAATATAACTAATAATGCCAGACGTTGAAGATAACAACGAACCTGTTGTGAAGGTTAAGGAAGGAAACAATGAAGTCATTTATTATGACAACAACAATGCTTCTTCTGCTTACGATTTAGATGCTGAAATTGTCAAATCAATGGAAATAGATTATGAAAACGACAATGATCTCTCTATAATTCATCAAAAGTTGAAAACCATTGAAGTTTTGGAGCTCTATAAATTTAAAAAACTACAATCTTTAAACCTTAGAAACAACTTGATCTCCAGCATATCTGATTTAGAAGGATTGGATGAGAACAACAACAATAACTTAGAATTTTTAGAGCTTTATGATAATAGAATTAGTCACATCTCTTCACAAATACAAAAGTTAACTAATCTAAGAGTCTTGGACTTATCCTTCAACAAAATTGAAAAGATAAATAACATATCTAAGTTGATCAACTTAGAGGAGTTATACTTGATTGAAAACGGAATAAAGAAGATCGAAAATCTTGAAACCCTTACAAATTTGCAAGTTTTGGAGCTTGGTGGTAACGATATTGAAACAATAGAAAACATTGACAATTTGAGAAGCTTAAGAGAGTTATGGTTAGGAAAGAATAAAATAAGAGAGTTGAACGTTCCGTTTTTATCAAACTTGAAGATCTTGTCCTTACCTTCTAACAAAATAACTAAGATTCCTGAAAGCATCATGAAGAACTTACCAAACTTGACAGAGCTACACTTGCCAAATAACAAGATTGAAAAAATAGAAAATTTGGATGATTTGGAACACTTGGAGATTATTGACTTATCCTATAACAAAATCACCATAATTGAAAAGATAAGTCACTTGAAGAACTTAACTGATTTATGGTTAAGCAGTAATCAGATCGACATGTCATTCACTGAATTAGAAAAGAGTATCTCAATGCTACCTCTGGATACCATCTACTTACAAGGAAATCCAATTCAAACTAAGAATAGCACGTCATATGCTAGAAAGCTTAAGTTGATCATGGAGAAACAAGGAACCTTGTCAAAAGTTGATGCTGAGTATATATCTTATTAATTGAATTCTTTACCCTACCATTTTATTATGGATACTTGTTGAGTATTTACTTGGGCATATATCACGTGAATGAGATGAATACCAAGATGTTTGAACGGTTTTTAGAATAGTACAATACGCTTGAAATTTTTTTTTTTCCGAACTAAAATTTTAAATATATATAATAATTTTGAATTTCAGTTTTCAATCATCAACTTAATCTTATTAATAATCTATTGTATTTTCTTACTTAACAGACCAGAAAAAAAAATATTCAAATACATAGATCCTATTAGGAAAGTAGAATTATATATAGCTTGTTTTAATTTTCTTTTGTAATTATGCTAAGTTCACATAGAAAATCAAGTTTGTTGATCAAAAGACTTTGTTCCAACCACAAGCCAGCTCCCGAAGCTTTAAAAACCATTCGTAATTTAGGTGCTACTGATACTACCAACAAGCTTACAACTTCATTAGGAAATCAACAAGAACTTTTCTTTATTGATGGTGTTTCAAAAGGTTCTATTTTCTTTCAATCCAATGGTAAATACATATTTGAAACATTAAAGAACTTTATAACTGCTCAATCAGTTTACAAGTATGGTTTCCAACAAGTTGAAACCCCATTACTTTACAAGAAGGAACTATGGGAAAAGTCAGGTCATTGGGGAAACTACAAATCTGAAATGTTTAAAGTTCAAGGATACAGACAGGTAGAACAAGGTGATGCAAATGAAACTTTTTCATTAAAACCTATGAACTGTCCTGGACATGCCATGATATTCAAGAAGAAAATTAGATCATATCAAGACTTGCCATTAAGATTATATGAGAACTCTCCATTGCATAGAAATGAATTAGCTGGTGCATTGATGGGGTTAACTAGATTAAGAAAATTCCATCAGGATGATGGTCACATTTTCTGCAGACAAAATCAAATAGAGTCTGAATTGAAAGGATGCTTAGAATTCTTGGATTTGATTTATACAAAAGTGTTCAAGTTTGATTATGAATTGGAAATTAGCACAAGACCAGAAGACAACTACTTAGGAGAGATTTCAGAATGGGAAGTAGCTGAAAGTGCATTGAAGAAAATTCTTGATAGTTTAAACAAACCATATACTATCAACAAGGGAGATGGTGCCTTTTATGGACCAAAAATTGATTGTAAAATTACAGACAACAATGGAAAGAAACATCAAGTAGCAACCATACAATTAGATTTCCAACTTCCAAAGAACTTTGAACTTGAATACATCAATGAAGTTGGTAAAGCTGAAAAACCAATCATGATCCATAGAGCCATCTTTGGTTCTATTGAAAGATTCATGGCAATTCTACTTGACCATCACAAAGGGGATTGGCCATTCTGGCTGAATCCAAAACAAATAGCCATTTTGCCAATAAAGGTCAAGGAGCCTGAGTTCATTGAGCATGCAAAGAAATTGAATGATTTCTTGATCAAAGGAGGTTGTGGTGAACTTGTGAAGAAATCTGACTATCACTTCAGAAGTTTCATTGACTCCAAAGATGTAAGAATAAGTGGAAGAATCAGAGATAACATAGTAAACCATAGAGTGGGTTTCTTGGCCATCATTGGTGAAAAGGAACTTGCCGAAAACAAATATTCCTTTAGATCACGTCAATCTCGTGACTTGCAGCTACTAACCAAAGAGGAAATTTACGAGCAACTGAAAAAAGCCGAAGATTCATTTGAATAATACTGAAAAAATAAAAATAAATAATAATTTAAGATTGAACAAAACATATTATATAGGCCTTGTATATAGTTTATGAAAATCCTATAATGAGCCTAATATTTATATAAGTTTTTCTTATTATTCTGATTTCATTTTTTTTTGCAGCGATTGACTTTTGTGAGCTATTGACATGATGTATTATGTTTTAATTGAATATATTAATTTTTTTGTTTAATCATCTGCATTGACTGGTAAACCTTCTTCAACTAGATTTTCAACAGATTCTGGAATTATGTCTGAATTTTCAGCTTTGGCAACAATTTCTTCAACCTTTTCTTCAATTATTGGTGTGATTTCCTCAACCTTTTCATTGACAATAGGAACAACTTCTTCAATAACAGCAGCTGGAACATCTCCTACCAAAACTTCTTCAACAACAGTTTCTGGTTCTGAGACAGCATTTTCACTGGCTTGTTCTTGTATATGTTCATGTTCAGCTTCATCAGCATCTCTCAATTGCTCAGCGTATATTTCAGGATGCTTTTTGAAACATTCCTGCATGCCTTGGAATTTTTCAACACAATCAACACCCTTTGGTTCAGCCTCAGAATAGATGAAGCATGAAAAGGCAGACTTGAATTCCTCACCACATGGTCCATGGGCCATACCACCTAAGCATGGACAATCCCAGTTAATTTCACCGGTTTCAGGGTTGTAAGCTGGTCCTGCACTTGGATCAACAGCTTCTTCACCAGTTTCTTCGGCTTGTGGCTTTTCATCGGAAGCAGTTTCTTCAGTAGATGGGGTTTCTTCTTCAACTATTGGTTGTTCTTGATTGTCAGTTGATTCAGCTTCTTCTTGAGATGATTGCTCATTGACAAGGTTTTCTTCCTCAAGAACCTTAGTGTCTTCAACAGCATTATCTTCTTCGACAGCTAAAGTGTCATTAACTGCATCTTCTTCATTGTTTTTAATAGCAATTTCTTCAACATCTGAAGTTTCAGCCGAAGTTTTTTCTTCTTCAACAACAGGAGTAGTCTCTTCAACTTCTTCCTTGATAGGTTCAGCTTCCTTGACCTCAACAGGCTTTTCTTCTTTCTTATGGAATAAGGTGCTATCTAAAATGTAATAGATGGTAGCAAAAGATATACCATAAGCAAAAACATCTTCAATTGAAACATTCATGAATTTGTCATCAAA
Source organism: Hanseniaspora guilliermondii (assembly GCA_036287555.1). Lineage (NCBI taxonomy): Eukaryota > Fungi > Ascomycota > Saccharomycetes > Saccharomycodales > Saccharomycodaceae > Hanseniaspora > Hanseniaspora guilliermondii. The sequence goes on along the minus strand of CP143016.1, from coordinate 1,187,334 downwards.
TTTAGCACCATCATCGTTATGAGAAGAGTATCTGGCCTTAGAGGTCAACATTGGATGAAGAGCTTTCATCTTCAAGGATAAAGATGATGCTTTAACAGCATTTTGTTTGCTGATAGAAGAAAAAGACTTTCTGTTTAAAGATTGAATTAGTTGTTTTCTTAACATTATTAATTGTATGTATAATATTTTGTTATTTAATTATTAGTCTATACTTGTGTTGGAATAAATAATATATATTATCAAGAAAATGACAAAAGTTGATGATTATAAGACAATTTAATATAACAATCAAATGTTTAATATTCTGTATACTAATAAATTTAATATTTTTTTTGGGAGGTTTAATTTATCATAAATCAAAGATTATTGAAATGTTTGAAGAATAATTATGCTTTTACAGTTGTTTTTTTTTTTCAAAATTAAATAAATTTACCTAAAAGTTCTAACTTTTTATAAAGTGTTGGGAATTACCTTAAAAAAAAAAAATTTTTTTTCCTTTTTTTTTTTTTCCAATTCGCCCACCGAATCTTGGGTGCTTACACGTGACAAACACGTTGTGGTAGCCAATGTAATTTCTCTAAAAAACAAAATGTTGATAAATCTACCAAAGATGATCTGAATATGATTTTATTATGTGATTAGTTTTTCAAATTGATAAATTTAATATATATATTAACCTTTAAGAAAGAAATTAAGAAAGGGGAGTTTATCATCTATTTAAAATAAGAAAAAAAAAAAAAGAACCAATATAGAATTCTATTATGAGATTTTTATTAAATGCTTTTTTTAAAAAACAAACAATGTTATCTACATAATGACACAGCAACTGTTAGTCTTTTTAGCTTGTTTGTAAAACATCTTACTACTATTGGTCAAATCATGTGATTTATCTACTAAACTGTCAAGTTTCTCTCCTCTTTGCAAGACTGATTCAATAGTTTTATGTAATACAATCTTGGTTTCATCTAATTCATTTTGTACCTTCATTATGGAGTCAGCGTTTTTTGGGTCTTGGTATTTAGCTATGTAGTCTTGCAAGTTAGTATTTTCAAACTTTTCAAATGCACTGGCATCGCTTTCTGTATTATAGTTAGGGTATTGAACTAAAAACTCATCCAGGATTTTGTTTAATAAGGTGAACACTGGTCTGACTGGATATTCTTTATCAGTGATGATAACACCGCTTAATCCAGAGTCTTGTCTCGTGTAAACATGACCAACATAGTTATCTCCTTCCTCAATAGACTGTCTTAATCCTTTATCTGTTCTGTAAGCAACAGTGTTGGCAAAGAAGGACATGAATTGAGAAACAGATGATCTTTCAAAGAACCCAAACTGAGATAGATCCTTAACCTTGGCTAATTCTAAACACTCTGTGCTTGATTGATCCTTTTTCAAAATACCTATGTAGTAAACTTTCATATTTGTTTATTTTTTAAAAAAGAAGTATATAAATGGTTGTTGATTTAACCTATTAGTTTGACAAGGTTATTTATACAATATGTTTTAATTGAGATTATTTTTACAACATCATTAAAGTAACACTTAGTTACTCAAAGGAAAAAAAAAAATTATGACAAAATAACAAATGAAGGGGAGGGGAAAAAAATGTGTCTTAAAAACAAAAAAATGTATGTACAAATTCAATCTCATCGCTAATGATAATCACTTCCGTAATAAAATCTGAGATTAGTCTAGAAATCAATAGAATTTGACCACCATGATTTCAGTAATATTTGTATACATTTTTATATATAAAAGAAGATGATCCATAATCTACAGATAAATTTTGAAAAAAAATTATTTAAAGATAAATTTTCTAACTTTCCTTTTCATTCTTTTAAGAATTCATAAGAAATGTAAAAAAAAAAAAAAATTGCTTACGTATAGACAACTTCAAATTTATTTTGATTTGCGTTAATTTCTTTTTGTATGTTTTTAAATATTGTAATTTCATCGACTTTATTTAGAAACAACACTCTTTTGTATATCAAGATCTTTAAATTTGCTTGTTAATCCACATTCATCGTCTTGATATTCAATGCTCTCATCTACACATCTTCCTTTATATGATTGTAAATTTTACGAGTCGTCAACCTGCTTCTTATTTATTGGCTCAATAGTTTCTTTATTATTTGAATTAATTGACAGAAATTTATTGTCAATGTTTCTGGCTTCCTCCTCATTAGTATTTTTGATTTTTTCAAAGAAAGCCTTAGTCATCTTACAGCCTCTCTGTTCAGCATCTCTGATCAATGAACCCCATAATTTGTCATTTATCAACATATTGTCGTTACCTACAATCCACATGTTACTCTTACCTCTTGTCAAGGCAACATTCAATCTTCTGAAATCTCTCAAAAAACCTATGGATGTTGATTTACTTGAAGATCTTACACACGAGAATATTATGATAGTCTTTTCTTGACCTTGGAAACTATCAACTGCTTCAACAGAAACAGTTTCCAAAATTGTTGATCCAAACTTTTTAATAAACAAACTTCTTATCAATTGTATCTGCTCCTTGTAAGGAGACACAATACATATTTGATTCTTAAATGATGTTTTCTGCTTACTGGCATTTGCTTTACCACCATGCCCAATTGAATATCTTTGTAATAGAGTGTTAACTAAGTTTACCACAAATTTAGCCTCTACCGTATTTGATAAAGACTTTGTAATTGACTTAGATTCAATACTGTCAACAACTGAAAAGAAAATATATGGCTTGAAAATACGCTCTTTAAACCACGGTTGATGATTTACAGCATCCATGCTGGGTCCATTTTTCAATCTGGACCCGTAAAATCTCTCGGATGGAAATTTACTGATCTCGGGATGCATTCTGTACTGGATGTTCAAAAGATAAGGAGAGTTTACAGTCACTAATCTTGAGAATAAGGATTTATTGTAATTGGAATTAGCAGCTACCCTTGAGATAACTGTTGGTGGCAACTGATTAGGATCACCAACCATAATTACTTGCTTTGCCCCATACATCAAAGGTATTAAAGTATTTAATTCAGTACATTGGCAGGCCTCATCAATAACAACAATGGGGAAAAACAATTCTGAATTTTTTAAATATTTGCTTGCAGAGCCTGATAAGGTAGTGCAAACAACATCTGCTTGCTCTAGAATTGTTTTAACTAACTTTTTTTTTTTTTTTTTAATTTCATAACTTTCTCTAATCTTTTTGGTGGAGTTTTCTTTTTCTGCTTTTTCTTCTCTCATTTTAAGCAAGGTCTTATTACATTGATTTAACTGATCTGTTAGTGCATTTATTGTTTTATCATTCTCAGAATTATTATTATAATGTTTATCATTCTTTAATAGTCTCAATGTATCTTCAAGTTTATTTCTTTTTTTGAATTTCTTGTCTATATTTATTATAATCAAATAGTTCTGAGACAAGATCATGAAGTTTCTTGTTGATTATTTCTTCTAACTCCAAATGATAGACTTTAGAACTAATAGCTTCTTTTCTTCCAATTCTCACCAACTTTAAATCAGTTGCTACAGACAATCTTAGCAACAAATCATCAATAGCAGCATTGCTAGGTGCACATAGCAATATTCTCTCTTTGGAAGCCGAAAACTCAGGAAAGTTTGCTACTTTTGTCTTATTCTTTTCATCAAGGAAAAATTTTATCATGGATACAATAGTCTTTGACTTACCTGTACCTGGAGGACCTTGAATCAGGGAAATACCAGGTGATGCAGTGACACATGCAATTGCTTCAGCTTGAGATTGGTTTGCATCATATTCGCTTTTAATTTCGGAAACGTCACCAACATCTATTGTTTGGCTTATGTTGTAATTCTTTGGAACCATTATATCATTTAGTAAATCGTATTTATTTAACCCAAATAAAGCAGTGTACTCTCTTTTATAAGCAGTCAAAGATGTCACTTTTGTCAAGAATAATGTTGCTTCTACATACAAAATTCTAGCAATTCTACTCATTGCGCTTATTTTTATTTCTAATTTAAATCTGTTATCTTTTGTTTCTTTTACACTATGTATTTTAGCATAGTTGACCCGATCTAGCAACTCAAATGATTTGAAAGTCTTAGGCATTGAGGATATTAATGCAGATGTGCCCATTCCAATCCCACATAAATCCGAACAAGTAAGACCACTTTGTTCTAATGAATGACTAGATACAGTAGTATAAATAATTAAAAGTTGTTCTTTATAAACATAATTTTCTACGTCGATTCTAATGGGATAGGTTGAGCATCCAGGGGCCTTTGCTTGGATTACTTGCTGCCAAAGTTTCCAATAGCAATAATGGACGCATAATTTTTTGATACTCTTTGATACTTGAGTACTGTTGCTTTGTGTTCTCGAACTTAAAGCCATCATCAGGATAATCACCTGTTCTGTCGCAATCCCACTCTAAGATTGTTTCGTCAAAAAGGATCAATGCTCACTTCTATTTTTTTTTTTTTTTTTGGTGCTTACTTTATAATTAATTTCTAAGCTTTTCATGGTTACTTGTTTAATGCTTGAAGTGGTGGTTACTTCCTTGCCAGTATCAAAATCGATAATTATACCAACTTTTTTATTTTATCCCCTTTTCTTGAATGTTGGTGAGCTCTACTTTAATATTTTTGTTTTGAAACAATTCAATATTAGCAATTTCAAAAGCTAATTGACAACTGGTACATAAACACTCAGATTATCACTTTATATATGAAGAATGATTTATAGATTACTAATAAAAAAAGAACAAGAAAGCAACACATAAGTGAATTTCTATACATTTTTTTTTTTTTTTTTTTGATAACAAGCATAGATATATATTTTTTTGATGGTATGTTTTATGTATGATAGCAATCGTTGATAGATAAGAAAATCTGTAGATTGGGTGGTTTTCTTAGTGACAAGTTTAATCTAAGAAATAACCCTACATTAAAAAAAAAAAAAAAACAAAAACAATAAGAGTTATCTTTATTTATTCTTACGACTAAAGGAACTTTATCTTTTTAATCAAAGATGTTTTATTACCAAGTAATTACAAAGTAATCAATAAACTTTTAAAGTTGGAAGCTAACTCAAGAGGATTCTGTTGCATATTCTTTTACCATTAATGTACCTAAGATTGTGACCTAGCTTTATAACCTGTCCTTCAGCTCGTAAACCATGTGGTAGTGCTCGTTCATCGTAAGTAGAACAATAAATAACAGGGGTTATTTAAGTTTAGAAAAAAAAAAAAAATCAAATCAAATATATTATTTCAAAGATCATCTGCTCGTAGCCACTATTCTCTCCTTTAAATGCTAATTACATATAACCAACCAAAATATTTTTGAAATTCTATAACATAAAAAGCAAACATACACTTTAAGCAGTAAATATTGCAAGACTGACTGTTTCAAGAGCACAATTTCATAAGGAGTCCTGTTACCTCTTCAAGAAAAATAATTTGTTGAATTGACGGCTTTTTTTTTTTTTTTTTTTTTTTTTTTTTGATGCCGGAGAATCTATTTTTCCGAGATCGTCTATAAAATCCTGGGGACGAAAACAAAAGCGTTAAGAAAAAAAAAAAAAAAAAAGAATATTTTCAAATCAACATTCTTCATCAATGATGACCCTTTCAATTTTACAGACTCAAAAAAAAAAAAAAGAAGAGTACAATAAACCTTAAAAATACATAAACAAAATAGTTATGTTTTAATACAAATATATAAATTTTTCATTCAAAAAGAGATATTCCTTTCTTTTTCTTTTTTTCTTTTTTTTTTTTTTTTTTAAAAAAAAAAGACTAAGTCATCAACATATCACTTACTTTATATTTTTCTTATTCTTCTTCTTCATTTTCATACGTTTATAAGGATCTGTAATAAATGGTGAAGTTTTTTTCTTATCAATTTTGTTTTTGGCTTTCTGTTTATTGTTACCCTTTTTGACGGGTATTTGATATTCATCATCATCTTCTTCTTCAACTGTCTTTGCTGGCTTTGAAGGTATAGCTATTTTATAGTCATCATCTTCATCCTCAGCAGACACTGGTGATATTTTCTGCTTCTTCAATGGCTGATAGTCATCATCTTCATCCTCTTGTTGAGCTTGCATCTCTTTATTCTTCTTCTCTTCTTTCATTTTTCTATAATTTCCAATGTTCATCTTTCCTTTGATTGCCACATCAGCTGCTTTCTTTTTAATAACATGACCATCTATATCAAGATTCTTATAGTTACTGGTTACTCCAGAATCTTGGTCCACATACCCAATATATTCATCTTCATAGCTTTCCTTACTATAGAACTTGATATCCTTGTTGTCATTAAACTGAACTTTCTTCATTGGGCTTGTACTGTTTTTAACATATGATTTACTTGTCTTCAGTATGCTTCTGCCTTGTTTACCTGATGTCAAATGATTGACGTTTTCATTCTCTTGTGGCTCATTATTGCTTGCTGAAGCTTCATGAATATATACCCCTGGTACATTGACTTTCTTGGTTTCCTTATTAGAGTCTTTTGCATCACCACTTTCCAATTTAGTCTTCTTATTATCAGTTAGACTTGTCTTCTTAATCTTTTTTACTTTTTCAGGTGCCAAATTTTTTGAATCTTCCAGTTTCCTCTTGGTTAATTTTGATTTAGCAATAGAGTAAGTACTATCATCATTTTCATCAACTTCTCCGATATAATAGCTATTGGCCTTTTCAAAGATAGCCTCTCCACCTTTCACAACAGAACCTCTCTCTTCAGCATCTCTGATCAATGAACCCCATAATTTGTCATTTATCAACATATTGTCATTACCTACAATCCACATGTTACTCTTACCTCTTGTCAAGGCAACATTCAATCTTCTATAATCCTTCAAGAAACCTATGGATGTTGAGGTATCTGAAGATCTCACACAAGAAAATATCATTATTGTCTTTTCTTGACCTTGGAAACTATCAACAGTTTCAACAGCAACAGTTTGGAAAATCATAGATCCAAACTTTCTATCAAACAGTCTTCTTATCAAATGAACTTGTTCCTTATAGGGTGACACAACACCTATTTGATTCTTAAATGACAACTTTTTCTTACTGCCATCAGATCCCCTTTCATACTCATTTGAGTATCTCTTCAATAATGTGTCGACCAATTTCACAACAAATTCTGCCTCGACAACATTTGATAAAGACATTGCAGCTGACTTAGATTCTCTACCATCAACCACAGAAAAGAAGTTATATGGCCTGAATATTGGATCTTTGAACCATGGCTTTTGATTAATTATATCCATATTTGGTCCATCTTTCAATCTAGATTTATAAAATTGCTTAGATGGGAATTTACTAATTTCAGGATGCATTCTGTACTGGACATCTAGTAGATATGGAGAGTTACCTTTGATTAATCTTGAAAATAAGGATTCATCATAATTAGCACCGGCGGCCACATTGGAAATAACTGTTGGTGGCAATTGGTTAGGATCACCAACCATTATTATTTGTTTTGCACCATATCTCAATGGAACTAAAGTACTCAATTCCGTACATTGACAAGCCTCATCGATAACAACAGTGGGGAAAAATAACCCCAACTTTTCCAATTGCTTTTGAGCTGAACCTGATAAGGTTGTACAAACAATATCTGCTTCATTCAAGATTCTTTGAGTTAAATTCTTCTTTTCAAATTCAGATTTTCTTCTAAATATGTTGTTAGTTTCTCTTATAGAATCTCTTTCCTTTCTCATGATATTTAATGTTTCATTACACTGTGTTAGTTGAACTCTTAACAAATCCAATGTCTTTTGCATGTCCACATTGTCATTATTTTTAGGATCATTTTTTATGACTTCCAGTTTGTTTTTGATTTCATTTCTCTTTTGAATTTCTTGTTGATATTTATTATGATCAATTGAAATCAACTCTGGTTTTTTCAATTTACCATCAATTTGTTCACTCAATACCAAATGCTGCACTTTAGAATTGACAGCTTCTTTTCTACCTATTCTAACCAACTTCAATTTGGTTCCTTCAGATAATCTTACCATCAACTCATCAATAGCAGCATTACTTGGTGCACATAGCAATATCTTTCTTTTGGATATAGGCATCTCCGGAAAATTTGATACTCTTTTATTATTCTTTTCATCAAAGAAAAATTTCATCATGGATACAATAGTCTTTGACTTACCTGTACCTGGAGGACCTTGAATCAACGAAATACCAGAAGATGTGGTGACACATGCAATTGCCTCAGCTTGAGATTGGTTTACATTATACTCTTTTCTTATCTTGGAAACTTCATCAGAATTAATTGCCTTGCTGATATTAGAAGTTTTTGGAACCATCAAATTCTTCAATAAGTTGTAGTCTTGCAAACCATACAAGGTGGTAAACTCTCTCTCAGAAGTGGTCAATGATGTCAATCTGGTCAATAACACAGTTGAGCCTGGAGACAACATCTCACCTATTTTACTTTTCAAACTTATCTTTATTGAAACTTCCTTCATATCACCTCTTGTGTTTTTGACCTCATCTATTTTAGCATAGTTGACTACGTCCAACAGCTCAAAGGATCTTGAATTTCTAGGCAAAGCACTTGCGGATCCGGATTTGTTTGTCCCAATCCCACACAAATCAGATTCTGTGAATCCACCATTTTCCCATAGTTTAGAGGGAACAGTGGCATATACCAAAAAGAATCTTCCTACAGTGACTCTGTTTGTTATATCTACAGTAATGACATTGGAAGGATTGTCAAGTGTCTTTGTCTTGATAATTTGTTGCCAAGTTTCCAACAGCAATAGCGGTCCCATAATTTTTTGATAGTCCACACAGCTTGAATACTGCTGTTTTGTATTCTCAAATTTGAAATCATCATATGGATAATCCCCTGTTCTTTTGTAGTCCCATTGTAGAATTTCCTCAAAGAATGGATTGACATCCACTTTTAATCTCTTTTCAAGCTTTGTCTTTTCTTGCTTTTGTAAATCTTCAATGCTCAATTGTTTTTTCTTAGATGGCTTGACAATTTCATTACCGAACTCATCAACCATGATTATACCTTCTTTCTTCTTTTTCAGATGAGAGGTATCCTGCTTTGATCCGTTACTTTTAGAAATACCAAACATGGCTTTAATTTCATCAACAGAACTGTCGTCGTCATCATCATCACTAGAGGACGAAAGCTCAACGGTGGCCTTGTTTTTTGATGAGAAGTCATTGAAACCACCGACAGATGGTGGATGTATAATTCTTCCCGAAAGAGCTCTCGATTTCTTCAGTTGTTCTTCAGCCTTGTCTTTAGAACTTAAAGTCTTAGTGTTCATTTTACTTCTAAAGCCAGCCAAATCCATAGAGATTCTTGAAGCCTTGGGCTTGATGTTTTCAAATTTCACATCTTTAATATCAACAGAAGCAAACTTCGTCAACTTATCACTTAGTTCCTTTGTGTATACAGGATTGATCTCGTAAATACAATCAATTAATTTTTTTCTTTGTTCATCATTAGTCAAAGTCTTCTTAACCTTACCAGAGAGAGGATCCTTCTTATTGGCAACACTAAAGATATCATATATTATTGCGTTCTTGATATTAACAGACCAATTACCATGTGCCATGTTCAATATGTAAACCAACAAGTTTATACACTGGTCCACCAAAGCCTCATCATTCAACTTCAACCATGGAGGCAAAGATGGCAACACATCAACAACAGGAGCCAAGAATGAATCTTTCTCATCATTCTCAATTAACTTTTCAAACCATGATACAGATTCAATAGCTAACTTGTTTAAGTCCATAACAGTTTTACAAAACTCCAACAAAATATCAATTTTTAAAATTGCTGACCATTTGTAAGCAGATGAGTACAATAATTTGATGAATGACCAAAATTCATTCCAAAAGTCTAAGATAAATTGATTCTTTTTGAAGGAATGTTCCTTGATCAATAAAACTGTGGCATCAATCAAATCTTGTAGAACAGTCATACCATAGTAGCATGGCTCAAACATTTGCTTGTGACTCAAATTTTTCAAAATTTTGGAAAGAGTTGAAAAATTGTTTTCAATATCAGTGTCCAAAATTTTTAAAAAGTTCTTGATTCTGTCTTCTTCATCAAAGCATGAATATAACAAATCAACAATTTTTGAATACAAATCTCTGTTATCTGAAAACATACATGACCAAAACCCATAAAGAGCATCTTGGTTTTGATTCAATGCATTTGAAAAGAATGAGTAATCATCAGATTCAATTTTAGAGATTACAGTGGTGATTTTGTTCATCAATTGAGATACATTTTTATTGATCATGTCAATATTTTGGGGAGTTATTGAGGTATAGTTTGACATGTTTATAACTAGATGAATATCTCTTAAGTATTTAAAAAGTTTACTTGTGAAAATGACCTTTTGACTCTCTGATAAATCATAAAAATTCAAGCCCTCAATAATGCTATCATAAACTGCTGAGTTGAAAGAAGGAATCTCATTCAATTTAACTGATGATTGGTCCTGCTGAAGTTGTCCAATTTTAAGTAAGTATATGTTTAGATCAATTTGAAAGCAAGTTAACAACAAGTTAAATATAGGTTCACTGATTTTTTCAATCAATTTTGAATCATTAGTTCTAATAGTGCCTTGACATTTCAAAGAGAAATTGATTAATGATTTTAAGAAATCAGGCTTGTTGATCACTCCTCTATATCCCAAAACATCTGATAATTTATTCTGTAACAATTTCAAATCATTATTAATAGCAAGACGACCTTCATCTATAGAAAGTAATTTGTTTAAGTACACACAACCTGCGGATGTTAAAAGACCCTTTGCAACAGGCACTAGATCATTACTGTCTGATACAAACTTGAGGACAAAGTTGACAAATGCTCTACTGAAAGTCTTTTGATCCAGTGATTTAGACAAAGAATTGTAACAGGGATCAACCCATAATAAGAAATCATTCAGGTTGGGATTGATGCTCATGAAATCAGGTTTGTAGTTATTTTGTGCAACCAATATCTTCTCCTTTAAAAGTACCTTGTTATTAGACTCTTTTAATATTGTGATGATGTGATCAATGCTGAATTCTTGTAATGCAGTTTTCCAGATATCGTCCTTTTCATAAGCATCAAACACAAGATTCATCGTTCTTAAAATCAAATGAACATATTCTGATTTAGTGGGAACAGCAGCATTCAAATCACGGATCAATTGAACCATGAAGGATTTATATTCTGGGTATTGCTTGATAATACTTTTCAGTTGCTTGATGTTTGATACCTCTTTTATTTGTTGAATTGTCAATAATTTTAATATGCATGACATCTTAAAGTAATAGTCTTTCGGAGAAATCAACAAAGTGGTCAATCGTATACTTTGAAAGATAATTTCAAGAAGATTTGCACTAATTATTTGGCAATTTTCATCATTAAGCTTGAAATCATTTTTATTAAGATCAGTTATTCTTTTGTAGGACCAGTGGTTTGGATCGTTGGTAATGAAGAACTGATTTATGACCATTGGTGTAATATTGTTTTTCATGATTGGATTTTCTGATAAATAATCTGGTGCCTTGTCAATAATGTTCATGAATATGAACTTCAGCTCAAACATGTTCTTTAGTAAATTTGGATTTAGGAGCATTTCATTAAATAATAGCTGTTGATTTTTGTTCAAAACAGGTTTTAATTTATCTATAATTTCATCATCTCGTTCAGATTCTATATCACTATCTAAAACGATAACCTCTTCTTTATCATACAAAGGCGTGACTGCAGATTGTTTCATGGTATCTATATCAGTTAAATCATCAAACTTTTTGTAAGTCTTTGCTCTCCATCCATCTATGGAATCAAAAAATTTCTCTATGTTGAGATGATTCATTCTTAATATTGTACTCAAATAATAATATAACCTAACTCTCTCACTGTAAAACTTCAATAAACAGGAGTGGCAATTGTAAAAACTCGCCTGTGAAATCTGAAGCAGCAACTCAAGTTTGTTATCTGTTTCATAAGATAAACGGGTTAATGCAAATGTAGCTATTTGATGTGTATCATTCTTACAAAATAAATGACCGTTGAAGTCATCTTTATGATCAGTAATGAAACACAAGCACTCTTTAGAAATGTGCTCACCTTGCTTTGCTGTATATCCACCTTGATATAGTAAATCTATACTTTTATTTAATTCTTTAATATTCATTTTTTTATAGTTTATGTTGTATGGAACCTTCTTAAATTCCTTCTTTTCTATTTAATATATTAATTCTTTAAAAGATGTATAATTCTTGAAAAGAAGATAATATAAAGACAGATGAAATGATATTAGTAAAAGGAGGATTTAATAAATTCAAGTTTAATTGAAATATGATAAAGAGAGATTAAAAACAAGAGATCAATATATTAGTTTTTTTTCTTTAGAACAAAATTTAGATCCCGTAGAAAAGAAAATAAATAGTATTGATTAAAATAAAAACACACACAACAAAGAAAAAATTCTTTGAACAAAAAGGATTATAATTTAATGATTTGACTAGTTATTAAATTATTATTTCTTTCAGATCCTCTTCTTAATTAGAGTTCAAAACCAATCAAAAAAATATTAGCTATAATTATAGATTGGGATTTCTTTATAACTAGATGTTTAGGTTTTCTTCTTTATTAATATTTCAAATAGGTTATCAAGAAGATTATTTAGTTGATATTTAAAAAGAAATACGAGTTATCAACTAAAGATAGATGAAAGTAATATAGAATTTTTGATTCAACAGTTTAATATACTTTAATGATATTATATGAAGTAAAAATAAACTATGACCAATGATTATTGGTTTGATTGATTATAATATGATTAAAACACTTTTAAAGAATAAAATATAGAAATGTTATTAAACAAATTAAAAGAATTGTAGAAATATTTGTCACACACTCAGAAATAGAAAAACAGGAAGAAAAAAATTTTTTTTTGCCTTTTTTTGGGAAGTTTTTTTTTTTTTTTTTTTTTTGAGGTATACTAGCATACAGATAATTTGTACCAACCTAATGAATTATATCTTGTAAGTTCAATATAACATGAATGCAAATAAGATATATGCCGTTTTTTCAGTATTTAAAATAGAAGAGATTGAATATCTTACTCATGCATCTTTTTTTTAATGTGGGTTTGTTCAACAAAGTTTATATTAAGCAAGCATAAATAAAGACATTCTACAACAATGCCAATTGGGGAGGGTTTGACGTCAACGTCTACAATTCCTTCCTTTCTCACGTGGCAACGAAAATGGAAAAAAAAAAAAATGAATATGGCATCTACAAATTCTTCAAAGGAATAAGTAAAAGAAAACCAAAAAATGTCAGACTAAAAGACTATATCTTAATATCATTTACGTACACCTGAATTAAGCATTTACAGTTATATATAATCTCAAAAATAGCAATTTCAATTTCGCCTTTATATATATCATTTCTTAGTCATTAGTTGGTCAACTTTCATTTCTAAAGCCTTCAATCTCTCATCCTTTTCAAGATTGGCCTTTTTAAGTCCTTCAATAATCGTCGTTAAGTCTAATACTAATCCTGACAACTTTTCTACAGATTGTTTGATGGATAAAGTCTTTGGTGTAGATAGACTCTTGACATCTGCTTCTGCAACAGACTTTTTAGAAGGAGTCTTGACATCTGCTTCAGTAGCAGTCTTTTTAAAAGGAGTCTTGACATCTGCTTCAGTAGCAGTCTTTTTAAAAGGAGTCTTGACATCTGCTTCAGTAGCAGTCTTTTTAGAAGGAGTCTTGACATCTGCTTCAGTAGCAGTCTTTTTAGAAGGAGTCTTGACATCTGCTTCAGTAGCAGTCTTTTTAGAAGGAGTCTTGACATCTGCTTCAGTAGCAGTCTTTTTAGAAGGAGTCTTGACATCTGCTTCAGCAACAGGTTCTTTATATTCTTGTTTAGAAGGAGGTGTTAAAGTTTCTTTTCTTTCAACTTCTGAATTTGGAGCTTTGCTAGGTGTTTTAACCTGCGCATTTTCAACACCTTTGGTATTGGTTTCTATTATATCCCACTCTTCATCATCTCCAGTTGAATTGTTCTTGGAAGGATCTTCAGCATTGTTTATATCATCCAAAGTTGAAGCCTTAGCTAAAAGCTTGTTAATCTTGTTTTCCTTCCCCAAGCTTTCTTCTTCCTTCTCGTCCTTCTTTATCAAGTCTCTCTGTCTATGAGCTGGTGTTGGGGTTGAAGGTGTTATTTGTTTTATTGATGAATCATTAGTATTTATCTTTGATTCAGGTGTTTTGGCCTTCTTTTCGGATTTATCAACCTTTGGTGTGTTCAATGTTGATGAAGGAACAGATGATGCAGTGGTGAAGCTTAGTTCATTACCATCATACAGATCCTTGAAGCTAAACACCAATGGTAAAAGTTCTCCTCTAGATTTGTGAGTGATCCACTCATCAGCAGATAAGGTTGGTTCAAAAGAGGGACCATCTGGATATATATCTTCTTGGAACTTATCGGTCTTTAATGGACACTTGAAGGATATTTCCTCAACAGCCTTGTCGTTCAATGTTCTATAACCTCTAAAGATTTCATTTTTATGAACATCGGTATTAAATGAGAATCTAGGACTAATGCAGAATCCCTTTTGAGGTTCATTTGAAGTGAAATCAGTCAGTAAGTTCAACTCCCCATTTGGCAATCTTTCATATAACTTGATTGTTGAATCACCCTTACCAGCCAACAATAAAATGTTCAAGGACTTGTCTGCAAATGGAAGCATGACACTTGGAGAAACATCAACATTCATGAACCCTGTGTATGGCTTTGAATCACTTTCTTGCTCATCAACATTCCACAAGGCAAACTGTCTTTCTGGACCATTAAAGCCAACAGTCATCACTTCATTCATACCTATGAAGCAACACTTAGAGTTCTTAGGAGAAGGATGTGTTGTGAATGTTTTTATTAAAGTAGGTTCACCTTCGCCCTCAAAGGAATAAATTCTTAGCTTTTTATCCTTACAGCATGTTGCCAAGTATTTACCATTGTAATTAAAACTTATTGATGTGACCCAATCTGGATGATCCAATGAATATATGACATCTCCTGAAGCAACATTCCAAATCTTAACAGTCTTATCCATGGATGTAGATGCCAATATGTCTTTAGCCAATGGATGGTAAAGAACCTGTAATACTTTTTTGGTATGCTTGTCTAGTTTTCTAACAGGTTCTTGGAAGTCTGTTTGTTCATCGTTGTCAAAAATGGAAAAATCTTGTGGAATATCCCAAACATAAATATCTGAATCATTTGAACATGAAACACATCTTTGTTGGTCAAATGGATCAAAATCCACATCCAAAACTTGATCTTTGTGGCCTCTGAAAAGGGGGAAGATATCTGGAACCTTTATGTGTAAATCCTTTGAATTCTTTGGATTGGTCATTGGAATGATAGCAAAAGCACCACCACCTCTGGATACCCATATACATGATAGATACTTACCATTGGACTTGACTAAAGTAGAGTCTGGAGCTGTATTTGATAGCTTTAAACCAGTGAATTTCTTGTATGCTTTTGTTTCACCATAAACATTATTGAATTTAGAGACCTTCATAGTTTATTTTTTTATATTATGTATATAGAAAGTGGTGCTATATATAAGTCTTTAGTTTAATTAAGCTATAATGTTATCATTATTTTATAATGAGTTTACTTATTTAATTAATAAACAGAATTTATTTAGATATGACGATAACCTGTTAACAGCCTTTACCAAATATAGATTTCTTATTAAAGAAAAAAAAAAAATTTTTTTTTGTTGTCCCTTTATTTTCTGAAAAGGAAAAAAAAAAAACAAAAACAAATGGTTTCTTACTATGGTTGGTACACATTCATCATGATTCACGCTAAATGTATCAATAACCTTAAGTCCGTCTTTTGCTTAGTACTAGGAAAAAAAAAAAAAAGGCTCTGAGTAGTTTCATTATCAGTTTTTCCTATTATGGAAATATAGTACACTACATTAGGTTTTATCAATACATTCAGATCATAATGTCAATATGTTATACATTTGTTTAACTTGATATTTCTTTTCATTGACTTAACTTAACTCCAGTTATTACCCCTTAATTTTTAAAATTTAATATATCTTCTAATTTAAGAATTATTATCCAATTTGTATTTTATAACATGTATTTATTCTTAGATTGAGCTAATTTAACTCAAAAAAAAACAAAACAAAAAAACAAAAACTAATAAGAATAAATTATATCATTAAGGATAATATATATTTTTTTCATTAGAATTTATATATAAATAAAAATTGTTATGAATAACATCATAAATTACATGTCTAATATCAGAATTATAGCTGCTTTATATTTTCTTATATCACTAAATACCATACTATTTACTATATTTTTTCATTATAAAATCAACCTTTATTTTTTTAATCAAAAACTACGAGTTAAAATTTCATTATAAAAATTATTAGAGCTATTATTAAAAAGAAAAAAGCATCAATCCTTAAAGAATAACCATTCATATATAAATATAAAGTTTTTATTAAATATAACATTTTTAAATCTTTCTCTTTGTAATATATAAATAAATTTTAACATAAAAAAATAAAAATTGAAATATATCATAAGATAATTAAACATTTCTCTATATAAAATATTAGAACTGTAAATAGTAAAAGTAATTACCAACCATAAGAATTTAACTAAAGATACATTTTTCAAAAAAGAAACTATTGATATATTCTGTTACATAATAAATAATAACAAATAAATTAATATAATGAAACATTTTTTATCAAGTGATTGTCAAAAAGACTACACTACTAAAGACAACTTATTTAGCTGCTTTGAAATATTAACTAATAACAACTCTCAGTTAGCTTCTTGCTCTAATTCTTCTGTATCCACAAGCAGTTCAGGTGCTGTTAAAAGAAAATTAACTAGAAAGGCAAATTTTGCTTGTATTCCAAAACATGATTATGCTTATTTATTTGATGCTGTTTATCTAAATAATTCCATTAGAATGCGTGAAAACTCAGATCAGAGTACCAGAATTGCAACTGATGCTGTAAATAAGAGATTCTTTAATGGTGAAAAGACTCCAAGAGATGTATCCAAACATTACTTATGTCCGCACTTCACTCACAACAACACAACCCCATGCTTTATATCTGAGCGTTATGGTGCTTTAAAAGAGCACTTGTTGACACACAAAGATTCTTACTATTACTGCTATGGTTGTGAGACAAAATTTTACAATAAAAACAAAGCCTTAATACATTTTAATACCATTTGCAATCATCTGCCAAATAGAGACAATGGATTAATTGCGTATTTAGTAATTGATTTGCAAAAAGAGACCATTAAAAACTTTAAGAAATACAACCCTTTAAAATATCAAGTCTTATCTAAGGATGAATTCCACATGGCTTCTTTAGCTTCCAAAAAAAGTTACGGATTTCAATTACCTTACAACAGTGATGGTACTATTGATACTTCTAACTTGAAGGAATATGTCACAAGTGCTGTTGCTAGAGGTAGTGAAAGAAAAAGAGCTAAATTGAATCAGACAAATATTAGTACTAAAAAGGAAATTACCTTAACTTCAACAAAGGAAAAAATTCATGCAAGTATTAATCAATGGGAAAAGATTGAATCTACTGAAAAACGTACTAGTAAAGTTGTGGATCCTGAGGCTACAAGAAGATTATTAGGGTGTACTGAACGTATTGTTAACAGTCCCGACTTTTTACCATCACTGAAAAGTAAAAAATTATTAAATCCAAATTTAACTTGTTATGTTAGAAGCAGTAGAGCTGGTATTCCTATAGCAAAGCCACATATCTTGAAGAACTACAATTCATTTGCAAACAACACCAATCAGCTCAATACAAGATTGCCCTTCCCAGTGTATCAAGTGACCAATAACTCTCTCTTTATGCAAGACTTGATGAAGGGGCATTTTGATGCAAGACAACGCTTTCTGTCAAATATATCGAAAAGACCCTTTCCAGGTCCAATAGCCTTCCCATATCCAAACAATCAACGTCAAGTCATGAATCCACATTATTATTCAAATTTTGTTTCAAACAACAACAATTTAACTAAACAGGTGCTAAGAAAAGATACTTCAAGATTAAATGCTTTGGCAACTGTCTGCACAATTGCAAAAAAGCTAGAAGAACACAAGAATCCAGACAAACAAGTATGATAAATCATGTACCATACAAAATGCCAGAAAAAAATATTTGCAAAAAAATTTTTTTTTTTTTCTTGGTAAATAATTAAACATAACAGAATATGACTATTTCTATTTACTCTTAGGTAAGTATAAGCATATGTACCATTGAATTTCTATGACTATAACAAAAATTAACTCATTTAAGGCAATTTTTTTTTTTTAAAAAGATGAAGTTTAAGTTGTCATTTTCTTCAAATTCTTGTTTCCATTTTTTTTGATGCACGTGACCCAACACGGGGACAGTTGGTAAAGTTGATTTCATCTTGTTTTCTTTGTAAACTGAGGATTTTTTTTTTCTTTCTTGAAGGGTTTTCAGTGAATATACCCCTAGATCTTAAATGACCCGATTGGATTAAAAAATATTTTCGCAAAAGGTTAAGTACAAGGATAATAAACACATCTTTGATGAATAATATAAAAAAAGTTTTCAAACTTGCAAGGACCATATATATATTATAATGCAACAATCAAGAGTCACTAGAGATAGATCAGATTCATTTGATTTTCAAATAAACAGAAGCATAGCTACTTCAGAGAGTGGTACGAATATACCCCAAATAACCATCTCAACTATCAATTCCAATAGCGACAGTGACTTGAGCCATATTGAGTTTGAGGATGTCATATTTACTAAAGAAGAACTGGACAGACTGAGGAAAAGATTTCAGAAGATAGATGCAGACCGCAGTGGTAAGATAGACAAACATGAGTTCTTTTCAATTCCTGGAGTTGCCAACAACCCATTAGGAATGAGAATCATGGATGTTTTGGATTCCGACAAAAACGGAATGATCTCATTTGATGAGTTCATCAATGGACTGTCCATATTTCTAACAGCGAACAAGGGTGGGTCATCCATTGATAAAAATGAAAAATTGAAATTTGCATTTAAGATTTTCGATATTGATAATGATGGATACATCTCCAATGGTGAGCTTTTTGTTGTTTTAAAGATGATGATTGGTGACAACATCTCAGATAATGATCTTCAAGATCTTGTTGATAGAACGATAACAGAAGCTGATGTTGAATATGATCAAAGAATTTCATTTGAGGAGTTTGTAAATGTTATTAAAACAACTGATGTGGAAAAATCCTTAACTTTGGACTTTGATATATAGTTTAATATTTTCTATGTCAACTCAAGTCATACTTAACATCTATATATGCTCTAGATACAAAATAAATATAATAATACATTAAATATATAAATAAGTTATTTTTGATTATATCCTCTAGCAACACCAGTGATACCTTGTCTTATAGAAGCACCCTCTTCTTCAAAATCAGAATCATCAGAATCATCTTCGTTTTTGGCAAAGTTACTTCCTAAACCTGTCCATTCTCTTTTCTGCAAGCTTTCAGCTGCTGTTGAATAGGTATCCTTCAAAATTAAATTTTTAGACAAATTTTTAACCAGGGCCTTTTCATCATTACCTTCATATTCAATATCAATTCTCTTCAAATCTCTTAAAGGCTTCGAATTGGATACATAAACACCCCTTACAGCATCAAAGACAGGCTCATCACTATACTCTTCCTCGATAACATCATCAATTTTCTCATTAATTTTCTCTATAATATTTTCATTATCTAAGACCCATTCTCCGGTCCATGAAACAGTGGTTTCCATAGCCAAAGTCAGCTCAAATGGTGTTATTATAGGCTTGTAGAACTCATTGAAGTTATCTATGATTATTCCAGATTGTGGACATCCAATACAAACCCATATATCAATGCTTTCAAAATTTGCTAACTTGGCCACATTAGGTTTACCCACAATGAATATGTGTGATTTCTTATAGTTTTGCTTCAAAAGCGCAGTCACTTTGTTCACTGTTTCTCTAGTATTCTTAATAGAGAGAGTATTAACCAAAATACCAAAAGTGTTGGCTGTTCTAGCCTTGTGCATTTCTTTATATCTTTTCATCAAATGATTTCTTGGTTGCTCAACGCTATCTTCAAGTGGATTGTATATGTAAATGTTGTTGAAGCATGTTGATAAATGCATCAATGATGATGTTGTAGGCTCAGTTACATGGAATAAAGCCGAGTCTCTTAAAGTCTCCTTGATCAAGTCCCCATCAAGATTCAAATTGTTAATGTTATAAATGTATCTATTATATCCGATTTTGAAGGAGGTAAGTTTATCATCAGGTATGGAGTTTTTTGGGAACACCATTACATTGTTACCTTCAGTTTCATTATAGTTAATACCTGAAATTAAAATGTTTTTATATCCTTCTCGTTCAACAAGCGTCTTGTTCAAGTTTATGAGTTCAATATTGAATGTCGAGTCTGACATCAACACATATATTTGTTCTTTATCATTAAATTCATTCAAAAATTTACTTACAATATTTTCTATATTCATGTATGGATTACCCAGGGAGTATATTATTGGCAACTTGTTAATTTGAGTGAAACAAGATTCTCCAAAATGAATGACCATATCTCCCCTAACATGTTCAGCAGCAACTTCATCAACACAACAAAAACTATACGATGTATCGGCTAAAATAAAGTATTGTCTATCTTTGTCATTGTCTTGAAAGTATTTGATGACATATGATGAGTCCATAACCAAATCATCGGGGAATTGTAAAGTAACAATTTTTATATCTTTGTATTTAGAGTTAATTTTTAGTTCATTAACGATCAAGTCCAAGTTGTAATGTCTTATCAATTCTTTTGAAAGTGTATCTGGATCTCTACATTGAATAAAATCCGGTTTTAAATAAAAACGCTTATGATCGATGTTTGTAGCAACTTTGTTGAAGTTTTCATCAGCAGTAACGTCTGATGATAAAACAGGTGGAACAAATGTATCTTCTGACATCTAATAATATTGTACTTTTGGAGTCTTCATTTTTTTCTATAAAAGTATTGATATATATAACATAAAATATTGAAATGTGTATGATTTTTTAATCAGGAAAATTTAAATTTCAGAGAATTAAAAAAAAAAGAAAAGTAGCAAATGGTATCGAAATGTGTATTTGGATATAATCGTTTATTTCCGAACGTGATGAACAAAAAATAAATGAAAAAAATTTGGAAAAAAAAAAAAGAAACG
Organism: Hanseniaspora guilliermondii; assembly: GCA_036287555.1. NCBI lineage: Eukaryota > Fungi > Ascomycota > Saccharomycetes > Saccharomycodales > Saccharomycodaceae > Hanseniaspora > Hanseniaspora guilliermondii. The sequence goes on along the minus strand of CP143016.1, from coordinate 1,166,033 downwards.
TTAGATCATAAAACTAAAAATGTTCTACATACATAAATGACACTTTATCTATATAAAAAGAAAAGAAAATTAAATCAACCATAGTTACAAAAAACCGATTTTCACATTCATTTCAAGATGAACACTATCACTATTGATGAAACTTCCTTTGTAGAAGCCCAAGAACCTAACAAAACATTAATCTTTCCAACTGAAACCAAACAACAAGCCAGATTCGAACTAGGTGTCTCCATGTGGATCCATAAATGGGAAATCCTTTGTACTGCAGTTGAACATTCCTGGGGTGGTCCTGAATCATCTGACAAGAGAGACTGGATAACAAAGCTTGTAGTTGATTTGTTCAAGGAAAGCAAGGTTGTTGATGTGTTACAAATCGAAGAAACTCTGTTGTATGCAATGCTTGATGAGTTTGATGTTGATATCCAAGACGACTCTGCCCTTCCTATAGCCATGAACATTTTAAAATGTTGGGAATACGTCAACAATGGGGGCTTTGAAGATATTCAAAACATGTACTTAAAATGGAAACACAACAAGGATAATGGTATAAAAGAACACAACCATGACGTTCGTATTGATGAAGATCCCTTAAACCCCGATGATTCAAGCGACGAAAGCGATGAACCGTCTGATGATGACATGGAAGTCGAAGAGGAACATACTCACAACGAACCTATAATAGATGATGATGGGTTTGAAATGGTCCAGCCAAAGGGTAGACATAGACATTAATAATTATATACTTTATATTAGTTATATTTTTACTTACGGGAAGTTGCACTTGATATGCTTGATCTTGGAGTGTAAACTCTTTTCATTTCTTCAGCTGCCACCTCTTCGGGTGTCTTTGATACTACAGAGTTTCTGAGCTTGAACTTGCTCAAGAAATTGGATGTGTAATCCATCAGTGAAAACTCATTTGTTTCTGTCTTTTTAACTGGAAACATTTTCACGTTGGTGCTGCACCATTTCAACGATAGACAACACCCCGAAGACACCACAAAGTTGAAATTGCTAGTTTTCGAGCCCACTGATTCTATCATAAACGTAGAATACTTAAGCCTTTCCAAATACGATCCATTACTACCATTATCTGTGTTAAGAGTTCTTATGTGCATATCTTTCCCCTGGATGTTTGTTTCATGAGTGTGCACTTTACTGGATCCGCTTGCATTGCTTTCCATTCTCGACAAGCTGTTATTTGAGTTCCATCTTTCTAACATAGGTGATGATGGTGTACTACCTTCATCAAGAGTGATCAATGATGTGTGGTTTGTGTTCAAATTATAAAGCAAATCAGCATTGCCACTAATTTCATCAGAGAAATATTTGTACTCTACAGAACAGTTATTAAATATTTCTGTCCACACCAAAGTTTGTATGTATTGGTAACCTAGTGGGTTATATTCGCCCTTCGGATAAATATAGTAGTCATTACTGTAGTAAGTGATCTCTAAAGGTAACAACGATACTAAAATTTTATCATCCAAAATTCTAATCTTTTGATGTGAAAGTTTTTTCAAATACGTCTTTATTTGATTTTCCCCTTGCAAACCTTCAAGATTTGTCTGTCCTAAAACATCCTTGGCTTTATTCAGCAAGGTTATTATGAAGATCAAGTATCGACTTCCTAAAAACCAAAAACCTTTATTATCTTGACGCGCTGTTGTTATTGGCTGCTTGAAGTTATCCGAATATTTGACAATCATCTTTTTGATTCTTTTCTTGGTCATTCCTAATGGTCTTGAACAGTTTATAGCATTGTATGTTGCATTATTGTAAAGATGCGGCATGAATGTATCATTGACAGTTTCCTTCAAAACCAACTGCTTGCTGCTCACGGTACTTGTGTTCAAACTTAAACTACCATCTGTATTGTGAGACTTCATAGATCCTGTGCCTATGACATTTCGTTTTCCAGTGGACAAATCCAATATGGACGACTCTTCAGAGTTAATAAAGCTTATATTATCATTTCCAGAATCATAAAATATGTTTTCTAAAGGCTCGCTAGAAACAGTTTCTATTGAGCCCTTTTTAATAACCTTCAAAGACAAAGAATCAAAATCATTCATGGAATCATCATCTATGGATAAGACTTCATCTAGAGCAGTGGGGTATGAATACAATGAAATATCAAATGGAATATTCAAAGAGCTGGAAGAATTCTCAAATCTATTATTAACTCCAACTGGCAAAAATTTAAGTATCAATGGCTGCAACTCATTGGCAATGTCCTTGTCCAAAATTGCAATGGCCCTACTTATTTCAAAGAAGATGGTTCTGTACTTTGCTAGCAAATAAATTAAGTTAACATAATCATCAAAATACTGTGAGACAACAATTGTAATTGTCTTCAATAATACAGACAAACATTCCCATTTACAAGCAACTGAGAAAACATAAGGTATCTTAGAGACTCGAGTGATATCAACCGGCCCACTGACTTCTTCATACATTAGAAGATTATCTTTATCTGATATAATACTATCACAACAGCTAGACAATGTGGACGTGTATATAGAACTATTTCTAATAGAGTCAGAGGACATACTGAAAGTGTCTCTACTTTTAGGTATATCGACTGATGAACCTTGAATGTCTGAAAGATAGTTCTCATTTTTGGCACTACTAAATGTATGCAGATATTCCTTGTTCTTGATAAATGAAAAAACCACCATCAATATTTTCTTACTTGTTAATGAGTTTATACCTGCAAAATAGCTTCCTGTAGATTTGTTTTCATTATTTTGTTCCATCAACAACTTATGACTGACATCAAATCTTACCTCTTGAGACAAATGACTTGGGGTGGCCAACATGAGATTGTTCAACATGTGGTATAGATTAATTTTTGGTGCTTGATTCATTTCTATATCTTTTATGATAATATGACATATGTGTTTGATAAAAAAATCTCTGTGAGTCTCAACAGCTATATTTAAGTCCATATCAATTAGCTTTAGAGATTTAGGTACCCTTTCTGTATAATAATCAACATTAATAAACTTCATTGATTTTAAGGAAAATATTGGATTGGAGGTCAGTCTAACTAACAAACCCTCAAGGGTAGTCATGTAGGTACTGTTTGCAGTTGGGTTTTGATGATACATCTTCAAGTAAAATATTAATATGAAAAATAGTTTATTTGAATACACTTCTAATGTATGTGTTTCAAAAAATTCGTTACTTTCCAACATTCTTTTAAAAATCAACAATAATGTTGTGATACTTTGATCGATTATTGGAACACCTTTGTCATCTCCTGATTGGGTTGTGTCCTCATTCTTAGACAAATTGCTTTGATTGTTATCGCTAGATTGAGAGCTAGGTTTAGTGAAGAGATCAAAAAAACTCGATCCTGTTTTGCTGTTCAAGTTGAATATTTTGTTATCATCCTCAATAGCCATATCTATAGGTAGCTTTAAGACTTTCAATATAGAAACCAATATTCTCTTGAAGTCACTTAATGTGTTAATACCAGAAAACAATCTTAAGCAAACATTACTATAATCATTCACATCTGAAGTTGCATTAGCTATTTGTAACTTTGTATTTTCAGTAACAGAATTGGGGTCAAATGTAAAATATAGTAGCAAGATGTTTCTGCTGACTTTGTAAAAGGTCTCTCTTAATTTGCTAGATTCTTCAACAGTCAGTTGTTTTTCTATGTAATTACTTAAATTTGGCAAAAAATTAGAGGTTTGCACGTTGAATGATTCTTTTGTATTTAGAGAAGTTTCTAAATCATTAGTCATTAAAAAGTTTTGCTTGAAAATGCTCCTCCTATTGGAACTGCTACTGTGCTGTGAACTTGAAACTTCATATTTCTTTATGTTATATGATAACGGATATTTAAAATTTGTATTATAAACTTCCTTGTTCAATGTTAAATTGGATTTGGATATGATGTTGTTTTCATCAACAAAGTTATTGAGCAATGAGTTTATGAAGTACACCGATAAGTACTCTGGCATGGAACAACACCAGCTGGCCAAGAATTTATTATCAATTTTTTTAGAAGAATACAAGGAATTGGAAAAAAGCACCTGAAGAAGATCCATTATTTCAAGTCTGTTTGAGTCCAATGTAGGATTAGCTGCAGAAGATGAGGTTACATTTTTTATGTTGGTGTTTAAAGTATCATTGTTCCAAAGCTGAAATGATATGTTACCCATTGATAATTCACTTACAAGTGGCAAAGTAAAGCCCTCCATAAACAAAACCTTTAACAAGGCGGTAAGTAAAGATACACCCAATGGCAAGTTGTTCTTTTGAGCTATACCATCCAAGAACCAATTCGGCTGTGCTGAGAAATCATCTGGATTTTGCCTTGCTTTGAAGTTTATTTCAACATTCAAGGAAGATATAGACTTTTCCGTTTCTTTAGATGAGACAGGACTCTTATTGAGTTTATCAAATGACATTATAGAATCAGGTGCACCCACAGTTGCGTTTTGAGTGAGCTTGGTAAAGTCTTGATATGTCTCTGAGGTATTTGCATTCCAAAAGATTTCATCTTCAGTAAAATATTGAATTTCATCATTTTCCCTTTCATTATAACATATTTCAAAGAATATAGGTATTAGTTTAGTTAGAAATCGTACACATTTCAATAATGTTTCTATATGTTCTATGAACTTGTCAATATCATCATATTTTGTGGTTGTGAGTATTGTTATGAGTCTCACGGTTTTAAAGCTAAAGAACTTGATTAAATTAAGAAAGTTGAGTCTATTCCCAAAACAGATATATTTAATTTCATTGTTATTAATAATTTTGTTAACTTTGTCCATTGATAGAAAAAAGTCATTTTCAACTAAACAATTGAAAAAATTGGAATATGGATCTTTCACACAATTTTCATTAGTATTACATTTTTCATCTTTTAAACTTGGCGAGTCTAAATTATATTCATCATTAACGTTCTCTGAATTATCTGAATTTTTATTTTGATACAATGGAACATTTATATCTGCATTGGCAAGAAGAAGAATGTGATTTTTGAGAATCTTTTCATATCCTGTAAGATTTTCTTGTTTGAGATAAGACATTTGGTGATTAATGAAAGGTTATTATTATTATATATATGTTTTGATAGCCTTGGTGTGATAACTGTTGAGTAGTATATATGTCTACAGAATTATGTATACCTTTTAAAATATGTACATTTTGATGTTGAACCTTTGTGTAAGTGTGACTTTCGTGTTGTGCACATTCAGTTGATTCTTTTTACCCCTTTGAATTTTTTTTTTTTTTTGCTTCATTTTTATTATTAAGAGCCTTATTGCCTTAATTCTATACTGTATTTTTCTTCATTAGATTTATCCATAGTATTATATGTCTTATTTCCGAAAAATAAGATATTTTAACAATTAAAAAATCATGATTAATCATTAATGTATTATGAGTTATATATAGCTAATTGTTTCTATAAGCTATCTTAGCTTCTATATATAAGAATTAGTTAGTGGAGTCAGATGCTACAGATTTCTTTTTGTTTTCAATTTGTGTTTTTTCCTCCCTTTCTTCTAGATACCTTGCAGTAAATTCCTCATCACCGTCACCTGTACTTATCCATTTTTTGAAAAACGTTGTTTGGAAGTTTGCCACAATAACTTGTTCACTTTGGTATAGAACCAAGGGTACCAACAATTGACCTATTCTGTCTTTGTCAGCTCCATATTCAGAAGTCATGATAGCCACACCCAAAGCTGCTGTTTTAGCAGATGTACAAAGTAATAATGATACAGTATCCTTTTTATCAAACCAAAAGTTAGCAAGGAAGTGTTTTAGAGTTAATCCTTCATTAGCAAGTTTACATTTCTTTACAAAGTTAGCCTTTTTATATTCTTCGGATTCTTTTATTTCTTCAATTTCAAATATTCTCTTTCTCTTAAATATAGCAACTTCCTTTGAATTCATCTTTAAGATCATTAAAATTATGTATGGTCTCACTAAGAAAAGAGTCAATAATGATAAGAACAAGTACAAACCAACATTGAAGAAACATAGGAAAATAATGTTGATATGAGAAACACTGGTGAATGCATGTTGAGCAAAAGCAGTTGAGAATGAGTTGAACATGATCATTAATAAACAAACCGAACCTAACTTGGTTAATCTAAAAGTTTTCCAAAACCATTGAATTTGAGGAAGGAACCAAATTCTAACCATTTGGCCAATGAAGAAGGGAACAAACAAACAACAACCAATTTGTTTCATGACTCTTCTATAAACACCAGTGACACCTGATGAGTTATTGGCAGGGTTTGCAAAGCTAAATTCACCCTTCATGAACATCTGAACAACAGCTGGGGAAATAAATGCACCCAATGAATTACCCAACACTGTTGAACAGATGGTTAAACTGAAGTTAGCATTAGCCTTTCGAGACATCACAATATTTGATGCAATTGTTGTTGGACATGACATGGAAACAATGATTCCAGCCAATGTCCATTTATCTATGTTCTTGTTATTGGATATAATGATGGCCAAACAAAACCCATAAGCAATAGATGATGATATCAGGAATGAAAAGGATTGGGAGATTAAATGTTGTCTCCATTTGATCATATTCTTTTTAATATCATCAAATGGAATGTCTGATCCTGATTTAAAAAAGATAATGGCTGGCATCAAATAACCTATGGAGTACTGCCCCTTGATGAGACCATCATCTTTAGCAAATTGAGGCCACCATCTAGAAATGATAATAAGAATAGCCAAGACAAAGAAAAACCACTGTGAATATAAATAAGCCCAAACACTCTTAGCAACCTCCTTTGTCTTTGAAGTAGATTCATCATTAGCTTTGGGACTGTCAATATTCTCAGAGTTTTTTTTTTCTTTAGCCATAATGTTAATAGTTGTTTGTCCTTAATTGAAATGAAAAGAAATAAAAAAAAAAAACAATATGTAAAGTTCTTTATATTTTCTATTTGTTTTGATTATTGATTATACAGTGTATTGAAAAATCAATCTCTTGGGTTTAACTGGTTAATTTTTTTCAGTTTTGTATATTATTAATATTAATGTATTCAAGTATGAAAAACATTGTTCAAATTAAATTAAAGTTTTTATGTCCAAAAAAAATAAAATAATGGATGAACATTTATATACAGTGAGAGAGAAAAAAAAGAGGACAGATTTTTATATTTTATGAACAAATTGGTACCGTCGCTTAAATCGGGCTTACATTCCAAACTTAATAACATTTCTTTTTTTTTTCTTTTTTTAAAAGAGAGAAGATATCATAATTATGGGTCCGGAGTTAATACCAACATTGAAGTTGTTATAACTTTTATACAGTTTTGGACTCTATGATAGCATCAAAGATATTCACTAGTTTTACAAATACAATCTGCTTCTTTCTAAGCCATCCGTCCAAGGATTGGATACTTCCATCATCTTGACTTAGTTCCTGTTCCAATTCAAAGGGACTTTTTATCTTTATAACTTGTTCAAATCTATCTCTGTTCATCTTCATATTGAAACATACATGGGTTTTAATCATTTCAAAATCCTCCAAGGCTTCCTTTTTTTTTAAGTTCCCCTCTATGGAATAATATTCTATTATCCGAAGAACATTTCTGAATAATATCTCATCAAAGCATCCAAACATTGCATTATAAGCCTTCTTACAATTTTTTATCTTGGTTATCAATTCAATGTTTGATTTCATGAAGTCAACATAATCCTTTGAATTTTCTGTTGAGTATAATAATTGATAAGAGTGATCTTGAACAAAGTATATTGTTAGGTGTATGAAATACAGAAATAAACAATCATCTCCCCATATATCATTGCTCTCTGGATCCTTAATAATATCCGGCAGACTGTTACTTAAGACTATGAAATCATCCAATAATTGCTCAAGAACTGCTGAGTCCCATTTTTTTTCTTGCTTACTTCTATTATTTTGAATTATGTTGACTATCTTGAAGAAGTAATACTTCAGTATGGGGTAAATACCGTCCTCCTTATAAATACTTATGATGGTGTTTTGGATTTGTGTCTTTAAATTATCAATAATTTCCGAGTTGTCTAAGTTGTCTTGAAATTTATGGGCCTTGTCATGAGCCTCCTTCAACAACTCCTCTCTGTGTAATTCGTTTTCCAAGACTTCAATGATCTTAGATTTACCATCATGTAGGAATTTTATACTTGATGTGTAGTGGATGATCATTGTTGGCTTTGAATAAATCATGGATAACATTTCGTCTGAAAAGCAACAAAACCACCACAACTTTTTCTTTTTATCAATTAAATGTTTCTTGTTCTTGTTGACAACATTCAAGAACTTCTCTGAATGTAATCCCAAATCTTGACATATTCTTATTGCTGTTGTTTGCATTAATGAACATGAAAGGTTCAACCCAGAAAGCTTTATGTACAAACTTAAGAGAAGAACACCTTGAACTGATGCCAATCCATCTGGAAACATAGAAATTGATTGATAATGCAGGTATGAATTCACCAAGAAATAATCTTCCCACTCATCCAGCCATTTCTTGTTTGTTAATGAATGCTCAAACCCCTTAAGTTCATTTTTGATCTTCAAATAATACTCAGGATTATTATCAGGATTTGTGAACAATGTTGTCTTGATTTCCTTACATACAAAGCTGGCTACTGCATTCAAAAGTAAAAGATGGGAATGATTCAAGGACTTGAACCCATCAAGTTTCCACTTGTTTAAAATCCCCAACAGGTCATAAGTTTCTATTGGAAGGATCACGTACAAGTTGTTCATTTTCAAGAAAATATCAATCATCTTGGTCATGACCTTCAGTGTAGGGATCTTAGGTATCTGCATCAATTCCAAGAGTGTGTAAATCTTTCTCTCTCTTTCTGAATCCAAGTAAATGTTATTCAAATCAATGGAATCAAAGATAGGCTTGATTTGAAAGGGTATGTTGTTTCTCAAAGTGTTCCAATTATGCTTTATGAGAACATCAGTTTCTGTGATGGTGTTCAAGACTATATGACTACTCAGTGGTGACTTCAAATCAGATTTCATAGTCTGATTATAAGGTGATGGTATCTTATCCCATTCTTCCTTTGTTGAAGATGTCAATTGATTCGTATTATCTTGAATTCTATCAGTGATGAGTCTTTGTTCATATTCGTTTGTTATTACATCAGCCAATAAGTTCAATGGAGTGTCTCTATTCAAGGTTGTTGGGGAGGGAGAACCACTTTGAATATCAAATACTGATTGTTTGATGGGTGGCTTTGGAGTGTTGAGACTTAATAATTCCTTTTCAACATTGTTGGGTGTTACTAGGTTTAAAGGAAGAATGGGAGTTTCTAAAGCCATTGTAGGAAAAACAGATGGTGTTAATGACATTCCAATACCATTAGGGATATTTGTTGATTTTGCTTGTGTACTTTTCAAGTCGTTTAAAGTACCATTTTGCATTTGATTATATGTGTGTAATTTTTTAATTTTTTCAAATGATTTGAACATAAGGTCAACTTTAGATTCTAGATTAGAAATTTCATTCAGAACAGTTTTAAAATCTTGTTTTTTTGAAGAACTTTTCTTAGTAATTGATTTACCATCAATAGGAGATTGAGACATCTTCTTTTTCTTTCGAATATATGAAAATGAGAGAAATCAATTAGGATATTTTTGAATTTGTGTAAAATCAGCCCTATATATTAAAGTCTTGGTTAATGATTAGTATTAGAGTAAAAAAAAACAAAAAAGATTTTATTTTCAAATTACAAATAGGATTAAATTTGGAATATTTACATATCACTAAAAAAAAAAAAAAAGCAAAAAAAAAAGGAAGTAGGATGAACAAGTAAAGGAGCTACGATAACATTTGCGGACTGTTTTTTTTTTCTTAATGAACCCCGAAAAAATTTGATCGAACCGTTGTATCATCTTTTTAACTGAGGACATTATTACAGAACAGTTTTTCATTACTGATTTTTTAATTAAAATTTTAATAATAAGACAAAAAGAATTATATACATTAAAAAAGTAGTTATCATTTTTAATATTGAATTATATATACACATTAGTATTTTAAATAACATACCAGATACATTTCTTATTTGAAGGTTTGAATACATTCATCAATAACCTTAACAGCAACATCAATTTGATCCTTGGTGATGACCAATGGAGGAGATAATCTGATGATATGTTCATGGGTTGGCTTGGCTAAAATACCTCTATCCTTCATGGCCAAACATAAGTCCCAAGCTGATTTTCCATTAGTCTTTCCAGAGTCAATGACAATGGCAGTTAATAAACCAACACCTCTAACTTCAGATATGATACCGTTTGATTTGCTGGCAACTTCATTTAACTGTTCTTTTAGGTAATCACCCATGGCTTGTGCATTTTCAGTTAGCTTTTCATCTCTGATAACTTCAAGGGAGGCAATGGCAACAGCAGAAGCCAATGGGTTACCACCAAAGGTTGAACCATGGGAACCAGGAGTGAATACAGACATGACGTCCTTGTTGGCCAAAACAGCAGAAACGGGTAAGACACCACCGGAAATTGCCTTACCCAATAGAACAACATCTGGCTTGCAGCCTTCAGTGTGTTCGTAACATAACATCTTACCGGTTCTTCCAATACCGGTTTGAATTTCATCACAGATCATCAAACAATTGTATTGCTTACATAGACTTTGAACTTCATTTAGGTATCCCTTTGGAGGAACAACTATTCCAGCTTCACCCTGGATAGGTTCCAAGATGATGGCAGCAACCTTGTCACCCTTTGCCTCCAAGACTCTTTTCAAGTCATCAATGACACCGTATCTGATGAACTCATTGGAATCTCTCTTGGCAGTTAAGGTATCCAAGAAAGGACCAAAGTGGTCTCTTGATTCTGGATCAACAGATAGGGAAATGGCACCAAATGTTCTACCATGGAAGTTGTTTTCCAAGGCCAAGACAATGGCTTGGTTTTCAGGAATACCCTTCTTCAGGTACCCCCATCTTCTGGCTAATTTCAAACCAGTTTCAACGGCTTCAGCACCTGTGTTCATTGGAAGGATGGATTCGTAGTTGAAGTACTCACAGGCAAACTTGGCAAACTCAGCAAATTTGTCGTTGTGGAATGCTCTTGAGGATAGAGTCAACAAGTCCAATTGGTTCTTAGCAGCCTCGATGATCTTTGGATGGCGATGACCTTGGTTGACAGCCGAGTAGCAGGATAAAAAATCCAGGTAGTGATTGTCTTCAATATCCCAAACATCAACACCAGATGCCTTCTTGAAAACTACAGGGATAGGATGGTAGTTGTGAGCAGCATATTCATGCTCGTATTCAATGGCTTGCTTGGAAGATGTAATCTTAGTGTTGGTAGCGTTTTGTGGAGTAGACATTTTTATTGGAATTTGTTAAAGATAAAGACTAATGTGTTTGGTTTACTATTGATACTCTCTTGAAATTTAAATTCTTTACTTGAATTCTCAAAGTTATAAATGAAGAAAAGAAAAGTCAAATGCTCTTTTACATTATTTTTTCTCATATATGATTCTTATATATGTAATCAGTTATTAGTTAGAAGGGTGATCATAATTAAGGTAGGAAAAAAAAAAATATTGAAAAATTTATAAAAAAATATATCCATTAAGTGCAAGAGATGTGGATTAACCAAGGGGGAGACGGATAGTGTTAAAAAAACTATAAGAGAGAAAGGCTACGTGTATAAAAAAGTGCGCAATAAACATTAAAAAAATAAATTATATCTCATGTTTTCAAAAACAAATCAAAACTCATGATCAACTGAAGGTAATAGTAATATGTATCATGATGATTATGATTTAACATTAGTTGATTAATGTTAATTTATATAGGGAGAGTATACATATCCTTTTTATACTATGAACAGAAAAAAAACAAAATAAATAAATGGAGAAGAACATACAGCAACTGTATCACGTGATCTTTTAACCTTCATGACTAATCTCATAAATAAAAAAATTTCTATCAGTTAAAGGCAACAAGTGGTAAACAAATTTTTACTAAACACTATAATAACATCTTGAACTTAAGATTAAAAATAATTATATACAAGAAAGGATCTAACACTAATAATGACACATTATACTTATTATTTCTTTAATTATAGGCAACTGGAAGGTATTTTAAGTCAATGGACTTAGTCTATCTACTAGTTCATAATATTATTATTTAAAACTAGTCACATGATACTATCAGCGGTAGTATCAAAAAAAAAAAAATATAAACACCTTATTTCCAAGAATCTGGTTCCCACTTTCCCAAAAAAAGAAAAAAGGCTTAGAAAAATTTAGAGTTATCAAATACGTGCAACAATTCTCTCTATCTCTCCCTAAATGTTATTATTACCTTTTTCGTAAATCAAATTACAAATAAAATATGATAAACAAGTTGTAACATATAAAATATTAACCCAACTATAATCAAAATCCATCCCCTTTTTTTTAGTTTCTATCCTATATATAACTTCAAGAGAAAATAAAATATGAGTGATAATAGACCTTTCAAACGAAGAAACATTCAACCAGAACAAGAGCAACTTTCATATATTAATCCTGAACAACATCTCTTACAGCGAACTTTAACCTCCATCCCATACAAAAGTGTTGATGAAGTAAAAGAACTTAATGATAATCTATCATCAATTGGTATGAAGGCCAGGCAAGCTGTTCATGTAGGTTACAACAGAGGCTTAGACAACATCAAATCAATGGAAGAAGCAAAGGCCAATTTCATTCAAAATCAACCAAAGGTTATTGACAACTCTCAATACACCCTTCCTTCTTACAAAAGACCAATAGCTCCTGATGAATTTGATATTGAATACAGAAGAGTTCAAACTGATATTCCTGGTGGATACAACCAACTTCTTCAACAACAAAACCTTATTCATCAACAGTATTTGCAACAACAATTACAATACCAAAGAGATAACAACATATCAAATATACAAATGTTTAATAGACCTACAAGAAATATTAACACAGGCTTCATATTGAATTCAACTGAAAACTCCTCAGGTATACAAGGGTTGGAATATACAAGAACCAGATCATCCATCCAGGAAAATGAAATTGAACTTGAAAGACGACTCAGCCAAATTGATGAACATAAAGATAAAATGTCTGAAATAGAACATGCTGTTCAAAATAATCCAGATAACATGAATTTTTGAAGAAAATTGCATATATATCATTTTAGTTTCATAATTTATTTTTTTTATTTGTTGAGTAAATAAAACGTCTTCGCATATCATTTTGAAGTTGCAAATTTTTTTATTTCTCCTTCAGCCATATCTATAATTTCCGATGAGATCTTAATCTTGTTAGCTAAATAATCTAATCTAGGCTTGAATATTTTACCGTTTTCTTGAACGTATTTGAAATTCTTGATTTCTTCCTCCCATTTTTGAATTCTTCCAGCTTCAAATCCAACTATCTTTATGTAATAAGCCGTCTTCAAGAGTTTATAAACTCTGTCATCATTCATCAACTCAATAAATGCTTCTCTAAACAAAGGCTTTGCTGGCTTGATGGTAGCTAACATCCCCCTATCTCTAGCTATACTAATCAATCCATCCTTTTCTAGATCCAATAAAGCAGCCTCGGGATTGGACTTGAAGATATTGCTGTATCGAATATCCTTCATTGAAATACTTTCATTCATGGCCAACTTCTCCACAAGTTCAAATGCCTGTGCTCCTCTAATTGTTGTTTCAGATAAGAACATTTGTGTGATTTGCTCAATTGCTTGGGACTTCATCTTGCTTAAAGCTTCATATTCACTTTCACCTGACTTGATTCTTCTGATGAATGCTTGAAGATCTAACATTCTACCACCCAATGGCTTAATGGTGTTCAAATCCAGCTGCTTGTCAAAGTTATTCAAGACATACTTTCTAGCTACTTCCTCACTGGCATCACTTAAAACCATGTTCTTGAATATCTGATTTGGCAACGATTGTGTTAACAATGAAACATTGGATATAGTCTCAGTCAGGAAGACCACATGAGCCAAGTTCATTTGAACCAACAATGCACCCCATTCAGCCAACTCCTTATAAACAAAGCTGTTAATTTCCGAAGTTGAACTGAATCTGTCTATAACTATAACAGGCTTAGCATCAGGGTGCTGTAACAAATAATCCTCTTCATTCCCACTTACATATTCAGCCAATGCAACTCTACGTATGGCTATCACAGCTGTAGCCAACATGCTATTGAACTGTTTTTCCTTTGATTCAGATAACCCTGACTTTTGTCCCGTTAATGATTGAACACCCAAGTCAATGATACTAACAAAGGAATTGATCCATGGGAAAATTGGGTAATAACCTAGTTGAGAAGATGCATTGGCTAAGAACCTACTATCTATTCTTGTCTTCACCAATGAATCACAATCCAAGTACAAAACGTTGTCCCTGTCCTTTAATGCAGCCCTGACCATGCTGTTCTTACCGGATCCTCTAGGGCCTCTTATAACAACAAATGTGTTGTTGTTTTCCTCCAACCACATCTTGAAATCATTAACCTCATCCTCAAAGAATGCTGTACCTTCATCTGCCTTTTGCTTGTTAAAGTATTTCAACAAATTTGAATAGTAAGACTTGTTAAGAAGCTGAAACTTCTTGGTAATTTTCAATTCAATCATGTATTCTCTGATAGGATCAAAGATTAATAAGGCCAAGATGGATAGAAGAGCTAGGGTCAATGGAATTGCTAACCTGGTATGATTTACATAAAAGTTTCTCACTAAATGATGGCTTGTATTCTTATCAAACTTAATTATCATATTAACATTGTTTAATCTAAATCCATTAACACAATTTTTAGCACAAACAGCAGAATACAAGTTCTTGAATTGTACTAAAGTTGTCTTTTCACCACAATTAATCTCCACTATTTGTCCATATCTTCTGAATAAAGAATAAACATCCTGTTCAGGTAACTTCCCATCATGTGTTATGATCAAGTTTCTTGAGGGTAATCTTTGCATGTCCTCAACCAAAGGTGTACCCTTTGTAGGAAAGCAAGTTACTTTCTTCAATACAAACCCCTTCTGGCTATCTTGGACTAATTTCTGGATCTTCAAATTCACTTCAGCAACACTGTATGGATATGGAACAAGAAACTTGGCAAAGGCCCCACCATCTCTTCTCATGGATATGAAATCAGTCATTTCAAATTTGTTCTTGGTCAAGTCCATGATTTTTTGTCTAGCATCCTTGTTACTATTTTGAAAAGCAAAGAAGGCATACCAGGTTAAAACATTCGTTCTAGTGAAAACATTATCAAAGTAAAACAATGTTTCTCTTTTGGTTTTTTCAATAACAGTTTCATTTGTTTCACCACTTTCCTCATCAGCTTTTTTGATATCAGTGGAAATAAATCGTTTGGTGTGGATAAATAAAGGCTTGTACTGTAATGATATAGGCTTGAAAGAATGTCTCAAGAGAGATGCATTCTTTGTCAATTTAAGCATCTGCATAGATATATATTTTGTATATACAATGACTGTTGGTTGTGTTTCTACATATCTCATTTATACATTTTTAAGTATGTATGATAGCATTAAAGAAAGAAAAATAGAAAAAAAAAAGAAAATTAAAGGGACAAGGATGAAAGAACTGCTAAGATTGCTTTTAACGGGTTTAACAAAAAAAAAAAATGAAGAAAACTAAAGAAGAGAAAGCACATAATGTTATACACAGCAAGTTGATGTAAAACCACATAAACAAAATATTCAATATTTTTCCTTTTTCTTTTAAATTTTTAGGTTTTGTATATAGATTATATTTACTTAGGCATGTTCTTGTAAATCAAACTTCTGATCTTAGCATATTTTTTATTGATAGCTTCTCTTCTATATCTCTTAGCCTTTGAAGTGAAGTAGTGAGCACTTTCCAATCCTGTCATTTCTGGACCTTCACCTAGGTATATCATGTTCTTGTCCTTGTTCAAGTTGGCATTAACATTGGCCTTTTCAATGACTTCTTCCAATATTTCAGTGACAACATCAATACTTAACTCAAACTTGGTACTTAACTTGGTGATAGATATGTTGGCAGCAAAGACCTTGACATAGAAGAAGTAAGCCTTCAAGGATTGTCTCTTCATAGTATCAATTAGCTTGGCCTTCATGTCTTCATCTTGGAAAAGTTTCCAAGCATTGGTATTGGAGAACAATTCAACACCAGTCTTCCATTCACCTCTCAACAATTCCTTGGCACAATGAATAATAAAGTCACTTTCGGTTTCAGCTGGAGCATGGAATCCGTATCTTTCATATGAGGCAATCTTCTTGGAAATACCCTTAGGAGAACTGATGGTTGTGTATATGTCACCATAGTTTCTGGATCTAGAAGCTATGCTTGGAATGTCATTCAACATGGAACATGTCAGGTACACACTGTCAACTAAGGTCAAATCAATGTGCTTGTGGTATGGTAGATGAACCTCTTCAAACTTGATTTCATCATCAACAGTTTCATTGTCAGCATATTCAACGTATCTGTTAACCAATTTTTGACCCATCAAATATTTCAATGAACCAGCAATGGAAACAGGATGTAACAATGATTGAGAATCATGGAACAAACAGTTCTTGAATGAAGAGAATCCTAACTGCACAACAACTCTGTTGAATAAAATTTGAACTGATAAATCGTATTCATCAATGGATTTGTTCTTCAAGAAAACCTTACTGAACTCTTCCATCAGAGAAACAGATGTGTTGAAATCATCATTCAAGGAGTGGTAGTAGATCTTGTATAAATTGGCCTTTTCCCAGAAGTTCAACAACTTAGCGTCCTTGTTGGTGTTGATGATTTCAACCAAACTATCAATCAACTTAGAAGTTTCTGTGTTACCACCGGTTTGGAATTGAGATTTGTAAGTCAACTTCAAGTCATCAACATAGTCCCAAGCTTGAGATTCGTTCAAGGAAATTAAACCATTAGGCTTAAAGTAAATGTAATCTAATCTTAAAACCAATACTCTTGATAAATAGAAAACAGCCTTTTCTTCAGGTAGAGTCTTCTCCAAGTACAATTGTAATCTTAAAATCAAGTTGTAAACAGCTTGTTCATCTCTTAATCTATCAACATATTCAGAAGATTTGAAGGATGTGTACAACAAGGACTTGATGAATTCAGAGCTTAAATTCTCAACATAGGCAAACAATGAACCCAAGATTTCCTTTTTACCAGTCTTTGGATTGATCAAAGTTTCCTTGTCATCAATGAAGTCACTTCTAACAGCAACTTCAGAAATGATGTATTCATCAAAATTTTCTTCCAAAATATCAAACAAGGTTTCTATTTCCTTTAAGGAAGTTTTCCATTGAGCAACTGGTTGGTAAGTCAATGACTTTGTTGATTCAAATCTCAAGGTTATTAAGTTCATATAACATAGGATTTTTTCATAGACATCAGAGGCGTAATTTTCCATCAAGTCAACAATGGATTCCATTTGTTGAGCAATAGTGGAGTTCTTCTTACCTCTACTTTCCAATAAAACATTGAATTTTGTGAAGAATTGTACAGATTTGGAAACCAGCTTTGGTTGCTTATCTTCTTGTAATTGTTTTAAAGTGGCTTCATCAATGTATACAGATTTGGCATCTTCAGATAACAACTGTTCATTATTGAAAATAGAATCTCTGGATTTGTTGAAGACATCAATGTAATCTTGAAACTCCTTTGCAGACTTCTTGTGTTTGATTTTCAAACTGACAAAAGCCTTGGTGTTGTTTTTGGTCTTGTTGATGGATTCATCTTCATTGTAACCTTCTATGACCTCTTGAGTTTGAATTAGAATTTTCAATGCGATGTTTGGAACAGCCTGATTGTTTTGTTGTTGGAACTTTGCCAATGACTTCATGGCATTATCAAATAGTTCAACAATTTTTTCAAAGTCATTGGTTAATTCAGCACTATCGATTTTCTTGGAGATCTTGAACATTTGAATAACTGCCTTTTCTCTAGCTGATCTAACTTTATTCTTACCGTATTCATCATCTGAATCTTCGTCAGAGGAGCTGTAATCAGAATCAGCAGCTTGGTTACTCTTCAAGAACTTGTTGTTTTGAGCATTGTAACCAAGAGGAGGGCCCTTTCTGAATTGTGGTTTTTTATACCAATCAGGACCATATGGTTTAGAATCAGAATCATCATCGTAATCAGACTCATATTCAGATTGTTCTTCATCAGATTTCTTGGCAGATACTTGTTCTTCTTCTTCCTCAGATAAATCATCATCGAATAGCTCTTCATCATCAGAAACATCATCTTCATTTAAGCCATAACTCTTCATAGGCTTTTCATCTTCAGAATCAGAATCATCTGTTCTTAACTCTTCTTCTGATGAATTTAAAAAGTCATAATTAACTTGGAAATATTTAGATATAGTTAAAGATTCAGAGAATTGTTCAAAGGCATTTTCATTAGCCTCGGTAATGTCAGCAGTACTCATTTTAGTTTTTTTTTATTTTTTATTTTATGTTTAATTCTTTATAGAAACTTTCAGATATGTTTTTGTAAATCTTGTTGTTATAGAAACTAGTGAAAGAAACCTGGATATTGAAAAGAGAAAAAAATGCAAACAAAGAGACAAAGTATTGTAGAACTAACTGATAAATTTGTGATTAATTATTTGGTTATTTCTATTGATGTTTTTCTTATTATACTGACATTATTAGAAGATTTTGCTTTGAACAAGAAATGTGTGTTAATATGAAATAAATATAAAAACTTCATATAGAGGAAATTTTCGAAGTAGAAAAAGAAAAGAATAAAAAAAAAAGAAATGTACCAAGCAAGTAAATAAAAAGAAGGTGAACGTGAAAAATTTTCATTGCCACATTTTAGCCCATTTAATAGAGTTTTTTTTTTGAGAAATTACCCTATTAGGAAACAACTAATACACTTGAACAAATGACTTAAATGCTTGCTTTGTAAAAAAATATCCACGCAGTATTAGAATAGATAAATGAATATGAAAACATTGATTAATAGAAAACATTAAAGAAACCATTTTTGAGTATATAGTAAGCATTCAACTACCTTATATTTATCATTTACATAGATGTGTGTGCAATTTTGTATTAATTACAAAGATTATACTTGTTTACTCCATACCCAAATATGCTTGTTTTTTTTCCACTGAAAAATATTGTATAGTATAATTTTATAATGGTAGGTGGGTATAAACACGTGTACATTCTACCCCCCCCCCCACAGGTAACCAATTTCAAAAGAAAAAAAAAAATTGCCCAAAAATTTTCAGAACCAAAAAAAAAACAAAAAAAAAAGAGCTAAGATTAATAAATGGAAAAAGCGCGTCCATGTTTATGATATTTTAATCTACCAATGATATTATTAAGTAATGATTTTTAGAAAAAAAATAACACCAAGAAACTAATACAAAAAATTAAACAATATAAAATAATCCAATAATTTCAATAATAATAAAAAATGTCAGGTAGAGTACAAGCTAACAATGGTGGTATTGCTTGTAAACAATGTGGTGGAACTAAGTTTGTTAAAGATATATCCAATGCCAACAATGATACTGTTTGTGAGACTTGTGGTACTGTTCAAGAAGAAAACCCTATAGTATCTGAGGTCACATTTGGTGAGTCTTCATCTGGTGCTGCTGTTGTTCAGGGGTCCTTTTTGGCCGCTGGGCAAGCTCACTCAGGCTCATCAGGTGCGTTGGAATCCAGAGAACAAACATTACAAAATGCTAGACGAAAGTTAAGAGCTGTTTCATATGCTCTTCATATACCGGAATACATAACAGAAGCTGCTTTCCAATGGTACAAGCTATGTTTGACACATAACTTTGTTCAAGGAAGAAAGTCCCAAAATGTTATATCTGCTTGCTTGTATGTTGCCTGCAGAAAGGAAAAGACACATCACATGCTTATTGATTTTTCTTCTAGATTGCAAATATCCGTTTATTCAATAGGTTCAACTTTTTTGAAAATGTGTAAACAACTTCATATCAATGACTTACCCTTAGTTGATCCATCCTTGTATATTCAATCATTTGCTACAAAGCTTCAGCTGGGTGACTTGAAGAATATTGTTATCAATGATTCATTGAAACTTGCTCAAAGAATGGCGAAAGATTGGATGTATGAAGGTAGAAGACCTGCTGGTATTGCAGGAGCTTGCTTGTTGCTTGCTTGTAGAATGAACAACATCAGAATCACACATAATGAAATTGTTGCTGTTTCTCATGTCGGAGAAGAAACTTTGCAAAACAGATTGAATGAATTCAAGGGCACTTCATCTGCAAGTTTGTCTATTGAAAAGTTTAGAGAAAACTTTGATACAGTTAGCAACCAGGATGAATTGCCACCTTCATTGAAGAACAATATTAAGAACTTAAAGATGATGAATAAAAAAATGGAAAACTATATGATAACTGACTCAGATATTTTAAGATCGGATCCCATGATGCTCCAAGTATTAAATGAACAAGAACTTTCCAGTAATGAATTGAATTATTATTTAAAAAAACTAGATAAGGTTAGAGATGAGAATGTAACAAGATTAAAGAAGACTCATGGTGTTGGTGATACTGAAGTCTTAGGTATGAATGGGGATTTACGAAAGCGTATATTGAGAAAGAGGAAAAAACAACATGAAAAGGTACTTGATTCAATGACATATTACGGTAAAAAAATTGCTCGTCCTAGTGGATCCAATGGGACACCTTTGGTGCCCATGGCTGAAGAGGACAAGATTAGAGTTGCTGTAGAAGAGTTCGAGGAAGCCATGAAAGAACAAGAAGAAGATGACGACGATGAGGCTCTCTTCAAACTTGAAAATGATCCATATTGTCCAAAAAATTTTCACTTATTGCCCACAACTGATTCCATTCTTGAAGGAATTCCAGATGGTGATAACTTTGATGATCTTGAAGATGATGATGAAATAAAAAGCTCTATATTGGATGAACAAGAAGCAAAGGAAAAGGAACGTATCTGGGTAGGGTTAAATGCCGAATATTTAATTGAACAGGAAGAAAAGAGATTAAAGAAAGAGGCAGATATCCTTACAGGAAATGAACATGGAGGAAAGAAGAAGAGAAGACCTAGAAATGCCAACGGAAAAAATCCTAATGAAAGAAAAAGAGTCACCAAAATACCTACTGAAACAACTGTGCGTGATCCAGTTAAGGCACAATTCAACATAGCCAATTTGAATCAATATTTCCAAAATAACACTTCCAATGCTGAAAATGTTGAAGGATTGGATCCTTTGGGTAATCTAAACATTGGTAATGATGGCATCTTACCAGCTAAAATTGAACCCGAAAACACAGCAGATAGTGTCAAAACAATGCTGCAAGGAAATCAAACATTATCTAAAAAAATTAATTACAGTGCAATTGACAGTTTATTTAATTAAGATATATATAATTGCCTTGATAAAAAAAAAAAAAAAAACGTCAATAAAAAAACATAATCTTATGAATATTGTTTAATAAAACAATTTAACTACATTGTCCTTAACTACATAAAAGAAGTACTCATTCTCAACAACTTTAACGTCATTAGTGTGTTTAACATTATCTAATGCACCACCTTTAGTGATGGATAGAGTCCCTGATATATCCTTTGCATAACCTGTTTTCAACGACTTCACAGTGAATACAACATCTGATTTGTATTGTAAACTTTGGAAGAAAGTTGTGTATTGGTATTGGATAAAGGAGTTTATGTAATGGTTGTAGTAGTCTATATTTGAAATGATGATAATATGTTGAAACTTTTCATTGTGTAATTTGTTTATGAAATCATTGTATAGAGAAATTGAAGTCAAACCTTCCATGGATGAAATTAAAAGTTCTGGTTGTTCCAAAATCAGCACTCTTCCTTCTTTTGAGCTTATGTGGTTGTATTTGGTATCTATTAGCTTTGATAAAGATGTAGCTTGTAGACCTAGGGTTAAATCAATATATTCAATATCCAACGATGCACTATTAATATTTTGCTTAACATTTTGCTTCATGAACTTGTTGTTGTTGATAAATGAAGATACAGTGAATTTGTATTGAGCACTTTGAGAGTCTTCATTAATAAATTTGTTAACCAACCATAAAGGATATGTACCATTGTTATATAGAATCGAATATAAAGAACAATGTTCTTTGTCACTGACATTAGGTAATATTCTATGATTTGAGTGTACGTTTAAGTCTTGATTCTGTTGCATTTTTCCTAGTATTTTGCTTAATGGTGTATCTATAACACCTTTTTAAACTTTTTGGGTTATATATGAAAGATAAAGACTGAAGAGTATATACTTTGATTAGATAATAATTTGCCTTTGGTAGTTAACTTTTTTTTTTTTATTTTCAAATTTGATATTTCTGTGTTTTTTCTTTTTTTTTTTTCTCCTTTGGGGAGTTGTTTGTTGTCAATGTCACGTGCATGTGCTCACATTTCTTTTTTTCTAATTTTGTTTTTTTTTCCCCCAAAGAAAATAAAAAAATTTTTCTCTTTTTACTTCATTTCATGTCTCACTCCTAAACTATTTTTTTTTTTAAATATCATGTTTTATTTATTTTTTAAAAAAAATAATACTTTGAATAAAATTGATAAACATTATTACAGAAGGCTATAGTACTCAAACAAAGCCAAAGATCATAAAAAATTCTTAATTCTGATTAAAAATAAATATGTCTACTCAATCTTTCCCACCTGTTTCTGACAACAGTGTTAAAGTTTCAAACTTGAAATTATCTATTCAAAAGAAAAAAGTTGAACCAATTGGTGAAAACTTTGTTCACCATGCTCAAAGAGCTATAAGAAACCACACTTTCTCTGAATATGACGAAATATTAGCTGAAAAGCAAAGAGCTCATACAGCTGCCAACACCAAGGCTGTTGATCCTGATGAGGCCTTATTTGATGAAAAGATTGAAGATGAAAGTATGTTCTCTATCGAAGCCAAGGACTGGAAGACTGCTGATTTATACATGGCCATGGGTTTATCCAAGTTGAGATACAAAGCCACTCCTGAACAAATTATCAAGGCCCACAGAAGACAAGTTTTGATGTATCACCCAGATAAGACTTCTGCTGCCACCAATGGTGCATCCTTGAAGCAAGACTCCATCTTCAAGATCATTCAAAAGGCCTTTGAAGTATTAACCAATGACATCAAGAGAAAGCAATATGACTCATGTGATCCAAAGGCTGATGTCTTACCTCCAAAAGTTGGTTCCAAGTACGACTTCTTTGAAGCTTTTGGTCCAGTCTTTGAATCTGAAGCCAGATTCTCTAAGAAACCATACAATGTCAGTTTAGGTGATGCCAACAGCACCAAGGAAGAAGTTGAAAAGTTCTATGCTTACTGGAACAGATTTGATTCATGGAGAACCTTTGAGTTCTTAGATGAAGATGTTCCTGATGATTCCTCCAACAGAGACCACAAGAGATACATTGAAAAGAAGAACAAGGCTGCTAGAGACAAGAAGAAGACTCTTGACAACTCCAGATTGGCTAAGTTGGTTGAAAGAGCCTTCAACGAAGATCCAAGAGTCAAGAGCTTCAAGGAAGCCGAAAAGAAGGCTAAGGAACAAAAGAAGTGGGAAGCCGGTGCTGCTGCTAGAGCTGAGGCTGAAGCCAAGGCCAAGGCCGAAGAAGAAGCTAAAGCCAAGGCTGAAGAAGAAGCTAAGATGGCTGCTGAGTCCAAGCTTAACGCCAAGAAGGCCAAGGAAGCTGCCAAGAGTGCCAAGAAGAAAAACAAAAGAGCTATTAGATCAGCTGGTAAGGACCATGCTTACTTTGGTGATGCTTCCAAGGAAGAAGAAATTGATGCTCAATTGGGTACCATTGTTGAAGCCTTGAATGATGAACAATTAGTTGCCGTTGCTGCTAAGATGTCTGGAGATGCTGCTTCTGCCAAGGCTGCTTTACAAGAAGTTGCTAAGGAATTGTCTGCTGCTAAGTCTGTTGCTGAAAGTTCTGTTTCTTACTTCTTATAATGAGTTATATATATATATATGAATATTAATTCATAATTTAATTATTTTGAAGTTTAGTCAAATGATAATTTAATATATGAAAAGTGTAAGTATATGAATATATTTTGCCTATTTAGTCCATGAATGATGGTCATTGGTGTCTCTTTGATGAGGATTTTTTTTTTTTTTCTCTCTCTCAAGTTTAAAGTTATGTGTTGCGATCTATAATTTTCTGCCTTTTTTGTTTGATTCTTTATTATTATTTTTTTTTTTTTTGAGGGAAGATCCACACACATCATATATATTTGATTTAACCTAAATATAGTATTGTTTTCAATAAGAAATAAATCATCTCCATCAATTAACCAATTATAATAATGTCCAACTACAGAGGTAATAATAGCCAAATGGATTTTGGAACCATTCCAAGACAATCATCACCTTATCCATCTACAAAACATAAAAAACCATCCATTTTACAAACAGATAATGAAACTATTAATATCTATTTAAACAAATTTGATCAGTTCACTGACAAGTTTGATTTTATTTATGATTCATCCTTTGTTTCTCAAATCAGACCATATACTCCAATCATAGCCAGATTCTTGATTGTTGCCACATTCTTTGAAGATACTTTAAGAATTTGTTCACAATGGGCAGATCAAGTATTTTACTTGTGGCATTATAGACATATCCCATATTTCTTGGCTTATTTGTTCTTACTTTTGATATCATTCACCATGTTTGGTGGTTCTATTTTGATGGTTTTGAATAAGAAGGTCAGTTATGCAGCCATTGCCTTGATGTGCACTGTTGGTTTGCAAGCAGTAGTTTATGGGTCAGTTTCAGGATTCACATTTGTATTAAGAAATATATCTGTTGTTGGTGGTTTGTTGATTGCCATAGGTGATTCCATAGCTACTAATAAGAGTATCTTTGGAATGTTACCTGAATTAACCAATAAAAAGGAAGAGAAGAAAAATATCATTTTGTTGACAGGTAGAATATTGATTGTAGTTATGTTCTTAACATTCACTGTTCAAAAAAACTTTTTAACAATTATCTTGGTATTGTTTGGTACTTTGTTGATAGCCATCGGTTACAAGACAAGATTTGCATCAGTATTATTATTAACCATTTTGTTTGTTTACAATATTAGTATTAACAATTATTGGTTCTACAAGAGAGGTAAGAGAGATATGTTGAAGTACGAATTTTTCCAAAACTTATCCATTATGGGTGGATTATTGTTAGCTGTTAACACTGGAGCAGGACAACATTCATTAGATGAAAAGAAAAAGATATATTAAGCATATGGTTGTTGAATGTTTTCTTTTTCCTTAACTATTAATTTATATAAAAGCATATGTTTTCTTTATATATAGTAGAATGAGAATCTCTATCATTAACATTTATTATAGACATAAACAATGATAAATATGGATAGTAATATCTTGGAAAGAATGCTGGTATGAACCTCTATATAAAACAATATTCTGAAAGAATTGATACGGGGAAATAAAATTAAACGTGACCAACAAAAAAAAAACCAGAGGTTTTTCTAACGAAATCATAGATAATTCTTTGGGTAACACATTTGATATGTATTATTATTATTTTTTTTTTTAAGGGAATGTAGATATCTTTCTGGTATTATTTTAATTTACCTTTTAATTTTTTCTTTTTTTTTTTTTAATATTTTAATATAAACATTCTATGAAAAAAAACTAAATATAGCAAAAGAAAAGTCACCACAACAACAATATAAATCATTATGGTAGTAGGGATACTTAAGAACAAGGAACAAGACAACACAACACAGCATCAAGATATTGATCATAATTCATCCAAGGAAGATTTACAAAAGTTTAGAAAGCAAGTCTATGAAAATACACTACTCAATGCCAAGCTAACTGACCAACAAAATCATAAAGGTATCAAGAGGCTAAGTGAAACATCATTAAGCTCTCCTAATGAGTTTGAGGGTGAAACTGAAGATGGCCATCACTTCAAGGTACCGAAAGATGTACTACAAATGAAATTGGAACAAAATGAACCTTCAACTCCACCGAAGCAAGTATCAAATGAAAACATCATGTGGAACAAGAAAAATTTGGATGATAATGAAATACTCAAACAACAGTATCAAGATATTCATGTGGATGAACCTAAGACACCTTATCAAGGTGCTATTGACTTACAAGGAGAATATTATAGAGTTGATGATGATGACTTGGAGGATTTTTCTTTAGGTGAGGCTGCTGTTGAACCAGAAGAAGAGGGTGAAAAGCCTAAGAAATCGTTTGCTGAATTGAGAAAAGAACATTATAAATTAGGTAATGCTTTAAAAAAATAAAAGATATATATGATAATAAATTGAAAATAGTTGAAAAATACGATATGAGCAACATAAACTTTGTCAGTTTCTTTATTTCAAGTATATTTTCTTTAACTAATAATATTAAGAGTATTAATTAGAATATCCAAGAGGGATTATCCTTATAATTACATATAAATATTACTGCTGATTTAGAAACATTATATACTTGATATCATTGATTACAAGATTTTAGTTTCTCAAAGACTGTGTCTAGATGTTTGAATTAACTTCAAATGAATCTACTTCATCCGTAACCAAAAAAAAAAACAAGTTAAAACCTACCAACGCACACAAATAATACTACAGAGACATTCTAAATATTTTGTGGAGCGTAGGCGTTGTTCAGTTAAATTTCAATTTAAAACCCATTTTAGGTCTTAAATCCGATTTTTAAATTTTTTTTAATTTTTTTTTTTTTTTTTTTTGGTTCGCTTTGTTTTCCCCAATATCAACTCTATAAATAACTTCTTGAATACTAAACATTGTTTTAAATAAAAATATTTTTTTTATAACGATATATAACGATAACCAAAGAATACAATTATTAAAATTTAAAGCTATGGGAATTATTAAGAAGACTAAATCTATCAATCGTAACAGATCAGGTTCTAACTCATCACATGAAGGTCATCTTCCAAATGTTAAACTAACAAAAGAAGATGTTCATCACTACAAAAGCAGTACTGCTGATGTCCATGATCCTATTTTATCCGCTGTCCAAGATGCCCAACCATTTGAAGACAGTGGAGACTATGGAAATGCCACCAACAATGCATACAGAAAGTCATATCTATCTCAAATGAACCAATACGATCCTAGTCAACAAGATCAAAACGGTGACAGTTTTGATGCTCAATCCCACAACTCATCAGCCATCAAGAACGGTAAGCTTGTTGATGTCTTTGGTCAACCCATCAACATCCCAGATGTTTCAAATCCAACCAGAGAAAGAGATGAAAGACCCTTAGACACCATCAAGTCCTTTGAATATGCCATTTCAGGTGATCCATTTTGGGGTTCAAATTTAGAAACACAACAATATGGATTCAGAGTTAGACCTCAATTTTCCCACTTGCTTCCTGGTAATGCAACCATGCAACCACAATATGATGCCGATGGTAACTATTTACCTCAAGAAAACAATGGGGCTTATACTCATGTTGAAGAACAAGGTGTTTATGTAGCTCCTCAAAGACAACCAGTTGAACAAAAGAAGAAGAGAGGCTTCTTTGGAAAGAAAAAGAAACAAGCCGCTGCTTAAAGAAATAAATAAATAATAAAAATCTACTATTATGATTATCTTAACATATATTTAGGTGTATATACTACTTTGGGATCATTTTTTATTATTACCATCCTATGCTTTTCATGTTTGTTATTACTGATGATATTAATATTACATGGATAAATGTTCTGGTTAATAAGATCCAAAAATAAAAAAAAAAGACAATGTAATCAACGCTACCAAGTGTTTTGTACAATTTCCATCTGGAATAAAATTGCTTTTTTTTTCCCCCCCCCATACAGCGTTTTCCATTGTAATTCATCTATTTCTTTTTTTCTTTTTTTTTTTTTTTTTAAAATCAAATACTCATCTTAATAACAAATTTATATAATTAAACATATCAAATACCGATTACAAACTATATCAATATGTCTACTAAATCATTTAGATCAGGTAATAATAGACAGGATCTAGAATCTATAATCAATTCTGGATCAAATAAAATCAAAAGAAAAATTAGAGATATCGAAAGACTACTAGCAAAAAAGAAAGACAGCCTTCCAGATACCATTCTTATAGAAAAGGAAAGATACTTAAAAACACTACATCTTGAGTTAAAGCATAATGAATTGAAGCAAAAGGCTCAAAAATATAGTAAAAAGTATCACATGATTCGTTTCTTTGAAAAAAAGAAAGCATTAAAGAACTACAAAAAAGCCATTAAACAAAACAAAGATGATATAAAGAAGGAACAACTTGAGCTTCTATATGCTTACAACTTTCCCAAGTGTGAAAAATATGTTGCTCTTTATCCTTCAACAGAAGAAAAGGAGTCTGCTCCTCCTAAAGATAGACTATTCTACTTAAATGCAATTGAAGATCATTGGAAGAATAACACTCTCCCATTATCCATTAGTGATGTAATGAATGGTAAGAAGAATAATCGTGATGAAATTGGATTATTAATCAAAGAGAATATACCTGAAGATCTACAAGATGCCGAACAACAACCCTCAGAAAGCATTGAAAAGTCTACAGAAGATCAAAACTCTGATGAAGATGACTTCTTTGAATAATTTCGTTAAAAAACTTTTTCATGTTAGTGAATATATGTATATATGTGTGTAAACAGTTTTGTCTTTTTTTTTTTTTTAATATCATCATTATATAATTGGAATCTTATAACTTATATCCAAAGCATCATTGATAAGCTCAAATGTGACATCATGTAGGTTCATCATGGTATCAGAATCCAATTCTACTACAGATCTAATCTCGCCTTTCTTGTTAGGCATACATCTCTTTAAGATTTTCAATTCATCATCTTTGTATCCCAACAAAAACCATGATTCCTTTTGCTTCTTTTTGTATGCAGAGCAATATACATGAAACCCACTTTCATGAGCCTTGTTCAAATGATTTGCAAATAAGTTTAATTTCTTTTTATCTTCACTTTCTTTTATCATCATTGTTTTTTCATCCAAAAAAGGCAATTTTCTAACAACATCCATAAATTCCTTTTTATGTTGATAATCATAAACATCTTTATAACTAGATTTAAAGTCTTTGGAGTACAAGATCTTATTAAGATCAGAATTTGAGCATGCATTTAAGGACTTTAGAGTGAATTTTGCATTATTTGATGTTTTCTTATCCTTTGATGATTTTCTTCTCTTAGTGAATCCAGGCAAACAAGAAACAAAGTCATCTCCTGGCATGCACCCTTGTTTCAAGCACCACAACAATGTGATCAAGTTCTTGACAACACCAACGTACCCAAACTGAGCAGCAGTATCAATGTATGCTTGGGTAAGTCTCAATGTTTGATCCAATACAGTTAAGGTGTCTTGATAATAATCAGCCACTGGTAACTCCATGCAGGTGAAGTATGCCTGCAGTAATAAGAAAACCTTGATATGTGGATCCCACAAAGGTAAATCTCTATCAAAGGTATCTTCAGCATGGAATTCTACATTTTTAGAAATTTCAACATTTAAAAACTCCTCATTATGTCTTACAGGTAGCTCATCATACTCAACAGCCATGGATAACCAATACAAACAATCCTTAAAGTCTGCCTTTTGAGAAATATTGTTCAACACAAATCTTAAAGTTTTATGGGAAATGTAATAATAGGAACTGATCTCTAAGAATATGGTACCATAGATGTCATTTCCATGTATAACAATGGATTTAGATTCTTCTAATTGTTCTAAAGACTTGTCAATCAGCTCTGATAAATGCAAATTGATCTTTTCAACATCAATATCTTCTGTAATACCATAAAATGATGGATTGTGGAATATTCTTCTAAATAGAAAAGTATACTTTAAGAAGTCCATACATTGATCTTTCTTTGATATTGTTCCATTGATTATTTCAGCACCTAAATGGTCATCCAAGACCTTATCCAAAGAAGACTCAACTGGGAATCCTATGTGTAAGAAATGCTTGTAATATGATTTCTTTCCCTCCTTACACATGACAATGGCCTTACCTTCAGTATCATGGTTAACTCTTCCTGATCTACCCATCATTTGTAGAACATCAACTAGGTTGTACTCTCTATACTTTTCAATCTTAGCATCAAAGAATTCTGTACCTTTGATAATTACTAAGTGAGCTGGCGTGTTAACACCCCAAGCAATGGTACTTGTTGCTATCAATATTTGAATTTTTTTTTGTTCAAACAAATTGAAACAAATATCCCTATCATTCATTGATAAACCTGCATGATGACATCCTATACCAAATGACAAAGAAAGCTTCAAGGTCTCATCTTCAACCATATCAACATATTTCTGAGTCTCAGCATCATTTTCAAATCTACAGAATCTTTTGGCATTGTCTTCATTTCCCAACATATGAATTAATTCCACAGCAGTGATTCTTGTTTGTCTTCTAGAGGCTACAAAAATCACCACTGGCTTTTCTGGGGAATGTTGTTTGATGGCTGTGAATATAGGCTTGTTCATGACCTTCATTAGTGCAGAAAAATTTAAAGTATCTGGAAATCCATCTATGTATGTTGTGATAGGAACAGGTCTAACGCTTGATGGGAAATTAAACAACCCATTTGATTTACATCCTAGCCAAGCAGCCATGTCAAATGAGTTCGCAACTGCTGTGGACATTCCCAGCAATCTGACCTTCAAACCTGTATTTGCACCCATGTAATTCATTCTTGAAACAATCATCTCCAAAATAGGCCCTCTGTCAGATGTCAACAAATGAACTTCATCCATGATAACCAAAGAAACATCTTGAACAAAAGATCTTGTTCTCCAATTTCTGGAAATACCATCAAACTTTTCTGGTGTTGTGATGATGATTGTTGCATCAATAACATCCTTAAAATCAGGGTTGTTGTCACCTGTTAGCTCAACAACCTTGTATCCAGTCCTTGGTGTTATTCTTACAGTCCAATCATGAACTCTTTCCTTAACCAATGCCTTCATCGGAGCTATATAAACAATCTTGGATCCTGGTCTTCTCTTGAGAGCCTCAAAAATTACTATTTCAGATATCAAGGTCTTTCCTGAAGATGTTGGTGCACCCATGAATATGTTACCTGAAGAATGATATAAGGAATGGAAGGCCATTGTTTGAATAGGGTTGAAGTACTTAAAGTTATAAATGTCCTCCAATATGGGATTGTTAAATGCCTTTATAGGCAATGGTCTTAAACCTAACAATCTGGTGGTTAATGTTTCATTTTGAGGCTTCAACAAATTTGTTAGAGATACAACATCTGTGTATTGACAGCCTACAAAAGTATCATTCACAATTGTCACAACAACTTGATGAGGAACTGGATCTGATATTGGAATCATAAAGTCCAAATAATGTTCATTTTTGTAGTTTTGGGCATTCAAGATAAACCTCTCCGAATGTAATATTCTGGAATTTCCAGATTCTTCCACAATGACCCAAAAGTATAAAGATTGTCCATACTTCTGCTTGTCCCACTTAAAGCTTGGCATTATGGAAGTTTTGATTCTGATGATTTGTGATGATATAGGATACATTTCACTATTAAGAAGAAGTCTAGGAAAAGTCTTTATAATCCCATGTATCTTTGGACCTGCTGATTTGTTTCTTAAAAAATCTCCTAATTCACTACTAGAGAACTCAAAAAGATCTTCCATAGGAACTTTTTTAGTATTCAAGATCTTAATGAATTGTTGATTTTGAATAAATTGGCACAAGGGATGAATGAATACCCATACTTTTTGTTCAATACTTTTGCAAATTTCCAATATGGTCTTTGTGAACACACCCCACTTTTTGTTTAATCCAATCAAAAATAAGGCTCTACATATTCTTACACTATTCTGAGCAATATAGTTGGAATCTGAGTATAAAGCTGAATCATTGATGTTTGCACAAGATATGAATGCCTGTAGTAAAATATTTGTCTTATGTTGAGATGATTCGGGATCCCCACCAACTTGAAATGGAGAGTTATCCTCTAGTTCAGCTAGCTCCTTGGCTTCTTCGGCTCTGAACTTGATGGAATCAAACTCAGCAGACATTGATATCATACTGAAAATATCAGCTTCAGTGGAAAGAGGATTGATCATCTTTGAAAATATTTCTACGGACTCATTCAGTAAGTAAAAATCAGAGGCGATTCTTCCCAAGTTCTTAGGTAAGAAAATACCAGATGCAGAATCGTAAACAATCATATCAAGTTGGTGCAATCTGGTTGCTGATTCCATGATAATTCTTTTTCTAGCATCATACAATACTGGGTCCAGCTCAAAATCTATCCAGCTCAACCCATATTTCAATGGATTCTTCATCATTCTAATGTATAAATATGTGTAACCTAACCAATCAACAGCCTCCTTAACATTAGTTATGGTACCCAATGAGATCTCTGCGTTCAAGTTATCAGTCACATTACTCAAGAATTTGGATTCTATAGGATGTTGTTGTGTTAGCAATGACAAATAATGATCCAATTTATCTTGAGTTGTTAGCAAAATACCTACACCATATTCTTCAAATCCAGGTCTACCCGATCTACCAAAAATTTGAATAACATCGGAAATGTTCATATCAGTCATACCTCCTTTCTTTGAATCATATATGTTTGTTCCCTTGATGATTACTGCTGCTGCAGGTAAGTTGATACCCCAAGCTAATGTAGCAGTACAAACTAAAACTCTTATAGCACCCTTTAAGAACATCTGTTCAGTAAGATTTCTGTCTGATCTGGACATACCAGCATGGTGGACACCAAAGCCCTTTTCAAAAAGTTCCTTTAAATCACGGTCTCTGGACTGAGTCATCTTTCTCTTGAAATAGGCCTCATCTTCAGCTGATAGCTCAGGAAGAAACATAACATCATCAGCATATGATTGCGCCATCCTTATGAATGTTCTTGCTGATTTCACAGTATCTTTTCTTGAGTTCACAAATACCATCACTTGCTTCCCTTGGTGTACGATTTCAACTAGTTTGTCATAGGCCACATTGTCAAGAGTTTCTCTGCTTTGTGGACTTGTGCTTGTGCCTTTAACCCCAATGATTTGTTGCTCAAGAGGACATGGTCTGAAGGATTGGTCAAAAAAGAACATTCCATTCTTACCTACACATAGAAAATTTTTAACATCTAAGTAATTGGGCAGAGTAGCAGAAAGTCCTACAATTCTAACCATTTTCTGGTTGGCTTCAACATGTCTTAATGTTCTTGCAACTAGTGTTTCAATAACAGGACCTCTATCTTCATTTAACAAATGAACTTCATCTATGATGAGCAACTGTACCTTGTTGATCATATCTGTATCCCCAGTGTTGGACTTTCTAGTAACAACATCCCACTTTTCAGGGGTTGTCACTATTACCTGTGTTTCATTAATTTCATCCTTTGTTAATTGCATATCACCTGTTAATTCACGAACCTTAACTCGCAACCAATTCAATCTTTTATTGAATTTGTCCACAATTTCTGCCGCCAATGCCTTCAAAGGTGCCACATATATGATCTTGAATGCATCCAAATCAACTATAATCTTTTCAATGTCTTCATTTATTCTCAAGTCAGACAATTCATCATAATTAGAATATTGCTTGATGGTATTCAATATGGTTAAAATGGCTATATCAGATTTACCAGCACCTGTAGGAGCACATACTAATATGTTTTCGTTAGAATTATAGGCTGTAGGAAAAATAACAGTTTGAACCTTGTTGAAGCTCTTATATTGGGGGAAACATCCTCTTATTAATCGATCTTGTCTTTGGACTTCCAATAGCTTCAAATTCGGTAGAAGTTCATCCTTTTTGGTTTTCGCTGGTATTATGACCTCTTCAAAATTGTTCTTTTGTTCACGGGTTGTTCCTATAGGTAATGAGTAAGTGTCACCAGAAATGGATAGAATGTTGTTGGCAGCATATTTTTGGTATACATGTGGATATTCATGTAAATCAACACCAATGGACTTTTTCAAAACTTTTGAAGTTGATTGAGAATTAAAAGTGGCTTTATACTTTCTGCTTGAGCTCTCTTCATGTTGTGGTCTATTTGTTTCGTCAAAGTCCTCTTGTGATGTTATTTCGTTTTGAAACTGCTCTTGCTGTTTCAGTAAAATGACGTTAGAATTTGTTATGATCTCACTAATCAAATCAATATTCTCAAACCCCATTAGATCAAATAAATCAGATTGAACTTTATTGTCATTTGCTGTGTTGTCAACAAGAATCCTAATAATCTCTGAAAATAATTGATTAAAATCTAAACCTGTTTGATTAGATTTTTTTATTTTACTTATAATGTTGTCGTATATTCTATCATATTCTTCTATTTCCTCCATATCTTTAATTTTTATTTATTTAAAAGAATAGGCAAAGTAAATCTTGGTTGTTATCAACGTTGTCTCATTTCTAGTGTAAATAAGTTAAGTAATTTTACTAATAACTTAGAATTGAATACATCAATCAATCTAATATAAAAAATTACCACTGAACGAGACAGAGTGAAAATAGAAAATACCCTGAGCTAAAGATTCTTACTTCCGCTAAGTGATTATCTCCGAACAGGATTTTTCTCTTAAAAAAAAAATATGACAACCAAAAAAGGTGATGTTATTTATTTAAAAAAAAAATAATAATACATACTAAGAAGAGATGATTAACACCAATACACACCGTATATAAACACATACATAATGAATCCATTAACAAAAAGATTTATAGTCTTATTTAAATACACAATAATATGTCTGTTAGCAATTGCTGCTGTTGAATACTTTAAATATAGCACCAAAATTCATTATGACTGGTTCCATTGTACACCTGTTTACGAGCCTATAAGCTCTTCTAACAACATACAAAAAATCTTTGCTGTAGGTGGTCCTTCCTGTGATAAAAGAGGTCAAATTAAAACTATAATCAAGAGAATTGGAAGAGATTTCCCAGTGAATACAGAAAGAAAATCTTTCTGTGTCATTGAAAACAAGTCTTTACCTTATAAACACTACCCTATTGAAAATGGCAACAAAGGCGAACCTGGGTATTATGCCTTTATTGCCTCAACCGGTGACCATGATGATATGGAAAAATTAGAAGACCTATGTCAATCTGCATCTATGTTCAACATTTGAGATATATATGTACTAATCTAGTTTTGGTTTTTGTTATTATCTTCTTTTTTTTTTAATAAGCGTTTATTTTGATTGATACATAGGACATATTTTACTGGTTTTAATGTGACCAACCTGTCCACAAACTTTACATGTTCTAGTAGCAACTTTTCTTTCTTTAGTAGGGGTACCTCCGTTAGCATTTGCTTCACTACTGTCAGTATTCTTCTTTTCCTTCTTACTTCTTCTAATGGCTTGAGCCTGGGTAACAGCTATTGATCTTTTGCTTACTTCACTAAGCTTCTTAGTCAACATTGCATGTAACTTGTCTGTTTTCTCCTGGTCATTTTTTCCTAAAATGTATTTCTTTGCATCATCTTTCAACAGTTGTTCAGTATCCAAAGATGCTTCAAGATTTTCATAGTAGGCAATGTAGGCATGTATCAAAGATGGATCCTTTATGTATTGAGTCTCTCTGTGAATAATACCATTGGCATCTTTTTTCTTACGCACAAATTTCATTACCTTACCCTTAGGAGCTTTAGAACTAAAGTCAGGAATCTTTTTAAAGTGAGTAATATTACTTAGGTTGGCGTTTTGTCCCAACTGTTTATAAGGATTCTCAATGGATAGCGACAACTGTTGTCTATACCATACTCTCTTCATTTCTTCTTCATATGTCAACTTATTTGATTTATCATCTTTTTTCTTAGACATGTAAACAGATTTTGGAACATTAACTGGCTTTGCAACCTTCTTCTGGTCTTCATATGACAAACTGTTGTACAACTCCTCTTCAGCTGAATCCTTCTTAGCAACTGTTGTTGCTCTTAATAAATTGAACCCTTCTCCCAAACCTGTTGGATCCCCTTCACCAGTGATTGCCACAGTTGTTCTAAAGTTGGTAGAGTTGATAAAGTTCTTAGATGTATTCCAAGGAGCTAACTGTTCTTCTAAATTTACTTGCTCTTCATCAATATTGAACAATTTGTTATCTTCTAAGAACTTTTCATGTTCCAAAACTTGATCTTGCATAGCAACATCTTCGGGTGTTATTAATTTTTCTAACTGCTCATCATCAGGTAAGGTTTCACTCTCTTTTAATTTCCAGTAACCAGTTCCCGATCTCTTCTGTCTTTTAAACTCAGGATCTTTAATTTCTGAATATCTATAAAATTTCATGAATTCTTTCAACTTAGTCTTTAAATGAAGATCAGATGAGTCTTTGAAGTGAGCTTTTATATCTTTCAAGGTTAATGAATTTGTTGGTGAATTCTTTATTAATTTATAGGCTAAAAGTTTCAATCTATTCTTGACTATTGAGTTCATTTTTCTAGTGTTTGGTCCAGGATATTCATTAACTGGCATGGTTTGACCAACAGTATACAAATTATCAATCTTTCTTAAAAAGTACTTTGGTGGTCCTGTAACACCTCCACCTTGAGACTTTACCAATAAATAATCCTTGTATCTCAGCTTGTGTGGGACTATAGGAGCACGAATCATGTTATTGAACATGGCAGTTAGTATTTCCCCCTTCAAGACTTGACCATAATTCCAAAATGGCGATTTATCTTGAGTTCCTAATATAATATTTTCACCTATGGATTGTTTAGGCTTATACTGGTCGTCTTCATCCTTCTTTCTATAATAGTTAACAATTTTAGTGTTCATACCGAATTTTGACAATCCTGATGGATTCTGTTCAGAGTGTTCTAGCAAAAATACAGGAGCTGAGTCACCTAATGTCAAGTCACTAGTTTTCTCAAATATTTCTGACACATCTTTACCCTTGTCTCTCTTTCTCTTTCTATTCTTGATTTTCGTAAAGCTCATTACAGAACCAGGCCTCAATTTATCAAAGAATGGAGTTTGTTTATGTGCAAATCTCGTCTTTTCATCAGCATTGACACTCTTGTAAAAAGGAACTTGTAACTTACTAGCCGGTGTTGAGTGTTGAATGTTCAATGTTCCAACATTTGTTCTAATTTGTGATTTGTAATTCTTTCTTAATAAGTCGTACGTTGCATCGTTTGATATGTTAAATCTTTGTTTAAGGACCTTTTCATTAACCTTAAATGTGTTATTGGATTTTTTCATAATTTTGTAGGGTTTGAACGTTGTCTTGTCAAAGGAATCATCCTTTATTTGTTCCAAATGAATTCTTTTATCTCTTGGAGTTATTATAGGTTTGGAATAATTGGATAAATCA
Source organism: Hanseniaspora guilliermondii (assembly GCA_036287555.1). NCBI lineage: Eukaryota > Fungi > Ascomycota > Saccharomycetes > Saccharomycodales > Saccharomycodaceae > Hanseniaspora > Hanseniaspora guilliermondii. The sequence continues at coordinate 1,128,643 of CP143016.1, read as the reverse complement.
CCAGCAATCAAATCATCATCGTTCCACAAAGCAGTGTCGCCACTACTGTCTAAGCTCTGTGACTCACTTTCAGACTCGCTATTAAACTCATCAAATACTTGTTGAGCATTTAATGTGTTGATTGAAAACCCTGTAGGACTCTTACTGTCTCCTGTATCTTCTCCCAAAAGTTTATCAACATTCCACTCATCAGTAGAAAGGGCATTTAGATGAACATATGATAGCAAAAATTCATTTCCTTTATTTCCTTCCACAAATTCTTCATTTCCATCCATAGCTTCTGATTCTTTTCTATTATCGACAACATCTTTATTGTCTTTATTAAAGAACCGATTTATATCTGGAAATCTTATTTCATCTTGAACTTTTATAACATTTTTTCTGGATCTTGTAATTTGCTTTGAAGACCTCTTTTTGTTTGTGCTAAAGAATCTATGTGAGTCAGCTTGAACAGTTATTGGCATTGTAGGCTTTATAGGCACTAATTCTCTAGTTGGTTTTTGCCATTCATATTCAACAGTTGGAGCCTTAATTAATTGTGATAACTGAAAATTGGAGTTATTGGCAAGATTTGGAAAATATGTCTTCAACTGAAGTTCCTTAAGTTCAAGTTCATTCTTGGGCTTTTTGAAAGAGTTAAGTAATCTTTTAAACTTTTTATTTATGTCTTCATTTGTATTGTGCAGGAAGTTTCTGTGTTCCTCTTCAAGAGCTTTCACTACTTCGTCATTGTTTCCAGAATCCTCAACTTCAAACAGGTTGTCACCAACATCTTGTTTTGTGTCATTATCACCACCATGTTCATTGCCTGATTCGTTCATGCTATCATCCTCAAAATCCGAGACCAATTCATCTTCATCTTCAAAATCTATAGCATCAGGTAAATGTTCAATCTCTCCTTCATCATTGTCGTGTTTTTTAGAGTCTTTATCTTTACTGTTTTGGTCTATGATATTCATTATGTTCATAGACCCAAAGTCGCCACCTAGCAAAGCATCATATGCTTCATCTTCATTCCTTAGGGCATCAGCATTGTGCACATTCATGATTTATTGTTGTCAGTTTTCAATGATTATTTTTAAATATATAATAAATGAAAAAATTACAAAGATTATTTACTTGAACTTTTTTTTTTACTAATATAAAAACAACTGTGCAGAAAAACAAAAAACTAAAGATTTTATTAATCTAGTTTTTATATATTAATCTTTTTTAAGTATAAATGACCAGTTATGCTGTAGATAAATACTGGTTGTTTGATGTTTGGTGTAGATATATATTCTTTTAAACATTCTATAAACCTCATTATTGACAAAAGTATCAAGAAAAAAAAAAGTAAACTTTGAACGCTTCACACAAAATTTTTCCACACCAAACAAAAACCAAAAATATTTAGGTCGGGAATAACACATGCTGGATACCACGCTATAAAAAACTTTCAACTAGATGAAAGGCATGAGTTAACATCTACGTAAATCAGCATAATCTAAGTAGCACTAAATATGACAGATCTAAGTTAAATAATTTCATTCTTGCTGATTGAAAAGTCATCAACTGGTGTAATCATTTTGTTTTTAATTTTGTTAATGCAAGTAGTCAATCTTATATAAACATTATTTAATTGTTACATGTTTAAATATTTGATCAATATAATATTGAAATCGTGGAATCCACAGTAAGTCCATATAGTGAGATATTATAATGATCAATTTTTTGAGTATACAAGGCAACTACATCTTGAAATACAAAGCAATTTAATTCAAGAATAAACATTTCTAATGCTCAATTTTTATTTAAGTTTAAATGCTATAGTAATTTTACTTCTTTATATAAATGGTTATAACTGAATCTCTTGCCACATCAACAGCTTGTTTCAACTCATCTTTTTTTAATAGTGAATATGATTTTCTTTTTTCTGGCATTCTTATGGAATTGATTTCAGATATTATTTTTTTATAATTTCTGAGATCACCGGATCCAGAGAACAATACAACCATAGAGTTACTGGATAAACTCTCTGTTAACTTATGCAACGTCTTTTTCAAGGATTTTATAGCTTGTTGTTCTTTGATTGCATCAACATGCTCGTCCGTCAAAGATTCACTTTTTTGCAGTGTGTCCATGTTATCGTCCAAAATACTTGAAATTGCACTTGTTGATTTTCCGGCAAAGTACCTAGTGTTTTCCAAAGTGTTCAATTTCCCAACAAAAAGAGAGCATGTATCAAGATTTTTGATGATCTTGTTGACTATGTCTTCATCATCATCAAAACTAACAACCTTCATATTAGAATTTTCGTTTAAATTAGTGATGGCTTCATCAGGAGCAAACTTATTGAATACTAATGACTTAACGTTAGATGATTCTTCCAGATTTTTAAAAATTGTCTCTGAGTTCAGATTTAGTCCTATTTGCAACCCTTTGGCCAATTTAAGCTTCACTAATTCTAAACATGTTTTAGCATCAATACATGGATCATGGCCCACAGCATCATTGTTTTGAATTTCCTTACCTAAGTATATGGATGATAAATTTTTTAATGCAGGTTTGAAAGGTGGACCCTTTACATGTTCATATATTACTGCAGTGTCTATAACTCGAGGATGTCTCATCTTCAATGCTTTGAAATCTGATTGAAGAGAATGACCAATAATAATATCCCTAGAATCGAATTGCTGCAGTAACATTTTTTGAACCATTGGCAAAGTATAGTGAGCCTTGGTCATCATTTCCTCTGTAATCCCTGAATACTTGGTTAAGTAATCAATTATAGGGTTTTCTGGCTTGACTAATACATCATAAACCACTATACCATCGAAATTAATTAAGCATAATCGTGTTAATTCATGACCCTTTTCCGTCAAGCACATCTCACAATCCAATGCATATACCTGTTGAATGTATATTCCTGATTTACCGTTAACAGTTTCAACCCAGCCATCTGCATCAACAAGACTTGAATTTATAAGTTCCACTTTCTCTTTCATATTATTATCACTAAAGAATATATCAGGGTGCAATGGGTACTGCAACTCAATCATATCTTCTACTTTAAGCAAAAGATCATTTATTCTTGGCTTTTTTTTTGATAGCTTGTTTATAATGGCATGTTGTTTTTGTTTTGGTAAAGGAACATTTGTAAAAGCTGAAAAGGCTGAGAATACAAAACTTCCATTACCAGGAGCCTTAGAAGAAAGAGTAAGAGTATTTTCCTCTTCAAAAAAAGATTCCTTAGTAAACATTATTTTATCTTTGTCATTCAAAAGCTCATCGAATGAATTTAAACTTTGGCCATTATAGCTAAGATCCTTGGGTTGAGCACCTGGAATTTGAAGTACTACAATTTTTTCCAAGTTCATTCTATTTTCGACTTTGCACCAAGCAGGTTTGTTTTTTTCTGTTTTGTTAAAGCAATAAATGACCAAGTCTCTAATGTCTTTAATTGTCAATGGTTTCTTGTAGCCTGGTTCGATTAAAAGCTTTGGAGGTTTCATATGTTTTCTTTTTAATTTTTTATTTTTTTGATTCATTGAGTCAACAAATGAACCTTCAATAGCAAACTCAATGGGTCCACCAGCTCTTTTTGTTTTTTTATTTTCCGGATGTACAATATTAGACGATGTCATACCAGTAGAATCCTTGGGAGTAACATCTTCTGTTATAACATCATTATCACCAGTTAGAGGCAATACATTTTTTATTACGTTTTGCATTTGAGCAGTATCTTGGTAGTTTGAGGATCTTCTTCTTCTTTTACCAACGTTCAATCCAATGTTCAAATTTGGTGATGCAGAAGACTTTAGAAAAGCTTCTTCATTATCAACAGTTTCTGAAATTAACTGGTCGATTTTTTGAGTTCCTGGAACCATGAGAAATTGCTCATCAAAATCACTTTCAAGTTGTTTCCTCCTTCTAACTTCCTTTTTGTGAGTTCTTTGCGCATCATCGCCGTCGGTATCATCATCACCATCATAGCCAAATTCGCTATCATCGTAATCATATTCACCATCATTACTCAAAATTCCTCTGGTGTTAGAGACGCTGACGTTTTTGTTTGCAAGTTCATTGTTGCTTGAACACTGCGGCATGTTGCTACGCTCCATGGCTATGTTTGTTATATTATTATCCAGTAAATTTTTGTTATCGTTATTATCAACCATTGAATTAGCATTTATGTATACATTGCTTTCATCCATATTCATCTTTTCCTTATGAATAGTGTTTGTATGGTTTGAGAGCGTTGGGATTAATGGATATGTGTCGCGACTGGGGGTTTCAACTATATTATTATCATTAATAGTAATTTGATTTGATGTTTGATTGTTGTAAAAATTAGAGTTGGAAGATGACACAAACAAATTTTCTCCATTAAGTAGGGGTTTGTTTAAAGTATTCCCACCTGCAAAAAAATCATTTTTTTCTAAAGATTCATTTGTCATGTTTATATCATTCTCTGGTTCCATGCTGTTGTCTTTCGCTTCTTCATCAAGCATATCATTGTTATCTTCATCATCTATATCACCATCATCATCAGATATGAGCATTGCTAAATCTCTCAACTTTTTTTTACTATTGAACCCTGTTAGCCTACGTAAGGCCTTTTTTTGATAGTTTCCAATCTTTTTGAGTCTTTGCCTTCTATTTGAGGCATTTTCACTTGCTTTATTGTATAGTCTCATAGTATTGGTAACGGTTCCAGTATCTAGATATCCTTTAGAGATGCCACCTAGGTATTTATGTCTTTTGTTGTTGCTTCTTATCCCACCACCGGGTTGATGAGACTTATCTGCATACTTTTTATTGGTTGACTGTAATAATTTATTTCGTGTAATCTTCTTTTTCCTTAAATTTTGGATATTAAGATCGTTTCTAGGATCCCAGTTTTTAGTTTCATAATCTGATTCCATTATTTAACTTTAAAATCCAATTTTTTTAAATAATTTTTTTTTTTCGAAGCAAGAATATATTAAAGTGGATTTATATTCTAATTTTATTAAAAAAATATATGTACCTAATATCAATTATTATATTGGTTACCTCCAAGTAGAAATTGTTTGATTTCTAAAGTGGATCTGTGGTATCTAATGCCTAAATTATGTTGTGTGAATAATCTAATATAAAAATTCAGAAAAAAGAAAGAAAAAAATCACACTAATTTTAAGATTTGAAAATCATTTTCGCTTCAACATCACTAGGGGAAGAATGCTTGCTGCTTAAATTTTTAGTGAAACGCGAAAATGAAGTCTTCTAATACTCATAAATCCAATAGGCAAATATAATTCCTTCAAGTCAGGATTAAAAACAACTACAGATATTTACAGTAAGTTATATATAATTTTTTTTTTTAATAATCCCCAAAGTTATGAATACCGATGTCAACATCGGCTTTGAAATCTGTATCAGCTTTGTTTTTAGCTCTTAGCAATTCTAATTCTTTCAAGTAACCGTCTTCAACACCAGTAACGTAGTTACCTGTGAAGACACCAACTTCGAATTTTTTAATATTATCTGAAGAGCAACATTCAATTAAATCTTCTAAAGTTTGGTAAATGACAGCATCACAATGAAGTTCCTTGCAAATTTCTTCATCAGTTTTATCATAGGCAACTAATGCCTTAGTGTCAGCAAGATCAATACCATATATGTGGTTATATCTAATAGGAGGGGCGGCAGAAGCAAAGAAGACCTTTTTGGCACCAGCATCTTGAGCCATGTGAATGATTTCTCTTGAGGTGGTACCTCTAACAATAGAGTCATCAACAATCAAAACGTTCTTGTCCTTAAATTCAGATTCCATGGCATTCAATTTCTTTCTAACTGAGGAGACTCTTTCCTTTTGGTTTGGCATGATGAAGGTTCTACCAACATATCTGTTCTTGACAAAGCCTTCTCTGTATGGTTTGTTCAATTCTATAGCACACTGCAATGCAGCTGTTCTGGCAGTATCTGGAACAGACATAACAACATCAATATTTTCTCTACCAACAATTTGTTCAACTCTGTGAGCAAGCTTGACACCCATTTGTAATCTAGTGTGGTAAACAGAAATCCCATCCAAAATAGAATCTGGTCTGGCAAAGTAGACGTATTCAAAAATATCTGGTCTGTATGAGTTTGGAGTGACAACTTGTTTGAAAATAGGTTCTGTACATTCTTTAGGAATGATGACAGCTTCACCAGGTTGTATGTCTCTGAATGTGGTGAACCCATGAGCCTTCAATACAACAGATTCAGAAGCCAACATGTAATCCTTAGTGTTGGTGTCTTCATTGTATCTTTCACCGAATAAAAGTGGTCTGATACCATTTGGATCTCTGAATCCAAACAACCCATATCCGGCAAGCATACCGACACAAGCGTATCCTCCTCTACATAATCTGTAAACACCTTCTAATGCTAAGAAGATATCTTCTTGGTTAACTCTGTATTTGTTGTGTTTTTCTAATTCTGAGGCAAAGACATTTAATAAAAGTTCTGAATCAGAATCGGTGTTGATATGTCTATGAACAGTTTCATCCATGTATCTTTTTAAAGAGTGTGGGTTAACCAAATTACCGTTGTGAGACAAAACAATTCCATAAGGTGAGTTAACATAAAAAGGTTGAGCTTCTGAATTAGCAGATGACCCAGCAGTTGGGTATCTCAAGTGAGCAACACCCATTGATCCTTGTAAACCAGCCATTCTTTGTCTGGTAAAGACATCTCTGGCCATACCGTTACCCTTGCACTGGTACAATCTACCCCCTTTACCACATGTTGAAATACCAGCTGCATCTTGACCTCTATGTTGTAAGAATAAAGAGCCATCAAATAACTCCGGAGCAACAGCTTGGTTTTGATCAGCTAAGGCAATACCTAATACACCACACATGTTTTAGTTAATAATTTTTATCTGGTTTTTTCCTATAAATACTTCTTTCTATATTTAGTCCTGACTCAAAGAAAAAAAGTATAATACACTATATGGATAATAGAGATGTGTAAGTGATGTATAAAAATTGTAGTAAATTTTAAGTGAACAGAAATGTTTGTCTATAAGGATCAGAGTTTCGAATTTTTTTTTTTTTCAAAAAAAAAAAAAAAAGTACTAATCTAAAAAAAAATTAAAAAAAAAAATAAAAAAAAGTCTCAAATACTTTGAACTTCTCTTCAATATTTATCATTAGCCTTTCGGTATGGGGGAAAAAATACATTTATCTACAGACAAAAAAATTAATGTGCCCTACTTGAACACACAACCTGAAGAAAGGAAATATAAAAACATCATTGAATTTAAAAGACTATTTACAAAGAGACACACTATATACTTACAAAAACAAATGTAATATAAAGTATTACACTATTAAAAAACGTTTAAAAGGGATAATTATTTAACGGCATGTTTAAGCATTATTTACTCCTTCAGTTTTTGTTTTTTTTTTCTTATCTTCAAGTACTTCTTCGTCTAATTGATCAATATTCTCTTGTATGTTCCACAAGTTTTTGTATAATCCATTATGAGATAGCAAAGAAGTATGTGTACCCTCATCAACAACACGTCCATTTTCCAGAACTATGATCTTGTCAGAATCCAGAATGGTTCTTAATCTATGTGCAATGAAGACAGATGTTTTTTGTTCATTAATGGAACTTAAACTGTTCTTGATTGTTCCTAAGAGAGATTGTTCAGTGTAGGTGTCCAAAGCACTAGTGGCTTCATCGAAGAACATGATTGGTGTGTCCTTCAACAACACTCTAGCTATGGCCAATCTTTGCTTTTCACCTCCACTTATCATCAAGCCTCGTTCACCAACAACAGTGTTTAAGCCATTAGGTAACTTGTTCAAGAAGCTTGTCATTTGAGCATTTTCAACGGCCTTTCGGATTTGCTCATCTGTTGCATTAACATTACCAAACTTCAAGTTTTCATAAATAGTATCATTGAAGAGAGGGCTATCTTGTGGGACAACACCTATGTTTCTTCTCAAGTTGTCTACATCCAAGTCCTTGATATTAATACCATCTATGAAGATATCACCCTTTATAGGATCATAGAATCTAAAGATTAATTTCAAGATGGTTGACTTTCCTGATCCAGAAGGACCAACAATACCTGTTTTGCAACCTTTAGGGATGATGAATGAACAATCATTTAAAATTAATCTTTCAGGACTATAACCAAAGGTGACATTCTTGAACTCTATGTCATATGGTAAGCCTTCCTCTTTAGCATTTCTTAATATCAGTCCCTTACCATTATTTTGGATCTTGACTGGATTCTCTTGTAATTCAAATAAGTTTTCCATGTCCACCAAGGATTGTTTCAATTCTCTGTAAACAGAACCCAAAAAATTTAATGGAACAGATAGTTGGAAAACTAGTTGGTTAACCAAGACCAAATCACCAACAGTCATGTTGCCCATGACAACACCTTTACAAGCCATGTACATCATTAGAGTTAAAGCTGAAGTGAAAATAAAGTTTTGACCTGAATTTAAGAATGCCAAAGATTGTGAGACCTTGACCTGTGAGTCTCTGTAGTTAGTTAGGTTTGTGTTGTACTTGTTTGCAAGCATGGCTTCATTGTTGAAATATTTTACACTTTCAAAGTTCAATAAGGAGTCAACAATTACAGAGGAAGCCTTGTTGTCAGCCTTGTTGGCATTTCTTCTGAATTGGGTTCTCCAAGCAGTGGTTCTGAAGGTGAATAGTGCGTATAACAACATTGTTGTGAATGTTACAGCAGCAAATGAAGATCCAAACTGATAGGTCAAAATACCACAAACCAATGAAATTTCAAATGTGATTGGGATGATGTGGAAGACCATGGCACTCAAAACATAAGAAATACCCTTTGTACCTCTATCCATGGCCCTGGTCAACCCTCCAGTTTGTCTGGAAAGATGCCAATTCAAATCCAATTTCATTAAGTGCTTAAAAGTTTGTAAGGATACCGTCTTAATTGCATTTTGAGAAACTTTGGCAAAGACAGCATTTCTTAACTCACCAAACAATACAGCACCAAATCTGGACAGCCCATAAGATAGAATGGTTATGGCAACAGCTATAGGGAAAGCATTGTCCTTAACAAAATCAGCAGATTCATCTGAATCTCCATTCATGTCATCAATGATTTTTTTGAAGAAAAATGGAACCTCAATGTTTAAAACCTTTGCCAACAGTAAGAGAGAAAAACTAACAACAACACGAATCTTGACAGCCTTGTTGTCCTTTGGCCAAATGTATTTGAACAATGTCTTCAAAATTTTGATTTCAGAAATTGATTTTGGCTTTTGTTTTACTTGATTGTTGATGGTTCTGCTTTGGTGGAAGGATCTGAATGAAAACTTGTTTATATTAAATATAGAGAACTTATTACATTTTGATGTGAAATAAGAGTATGATCTTGAAGAGTTATAAGATTGGAAACTCTTTGGCTTTAAACATGGTTTTAGAAAGAGATTACCTTTAATAAAAAGGTTCTTGTTAACATCATTAAGAATAAATCTGTTAGTCCCCACCAGCATGTTTACTATTAATGAAATATATCTGCTATGGGTTATACAATAGATATTATTAAGGTTTATTACAGTGATTAATAAAAAAATTGATAAAAATGATTTATAGAGAATAATTGAAAATTTATGATTATTGCCAGTTTATGTCCGGTCTTAATAGTGGGTTTTTTCTTTTCAACATTTTGTTTTTAATTTTTCTACATAGTTTATTATTCTAGAAAAATTAAAGTAAACATATATTTTTTTTTATGGGTGATTATTTTATTACGCTACCACATACTTATCTTAAAATAATATGTTTACATTTCAAATATCTATTTAATAGTTTTTTAAGCATCCTTTTTTTTTTAATTAAATTTATCAAATATTTGTTTTTCAAAAAAAAAAATGTAAATTAAATTTATATCTGTTAACATAATTAATTATAAAACATTATTATAGTTCATGTACAGTATTATTAAATAGTTCATTGATCTAATAGAAGTAGATACCAGAAAGTTACTATATTTGTTTACTAAAAGAGTAAATATCAATTTTTTTTTTTTTTTTTTTAACCCCCTTGTGTCTTAGAAATAAAAAAATAAAAGAAAAGGGGAAAATACTTAAAATATGTAACAATAAAGTTATCATTTTGAAATTTGATCAGATAACATCATATCAATCAATTTGCATACAAACTAGAATATAGTTTGATTGGATTATTCAAGTTAAAAAAAAAAAAAAAAAATCAAATAGACATTAGGTAATAACATATATTGTTTCATATACTATTTATTAAGAAATTCCAATGATATAATTACTATAATATCTATTGGCTTTATTTTTGTTGATAATTTTGTTTCATATATGGCCATAAATGATATAATAGATTTTTGGTGAATGATTAAAAAAAAAAAATAAGGGGGGGGATAAAAAAAAAAAAAATAGTTAAATAAGGTCTTAACTTCTGTTTTTAAAACTCATTCTTGTCCAATATAATCCAGTTGTACATTGACTAGAAGTTATGTAGCGGTGCTAAAATTTTTTTTTTTTTTTCTTGAGTTGTAGTGTTCAAATTCATACAAACATTTTCAAACTCTTATATATCATTTTTTTTTTTATATAAATTTTCATTATAGCCATTCAAAGAAGTTCCTTTGCAACTTTCTTTCTTGTTTTTATGTAAAATAAAAAATTTTTTAATCGTAACGTATACTCTTCAAGACTATTTTCGTACATATTAATTCTTTTCAAAAAAAAAAAAAGAGTTCTTTTTATCTTCCTTTGACTTTCTATATATTATTTTTCTTGAAATAAAAAAAAAAAAAGAGAAAAATTGACGAACTACATATCCTTTATACGTAATTAAACATATATCTAACTTCCAATGCATATAATTTGAAAAAATTTCATTTATACTTACTATGATTCCTTTCCTTTGTCCCTAAAAAGAAATAAAGAAATTTTATATATAAGGTAGATGAGACGAAAACTCTTGATATATATAACAAAACCAAGTATTCTTTATCAAACAATAACAAAAAACTTGGTTTTTTATTTCAAAGCTATACCAATATAATTCATTTCTGGAGGTGTTTTCCAGGAAAAAAAAATTTAAAGGATTAATTAATTAAAGCGAAGTTCTATAATTTGAATGATAAGCGATAAACTATCTTGAATCATAGCAATATACCATGTCAGAACCAAAGTTTAGTTCAACTAATAAATCTAACAACGATAAGTTACAAAATACTAATACTTCTAATTTATCGTCGGACTCAAGCAAAAAAATCACCACTAAAACAGACTCTTATGTAAACCCACCGAAAGCTTCGCATGATAACTCTCAAAAATGGAATTCAAATTTAAATGTTAAAACCAATGATTCACCGCTACATAAACTAAATGCACACCTTATAGAAAAAGACACTAAAGAAGCCAAACCAAATTGATATGTTCATATATCTTTGGATAATTACTCAGGTTTAATGCTTTTACAAACCAATCACATCTATGTATTAATGTTCACCGTGTACAACATGATATAAATAAAAATAACGTTATAAATGAAAGAACAAAAAAAAAAAAACAAAAAAAAACAAAATTAAACAAAACTGTATATACTATGCAAAAATATTAAGCTATAAATATTTTTCAACACCATAACCTTCAACAATGGTAAAATCATGATCTTCACCAACATAAGCAATGCTTAAGTTGGAAACAGTTAAAGTTTCATCTTTGAGTGTTTGCTTCAAAGCTGATACACCATGTTTGATAAGCTCTTCCAGATTTTCTTCTTCCAAGTATACTTCAAGATTATTTTCCAAATATGTCTTACCACCTTGTGATCTAGCACCCAATGCTGACCCATACAATTCTATAACATTACCTGTGGGTTGGAATTCATATAGGTGTACACCTGTGTTGTCTTTACCTGCTATCAACAAACCCACACCATAAGGTCTTCCTGAATAAGTTTGTGTTGTCTTTTGTGCCTTTTGAGCTAATAACTCACTTAATTTCTGTATGTTCATATCTCTTCCGTAAACCAATTCGTTATAGGAGACCTGTTGTTTAATGAAATTGGCTAAGATTCTGGCATCTGGTGCTAGTCCAGACAAGGAAAAGCCCAAATTGGTACCACACTTGACTATCTTCTTTTGATAACTAGATAATTTATCATCACTCCTCTTCAAACCCACCAACACAACATGTTTTTTAGATCTTAAACCAACAGTTATTGAGCCTTGCTTGATAGCTTCCATAGCATATTCAACTTGGAATAATCTACCTGTAGGAGAAAAAGTGACTGTATCACCATCATAATTATTTCTGAACATTATTTAAGTAGAGAAAGAATTTATTAACAAATATGAGCCTTTTTTTTTTTTTGGTTATTATTAAATGTTTGGATGTTTAAAAAAGTTTTTTTATTTTTTTTGATTAATGTGTTTTCTCTCACTTTTTATTTTATGTTTTTTTTTTTTTTGCCACCCATTTTTTACTTTTCTAATCGTTCGTACTAAAAAACATAAAATTCAAAAATTGAAAAAAGAATTGATGTATTTACCCTGATAGATTATTTTTTTACTTAAAAAAAATTTGAGCACAATTTTTTATTTATAAAATGCCGCGTGATTTTCATTAACAAAGTATTTTTTTTTTTTTTTTTTTTAAAAAAGAAAATTTTTTTTTTAATTTTTTCTTTTCTGAACAGAAAATCTTACAGCAAGAAAATTTTTCATTTTTTTTTTATATGGTGGATTTTAAACTAGTTCGGTGCAACATAATCTTTATCACACACAAAAAAAAATTAAAACATAAACAAACATCATCTCATTGATTAACAAAATTTTCAAAATTCTCTATCAAACAAAAAAAAAAAAAAGAAAAGTAAAGGATTTAATAACACTTTTATTCATTCAAACAATTATTAGTGATCATTTTTTTTATTTTTTTTTTAATACTATTGAATAAAATAACAATACATTTTCCACAGCTTGATAATAGTTAACGTGTAGTAACCTATTTATTACAACATCATGATGAATTCTATATCAAATAATTATACAGAGGCAGATTCAGTAGTGAAGAAATATATCAATCATGGGCTTTTACTTGTGAAAAACAATTATTTAACCATCATAATTCTAGATTATATTAAGAAATCACATCAAAATGATCCATATAGAACCCTTGTTGAGGTGATTGTTGCTGTTATTGGTTTGTACTACATCATCAGAAACAGTAAAAAAAATAGCAACTCAAAGACTTTGAGAGTCATAGACAACTTATCTCCTAAGGAATTTGATACACTTCTTCAAGAATGGGAACCTAAACCACTAGTTGATGCATTACCTACTGATAGTAATGGTAAATATCAAGAAAAACTAGTTGAATTATTCCAATGGAAATTGAAAAAACAACCTATTGTAACTAAATTCAATGATGATAAAATATCCATCATCACAAATGAAGATCCAAGCTCAGAAAAAAAGGATCTATTTAATCTTTCTCATTACAATTTTTTGAAGCTATTCAATAACAATAAGTACAAACATCGTTTGAATGACTTAACAAGAAAGATAATCAAAAACTGTGGGGTTGGTTCATGTGGTCCGGCAGGTTTCTATGGTAATGAGGATCTTCATTACAACTTGGAGTATGACATGGCCAAGTTCTTAGGCACAGAAAGATGTGTCTTGTATGGACAAGACTTTGCTACTATTTCATCTGTATTGGCTACATTCAACAAAAGAGGAGATATCATAATTGCTGATAAGTTGTGTAATGTTGCCATTCAAAATGCCTTGCAATTGTCAAGAGCCACTGTTTATTATTATGACCACAATGACATGGAGGATTTAGAAAGATATTTGGAAATGGTCTTTGAAGACGAAAAGGCAGATGGCGTTTTACACAGAAGATACATTGTCACTGAGGCCATTTTCCAGCACAATGGTCAAATATGTAACTTGGACAAGATAGTTGAACTAAAGAACAAGTACAAGTTTAGATTATTCATTGATGAAACTCTATCCATAGGTGCATTGGGTAATACCGGTAGAGGGATCACTGAGTTTTATGGCTACAAGGATAGATCCCAAGTTGACATAACTGTTGGTTCCCTAGGTAACAGTTTCTCAGTAGGTGGTGGATTTGTTGCTGGTGATGCCATTATGTCCTTTTTCCAAAGAATTGGTTCAAATGCTTATTGTTTCTCTGCCTCTTTACCTCCATACTGCTGTGGGGTTGCTTCTGATATCATCAAGATATTGGATTCAGACAATAGTTCCATCATTCAATTGAACAAGAACACTCAACTGTTTAATGAACTTTTGACCAAGAAATTAAAAACAGTAAAATCTCATTTCATTGTTACATCTAATGAGAAATCACCAATGATTGTATTGAAGATGTCTGATAAATTTAGAACAAAACTTTTCAACAGCAGTGTATTAACTATTTATGAAGATATGCATCAACAACAAACTAAGCAAAATAAAGTTGTTATTGTTCAAGAGCCATTCCTTCTAGAAGAGAAATTCATCCAAGAAGAAATTGTTGATAAATTAATTGATGAAAAAATCATGATCGGATTACAACCTTATTCTTTACAACATGAATCCTTACCTCTATTGCCTGGGTTTGTAGTTTCAGTGGATGCTAACATGTCTACTGATGACATTGAATACATCACTGATAAATTATGTCTTGTAATTGGTGAAGCTTCCAAGAAGAAGTCTATTTAATTGAATATATATATTTTGTTTTTTACCTTTTTTTTTTTTTTTTTTAGAATTAATTTATCTCATTTTTCATATTTCTTCCTGATTTTTCATTTCCCTATTCAACTTTTGATATTTTTAAGATTTTTTTTTTTCTATCCCTTTAAGAGAAATACACTTAAACTTGACCATACAGAAGTAATACCTTATTATCAACAATCTAAATCACCTACCAAAATAACTCAAACAAAGAAATAACTGGAAACTTCATATACAAACTTAAACATGGTAAACGGAACATCATTGAAAGAAGTTCATAAGCTGATTGAGACTATCAATCCAACATATAACATTTTCAATAAAATAACATCTTTGAATGAATTGCTCAAACAACAGAAAAATACCAACAAACCTGTGGTTAGATATGCTTTGAAGGACAACATTGCATCTTCAGATCTTCCAATGACATGCTCCTCTAAGATCTTGATGGGGTTTCAACCTAAGTACGATGCAACAGTCACTCATCTTTTGAAAAAACAAGACAACTGGGTTAACTTGGGTAAATTGAATCTTGATGAGTTTGGTATGGGGTCTGGAGGTGTTCATTCATCTTTTGGACCAGTGAAGAATCCCTTGTACAACCCCATTCCAGAATCTGTGATGGACTCCATAAGAAATAAAACAAAATGTGATATAGATATTGATTATTCTGAAAATAGAGTCACTGGCGGATCATCTTCAGGGGCAACTGCATTGGCATCGGCCATAATACCTAAATCAAACATCAACGATGAACGAATAGCACACTTTACTTTGGGTACAGACACAGGGGGTTCAGTGAGATTACCAGCTGCATGGTGTAACATATCAAGCTTCAAACCATCATATGGGAGGATTTCTAGATTTGGTGTGGTACCATATGCCCAATCATTAGATACAGTTGGGATTTTGTCTGCGGATGTCAACACCATAGAAACTGTATATGATGTTTTGAACCAGTATGATCCAAAGGATCCAACAAGCATGAACGAAAGCATAAGAAACGAGTTGAGCTACATTGATAGATTTGACGAGATCCATGATTTTGTGTCTATCGGTGTCATTCAGGAGTTCAACATATCTGGAATACCAAACTCAACAAATGAAATATACACACAGGTGTTAAGTGAGATTTTTTCAGATGAAAAAAATTTTGATTTGAAATCTGTTTCAATAGAAAAAATTAATGAATCATTGCCAATATATTTCACCATAGCCCCTGCTGAAGCATCTTCAAATCTAGCTAGGTTTGATGGTATCCGCTATGGCCCTAAAGTTGAAGATAAAACAGATGTCAATATTTTTGAAAACACAAGAAACTTGTTTGGTGATGAGGTTCAAAAGAGAATTCTACTAGGTAACTACAATTTGTCCTCTGAAGTGTATGAAGACAAATTCAAAAAGGCTCAAATCTTAAGAACTGAACTCATTGAAGCTTTCAATAATTGCTTCAAGGACAAGCACCCTCTTTACAACAGCACAGATACCATGAGTGATAAAGTTGATGTACTGATTTCATTGACTGGAGTTGATAAAGCTCCATTGCTTTCAGAGTTTTTGAGCTCTAACTCTGTATCCCCATTAGATGAGTTTTGTAATGATGTCTTCACAATCCCCATGTCATTAGCTGGGTTACCTTGTATTTCCATTCCAATAAGAGATACTGGCATTTCTATTCAAATAACAGGCCAGTATGGTTATGATAAAAAAGTGCTAGGTATAGCGAAGAAGATTAAGTCAAAATTCTTAGATTAAACAGTAACAGTATGTAAATGAAAATAAATTTAAAAAATAAAAAGATTATTTCATCAATTTATGCATTAGGAAAAGTCCTTTATATATTTTTCAAGTATATTTAAGGACTCTGCTTTATCATTGTCAAGTCTAATATTCCAAGTCTTATTAAGTATATCAGAAACGCACTGTTGAGCTAGATCTATGGATTTATGTTCACATTTTTCACTTAATAATTTAATCAATTTCAAAAGTTTATCCTCGTCACATTTGACTTCAGGTTTTAGATTTTGAATACTTTCGACTACAGGTTGTTCTTCAACAAAATTTTCAAGAAGTTCATTAGTTGCAAAGTTTTCCAATGGCGCAGTATTTGTTGTAACATCTTCAAGTTGTTTCGAATCCTCAGCAACTAAATCCGCATCTTTGCTGTCATCATTATTATCATCATTGTTTTCATCACAGTTTGGTAAGAAGACATCAATCCCATTAACAATCTTCAGCTTTTCTCTCAAATCATCTCTCTTTCTACATTGTTTCCATTCATTTGTGAGGTATTGTTCATTAGGTAATAGCATCTCA
Organism: Hanseniaspora guilliermondii; assembly: GCA_036287555.1. Lineage (NCBI taxonomy): Eukaryota > Fungi > Ascomycota > Saccharomycetes > Saccharomycodales > Saccharomycodaceae > Hanseniaspora > Hanseniaspora guilliermondii. Next base: position 1,111,581 of record CP143016.1, on the reverse strand, counting down.
TCAATGAACACATCACTGTTGGCCACCATTTCTGAGGCACTAATGATCTTGTCTCTAACTCCTGTACGAATTGCATCATCATATATGAGCAGTATGTCCTTATAAAATTGTTTTGGCTCAGAATAATACCCATTCCATAATCTTTCTTCTATGGTATCCAGGTCCATGTTAGAAAAGGATACATTGGTGGTAGTGTCTTTTACAAGATTATTCTCTATTTCATAAACTGGTGTATGATAAGCATTTGTCTCAAATAGTGGAACCAAAAGTTCATCATCAATTAACGGCTTTTTAAATTTTTTGTATCTTATTTTCAATAAGTCCATTAAACCAGCCAACTTGACCTTCAACTTATTTTTTAATTTCATATCCGACTTTTTATAGACATCTAAATATTTCTTTAAAGAATCCAATGGGTCTTTATTCTCATCTTCATTAGTGTTGGCCTTTTCAGTTACTGAAGTATCCTCAACAAATGGCAATTCAGGCAATGGGGTTGTTCTCTTGATACTGGTTTCTAATATATTGGATCCACTCTTAAAAAACTCACCTATGGTACCCATGAAAAATGATTCTAATTGATATTTATCTGGATTTCTAACTTGGAATACATTTTTTTTATTTCTAACAAACAAATAATCCAAACTATCAGAGTAAGTTTCTCCTGAAAACAAAACCATAACCTTATCTGAAGCCTGTATACTTTGCATCATACTCTTGAATATCAACTGACAGTTGGAAATACACTCTGCCCATGTATCCGCATTTGGAACATAAAGAATGGATGGCTGTCTTCTCTTGGCTTCGTTGAATGCAGTGATTATTGCTTGATCCATACTTTTCCCAAGATCAGCAAACAAACTGCTAATATCCAAGCTTTGAATGTTGACATTGTCCATTCTATGCAATATTGAACTTGCTATGTAATCAGATCCTGTTCCCTCAATGAACATCAATGGTTTATTAAATCTTGAGTCATTCAAAGATTTGATGAACTCCAGGTTTGATAGAGAATTGTCTATCATTTCATTTTTCAAATAGAACTCAATCATGGATTTATTTTTCTCTTCAGTAATTTGAATTGGGAAAATTTGATTGAACATGGTTTGAGCCTTATCTTCTTGTTTCCCCAATAATGCTTTCAAACCAATTGGAAGAGCCTTGTAACTGGCAGCTCCTCCTTGTCTAGCTGAGCTAGGATTTACCTTTTGTAAAGCAGCGTTGAAATCCATTGTTCCAACAACAACATTCTTGGCATCAATTTGATATTTTCCTGTTTTTTTAGATAATTCTACATCTTTTGGCTTCTTGTAGATTTGCGGATATGTCCTCATCACAGCGGTTAAAGCAGCTTCAACACACAACTGTTTCAGATCAGCACCACCAAACCCGTTTGTTAGCTGTGAAATTTGTTCCAATAACTTCAAATCAAGATTTTTCCAATCTTTGGTATGTATTTGAAGAATCTTGTATCTGGCCTCTTTAGATGGTAATCCAAAGTAAAATTCTCTATCAAATCTCCCTCCTCTTCTAAGAGCTGGATCTAAAGAATCTGGTCTGTTGGTTGCACCAATAACAACAACTTGACCTCTAGAATCCATACCATCCATCAGGGCTAACAATGTGGATACTATAGATGAATGGATCTGCTCTTGTTTACTTGATCTAACAGGTGCCAACCCATCAAGTTCATCAAAAAATATTATGGAAGGTTGAGTACTGATAGCTTGTTCAAACAACAACCTCAACTGTCTTTCTGCCTCCCCTACCCACTTAGAAAGAATATCAGATCCCTTTCTCATATAAAAAGTTATTTTGGTATTGGAATCCTTAGAAGATTGAGCCGCCAAAGCTCTGGCCATTAAGGTCTTACCAGTACCTGGAGGGCCATGAAACAAAACCCCTCTTGGCGGCTGAATGTTGAAGTTTGTGTACAATTCAGGATACAACAAGGGTAAAGTGATCATCTCCTTTAATTGTGTAATATAGTTGTCAAACCCACCAATATCATCAAATGAAGTCTCCTTTGGAATGACTATTGGATCTGTATCTGCAGTGTTTTGTTCATCTCCTGAGGATGATGAATCCGAATCCACCCCAGCCAGCTTTGGAGTATAATTTTTATTTTTATGATGGTGATTAGGTGGAAGTAAAAGAGGTTGATTTAAATCAGCCTTAATAATTGTTGTCTTTATTTCCTCTTTTTTCTCAACAGTTTCCTTCAAAAGTTCTTCCTTATATAGATTTCTCTTTTCATGGTCAAACTTGTTTATTAATGATACAGTATTATTTCCTCCAAATGGACCTGAAGTTTGATATAATCTTCTAGCAGGAAATTCTGATCCAGACAGCATGAACTTAGCAAATGTGTTTAACTTTTTATTGTTTTTCCTTGGTACCAATTCTTCTTGATCTTCAGCATCATCTTTATTAAATTTATTGAAAACATTGATGTCAGAATCAGGAGGAGGTAATTTGTAATCCACTTTTTTAGATCTTTCTCTTAAATGTCTCTTTGGGGACTCAAATTGTTCTTGTTCCTTAGCCAAGTCATTCAGATCATCAACTAAACTATCATCATCAAAGGATTCTTCAGCTTCTTCGTCATCATCTATAAAGTTATTCAATGCAGCATTTTTTTTATAATTGGAGGTTCTTGAAGATGAACGTGTGTTGTAATTTTTTCTTCGTCTTTTATTTTTATACTTGTACTCAAAATCATCTGCATCAGGCTCAGAAGATACTTGATACTCATCATCATAGTCGTCCTTTCTTTTTCTTCTTGTACTACCTATTTCTTCCTCACTATCATCATCAAAGTCTGATTCCTCAAAGTAAGTCTTTCTAGTATTGGATCTTCTAGTTCTTCTGGAAACCACTTCTTCTTCTTCATCATTATCAAGAGTATCATTTTGTCTTCTTGAGGCTTTACGCCTAGGTTGTTGATTCACTTTACTATCATCAAAGCTGATAGCTGAATCATCATCTTCATGATCTTCAATATATTTTGTTTTCTTGTAATCAACAGGTGGTCTAGTTCTAAGTCTATGTCTGCTGTCATCGGCATCATCAGTGTTGTATGTACTATTACCACTTATTTTGTTATTTTCAAAATCATCCAATGGATTTCCCATATAATCCAGTTGGTTACTCATCACCAAATTAATTCAATTGTGCTTTATTTTTTTTTTTTTTTGAAAAATATAGGCAAAATGATATATTTTATTTTATTTTAAAGATATTCGACTGTTGACTGTTTGTCTTGTAAGCCTTTGCTTTTAAATAATTAATTTCTATAAAATATCCACTGAGGATGAAGTAGTAAAGAAAAAAATAATATAGATATTATTGGTTTGTGTGTATTTAATCTAAACATTATGTCAATAATCTTAGTCTGAAATATATCATATTCTCAACACCAAAAAAAAAAAAAACAAAAACAAAAAAAAAGACGTACAACTTGATTTGGGAATAGAAAAAAAAAATGTATTATGTTTTTTGGCAGTTGAGAGTTTCCTATTATGGAAAGTCACATTTTGCTGCAAATTTACCCGGAAACGTAAACCTGACCTTACTCTGTAAAAAATACGAGCAGTTTCACAAATGCTCACATGACCAGTTAGTAACTAGAGGAAATATAAAATGACAAAACATCACCTCAAAGTGATTATTGAATATAATTAAGTTTATAACGAACATTAGTTCATACATAAATATTTTCCCCCCTTCATTATATCTTTATACATTTTTATATAATTTATAGCAACTGAATAATAACAATTATAATGGAAGAACTTTGACACCAGCTAGTTTATCGACTAATGGAGCTATCTTTGGATGCTTTAATATAGGACCTATGATAGGCATTGATCTTAAAAATTGAACAACAACAGAAAAGAAATCACCAAATAGATTTAAAATACCTACAAATTCAACTATAAATCCTAAAAATGTCCATTTCATGAACAAAATCAAAAAAATACCTGTGAAAAAACATAAACTTCCTCTTCTCTTAGTAGGTCTACTGAAAAATATTAATGTCTTGTTTTGTCCGATAATTAAGAATATACCTATTAAAAACAATATGTTACCACTTGCTAATAAAGCTCTATCAAAGAAGGTTATAATACCAAGTATTATCAATACAGTACCAATGATGGTGAACCCCACACCAAACTTTTGAGATTCTGATAGCCACAGCATGAATGTTGTATTATATGAGTATTAATTAAAAATAATAATATTAATAAAAAGAAACTTATATTGTAATGGAAGGTGTGTTTCTTTTTTGTTGTTGTCGTGGATTGATATAGGTGTCTATGTGTATAATTATTATTTTAAGACAAGCTCATCTACAAATAATGAGGAAAAAATCCTAAAAAAAAAAAAACAACAACATCTAGAAAACAAGAAAAAATAACAGAGAAAAAAAAAATGTAAACTGATAGAAAAGCACACACAATGATTTTTACTTAAAAACAGCCGAAACTAAATAAAAATAAAAGATAAATATTCAAGCTAATATATCATGGATAATGATTTAATTCCATCTTTTTTATCATTTCTTTTCAAGAATGGACAAAAGGTAGGTTGTCTATGCGTACAGATATATACAAGACACCGACTTCTTTAACAATACTATACATAACGTATATAGAAAAAAAAAAAAGTATTTTCCCATTTTAAAAGAATAAAAGTTGAATATTATTCCTTTTAAATATATTTGATATATACATGAAGTCATAGGGCTGATTACTTTCTTGAATCAGTAGTGTTCAACAATAAGGCATCATTACTTAACATGACCCTGTTAGGTGAGTTAGCTAATACTTCAGCTATATCTTTGGCTGTGGCTAGTCTCTTCAACTCAACGTAATCCTTAGATTTCTTAATAGCCTCACCAATCAATTCTGCAGATTTGGCTTCACCATTGGCTCTAACAACCAACTGTTGTTTTTCTTGTTTGGCCTTGTCTACAACAAATGCTGCTCTTTGTGCGTCTTGCTGAGCAATTTGTTTGGCTTCAACAGCTTTAGAAAATTCAGGAGAGAATGTCATGTAGGTGATGGATACATCATCCAATAATATATTGAACTTGGCTGCTCTTCTAACCAATGATTCCCTGATTAACTTGGAAACATGCTCTCTTTGAGTTATCAATTGTGATGCATTGAATTGAGCTACAACAGCCTTCAAAACCTCATTGACAATACTTGGTAAAACTCTTTCATCATAATCAGTTCCCAATGTACGGTAAATAGTGGCTAATTGGAACATGTCTGGTTTGGACAAGACTCTACAGGTGATGTTGACCATTTGCAAGTCCTTTGTTCCGGTTAAGGAGGATACATTTCTAGGCTTGGCTCTTACATCATATACAACCGGCTTTTCCAACCATGGTATAGCAATGTGTGTACCTTCAGAGTATATTCTTGGCTTAATTCCTTCAAGTCTACTGTACATTATAGCTCTGTGACCACCTTCAACATTAAAAAGAGAGTTGTTAATCAAGACAGCTCCTCCCAACAAGGCTGCCAATGCCACACCTGAAAGTATAGAACCCTTTGGCATGTTGCCTCTAGGAAATGGATTAGGTCTATTTCCTAGATTAGGACCACGTAAAGGTTGGTTTTGTAAGTTTTTGATTCTGTTCATCATTCTTTCATAATCTGAGCTCATTTTTAAGGATTAATAAACAACAAGGGTAACGAAGAAGTGGTTAATTTAAAAAAATCTGTATATATACTATGATCTGGTTATTTTCTAACAAAATAAGTAATTAATGTGATCTGTGCTTCATCACTTATTAAAATATTAAAATGTGTGTTTGTTAATTAATATATATGATATTCCGTATTCAATATTATAAATAATTTGTATGTTTTTTCTTCAGGGGCGAAAAGCTCTCTGTAAAGATTTCGACAAGAAAAAAAGAAAACAAAAATTTTTTTTTCATTTCAATTCCTTCTTCACGTGATGTATAACCACATTGATTGCTTAAAGATATTGAAGTATATATTATGTGTATAGAATAATAAGAAGCAAAATATCTTAAATCATATCAAAAGACCATTCGTTCTTGGAATTTAATACGTCTTCATCATCTTTGAATATTAAATATTCATCTGTTTTGTAACCATTTATAGCACTATTCTTCTTACTGTCCTCCAAAGTAAACTCTGCCTTTGATAATCCTCCTGCTATTAACAACAATCCTCTACTCTTAATTTCATCAGCTAATTCAGAGCATAATTTGAGCAATTGGTTAGGAATTATGACACCTAACAAATTGTTATTTTTGGCAAAATTAACAACCTCTCGTACAGACTGATAATTGAATCCATAATGAGGTAAAACTTCTTTGTTGACAGCACAATGCAACAGATGATTGGGCGATTCAATTTCAAACTCTCTTTTTTCATTGAATATTATTCCATTCATATTAAACACAACTGGGAATACAGGTTGTTTCCAGTTTAATATTGAACAAATCATATGATTGCTGCTTGAAAAGACAATTTTCTTTGTTGATCCATCACACGTTGTCTTCACATATGATAAAATAGAGCTCAATACATCATCAACAAAATTATCAATGTTGATATGTGGAGATGTTATCTTAACGGGAACGTTTTCAACTTCATCCATAGTTGGAAAACATATTTTCACATCAATCTTATTGTTAGAAGGAAGTATTTTCATTAAAGAATCCAACAAGATATAATTGTTGTTGATATACTCAGCAACTCCAGCAAAATCATGTATCAACTCTGCCACATCATCCAATGGCTTTTTTAAGAACTTCTCCAATGTGCTCCTGTTTAAATCTATCAATAACAATTTGGCTCCTAAAACATCAACACTCAATGAAGGTGCAACCACCACAGTACCATCGTTCAATAAGGTAACCAACAAGGTCAAGTAATTCCCTGATAAACTCGAAGTAACAATAGCGTCATCTGTGTTCATTTCATTGGACAAGTTTGTGTTACTCTTCCAATAAGTCTCTAAATTAAAGACATCAATGTCCCTACTTTTTTGATTGAATGGAAAAATAATTTGGAAATTAACAATCAATTGCCCCATCAACTTCAATCTTGAATCAAGTAAGGGCAAGACTAACGTACCATCGTTTGTAGCAGAATTTCTAGCCTGACTTAACAGCTCATATGATATCACTGTCTTGGCAACCATCTTGGTTCCCGAAATTGAATACAATTCTACATCAATTTGGGTGCCCTTTAAATCCATTAATTGGAAAACAGCTTCATCAACACAATCCCCTACACTTAGAATATCCTTAAATGTGTAACTAGTTCTCTGATTAATTTTTTCTTCACAGCAGAGACCATCATTTAGTTTTAATGATTCAGCAGTTAACGATACATTGGAGGTGTTTCTAGCTTTCAAGAATGGATTTCTTATATGTCTTGAACTTGATTCAACAGGTAATGATATATTTTTGGATATCAAATCACTCGAATGAGAGGTCAATGTGATTCTTCCTAAATTACTCAAGGCAATGGCCTCGGTTTGCTCAGTGTTTAAAATTATACTGCTCAAACCAGAATCAAATTGTAATCTTAGAAAGCATTTTTGTTCCAAAAAATTGTGCCCATATTTCTTTAAGGGGATGAATGGTGGTGGAAGTTGTAAATCTGGTATGTTATCACTATCTGCTATAGAGAAGTTTTCTAGCTCTAAATTGAAATTTGGATTCATGGGGTTTAATAATCCATTGTCATAGTTCATATATTTATCCTTTTTGTCAACCTCAGCATGGAAGTTGATATGCTTAGCCTTGTAAGTTTCATACAGTATGTTAATCATCTCAACTGATCCTTGCCAGCAAGCATAAAATAGGGGGCTCATTGACTTACTATCTCCAATTGTAACATCACAACCACAATCGACAATCAATGATTCTGTAGTATGCTTTTGATTGTTGACTATGGCATATACTATTGGGGTCCAGTTATTAACAGAATCAAAACCATCAGGATCACATCCATGATGCAACAATAACAACAACACGTCCGAAGTAGCCCCATACTCAGCTGCCAAATGAAGCGGCTTATAGCCTTGATAATCAGCAAATGACTTTATGTTTTCATTTTTGTGAATGTTTTCCAAAATAACCTTGATAATCTTGTAATTAGCAGTTTTAGCAGCCAGATTGAGAATACTTATTTGTTTAGAGGTTGACAAATTTTTGTCAACATGCATGTCTATATGTGGGAAGCTTTTCACCAATTGATCAACAACGCTTTGGTTTTCATTTTCAATGGCCAGCATCAATGGTGTTTTGGAACTTGTATCAATCATCTTCAATGTTTTCATTAAAGTGTCTGGATGAGAGAATATCAAGTCTATAAGTTTTATTACTATTTGTAACTTGTTTAATTCGCAAGCATAATGCAGGGGTGTTTTGCCCGATACATCAACAGCTGTAAAGTATTCCAAAAAGTTTTGATTTTCATTGTACATTTTGATGGCAGTGTTGAAAATGAATGATCTTGTATGCTTTTTGCAAGCTGCAGCTTCATGGAAAAAGTTTCTCTTATCGAAAATGTAGCTGTCCTCATTATCAATAAGTAAGTAGTCTATATTGACTTGATTCATGGAATTACAGCTATCAAATAGTATTTCTAAACATTCATCATTGATCTTTTCAGAGCTCACACATAAGAAACATAACTTTGTGATAACTCTTATCATGATGTTCCTAAGAAGAGTATCCATATTCACTGATTGTATTAATTCTTGCTGAGAGAGAATATTTTGAGTAATTTTTTCTGGGAAATTCTTAAGTGCATTTCTTCTGGGTTCAATATCCTTTAATTGGCAAATGCTTTCAATTTCTCTTTTCCATCCATCAATTTCAAGCTCTAAATTTAAGAAGAACACATCTGATCTCTCAACAAATGATTTAGCTGTTGAGTGCTTCTTCCCAGAACCATCTGTTTGTAACTCAAATGTTCCTATATTCAAACTTCCAGGCTTATCAATTTTTTTTTGAGCATTGAGCAATGGTGTGTTTTGAACCATATAGTTCAATGATTGTCTTCTAGATTGCAAGTATGATTCATCTTCTGAAACATAGGCTCTTTCATTCTCCAAGTTTGACTTGGATAAGCTGGAAACCCCCTGCTGATCAGCTTGTTCTCGAATCTCTTCCAATTGAAGCAAAAGTGATGTTGTTAAATCAGTCATCAATGCAATATCAGATGAATGCGTGAACACAGGCTGTATAGACACAACAGTATTTAAGTAGAAGTCTTTGGTATGTGAATGAGATCTCTTATCCCATTTTTTAAGAACCTTCCCAAACCCAGTTCTATTAAGATCAATAAATTGAGTGAGGTGATCTATTTCCCTATGAAATCTCTTTAAAGACTCCAATAGATACTTGTATGAAGATGAATCTTTGCTAACTAATCTACCTGTTTTTTGGTATTGTGAGAATTTCTTTTGTAAGATGTCCAACATGTTCTTGAAATATGTTTCCTTCTCAAGATAATAAGCGTTGACTCTATCTAATTCTCTCTCCAACTTGAAGAAAAAATGAGCTTTGTTATTCTGAAGAACCACATAAACGGGCTCTGAAGAGATTTCTTCGTTTTCAGGTGTGTCAGTTACATTGCCTATGTCATTGCCTTCAATATCTATTTTACGTATGGATAGATGCTTTATCAGTTTTTTTAATTGCTTGTAATTGATAAAGTATCCGTTGTATTCAGGTAATTCCAGTTGCCTGGCCTCCAAATACTTACCAAACTTCATAACGTATTTAAATTTATATATATTGGTGTCCTGTCTGTAATTTATTTCAATCAAATGAATACTTTACTCTACTTTAAATACACAGATGAATTTACTTCTTCTAAGCTCTTAAAGTAGAAGCATTCCATCAATCATCTTAAATAAGTTTGAATCATGTGAAAATAAGTGGCTGGAAGAATCATTTAGGAAAAAAAACAAAAAATAGAAGGGAGGAAAAAAAAAAATGAATTTCATGAATTGTTGTTTTTTTTTTTGAAAAAAAAACTTAATTGCTCTACAAACACGTGTACCTTCAAATAATATTAATTAATTAGTAGGCCACGGAGTTTTTCTCGAAATATTATATAAAAGGAAAGGCTATCAGTATTATACTATTGTATACCACTGCTTCATATATATATCCCTTAATCTATTATGGATAACCATGTAGTTAATAAATAATAACTTTTAATTTTAAATATACAGTTATCGTATACTTTTTTATTATCAACTATGCCTATATATTTGAGCTCTGTTATATTTACCATTGTTATTAACTATGTATCTATTAAATGAATACTATTTCCTGAGCTCATGACACAAACATGGAATAATAATAGAAAAGAACTCATGCTTGTTTAATGGAAAAATATTGACTAATTTAAAAAAAAAAAAACATTAAAGATTCATTCAATAAATTAAAGAGAATTTATGTTTAATAGATCTCATTATTTCATCTTGTTTTCTTTTTTTTTACTAATTATATAAAATAAAAATAAAATAATCAACAAGAAGTTAATCTCTTAATAGAAAAATGTAGAAAGAGATTCAAACCCCTGTTAAGACAATCAATCAAGATCATATGTCTTTCTTGTTTAGTAACTTTTCTACATTGTGAACCATTTCCAATATTAGGTGTTTTGATTAAGCGGGAAATAGATCTAAAGGTTGTTTCCTTTTGGTTTTTTCGCCTGACTCTTTACCACCAGTAGAGGGAAAAATAAACTATTTTTTTTTCCAGACAAATTTGTTTTTTTTCTTTTTTCTAAAACTTTAAATATCTTTTTATATATTTTTTCTCCTACTGATGATGTTCATAATGGCAATTTATTATTATAAATTTTTCAAAAAAAAAAAAAAAAAAAACTATTATAGGCTGTTTTATACAACCAATCACATCCTATAATAATCACTCTACTTAAATGCCAAAATATCCTATTCAATTAACACATAGAATAATTTCAATTATAGGGTTAGGTAACCCTGAGCCCAAGTATCAAAACACCAGACACAATGTTGCTGCACTTGTAATTAGAAAAATGTGGTCTCAATTAGCATCATTAAAAACAACTAAGGCCTTTAAAGCACATACACTCATTGCAAGAACTAGAGCAGAGCCAGGATCCAAACAATTTACTAGACATTTGACCAAGTTTTTTGATGAAAAGGTTATAGCTCATACTAAAGCTGCTTATAAACCAAAGTATGTCTTAGAGCTAAACATAAAGGAAACGTATTTTGAGGGTATTAAAATGATGCTTTTCACGCCCACACTTTTACGTAACATGGACTACGATGGACCTCCATTCTCGGTCTATGACTATGATTTTCCACGTCGGTTTGATTTATACAGACATACCTATTGTTTGGGATATGTGGACAACACATTCATGAACCAAAACGGTAAAGTAGTGGCAAATTTCTTTGAAAAACAGCAGAAATTCTTTGAAGAACAGGTGAAGGATGTTATTTATTACTTGGATGGTGAACCAACTGATGACTTTACATTCTCAAATTACATCATGGCGGATGATGTGGAAACTCCTATAGGTAAAGTAAAAATTAGAGACAAATATTCATCAGATAGAGGACATAATGGATTAAGAGACTGCAAAAGATACTTGGGGATCTATGAAGACATACCATATGTCAAGATATCTGTGGGGATAAGTCTAAAAAATTGGGAAAATGACATTTTTTCGGAGCTACTCCTTAGAGACTTTGTACTTGGGGAGTTCACTCCAAAGGAATTAGATTATTTGAATAATGAATCTATCCCAATGCTTTGGGATGAGCTACATAAGTTAGAGATGATTGTTGCAGCTAAGTGATTACCATATAATATTGATTTATACATCACTCATGTTGAATATCAAAATACGGGTACTTGTTCAAGTCGTTAATAGGTGTGTATAAAATAAACTGGTACTTCTGCGATACATTCAATGGAAGTGTTACTGTATAAGACATTAACAATGAATTCCAAAATTGTTGGTTGAACATGATCCTTAGATTAAATCTAAGTTCATGAATAATGAATTTAGACATTTCAGCTTCAATATAAATATGTATGAAAATACTCTTAACTTGTAAATTTGCATCAATAACATTTTTTCTTACAATAGCAGCGAACTCATTAAAGATATGAAGGCTGATATCTTTGATAATAGTTGATTGAAGATTAATATCATCTGAATTTCCATAATCATCAATCATTTCATCTCTAGATAAAGTCTTTAACTCGTTGTACAAGGTTTTGTTGTTTAATTTGAAGGATAGTACATTGTATGTGAATTTATTGTTTGTACTATCTCTAACAATGTCTTCAATGTAGCTTTTTTCTAATGTTAATAAATTCATAATATATGTTCTTGATATATCTTCTTTTTCAAATTATAATTTTGGTTTTATTTGATAAAAAATCTTCCGTTTTAAGTAAAGATTTTTTTTTTTTTACAATTTCCTGTTTAATATATTTGTTTTTTTTGTATTTTTTTTTTTATTATGAGAAAGCAAGAAAGCGCGTTTTGGAATTTCCCTGTTGTTTATTTTTCTTAAAATGATATCACGAAATTAAATACAAAAAAATAAACCATCAACAAACTTAATAAACCATACACTTCACCAATAGTACATTTAAAAATTTTTAGGTGCATATTTAATTTTTAGATATATATATATATATACAACTAAAGCATGACCGTAGTTAATTCAGTTTTAAGTGAAGTTAAACTGTGCATAGTAACTAATGAATTTCAAAGTGCTTCATTTACCAAAAGGTTATCAACATTAACAAAGCTATTGAAAGATTGCAACAATAAACCAGATATAATATATATTGATGATTTTCTTTTAGAAGAGGATAAATTGACTTCTGAAACTCAACATCAGTACATTGAGAAATGCTTTAGAAGATTTAACAATCATGTAATATGCATACCATTATTTGGAGCTGATCATGATTTGAAAAAAGCAGAATTTCATGAGAGTTTACTCTGCAGAATAATGAGATTCATGCTTCATATATCAATTGTAAATGAAAGCTGGCTGAATGATTTACAGATTGTATACAATGATTACATTGCTAACCTGAAGAATGTAACCACAAAGAAAAAGGTAAAGCCCTTAGCAGTTGGTAAAACTGAGAGACGCTTTGATGATGAATTAGCTAATGTAATTCCTTATAGATCTTGTATTTTAGAGAAATTGTCTCCTAATATTGATGAGAAACATATAGCAATGTTGGAGATATTATTAAATTTTGTTGATGTCAATACAGAAAATAAACCAACAACTCCAACCATAGATGGAGAATGTTATATTTTACCTAATGATCATGAAATGGAATCTGCATCAAATGGTATTCAAAGTAATGGAATTCCATTAATACAATTAAAAACAGTGTTTGAACAAATACAAAGTTTTGTCACCAAAAGAAATGCAAATGAAGTATTTAAGGGTTCACAATTTATTCTCTCTTCAGAAATTTTGACTTTTCAATCTTTGGCTTCCTTATTGAAGTTGATTATTACTAAACTTGGAGGTGAAATCATTGGAGATATGTCTTCTGCAAAAAATATCAATGATTTATACTCTGTAGAGGATACCATCTCCAAGGATTTGAATTATGTTATACCAGAAAACAGATGCTCTTTGTATTATGTACTTGAAAGGTGGGGGTTGAATGTTGAATCCAAGGGCATTGACTCAGCTTACAAATTTTGCCATCACTACCCATTTGATAATTTAAACATAAAGAGGAAAGATCTCAAGCATAACTCAAGTCTACAATTTTCCTTATCTGGATTTTTCGGTCACAAAAAATTCATGGCTCAATCATTGCTTAAGAAATTGAATATAAATGTTGTTAATTACATGACATCATCCTTTACTGGGTTATTTGCATATGCCAACTATGGAGATAAATATAACTTTTGTATTAAGAAGGGTATCAAGATTATTAATGCAAAATGCATTGACCAGATTTATTTTGATGCATTGCTAGATATAGAGAACGACTACTCTGGTGAAGAGATGGAAACATTTTTATGCAACACACCTAATATCAATATAAGGAAGAAAAGGAAATACTTCATGCAGATGAAGCCATCAACATCAAGTGAACAAGTAACTGTGGTTGATTCTATGGTAGTTTCCGAAACCCCTTCAAATGAAGTAGTTTCACAAAAGAGTCAGAGTGTGAATCTTCAAGAAAATGAAGAGAAGACAGTTTCAAGTACATCAGAACATAAGAAAGAATCAAGTATGGACAAAAGGCTAAATAAAGACGATAAATCCTCAACATCTCAAGATGGACCATCTTTAAAAAGAAAGTTGGATACTGAAGAGAATGCATCACAGAGTTCTCAAAGGTCTAAGAAGGCAAAATCATCAGTTGAGGACATGTCCATATTTGAGTCAATAGCTGAACGTGTATCATTAGCTGGTGGGAATAACAGTGGATTGACTTATCAAGATACTGGAAAGCGTCTGAAGGTAATATTAACAGGAATAGATTTGAAGTCTGAGACCACAAATGCTAACTATGTTTATATGAGTGGAATAAGAAACAAGGCAGATTTGTATAAGACAAATCTGTACATATTAGATAAAATGGGATTGGAAATATGTGAAGACAAAAATTATGAGGACTGTGATGTAATAATAATAGAGAAAAAGACCAGTACATTTTATGAGTCACTGGCATACAAAAACATTCAATATTATGTTGGCATGCAATTCATAGAGAGTTTATTAGAGAAGGTTTACAAGAGAAAGAAAACCATATCATTAGACTTGAAAGATTATTGGTACAAGGAGTTGTCAAGTATGTCAGAGTTCATTAAGAATCGTGAAGAATTGAATGGACAGTTAATATTTGAAAAGTTGAATGTTGAGAACTTGGTATTGTTAAATCCAAATGGGAATGAGAAGCATGATCCAAAGGAAATTGTCTTTAAGACACATGGGTTTAGTAGAAAGATAGAGATTAAGGGCTTTGATAAGAGATTGTTTAACATTGACAATTTGTGTAAGCATAATGTTTACAACTTAGTGGTTGTCAATAATACTGTGAAAACATTGAACAGTGTAATAGGAGAATTCAAAAAGAGCCCCAAACTTAAGGAGTATCAAGTAGTTGTGGTAACATGGGAAACAATAATGAAGATGCTATTATCAATGGATGTCAATAACATTCTTGATGAAAAGAATGTACTTGTGAAATCACCATAAATTATAATGTTTTATATTTCCTAATAGAGTAATGAAAAATTTTCTTTTAAATTATTTTTTTTTTTTTTTTTTTTGCTTTCTTGAACAATAGATTAAATTGAATATTGTCAATGATTATTAATAGAACAAAATATTTTTTCTTTCTTTTTCTTTTTCTTTTTTTTTTTCAAAAGTTATTGTTTTTTTTTTCATTTGGTAAAAGTTGAATGAGATGTTCATCAGGTGACTGTACTCTAGACTGAAATGATGACCTAAAGAATTATTTCTTTAAATAGAATGATTATTGATCAAATTAATAATATATAAGTTTATAAGAGTATATAGCTATGTAAAATTTATAAAGATGATGCATGTAATTTAATCAATATTTTCCGAATTTTTTTTATATCTATTTGTATGTTTTTGTTTCATTTGTTAATAACTAATGAATATATGACTAACATATCTTGTACATATGGAAAATCATTATGTACATATTATTCATTTCAAGAAAAAAACACACACACACACACACCACTATAGGATTTTTTAAAAAAAAAAAAAATTTACTACCAAATTGGTCAAAACACCTCATATCAAATGTTCATCAAAAAAAAAAAAAATTAATTAATTAACAAATGTTAAACGCTTTTTTGTTTTCCTAATTTATGAATATTTATTTTTCTTTGGCTGTTTTAGGAAAAAAAATGGAGATACACACACGTACCACCCATATATATGATTCTCGCTAACTATTTTACGTTTATTTTTCTTCTTTTTCCTCCTTTTTTTTTATATGAAGAATTTTAATTTATATGAGTTAAAAATTTAAAAGAACTCAATTTGTGTTTACTATCTACTTTAGAATAATTTTGATCTAAATCTTAACTCTTTTTTTTTTTTTTTCATTTTAAATTTCTTAAACTTATACTTTAAAAAGGTTTATCTTGTAAATTATCAACTATTTTTTTTTTTTTATAACCAAAAGCATAGTAACTCTTATTCTCCCTTTATATCATATAATATCTAAATATATCTGTAATACTAATATAATCATTTAATGGCACATTTCAAATTTGGTAAGAAACATAAAAAAAAATCAAGCAACGCAGGCCAAGCTGATTCATCCATGACAAGTAATGAGTCTGCTAATACAACTAACAATTCAGCAATTGATTCTTCTAGACCTTCTATATCCTCAAATCATCAAGACGTTTCTGGAGAACAATTATTTAAGAACAACATACTTTCTAATATGCTTAAAAAATCCGATCAAAGAAGTACATCCACTTCCTCACATAACATTGAAAAGGGCAAGTCGCCGAATCAAAGACTCTTTTCAAGTAATACAAGATCGGATGATACACAATCCCCACATAGCAATACAGTCTTAAAGAATGTTCACCCTGTGAGGGATGAAGATACTGATGTTAAAAAAATTATTCCAAATAAGTCTGATGGACAAAAACATCAAGCCTCTTTGAACTCGCCTTTTTCCCTGCAATCACCAAGCTTCACCATAGTTGCTGATTCTGACAGTAATAACAACTCTAATGTGAAAAAATCCAGCAACTTATCCATTGACAACAATCTTGGTAAAGATCATGATGAATCAATCAAAAGACAACCAATGGGTAGCACACGTGGGCATGAAAGTCATGACAGTTTTTCTTCAACAAAGGACATACAGAACTTACAGAGCAATCCTGATCTGTGGCTGACAGAGGATGATATGTTCTTGCTAAAGCCTTGGGACAGAATCAAATTACCAATATCTCCCTTCCCAAGGTACAGACACTCAGCATCTAATGTATCCATAACTGTAAACAATGATTCAGACTCTCTAAAATCTTCGGATATATATCTAATAGGTGGCTTACATGGGAACAGTGTTTACGGTGACACTTGGAAATTAAGATTCACCAGAAGAAGTGTGAACAATGTTGATATATTGGGACAATTTGAATCATTGAACAAGTCATATGATAGTCCAAATAACAAACTTCTAAACTATCACATAGAATCCAAAAAATACAAACTGGCTTGCTCATCAACCTCAATGAAAATATCAAATCAAACTCCTCCTCCAAGAGTGGGGCATGCTTCTGTAATGTGTGGGAATGCTTTTATTGTATTTGGGGGTGACACTTTGAAACTCAATGCAAATCAAGAGATGGATGATGACATATATCTCTTCAACATTAACACCAAGAGATGGACAATCCCTAACCCAGTGGGAGAGAGACCATGTGGGAGATATGGACACAAAATTTCCGTGATCCAACATGCGGAAACATTGAAGGATTCCTCAAATAAGTCAGGAGGAACCAAATTGTTTCTATTTGGTGGTCAATTTGATGACTTGTTCTTCAATGACTTGTATTCCTTTAACTTGGCCTCATTTAGAAAGACAGATTCCCATTGGGATGTCATAAAGCCAGAAACTTTCTCCCCTCCTCCTATGAGCAACCATGTCATGTGTACATTTGACAATAAACTATATGTATTTGGAGGTATGACTGTTGCTGGGTTATTGAATGACATATTCATGTATGATCCAACAATCAATGATTGGAAATTCATCATTGGTAAGCCCGGTAGAGTTCAAGATGGTATACCCAAGCCTAGACAAGAACATTCATGCTTGGTCTATAAGAACTTGATGTGTATTTATGGAGGGAAAGATGAGGAAGGTGTTTATCTTTCAGATTTGTGGTTCTTCAACTTCATGTCTCAAAAATGGTTTAAATTCCCAGAAGAAAAGTCTCAAATCATGGATAAAGTTAGGGACAACAAAGTGTCTCCTAACTGTTTAGAATACCAACCATTGGGTAGATCCGGTCATTCCATGAGTTTATTACAAAAGGAAAACAAAATCTTGATCATGGGTGGTGATAAGTTAGACTACAACACCACAGTTGATTTGAATGATGTATTTGCCATCACCAATGATATAGACTTTGAAGACATCGATGGGGAATCCAATCAACATATCCTTGGAACCACAGTCTATACATTTGATTTAACTTGTTTGAAGGAGTTCATTCCAGATGTTTATGACTTCAACAATGAAAGTTCTTTAGACTTGTTGAATATTCCTTCACCTAAAAAGTCTGAAGTCAAACAAGAAAATGTAGAAGACATGAAGTCAGATGATTCAGAAGAAGTGGTTGAGGCTGTTATTGAGCATAATAACTCTAATAATGTAGATGATATTCCAAAGGGAAATCAAAAGATAGTTGTTAATAGAAATTCATTCCCAATGCTGAATCAATTGAAGAATCAAGAAAAAGTCACGCCTACTGAAACAGCATTTGATTTACCTAGTGAGGAGACTTCGCAACTTGGTGGTAAAGATTCTGCTGCTGGAGTTAGTGATTTTTTTGATAATTATAATGACGATGAAATCTCGGTGCAATTAAGAAATTCAATGAATTCCACTCATTTGTTAGCTAATGCTATGAAGGTCAATGTTATAGATCACACCATAAGTGCTGGTGAAGAATCAGATGATACGAGTCTCAAAGAACCTTTAAGTCTAAAGTATAACATGATGCTCGAAACGGATACAATTGAATCTCACAAGAATGATGAATCTGAAGAAAAAGATTCAGAAGGGGCCAATATTGACACACATGAAACTTTGACTGCTGAAAATAATAATATTGAGAACGATAGTCATCATTCAAATGACTTAAAAAGTTCTGGAACTGAAGTTGAAGAGAAGGACACTCCTGTTGACAATGTTGATGAAGATGCCAAACTTGAAGACAATTCAAGTCATGATGAGGTAGCCAACGATGCTGTTGAAGACACACGAGTTGAGGAGCTCTCAAATAATTTGGCTGAAGACATCAATACACCACTTGAAGCTGAATCCAAACATGATAATGAAAAAGTGGTTAATGATCAACGTGACCACATTCTCCAAGAGATTTTGAAGCTACGTGAGGAGACTTTCAATGCTGCTAAGGAAACCAGTAAGATCATCAAGGGCTTGGAGAGACAAGTCAAAAAGCTTCAAGGTGATAACAACAACCTTGCTGATGAGGTTGATAGTTTATCTGCACAAGTTGGTGAATTGAATATGAAAAACATGGAATTGATCTCCGCAAATTCTGACTTGCATGAATCCAAAAAGAACATAATCAATGCCATGAAACTTGCATTATCACAAATTGAAAAGGGGCATATATAGTTATTTATTATTGTTAATAAGTTAATTCGTTATCAGACACTTCACTTCCAAAGGTCAATATGGTGTCTCCACGTATATATCCATTTTCCATAGCATACATATCATTCTCATCACTTTCTATAATTTCGGAATTATGTGTGGTGTATGTACACTCCTGCGATAAACCTACAAATGTTTCAGTTTTGAGTTTTTTGGCTGTATTTTGTATGTTGCTGTTTGAATATGTATGGCGCTTTGAAGAAAGAATCAATGAATCTTGTGAGTCAAGCAATTCAACTTCTTCAACAACAGATGGTTCTCTCTGGCTGTGCTTTTCATTACACATATTTTGGTCAAGAGAAAAGAGTTTTTCCTTCAAATTGATAATTTCTTCTGTTTTCATATACTTCATACATGTGTTGATTTGCCAATTCATGATATTTTTCTTAGTTATTAATTTGTCTTTGGCTAATGTTGAAAGACCTAAATATGGGTCTAATGATGTATTGTCATATAGTTTCATTGTTAAAGCCTTTTCACCTTCATCTAGAAGCAATAGATCCATTTATATTATAATGTTTTTTTTTTTTGGTGTTATTCATTGCTTTTATGTAAATTTGAATGAATTGTTTATATACAAATTTTTTTTTTTTTTTAATTAAGTTTTTCCTTTTTTTGAAGATTATAATTTCCATTTTCGTATTGATAAAAAATTAATTTTAATCTATTTAAACGTTTGCCGCGATTTGGAGAAAAAAAAAATAAAAAAGATTTCATGAGTTCAAAATTAATTCCACAATTATTTTTTTTTTGTTGGTTATAGACAAAGATTACTTATAAACCAAAGCCATTAGCAATCATGTCTTTTCATAATCAAGTTCAACAAAATACACAAAAACTACATAATACTTTCAAGAACAAATCTGATTCTTCTGAAAACAAACTTCTTGAAGATATACAAAACTTGAAAATCAAAGATCCTAAAGAATTCTCAGATAAGTACAAGCAAATGTACGATGCCTACATGAAAACCAACAAATGAATCTACAAAAAAAAAAACAAGTATTTTACTGATCCGATAAATAACATAAGGAAAAAAAAAATGTATATATAAATAATCCATTAATTATATATTAGAACTTATCCGAAGAATCTATAACTACTTAATGATCTTGCATGGTTTTTCTTAGGTACTTGTGCAGATTGCAGATTATCAATCTCATCTGGTCTTGGTGGGAGATCCATAATTTCCTCCTCCTCTTCCTCATCTATCTGTACATCTTCATCAAGACCCATTTTCTTTTCTAATTCATTCTGCAATATTTGATCAAACTGACTCATCAAGGAAACTGTTTTGCTGAAGTACATGGACATTCTGGATTTGGATCGTTGTGGCATGGTTTTCTTGTTAGACATGTCTCTGGCCACACTGATGCTTTGACTACCTTTATGCCCAGCCGGTTTGATAACATGAGTGTTCTCCTTCAATGGGAAGTTCGTATCCAGCATCTTGTCAAGAGATGATTCTTTATTAAGTTCATAATCGACCACATCATCTTGAGATTCAGGCTTATCCATTGGCCTTTTTTGTGGGCTGTTCAACGAGTAAACCACATCATCTAAATCAACTTCAGAGTCAAAGAGTCCTTGATGTGATTCCCCAGTTTGAATTTTCCCCGTATATGTATCTTCTTTTTTGAATGTATTTTTATTGCTGGGGAATGTCAACTCCTCTGTAAAGGATGTTTCCATGATTTCAGTTGTGGAATTCCTAATAGGAGAGCTTTTCTTTCTTAAACCTAAAATCTCACTCATCATAGAGCCACCCTGCTGAGGAGTAACTTCATGCTTTTTCAATAGTTCAGCTGCCATTTCTTGCTTCAAAGCCTCCAGTTGTGATTCCTCATCTTTTATTTGTTCTTCTTTTGATTTCACTTTTTTTTTGAGTTCCTCTAACTCTGCTTTAGACTCTAATATTTGTGCCTCTTTAAAAGCTAGCTTTGTGAACAACTTAGCACTCGGATCCTCCTCTTTTAATTGCTTATCGTCCTTTTGTGTGAAAACATTGTCCTTGATGACAGATTCTTCTGCTAATGTACTAGAATTCTCATTGATCTGTGCATTACTACTATCAAGCATGTTCATACTTTGATAATCAAGATTCTTCTTAACTGAGCTGTTTATGTTTGTTGAGGTATTTGGAGTCATTAAAAGTGATCTACTGGAAAAGCTACTTGTTCTTCTACTATGTTTTCTTTCAATGTTGCCTTGTACTATTGGAGAGCTTGTAGCAGACTTGATTTCATTAACATCATTTGGGTTCATGGGTGTTGGGGTAAGATATCTATTAGCTCCTTTACTGGAGTTCTTGGGAACAATCAATGGATGTTGTGTATTTTCAGAAAGTTGTATTCTTGTTTGTTCAGGCGACTTTTCCATTTCTCTATTCATTTCATCAGTCCCCTGAGAGTATGCTCTTATTCTACCTACGGGACTTAGTGCATCCCTTGTTGAGGGACTGAAAGTATCTCTTCGTTGAGAACTATGTAAAACTTCACTTGATTGCGAGAGTCTAGTGTTTGTGTAGGGTGATTTTCCAGAAGAAGAGTTAGTTGATGGACTTGGAATTTGCATACCTGAACCAGAAACAAACAAAAGAGATCTTCTCATTGATCCATTTCTTCTTATTCTGTTTGTGCCCCCACTTGAGCTAACTCCAGCAGAGCTGCTTGGTCTGTATTGCTTGTGAGTGGGCGTGTTTGGTTCATTATTGGGATCTTGGTTTATTGGCAATGAATTGTTTTCAGTTGATATATCATTTGTGGATCCATTAAGTATATCAAATGCTTGTTGATTATCCATACTTTGTTTAGTTTTATATTTTATTTTATTTTTTTCTTCAAAAATGTATTGTGTAAGTATTCAAATAGAGTTGTTTATTTATGTTTTTTATTTTTTTATTCAGGTTTGTATCTACAACTTTTTTAGAAACAAGTTATTTAATAATAAAAATATATATTAATCAAAGAGTTGTCTATCTAATAATTTAACAATTGTAGAATCGTTCTAAAAAAAATTAAATTAAAAGAGTAAACACACTTACGTGCACCATTTTTTATTTTAAAAAAAAAAAAAAAAAAAAACAGGAATCTTCGGTCCTTCCAAATACCAAACAGGCCCTTAATAACATTTCCTAAAGAAGCAATTATATTTTATAACGAATATGACTATGTTTGGCTAACTATATATGAAAAAAAAATAATAATAAATGTATATAATATTTACTTGAAAAAGCTTAAAACTTTCTTAACATTGGTCTCAGTCTTTGTATAAGCATTTTCGACACATCCTACAATGGTGTAGTAAGAGTTTACAGTACTCTTTAATGTATTTGATGTATATTGAACCAATTGATCCTGCTTTCTCAAAAATCCTTCTCCAACAATATTTCCTTCAATTAAGTAACTAACCTTGGTGAAAGAAGAGAAAGTATTAGGAATATAAACATAAAAGGCAAGCAAACCTAAAGATAATGGCATCAATGGCTTTACATATCTAAGACTCTTGATTTGTTTATTCAAAATTAAACCAGCTAAGGTACCTGTAGTTATGGCCATCAATCCAGTTAACAAATCATCTTTTTCTGTTTTTGATGCATCTATGATAGGATCAACATATGTGTTCAACAACTTCTTCTCATATGTTTGCTGTTTTTGAGTTACATCTTCTACTTTTTTTTCACTTTTGACCAAAAATCCATTTACATATTCTCTTTGCTTACTGATAAAATTCTTCAAATTTTCTTTATATCTTATGGTAATCAATTCATTAGCTTGATGCTTTGGTCCAACGTAATCTTCAAAATGTTTGCTTAATGTTGGTTCTTGGTCAGTGGTATCTGTTGTATATACAGGTTGATTAAGTTCGTAAAATCTACTCATTATACTTTTATTTTTATATTAGTCTATAGTTGTTATGGCTTCAGTTTCTTTTTATAAATCCAATGGAATACAGTTACAGAAGTGCTTAAGAAATTTATATTTATTTTAGAAAGAAAAAAAATAAATAAAGTAAGATTGATGAACATGTTAATTTTCAAAATTACTATAAATTTTTTTTTTTTCGTTTTTTTTTTTTCAAAAAAAAAAAAATCCCCGTACTTCGGAGATAAAGCTTCTAAAAAAAAAAGACAATCTATACATAAAAATAAATCTTTGTACTAAATGGGTTTCAATTGGCATGCTATCACGTGAAGCGTTATTTGGTGTAATTTTTACCCTGGTTAATCAAATACAAGTATAATTACCAAAACTTCCACGATCTAGTTTTACGTTCTTTGTCCTTGTCATCATTGCTGCTTTTCTTCTTTGGGATATAATCTTGACTCTTTTGTTTGTTTCTTTCCAGCAGTTTCTTTTCTTGTTGGAATCTTTTCAATGCATCTTGGTTTTGACTCACAAGTTTTCTGTTATTGGTTGAAATCATCTCTCTCTCCATTTCCTGCTTCAACTTCTCCTTTCTGTGATGTTCTTCCTCTCTTTTTCTCTTAACTTCTTCAGACGTCTTAATTCCCTTTGAAGTGAGAAAAGATTGGTTATCCAAATCTAATGAAGTGGAGCTGTTTCTACGACTACTGTTTCCATCACTGTTGTTTCTTCTTTGTAACGTATCAATACTATTTGATGATACAACTTTCTTTAGCATCATCATTGCCGCTGAGTTTCCTGATTGAGCAGAGGATTTTTGACTGTATTCATTGGATAACATTCTTGCTAATGTTGATTTATCATTTGTTTTGTCTAAATAAAATAATGAGGGCTTGAATCTGTCTATTGCTGTTTTGTAGTTGTTTATCATCCTTTCATTGACCCTTCTACTGTTTGTGTAATGATAAAAGTTGTTCACGGTTACATCTTCCAAAGATTCATCATAATCTTTAAACTGAAGGGGTTCAATAACAGGTCTTTTATATCCAAATCTTATGAAAAATCCCTCCTCAGTACTTACACTCATTTGAGCATTAATTTTTTTAGGAACCATTGGAAATGTATAGTGATATTTTTTAAATGCAAAATTTCTTTCTGATGGGATGTATTTGTGTAAATCAGACATATCCTTTGAGGTACAATTTTCATATGGAAAAACCGAAGTCTCTTCCAATAGAGAGTTGATGATATCGAGACTATGTTGTCTTCTAGTTGCATTGTTTGAACTAGGCTTCAAGTAGCTTGAATGTTGATGAAGAGGAACAGCTAGGTAATCTTGATTAATTATTAAACATGAAGATGAAATTTTACTTAGAAAATTGGACATCTTTACTGTTTCATTTTGAAACTTGATAAAGTGATTGAACGTAACTGATGTAATAATATTCAAGTTTGGCTGATACTCATTAATAAAATCAACTAACACTTCTTGAACATCATCATCAGCTTGCAAATGGCATGTGATACTAACAGGTTTGTTGTCTTTGTTTTTATAAATAGCATAATTTAGAAAATCATGACACGATTGAAGAATGTCATTTTCTATAATCTTCAAATCCTTTAAGGATTTCTTCAAGTGTATGAGGTGTGTGTATTGACTCTTTTCAAATTCAGGCTCTATAATCCCTGTCTTCTCAATCCAAGTTCCTATTACCAAATGATCATAATCATTTTGTAAATATTTAAAGTAATATTCCAAACTTGTCCATGTATGTTCTCTTCCAGAAACGTAAACAAAAATTGTTCTCTTCTTTTGAAAGGCCTTCATCTTTGTTTGATAGTTCAGAATACAAGAGTTATTTTTTACCCAGGGTCTTGATGGATACCCATTTTGAAGAAATAATTTTTCCTTTTGATTTAATATTGATTTGTTAGATTTGTGATCATGATGAAGCATATAATTTTCCATAGAATCTGAGCTTAAAGGCTTATAGCTTTCATTACTCATATTGAAATTGTAGTCAGCAGAATTTGATTTTTTTTTCAGTTGTCGACTCTTTCGGAGTTCATCCTCAATTAAGGTAATTTCATCCAAAGTCATATCTGAAATATTTTTACCTTTAGATAGATTACCTATTTTACTAGTATTTTTTCTCTTTGAGTTGGAGCAATCTTCATCAAAAACATCATTAGAGACCATTTTAACATCTTCAATTTCTCTTAAATTAGAGAATTTATTTGTTGGAAGGGAATTGTTAGAATATTGATGAGAGTTTATTCTTGTGTTTTCATTTGCTAATCTTTCTTGTTCTTCAATAATCTTGTTATATAGCAATGGATCGTTGATATGCTCAGATAAATGTTTTGAAATTATATCATCTTGATCATGTATGAAATTAGAACTTATATTTGATTTGAGCCTTTCAATGTATAGTGGATGGTGTAAAACCTCGTTATCATCCGAGATGAACCTATTATTGTTTAGTATACGTTGATATTCATAGTCCTCTAAATCTGGAAGAACATTAATAAATGAAACGTGTTTATAGTCTTTGATATTACTTGTCATTATTGGTGTTTCTACTTTTTTTTTTTTTGTTAAGGAGATGATTACAAAACTTATCCTTTTTTTCACCCTTTATAATCCCAATCTCCAATCAAAAAAAAAAAAAAAAAAATTAACGGGGGGCATTTTTTTAACAAAAAAAACATCAACATATATTGATAAGTTTATGATTAGGTTTATTTTTTCAAAAAGAAAAAAAAAAAGGGAACATAATATAAAATACCATAAGCCACCTATTTGAATAATATGAGCACACCCACTATCATCAATGCTAAAGCATTACACACTGTATTCAAAGAATCTATCAAACAGCATAAATATTACAACAACAGCAAAAATCTGAATGGTATTATGTTATTAACAAAAACAGGAACTTTATTGTTCAACACATTTGATAATTCAAAGACAGTGTCTAATGATATTTTGAATTTTATATCATTGCTCATAGCGAGTAATTATTCACAAGAGGAAATTGTTATAGAAAAAATCAATGACAAACTTATCGGAATACAGACTTATGAAATAAACTTGAACTTGAACAGTAACAATCAGCAGCTTTTGTACAACATGTGCTGTTGTAATATTCCAGACAGTGATTTGATATTGGTATATTTATCCAAGATTGATCAACTAGAACTAGGAGCATTGAAAATGATAATCACAACTGACATAGATTTATATACAAGTCTTCATGGATATAAAGTTTAACACCTTGTTAGTATAGTATTAATCCTTTATTTTATCTAATATGAATTGTGGACTTTACGGTTGTTTATATAGTTTTATTAGAAAAATACAAGAGGTTATAAATCCTTAAAAAAAATGATTCATGCGTTCTTAGCTAATGACAACAATACTTTGGATTACGAATAAACATATTTCCAAAGTTACACAATATCATATGTATAATAAAGGTAATTTTAATCATTAAGACAATATAGATAATTTTTATTAAAGTATGTTGAATCATAAGCTATTGTAATAGTAGCTTATAGTTTCAGCAAAGGCTTTTTTCCTATTCAAGTAACTCTTATACATGTGATGAAGGTGGGAAAAAAAAATTTTTATTTGGCTGTTGGACATTCTGAGTCTATATCATTTTCTTCAAAAGTTGAAAAAAAAAAAAAAAATTTTTTTTTTTGTTTAATATTTTAAGTGAAGAAACAATCATAATTGAATTTAAATAATTTTTAAAAAAAAAAAAAAATTAATCAAATGTTAAAGCGTATATACTTGAGAACCCCATATTCAGTTAACGATTCACCAATATATATAACATTTAACTAATATGTTCAAACAACCTTTGACTTATCTTACAGCCAAAGCACCTATGCTGAAGGGCTTGAACCGTGAAGCTCTAAAGGATAAATCTATCACAAGAGTGCTGGCCAATGCACAAGCCCACCATTACTTGTCAAATAATGAAATAAGATCTGTATTAATGGACATGTTGCTATTGGGAAAATACTTGGTTTCTGATCGAAATGCCATAAGAAGAATGCCAACCAAGTTCGCATATTATCCATACGTACAATATGGATTGTTGAATCAAAAATTAAACAGCATAAGAGATGAAAAGACCAAGGATTTATTTGAATTGGTCTTGAAAGATGAAAAGAAAATCACTCTTTTAAATGAACTACCACACTCACTAAAAAATTACCACAAGTTGAAGGCTTACAGGGAAAAGTTGGTTTCAAGAACGTTAAAAAATTACGATTTATCCAAAACCATTGATGAACTTTTAGGAGATATCAAGCAATATGATGAAGAGATTGTGGAGGAATTTTTGATGGGTCTCAAATTATCCAAGAAAATGAATAGAGATGCCTTGTCCAACTACATCAAGAACAACTACTTGTCACCATATAAAGTCATTGAAAAGGAAAAAGTTGAAGTAAACATTTCTGGAGAGTTAGAAACAATAGTTGAAAAGGAATATGAAAATGCTAGAGCGGCTGATGCCAACAACATCAATGAGGATATTTTCCAAGACAACAACATTTATGAAATGATCACTTCATTTGTTCATTTTGCTCCTATCACTCATTTGGATGTTTTGACCATGTACATACAAGAAAACATGACCAAGACTTTCCTTGATCAAAAGAGACTTTCTTTGCTTGTCAACTTGTTCAATAGATACAATGCCGAAAGCCATGCTGTTTCCTTTGTGGAACCTATAGCTTCTTCCTTGAAACATGGTGTTAGATTCAAGTTGGATAAATCTGCCACAATCATGTCACCTAGCCAAAAGTTTGAGATTGAATTGAATGGAAAGAGCGCCAAACACTACAAGAATAAGTTGCTGTTGAGTATTCTTTATAACCCAGACTTGGATAGACAAGTTGTTGTTGATTTCTTCAAGGAAAACCGTGTCTTGACAAAGAATGACATTGAATGGATTGAAATGCATATGGGTGATAAATTCCCTGAATTCATTGAAAAGAAAGATGACTTTTTGTACCCAGGTATCAAGTTCTTCTATGAAGACAATGATCCTGCTATCAAAGCCCATAGTCATATAATAATGACTACTAAAAAACATGGTATGTTACATGAAGATGAAACTTAAAAAAATAAAATAAAAAGAAAAGAATGATGAAGTTTTTTTTGTTTTTCTGTCAAGTTTTTCTGTATATTGTATTTATTTGAATATGTAGAAATATATTTATAAAAGTAACAATAATCCCTCACATGTAAATAATTTTACAATAATAACTAATTAGATTAAAATAAAGAAAATATTAGATTTCCATTCATTAAGGTTATATAAATTTTTTTTGAGAACATAAAAATCACGTTCCATCTATTATAGATCTATCAGGCTGAAACCTTGGTTTGGGTTGTTTTGGTAACTCTGTTGTTGGTAATTCTGTTGTTGGTAATTGCCCTGTTGGTAGTTCTGTTGTTGGTAATTGGCCTGCTGAGCAAAGCCTGTGTGTTGCACATTTCCAAAGACTGCTCCCTCCTTCTCAATTCCAAATGGATTGTTGTTCACCAACCTGTTTTCAACTTCGGGCTGGTTACTCAATGAAAATGGATTGGTTTGTTGTCTCTTAAGATTTTCCTTTTGGACGTTTTCCATGGAGAATGGATTCAAGGACTTGCCTTGAATTGGCTTGTTAGTTTCAATGGTTGGACTTGCTGTGAAGAAGGGATTTGTTGTGTGTTGTTGCACAAGGTTTGTTGTTATGGTTGCTTGTGGCTGTTGTAAGAATCCATTATTAGGTTGTGTAGCCTGTTGTTGTAAGAATCCATTATTAGGTTGTGTAGCCTGTTGTTGTAAGAATCCATTATTAGGTTGTGTAGCCTGTTGTTGTAAGAATCCATTATTAGGTTGTGTAGCCTGTTGTTGTAAGAATCCATTATTAGGTTGTGTAGCCTGTTGTTGTAAGAATCCATTATTAGGTTGTGTAGCCTGTGCTTGTACAAATCCATTATTAGGTTGTGTACCCTGCTGTGTAGCCTGTTGATGAACGAATCCACCTTGGTTACCTACAAGGAAGGGATTCGTACCTGTTTGGATCGGTACTTGGGCAGTTGCTTGAGGTTGCAAGTTTGTAGGGAAACTTGAGAATTGAGTTGTTTGAGCAGCAACAGGAGAGGTTAAGTTGTTGCTTGTCATTCTCAATTGACTCTCCAATATTTGTCTTTGCTTTCTGATGGCTTCCAGTTGTTCTTTAGCTGATGTTTTCTTGGATGCATCGTTGGTATTGTTGACGTTTTCAGGGCTTTCAACATGTTCTCTTAATGACTTACCCAACTTGGTGGTGATATGTTTTATGACAGGAATTCTTAGCCCACATTGTTTTCCGACTTTCAAATATTTAACAACATCTTCAGTGATATCAACAAATTCATCATAAAGTTGACAAGTTTCTCTTTGAAGTTGTATGTTCAACTCAAAGAAGGACTCCAAAATGGTGATTATACCTTCATTCAATATGTTATAAAGAACCAATAAATCATTAGTTAATAGTCTAAAGCAAGTTGTCAATAAATCATTGGTATTTGATAAATCATGTAAGGAATATTTATTTTTCAAAAGTTTACTAATACACTCGATTTGTAATTTGATAATTTTTATTATTTGATCAATAGGAATTTTCTCTGAAGAATTGCTTTTAGAATCATTATTAATACTATTATTTTTCTTTAAAATCTCCAAAAAACCGGGATCAACCAAGTCCTTCTTGTCGTTTTCATTGTAGCTCAAGTTTATTCTTGTGAACAGATAATCCTTATATCTCTTCAAGGCTAGGAGATCGCTTTCAGAGGCTCTGCAGTAATAGTCATGTGAACCGTTACCTGATTTATAGTCCAAAAATTCATTGTAAACATTGGTTAAGAGCATGTTGTTGTTGGAGTTGTTACATTCATTTAATATGTAATGCAGAACAATGAGAGACTTGTAACATATTGTAAATGCAGAATCTTTCAATCTTTTATGTAATAAATACAAAATATCCTGTGTATCCTTGGAGGAAGAAGATTGGGATGAACAACCAATAAGAATAGGAGTAAGATATTTTTCCTTAGGAGGAGCTAATTTAATTTTAGTTGCTCCTTTAACAATGCTTTGATAAGTAACCATGAAAAATAAAAATGTGATAGAACTATTTGTTGGGGGGGTATTGGATATATTCTAATTGAAAAAAAACTGTTATCTATGTTTGAAATTTGAAATTAAACAAAGTGTTTTTTGTTTTTTATCTTATTGTTATTTCTCTCTAATGGGGGGGAGGTTTTTTTTTTTCCAGTGAAAGAGGGAAAGGAAAAAAAAAAATAAATATATGTCTTTTTTTTTTTTCTTCTTCTTCTTCTAAAGAAAAAAAAACAACTTCAGATTTGTTCCGTTATTTCGATAAAGATATTCTAATAATATCTGCAATATATTTATTGGTTAAGTGTACTGTATAAAGAGTGTGCATAATAAACTTTTTGATTAATAACATTATGAAATAAATGTACTATAAAATTAATATATTTACATATTTAATTAAGAGCAAAATTAATCAAAATAAAATTATTTTTTGAATATGTTTTTTTTTTTTTTTAAAATGGAAACATTAGCTAGTTGTAATTTTTTTTTTTTTTGGTGCAGGAGATAAGCTATTTAATATTACCTTTTGTTTTTTTGGGTTCCACTAATTGTCAGTTGTGTATTCACGTGAGCACACCATTAAGCTAAAAAAAAAAAACCTAACATTTCATCAAATTTTTAAGAAAAAAAAAAAAGATTTTTTTTTGTTTTGTTTGGTTCATTTACGTATTTATCAATTAAACGTTAATGTTAAAAGATACAGATAAGTGTTTAGAAGGAAATGAAAGAAGAAAAAAAAAAATTTTTTTTTTTTTTTTTTGGTTACACACTTGTGAATCTCATATACATTTTCTTCTCTACATAAAAAAACAAAAAATCATAGGCATTGAAAAAAAAAAAAAAACATCGCATGATTTCTTAACAGGAACCCCTTTTTATCCTTAATATATAATCTTTAAAAATATTTTAACATTTTTCTCTTTTTATTATAAGTATATTAATATCATAAATTATTAGTATTTTCTAAAATAGATGATTAACTTAATTGATAATTTTATTGAAAGAAATATAAACTTTATTCTATAACCAAAGATTTTTAAAAACTAACAAACAAAAAAAAAAAAAGAAAAAAGGGATATTACATATTCATGTCTGACTTGATTACTTTTAATGTTCCTGATAAAGAACAATTTTTGAAAGTTGTTGATTATTATTCTAAAAATGCCTCAACAACTCAATTTGATTTATTAAAACAAGATCCTAACCATAAAGAATACAGATTTGTATCCTTTGACTTTTCTTTAAGTCAAGACTCCAAAATATCTAAAACCATCATTATTTTAACCAACCATCACAAGCAACCTTTAACTTCATCAAGATCCATTTCCTTATACACAGACAATGATTTGATTTTGGCCTCCTCCTTCAAGGATATCTTGGGAAACTCCTTTTCCATCATCAAATCTTCATACAAGCCTGTCATGACCCCATTGTCTCCTCTATCTCCTTCTCTGTCCAGCATGAATCTTAACCAGTTGAAGTCTGCCATGCCTGCCATCAAGGATATCAATGCCAAGCTCATGGAAACCAATCCAAAGAAGAAGAAAATTGCTGTCATGACTTCAGGTGGGGATTCTCCAGGTATGAATGCTGCTGTGCGTGCTGTTGTTAGAACTGCCATTTATAACGACTGTGATGTCTTTGCTGTCAAGGAGGGGTATCAAGGGTTGGTTGATGGTGGTGATTCCATCCAACAGATGCATTGGCAAGATGTTAGAGGGTATCTTTCCGAAGGTGGTACTCTCATTGGTACTGCCAGATGCATGGCATTCAAGGAAAGAAAGGGTAGAAAACTAGGTGCAAAGCACTTGGTCAGCAAGGGTATTGATGCTCTTGTTGTTTGTGGTGGTGATGGTTCCTTAACTGGTGCTGACTTGTTCAGAGCTGAATGGCCATCCTTGTTGGAGGAATTGGTCAAGGATGGTGACTTCACTGAGGAGCAAATCAAACCATACAAGAACATGTCTATTGTGGGTCTTGTTGGGTCCATTGATAATGACATGAGTGGTACTGATTCAACAATTGGTGCCTACTCCGCATTGGAGAGAATTGTTGAGATGGTTGATTACATAGATGCCACAGCTAAGTCCCACTCAAGAGCATTTGTTGTTGAAGTCATGGGTAGACACTGTGGGTGGTTGGCTTTGATGGCTGGTATTGCCACCGGTGCTGATTACATCTTCATCCCAGAGAGACCTCCAAAGGCTGGTGAATGGCAACAGGAGCTTAAGGATGTTTGTTTAAGACACAGACAAAAGGGGAGAAGAAACAACACTGTCATTGTTGCTGAGGGTGCCATTGATGATCAGTTGAACAACATCACCTCCGAAGATGTCAAGAAGGTTCTTGTTGAAATTGGTCTTGACACAAGAGTCACCATCTTAGGTCATGTTCAAAGAGGTGGTGTTGCTGTTGCCCATGATAGATGGTTGGCCACTTTACAAGGTGTTGATGCTGTGAAGGCTATCTTGGAAATGACTCCCGAAACCCCATCTCCTCTTATTGGTATTGAAGAAAACAAAATCATTAGAATGCCATTAGTTGAGAGTGTTAAGTTAACCAAGAGCGTTGCTGAAGCCATTGAGAAGAAGGACTTTGACCTGGCCATTTCT
Source organism: Hanseniaspora guilliermondii (assembly GCA_036287555.1). Classification (NCBI taxonomy): domain Eukaryota; kingdom Fungi; phylum Ascomycota; class Saccharomycetes; order Saccharomycodales; family Saccharomycodaceae; genus Hanseniaspora; species Hanseniaspora guilliermondii. The sequence goes on along the minus strand of CP143016.1, from coordinate 1,078,439 downwards.
TTGAGAGATTCAGAGTTCATTGACTCATACAACAACTTCATTCAAACCACTGTTAAGGATGATGGGTCCCAATTGGTATCTGAAGAGGAAAGATTGAACATTGCCATCATCCATGTTGGTGCTCCAACAGCTGCATTGAACCCTGCCACCAGAGCTGCTGCCTTGTACTGTCAATCTAGAGGACACAAGGCCTTTGGTGTCATGAATGGATTCAAGGGGTTAATCCAAGATGGTGAGATCAAGGAGTTGAGCTGGTTGGATGTTGAGGATTGGCACAACTTAGGTGGGTCTGAAATAGGTACCAATAGAACCATGCCATCTGAGGACTTGGGATCAATTGCTTATCAATTCCAAAAGTACAAGTTTGATGGTGTATTGATCATTGGTGGGTTTGAAGGTTTACAAGCAGTCAAGCAGTTGAAGGATGCTAGAGACTTGTATCCTGTGTTCAACATCCCATTGGTCTTGATTCCTTCCACCATTTCCAACAATGTTCCAGGTACCGAGTACTCCCTGGGTGCTGATACCTGTTTGAACACCTTGGTTTCATATACAGATTCAGTTAAGCAATCCGCATCAGCCTCTAGAAGAAGAGTGTTTGTTGTTGAGGTTCAAGGTGGTAACTGTGGTTACATAGCCTCGTACACTGGTTTAGTATCAGGAGCTGTATCTGTTTACACTCCTGAGAGAGAGTTGAGATTGCAAGACATTCAGGAGGACATTTCCTTGTTGAAGGAGAATTTCAAGAATGACCAAGGAGAGACCAAGTCTGGTAAGATCTTGATAAGAAATGAGTTATGTTCTGATGTTTATACAACTGACTTGATAGCAAACATCATTGATGATGCCTCCAACAAGAAGTTTGGGGTTAGAACAGCTGTTCCAGGACATGTCCAACAAGGTGGTACTCCAAGTACAAAGGATAGAGTTGTAGCCTCTAGATTTGCTGTTAAGTGTGTGAAGTTCATTGAGGAATTCAACCATAGCTTGAAGACAAATGGAGCTAACCAAGAAGGATCAGATTCAAAAGTTTTAAGATTCTATTACGACAAGGAAACAGGAAAGAAAATATACACCTGTGGATCTGAGGAGTTAGAAAACCAAAGTGCCTGTGTCATTTGTATTAATGGTACACAATTGTCATTCAAGCCAATCCAAAAGATTTGGGATGAAGAAACTAATGAAAAGTTAAGAAAGGGTACAGTATACCACTGGGAAGAAATCAATCAAGTTTCAGATATGATTTCTGGAAGATTAATGTTAAGAAGAGAATTACTCAATGAAAACTAATGAAAAATAAACAGTAAAAAAAAAAAAAAACAGAAATTTGGATACATTAAACAGATTATATATTTTTTAAAAAAGAATAAAAAATGTTTTGAATTAATTATATTTTCATGATATTTTATTATTTTGTTAGAAGATGATATAAAATTTATTAATAAAAACAATTTAAAGTATTGATATTCTATGCGAAATTGATCTAAAATGATATACACGTTGATTTTCAATATTTTTTTTTTCTTTTTACTAGTAAAAAGAAAAGAAAAAAACGAAAAAGAAGATATTAAAACGCGTGAAAGAAATTCCAAAACTTTATCTTTTTTTTTTTAATCTTTTTTGTTGAATATATTTTTGATAGATATTGATAGTATATATAAATAAAAAAGAGAGAATATTTAATATGAAAGAACCCAAAAACAAGAAAATAATTAAAAAATACGTAGTTGTTTTGTATTAGACATTAATTTAAATATCAATATGAGTCATTCATTAAAGAGAACATCAAATACTAATTCATGTTTCATAAACGAAGATGAAGATAAAAGTCAAAGTATTAAAAAATCATGTAAAGACAAGAGGAAAATAAGTGATATATTTGAAATAATGATGAGTAATGGACGATACTTGAGTAAGAATATGGATAAATTCAAAGTGGAGAGTGTTCAATTAACATGTTATTTTTGTGGATGTACAGAGAATTTGAATGAATGTCATAAGTGTAAAAATAATGTATGTTATCTACGATCAGGTTGTTCGATGATGAATACTAATAATAATAATTTGTTATATTGTTTAGATTGTTTATGATTTTTTTTAAAGGTTTAAAAAAGAAATTGAAAATAGACTTCTACATGTGATCAAGTTGTCTTAACTGTAATTATTTCTCTTTTGGGAAAGAGATAAAAAAAGAAAAAGAAGAAGCTTAGTTTGGTTTTGCCCTTTTTTTTATAGGCATATTAGTGTTCGGGTTGTTGGACCTTCTGAGGTATTGTTAGACAGTTGTGTTAGGATAAAAAGGGTTAGAATAATGGTGAAAGAGCTCTCTGGTTTTACCCAGATCTTTCACAATGTATATAATTCTATATAAAGAACTTGAAATTTGCCACCCTGAGAAAGTTGCACACTTTCGAAGGAGTGAAAATTTTTCATAGACCTCTCTCGAATTTTCAGTCGAAATCGGAGATAAGCAAACGAGAGCTTCGGTTAGCCGAACAATTAGTTAGTGCACATGACTTGTTAAATATATATATATATATTTTGGTAGCAAGTAAATCTAACCTTCTTACCTCCCCAATAAAATATAACCATTAACTCTACTAATAATATTAACAAAATATCAACAATTTTTTTCCTCTTTTTTTTTAGAAACATTTTTCCGTAACACGCAATGATGTTATAGAGTATAATTCTTATGTATTTTGTTTTATTATTTAGTTGGGGTTAGAAAAAAAAATGTATGACTTTTTTTTTTTTGTCTTTCAATAAGTTCAAAAAAAAAAAAAAAAACTTATGTATGACTCAACCTACGGGTTAAGATAGAAAATAACCAAAAAAAAAAAAAAAAAAAAGAGGGGGGAAGAGAGAACATATAATAAAAAAAAAAGAAAAGAAAAAATGAATACTCTCTTAAGGAGAAGAGAGAAAGAGAAGAGAGATTTCATTTGAATACTTTATATAATTAAAAACACATTTATTTTATTTATACTTATTTTGTTTTGTTTTTTTTTTTTGTTTTAAAATTAGTTACTAATATTATTACATTAAATATATATATATAACCAAAAAAAAAAAAAAACAAAACATAACAAATCAAATATATAAAACCAAAAATGTTTAAACAATTCTTTAGAAACTCTTCATACTCATTCAAAAGATCATACAGCTCCACTGCTTCATCAGCCTCTGGTTCAAAATTCCAAGCCTTTCTAAATAGTGAAACTGGTCCTAAAACTATCCACTTCTGGGCTCCTACCTTGAAATGGGGATTAGTATTTGCTGGTATCAGCGATGTCAACAGACCTATTGAATCCGTTAGTGGTACCCAATCCCTATCTCTTATAGCAACTGCCATGATCTGGACTAGATGGTCATTTGTCATCAAGCCTAAGAACATGTTATTGGCATCTGTTAACTTCTTCCTAGGTTTAACCTCTGGTTACCAAATCTTAAGATTAATCAATTGGAGATACAACACCTTAAACGAAAGTGCTGCTGACACTTTGAAATATATCATCAAGGGTCCTCAAGAAGATAATGTTGAAGAAGTCAAATCAGGTAATGTTCATCATCCTCAATTAGATAACGATACAGACAACATCATTTTCCAAAAGAGAAAATAAATCATAATGAAATCATTTTCTTTTTTCATTAAATATATTTAAATCAACTACAGTTTTTGAAAATCATTACTTCCAAATCCGGCCCATTATTGTGTTAACAAAAAAAAAAAAAAAATAAAACTATAAAAAAAATCAAAAAAAAAAAAAAAAAAAAAAAAACATCAAACATTGAAAGTAATCGTTATAATCTTTTTTATAGTTTTAAAATTCATTTATGAAAATGTTTGGAAAATGTTATAAAGTTTTTATTATTTTCTCTTTACTTTTTTTTTTTTAAATGAAAAAATAAAAGAAAACACTTAACATTTTTTTTTAATTCTTTTCATTAAATATTATGTATATATTCCTTAAATCATTATCATATCTTATCTCTCTACTCATTTTTTTTTTTTTTCTCTTTTTAATTTTCCCTCTTGAAACTTCAATGATAATAATAACAAGATGTTTTAGATTCTTGTATATAGTAGCTTCAATTTTAAAAAAAAAAAGGATAGAATATGTTATATAAAATTGATAATGGAATATTATAAGTTTATAGTTACTTTATTACTTGGTGAAAGATACAGCCTTTTCAGCAGCCTTATCAAACTCTTCAATGAAATGGAAGTTCATTCCTGATTCATTCAATAACTTCTTACCTATGTCAACATTCGTTCCCTTCAATCTGACAACTATAGGAATACTAATGTTCAAATTCTTGGATGCATTGATCAATCCTTCAGCTACATAATCACATCTCACAATACCACCAAAGATATTGACAAAGATCGTCTTAACTTCTGGGTTCTTCAAAATCAACTTGAATGCTGTTTCAATGGTTTCTGGTGTGGCTGTACCACCACAATCCAAGAAGTTGGCTGGAGTTCCCCCATATAGTTTCAATGTATCCATGGTGGCCATGGCTAATCCAGCACCATTCACCAAGGTTGCAATGTTACCATGTAATTTGACATAATTCAATCCAACTTGAGATGCCACAACTTCATCTGGATCCTCCTGGGTCAAGTCTCTCCATGAAAAGACCTCCTTTTGTCTAAACTCCGCAGCATCGTCAAATGAAAACTTGGCATCAACACATTTGATTTCTCCTGTGGTCAATTGAGCTATAGGATTGATTTCAATTAAACTAGTGTCCTTATCTTGGAAAATCTTGAACAAGTTTTGAATGGCCTTGGCTCCCTCCTTGATGTTGTCCTCACCTTTGAAGCCCAAGTTCTTACTGATTTCCAGGGCTTTTGTGAAGTCTAAAATCTTGGTGCTTATCTCCAAATAATACTTGTGGATCTTTTCCGGTGTCTTTTCAGCAACCTCCTCAATATTCATACCACCTTGATCAGATGCAACAATCAAGATCTTTTGACTATTTCTATCCAACATCATGGACAAGTAAGATTCCTGTTCAATCCCCTTCAAGCATTCAGTCAAGTATACATAGGATACCTTCTTCCCCTCTGCTCCTGTTTGCTTGGTTACCAATGTCTTGTTGATCATATCAGATGCAATTTGGTTCACCTTGGACAAATCATCCTTAGTGATGAATTGAATACCCGATTTCAATGGGGAATCCTTGAAGTGTCCCTTACCTCTACCACCAGACAAGACTTGGGATTTAAGAACCAACTTTTCAAGCTTGCTGTTTTCCTTGAACAATTGCTCAGCTAATTTCAAAGAGTCCTTGGCATCTTCAACCAAGTACCCCTTAGGTACTGGGATGTCATAAGATTTCATCAAGTTTTGAGCTCTGAATTCATGAATGTTCAAGAATCTCTTAGCTGACAATTGTTTTTTAATTATGTTTTTATTCAACATTTGTAATAAATAGTTTACCTTTGGTACAGAAGTTGGTGTATATTTTATTGTGTTTATAATTTATAAACACATTATCTTTCCGTTTTTCATGTATAAACACTAAACATTTAAACATATGATATGTCTATTCATACCCCTTTCATATATAACCTAAAAAAAAAAAATATATATAGAAAAATATTTAAATCAGGTAGGTTAATACCCTACAGAATTTACTATTCGCCGTTTTTATCGGACAGTACTCCAAAAAATGTTGGTAGCTTAATTTTTTTTTTTTAAGTAAACAAAGGTGCTTTACTAATTCCGTATAATCTAAGAACTCAATTGAATATATATATAATAAATTTAGATGTTAATTAAGAAAAACATTTCCGTAAATAAAATTAACACATACCTTCATTGTTGTATTCTGTTTATTTTATTTTTAATTAATAATGGGATAAATATCATTTTTGATTTATTTTGAGTCAAACCGTTTAATATATAGCACTAACCTAGAAACCTTTCTTCTTTTGTTTTTCAATATGAGCCTTCAACAATCTTTGTTTATCTCTCATTGATATCTTTTGCTTACCCTTGACATCTCTCTTATGAATCATCATGACAAAGTTCTTCTTTCTAGACTTTTCTCTGTTTGTAGTAGATTTCTGTTCTCCGTTTTTATGTTTACCTTTACCTGATCCGTATTCCTTTCTTCCCTCTCTACCCTCTTTAATCTTGGCCATCTTTTCTTCCTTGGTGGCTCTGTAATGGGTCTTCAATCCAAATAGAGATGTATCCTCAATGACTTGATCGTTGCTTGGTGCAACTTTCTTCAATCCCATCAACTTGCTGACACCAGCTTCACGCTTCAATTCCTCCATCTTGGCGAAATCTTGTGGGGTCAGAATCTTGGTACCCAATAACTTTGTCAAGTCTTCAGGTTCTTTTGTGTTCTTTTCTTCCTTTTCCTCATCTGAGGAGTCCATGTTGACATCGTATTCCTTGTCAGATTCAATGTTGATCCAATCTCCCTCAATATCATCACCATCTTCATCGCTGGATCTGGATTCAACACTCCATTGGTCATCCTCATTCTCAGGAGCTTTGCCTTCATTTTCCTTCCATTCAGATAACAACTTGAATCCCTCATCAATTCCCGCATTTGCTGCTGTGTCTTGACCAAATCTAATGTTCTTGAATTCCTCACCATCTGTGCCTTCACCTTCCTTGGTGTCATTTTGTAATTGGAGAGAGGCCAACTTACCTCTATCCTTTCTCTTTAGCATTTCAGGTGCTATTTCTCTGTACAGGGACAGAAGTCCCTTTGCAGCATTGACCACACTCTTGTTTTTGGAATCCTTGTATTCAATCAAGTCTTGTAGGAGGTATCCTTCAATACCCAATGGTTGTCTGGTTAAGATTTCTCTAACGGTGTTCAACCCAACAGCACAAACTTCTGAACTCACACCTTCAGAGATGAATTCATTGGCAATCTTCTTCACCATGACAATGATGTTTTCAGGAGGCACCAAGTCATGACAACTGTTGGCTGCTGATGCAAGGATCTTGGTGACATCTTGCTGCTTTGGGGTCAAGTACTTCAAGAAATATGTGTAGATTCCAAACACCATCAACTTGTGGGAACCCACCATTCTGGAGATCAGTTGCATCAAGTATATCTTATGATTCAATTGTAATCTTTGTTTTGATACAGGGAGCATACCTTGATTCAAGATTGTGAACAACTTCTCAGCAAATGCTTGTGGGTCTCTCAAGAGGTGGATGGCGGAGAAGTTCAAATAATTGACCATTTGGTGGGATTGTAGTTTCTTTTGTTTCTTGTTGTACTTGGTCACAGCAGCACTCATCTTCTTGGCTCTCTTCCCAGACTTCTTATTGATTTGAAGTCTGTGTCTCAAGGTGGCTAGATCCTCATCCTCATCATCATCCTCATGTAACAATTGTTGAGTTAAATCATCTCTCTCCTTGTCTGCACCTAAGAAGAATTGAACACCACTCAAAAAGATCTTCAAATCAGAGTTTGTACATGCCAAGGTCATGATCTCAACAGTACGAGAATCATCCCAAATACCTCTCAACCACAATTCCTTTGTTAACTTACAAGCCCATAGAGCCTCCTTTCCTCCGTTTTCCAACATGTTGAAACATAGAGCCTGGGTGGCCTTGTTTAATTTAACATCCTTCTTCTTACCCTTCAAGTTGTTAGCATTTCTTAACAATTGAACTAAGTTATCATAACATATGGTCTTGATGAGCTTTGAATGAGTGGCATCTGCCAATGTGACTGGTTTCAATAGAATAGGAAAGAAAACACCAATCAACAATTCAGGAGTGATGAACTTCTTGTTCTTCATCATTGTTAAAGAAACAATGATTTTTTCCTTCAATTCCCAATTCAATATGCTGTAGTAATCTATTATCAAGGTCTTCAGTTCCAAGGGGAAGTTTTCAGTTTCCTTTGGATAACATTGACAGACAGAGGCAATGAATCCAATCAGTTCAGCAAAATCAGTGACTATTTGATTATCAATGTTCTTTGTGCTGAAGTTGGTATTGGTACTTGTAGGTACATCATCATCATTCAATAAATCCAATTGTTGTTGTTGTTCCGATGATCCTGTGTTGGTTTGTTCACTTAATAAGAAGATATCTCTGATTGTTGCATAATGATTCAATTGTTGTAAAAATTCTTCTCTATAAGATTCTGGATCTCTTTTAATTAAATTTTGAAGTAAAATAATATTTGTAGATGTTAATCTACTTGTGGAAGTAGAACTAGCTACTGATGACATATATATATAAATTTAAACGTTTTGGTTTGTCTTTATTGTATTAAAAAAAAAAACAAATATTGTATATATGGATGATTAATTTTTTTCAATGATATTCATCTAATTTAGATTATATTTGTTTTCTATAACTATAGATGCAAAAAAAAAGAACAAAAAAAGAAAAGAGGAAATAATTAAAGAAAATTGAAAAATTCATGTAGAATAATGAAAGAATATATGATTTCCTAATTAGGTAATTTTTTTGATGTTGTCTTCATTCTCTTAAATATTTTGTATTTTTCTTTCTTTTTTTTGTTTTTTGTTTTTTGTTTTCTCTCTCTCTCTTTTAAAAAAAAAGAAAATTATGAGTATGCTCTTAAGTCCGACAAGAATGGCTCATTTTTTTTTTATTTTATTTTATTTATTTTTTTTTTCTCTCTCTTTAAAAGAGGGTGTTTGTGTATTAAATCCTTTAAACAGCGATAATTTTAATCTAACATTTTGTGTAAAAAATATTTTATCTTTAAGATTGTGTGTGTATTCTTTTATAGTAATTTGAAAGAAAAAAAGGGGGGATTATAACATTCTTTTTCTCCTTTAAATGCTTTTTGTTTTGTTTTTTTTTTTTAACCTCTTTTATCTAATAATCAACATTATATATATATATATATACTCTAGTATATAAACAATTGTTATCTATTGAGAGTATTTAAAGTACATCAATTATAATATGAATATATATATATATAATGTTTTACTGTTATTTAACTATCTTTTGATAATAATTTTTTTTAAAATATAAATGAACCAGTATAACTTTTTATATTATATATTTTAATACAATATCTATAATAAATTAATATCTTATCTAATTATTATTATATACACCAATATATAACATTAAGTTATTAATAAATAAAACACACATTTTTTAATAATTATGAAATTTAGTACTTTAGCTACCACTGCAGCTTGTGCTTCTCTTATCTCTGCTGAAGCCAATCTATTGCAAAACTCGTTTGAAAACACAAACCATGAATTACCTTCTAAAAAGGATCACAGACTGGATCTATTGAAGAACATCATGGATAAGTTGGACATTTCAGAATACTTCAACAAGGATTACTCCATGGGTAACATGAAATTACCAATGAATGTTGATGACTTGTTATATTCAGATAAGGGTTCCAAAACATCCTCTAAGTTAAACAAGGCCATTGATGATTTAAAAAAGGGTGCCATCCATGCCACTGAAGTTATCACTAACCAATTCAAAGTTGGTGACAACTATGCCATCAGATTGATTGATCATCAAAAGGAAGCTGTCTCCTCTAAGCAACAAAGTGTCTTGGATATTTTGGAACCTAATGCCAAGAAATACTCCGGTTACTTGGACATCTTGGATGAGGACAAACACTTCTTCTTCATCTTCTGGCAATCCAGATCCGATCCAGAAAACGACCCTACTGTTATCTTCATGAATGGTGGTCCAGGTTGTGCCACCGTTGGTGGTTCAAACTTCTTGGGTGTTGGTCCAGCATTCATTGATGAAGACTTGAATCCTATTTACAATGAAGATGCATGGAACAAGCACGCAAATGTCTTGGTCATGGACCAACCTGTTGGTACTGGGTTCTCTTACACTGATTCCGAAGGTGTGAGTGATACCTTTGCTGCTGGTAAGGATTTCTATGCCTTCTTGGAATTGTTCTTCACCAAGTTCCCAGAATTGAAGAAGAATGATTTCCACATTGCTGGTGAGTCATATGCTGGTCACTACATCCCACAATTCTCAAAAGAAATCTTGACCCATGAGGATAGATCATTTAACTTGACATCTGTCATGATTGGTAATGGGTTGACTGATCCTTTACATCAATACCCAGCTTACCATGACATGGCCTGTGGTGTTGGCTCAGGTGCTGAACCTGTCTTGGGTCCTGAGGAGTGTGACACCATGCTTGAAACCTTACCAAGATGCTTATCCTTGATTGATGCTTGTTACAACACTGAATCTGTTTGGACTTGTGTTCCTGCTGCCTTGTACTGTAACAATGCTCAATTGGGTCCATACCAACAAACAGGTAAGAATGTGTATGATGTCAGAAAGGAATGTAAGGGGACCTTATGTTATGAAGAAACTGAATATGTATCCTCATTCCTAAATCAAAGATGGGTTAAGGAATCTATTGGTATTGATCCATCTCAAATTGACAAGGACTTTGAGGGGTGCAACTTTGACATCAACAGAAACTTCCTATTCACAGGTGATTGGATGAGACCTGACTTTGTTAAGGATGTCAAGTACTTAATTGATTCTGAAGTGCCAGTGTTGATCTATGCTGGTGACAAGGATTTCATATGTAATTGGTTAGGAAACTTGGACTGGACAAATGTCTTTGAATACCCTGACCATGAGGAATACAGCAACAAGGCCTTGGCCCCATGGTATGTTGATGAAGAGGAAGTTGGTCAATTCAAGAATGCTGGTTTGTTAACATTCTTGAGAATATATGATGCTGGTCACATGGCCACTTGGGACCAAACCCATGCTGTTCAAGCATTTGTACAAGACTGGACCTTCAACGGTAAGATTCATCAAAACAGTACTGCTCATTTATAATTACTAGGTAGATTATAATATTGGAAAAAAAAAAAAGGGAATGTTTTATATATATATATATATTTAGCAATAAAAAAAAAATTATTTTTAAATGTTTATTAATGTTTTGATATGGGGGGTTTTTTTTTTTTTTTTTTTTAATTTTTATTTATTTAGAATATGTTATTGGTGATGGAGTCACGTGAATGTGGGCTAAGCAGGGATTACCTTAAAAGGAAAATATTTTTCAATCAAAAAGAAACAAAAAAAAAAAAAAAAAAAAGGAAAAGAAACTTTTTAATTATTTTTTTATTTTTTAAATGAAATATGATTATATTTATTACTAGAGTTAGTAAACAAAATATTTTAAACACAATACCCCCCCAAACAATCGAAGAAAATATAAATAATTAATGGGGTTGTCATCACATGTCAATAAGGCATCCAACAGCTTTAAAATACCCACTGAGCCAATGGGAACAAAGGTGAAGTTCAATGATGGGGATGAAGACAAGGTTATCAAGAAGAAGGTGAACAATAAGATCAAGGCCAAGAAGGAGAACATCAAGAAAATACGGAAGGAAAAGAAGGTGCAGAAAGTGAACAAGTTGAAGGTTAATGCTGAGGAAAGCAAGAAGGCCAAGAAGGTGAAGAAACCCAAGTTGGAAACAAGAAAGACAAAGACAATCAAGTTGCCTAGTAAGAAGTGTAGGTTTTCAGTGTGTGTGGGGACATCCATGATCAGCAACTGTAAGAATCTTGAACAAATCACAAATGTTCTGTATCAAGTAGCCAAGGCATGTTTGATCTACAATGTCAATGAACTGGTTATATTGAATGATAACTTGGAAGAAAAACCCTTCATTAAGAAGGAAAAGAAGACCACAAAGTCAATGATAATGTCAACCATATTGCAGTACTTCATCACTCCAGAGTACTTGGTCAAGAGCACCTTCAAGAAGGAATACATCCCCCTGTTGAAGTATTGTTCAAGGCTTCCTAAGATTAGTACCTTGCCCTTCAATAAGTTGATAAACCAAGGTGATGTTGAGGTGAAGAAGGAAATGTTGAAACAATATAGAGAGGGTATATCTGTGACCATGAAGCATCCAAATTTGAAGTCAAAAGCCAAGTATGAACAAACAAAGTACATTCAAGTAGGTGAGGGTGAGTTGTTGGAATTATCAAATCAATTGATCCCCACCAATGTGAGAGTGACAGTGAATAAACAAACAAGGGAAATTGTCACCCCAGAGGAGGCTTATGGGAGGGACAACTTGAACATCCACAAGGACAACATTGGATACACCATCAGAATGGTTGATAGCATAGAGAACTTATACCTTGGGTGCATCAAGAAGGAGGGGTATGACCAAAGTTTGCTCATAAACTGTGGGGATATCCATTCAAAATCATTCCATGATCAAATATTAAGAAATAACATTGGAAGAGTCACTAAAGGAGAGGATCCATTAAGAAAGGGAATCAAGGTGAAGGATGTTGAAAACCCTACACAGGTTCTGATGGTGTTCAATTCAGTATTGAATCTTGATAATCTGTTCAAAGTTAGAGATGTTAATCTTCAAAATCAAATCACAAATGTCCTTGAAATCTTTGATAATGAAATACCTCTTTCCAGTCATGTGATCAACGTTGAGGATGCCATGATGATAACATTAACCAAGTTTGATATTTAACAATTAATATATAACAAAAATTGTACACCATAAAAAAAAAAATTTTATATATTTGTATCCTTTAATATGCTTTCCACTAGTAGTAATGTAGTTCTAGAACATTATATGTTTGGTTAAATATAGAAGTAATCTTTTCCCGTACCTGAAAGAAAAGAAAAAAATTTCCTTCCCACAAGAGCCTATTCATAAAAAAAAAAAACATTTATTAGACCATTCATTTTTTTTTTTTTACACTAAAAATAGCAAATAAAACAACTGGGTAATATTTCATGAATTTAAAGAAAACAACAATGTGTACTGTAATCAAATCAATTTTTCTTTATTTTATTTATTTATTTTTTTTTTTTTTTGATTTCAATATTTAGTATCAAAAGTTTCCTCTTTTTTTTTTTTCTTAATTTATAAATATATTATTAAACAGATTATATATATGTTAATATAACCAATAGATTACTTATTAGTTTTATTATTATCCATTTGAAGTAACATATATTCATAGTTTTGTACTTTATTCTTTACTACTAAAAAAACAAAAAAAAAAAAAAAAATATTTGTTATTTATTACATATATACAAAATGCAGTACTCTTCTATAACAACCATAATTCTTCTAGCAGTTTCTCTCTTCTCTCAATCTGCTTATGCCATAGGTACTTTAGGTATCAACGTTGCTTCCAGCGGTGTTGATGGTAACTGTAGAGACACTTCCAGTTGGAGTGAAGCATTGGAAAAGGCCAGTGCCTTCACCAACTACATAAAGACTTATGCTGTCAGTGACTGTAACATGTTGGAAAACATTGCTCCTGCATTGAACTCAAACACCCAAATGAAGGTTTGGATGGGTGTTTGGGAAGTTGATGAGGAACACTTTGATGCTGAAAAGGATGCCTTGTCCACATACTTACCTACCATTTCCAAGGATTCCATTGCTGGTATTTCTGTTGGTTCTGAAGCCTTGTACAGAGGTGACCTAACCCCTCAAGCTTTAGCATCCAAGATTAGTGATATTAAGACCTTATTGTCTGATATTTCAGACAAAAATGGTAACTCATACAGTGATGTTTCTGTTGGTACTGTTGATTCTTGGAACATTTGGGTCAATGGAACCAATGCCCCAGCCATCCAAGCTGCAGACTACATCATGGCCAATGCCTTCCCATTCTGGCAATACCAAAGCGCCAGCAACCAATCCCACTCCTTGGTTGATGATGTCATGCAAGCTGTCAAGGCCATCCAAGAAGCCAAGGGCTCCGATGACTTCTACATTGCCGTTGGTGAAACCGGTGCTCCAACAGGTGGTACTGAACTAACCTCAGGTCAAGCTCCATTGACAGTCGACAATGCCTCTGACTTGTTCCAAGAAGGTATCTGTACCTTGTTGGCTTATGGCATTGATGTCAACATGTTTGAATTGCAAGATGAACCTACAAAGCCATTGGCCACTGCTGATGATGGATCCAGTTCAGATGTTGAAAGACACTGGGGTGTATACGACACTAACTACGACTTGAAGTATTCTTTGACCTGTAACTACGGTTCAAACTAATTAAACATTTTTTTTTTCTTTCTTTCTCTCTATATACCCTATTTTCAATTTTATTATTATTATTGATAAGTCATGTGATTGCCACTTGGTAACATTTCTTTTTTCTTTTTTTTTTTTTTTTTTTTTTTTTTGGCCTTAACAAATTAAATCCCATGCGACTTTCCTAATTTGGCCATTGCATTAGCTTAATTTTTTTTTAACAGTTATTTCTTTTTTAAACGTAAAATTTTCATAAATTTTTTATCCATATTCATAAAAATAACAAGAAACCTTCCCTAAGACCTTTGGTATATATAAAATCAAATAAAAAATTCACTCTTGATATATCCAGATATCAATTCATTATACAAACCATTGATTCATAAAGTATTCATAAAATGACTGACATTGCCAATGATTTGAAGAAAGTTAAGTTGAGTTCTTCTGAAGATTCAAAGATCATCAACTCTTCAAAGCTCTTCAAACCTTACCAAATTCTTTCTCAATTCTCATCACCTACATCTAACAAGGATCTCTTTGATGTCAATTTATCCATGGATTACGTTACTGTTTCCATCGGATCTCAATACATCATCTATTCATTGAAAAACTTCAATATTTTGTTCAAATCACAAATCTTCAAAAATAAAATTTCTCAACTAAAAACAGATATGAGTGGGTATGTATATGTCTTGTTGGCTGATGGGACATTCATTGTTTGTTTTAGAAACAAAATTATAGGCAGTTACAAGCAAGAAAGTGAACTAACCCACAAAATCATTAAATTTGACATTTTAAATGATTTTGTTGTTTTTATAACAAACAAGAATCATGTTCTTGTTTGTAAAAAATTCAAGCAAGAATTCACAACAGCCACCAAGAGCAATGTTCCAGATAATGAAACCATTGTTGATGACTTCAAGATTATCATACAGGATCATGGGAACTTTTTTCTTGCTGATTACGATCATAATAATAAGTTCTTAGGCTTTGAACATATTCCTACCTATTTAAACAAGATATTGACTGTATTTGAAAATGGATACCACATAATCAATTTAAGAACTTGTAAGCTTATACACACAAACTTGATTCCTAATGGTATAAAGGTATTCAACAATATCCCCATCTTGGATCATATGGTTATATGCCATAAGACCTCAAACAACATCGAATTCATCAATGTTAAGAAGGATACTGTCACCAAGAAGATGAACTTGAACTTGGATGGTAATATTACAAACATGTGCATTCCTGCTGATTACACCAACTTATTGCTCATCACAACTGATAAGGGCTCCATAATAATTTATGATCTAGTCATGAAGAAGATTCAACAAGAATTAATAGCTCAACATGACAATATAATTAGCTTCAGATACCTATCCACTAAGAATGGGTTCATAACCCAAGGTAATGACAATGCCATAAAAATGTTTATATTTGAAGACAACAATGTCATTACCAATCAATCTCATGAAAATGATACCACATTAACTGTCCATGCCAGATTGTACAAGTCATTACAAGGACACAAAGAACCCCCATCATTGGTCAAGTTCAAGGATCCAGAGGGGCATTTCATTGTTTCAGCATCTGAGGATTCATTGTGGGAATTCTCCACAAGAAAGCTGACTCAATCCACAAGATTCACAAACAAAAACAACAAGGTTAAGATACCTGGTGTTTTGAACAGTCAAAACACTTCATATTTGGGTGGTGTTCCAAGGACCATGTCCTTGAACATGCATTCAAAGTGGGATAATAATTTATTGATTAACTTTGAAAATTCAGGAGTTGTCAAAATTTACAATACTGAAAGACACACACTTCAAGATTTCTTGAAGAATGATAAGTCAAATGTATGCATCTCCTCCATATCTCCCTGTGGGAACTTTGGTATTGTTGGTATGATCAATGGTACATTGGAAGTGTACAACTTACAATCCATGAGCTTCAAGAAGAGATTCAAGGGGCTTCATAAGATGCAGATTGTTGGTGCTGAAATTGATAACATGAACCAATTTTTGTATTCTTGTTCATTAGATGGTGTCATTGGTAAATGGGATTACTACGGAAACAAGATTCAACAATCCCTAAAGCTTGATGATGACATCAATATTTTGAAGTTTGAATATTGCCATCTAAATGACTTAATTGCCATTGTCACTGATGATGACTTTAAAGTTTTGATTATAGACACCAATTCCATGAAGGTTATTAGATCATTGGATGGCCATTTCAACAAAGTCAACAACTTGAAGTTTTACAACAATGGGAAGTACTTGATAACCACAGCCTTGGATTCTACTCTAAGAGTGTGGGATATTTCAACAGGATTCTGCATTGATGGGTTCATTGTTGATAACAGTGAATTGATCACCAGCTTTGATGTCAGTGAAAATGATCAGTTTTTAATCACTACCCACTTAAACTTAAATGGTATTTGTTTATGGTTGAATAAATCCATCTTTAACATATCCAATGATGCAAACAGCTTCATTTCCTTAAGAGACATGCAATATGAAGAATTTGTCAGAATCAATCTTCCTAATGGTAATCAAGACAACAATAAGTACAATCAAACAAAATTGAAACAAAGAAAGGAATTGGATTCAGATTTCATCATCAACAGATTCTATGAAACTAAACATCAAATTGCTCCGGAACTAGTCACCTTGAGTACTAAGGGTAACTTGGGCTTACAAAACATGCAAAAACTGTTGAATATAGAAACTTTGAGAAAGAGATCCAAACCAAGAGAAGGTGTCTTGAAACCTAATGAACAGAAGAAAGAATCTTTCTTCATCCAATTGAAAAGGGATTTGGATGCCGATGTCAAGGAGAGACAAGGTGTCGTGTCTAAAGATGATAATGAAAACGATGTTGAAGAGGAAATAACCATTAAAGACACACCTAAACTGAAGGAATATAGCACCACGTTTGAGAAATTGCTCTTAACTAAGGATAATGAAGAATTGTTCTTGAATCACTTGAAGAGTATATCAATATCTCAAATCAACTTGGACATCCAATTAATGTCCAATCCACAACACATTTTGAAATTGCTGTTAAAGGTATCTAAAGGAATTGAAAGTAATAAAGACTTTGAAATTTGGAACGGAATTGTCAATGTTATTTTCAAATACCACTACGATGTTATCAATAAGAACTTGGAGTTGTTTGATGAAGCTTTAACTAATTTGAACAAGTTAATTTCTTCAAAGGAAAATAATCTATATGATTTGTTCTATTACAATGATTGTGTGGTCAAATTTTTATTATCTTAAGTAATCACATATATATAAGACATTTATTTGTTTTTTTTTTTTTTTACTGAATCTCAGTGTACTCATTAAGTTTTTTGTTATGCAGATATTCCATTTGTTTATTGGCAACATCACTATTGGCATTTAAAACCTTCTTTATTGTAGATGTTCGTTCATATTTATTCATTAAGGATCTCAACATGATGCTATTCAAATCAGATATCTTAATGAACTCCGGTATATTCTTGATATCTATTTCTTCAAAAAACTCATCAATGTAGATCATCCATTCTTGATAATCATTTGTGATTAATGATCCTAAATATTCAACTGCTTGAGCATGGCGGTTGTCATGTTCATTCAAACTCTTGATGTATTTTATGCATACCGATAGCCCATTTTCCTTATCTTGATAATAATAACTCAAAATCTTACTATCCTCTTGCATTTCCTTCCAAACCAAACATTTTATTTGCATGTACTTTTTGAACCATCTTTCATTTTCCCAACCTGAATTGAATGTGGATTCCTTGTCATTCAAAAGACTCATAACTTCAAAGGGCATCCACTTTTTGACATTGTTGTTAAGTAAATCATAAAGCTTGATGAGTATACTTGGAAAGGTAAAAAAATTATCCGTCTCTATGTAATAATTTATCAAAGTGTTCAATATGACATTATTGTTTCCTGCAAAGGCATAAAATTCTAAGAAGTCTCTATAGAAAGTCTTTGGCTTAAATGATTGAATTGTCTTACAAAAATGAGTAAAAACGCCCTCTTTTAAACCATCAAAGTAAATATCTTCATTTGTTTGAAGAAATATTGATTTCAAATATAACGAGTTGTTCACTATTTCAGCGTTCATGGACATTGTTTCAGATACCATTTGAATGAAAATATCTATCTTTGAATTGTCAACAACAGTAGTATTTTTACTGAAAAGGTAACCAAACATTTCAATCAAATATGAAATTGCAACTTTAAATAAGTAATCTTTAGGAATATCAATATGCGACATAAATTGATCTAGACTTAGGATTATTTCAAACCCTTGACTATAGCTCTCATTTTTTATGCAGTAAGTCATTATAACCTTTAAAATGGAAACAATGTCCTGATTGTTATTTTCTTTTAATAATTCTAGAAGCTTGCTTAAGATATAATCACTTTTTAATCTACACTTTGTGTTTTCATTGTTAAGAAACATATCAACTAGATTGATATCTCTCTTGAGATAGTAGTCCAACAGCTTTTTATCTATATTAAGAAATAAATAGTTAATTCCTTTTTCAGCTATTGTCTCGTTGTAGATAAAAAAGTTGTAATTATCTATAATCACTTTGTCATTGAAAAAGAAGTTGTATTTTTCTGAATCTCCTTTCTCTATATTAATCAATAATCTTTTCACTTCAAGAAGGTAGCTAATAAATTCCTTTTGTGACTCTTTGTTTTCATTAACTTCCATGACAACATCTAAAGGCAACATGTACTTTATAGCCTTGTTGTTAAAAAATTGCAAGACCATATCATTACTTTTAGCCAAATCAATTTTTAAGATCAACAATTTGCTATAAACTGATCTTATCAGATCAAGATAATCGGTTATTATTCCATTGGAGTCTTCTTCATATATCTTATTTATTAGATTTATAATATTCATAGGCTTATGGTCAAAGCTGCATTTTTGTAATATAACATTGTAATCAATCTCAACACCTGAAATAAAAAATTCTTTATAATCAATGTGAATTACAAAGTCATTGAGAATATGTATAGATCTGTCATTCATTACATCAACAACTGATGTATCTAGATTCAAAACTGAATAGTTGTTGAAACATACATCAACATTTTTCCCATCATTTGTATAAACAAATATGGTCTTATTGTTTCTAAAATCAGCCTCGAAATAATCTATCAAAGCTTTATCACTTTCCAAAATTATTTTATCATGAAGTATTAGGAAACTAAAGTTTTGCTGACTGTAGACATAAACATTACCTCTATTGTCAACAACCTTCAAGTTCCCTCTAAGATCATCCTTCAAAGTTCCTACAAACTTCACATATACAGTCTTCCTTTTTGTACTCTTGATACTATGTGCGTCACTTGAAACTGTTGACACATCTTTGTCTATCATCTTTATAATTTCACTATGTTTGGTATTTGCATTATTTTGAATTATTTTTAATGGAGAATTCTTATTCAAAATAGTTGAAATATCAAAGTTGTAAACCAAAACATCATTTTCAAACAAAAGAAAAACATCGGTTTTTAAATCATCAAGAAATTCTACACTGATCAACTTTAATTGTTTCTTTGATTTTTTGTAATCATCTAAATTTAGAATTTTAAGTTTTAAGTATCGTGTTGTATTACTGTCCCATATGAAAAACTTTATTATGTTCCCAATTTGATAAGTCAACACAACGTATGTTTGGTTTTGTATTATGTTCAAATTAATGTTCCTATCAAGATTTTTCTCAATGATTTTGTTTATCTTTTTAAAGTTAATTAAACTCAACAAAGTAATGTTATTCTTCAACTTAACTAATAAGCAGTTCAACAATTCGTTGTAGTAAAGATACTTCATCTCTTGTTCAAATAGGTCTTCTGTTTCAATGATTGATGTATAAATCTTTGTGGATACATCTCCTTGATGCTTGTTTATGTGGTGTATGATTAAACTTCCCTTGTTGGTCAAATGAATGATCTGATATTTGTCCTGATCTGAAGTGGACGGCACAATAAGTGTATCTAAAATTCTAGAATCAAAAGATTTTGAATCCACCAAAGGCTTCATATCAACATAGTATGGCTTGTGGGCTAAGTCTCCAAGTGATATTATATTATTCATACTATCATCATTGTGAAAGTCAATTTTGAGTCTCATATTATATATGTAATAACTTTATTAAGCTTAATGATTCTTAGCAAGAATGTATGTCTTTCTTTTAGGTAGTATAAGCCTTGGTTACAATCTGGTTAATCCATTCTGATGAGTACCAGTTTACAAGATGAAACAGAGAGAACACCTTAACCTTTCAGGTAAGAGTTAAAAAAAATGAATAAACGTGAAAAACAGGGTAAACAGAAGAAAAAAAAAAAAGGTCCAAATAAATTTAACGTTGCAAGAATCTTAAATTTGACCGCGTAGCGCACAAATAATACACAAATCCTATAAATGTTGATGATCATATATACTAAGCTAATTCATGAACATATTTTGATTTATTCTTAAATAGGAACTCATTTATAAATTTATTCATTACTGGTATGTTTTTCAAGCTAGCACTATTACCAATAATTATCAACTTGCATTTACTTCTTGTCAAACTGACATTTATTCTCTCTATATCATTCAAAATACTGTCTTCATCAAGTTTGCCTTCATCTTTGTGATTCTTAAGTTTACTCTTGACAAATGATATGATTATAAGCTTCTTGTCTCTTCCTTGAAATTGATCCGCTGTTAGAATTTCAAAGCTATTTTTCATTTTGTTGTTTATCTGGTATACCGCCTCATTCAATTGTCCTCTATAAATGGACAGTATCCCCGTGTCTTTAACCAAGTCAAAATCGTCATGTTCACCCTCAGGGACTCTTTGCGCATATATGTCAATAACTTTTTTCATCAAATCAATTTCACCAAAGTTCACTAATGAATTTTTTACCAGCACATCCTCAAATCTTTTATCCTCATTTAACTTAGAATAATCAATGAACAATACACTTTGTTCATTGTTTAACACTTTATATTCTAGGCTATTCCTATCAAAGCCATTAGTTCTGTATCTCGGCAGAAATCTATCCTTGTTAAAATCACCACATTTCAACATATTATTATAAACTAAATAGTTGCTTAGTTCCATGATATCCTGATTCATTCTGTACTGGATTGTTAGATTTGTTACATTATCAGGATCTATTCTACTCATTTTTGTGAATAAAGATTCCTTCAACAATGCAGCTTTTTTACTCTTCACTAAAGGTGATAGTTGTTTATCATCCCCTACTAATATAAATTTCTTACACCACTCTAGGGGCTTTAAACTGATAGGTAGATTCACCTGTGTGGCTTCGTCTAATATACAATAATCAAATTTACCACCAGCCATTTTCTCATGAATTAAATAGTTATTGGCAGACAAACAGGTTGTAGCCACTATATTACATTCATCAACAAGTTTTTTCAAATCTCTATGATTTTGAATGAGTCCATGCTCAACTTTGTAAGGAACAGTGAATTTTTGATTCTTAACATTGATAGAAGACAAGTTTGTACCTATTCTCAAAATCTTGAATATAGAGGCGTCTAATTTGTCATTTTCAAATAGTTTTAAAACCATGTTATCTACTGCAGAATGCGTAAAACTGGTTATTAATATCTTTTTATTATTAGAGACAAGTGCATTAATCAGTTCTGTTATCACTTGTGTTTTACCAGTACCAGGCATCCCCCTTATCAAAGAATATTTTTCACAAGATAAAGATTTTTTCAAGGCCAATGTTTGATCAGGATTTAAATAGTCCCAATTAACCATAGATGTATCAATGCTATTGAAGATTCTTGCATCATTATGATTCAAATTGTATTCGGGATTCACTATTAAATTCTTTAGATTTAAGTTTCTCTTTTCAAGTAAGGAGACCAGATTGTACTTGGCAATTTTATTTGGCATATCATATTTGGCCAAATCCAATCTATACAAAATTTTACTGTTATTAGTGTCTATAATTTTGTTTCCTAATTTTTTTGTAATATCCTGTGTTCCAAGAACTTTTATAATTCCTGATGAATAATTGATATCTCGAACAGTCACATAATCCAATCTAAAATGACCTATTTCATCACTTAAGATACATGGATCAAAAACATTCAAGCCATTGGATTCCTTTATGTTATCATTATCAAATTTGAAGATGAATTCAAACTTATCATCATTTTCAACATCATCAACATCGCCCTCCAATTCCTTTTCACTATTCATACTATGTCTAATAATATCAGATATCTGGGTTCCTTCTTTGTTCAAATTAGCACAGTTTCTAATACCAACTAGACTCATCATACCAATGGAGTTATTCTTTAATACACTGGATTGTAAAAAATATCCATTGACATCAACTTCGTTTTCCTTATCTTCAACCTGTAAGGCTTTGAAGTACTTCAAGAAAAATTGCAAATCTCTTTGAGACAATGTGCCTAAAAGTTGATTTACATATTCTCCTGAAAGCAGAACATTTGAATCCACCAAGAGTTTTACTTGTATATCATCTGATTCCTGTTTTGTATCAACAAATTCTGGTTTATTAACCCTTTCAAGTCTGTTTAAAACAGTACACACATCCTGGCAACAACATTGTCTTTCACAAGTGCTCTTTCCTGCAGTCAATAAGCCAGGTATTTTTAAAACATCTTCAATATCCCTTTCATCACCCTGCGATTTCATGATATAGTCAGTGTCAAAGAAATTTATAAGTGTGTTTCTGAAGTTAATCATTCTTTTAAACTCATTGAAGTCTACTCTATTCAGAACACTGTTAATTTTTGAAAAGCTTCCAATATCCTTTCCTGAATCATCCATATCACCTAAATAAAGAATCCAAAAGTAATCAATTTTAACGCCGTATTTTTCCCAAAGTAACAAGGCATAAATCAATGTTTGTGTTGCATGCTTTAAACTTCTATTCTTCCCCGTCTTAATTTCCAAGGGCATGTATCCCAGGGTAGTCTTGATGGTCATGTCAATAATACCCTTGATACCAAAGATAGAAGAATCTATAGGCTCTTCAAGTTTCAAAACATCTTTCATTTTGATTCTTATTGGTGAATGGCCTTGAACATTCACAAATTTGTCATCTGTATCTTGACACAAAAATTCAAATATGAAAGTTTCAATTATGGGTAGAAATTGTCTTTGTAAAGAATCAATAAATTCATCAAATTCAACCTCATCTGATATAACAACATCGTACTTATGCTTTGCAACAATTTTTTTCAACAGTTGTGTTAAGTATCCATGTTTAAAAAGTGTCATGATTTTCTCATACATTAAGTTGGGATTCATCTCATCCATCTCATGTTCTTGCTTGGTGGTTGTACCTTCAGGAGTGATAAGTTTTCTAACAACTTTTTGAAACAGCTCATGGATGATAACACCTCTGTTTAATACAATACTCGGTTGGCTTAACAACCCAAAGTTTCTCTTGATAACTGTTTGCCTTTGACAGGTTATTGCATCGGCTAAGGTTGTACCTGAAATAAGAATGTCTGGTGATGTTATGATAAATAGTGAATCATCTTTGCCTAGCTTAATGGTTTTATTAAATAAAAGCGTCTTCATGTCTTCTGTCTTGTTGTTACTGTCTCTGTCTTTTAAAAGAGATGTTATATGGATGACTTCAAACTGCTTGTATGTTTCTATACCTTCTGATTCTCGAGTCCATACATCATTTAATATAATTGTATAAATTGCCTCATTTATATCACAACACTTTAAAATTATAGTGCCTGTATCATCAGAGTCCTTTATAACCTTCAAAATAAGGAGTCTCAAAAATAGCTGTGGACTTATACCCTTAGTGTCTTTTTGAAATTGTGTGTATTTTAATTTTTCCTTAATGAAAGGAGTATCTACTTCATAAAATTTAATTTCACCTTCATTTTTGCTCAAATTATTAACTATGGGGACAGTATTATTTTTTCTCTTTTCCAGAGTCTTTTCCATCATATCAAACAGTTCATCATCATCAGAGGAATCACTACAATCTTGAGATTCTATAGACTCTTTTTGTTCTTCTTCCATGACTTTTATTTCAGTAACTTCTGTGGAATCATTAGTAGAGTCAAGGAAGTCAGACCCGAAGTCCTCCTTCATTTGTTTTATGAATGCAAGTTGTTTTAGTTTTTTTTCATTGTTCTTATCTTCTATATCAATCTCATGCTCAATTGTTTCTGCCTTTGGTTGAGATAATTTTTCAAACATAGCATTAATCAAATGCGAAGTATCATCGGTAATCTTTTCCTCCTCATTGATCTTCTGTGGAGATGTTCGACTTATAGCAGACAACGATCTACTAACCTTCAACTGTCTTTGCCCTGATTGAGAAGGACTCTCTCCTGGTTTTTCTGATTTTCCTATACTGTCTATTTCCAAGAAGTCATTGTTCATGAATGTATTTTGGCATGGGACTATTCTTAAGGGTGATCCATTGAATGAAGATACATTGCTGATGTTACTATTGTTGTGGATTCTATTGAAAGCAGTGGGACTGTTAATACTACTAGTTTGTTGAATTCTAGGATTTCTCTTTAAACTAACATTGGATGGCTTGGTGGCTTGACCGTATATGAGAACAGAACTCTCAGTTGGTGAAGTCTTCTTTATGACACTTGAATCCGTTGTATCTACTTCTTCATGCTTGTACATTTCGTTTACATCGAGTTTAGGTGTATCTTTTTTAGCATCTACAATATCTTCTTTCTTTTGTAACTTTCTTTTTGATTGAAGCTTGATAGGTTGAATTTGGTTAAATTTAAACTTTTGCTTAGAACTACTCTTAGGATTCTTTTCGTTACACATATTTTATGAGTGGTGGAGTATCTAATACGAATATAAGAAATATGACTAAGTTTGTGTTTGTTTTAGTAGTGTTAGATTTTTCTCTTCCAATTATTATCATATATAATAATATAGAATCATAAAGATCAAAATTTCAATTTGATAAATTCAGTGAAATGATGTACATTATAAAATTTCAAAAAAAAAAAAAAAGAAGAATATATATGTATAAATATAAGATGGTGTGGTGATGACGCGTGATGGTGGAAAAAAAAACGTAGTGACACTAATAATTTTGGTGCCATCCCACGTGACGTACTATAAACAAAACATCCTAGACATAAAACAAATGGAAAACATTTCAAAGAAAATATATTATATATCGATTTGAAGTATTTCATCCAAACTTTTCAGTAAATCTTTAAACTTGTCTTCAACATTGACTTCGTCTAATGTCTTGGATTTGTTTTTTAAACCATCAAGCTTCTCTTTGTTTTGTTTATCCTTCAAACCTTCAACTTCTATATCCATTTTTAGCTTGAGCTTGGCAGCATTTTCATCTGATAAGTTCTTCTCAACACTGGAATAGAGCAAGTTTAAATCATTGATGTTAATGTATTTTTTTATGTTATCAGAGTTATATTTGATCTTTAACTCCAAGATATTTTGTACTATGTCCGGTAGAAAGTTTTTGTTAAATCTATAATATGTTAAACTGTTATAAACCCCTAATATTTCAAAGTAAAGTTCATTGTATTTGTCATTCTTTTTACAAGGTTGATACTGATACTTTTCAAATATCTTCTTTGTGAGCTTATATTCTAAGGTATTTAAATCATCATTTGTGTCAACTTCCTTGTGTAAAATGGTATTAACTTCAAGGATGTCTTTCAATACTTCATCATCATTTAAAATCAAATTAATGTCATAGAATACTTCTTCTGCTAGAACAGTGTCTTTTAAATCTATGGCCTTTTTGGTATTTTCAAGTAAGGGATATAGTTGAGTTTTGAAAAGATTGTTAAACTGTTCAAATTGTTCAATAAGAGACTTGTTAATATTACTTATAGATTCTTTCATTGGACTTTCTTTTTCAATTGTTAATAAGTGTTTGGTAAATCATATACAGAAGTTTGCTTTTTAAAAAACGTTTTTGAATGTGTTAAATGAAATATGTTTAGTAACCATTTCAATCAATGTCTTAAAAAAAGATGGATAACATGATAATTTCAATGGATAAATAAGCTTGTCTAAAAAGTTGCTACCAGAAAAAAAAAAAAGAAAAAAATGGTATGAATCCATTCCATCAAAACATGCTTCACGTGATCGCATAAAAATTTTCAAATTAATTCTCACAGACCAAATTTTTTTTTTTTTTTTGATTTAAACACAATCTGAAGAAAAAAAAGGACACCTTTGATGAGTTTATATATACACTCAGACAACAAATATTACATGACGGTATAAAGTATTCTGAAATCTATACAAAAAAAAAAGGAATGAATAAACTATGCACCATTAGTATTTAGACATTACATCTCCCTCTGATTGATCTTTAAAAGTATTAATAGAACTTCAGCCTGTATATATAAGTATACTTTGCAAATAGTTGTGTGTGTGTGTTTTTTTTTCTCTATACTCATTTCGTTAATATCAATCATGTATTTTGATCTAAACAATATTATATACTCTTCTTTGTTAATGGTTACTTTTTTGAGTAATGTTCAAGCATTGACACCATCAACTACAACATCCGTTTCATCCACTATTCAACCTACATCATTAGCTCCTTGGATAAGAACAGTTGACTTAACCACTACTACAATAGTTACAAAAGTTCAACCTCAAGTCATATCAATTAACAGTAAAGATATTATTACCATATCTGCCAAACCCCAATCCACTGCAACAAAGGATTTTAACTTAAGACATTGGGTCTCCATAAAGAAGGATGGGTCTCCAAAGACCATTAAACCAAAGTTAGTCAATGGGCATGAAATCAAAAATGGTGGTTATAATCTGATTGACTATTCTACATACTTCAAGATTGAAGAAACAAAAACATTCAGCTATGAGGAAATGGGAAAGCCTAAAGGTATGAAGCCAGGTGAAGTTCATACTGAAGTTGTTGAGATTAATGAGGATCCTGATTATGAATGGGATTTGAATCCTATCATGAGATGTATACCTGATAATTTCAATAAGATGAATCCAAAGGATAAGATATTTTACAAGCAAGATAAGAACAATAAGGAATTTGACACCAATGTTCAGCTAACTTCAGAACCATTTTGTGCTCCTAAGGAAAACACAGTTTGGAAAATGGGCAAGACATATTTCACCCATTGGTATTACAAGTTCTTCTATGATGAAATTAATGAGGAGTTTGCTGACAAAGTAAGAATTCACTTGACTTATGTGTCAGAATCATTGAAGGATCAAGGTATGAATAAAAGAGATGTTTTATCTTCAAATGATGATCAATTGTCATTTTGGAGCTCTGAATGGGTATCCAATAAGCAAGGTTTCCTTCCAATATACATTGATGAATCATTCTTAAAGAATGCTGATTTTGAAGAAAAGGTATTGTTAACAATTCAACCTGACTACATGTCTGACAATGACTTCCATCCTCTAGATGAAACCTTAAATCCAGTCAAGTTATCCATCATAAGAGGAACAAAGATCATTAAACAAAACGGTGATGATTTGGAATTCAAACATTGGGGTACTGAAAAACAACACAGTAAATACGGTAAGGGCAAAACAGTATTGGAAATTATTATTATCATTCCAAGTGTTGTTTTCGTTGCATTCGTCTGCATGTTCATCTTCGTCAAGATTAACAGTAAAAACAGAGACTTTTCATTTGTTCAAAAGTATAAGCCATCTAAATTGAAGAAGAAAATCAATTTAAAGAAATTTAAAAATCACAAGTATGAAGAGTTACCTACACACAACAATAAACTTGAAAGACATAGACTTTAGTTAAATTCTTTTTCTCTTAAAGATTCAAGAAAGGTAATATATATATATGAATATACCATATTTTTTTATTTAAAAAATGAGCTTTTTAAATCCATTTATTCTCCACAGCTAAGCTGAAAATTCTTTCGAATGTTCTGAACCCTGTGTCTATTTCATCATTTACCTTTTTATTCTTATCCTTTCTATTTTTGGACATCATATCTCTCACTTCGGCTTGGATTTTATCTTGTTCCAATTTCATTGCAGCTAAGGAATCTTCAACTTTACTTAAAGACTCATCTGATGTAATTATTTCATTTGATTGATCGGCCGTGTTTGAACTGGATGATTTATCATGCATTTGCTGCTTGTAATTATCTGTTATTTGTTGAAAGAACTTTTCATAGTTTTCAAATTGTCCATCCATTACTTCACCTCCATTTTCAATTTGTGTGAACAAATCCTTTGTTAGTTGCTCAGCCAATCCTGAAGGAAGACCCTTTGATAACAATGAGGAAACATCAAAGAGACCTGAGAAAGCAGTGTCGGGGGTGATGTTTTCAATTGTTTCATCCACAGCTTCGTCTAATTCCTCCTCTGATTCATCATGAGTAGCCAATTCAGGATCTAAATAATAGAAAAGTGGTCCTAACCCCTCAATGACCTTGATGGCCAAGTAGTTGTAATTTTTCATACTTTCCATCAACATCATCACCAATGCAGGAATGTAATACAGTTCAATGTACTTTTCAGCTTGATCCACAAACTTTTGTAATCTTTTGTCTTGCTCTTCACTGTTGGTGTTATAGTACAAGTCATCAAATTCCTTAAGCAGTTTTCTTAAAGAATCAGGTATCTCTCTATCCTTCAATTCAATACCCTTACACTCTTGTAAACTATCATACTTTTTCATGTAATACAGCAGCTTTAAGGAAGGTTGAAGCATTTTTTGGCAAACTTCAGATTCAACAGCCGGTATGATTTCTTCTTCCATATAATGATTTATCAACCCCTCCATAAAATTAGCCCAAGCAACTGAAAAGAATACATTTCTTTCTGTGATCTGAGCAGTCAACAGCTTTTCAAAGTCTAGTTGTAACTCTGGGTTGTCCCAGAACAATTCTTTGCTTATTTTGTTATCCTCAAAGTATTGTCCCAAGAACTTTTTTTTGCTGTTTTCAATGTACTCCTTGAACAATAGTCTTGGGGTTCTAGCAATGTTCACTTCCATTATTGTGAATCTATCATCACTCAATATTTCTTCCTGAGCCCTCTTAAGATCAATTTCATTTGTACATGCTATATCTGAGTTGCCATTTATGGAGTCATCATCTGTTTCTTCTGATATGGTGTTTTTATAGTTAAGTCCACCCTGTTTAACAAGTGATGAAAGAAGTGTGTAGTTTTGCATGAATGTTATAGTGTCCATTTCATTTTTGTTTTTGAACTCATTGATGAACAAACTCTTTCTTTGATCAACAGGTAAGACCCATGGATATGCTTGACTTGAAGCTATACTTTCATAAAGCTTAGTTTCCTCAAATGAATTATTTTGAAAAATATTTACAAAGTTTTTCTCTATTTCTTCTGCCAGTTCCTTCTTCATGATGTTGAAATTACTCAAGACTTCAGCTAATTTACACTTGTTAAGTTCCTGTTCTCTTCCTAGTTCCTTAGTAGAGAAAATTTCTCTGAATAGAACTTGTAAGTCCATATTTTTACAACTATCTATGTGATTGGATAAATGATCTCTACTTGATTCAAAAACGGACTTGTAAACAACTTCCAAGTCTTCTGTGGTGACATCAGTGTTTTGCTTTAAGTTAAACACATTAACCCACAGGGGGGACACAAAGGGCTTTAGATTTGGACATTGAAGGTAATCAAACAGATGTGTTTCATGCATTGATGAATTGAAATATTCTTTGAAGAGTCCGTGTACATGAGGACGTTCAAAGGTTTCCTTAGTAAGTGGATCCTCCATTGTTTTGTAATGAGATCTTCTTTCCTGAACAACATCCATTGATGATCTATCCAAAAATCCTTGGGCCAAGTGTCTTTCCACAGAGTTTATAAATGATGTTATGGTATTGATTTGTGAAGATAATTCCTTCTTACCCTCGTTATTGTCTTCATAATCCTGCTCAAACAGTTGTTTTATGTAATCCGGTGAAGTTATGGTAAAATAATAGTTTGCTCTGCTAAATGTATTTCTATTCAATCTATGCTGTGTGTATGTGTTATTATTTGGTTCATCATTGGAGGAGATATCTGTACCCTTCATATTGTTTTGATAATTCATCTCATCAATTGCAGAATTCAAAAAGTTTAATGATACAACATTTCTAAATGAATCATTATAAGCTTTACTGACTCCAAGATGCATTGTTCTTAGAAATGCCTGTTTTTTCAAAAACTGCTCCTTATTGAGGCCTAATTTTTTTAGAATATTTTCATCGACAATGTTACTCATTTTTTTATTCAATTTTCTTTAAATAAAGAGGGTATTGAAGATTTGAAAATGATTTAAGATTTTGGTTAGGTAATTTAACAAATTTTAAGGTTATGCTGTGGTTTTTATAATCTTTGAATAAGATGATTATTATAACGTTATGTATAGATGCTATGATAATCCAAAAGAAGAAGAAGAAGAAAAAAAAAAAGTGAAAAAATAGGTGTACACTAGAGTTCCAATAAAATGAAATTAACCAGCATTCCCTCTTAGGAAATTACCTCATATGTTTTTTCTAAAAGAGAAAATTTACTTCAATTTCGGGTATGTTTGAAAATATTATACCAAATGAAGAACTGTATCATTATACGAAAAAAAAATTAAAATAATCATTTCATTATTATATTAGTATATATATATATATATATATATATTTTTTTTTTTTATAGTGAGAAGTTAATTACAAACTGTCGTTACCTTTGGATTGTTCATTTTGATTAACCAATGAAGTTAAACTTGAGGTGTTTTCTTCATTTTCATCAACAACTTCTTTAGGATCAAGACCTAGTTCTTCAATGAAATCAATTTGAGCTTCAGGATCATTCATACCCATCAAACCATAAACAGCAATGGTGATCAGACCAAGAATACCACTTAAACAGGAGAAGGTCATGGCAACAATACCTTTAGCTGTGAAACCCTTTGGTAGATTCTTGTGTTGTTTATTCTCACCAGTTAAATCCAAGTAGTCCTTTGTGTTGGCAGCGGCATTACCTTCATATTGAACACCAACAGTTTCACAAACGTTCTTGTGGTTAGAAGTTAATTGTTGGGAGTTGGTGGATTGGATGGTTTGTGGATCTTCAACAAACACAACAGCCAACCCTTGGGTCAAATGCCATTCAATGTGACAATGGAAGAACCATACACCAGGGTTATCAGCCTTGAATCTGATGACAAAGTTGGATTGTGGTCTTACATAAACGGTATCTCTTCTCATTGGGTATTGAGGATAGGAGTAGTTACCTGTTGGATCGTAGTTTAATGGGGTTTGATCATCATCTCTGGCAACACCTCTCTCAATGACTTGGAAAATGTGACCATGTAAATGGAAAGGATGGGTACCTGTGTCTAAGTTGTTCAATACAACTTCAATGATTTCATCCTTTTCCAAAACAAATGCATTGGTGTTGGAACCATAAACAGTTGGATCGCTTGAATCGTTACCAGAAGATAATACAGACATCAAGGTTGGAACCTTAGGTTGAGTGAATGTGATGTTGTTGAAGAAGGCATAGTTGATACCATTCTTCAAGTTGTTCATGGATACATCAAGGGTGATTCTTTGATCAGGTTCACCAAGTAATTCTTCCTTGTATTCACCATAAGGGACCAAATTGAAATCATCCAAGAAATCTAATTCATCAACAATGTTTTCTTCAGGCTTGGATAGATTGGTGTTGTACATCATGTAGTTGGTTCTGTTCAAGACTAAGTCATTTGGAATGACATCCAACATGGTATCATCGAATTTTTGCATGATGGCATAATTCTTGTTGGTGGTATCCTTTGTCTTCAACAAGACAGTGTATCTTTGAGCAACAGTTATGTACAACATGGAGGCTTTGTATGGATCAACATAAACACCATCAACTTCAACAACTTCAAATTCATGGTCTTCAATCCAAATGTATTGAGAAACAAACCCACCAGTGTTGATGAATCTCAATAAGTAAGTGGTGTTTGGTTCAACAGCCCAGGTTAAGTTCATTGTGTTGTTCATGATCAAGTTTTGAGGAATTGGTTCAGCACCTGTTGGGTTGTAAACATTCATGAATTTCTTGGTTAATGTATCAATGTCCTTGTGGTACCATTCAGCAATTTCAAGGACTTCTTCCTTATCATACTCAAATGGGAACTTTGGATCCTCAATGACTACTGTACCCTTCATCCCATCCATGTATTGACCCTTTGTGTGGGAGTGATACCAGTATGAACCAGATTGACCATCAACAGTGAAGTTGTAAGTGAAGGATGAGTTAGGAGCAATAGGACATTGGGTGATCATTTCTGGTCCATCCATTTGGTTGGTACCGTTTTGGAAGAGACCATGGAAATGGATGGAGGTGTTCTTGGTTTCAAATCCATTGTTCAAGGTTAAGATGATTCTATCCCCCTTGTTGACCTTGATGGATGGCCACGGGAATCTTGGACCTTTCCCATCATTGGCATCACATGTAATGACCTCTGCATCAAAGGTACCATCAACATTGTAGTGACCTTGACCAGTAGTCCAATTGAAGTAATGTGTTTGAGGAGTGTATGTGATATTGCTTGTATCTCTAACAATAGCAGCATTACTTATATGGCACAAAATAGCTGTAAACAGCAAAACAAATGATTTAAACAACATTCTTTATTATCTTTTTTTTTTTAATAATTTTTTTTTTTTTAAAAAAAAAAAGTAGGTTAGATATATGAAGTATTTACAGTTAAAAAAAAAAAAGTAAAAGATTAGTACTTTAATTAAATTATGGAAATGGTCTTTGTTTGGTGATATTATTGTATTTCTTATATAAATTATCATGTATATTTTATTAAAAACATATGAAACTAAAAGATGTTATTTTTTTTTTCTTTCAATCTGTTAAAATATAGAATTTATTCAATTTGTTTATATATTATTATCAGCTATTAACAACTATATATGATTAAAAATTACACCCTAATAATATAAAACATTTTCAAATTTTTATTTTTTTAAAAAAAAAAAAAAAAACTTTGAATGAATTATGAAGACCTTCTACTATAATAGAATTTACACTGCATTTATTTTTTTTTTTTATTAAAATTAAAATAATATATGAACCACTATATTTCTCTTTCTTTTTTTCTTTTTTTTTTTTTTGGAATGAAAATATGGGTGTAAATATTTAATTTAATGCTTTAATTAAATAATTCAACTATTTGGAAATTTTTAAAAACATTGATTATCCTTTTGTTAACATATGAGATTATTTTTCTTTTTCCCCCCCCCCACTATAAAGTAAATATTTTACACCCCCATTTTTTTTTTTTTTTTAAAAAAAAAAAAAAAAAAGATGAATATGGTGAGATAGGAATATCCCTATATTCTTCAAACACTTCACTGTTGTGCACATCCATCCTTATTATCAACCATATTCTTCAAGACATCTTCATTCATTGTATTGTTGAATAATATATCATCATTGCCCGTTATATCCTCTAACTCATCAAGTAACACATTTATTTCCTTTTGATACTCCTTATTATCATTTGTATAATCATCCTTTTCATAGATTACCTTGATCTTATTCAATACCTCTATTTCCTTTGTATCTTCACTTTCCTTCAATCTCTCCTTGATTTGTGGGTATAATGTCTTTTTCTCTATCAATGAAGTATTTAAGTTATTTAATAAATCAGTCAACCCCATCATGTCATCATTGTTCAATGCATAATCCTCAAACTTATCCAAGTTCTCTCCTATTGGATCATTACTATCCTTACTTTGATTCTTATAAAACACCTTATTGAATTGTTTCTTTAATGAGTCATCTTCAAATGTGTTTTCCTTTTCAATCTTTTGAGAGGTGTCTTCATCTTCTAAAAGAGCATCCAAATCTTTAATATCCTTACCCATTTAATATACTTATTATCTTTTTTGTTAATTATGGGTATTTTTACTTGTTCAATTTTGTTCTTGTTTTTTTTTAAAAAAAAAAAAAAACAAAATTTAAAGTGAAATATATAATAAATTTATTGGTAATTTTTCCACGAATTCATTTTTTTTTTTTCTTCTTCTTCTTCTTCTTCTTCTTGTTCTCCTAGATAATTCTTACATGGTAGCTAAATACATATTTGAAATGTATATGGTCTCTTTCCTCTTTTTTTTTTTTTTTTTTTTAACTTTATTAAAGAAATCATCTTTTAATCAATAAGTATTTCCTTTTCATAATTTAAAGTATATTTCACTCCTTTAAAAATATTAGAATCTCCTACTATAACCTTCTTAACATTCAATCCTTTAGAATCTCCTCTACCATCAGTTATTTGACATTTCATTCTTATTAAACTAGTATCCTCAACATCTTTAATCTTCAAAATAAACAAATTACCTGTTTTATTATTCAATATCTTACTGTCCCAAGTTTTATTGTTATTCTTCAAGTCTCCCTGTGTCACCACTTTGAACGCATTCTTGGATTTTTCATTCAATGATAACTCCACTCTTACTGAATTTGCATCTTTCACATTATTTGTGTTCAACTTCAATGTTATTTCATTCTCATTCGTGTACTGATAACTCATCAATATAGGAAACTTGGTAACTTCGTTTATATTGCTGTTCAATATTGAGTAGTTCTTCAACACCTGGATCCCATGTTTATCTTCACTTAAAACCCCATTGATATCCTCAAACTTATCTGTCTTGATGACAACTGTTCTATCCTTGATTTTCGAATCAATATTCGTTTGTGTCTTCAAAGTACCATTTATGGATATGATTTCATTGTTATTGTTCATCAAATGAGTCTCTATAACATCTAAGAATATTTCATTTCTAAGTATCTTGGTGTCTGTTTTTGTTCTCTCACTGGTGATCTTGGTAAATGATTCAAAGAATGACAACAAATTCTTTGGTAATGGTACCTTTTCCAACAGTTTATTATCAAATGATATGTTCACACTTAAAATTAAGTTCATTCTATCTGTGTGGTCAAGTATCTTTGATATTGTCACTTGATGGTCTTTTTCTTTACTTAACCTGTCCAAGTTGTTCCTTGTACTAATCATTTGATTCAAGTCTCTTTCATTGAATGTATTGGTCAATCTATTAGATACAGACTTGATGATATTCTCTTGTGTGTACAACAGTTCAAAGTAATAGTTCAGTATTATATGGAAGTTTTTCAAACTTTCCTTGATACTTAACAAGTTGTTTGTAACATCTTCATTATCCTTCATGTCAAATATCAAGTTGTAACAAATTCTTTCCTTGTTATAGTCAACTACTAAGAATTCATTGTCTTTATAGCTGTTATTCAAAAATGAATCAATGTTGGTTATCTTATTGAATGAGGGAAGATTGTAAACATATTGATAATAGAACTTGTTGACATTTTCTTTATCAAATGTGGATGTTTTCAATTGATGCTTTGAATTATCACTTATTAGCAAGACAACTGGATTAAACTCTTGAAGCATTGATTGAGTTATTAAAGATATATATGTTGTTGTTGTTTTTTTTTTTTTTTGGTAAGTGTATATATTCTCTTTAATCTGTGTGAATAAATTATTTAAAAGAAAAAACAGAAAAAAAAAAAAAAAATTAGCTTTTATAAACTTTAAAAAAAATCAAACTATTAAATTCCCCCGAATTAATGTAAAAAAGGGGGGATTTAATATTACAAGCCATGAAATATATATATACCCTAATATATTGATAACACATTTTTTATTAACAGCATCAATATATACATCCCAATATATATACATGCAATATGTCAAGAAGTAATAGTCAAGCTGTTGAAAGCGATTCAGACTCTTCAAATAGCTTAAATAGTAGATATGCTTCACCCTTGCTTTCAATATCACCTAATGAAGTACTTGAATATGATGAGAAGCATGCAGATTCCTTTAACAGCACCTTGGATGAAAAAATCACCAAGATAAAGACAAATGACGAGAGACATCAAGAATTCATAAGGAGCATACCTTTTCAAAAGAGAAGATCATCAATAACAGCAACAATCAAGAAGAAAAAAAATGTTGAAATAACCAACATAGTAGAGGACTTCAAGCAAGATCTCATTGAATATAAACCGAATGATGATCCTGTTGAAAAGGAACTATCGGATTGTCAGCACTCAATATTCATCAAACATAAACATTATCATAAACAAAATGGGATATCAGCCATTCTTTCCAGACCTGATGAAAGTAAGTCCATAAACCTTCAAAAGGGTATATTGTTGTTACATGGTCATTGTGGCCACAAGAATTACATCAATCTCCCCATCATAGATGATTTACTCCACAAAAAGGGGTACTACATTCTAAGAGTGGACTTTAGAGGTTTAGGAAACTCAGAAGAGAACAAAACCCCTGAAGAGGGGAGAACCTTACAACAAGATGTGGAGGATATAGAAACTTGTTATTTGTTCTTTAGAGATATAGTCAACATCAAACTAGACACGATCATTGCACATTCAAGGGCTGTGGTGTCCATGTTTGAATTCCATGTCCATTGTCTACAAAGGAAATACATGGACTTTGTCCCAAACTTGATCAATTGTTCAGGAAGATTTGATGGGATTGGTTTGAAACATAAGATCATGAAGAACTTTCCCAATTGGGAGAAAGACAAGGGGTATTACACCAACACATTCAGATATGGGAAGTTACAAAAGATCTTTATCCCCATAAGGGAATCAATGTCTGTTATTGAAGTTGATACTAAGGAAAGATTCAAGACTCTTGATCAAAGATGTTCAGTGTTGTCGATCTATGGGTGCAAGGAACAAGTCATGCCCTTGAGTGCAGCAACAAAGTTTGACATGCTGTTCCAATCAAGACATAAATTGATCTTGATTGATGATGCTGACCACAACTTCTTTGGTGTCATAGACAATGATAGAAACCCATTGAATTTACCATTGAAGAGAGGAAAGATCAACTATAACTTTCTTGTGGGTAAACACATAGAAAAGTATGTGAGTTTGGATCAAAAAGTCTCCAGGTTTGCAGTGTTCAACAACACAACCAATTGCACACGTATCAAGTATTACAACGAGGAAGATGCAGTGAGGGGGAGACAGAACAAGGTCTTGACGTATCCTAGATGGCCAGGCCCATTTGCCATTTCAAACATCAAGAACCTGAGGGATTTTGGAGGCTATACAACATTGAATGAAAAGTTGGATACAAAAGGTGGGGTTTTCTTCAAGTCAGCCTCATTGAGGGATATATCATTGGAAGGTGTCCTGATATTAAAGAATGTTTTAAGATTGGATAAGATCTATGTTTTCATTGAAGAGAATGATGAGTGTGAGCTCTTACCAGAAAATTACGAAGCCATATTCACTCCAATATCAATTGATTTTCTCAAGATAGATAGTGTTGATGAAGTTGAAGAAAAAACGTATGATACATTAACAAATAGATATTACGACATTTTCTTGAACATGAAGGATTCATTAAGGAGGGTTTTCAATTACTTGTTATTACAAAAGAGAAGAACTTTGGTTGGTGAAGAGAGTAGTGTTTTGTTTGTTTCAAAAAATGGTCATTGGAAAACATCATTGATATCCATGATGTTATTGAAGCTTTTAGGAGTTGATGAGTATACCATCTGCATGGAACATTGCTTAACAGGTTGGATATTTAAAAACAGTGATCAAAAGAGATTTGAGATGAATGATTTCTTGTTAATGATGAAAATTAATGAAAGAATAGATAAGGACTTCGGTAGTATTGAGGATTATGCTATGAATGAATTAGGATTGAGTATGAAGGAAATCATGTTATTTAGAAGTAAATTCTTAATATAGTTATTTACTTTATATACACTTAAATAAAACAAGATAACAGAATACTCAAAGAATTAATGCAAAGAGTTCATGTTATTTAAAGATAAAGGAGTCTTGTCATTGGTTAACGATTTGATTAAACCTATCACTATTTGGTAGCGCTCATTTGTAAAAAAAAAAAAAAAAAAAAAACTAACTTTGTGTAATTTTCAATCCCTTTAAAAAAAAACAAAACTCATTCAGTAGCTGAAGCACCATATACATTTTTCTTTTTGATACGAAAAAATACAGCAAAACCAGAAAAAAAAAAAGGAAAAAAAGAAAAAAAAAATAAAACACGCCGCGTAAAAAACAATAAAAAAAAAAAACAATTCAAAAGCAAAATATCGATACAATTATATTTTCTTAATTATGTACATATTTGTAATTTATAGAAAACATCTACAAACCAAATAATATCAAAATATATAATAAGACATGGTAGCTATTCCGATATCTGATTTAGTTGCAGCAAGCAACATCAATTCAAAAACAGATGAAAATGCCGTACCGAGCAATACCAATATCAAACAAATAGATTCTAATTCAACAGTCAAGAATGTTGTTGAGAACCCTAATGCCTCATCAAAGCAAAACTCAACATCATCCACACCTACATTACCATCTAAGAAAAGCTATCATATATACAAGGCTAAATATAGTAATGTTGATGTTTATGAATTAGCTCATCCAACAGGCTCCATAATGAAGAGAAAGATAGATAACTGGGTGAATGCAACACATATCCTAAAGGCAGCAAACTTTGCAAAGGCCAAGAGAACCAGGATCTTGGACAAGGATGTTGTCAATGAGAAGCATGAGAAGGTTCAAGGTGGATTCGGGAAGTATCAAGGGACATGGGTGCCTTTACCATTGGCCATCACATTGGCAAAGAAGTACAATGTTTATGAGGATGTGAAGAGTTTGTTGAACTTTGTTGTTAAGGATGGTGAACCTGAACCTGAACCCGCACCTAAGCATACACATGCATCTAAAAAAAACGATGGAACCAAAAAAAAGGAAACTAGTGTGAAGAATAAGGTTAATAAAAAACCTGAATCAATCGGAACTTT
This sequence comes from Hanseniaspora guilliermondii, assembly GCA_036287555.1. NCBI lineage: Eukaryota > Fungi > Ascomycota > Saccharomycetes > Saccharomycodales > Saccharomycodaceae > Hanseniaspora > Hanseniaspora guilliermondii. Next base: position 1,039,492 of record CP143016.1, on the reverse strand, counting down.
AATTTTTGATGATAATAAGAAACTCTCGAGGAAGAAAAAATCAACAAAGACAACAAAGGGGGGTAAGGAATCTATTAATGATGAATCTTTAACCTCATCTGCTAATAAGAGTGTCCATTCCAGCATGAATGATCTGAGCATGCAATCTCATTCTCAAATTTTAGGCTTGAAGAGAGCACATTCTGATATTGATTACACACAGGAATCACAAGTGGATAACCTGATGAACAATGGGGGGTTATCTGTATCATCTGGACATTTAACATCCAAGCAGAAGCAAGTGAAGCTTCAAAGACAAACAACAAACAAGGGGTTAATGTTGGGGAATGAATTTAACAGTCAAAGTGCCACTAGTCACATGAGCAATCTCTTGTACTCGCCGGTGTCTGGGAATCATGTGATGATGGGGATGATGTCTCCATTTGGATCTCAGGGACAAGTGTATACACGAAGTTATTCGAACACTGGGGCAACAGGAAATCAACCCATTGGGGGGACATCGCAGATGAAGTTGCCATCCTTGGTGGCAGCAGCCAATGTGGCGATGTCACCAGGATTCAATGGGAACAAACTTAGAGGCTCAAGCAGAATGAATTCTGGTTATTATAAGAGTGGATACACAACAATAGATGAGCCAAGTCAAAACAGTTTGAGTTCATTGTTGCCAAGCTTGACAACTTTATCAACGCATAAGAGCCCCCACTTGCAAACACCAAAGGTGAATCGGTTCAACAACACAAGTTCCATAAGAAGAACACCAAACAAGGGGCAGAATGTGGGGGTTGAGCCCATGACGCCATTTTACAACAAGAATGTGATGAAGGTGAATGATCCAGTTGTGGTGACCTTATCCAGAAACAATTCCATATCCAATCAACGAACACAATTGTCCAAGACCGATGGTGTTGCCAAGGATGATGATGAGGGGGGCATAGAGATCAAGTTTGGGAATGTATTGGTTAACAACATGATCATGTTGATATTGATGAACAAGGAGGATGAATTGAATGGGTTGATAGATTCCTTACACAGAGTTGAAGATAGCAATGAAGGTGAAATTGGGAATGAGTTGAAGAAGTTCAACATAGAGAGGAAGGAGGATGTGGATGAATTCAAGAGATCATTCATGATTAATTCTAGAATAGACATGGAGGGTGACACCTTGTTACACTTGGCATGTGGGATAGGCAACATGAAGTTGATTGAATACATATTGAACTCTTGTGAAGTGAATATATGGAAGATGAATTATCAAGGGGAATTGTGTTTCATGCAAATATTCAAGTACAAGAATTGCATGATGAAGGAGGATATTTTGAGAATATTTGAGTTGTTCAAGGAATGGTTCATGGAGCATGATAACTTGATAAGTTTCAATAAGTTCATATCCTTTCAAAACTTCAAGAATGAAAACATCATTCATATGTTGTTGAAGTTCAAGAAGAACTTGATGAAGACACATGATGAGGACTTGGAGAGGAGATTTGATTACATGTTTGATGAGACCATGAAGTTCATAGATAAGATAAGTCTTGCAAGGATGTTGATTCATGATCAAGATGCATTGAAAGGGAACACACCATTACATGTTGCCTTGTTGATGTTGAAGGATGTTAAGATATATGATAAGATGATAAGAATGTTGAAGATGAAGTACATAGATGATGCACATACATTTTCAAAGCTCATGGAGGTTGACATGAAGAGAGTATTGAACAAGAAGGGAGAGTACATGTATCATGACAGATTATGTGTGGTCAATGGTCAAGAGAATAACATGCAAGGCTACAATAAGATGTATGAAAGAATCCATGTTAGAATCATACCCAAAATTAGAGAGTTGTTGATGGGGACTTTGAACAAGACATACATGAATCAAGAATTGATAAGATTGGAGAATGATAAGAATCAAGAGTTAAGAATTAAACTTGATGAGATGAAGATGATGTTGGACATGAAGATGTTGGAGGAGTTTGTGTATGAAAGGAAGATGGAAGAGAATAAGATATTTGGAATAACTGAAAATGAGGATGTGAATGTTCATACCAAGTTGAAGAAGATAAGGGAAATTAAGGAGTTGATAAGAGATAATGAGCAAAAGACACGTGAGTACTACAAGGAAAGGGATATGGATGATATATTTGATTATAGAAAGATAGTATCTAAATTCATGGATGTACCCATAATGGAAGTTGATATGACAATGATAGATAAGATGTTAGAAGAGTTATAGGGGTTTTAAAGGTGATTATATAAGTCCAAAGGAGATAATATACACCAAAGATAAATATGACGTAAATTATAAATTATATTTTTGTGTGTGTCATGAAATATTTTCTCAAGAGATTATTTTTAGAGTGGGAAAAAAAACAAGCAAAAAAAAATTTTTTTTGTTTTTTCCCAGAGTAAATTAAAATATATTTGTTTACAGTGTGTGTTGTAGTAAAATATTTGTTTTTTTTTTTTATTTTATTTTAGGAACAACACACACTGAAGAATGTATTATACTGTGAAAAAAAAAAAAAAAAATTTTTTTTTTTTTGCTTGTTTTTTTTCTTCAATGGTAATAAATTGATCAGTGTTTAGATTTTGTACAACCACATTGTATTCTTCAAATTATAATATATCTTCATTATTATCCTTTAATAATCATCTTTATTACATATAGTTAGTTAAAGAAAGATTTAAAGAAAGAAATCCCTGCAATAGAATAAATACATACAATAATAATAAAAAAGGTATTAATTACTTTATTATACATATTAATACAAATATAAAAAAAAAAATGAAAGGTTTAATTTTAGTAGGTGGTTATGGTACCAGATTAAGACCATTAACTTTAACAACTCCAAAGCCATTGGTTGAATTTGGTAACAGACCAATGATTTTACACCAAATTGAAGCTTTAGCCAATGCTGGTGTTACTGATATTGTCTTGGCTGTCAACTACAGACCTGAAGTCATGGTTGAAACTTTAAAGAAATATGAACAAGAATATGGTGTTTCTATTACCTTCTCTGTTGAAACTGAACCTTTAGGTACTGCTGGTCCTTTGAAATTAGCTGAAGAAGTCTTGAAGAAGGATGCCTCTCCTTTCTTTGTCTTGAACTCTGATGTCATTTGTGACTATCCATTCAAGGAATTAGCTGACTTCCATAAGGCTCATGGTGGTAAGGGTACCATTGTTGCCACAAAGGTTGATGAACCAAGTAAATACGGTGTCATTGTTCATGACTTAACAACAGAAAACTTAATTGATAGATTTGTTGAAAAGCCTGTTGAATTTGTTGGTAACAGAATCAATGCTGGTTTATACATTTTAAACCCAGAAGTTATTGACTTGATTGAATTGAAGCCTACCTCCATTGAAAAGGAAACCTTCCCTATCTTAGTTGAAAACAAGCAACTATACTCCTTTGACTTAGAAGGTTACTGGATGGATGTTGGTCAACCAAAGGACTTCTTAGCTGGTTCTTCCTTATACTTGAACTCCTTATCCAAGAAGTCCCCACAAAAGTTAGTCAAGGACTCCGAAGTTGATTACGAAGTTGTTGGTAATGTCTTAGTTGATGCTTCTGCCAAAATCAACAAGGGTGCCAAGATTGGTCCTGATGTTGTTATCGGTCCAAATGTTGTTGTTGGTGAAGGTGCTAGAATCACTAAGTCTGTTGTCTTAAAGAACTCTCACATCAAGGAACATGCTTTAGTCAAATCCACCATTGTTGGTTGGAACTGTACTGTTGGTAAATGGGCTAGAACAGATGGTGTCACTGTTATGGGTGATGATGTTGCTATTAAGGATGAAGTCTACGTCAATGGTGGTAAAGTCTTACCTCACAAGACCATTGGTGCTAATGTTGAAACTGAATCCATCATTATGTAGATATATTTCAATAACTTGAAAAAAAAAAAAATTATTTCTTTTTTTTTTTTTTCTTTTCTTTTTCTTTCTAAATCAATTATATATAACTTAAAAGAAAGGTAAGTATCTTAATCCCTTTCTTTGTACAATAAATTTTATAATACTAAATTATCTTTCATTTTATATATTTCATACTATTATTTCTTTTGAAAAAATATATATATACAGAACACGTGAACAAATTTTATTCAACACGCGAAAACCTAAAAAAAAAAACATGATGATTTTGATGTAGAAATTACTCTTTTAGGGAAAAAAAGCAACGCTCAAAAAATGTCCATCAAGAAGAATGTTATTTAGTTTGAAGACATATTTTTTTATCCATATATTCTTACTCAAAAGTTTGAAAAAATAAAAAAAGAGAGAGAGAGTAAAACAAATGAGCGTTCTACACAGAAAATTTTCACCAAACGCGTCACAAATACAAAATATAGAAAAAAAAAAAACTAAAATAAACACTCTTTTAAATCATCATCAAACAAAAGCTTAAAACAACTAATAGAGACTGATATCTACATATATATAACATCATTCATACTTTAATGTCTTTAAAAAGAAAATTGATTGATGATAAGGATAATTTATCGAATTTGTCTGATGAAACATCTTTCTCTATAGAAAAGGATGAACCACAAAATAAAAAAATGAAATACACATCCAATGATACCATTGATGTTGAAAATTCCCCATTGATTGATGATGAATACACCATCAAGGCTGGTTACATAAAAAATTTAAAGCTGGTCAACTTCATGTGTCATGAACATTTTTATATTGATTTCACTCCTAATCTAAACTTCATCATCGGTAATAATGGTACTGGTAAATCAGCAATTCTAACTGCCATTGCTGTGGGACTTGGTGCTAATGCATCTCAAGCTCAAAGAAGTGGACAATTAAAGGGGTTGATCCAACACGGTAAGGAAAAATGTTCAGTTACTTTAACAATCAACAACAATGGCGACTTTGCTTATCAACCTGAAGTGTATGGGGATGAAATCATCTTGGAAAGAACCATCTCTCAAAGAGGTTCATTGTTCAGAGTGAAAGTTGACAACAAGTTCCAAGACTTGAAATCATCTCATTTGAAGGCATTATTAAACTATTTAGGTATTAGAATCAATAATCCTATGGTATTCTTGACTCAGGACATGGCCAAGAAATTTCTAACTGCTGCCTCAAAGAAGGAAAAATATGATAACTTTGCTGCCGCAAATTATTTTGACTATGTTTACAACAGTTACAATGAAACTGAACAGAATTTAGCCTCAACCGCTGTTACTTTGAAGATGATCAAGCCCAACTTAGACAGATTGCAAAAGGAAGCCGCAGAAGCAAAATCCATTCTCAATAAGGTTAGAGATTCTAAAGAGATGATCTCCAAAATCACTCTCTTGAGAAAATACAACATGTTCTTGGAAATGCAAGAAGAATACAAAGAGGCCAAAGCTTGGTTGGAACAGTTAACTAGCTTAAGAGAAAAAATCGAACAATTGATACTTATTAAGGAGTCCAATGTTGATGAACAAACTGAAGAGTTGCGTGCCAATAAACTTGTTGTGGAAGATAACATAAGGGTTATAAATGAAGAAATGGATGCAGTTCGATCGACCATTAGCACTTATCAATCTGATGTTCTCCAGTTGAAGGCTCTCATCAACTCATTAAAGCAGGAAGCATCTTCAACCCAAAGGGATTACCTTGAAACTTCTAAAAAACATGTTCAAGTTAAAGAAGAATATAAAATTGCATTTGAACAATTTTCTAAATCATCAGATGAAAAAAATAAATTCTTAATGGATCAAAAATTTTCCATCGAAAAGGAGATAAAGGCCTTAGATGAACAATTTGCCTCCTCTGGTGAAAAAATTGCCTCCTTGAGTGAACAGCAAACCCAATTAGTCAGAGAGAAGGAATCAAAGACTAGACAAGTTAACAGCACGATGAGGGAATACATGCAAATTCTTTCCTCTCAAAAACAGAAAAACACTGATGTGTACGACTCCTTTGGTCCCAACATGAAGCAATACTTGAAGGAAATTGATCAATTAGTGAAAAACAGACAGTTTTCTTCTCCACCAATAGGTCCATTGGGCGCTCTGGTCACCATCAAGGAAGAATATGAAGCTGATTGGGCTGTATTGGTTCAAAATAGATTGAAGAATCAATTAAGATCATTTGTGGTTGGTGATCTAAGGGATAAGCAATTACTTCAAAAGACATTGACCAAGCATGGTATGCGAACTGGTTTCAATATCTTGATAAGAAAGATGAACACTTTTGATTATTCAAGAGACATACCAAGAACAAATGAAAATGAACTGATAATGACTGATGTTTTGGATTTTGCTAATGAACAAATAAAGTGTGTCTTTGTTGACTTGGCAAGTGTTCATACATTAATTTTAGGTAGAGATTATGACGATGCAAAGGCTCTTTCTGTTAAGTATCCAAGAAATGTTGTTATTGCCATAACTAAGGAAAATGGTTACATTGCAACTTTCATGCATTCAAGAGGATCCGCTATAGTTAATAGATATGTTACAAAGCACATAACCATGAGAAACCAGAATAAATATCTTGGTAAATTGAAAGAGGAGTTGGTATCTCTTCAAAGAGAAATGCAAGAGATTCACCATAGTTATGATATGAAGATTTCCCAAGTCATGGAAGAAATCAAATCTATAAAGAAATCCCAAATGAATTTTAGATCATCTAAAAGAAGTATGATGGAAAAACTAGATGGAATAACTACAGAACTTGAAGCCATTCAAGATTCAGATAAAGTCGAAAACTTGGAAAATGAAGTTTTAAGATTACAAGAGGTTATGAGAGTGACTCAGAGTTCATTGGATAATTTGAATATGGAGATAGAGGATAACCAAAACAAACTTAAGATCAAGATTGATGATATGAAGGAACATGAAAACAAGGAAAAAGAATTAGTGAAAGAACTAAATGAACAAAGTAGGTCCTTGCAGAATATATTGAACACTATTCATGATGTGAAACTTAGAATTAAAAATGCTGCCGCCGAGTATGAAACTAAGCAAAGAGAATCGGATCTTTTAGCTGAAAAAATTACTGCTAAGAGAAATTCCTTTAAGGAGAAAAAAAAACAAATTGAACCTTATCAAGCTGATATCATATCAATTAAAGATTCCCTAAGTAATGATTCCAAGTATCAAATTGAACAAAGAATTAAAAAGTTAGAGGAGCACTTGAACGAGAATTCAGAGTTTTCCGCCGAGGACTTGCCTGACTTGGAAATGCATGCATTGGATGCCATCACAAAGTTCAAGAGAGAGAGAGTCAACTATAAGTCCTTCAAGTCTCTACTCAATAAGATGCACAATCTCTTGCATCAAAAGAAACTTACGTACTTGAATCATCAAACAGATTGTTTCAAGGAAACCAATGCCATGTTCTCCAAGTTTATGAAGTATAGAGGATTTGTCGGAAATCTATCTTTCCAAAACCCAAATGCTTTAGATATGATGTCAAATAACAACAATCCATTATCCTCTGGAAAGTCGTCAAATGGCACTAACAGATTAGAGGGGGAATTGACCATTTATGCAAGATCCAGGGAGGAAACTGAAACAAGAGACGTTGATACCTTATCAGGAGGAGAAAAATCTTTTGCTCAAATGTCTTTGTTGCTGGCAACATGGGGTGTTATTTCTTCTAGAGTCATTGCACTTGATGAATTTGATGTGTTCATGGATAATGTCAATAGAGAAATTGGTACAAAGTTGATCATTGAGTCCTTAAAGGATAGACTTCAAACACAGACTATCATCATCACCCCACAAGATATCACTGCAATTGCAGACAACTATATCAATGATCCACACATCAAAATACATAAAATGAGGGCCATTGAAAGAACATAAAGCTCCTCTCCCCCTCCCTTCGGACAACAATCTGTAATTAATTAACTTCTATATAAATATCATAAATTTTACTCCTCGTCACTGACATCTTTTCCTAATGCCTTCAGTTGATTCTTATACAGGTTCTTCTTTGTTTCCAAGTCATCTATCAGTAACAACAACCCGTCTTCATCTTCATTAAGTTCATCTTTCTTAGAGGAACTTTCCAATTCACTTATGTGTTTTTCCTTGCTTGTGATTTCGCTCTCTAATGAACTTATCATATCCATGACATTGTCAATTTCCATAGTTACTTTATCGATTTCAGCTTGTTTTGATACTAGTTCTTCATCTTTAGCTTTGTTTTGTGTTTCTAGCTCATTGATAGATTTATTCAGGGTATTCATAATTTCCTCTTGATCCTTCAATTTGTCTTCCATGTCTTGTCTTGTTTGTTCAAGTTCACTTGCATTCGTCTTCAATTCCTTTATGGTTTCATTCAAGGAATTTCTCTCCATGGTTAGTGTCTTCACTTCAGATTCTAATTCTATGATCTTTTCCTTCAATGTTTCAATCTCTGTATTTAATTTCTCAACAGATGTCTTGGAAGTTGCCTCTTTGGATTCAATTTCCTTGTTTAAGTTTTCAATAATAGACTCTCTTTCAAAAAGCTCAGTATTCATTTTCTCTGATAAATCAGCATTTAAGCTTTCCAGTGATTCAATTTGAGTTCTAAGAACGTGTTCCTTTTCTGAGAGTTTAGCAGTTAAATTTTCAATTTCTTTCTTTGAAGCCTCATCTCCTTCAATGTTACTCTTTAACTCACTTATCAAAATTTCTTTTTCACTTAAAAAGGCTTTGAGTTTTTCTATCTCTGCGGATGCTTTTTCGGATTCTGTCTTTAATGTGTCCAATTCCTTAGAAAGTAATTCCTTTTCTGAACGTAAACTTTTAATTTGATCTTTCAAATCATCAACTTCCTTTGTCACTTCTGCACTCTTCTTAACTTCTTCTTCTAACTCAGTAATAGTTTTTTCTTTAGCTTCAATTTGAATCTTTAATTCAGAAGATAGATCCATTTGTTCTTTAACTTGTTTTTTTAAGCCTTCAAGTTCAATATTTTTAGAGGACAAATCTTTGACGGTGTCCTTCTTTTCAACTTCCAAAGATTCAATAGTTCTCTTCAATTCATCAATGGTTGATTTTAATACTTCTCCTCCTTCCACATTCTTCTCTAAGCTGTCAATCAAGGCAACTTTTTCAGATAGATCGTGTTCTAAACTTGTGACCTTTTCCTTCAATGACTCCATTGATTTCTGTAATTCTTCTATTTTTACAACCTTCTCATCAAATTCTCTGGAAATGACCTTAATTGAATCTTCCTTCTTTTCAAGTTCAACGTTTTTATTTTCATTGTCTTTCTTCAGATCTGAAATTTCAGATATAAAATCAACGTTTTTATCTGCGCTGGCCTTCAAACCTTCAATTTCAGAATCCTTTTTATTCAGTTCAACTCCTAAAGAGTCTACTTGGTTAGATAAGGTTTTATTTGCTGATTCAATACTCTCTAATTGAGTTTTAACATCATCGTACAAGGTGGTCTTTTCTTCAACTTGACTTTTCAATTCATTAATCATCGTTGTTTTAGAAACCAGTTCCTTTCTTAAAGTTTTCAGGTCTTCATTGGATTTATTATGGTCAACTTCTAAAGCTCTCAATTGGGTAGAAACAAATTCATGAGAAATCTGTCTGTCAGATAATTGTTTTGTCAACTCATCAAACTTAGTAGTAAACTCTTTGGCTTTTTCGTTTTGAGAGTTTTCCAAGTCAGATATTTTTAATTTCATTTGTTCTTGATCAGTAGTTAACGAGGAGATCAGATTTTGTTTATCTTTTATTTCTGCCTCATAGTTAGTTAAAAAAACATTCAATGTCTCAATCTCATTCTCTTTTTCGTCCAATGAAGTTTGGGTTTTTGCTAAAGACTCTTCTATGCCAATTTTCTCTAGCTTTAATGATTCAACTTCTTCTGATGATTTCGATAAATTCAATGTAATGTTATCTATGGTTTTTTTAGCTTCTGATAATTCTGTTTTCAATGGAGTTAATGATTCTATAGTTGACTTAGCCTCAGAAAGTTCACTCTTAACTAATTCCATAGATTCAACATCCTTTTCAAGTTCACCAATTTTGGCTTCACTTTCTTTCAACTTTAATTCATAATCAGACACCTTCCCATCCATTTCTTCAATTTTCTTTTTCAAGATTACAGATTCTTGAGCTAATATAGCATTGGACTTGTTTTCGTTAGAAATATTATTCAGTTGATCTTGTAAGTCAGTTATTGTCAACTGTAAGTTATCCTGAGTTTTCTGAGCATCAATAGTTATTTCCTCAATTTTGGTGATGTTCAATGAATCTTTTTCTCTCAAACTCAAAATTTCTTCGTTAAGTTTGTTATATTCATCTTTTAAGCTGTCATATTCATTTAGGTCAATGACCTTCTTAGATTCAATTTCTGCCAAAGCTTCTTCCTTTTCTTTAACTTTCTTGGTTAATGCATCAATTTCTTCTGTTAAGGTCAACATCAGTTGATCTTCTTTTTCTTTAGATTCTTTTTCTAATATAGCATATTCAGATTCCTTGTCGATCAGCTTCTTATTGATCAAATCCAATTCCTCTGATATAGTCACTATCAAATCATCCTTTTCTTCTAATTCTTTATCTTTGCTTGAAACAATTTCACTAAATCTATCATCACTCTCCTTTAGTCTGCTCTGCAATTTTGGAATCAAACCTTCATTGCTTTTAATTTTATTTTGAGCATCTTGCAATTTCTTTTCCAGATTTGCTTTGACCTTTTCAGAGTTTTCAATGTTAGTCTCTAGAGTCTTTACTGTATCTTTTAGACTTTCTAGTTCTTTTATTTGTGTTTGAAGTTCTTCTTCAATTTTCTCAACTTGCTTTTCCTTAGTTTTTAGAACCTTTTCATGATTTTTGGTTTGCTTTTCAAAATTCTCTTCTAACAAAGATTTTTCCTGTAGTAGATTTCTCAATTCTCTGTTCATCTTGTTAACACCCTCTTCAAATTCAGTTCTAGATAAATCAGACTTTTTAAATTCTACATCCAACTTTTCAAAAGCTTTAGATTTTTCCTCCAACTTACCTTGTAACTCTTTTATTTTTTCCTCATTTTTTAAAGTGTTTTCAGTTAAAACATCTTTTTCTTTTTTGAGCTCATCAATACTCTTTAGCTTCTCTTGCAAATCTTTTTCATCTTTTTGATGCTTTTCACTCACTTCCTCAAAGCTTTTAGACATGTTTTCCAATTTTGTTGTAATGCTTTCAATTTCTTGACTTTTAGTAGAAATTTCTTCATTCAATTTTCTAATTTCTTCTTTGGTTTCCTCTTTATAAGCAAAATATTCATCATTCAAAACTGAGAGATTTTCATTTATTTTGTTATAAGTCTCATAGCTTAGTTTTTCTTGAGGATCAATCAATGGATTTTGCTTCAAGGACAATACAAACTGTGACTGATTACTTATCAAGAAGTCATAAAAACTGTAGATAAAATACAAATTAGGTAAACCAGTGGACTTTTCGATGTATGAAGTGCCATCTTTATTATCAGCATTTTCCTTATTAATCAAATAATCAATTCTAATAAAAGACTTAACAATAGTATTCTCATACATTTTCTTTATATTGTTCTTATAATTCTCAACTGAAGTGGTCTTCAAAATCATCTTGTGAAGTTCTTCTCTTTCAATAGGTGATGATTTTCTGCTGAATTCATAGGCAGTACCAATCAATAAATATAAAAACTCCTTAACTATTGCCATCTCAGATACTTGAAGTTGTTTGTCATTTAAATAGTTTAGAATTTGCTTGAGGTTTAACTTTGATTTCAAAAAGTTATCTGTATACTCAAAACTTTGGAACATAGTATAAACCAAGAATTGCAAATATAACAATATTATTCTTAGATTTTTAGAGTTTTTTGAGTTTAAATGAGTTAATAGCAACTCAAGAATTGTTTCAATGAAGTTAGCACTATCCTTTTGATGAAGAATCAAATCCTTGTTTTCAGGGTTTTGATCAAACAAAAAGATGATAAAATCCAATATAAAATACAATTTGTAGGAGTCCATCAATAAACTAGAATCGTAATCTAAGAGTCCTGCAAATATGTTAGTATCGATATCTACTGAATCCTCATATTCTTTTGCTTGTTGGTTAATGAAATCTTTTTGAAGTTCAAAGTTGGTGAATAAATAGCATTTCAACAGTTCATTGGAAACCATTCTTAACTTCAAAGCATGTACTGATGGCAGCTTTGTGGACCAATTTAATAATACTTTGTATGCTGGTAATACCATTGGTGATTCAGATGGAGATGAGCTTGTTGATATATTGCTGGATGAACTTAAAGGATCAATCAATGGAATGTCAATAGATGCAAATTTTTCTTGCAAGGAAGCATTACCTTTAATGATTCTAGATACACAATCCAAAAAAGCAATTCTATAATTTAACAAAACTCCTGATTTAAAACTTAATTGCAACAATATCATACCAATATTGGAGTTGTTAAATAAATGGTTTTGATTATTAGCTGTGATGTCAGTGTCTTCTTCAACCAAAGAGTTGATGATACAAATGATGCTGTTCAACATTTCCAAATCATCTTCGGTTTCTGAAGTGACAACCCATTGGTAATTACTGTTTAGATATTTCAATAATATTCTAATTATATTCTCTAGACAGCTGCTGTCCTCTATGAATATCCTTTGATTCATAGTATTGTACTTGATTAAACTATTAATCAAAACAAAACAATCATTTTTCACAATAGCATCTTCTTTCTCATCTAATATTATATTGAAGAGTTTACTGAACACACCTTCAAAGACAATTAAAGATTTCAAATGAGTTGTGTCATATCCAATTTTAGATTCATTATCAACTAATGAAGTCAAGAGTAATAATGTTTCATTTTTGATTTGAACGTTTTCATCATCTAATAAACTGATCAATGTATTCAAACTCGTTGGAATTTGAATTAAATCTTCTATAGCTAGCTCGGGTCTAATACTAAACACAGCCTCCAATGTTAATATAGAGTATAATTTCAAATAAAAATTTTGTTCTGTATCAGAATTTAATGTATCTATTAATAGTTGCAAAGAAAAATTTTTCATTTTCAAAAATTCATCAGTAATCCAAATAGAGAAATCATCAAAAATGTCATTTACATCTTCATTTAAAACGATGGGAGATGGGTATTTTCCATATTGAAGTCTTTTTTCATTTTTCTTTGATTTATAAACCATTTTGAAGTCTTTGTTGTTTGACATGTTACTTGTTCTTAATAATAAGTTAAGTAATGTTTCAAGAATAAGCTGGATCATATCTGATGATTCTGCATCTTTCTTCAATGTATTTAATATTGTTTTTATACCATTTTCAATAATAAATTCTCTGTTTTCTCTAGAAAATGACTTTAAAGACTGTATTGATGCTTTTCTATCAGACACTAAATTAGAGTTTTCCAATCTATCAATTAAGATTAGAATAGTACTCTGAGCAGTCTTGGAATCAATTTCATCAGCGCTGCTGGTTATTGTTGATGTATTGCCTATTATATTTTGAAGTATATCCATACTTACTGATTTTAACTTGTATGTTGTAATGGTCTTTTATTACTGAAATTTGTATAATCTTGTTTGTTTTATTGTTTTTTTTTTTTTTTTATAAATATTGTATTTCAGATCAATAAGCGGGGGGAAAATATGTGAAGAATCATATTTCAGTGTAAACATCTGTGACACTTTTGATCTTCGCCTAAGCAAGCAAAAAAAAAAAATCTCACAAGTACATACAGGACGCGTTCACAAACAAGACATCAAATGCAGAAGTAGATTGGAAGTTGCAACCTATAACAAAGGCAATCTAGCTATATATTAAATACATGGAGTTCCATAACTGGATTAATGAAGCTTTGAATGAGTATGAAGCACTGGATCTAAACTTTGACAATAATATAGAGGGGAGTGCAATAAAGTCCAAAAGAACACTTAACAAATTAACCCACATTATAAGAGACATAAATGTTTTAGATTACAGCGGTAATAAAAGATTTCGATTGAGTACATTGCTATCGATAATTACTAGAGCATTCGGATTCAATGGGTTTAGCATTGAAATCAATCAAATTGCATTTAATCATGATACACTGCGATTTGAAACCACAGTTGATGTTATCATAACATCGGACGGATCTATAATACAAGGCGTTTCCAAGAGACAAAGAAACTTAAAAGTATCTATAACACACGCAATTAAGCATGCATTAACACATGAGGTAGAAAGAATATTTTTCAATTATAAATAAATACAAAACTATATACCCTAATAATCTAACAATTCAAACTTGTGTTCAAATTCTGGTACCTTTGGAACTGGAATCTCATCTATTAAGTATACTTCACCAGTTTCTTCATTAACTCTTTGTCTATCAATTTCTTTAATACTGTAAATTTCCTTTACATTAGTCTTTAAGAAATCAATGACAACTAACAGATTCTTTTGTAGCAATTGAGCTTGTTCCAATCTTTCTCTTCTTATTAGCATTTCAATCATACTCTTCAGATCAGGAAGAGTGGTTCTTAATCTGTCTATCAATCTTCCGACAGATTGAATCAAATATTCTTCTTCATAGATTGTACCCTTCTTTCCTTTAGCCTTCTTTCTTTCTTCTCTTCTCTTATTCTTCAAAGTTTTTCTTGAAACACCTGTCTTGGCAGTACCGGCTGTTTTACCAGTATATCTGGTGAAGAATGATTCCTTAGTGGAGGTTTCTGAAGCTACTATGGAAACGTCATCTCTTTGATCATTCAAGACATCATTGTCGTAGAAGGCAAATGGATTTTCTTCTTTCTTTAATCTCAATTCACGTAATCTGTTCAATTGAGAGTTCAGTTGTTTATTAAAGTCAGATACCAACTCAGTCAATGTTCCATAGTTCTCTAACATGACAGGATCTACCAAGTTTTCAATTTTTGCTTTGTCACCAGCGCAATGTATCATAGCAATGTCGAATTTGTAACATTTAGCAAAGTTCTTAATGGCATTGTCCTTGTCATTCAAAAATTCTAAGTATATTTCAGCTATGGAAGCATAGTCATGATCATAATCCAAAGATGATATTAATTCATCTGCAACATCCTCCAATGTATCTGGACTGTGTAATCTAGTCAATTGTAATGCCTTTGCCCATTGTTTACCGTTTATGTAGCATGATTTAGCCAAATCAATGTCTCCAAGAATTTCATAAATTAAACCAGCTTCATTATAGTTTTGTAAAGAGTTGGATAAGTATGAAGCATAAAACTCATAGATCTTGTACTGATCAGGTTTTTCCCTTCTGGTCAACTTCAAGGCTAATTTGTATAATTGGTTTTGTTTCATGTATGTGATGAATCTTTCAGTAACTTTTTCATAAGAGTACAAATGCTTCAATGCACTTTCATAGTTCTTCAAGTAATCATCAATAGTAAACTTCTTCAGGTTACTCTCCATCTCATTCAACTTGGTTAGGAATGGTAAATATTCTCTAGGGTCCATTTGTGATTTCTGAGCAACTTGTAAGGAAATATTCAAATCATAAATTGACAAAGAAGTCTTGTATAATAAATTGACATCTGATAAGAAACATAAGTAAGTTAATAGATCATCTTGTTTTTTCTCATCGTCTTTCAAACTAGAAATTAATCTCAAAGCATTGTTCAAATCACCTTCAGGCTTTTGAACAGCATAAGCGGTGATTATATTCTGTAAGTGAGACTCCTTTATATGATTTTCATCTTTACACAAGGCTTCAATGATCAACTTACAGATTTTATTAACTTTGCTTTTAGAAGCATCGTAAAACTTATTTTCGATGTAAAGTTGCATTTCCGTTTTAGGCTTTTCTTTTTCTATCCAAACGTTCTTCTCATTTAAAGTTTCCTTATACTTTGTAAGGTTTGTATCTTCATCAATCAAAGCAGATAAAAATAAGTCTAGATATTCACCATTCTTGACAGAAGTTCCAACTTGTTTTACAAAATGTAACACATTCTTTTCAAATAATTCAGGATCCAAATCATAAAGGATATCCAATTGAACCCTATGAACTCTACATATTTCAATGGCTTGTAAATATTTCAAGTCCTTAATTAAAGATCTAACTTGTCTTAGAACCATGATTCTAGGATAGATTGTTTCTAAGTTACCTCTTGGAGCTTGTAAAACAACCAAAGAAGACCCAGTAGAGCAATTGACTAACAGTGAACCTCTTTCTATAGCTCTGCATCTTTCATCATTCAACAACTCGACATTCTCAATAACAGGTAATTGTTCCATTGTGTTGTAATCCAAGGTTTCCCAGTGTAAGAATTGCAGTAGATTTTGAGCAGTTGTGAACATAACCAAATAATCAGACATTAAGAATGAAGTGACGGCATTGGTGATAAGCTTATCGTTTAAGAACAATTTACCATTTCCAGTTAATCCAACAGCCAAAGATTGAGTTTCAGTTCTTTCTTGATCATTATATTCATCAAAGTAAGTAGATGTCTTTTCTCTATAGACAAAATTGTTACATAAAGCCGGAAAAGTTGTAACTTCAATAATCTCCAGAGTTTCCAAATCCCTCAATACCTTGACTGAGCCTCTGATAGTTTGCCAAGTAAACTTTTGGAAATCAAAAGATGGCTTAAACATAACAATTTTCTCATAAGTGTCCAGTCTGTATATTGGGAAGCCATTCTTATCGATAAATACTAGGTATGATAAGCCATCAACGTCTGAGTCCACTAATATACCAATGACATCATCTTTCGCAAAGCAGACCTGTCTTAAGATATCATTTGGAGAGTCAATATCTAATTGTGTTTTATGTATTTCATTAGTTACATCAAAGTTAAATTTATCATTAGTCTTGTCCAAAGATGCCACATAGATTTTTTCATTAGTTATGGCAGCAAGTAAATCATTCTTTTCAGATATGGCTATGCTGTTACAATTTTCTTCTAATTCAATATCTCTGTAATAAATAGGAGGTGGGACGTTTGCCTTGGTTAATGGTGTAATGTTACCTATTTGACCATCGATGACCAATGAAGAAGCTATGTCATTAGGCTTACAGGTTGGGCCAGTGATGTTATCAATAATGTATTGTTTTATGATGATATTGTTATCATTGGTTAAAATCATCATTTGATATTCTTTTTCTTGGTGCCACTGTAAGTTCTTAATACCTTCTGGAATTGAGATTTCTTGCTTCAAGAACCAATGGTAGTTTTTTGTAGTCCACAGATATATTTTATCATCAGTTACTATAGCTAAAATTTCACTTGTGGAATTGAAGCTTAATTGCTTGATCATTTCATTATTAACGTCCAATCTAGTATTGAATTCACCATGTCTTAAACCATTTTTCTCAAAAAAAATTAAATCCAAAGTTTTATCTTCTTCCAATTGCATATTGTTTTTTCTTTGTATACCACATATCAGATTACCTGAAGGTCTCCAGCATAAAGATCCTTCCATGAAATCAACAGGCTCTGAAACAGCTTCAAGGGCACCTTGTCTGTCAAAGACTCTAAGAACACGTCTGTCAACCAAAGTTTCCTCTTCGTCTTGAAAGGATTTACAAAGAACATTTTTCTCAATTGTATTGACAACAAAGAATTCAGAATCACCTCTCCATGAAACTTCAACATGCATGTAGTTATCAAAATCAGTTAATAACCCCTTGTCTACCATATAAGGCATGGTTGGATCCTTCAATAAGTCAACATCACCATTTAGACCTACACCCCCAACAGCCTTCAGAGCATCAGAGGATAATCCCGAGTTTTGTAAAGAGCTTAATAGTTCTCTTTCCTGTTGTCTTTTACCCTTACCTCTAAATTGTGTGGTTTTGTTACCCCACCCAACATTCACATTTTTACTCTTTTTCAAATCATCAAGTTCAAATGTGTATTCGTTCAAGATGTCAAAATCTGGGGTAAACAAAATCATCTTTAATTGATCTGAATCACTAGACTTGGTAATCAATGACAATTGTTCTTCATCAGGAGACCAAGATGCAGCCAATATACCTGTGTCTATGGTACCTACGATAGATGTGTTGGCTTCAATTACATCGTCATCAACTACAGTATAGTATGTTTCTAAGATATTACCATTGGATAAAATTGTGGTGTATTTATTGAAAATCTCTTGATTCTTGAAGGAAATTAAGGAAAAGTTGTCATTTTCATTTAATAAAACATTTGATATTGGAATGGATTCGATGTTTAACAATTGGCCTGTTTTTTTAAATTGTTTAATACTTAAGTCTTCCTCTGATCTAGTTAATATGGATATAGAATCATTAATAACATCATATTGAGAAGATATGACATCTTCTGATGAGCCTAATCCTAAATCAGGAAGTTTAGCATTATGAAAGTTAAATAAATTCTTCATTATAAGTATTATGATGCTCTTTTATTTTGGTTATTGTCAGTATCTAATTTAGTACTACCTAATAATATATTACTATAAACTTTATATGAGTGATATTTATGATTGAGGGGTGATAAAAGTGGTGAACTTTAACCTTGAAAAGTAAAAAATAATGCATTGAAATGTATAAAGATTGATAACTTCCACTGGCGAGAAGAAAAAAAAAATTTTATTTTTTGCTGGAGTGTTTCCTATTTTTGGAAAACCAATAAAGAGAGATAAAAAAAAAGAAAAGTGTCGGACATAATACTTCAACAGATGACTGATAACACTTTAATTAATTGATAATGTATCACATTATGAATTAATTCAACTGATGGTCTGATTCTAGTAATAAAAGCTGCTATTTATAATTGTTAAGTATGATAACTGCATAAACCAAATCTAAAGCTCAGCGTAAATGACAATATGTGTATTAATTACAACAAATTTTGAAAATAGTGCTTGAACAAATAAAGTTTACATTTTTAATAAAAAAAAAATAAATAAAATGTATGTAAACATTTGTTTTATGAACAAAAAAAACATTAACAAGTCCTGGCATCATTCTAATGTTTTTTTGTATTTTCTATGGGTAACTTTATAACTACTAACAAAAAATATTGTGAGTTAAACCAGATTGATAAAGAGATATTACCTAAAGAAGAGGTTAATCACAGATAGTGAAGCCAGAGCTTATTTCTTGCCTTGAGGGGAAAAAAAAAAATGTGTAGGGTTTATTACGCGCGTGTTTTTCATTTATTTTATAGGTAAACATCAAAACTTTAATTATCATAACAAAGTAACAACCCCAAAGCAAACAAACAATTTTATAAATTAACTGAAAATGGATCCGGTTATAGTTAGAGGATTATTGGATAGACAATATGAAGTGCGTAAAAAGGCTGCTCTACAACTTGAAAAACAAATAAAATTTATCTTTTATGAAGAACATGGTATCAATAAACTGAACAACATCATTAACCAACTATGTGGCACCAAAAAGTCTAGCTTCTCCAACGAAGATAAAATAACTGAAAACAATGAAGACAATTTTATTGGTGAAGCCAGTAATTTGAAGAATGGTGATAAGGAGTTGGATATCAATAACGCCAATATAAACTTATCATCAAATGGTACTTCAGAGCCTGCCGAGATTTACGACAACAATGATATTTTTGAGGGAATTACTGATATTGCTACCATCAGAATTGCTAAGCTCATGGCATATGCTTCCATTATTATTTCATTGGGTCAAACTAACTCATTACAATTTGCCAACAAAATTGTAAATGCAATGTTACCTTTTTTTTATGATCCTAATGATTTAGTTAGATTCTACTCTTGTGAATCCTTGTACAACATAGCCAAGATTTTAAAAGGTGAAATATTAAAGTATTTCAATGAAATTTTCGATATTTTATGCTTAGTTACTGTGGACCCCATCAATAATGTTAGAGGAGCTGCTAGTATTCTTGACAGATTGATGAAAGACATTGTCATTGAGTTTGGTAGTGATTACTCCACTTTGATAACTTTAGATGACAACATATCCATGTCCACCATCGTGCAAACAAAAAAAGCAAACATCAACTCAACTCAAATACCTGAAAACATCAAGTACAAGGACATCTCTGAGCAACATCAAATCAAGCATGATGACGAACGTCCACACATTCTAGGATTTGATTTCTATCAACCCTCTAATCAAAAACTAAAACAATCTGCTAGCTCAACAATTAGAATGGATAAGTTTGTACCAATACTTTTAGAAAGAATCTACAGCAACAATAACAATACAAAAGTATTTTTAATGTCATGGATTGAAGTATTGAATAAATGCCCAAACTTGACTTTGGTTACTTATTTACCTTGGCTAATAAACGCTATTCTCCTATACCTGGATGATATTGGTGAAAGTAAGGAAATTACAGAAGTTGCCACAACATTATTAGACGGAATGTTAAAAGAAGTTTGCGAATTAGGAACTGTAAGAACAAAACTATGTGTAAATGACAAGGCAAGCGTAGTGTCCAAAGACATTACTACCCATAAGGGTAATCTTATTTCAAATAACCAATATTCTGAAAAATTAAGTTCTTCATTTTTAAAGCCTCAAGCAAATAAGAAGAATTATTCACTGAACTCCAACAGTAAAAGAATATCTTCGGTGGACAGTTGGAATTCTTCAAGCAGCAACACTAACAATAGATATCATAAAGTTTCTGGTGGTTCTATGACAATAAAGGACAGAAAGAAATCCTTGATCATAAATAACATGAATATTGATGACATTGAAGATGATTCAGATGAAGCACCAGCTCCACCTGATTCTCAATCGGTACCTACAAATGACAGTGTTGCTGATGGGGAAGAATACATACCTAGACCATACTTAGACATTAAAAAACTAGTGCACACATTAATTAAATCTTTATCCAGTAGTAACCCCCAAATTCAAAAAGTTGTATTGCAATGGTTGACTGAAATAATACAATATTGGCCAGTGACGGACATCATTGATTCCAAAGTTATCAAGACTCAAGATGATGGGTATAATACATCTCAAACTGATTCCGAAAGCGCACCAGTTGAATCCAACGACAAGGATGTAGCTGATTTGATATCTTTACTTTTAAAATTAGGTGACATTAGTGTTAGAAACAATCAACAAGGTTTCAAAAAAAATCTACTTTACGAAGGTAATAACTTAAACATGAGTCTTTCTGACAACATAGGATACATAGACAATACCGTGAAAAAGCCAGAAATGGCTCCTTTAAGTAAAAACACTGATTCATCAAGTGTCAAGAACACAGGTGCCAATAGTATTCTATCAAGCAAGGATATTAAAGGCTTGTCAAGTGTCAATATGATTGAAGCTAAGATTGTCAGTATTGCCTATAAATTGAACTTCAAAGTGCTAGAAACATTAACTATCTCACAACAATTACTATTAGAAAGAGGAAGAACTCTTAAAATTCCAACAACTTCATTAATTAACAGCTTGGCCTTGACATTCAAGGAGAGTTGTTATGAAAGTAGAATACTAATATTGAATTGGTTGATATTTGTTTACAAGTTTTTCATAACTTCAGAAAATTGTGAATTGTTCAATGACAACTGTTTCTTGATACTGATAAAGGCAATGACAATGGAGGATGATAGAGATCTTTATTATGGGTTGCAATCAAACTTGGTAAGTAACAGCAATATCGAAAGCTCCAATAATTCCATAGTAGGCAAAAGTACTTCTAATATTTATGGAAACTTGATAATGGATGAGGAAGATCAAGAAATGAACTTTGATAAAATAATTAGTAACATGGATGATTTAAAGATTAAGGGAACTGATAACACTAAAGCTTTGAAACTGGTCAGTAAAAGCTTGACTTTACTTAAGATAATTAATGCTTTAGATCCAAGTGATTCTTATTTCAACAAATTTTTGAATATGCTTTTGGATAATTGGCAATCACAATTCTATGATAACCTTTCAGATAGAAGAGAAAGCATTTTTGTTACAATGTGTGTTACTTTAGGATATGAAAAGCTTTACAAGAATCTATCAATTCTTTTAGATTCAAGATTCAAAGCAAACTCTAATGGCTACAAATTCATCACTGAAATCATTAACATGATGGCTAAGAAGATGATTGCATCTAAGGAATTTTATCCATTGAGAAAAAAATTAAAGATGAATGATGATTGGACGTTTTTCACTAATTTATTTAAAGCCTGGTGTATACAACCATCTGCATTGATTTATCTCTGCTTGATCTCCGAGAATTACGAGCTAGGATACAACATAATTTTAGGATTTGTCAACCTAGAGGAATTACTTCCTAAAAACTTGATGCAAATTGATATTTTGGTTCAGTTACTAGAATCTCAACCTATGACTCAAGTTAGACTGGATTTGTTGTGTCCTGATAAGCAGTATTTAATCAAGCTCTTGTATTCCATTTTGATGCTCTTACCACAATCATCTTCAGCCTTTAAACTACTGAACCAAAGATTGAGCAGTATTGAGCAATACAAAAACGTCACAAACAATGGCCTTTCATCTTTGAGTAGTCCAGTTAGTAGTGCTAGATCTTCATCTACAAGCTCAGGCAAAAGTATTATGAATTCAAACAGTTTTCAATTTAGTGATCTACTAGAATATTATCATAGTGTCATAAACAATATATAAAACCATATATAGGAATTTTTTTTATTGTAGTAATTCGTCTCTGAAATGCTTCTGGAAGTTGGCTTGCTGGAATGCTCTTCTATTGTTTTGTTTCTTGTGATATCTCATCTCCATTTTTCTTATTTGTTTAACAAGATTTTCAGATTGTTTGGCAGAGACACCAGGATACATCTTGTCATTTTTTTTGTAGTTACCAATAGCTACAGCAACTCTTTGTTGTCTTTGATTTTTTACGGCTTGTTCTTTTTCTTTCAACTTTCTTTCTTCATCTGAAATTTTCTTTGGGGCCTTAGTTTCCTCAACAGCAAACTTGATACTCTTAACTTCATGTGGAGTTTTATTAATTTTGAAATCCACTTCAGAGGCAGTAGAGAAATCGTAGTAATCCTTAAACAAAGATTTTTGTTTGGCAGTTTCATAAACCATTCTGGCATGCCCTTTCTTTTCTAAATGATGCTTGATACCCGAACCTTGGTATTCACAAACTAAACAATGTTCTTCACAATTAATGATATAGTCAATGAATGACAATAGTCCATTAAGATCAACAAGAAAAGATCTTTCCGGTATATAAAATCCGTGTTTAGTGAACATGTGCTTGATGTTTCTTTCAGAATCCTTTGATGTGTGATAGCAAAATACACAGTCATTCACACTTAGTTCATCTGGCTCCCCATCTTCATCTGAATCTAAACTCATTTCAGAGTCTCCATCTGTTGTTGGATCTCTTGAAGTGTAATCCGAAGCGGTAGTAGCGTTGAAGTCAGTGGTTTTATAGAATTCAGTTCCATCTGTATCAGACATATTATCATTTACTGACTTTTTGTTTATGTTAAGTTTATTGATGTTAAATAGTTGCTTATCATCAGCTTGTTCATCTTCAACTGACATATCAGCATCTGAATCCTCTTCTTCCTCACTAGATTCCTCGTAGTCAGCAATATCGCTAGTTTCTTCCGTTTTGGACAGGTCTTTACTTTTAAAAATGTTACTGTCATTGTGTTCATCAGTACTATATTCGTAGTCGTCTAAGATTCCTGATTCTTTAATTTTGTTGAAACGTTCTATTTTAACTTGAAATTCCTCACTTGAAACAGGCATTAAGCCCTCAAGTTTTCTTTTCAAGTTGTATCTGTGCCAATCCGATTTCATGTGAAATCTTTGAATATCAGATGAGGGAAAAGTTAAAGCACAAGCATTGCAAGTGAATGATGTTCTGTTGCTAGCAGTTGCATCAGTGGTGATTTGTTCCATAAATGATCCAGACATGGTTATTAATTATCGGTGGTGTCTTTCTTTATGATTGTAATTATGATTCAATGAATGAGAGTAATAAACTTCTTTTCCTATATTCCTTTTGTAAAATCAATATTTAGGACAGTGAGGGGGATTTTTTTTTTTTCCCTTTTCTTTTTCTACAATTAAGGTGAAGAGTTGCGCTACATATTTTTCTTTCAATTTTTTCTCTCCTGGTGGCGTTAAACTTTACGTAACACAACATTTAATGAATGACCGATTCAAGCATAGACGTTAAAATTATGTAATTAATAAATCATCGTCTACTCCATTAAGTTAATTAAGCCACGTTGTCGCTCTATTATATATACATATAGTAAAGCCTTAAAGACTCTCAATTTGTGTATACTTTATGCTCTTAAAAATCTTTTAACGTAACCATTCTGATGCAGCGAAAACTATATAATCAAACAAATAAAGTATCAGATATATAATATTAATCTAAGTGAGACCATTGCTTGGATAATTCCGGCCACATTCTCTTATATAAACTCATTCCTATTACATCCTGAGCACTCAACTTAGTATCGAAGGTAGCCTTGAAATAACCATGTGTACCCAATGATTCCTTGATGAAACCAGATCTTCCGGAATTAGTGAACAATGGTATAGACTTGAACCATTCAACGTCTTCACTATTGAAGAACATGTATCTAACTGTAATGACGTTCTTATGGAACTTGAATGGAGAACCTGTCAACACTATTCTCTTTGCTAGTACTCTTGTATGATCAGATGAGATGAATGAACCATGACCTAAGAACTCTATGTTAGTAACATCTGTGTTTCCGCTTTTGAATTTTTCTTTATCAAATTTAAAGAAAATAGCTGGAGCTTGAGTGAAATCAACAGGGGCTATGCAAGTTGCTACCGATAGAGAATCGTGGTGTAAGAATCTATCATATTTATGAACATTATTTGGAGTGACGGAAGCACCGGAGAACAATGGGTGGATTTCATATCTTCTCATACCATATTGAACAATCATACTTTCGTTTGAAGGTATTGGATCTTCATATTCTTCCCATCTTTGTATGGAGAAGTTGGCTACTGTTTGTTTATGCTCATGTGGCAACAATGCGAAAATAGAAATTATTGTAGCATCAGATGTTTGTAATTTTTGCATGAAGGCATTGGAATCTCTGTCACCAAGGTCTATGTAAATTCTGAAGTAATCACCTTCTTTAACTGAAGCTGATTTGGAAAAATCTTTGATAATTTTCTTTCTAGTATTCTTGAAATTTTGGATTCTTAAGATATTGAACCACTCGTCAGGACATTCATCATCAAATTCATCAACATCCCAAGAACAGTTGTATAAATTCTTCAAACCTCTGTATTTATGAAGAACTTCTCTAGCCTTTTCAAGTGGATGTAATTCAACTTCATCAGGGAACTCTCTGTCTTCTTTCTCTAAGTTTCTGTACTCCAGCAGTTGTCTTTCCTCTTCATCATCGGAGAAATCAACAAACTCTTCATCGTCATCGTGTTCTACATAATTGTAATCCTTATCGTCATGGTTGTTGTTGTATAAATCAACTTCATCATCAATCATGTCATCTTTATTTTCTTTTTCATCTTCAAATTCGGAAGCACTTTCTTCATCTTCATCAATAACATCATCTAAATACCATCTAGCTTGGTAACTTGATGTACCTTTAGGTACTCTAACTTCTGGTTTGTTGCTGTCCATTCCATCAGTATTAGGTAGGAATCCACCATCATCAAATCTAGCTGTTGTTAGATTGTCATATTCAAACTTGTTTTCGTTGTTTTCTTCAATATCCAAATCATCATCAACGTCTTCATTGAATTCATTTAAGTTTTCTCTGGCCTCTGAGTAAGCAAACATTTCCTTGACATCTCTATGTTGATGAGCATCCAAAACTTCAAGCTTGTTGATTTGAAAGTCTCCATGACCTGGTATATGGATAAGACCATCAGCATTAAAACCTGAGCCTCTACAATGGCCTTGAAGTATTAGTTGGTTGGATGATGGGTCTAATTGCATGTTGCTTAGATCATCAACTACCAAATATCCTCTGCTATCTCTCCAAGAGATTTTGTTAGGTAGTTTTTCACAAATAGATCTTAAACAGTTTGTAGATTCATTGGACTTTTCAAGATTGTATAATTGCTTTTCATTTGGAAAGAAATGCTTGAAATATGATTCTAAAGATTGCTTGATATCCAGTTGGAATTTTTCCTTCATGTTGATAGCAGATAAGTTTGAAATAACACCTACATAATTGGAAATACCTTGCAACTCTATACTTCTTAATATTTGTTCACCGTAAGATGGATCAACTTCTTGCATTGATGATAAACCAAATACAATAACATCAGATACTTTACAAACATCTAATACATCCAAGATGTTGTGCATATTTGGAATAATAAATTTAATTTTCTTTTTGAATTTGTCAATCTTGATTGTGTTGACAGATGGCATTGCCAAATTAACATTTAACATATCAAAGTCTGCACCGATTCCATTCAGTAAAATTTGATTTAAGATATCTGCTGGATTAATATCGGTTGTTAAAGGAATAATTGTTACAATTTTGTTGACACCATTAGAACCTTCAAATAGCTTTTTCTTTAAGGTAGTGGATAATATCTTCTTTTCTCTTTGTTGCTTGGCTTGATTCTTTCTTTGTTGCTTATTAAGCATAGGCTTGTTATTGTTGTTATGAGAAGTAGATGTTTCAACTTTACCCTTGTTAATCTTCTTCAAGGCACTCTTAGATGAGTGCTTAGATTTGAAAGATTTATGGCTTGATTTAAATGATGATCTATGAGAATGAGAACCAGCCATTTTTCAATTTATCTGCAAACTTGTAGGTTCTAAAAAAGTTTTATGAATCTGTGGTTTGAGAATGTACTTCTTTCTCTATTATATGATAAGAACAATATATTAGCAGATTAAAAAATCTTGAGTTTATATTTACAATTGCAGTA
Source organism: Hanseniaspora guilliermondii (assembly GCA_036287555.1). NCBI lineage: Eukaryota > Fungi > Ascomycota > Saccharomycetes > Saccharomycodales > Saccharomycodaceae > Hanseniaspora > Hanseniaspora guilliermondii. The sequence continues at coordinate 1,012,704 of CP143016.1, read as the reverse complement.
AATTTATGATTTTAAAGTATTTGTTGTGGATTAGGGAAGTGTCCTATTCGGGAAAACTAACAAATTAACATTGAACGCTAGTAAGAGCAACGAAAAAAAAAAGAAAAGAGAAATTGATAATTTTTTGTTACAAAAAAAAAATAAAGCTTCAAATTCCCGATTAGGAAATATCTTTTTTTTTAAAAAAAAAAATAAGCAAATATCTAATAGTTTCCTATTACGGTAATTTCAAAAAGATTGAAAAAAAAACACATTTACAAATTTAATAAAAATAAAGTAACAGCAAAATCAGCACATTATTGTTAGCTTCTTACGTATACTGTTAGTGTTTCATGCGAAGTTACTTGCTAATTATTATATATAGTTTACTATACTGTGGTTTTTACCCTAATAGTTCATTCTTCTCAAAACAAGTTAGCTATGCAAAGCGTTTAAAGCTATAATAGTGTGTTTTGTATAAGGTTAAAAAGAGGTTGACGAATACGGGTATGCTTTGTTATTCGGGGGGGGGGTTTTTTAAATTATGAAATTTAAAGCTGTTGGCAAAATAGCGCGAATGTGGAATAATTTTTCTCTGCTTTAAAAATTTTTTTTATTTTTATTTTTTATTTTTTTCTGCCTGTAGTTTTCGTTCTAAGTTTTTTTCTAAAACTGTTGTATGGAATTTTCTCTGTGTAGAGTTTCTTGAGTACACTTATTTTCCCATTTTCTATTTTGTATGCATTTTGGTACAGTTTTTTCTTTTTCTGTTACGAATTTAAATAAATGATGTTTTATTAACATTATGTGAAAAAAAGATTAATAAAAATATATCAATATTATTCAAAAACCACCCATAACCGAGTAAATGTATGTAGACTAACCTATGGACTTTAATAATGAGTCTGGAATACTGTTTTAAAAACCATGTTTGTATTGAGATTAATCATAACAGTGATAAGTGTTTAATTCGCTGGATAAGTGCAACAATTTATAATGTATCTTTTATGCCCAAGGAAAACTATGAACCATAATATACAGAAAATAGCACGTTGACTGCTTGGCAATGAATATATTAATTGAACTGTGGATATTTCAATAGAATTTCACATATACCATACTACAGAATGGAATATCAATTTATAATAAAGAAATAAAAAATATGAATGTTATACATTTTAGAAAGCTTTAAATCACTTTGCAGCAGATGATTATATTAAGGGATATAGATATATTTCAAAGACTATATGTTTAGGAAGTTTAAATCAGTGAAACACATATTAAGTAGTTCGAAATTATCTTCAACAAAAAGTAATTAAGTGGTATTCTTCTTAGAATGTTATTTTGATACATAAAAGGATAAGCAATCAGCATGAAATGGTTGAATTTTACTATTACTTCTTTTGAAATCGAGCATGTTTAGTTTGTTTATTATCCGCACCTTCTGTGATTGTATTTAAATACATCTAATAGTTATAGAAAAAGAACATAATTCTTTTTTTAAGCAAAGGATAGTTTAATAACTGCACATTGAAAAAAAACCTTTGATTTTACAATTCAGTTCATTCAAATAAGATGTTCCCTTATCAAGATAAAGAGAAATAACTAGTAATCGCATATGGTATAACTCAATACAAAATCTGGCAACCTACAAATTGATTATAAAAGAGAATTTCATCATCTTTACTAACAAATAAATTAATTTTTTTTTTCTTCTTTCATCACCCATAGAAAAAAGAGAAATAGATGTAATCCATCATTTATCAAAATATAATTTCTTATGTAGATAATATATTAGTTAGAAAAAATGGCTCACGAAAACGTTTGGTATTCCCACCCAAGAAAGTTCGGTAAAGGTTCTAGACAATGTAGAGTCTGTTCCTCCCACACTGGTTTAATCAGAAAGTACGGTTTAAACATCTGTAGACAATGTTTCAGAGAAAGAGCTTCTGACATCGGTTTCAACAAATACAGATAAACAATATAATATTAATGAAATATATCAAAAGCATTAGTACTAACTTGTAAGGACAATATTTGCGTGTCTTAATCGCATGTATGTTTTACAGTTTTTGATTTTCTTTATATAAATTACTTATAAGCTCAAATACGCAAATATAAAAAATAAATAAACTTATTGTTTAAGATTCAAGTGTTTTGGATATGAATATCATATTTTATGATTCATCAATATAAAGGGGCAATATGGTACTCCATCTAGCTAAATCAATCATTTATCAAAGGAATTTCTTTTGCGTTTATCACTAGACATGATGGATATTTCAACATTTTTTCAGTTTTCACTTTTCTTTTTTTTTTAGTTCATGTGTAAACTGCAGTTGCACGTGAAACCCGTGATCTTCCGTTTTAGGAAAGATCGATTATATGGTTAAAGATCTTGTAATGAGTTTTCAAATATATATTTTTTTTTTCATTTTTTTTTTTTTGAAAGTATTAACAGAAATATTTTTAAAAATTTATACATGTTTTTATCTTTCAATATCAATACAATAATTAATTAGAAAGATGTATTATGTATAAACCACTATTAAATACTTGAATATAGCAATGGGTAAAGTTAATAAAAGAAATAAAAGATCCAAGAAAGTTGGTCAACAAGTTCAAAAGATTCACTCAACAAAATTTCAAAACCTTATAAAGGAAATAGATCAATCAGTTATTCCTAATGAAAGATTGGCATTTTTAAGTCAACTAAATATGTTGATCTTGCAAAACACCGGAAAAGACAATATCACCATGGACGACTGTAAGCAAGCTATTGACTTGATTGTTAATAAATTAATTAGTGACAACAACACAACAATCAAGATTGAATCTGTAGGTGTACTTAGAAACGTTATTCTATTAATCAATGAATCTCATAAAGAAAATAACTTGATGAGCTATTTATGGGATCAAAAGTCATTATGGGATATTGTAAAAAATGGAATGGAAAACAGCACCATTTCTTTGAACAACTTGATTGAAAAGAAGTCTGATTCAACTATAAAGGCTGATGAATATGAGATGCTGATAGATTACATTGATAACATCTTACACATTCTGACATTAGTGCTCACCAATGAAAATAGTGAGGAGATCATGATGAACTTTTTAAACACTGATAGCAAATTAGATGATACATGTAACTATTTGTTGAAAAACTTTGAATACTGCTTGAATGGAAATAATAAGTTCAACTATAAGTTGTTGGATGCTGCTCTAGAGTTCTTATACGAGTTCTCAAGTCAAAGTCTTCAATTCCTAGAATATATGTTCACCAAGATGCCTAAATTATTAAAGGTGGTAAAATCATTGCAATTCAGCGTTTCAAATGGTGACAGTAAACACAAGAAGATGTACAATGTTTTATTGATTGGTTTGTTGATTCAAATTAGTGAACTTGAAAACACAAGTTCGGAACAATTAGGTTCTTATATGAAAAACATCATGGAAAACTCTCAGAAACTGGACTTTGAACAAACAAAAAGTGTAAACATCATGGAAATCTCATTAGATTTGATCATTGCTGATTTGGAAAACATCGGTGAAAAGTTAGAAAAGGGTGAAGTAAACTTGAATAGTGAAGACTTACATAATGTATTGATCAACGCATTGCCATCTTACTTGAATGGGTTATATGAAGAATTAAGTGTTTCCAAAGAAAAGAATACTTCACTAATAATCAGATTACTATTGTGTTGGAATAATTATATTTTGTTATCCGGTTCAAACATTTTCAATCAAAGCACTTTAATTGAATACATCACAAAAATTACACACATTGATGAAGAGGTTGATAATTTGGTTGAATACAAGTTGACCACTTTGCAAACTCTAATTGAAATTGATTGTAACAGGTTTGTGCAAGATGTCTTGATCAAGAACGGTAATGAATTTATCAAAATGAATGATGTGGCCAATAACTCTGCCAACGATTCCTTTTGTGAGCAAATAATGACTATGTACTTAAAGGAAACATCTGATTTAGAGATAAGAGAAAGAATTGTTAGCATATTGGTAAACTTCATGAAAATAAGCTCATCTAATTTGTCCAACATAGGTAAATTCCTACTAAGTCTGATTAATATAGAAAAAGATGAACAATTTTTGATAAAGATTTTCTACAAGATATTTGAGATTTTTGGGCTTGATGAAGAAGATATTAGAAGAAATTCAACGATACACTTCGATAAGATGGAGTTGGACCAAGTGTATGAGGATTTAAAAATACAAGATAAACTGAATGAAATATCTAAAAACATTAATCATCTAAAAACAATTGTTCATGATAAGCAAGCCATGAGAGAATTGACCAATAATCTGAATGGATTCCTACAATACAAATTATATAATTAATCAGATATATAAAGGACAAGGTGTTTTTATTCTTTTACAATTTTTTGTTGTATTTTGTTGTTATTTTTTTTTTTTTTAATTATCTCATGGATGAAACAAAAATTCCCCTATATGTACACTAACTTAAGTTTGTTGATACTTTTTTGATTGATTTATAACAGCCTCTTTATAATTACTCTTACTGGTTATGTATGCTCTATAAGCTGCATCTTGAGCTGGCGAATTTGGATTTGGATTGTCTAGTAATTCCTGTATACCCAAAAGAATTTGTTTCAAAGTAATACTTGGTTTCCAGTCCTGGCTTTCATTCAAAATGGACAAACATATTTTTCCTGAAGGGTATACATTAGGATGGTAGAAGTTAGCAGGAAACATGATTTTAGGAGGTTTGGATGGGAAGTCTGCAGGGTATTCAATTTTCAAAGGGTATACAGCATTGTTCGATGACCAAATAGTGTCCTTCTTACCTGGTATACCAGCCTCCCATTTTTTTAGGTTCAATGTACCGTCAGCATTTTTTGTAGGTTTAGCGTAGAAGCCAAAAGGATGATCTTTTCTCCATTTCTTTCTTTCTTCTTGTAATCTTTGTTCACATAGAGACATATTGTATGTTTGGATTATTTATAATGGGTTTGTTGTTCAATGTTTTTTACATAATTTAGACAAATTTAAATGAAGATCATCAATTAAGTCCAAAAGAAAAAAAAAAATTGGAATTTTAACGCGCTAAACCTACAAGGAACAATCTCGGTGCACAAAAGAATAAAAGAGGAATTTATTGTCAGTAGTCGGGTAAACTTGTTTAGTGTTAATACCACGATAAATCCGATACTAACATTGTAGGTTAATCATCGTAAAAACACTCTTGATATACTTATTGATTAAAAGATTACACTATTATCTACATAATCAAAAAATAAAAAGATCAAATCAATATCTGTGTATTCTTGAGTCGATTTAAAAAGAATATATATACCTATATTTAAGGTTATTTTGAATGTTTAATAAATACTTTATTTCTCTTTTTTTTTTTTTTGTTTTGAAAAAATTTCATTATTTAGGTTAGTTTGGTAAATCTTCTGGATCTAAAACTGGATCCCAATGCTTACCAAAGACAGGGATATGCTTGTAGAAAGTTTGTTGGAATAATGGCCATCCTTCAGTGTAGACACCTAAGCCCAAAACCCAAGCACCACTCCATAAAATGTAGTTTGGTAAGTAGGATTTGAAGACAGGTAAAGTGACCTTGGCAGATAATCTTGGAACAGTTTTGAATGCAACCTTAGAGATGTATGAAACCATATTGTGTTTTTATTATTATATTGAGTTTTATTGATCTGGTCTTGTTAACAGGGTTTATAAAAAAATTCTGTTTTTAAAAGTATAAACTCAATTTAAAGTATAGTAATAAATTAGTTATTAAGATCTGTTATTCTGTTAAAGATAGAAAGGTACATTTTTTATATTTATGTTGTTCTTTTTTTTCATTGCAAGAAAACTTGCGTAAGGGAAAAGGAAAAAAAAAATTTTTTTTCTTTCACCAATTTTACTAGAGTTTCTTTAGTGGAGGGAAAAAACATAATTACCTATTGAGATTTTGTACTGTTTAGCCACACGTGATATCAAACCAATAAAAACCCAAGTACAAGGTAAAGTATAATATACATATCAACCGAGTTTGTAATTATATATAAAAAACATATCAACAAATGTATAGGTCAAGTCGGTAATATAATGACCATAATTACCTCTAAAAAGATTTAAAAAAATAACAATAACATACATCAAAGTTAAAGAAGTGTTAGAGATTCTACCCATTTATAATCCCCCTTTTTGTCTTAAATCCGACTGACATTTTTATTTTAAAGAAAAAGGTATTACCTTTAACAATATATACAAGAGTTTCATTCAACCTTTTGTGTGATTAGTTTCATCAAGCTCATCAAAGATACTGCCTTCTTGTTCTTCATTCAAACTTGCCAGTTTAGTGGAGTTTTCCTTATAGAACTCATCTTCGGTTTCTAAGAGCATGAGCATATCTTTCATGCTAGGGTGTATTTTTTCGATTTGATAAAGATCCTCAAAGTTGATCAATGCTCTTTGAAGAGGAGATAAAACGTGTATTTCAAAACTATATCTCTCATTCTTGTGAACAAGCTCAAAGGTCATCATCCCCCATGATTTATCTGTACCCTTGTTGAACAATGAGTTGATTTGTTCGTTGTATAAATTTTCATCTTTATTCTTTTTAAAATATCTGGTGTTGATGAATCCATTATTGACCTTTAATTTTTTTTCCATCCTTGTTCTTTTTCTCTTACTTAAGTAATCTTGTCTGAAACCTGTTATTCGGATTTTTTCAACTCTGATATTGTCTCCCTTCACCTTCTTGAAATGAGTTTTTAATGTTGCCAAGATTTTATCATTGTGTTGCTTTGAATCCATGGAATTTAACAGTATGAAAAAATCTTTATTGGTTCTCAATGGTGAGTTTATAATTGTGAGGTCCTTAAAATTGGCTATGATTTTCAAGTTTTGGAAGTCATTGAGAACATGGTTGTATATTTCATTTATTTTTTCTATATCCTCTATGTTTTCAGGTGGATCCTTTTCAACTATTGTTTCATCAGAGTACTTTATAGTCAAGTTTTCTCTATCCTCCAAGTTCTTCAATGCTCCGTCTAAAGTAAATGGATTAGTGGAGTTATCTTGTTCCTCATACTTTTGAACAAACCACGGGATACCATTTGTGCTGTTGAATCTTCTACTGGAGAAGTTGACAAGTTTGTGTGATGTAAGATACCGTGTGATTTTAATATTAGAGCTGAAGACTCTGTTAAGTCTTATTAGAGACATCATTTATGGTTTTTCCTTTTCCTTTGAACTTTTGTTCTTTGTTTGGTTTAGAATTATAGTTCAATCATATTAGACAGTTTAAAAATAACAACTTCGAAAGCCTTTAACTGTGGTCCAAAATTGGAAACGAAAAAAAAGGGAAAATAGGAAAAAAAAAGAAATTTTTAGAAGGTTTTATTAGTTCAGTTTTGTAAGATAGATGAAGCATGTTAATTTACATTGTGAAAATCAAACACGAAACATACAAAAATTAAAAAAAAAAAGATATCTTATCTGAAGATATTTTTTTCTTCAATATGTTATTGATCAGTGTAGTTATATATTATTTTAATTTCAAATAGATTTAATTGAACTTTCGTGAACTAAGGGCAATGATTAATACGCTTTTGGTAGCGTGTGTACCAATATATGGTATGAAATAATCAAAGAAACCATTTCTTTTTTTTTTGTTCTTTAATAAATAAACCAAAATCAAAAGAGAATAACATTGTATACCATACAAGTTTTAATATATACATCTTTTCTCTGTTTCTTTTTTATTTATTTTGTCCCTTTTCACTCTGAATAATAATAACATGACTGATCCTATGGATTCAATTACCAACTCCATTATTAATAACATCAACGGAGTTAACAAGAAGGTGACAAAATACACAGATTACAAATCTAGACAACAATCCAGCAATCGTAAGTATACACACCACAATGATAGTCGTGGGTTTAATCAGGGATATAGACCTCAGCAGAATACCACTTATAATCCTAAGTATAGAACTGGGGTTGATTTTCGTGGGTTGGATTGGGCAAACATTCCCAAGACCACACAAGGATTTCCAACAAAGACAATATGGAGGATCAATGACAGTTCATTCAACAAGAAGGTCAACGTATCCTTTGATGAGATGGTTAGAAGATACTCTTTGTTTGTCCACAAGCTGAGCAAAAACAGAAACGGATTCAAAAATCATGATGATTATCCATTGCTCAAGAGGAAACATTTGGACACACAAATAAATAAGATATTGGTCATGGTTGGAGATGATGCCGAGGACAAATGGGAATTTCTAAGTAATGAGTTTGTCTTGGACATCAAGACTCAAGGAGATCTGTTGGAAGATGTTTTAGATTGGAAAGTTGATATAGTCAAGAGTTTGAACAATAACAATGAAACATTGTTTTCATTCAGTAATGAAATCTATTGTGCATTGGTAATGAAGCTTTTTGGTGCACAATGGAATTTATCCAATACAAACATGTACAAGTCCAACTTGAGTAATTATGAAATATTGGAAGGTGAATGTGAGGGTGTTATTGGTACTGTCACATACAAGGATAAGACACTATATGCTGTTGAAAGATATAACAAAGAGATGATCAAAAATGATATCACCAAAAATAATATTTTCTACAAATTTAATAGTAAGTACAAATCCTTGAATCCAACAAAGATTCTTGTTCTCTTTAATATGGTATCATTATATGATTTGAAGAATGAAGAAAAATTCATAAAAATACAAAAATCATTGAATGATCAAAAGTCAAACCTTTTGAAGGGTGCATTAAACATTATCATTCCTAGACCTGGTATAGACATGATATTCAATGATTCGGATGAATATTATAAAAACGGATTGACTAAGGTGTACATTGAATTTGCCAATGTTGAGGACAGTTGTAAAGCTTTTGAAAACTTGGATGATTGGTATTTTCAAGATCGTAAAGTTATGTTAAGTTTTTATAATGAAATTGATTATTATAGAGGTATATACATTTAAAGAATAGATGGAAAATTAATATTAACATTTTACTTTAAAGAGTTCCGGGGGTTTAATTTTAATTTTTTTTTTTTTTTCAATATTTTTGAATAAATGGAGAAATTTAGGGTTTTATGATGCCATGTGGTCAAGAATCTCTGATAGGATAGATGTATCCAACTTGTCTATTAATCCAATACCTAGCCTAACTACATGCATACCATTTTCTATCTTTGGAAGGTTGTTCATGAAATTGATAATTTCTTCCTCTGAATTCAACTTGAAAATGTGATCTCTCCACATCACCAATTGTGCAACTGTGAACAGAATGTTCATGTGACAGCCATAAGCAAGCATGTAATCCCATATTTTGATTACTTCGTCTATAGGTTCTGCGCTTGCAGATAAGGTCATAACAAAAGGCATCACAATGTATTGAAGGGGATAGTTCAACTTTTTGTTCAGTTTGTTGTACAAAGATGGATCTATGTACTTGAGAACAACCTCAACCAACTTGCACCCTTTATGGATGTTGTCCAAGGATAAAGATTCCTTAAAGTAAGCTGAAAGCCTCTCAATCATCAATGTTTCAAATATCAAGTATGATAATGGTTCTACATTGCATGTGATCAAAATAGGTGCAAGTAAGACATTCATACCTTGAATGTAATATCCGTGTTTGTATGCAAACAAGTACAATATTCTTTTGAGACTTTCAAGTTTATTTGGATCCTTGGAAAACGAGGTGTTTTTCAATGTTCTGTTGATATCCAAGTTAATCTTCTTGAACCAATTTATTAGCTCAATGTCCGTGTCTTCATCATCATTGATGGTCTCCATCAATGAATCAGTATCATTCTTCATTTGCTTCAAATCATTCACGTAGTTTGATGTCATGTTGTTTGTATCAATTTGAAGAAAGATTATCCAGAGCTTTGTTCTAAACTCTGAAGACAATGATGTCTTGTTGGTTAATAGAAAGTACTTTAATTGTTTCAATCCATTGGATAGAATTAAGGTAGATTGATTATCATAAACAAATTTTTCTAGATTACTCAAAGATGTCTTTTCAACTGCACTATTCATTTTAATTTTACTATAATGGTTATATGCTTGTTTTTCTCTAATTGATGATTTATAAAGAAATATACTAAGAGATAATGGTTGCTTGTGTGTATATAATTTAAACCCATTTGCTATTTTGAAAAAAATAGAAATTAACTTTTCTACTGAAATATTGTTTTGTTTTTTTTTTTTTTTTTCATTGTTGGTGTGTATAACTCATCATTAGCGTATCAGTATCAAAGCATGCTTAAATCCGATACCATGTTACTTTTTTCAAAAATCAAGTAAAAAAAATAAAGGCAAATATTAGTATTTAATTAATATACATAAACTCATAATTATACAAAGGAATATGAAATAATGAAGGTAACTATCAAAATATATGTATATAATTGTTATTGACAATAGTTCTATTAAATGTGTATATTTTGTTATTATTATTTATTAATCTCCACTTAAATTCTCTAGTATATAGACAAACATCGGATACAACAATGAAAGTATAGGAATCTGTCAGTATAGTATTTTGTATGTTTTTTTTTTTTCTTTTTAGAGGGAATATCAGCCGTACGTTAAAAATCGGGGGAGGAAAAATTACACTAAAGAAAGAATTTATAAAGACTATAGAAAAAAAAAAATGACGTTCAAACCCTATAGATTTTCCATTATGGAAAAAAATTCAAGAGTGTTTGATGGGTAACTCACACCATATATATATTTTTCTATTAAGAAATGAATAAATAGCTTAATCTTATATAAGCATCATTAGTATATTTATATACTCTTATATTTCTTAAAAACAAAAAAAGAAAAAAAAATTTATAATATTTATAACACCAATCTTAAGTATTAATATAATTTATTTTTTTTATTTTGATTTTACTTGATAGATATTATTAAAACTAAATGAACTCACAATACAATTTAATTGAACACATAGGTACAGGTGAATTTTCAAAAGTTTACAAATGTACCTTAGGAAATGAAACGGGTAATTATGCCATAAAAATTATTGAAAAGGCTAAAGTAAAAAACACACTTAGACTAATAAAGCGTGAATTGGAAATTCTAAGCAGATTGAAACATGTTTGTAGAAATGTTAATGATCATCATTTGGAAAATGTTTTACAACTGACAGATTATTTCATGACTGATAAACACATATGTATTGTCACTGAGCTTTGCTTGAACATGGACATGTATGACTTGATCACAGAGAAGAAGTACGTTGTGGAGCCTGATAAGTACATCTTCATAATTCTTGATGCCATCAACTTCATCCACAAAAACGGTATAATTCATAGGGACATCAAGGCTGAGAACATTTTGTTGAGAGATGCCAGGGCTGTTAACTCCGTGTATTTCCAATCTCCTGTTGATCTTGGTAACATGACATCTAACACCATTGTGGATGATTCTAGTCCCTTAATCAATTGTCACTCAATAGTCATTGCAGACTTTGGTTTGGCCACAAGAGTCAAGGACACCTTATCATTGAAGGAATTTGTGGGCACCTTGTCCTACATTGCACCTGAGGTTTTAAAATTGAACCCAAAGAATGATGATCACAAAACAGCAAAGAGTTATGATACAAGAGTTGATGTATGGTCATTAGGTGTGCTGGCATATTTCATAGCATTTGGGTACATGCCCTTTGATTGTGAAACTGATGAGGAAACCATGCAATGTATCCTTGATGGGAGTTATTACTTGGACTTGGATGATTATAGTATAGAGAATACTAGCTTAGAAGAGAAGGAAAGTTTCAAGGAGTTCTTGGAATTATGTTTCATCAATGATTTTGAAAAGAGACCATTCATCAAGGATTTGAAGGGACATCCCTTCATCAACAAGTGTAAGGGTCTCTATGAGATGGAAGATACAAACTTGAAGGTTAATAAGAGTACAGCTAGTTTAACATCATTCTTAAAGACCAATAAATTTGAACATACACCGGAGTTGATTACAAGTTTCAATGACAAATACACATTGAACACAACAACATTATCATTGTCATCATCATCTGTGAACTTATCCCGTATTTCTAGTAAATCATCAATAAGATCTCTTGATACAGGATTGTACAGGAGCAGGTCACATGATCTGTTGAGTACATCAAGATCAAGGGATAATTTAAGAAAGTTGGATGCAACAACCCCACTATTTAATAAATACAACAAAAAGGACGGAACAGAAAAGGTTGAATTTATACTTTGATAATTTGTTTTTTTTTTTTTTTTTTTGATGAATGTATATATCACTTCATGGAATTATAAAGCACAAAGAACTCATTAAGGGCACTCTTTTTTTCTTGTTTATCTTCAAATGTGGATTCGCAAACTTTTGTGATTGTCTTTGTTCCCTGTTTCTGCACACCTCTGGCGGTCATACACATATGTTCAGCCTCAATGGTCACAACAACGAACTTTGGGTTCAATGCATCCATGATTATGTTCAAGATATCTCTACCCAATCTTTCTTGAACCTGCAATCTTCTAGAGCATACCTCAACAATTCTGGCGAACTTAGATAATCCGATAATTTTTCCGTTTGGGATGTATCCAATGGAACAAGTTCCAAAAAAGGGTGCTAAATGGTGTTCACAAGATGAATGGAAGTTGATGTTCTTCACAATGATCATGTCCTCATCTGATTCGCTTTCAAAGAGAGCATTGTTGATGACTTGTTTCAAATCATCTGTGTATCCCTTTGTGTAATGCAACATGGCCTTTGCATATCTCTTTGGAGTGTCCAAGAGACCCTCTCGTTGTGGATCTTCACCAATCAACTCCAGTATTTCCTTCATGTGGTAGGCTATTTTATTTGTTAGTTCCTCATCTGATGTAACAAGTCTTTTGTGAGTGTTCTTGGCAGGTTCATGAAGCTTTATGTTCTGCATCATCTTTGATAAAAGATGATTTGGATCGTTTATATCTTCATCTGAGAAACTTGAAATATTTTTTGAAATAGGAGTTAAAGTTGATAGTTTACTACTGGAGTCAGAACTAATACTACTATTGGAACTTGGTTCTTTTAAATCATTAACTAAAGTTGTATCAAACTTGCTATAATCATTCATTTTTTTTTTCTTTTGTATCAAATATTATGTTAATTGGGTTATGGTTCTTAAGTTTTTTTTTTTTTTTTTCTTTTTTTCTGGGGAAAAGAGAAAGAATAAATATAGATAATGACAGGTGAAAGTAATAAATAATAATAATAAAAGAACCAGATAAAGAATTATTTGTTGTTTTAATTTAATTATTACTAATGGTAAGATCCTTTTTTTTTTTCTTTTAATACAAGTAATATTGGGTTGTTTTATAATACAAATGTTAATGAGTTCATAATATATATTTGTCCATAAGATTTTTTATAGTATGAAGTTTTTTTTTCTTTTTTTCACATGTAATCCAAAGAAGAAACAAATTTTAAAAAAAAAAAAAAAAAAAATTGTGGGAAAAAGAAAAGAGTTTCAAATATTTTTTTGTGTGTTTTTTTTTTTTTTGTAGGAGGAAAGAAAGAAGTACAATCTTGAAGGGGGGGTTTTTTTTTTTTAAAAAAAATATATATAAATTTCACCATTGGTGAACTCCTGTTCAATACTGCACTTGGTAGCGCATTCATATATCCACAGTTTTCTTCTTCTTTTATTCATCTATAAAAGAAAACAAAAGAAACAAAAAAAAAAAAAAACTGTGTTAATTTTTTTTTTTTTATTCCCGCTAACGGACTCTTATATAAGTTTATTTTAATTTTATACCTTTAATACACCAGCTTTTAATTGTTTACTTACTTTACTAAACAATTCTTCAAATCTTATCATGGCATCAGTATCTCTATACATACCATATTCCAACAGATTGTATATCAATTTCATCATTTTATTAAAGTGTTCTATTTCTTGATCATCTTTCAAATCATATTTTTTCAAAAACATATCAAAGTTCATGGTTTCCTTCTTATTATATGTTTCTTCTTTTGAATCTTTCTTTTTCCATTTCATTATCTTTGACAAAAATATAATTTCCTTTCTTAATCTATTTTTCCATACTTGTATATGTGAACTTACTTGCTTGACTTTTCTATACTCTCCTAATTGTACTTTTATGTACATTGAGATCAATTCGTTTCTTCCGTACTGTTTCATATTCAATCTCATTTTGTTACTTTCATCTTTTGGTATTGTACATACACACAACTCTATAGCTTCCTTGAGTGTGTCTGTCCAAACACCATCTCTTTTAGGCTTTCTACTCTTCAATGGCAAGTTCTTGTTCCCCTCTCCCTCAACATTCACATAGTAAACCTCGCATTTATCCTTGATTCTCTTCTCCTTTAGAAAGACAATCAAATCATTTCTATCCTCATCACTCAATCGTAGACCCTTATCAAGCTTTGTCTCCATCACAGGAATTCTAATCATAACATCCTTGTTTTCCTTGAGGTCATTGATGAAAGTTGCACTCAACGGGCTTATATCATTCCCATTCTTATCCACTCTCTTGATGGTGTTATCAGTAACATTGGAATTTTGTTGCATGTAATTGTAACCCGTGTAGTACCCCATATCATTTTGATATACTGGTTCTTGTTGGTACGAGTAATAGGGAACATAAGACATGTATTGCTGCATAGAAGGATATGGTTGATAATTCTGTGTGTATGGGAAATATTGGTTTCCAAATACATTCATCTCATTCACTTGATTCACACTGTCTTGTAAATACAAATTCTCAGCATTGGAACTCATCATGTATTCATACATGTTGTGGTTTGCCTTCAAAGCATTCTGATATGAATAATAAACAGGTTCTTGTTGCTCGTAAGTGTGCTTGATGTTTTGGTTAATATTGTTTATATTTGATTTTTTGTTATTTGGATAGCTCTGAGACGTGCTTAAGTGCACTTCATGTGGTTCAAATGGCATTGGATTTTTTTTTTTTTTTTTGTATAACTAATTCCGTATGGTTTATATATTTAACATTGACTTGTAAATATATATAAAAACAGCTTTAATTATATTAACTTCAAATGTTAAAAACATAAATTCATAAAAAAAAAGTATTTTGGAAAACAAAAGTAAGTTAACTGCTTTTTTTTTTTGTTTAACCTCTTATTTATATACACCAACGTTAACTCTTGCCTATTATATTCTTTATATAATTTGTTGATATAAAAATGAAAAAGAATGTTCCATTTAAATTTTTTTTTTTTTTTGAAAACTAAAAAATATATGTATGAATAGGAAAAAACATAAGAAAAGCCAAACTTTAACATTTTACGATACACCGTTGAAAGAAAATATATATAAAAAAAAAAAAAAAAACCCCAAGCAAAATTAATGTTAATCTGACTAGACTGAGAATGGATACTTTTAATGAAAAAATACAATAAATCACTAGTGATCACTTACAATAGCTATTGTTTCCACTCGTCTTGTGTTTGTAATTATTAATATTTTGTTTTCTGTTAACTTTATTAAACTCTCCATATAATGATATCATTCTTGTTTACTACCATAAACTTAATATTTATTTGAAAAAAAAAAAAACAAGTGGCGAACAATAGAATCTCATGTACACTCTAGGCTCATTCACTCGCTTCAAAAAAAAAAAAAATAATAATAATAATATTTCTAACAAAAGAATTGAGAAAGAAAAAAAAGAAAACGTTTAACACAGCCGCAATCAGAAATAAGTCGCACAACTTGTTCTGTTTTTTTTTTTATATTTCAGTTTTACTAGTAGTCTATTGTTTCTGTAATCATTACTGACTCAAGAAATTGCTACAGCCCGTATGCTAAATGTTATATTGTTTTTTATTTTTTTTTTTAAAAAAAACTGAGCAGCGTTGAGTAAGAAAAACAATTTTTTTTAAAAACAAAAGACATGCACAAAATCTATTGTTTACACATAACTTCAACATAAAAAAAAATCACCTTATATAAGTTTTTTTTTTTCTTTTTTCTTGTTTAACATTTTCCTTGTATTTTACCCTAGTTTAAGATTTAAAAACGTTTTCAAATTGATAATAAACCCATTTAGTGGACAACAAAATACACTATAATCTGTTTTGCTTGTTATCTTCAAAGCATATGTGTTTCCGATTTAAATTTATATGATGTTAAATTAACTACATTCTTGGATCTGTCTTGCATATTGCTATATGCATCTCTTTTTAACTTCTATAGCAAAAGACATGTTGCCTATAAAAAGAAAAAAAAAATTGTAGTAAAAACCAAGGCTACCTGTAAAAATTCTATAACCTTAATTATATGCATATTCACATAATTTTGAATAAGTTACTTATCTTTAAGTAATTACTAATATGAGAATGAACAAAACACACACTCTACATTAAACTTTATGAGTTCATGTATAAACAATTATTTTTTTACATAAAAGTAATAATGAAGATAATACTCTTCATGAATGAATAATTTAACAATAAAACCTAATATATAATAAATTCTTGTATTTCAATGTTTTCGATTGATATGAGTTTTTTTTTTTTCATAAATAAATATACTCATATATTGTATTTTATTAATAATAGCTAGAGTAATTTTATGATGTCATTTATCTCAAGAGGTCAATTCTATCGATATTATTAGTTGAAGTTATAATCTAAAAAAAGGATTAACATTTGGTTTAAGTTCATTGAATATATTCCGTCGGAATTTATTATCAATTTGAACACCATGGTTGATCCTTGGATGTTTTAACGTGGTCGCGTTGTTTTTTTTTTTCTCAAACAAAAATAGTTAATCATCATTAATCGGCAAAAAAGCGCAAATTTCCAAAATAAATGAAAAAAAAAAAAAAAGAAAAAAATTTTTCTTTTTTCATGTTTGGTTGACTCGTGTCTTTTTGTTTTTTTTTTTTTTTCCCTAGAAATTTATTCACACTATCATTATCCTATAATCATTAAAATATACAAAATATTTTCAATATTACTTGTATTAACAAATAACAAATACCAACATATTTTATTACATGTCTGTTAAAAATAGAAAAGGTAATACACAAGTCAAAACAAATCCTCTTCATCCAACCACCACCAATGTTGACCCTGTTGATCATGGAGTCAACATTGACGAAGTCCCAGACAAATACGCTCATGTTATGACTTCAGACTTTGATTTCCTCACTGAAATGCTCTGTACTGATAGAGTCATTCAAATTCTTATCATAATGATGACTGGTCATTTGTTCTACTTACAAAACTACTCATCAAACACTAACTCTATTGTCACTGATAACTCATCAATGGGAATCATCTTCAACTCTTTGATTTCATTTGTATGCTGTTTATTTATTTTTATCAAAAAAGATGTTCATAAATGGAACTTATCAAACTTTGACTCAACTTTCTTCAACTTGTTCTACTTGTTTTTGATTCCTATGGCTTTAACATTTTATTTTTTACCTACTGAATATTTGGCATTAACTGGTACTCTTATCCTGAACAGTTTGCCTATAAATGGTCCTTTAAGAATTCCATTGATGGGTATTTTCATGATCTTCCAATTGCCTACAAACGTCAACAATTACTACATTACCAGATTACATTTCTTCAAGAGCATCTTTGTCAATTTCTTAATTGAATCCTTGTTGAGTTACATTTCAGGCCATAGAAAATCATTATCCATTGTTGAAACAAACTTGTTTTCAATTTTGCTCACTTACATAACATTTGTATTTGACTTCCCAATCAACATCCCATTCCAAATTCTTCAAAAATCATTGTATGCATTGGCAACAACTTTTGTTCTTCAAATGGTTTATATTCTAATCTTGAAATTCATTTTCAATGTCAACATAAAGCACAAATCCATTTTGACAAAGTTAGTTGGCTTTTCATTGACCATCCTTTCATTCCCATTTTTCTTATATCAATATCTAAGCATCTTACCAGGCTTTTTCTCAACCACATTTGAAAAACCTCCTATTTGGTTAATGCTTTTCCTCACTGAAAACGACAACAGATTAACCATAGTGAGCATTTGGGGGGTCTTGATCTTCACAACAATCCCATTGTTGACAGGGTATGTTTATCAAGGTGATGTTTCCTTGAACTTCTCAAGAAAGTTTTGGCACTTTTTGTTACTCTTCATCATTGCCGTCCCTTGGAAATATGATCCTGAACTTGTCAAGGTCAGCTTGAGTGGTGTCATAGGATTATTCTTGATTATTGAAAGTTTGAGATTATGTGGCTTCTTACCAGAGTTCATCATCCAGATCTTAAACAAATTCGCCGACCATAGAGATCAAAGAGGTCCCTTGTTAATCTCATACATATACTTGATTGTTGGTGCCTCCTTCCCTATTCTATTGGATAACGACTTATCAGGTATTATTCTATTGGGCTTGGGTGATTCCTTGGCATCAATCATCGGCAAAAAATACGGGAAGAGATATTGGGCTGATTCAAATGAAGATAACAAAAAAACATATGAGGGAACTTTAGCATTTGTTCTAGCTTGTTACACATTTGAATTAATCTACAACTTCTACTTATCTGATTATCAAATGTCAAATGTCATTGGTTTCTTCCAGCAATATGACTGGAACTCCTCATTGTTCTCATTCGCAACCTATCTAGTAGCTGGTATATTAGAAGGTAATGCAACTTTGAACGACAATATTTTGTTACCTACTTACACAATGGTCTTGAAAAGACTTCTAAAATAAGTTTTCCCTATATTACGAACAAGTTATCAACAGATTTTTTTAATACAAAGAAAATAAAAATAAAAATTTTTTTCTTTTTTTTTTCTTTAAAAATAATTATTTGTCTTTATATATCGTTTATACATGATTTGTATCTTTGGCTATTTACGGTGAGAAACATCTATCATTATTTTTTACCTTTTTTGGTTTTTTTCTTTGGAGCTGGAACTTTTGCACCTTGAGCTTCAGTCAATTTGTTTTGAGCCTTTTGTCCATCAATAACTTGTTCTAAACTGTTGATTTGAGAAGCACAAGTCAAACTGAACTCATGGTCAGCACCCAACTCCTTTTCGTATAAAGGCTTGGCCTTCACCAATAATGCTAAGGCTTGCTTGAACTCCTTGTTTATTGACAACAAATTGGCTGTCTTGGAACACATGATTGGATAAGCAACAGATTTCAAACCACTGTAGTTTTCTAGCAATTCTAAGTGTAAGTAATGCAATTTGATGGCTGTTTTGATATCCTTGGCCAAAGTAGCTAAGGAAGACAATTGATTCAAGGTGTTCAATACCAAAGAGTGACCATCCAATAAAACACTTTGAGCTATTTCAATCAATCTGTTGAAGTATACTACAGAATTATGGAAGTTGTTTTCGGTAGCTGATAATAAGGCTGCGTTTTGTAGGGCATTGATGGTTATGTAAGAATCAGCACCTATCAATCTCTCTAGAGTAACCAAGGCCTTCTTAGTGATACCATTAACAGTCAAGTTATCTTCCTTAACAGTTCTGATCAAGGTCAATAACTTGATGGCAGAGTCAAAGTTCAAAGATCCATATGTGTCTTCCAAGTAGTTGATTACCTCAGACATCATAACCAAGGCTATCTTTTCATTTCCTGGTTGGGCCAATGTGGCCAAGGCAGTATTCCACATTTTCAAGCTCACTTCAGCATCTGGACTAGGCTTTTTGATCTTAGGTATCATGGTGAAATCGTTGACATTGAATGTATTGGTATCCTTGACATATGTCTTCAATATCTTCTTGTCCAATGAACTGACATAGGCATCATATTGCTCAGTGGTGAAGAAGTACTTTCTGTTCATTATTTGACAGCCTATTTGCTTGTTGATGGCCTTAATCAAGATAAATGGCTTGACACTTGTGGCTTCATTAATGAATTCATCATCCAACTTGTAGTTAAAGTATGACTCAGCCTTTCCTTGGATGGCCTTGATCAAGGATTCTCTATCAGTGATGACTTCCATGAAGGCGTACTTCTTATTAGCAAAGTACTTGTCCAAAAATTCAAACTTAGCACTTTCCTTGTCAAATCCAAACAATAAATTGTAAATGAAAGTTAATAATGAAGTAACCAAAGATAATGGCAAATCGATAACCATCTCCTTGATCAAATGTTTAATGGATCTAGCAAGTATTTCGTACTTGGCCAGTGTTATTAAAGTGTTGATACCATAGAAGTTGAATACTCTTGGAGTTTCTCTATTTGGCTTTCTGATGTCCAACAATTTATCTAAGTCCATGTTTTCAAACTTCAATTCTTCAGGTATTTGCTTACCTTCGGATAACAACTTTTGAATTTCCTTTTGTCTTTCAATGTACAAATTAGTGGCCTTTTCTTGGATTTCCTTGTTGTAAACGGCATACTCAGCATTCTTCACTTCATTTTCCTTCAACAAGTTTTCATAATCTTCATTTTCCTTTGTCGATAATTGTTCAGCCTTGGCAATAATCTCATGTAAGTATCTAATGTTGATACCAGTAGAATGCAACTTGCTGACTAAATGTTCGGAATCAGTTGGAATGTCATCATTTGAACATATGTCATCAACAAGCTTTGGAATGACAACATTGTGTAAGTGGTTGTTCAAGTCTTGGAAGTTCAAATCATTTTCCAAATCAGTGAAGTCCATGGCTGTCAATGCTGCTAGGCTTTCCTCAGTCAAAGATTTTCTTTCCTCTTCAGGTAACATCAAGATCTTCTTAGTAGCCCAACTTTGAATTAATTGGTAGTTGAACACAGGATGCTTTTCAACAGGATAATTTGGATGACTCTTTTGGAACAATACATCTGTAGGCAAAAATGAAGGTAACTTACTCAAGTAGTACTTGCCTCTTTGCTTTACAATACCTAAGTCTAAAGGAACAACTTCTTTACCTTCAACTTCAACATTCTTGACGTGGAAGTGTTTGGAAATCTTCTTGATTTCTTCCAATGCACCTTCTTCATAGACCCACTCTTCAGTTTCTGGGTTTAAACCATAAACAAATTCATCTGAAGATTCACTTGTGTGGACATTGTCATCTGGACTGAAAGTTTCAGCAATGAATCTCTTACCAGCAAAATCAACAATAATACACATTTGGTATCTTAAGTTGCAATCTGTAGAGTTGGTGATGGAATGTAAGATCTTGGTGATGTTGGAGTAACAGTTGTAGTAACCTGAGCTGACATCAATGTTGTCATCTAAACACTTGTAAGCTATACCGTTGTTGATGTAAATAAAGGATTCATCAATAGGTTTAATTTCACCACTGGCTAACTTCATGATTGTCTTCAAGGTGACCTTCTCAAATATTTCATAACAGCTAATCAACTCCTTTTCTAGTTGAAGCTTTTCAATGTATGTTTGTTGCTTCATTGTCATTTTTTCTTGTTCATCAATGGATTCATCCTTTTCATCTTCTCTTTCCTTTTGAACTAATTCAATTAATGTCTTCTTCTTTTCTAACCATTTAGCAAAGATATCAGCCTCATCATTGGAAATTTCATATTGGTTTATTTCTCTGTTCATCAAGTTGAATAAATCACCAGTGTAAGAATCATTGTTGAACAACCAACCTCGGTTCAATTGGCCAGTGGTAGGAGTGATGTAAGAGTTCTTAGATAAATTTTTTAGAGAGGTTCTTTGTTGGTATAGATGAGTGATGAAGTTCTTAGAATTATCCAATAATAGGCCAACCAATGAAGTGTAAACCTTTGCATCACTTTTCTTTGATGGGTCAAACTTGTTGTTAGTTGAGTTGCTCAAGTAGAACCCTTCAGTGGCAGCAGTTATGTTGAAGATTTCATTTTCTAAAGTTACTACAGACAAATAAGCAATATGTCCCTTCAATCTAAAGGCAGTTGGAACAGGGTTATACTTGGTGTAAACAATTTCCTTAACACATTGCTTAACAATTTTTTTATAGTTTTCAGCAATAACAGCAGAGCTTAATTTGTTTGATTCTTGCTTTTTAGAGATTGATAAATCATTGAAAAGTTGCTTCAAATCTTCAGCTTGCTCATCAGTCAATTTAATTTGTTCATTCTTGACCTTCTTGGCAGCATCTTCAGCAATGGCATCATCAATGGTTTTAGCAGATTCTTCTTTGACTTCT
This sequence comes from Hanseniaspora guilliermondii, assembly GCA_036287555.1. Lineage (NCBI taxonomy): Eukaryota > Fungi > Ascomycota > Saccharomycetes > Saccharomycodales > Saccharomycodaceae > Hanseniaspora > Hanseniaspora guilliermondii. The sequence goes on along the minus strand of CP143016.1, from coordinate 990,615 downwards.
GATTCTTCAACTTTGTTTTCAGTAGCATCAACCAATGGCAAGTTGTTGAAGTTAGTTGGGAAAGCCTTAGAATAAGTAGTCTTTTCATCTGTTAATTCATCTACAAAACCTAGTTCTTGTCTAGTTGCAGAAACATGGTACGATACATCAACCCCATTGAACTCCTTTAAGGTTAAAACACAGTTTAATTTTTTGGATGAGGACTGTTCAATGATTTCCTTTACAGTTGTAGAGCTTTCATCATATTCAATACCCTTTTCACTTAGAGAAACATCAATGTTTGTTAAAGATAAAGTGTTGGCACAGTTGGAGTAAATGGAAACAAATACATCTCCAATTATGGCTTCTCCAGGTACAGAAAAGTCTAATTCATAATCATTCTTGACAACATATGAAGAAGATTCTTTATTTTTCTTATTGTTCTTCTTAGCACTTGTTTCAATATTCACAATTGGAATATCTTTGGCTAAAGTTAAGACAACTTCAACTAAGTTTTGGTTATCACTTTCGGACATGATTGTTCTTAGTAAGGGTTGTTCCTATTTAATGATAAGGTTTCTTGGTTTATGATATGAAGAGGTTATCTATTACTATAAATTGATAAATTTTAAAAAAAAAAAAGCACCACTAATTATGATGTATGTTTAAAACATTTATAAAATAAAACATTTTGAATATTCAAAGTGAAAAAAAAAAAAAAAAAAAAAGTGTACATGTTTGGATTTCTTTGAATAAAATTTTTTTTTTCATGAGAAGTTTGACCGAATGTTTAATGATTCATTTTACATGATTTTCCTTCTGTGAATGATTTTTTTTTAGTTCTGTGGGGAATTTATGTGTTGTATTTTAGTGCACAAAGCAAAAAAAATTAATCTCCGCGACGGGGAATCGAACCCCGATCAGGCATGCGACAAACGCCTATTCTAACCGTTAAACTATCACGGATTGTAAATTTTTGTACACAAAAAAAAATTTGTCCCTTCAACATTTTACATTAAATTGCTCACGTGAGCAGCAGTAATTTTTTTGATCTATCAGATTTGGTTAAATGACAAGTTATGGCTTCACCCATATGCCTTCAATTATATCAATACAGGAAAAATAAGAAATTACTTTGTTATATATAAAACAGAGTGTTTACTCTTTATATATAAAGAATAATGGTTTATCTATCACTCAGCAACAAAAAAAAAAAAGTCAGTTCATTTATAAATGTAATTGATCTAGTTCAACACAATGTTATATCTGAGATATGCATAAACGGTATGAGGTTTTTATCTGATGTTAATTTATTAGAGCTTTACAAAAAAAATAATGAAAAGATTATTTTACATATTCATTGTCTTTTGATTATTTATTTTTTTTATTAAAAAAAAAAGATTGTTTGTTTCTTAGTATTTTGCTAATTAGTTAATACAGTTTATAGAACTTTGATATTTTACACACACTTTTTTTTTTTTTTCTATACTACTTTATCCAAGCAAATGTTTAATTAATAGTTATATAATAAAGTAAAATGAAGGGAGTCATGGTTGGTTTAACTCATAGAAGGTTCATAATTTTGTTTCACGTGACTTGTGCTGCTGAGCGTGTCAATCATTTAACGTCAAAAAAAAATAATAAGAATAAAAGGAAGCCTTTCAGATTTGTATTCCCATATTTCTTAATGATTTTTTTTTTTTTTTTTTTGGGAAATTACAACTAGATAAAGATATGTTTTTATTACCTTATCATTATATATAGGACAAGAATAGGGACCACAATAATTAAAGATGGAATACATAAGCAAGGTCATATGGGGGAATGAGCCCACACCAAAAGAACGTCAACAATTGATGAAAAGACAATTAAGAAAATCAATTAGAACAACTGATAGAGATATTCAGCAACAAAAGAGAACTTTACAAGTATTGAAGCAACAGATGACCAGAGTAGCAAAGAGTGCCACTCTGGATAAGTCTATGAAGACTAAACTCAAGATCATGGCCAAAGAGTACATAAAAATGAATAAAAGGTTAAATAACACAGAGCTTTTTAAGACGACCTTGGAGTCTGTATCATTAAAGTTTGAACAACAAATATCAATGGGTGTTCTGAATAAGAACATGAAGCAAAGTACTGGTATCATGAACGATTTACAGAAATTCGGAAACTTAAGTTATTTAAGAAACAGTGTGATGGAGTTGGAAAAGGGGATGTTTCAAATGGGTGTGAAAGAAGAAATGATGGATGATATGATGTTGGCAGAGGATGATTTGGAAGATGACGAGGAAGAAGAGGAAATAGACAAAATACTTGAGGAAATTGCACCGGCATACACTTCTAATGAAGAAACTGTGGATGAAAGTAACCAAAAACTTGATGATATGAAGCGTATGCAAAAACAAGTTGAGAATAGCCAACATAAAATTGAAAATTCAGTGAAGATGGATGAAGCTGTTCCTGAAGAGGAAATGGATAACGAAGTTGATAATATGATTAAAGAAATGAGAGATAAGTTAAAGGCATTGCAAACGTAGTACTCAGCAATATATTTTAAGTGTTAGTTTATAGTTCAATTAAATAAACAATGTATTCTTTTTAATATATGTAAATATTTTATATATTTGAAAAATGGTTCATCACTCCGGCTGATACTCCAAAGCATCAACATACACTTCCTCTTGGTTTTGAGTAACCCAATTTTCAGCTTTGTTCAGTTTCTCATCAAGAATCTCTATCACTTTTGATAGCATATCCAAAGTTTCATTCGCAAGTAGAATTATCTTGCTGTTTTTTACTATTGTTGATGCATCTTCTGAATTCGATGTATCTTCAGGGGGTTCTTTTAGGTGATTTTTCTGTGTTTCTTGTTCATCCTTATTTTCTAAAACTTTTTCAGGAATATCTAATAAAGATTTTCTTATTGTTAATCTTGACTTTTCTGGTAAGTATATTCCAACATGTTTTGCTAGTAAAGTGTATACCTTTCTGATAGTAGTTATGAGCTCTGAGTTGTTATTTGAGGTGGGTGTCTTCGCAGTAACCTTTGATTGTAATGACTCAATTTTCTGTTTGATTTGAGCATTTGCTAACTTAAGCAACTTCAAGCACGTCATTAGTTTAACTCTGCTTCTCTTGGATGGTACTTTCCTCTTTGGGTGGCTTTGAATAAACATATCTTTTTGTTGTGTAAACTTCAAGGATGCTATTTGTTCTGAGGTAAGGTTCGCTACTTGTTGATCATTCATGGTGGGGTTCAATGTATGTTTCATGCTTTTTTCATTTAATTGTTTGAGTAGTAACTGGTGCTGGAGTGATTCCGACTTTCTATAATTGTTAAGATACTCAACTTTCTTTCTACCATCAATATCCAACTGTGATGGTATTCTCTTACCTGAAATTAAGGATCCGTTTTTAATTTTTTCCTTGATGATGTTCTTCTTTCTCTTTATAGTTCTTAAATGGTGGTGTGAGTTTGATAGTACAAAGTTACTGTTATATTTCAACTTTGTCCAAATTCTTGATCTTTTATTATTTTTTAAATCAGTCAATCCTGTTATAGCATTTTGGATGTCTTCTGATATTTCTTGTTTTGTTAGTAGATTAGCCTCTTGTGTACTATCATCTTTATTTTTGATATTTGAACTAGTTGCTTTCTGTTCCATTATTATAACCTTTATATATTAAACTATAGAGTCCTTTGTTGTTTTTTTCTTTTAAAACTTATGCTACGGTATATATATCTATTTAATGGTTCTATATTTATAGCTACTTCTATTTTTTTGATTAAATAAATTTATTATTAATGTTTTATGAGAATTATAGCAAAACTTTAAAGATTGATTACTACCTATAGGAATATCCTGTTTTATTTATTATCTATTTGATGTAGATATTTAAGAAATTGATTATAATGTTATTTAAAATTATAAAATAGTATTTATTTTTTAAAAAAAACAAAAAAAAAAAAAAGATGATACTATCTTCTTCGTTCAATAAAAATAAAAGAAAATAAACAATCCAATCTTGTGTAGATTGATTAATCAATTGATATGAAATGTGTGGTACTGATATTGTTCCTCTCTTAGATTCTTGTCTTTGATTGATAGAAAGGTTGGATAGTATTAAAACAGGAAAGGGGGGGGAAAGATGATACATAGAAAAAGTTTCACATGGGCTTCAATGAGTGATTATTTTAAAAAATATCTACACACAAGAGTGAGGGATAATTTTTTCTTTTTTTTTTTTTCAAAACACAACGAAGAAGCTTTTCTTGCTAACAACGATCTCATCATTTCTTTAAATAGAAAGAGTCACGTGTGTTATTGTTAAAAAAGCAATAATTTATGTACTTAGGAAAAACATTTAATATACATTTAAGGAGATGTTTTAAATTATCTTATTGACTATTAAATTTAACTTTAATTAGTTATTGCACTTTTGATGAACTATTGAAATATAAGAAGTTGTATTCATAAAAATATGACATTATCCAATAAGTTCCTAGTGAGTTGTTATTTTCGGAGATAAAGACACATATTTCCACCAAGCACTCTTGAAAGGGAGGAAAAAAAAAAAGAAAAAAATTTTATTCGTTTCTTCTTTGTTAAAGAAACAACATTAGTGTGTATTATTATATACATTTAACTAATAAAATATACAATATCAATCCAATCAACAAAAGAACCAGAGCAATTATATTAAACGTTGTTTTTGAAATATCATTATTATGCAGAAATATCAAGTCTCTGAGTTAGAAGTGAAATCTCAAATTAAACAACTTGTGGATGTTACAATTGATCCATCAACCATTCCTATAACACAACAAAAGGAACTTTTAACTAAATTTGATGACTTGATAGAAAAATACCCTCTTACTTTGGAATTATGGCAAAGATATTTGAATTTATACATATACAACCTAAAGCATGATCCTTCAAATGCTAGTTCAAAAAACCATGAAGATACAGGTGAGTTTGGAAATGGTATTGATGAAAAGCTAAATGAAAAGTTCAATAAGGCAATTCAGCTATTGAAGCCCAACAATTTCCCTGTGTATGAAATATTACTAGATTATCAACTTAAATCAAATAATTACGTCACGGGAGGTAAGCAAGCATTGCAGTCAATAATTGAGCAATTTGTGAAGATTTGGGATAAGGCACTATCTTTGGATCCATTATATCAGGACCATTACTCATACATAATGAAGTTTATTGACTTGTTTCAACACTGGCAAGTTATCAACAATGACGACCTGATTATAAGAAACAACACTATAAGAAAACACATAATACACTTTGTTTCAAGCACCTTTTATAAGGATCTTGAAAAGGTTTGGAAATGGTTTGTCAATTGGGATGCTAACAATGCAGGAAGTGGTGAGTACAAGATTAACCAAGTTTCACCTATATACATGAAAATGAGATCTAAGTATCTTCAATTTGAGATATTCTACAATAATTTGAAATCCCAGCAACAAGCTGGAACCTTTGCCCTGGTGGATGTCATTGATGCTTGGATGAAATGGGAGCATGATCATAAGGAAGATTATGAAAGTTTGAAGATATATCAATCAAGAATCAAATTCATTATCCAGCATTATTTCCACTTGACTCAATTTCAAGAGGAGTATGCATGGGACTTGTTGATTCATAACACCACTAACTCAGGTGAATTCAACCAGCTTTATTTATACGAAAAGTCATTGGTGTATTTACCTAGATCTTTGAACTTAACCATCAGATACTGTCAAGCCTTAGAAACCAAGAATGGGAAACAGGACTCTACCATTGAGGCTGTGGAAAATGCATTCAAAAAACTTATAGAGAATACCAAGAAATCGATCTCCACGAATGAGGGTTTGGAGAGTATAAGCGGAAAGTTTGATCATCCATTGAATCTCCAATTATCAATGATTTTCAAGAAGATGATGCAGGAAAATAACAGAATAAGGGGCTTAAAGGGATTAAGACTGGTGTTTAGATACTTTAGAGACTTCTTGAAGTCTGAAAATTGCTTATTGAACTCAGAAATCTTTATTGATAATTGCATTCATGAGTTAAATGCTGATGGTACCAACATGCCTATATGTGTAAAGATTTTAGCCATGGGGTTGAAAATTTATGGAAAGGATGATTTGATTTTATTGAACAACTACATGGAAAGAACATTGAAGTTTGCTATCAGTAGTAGATTCACTAGAGAACACATCAAGTCTTATTTTGAAAGTTACAAGCAAGTCTTACAAGCAATCATTAAGGAAAAATACTTACAAGTCAACATAACAGATGGTACGAACACAGTCAGTAATTTCAATCAAGAACTTATTAATTCTGTCTTGAAGGCGTACAAACCTTGGATAGAGTATGAAAGTAGTGTTAACATGGGTAAGTATCCTAATGTGGAAATAATATACCATGAGCTATACAAGCAGGTACCAAATATAACTACAAAAGATATTTGGAATTTGTTTGCTTCACAAAACGATGCTTTCTTGTTGATGGATGATAATAAAATTGTTGTCAATAATTCTATTCCTGAAAATATATCCATTCCTGAACCTTCCAATCAAGTACAGCCAGTTTATGAGCAAGTTGAACTGCCTCCTGAATTGTTTGAAGTTTTGTTCAATCTTCCTAAGGCTTCTGCATTTGAACCATTGTTTACAGAGGACCAACTAAAGACTCTAGCCTCTGACTTGTTCAATATAATGAGAGACACTAATGTTGAAAGCTTCACTTATAAACCATAATAAATGAACCGGTATTCTTCATCACATTAGTGTATACATAACTATTATATATATATTGATTAGATTAGGTATAGTGATACGTCACATGATTGGATGAAATTGTAGTATTCAAAATTTAAGAGGTCGGGTAAAAAAAAATTTTTTTTTTTTTTGGTATCAGCAATTTGCCCACTAAGGTTTATGTGTTTATCCATTTTATTGCAAATTTGCCATTTAATATATTCAATAAATGTATCTCTATTCATGACAGTCCCCAGTAATATATGAACCAAGCCTAAGACTTATAAAAACTATATACAATGTCAGCTATACAACAATACTATGAACTCTATAGAAGATCCACTATCGGGATCACATTAGTTGAGTCTTTAGATAATCTAATCACAGAGGGCAAAATAGAACCACAATTAGCCATAATGATTCTGACTTCCTTTGATAAGGCCATAAACAACAATCTTAAAGAAATGAACACAAACAACACTATAGGGAAACAACTGGCCAGTGCAAATACAAGCAACAACAAAATCACCATCCAGGGAGATCTTCATACATACAGATTCTGTGATGAAGTTTGGACTTTAATTATTAAAAACTGTCTATTGAAGTTAGAAAATGGTAATTTGAGATCAGATGAAGTCACAGCAGATACTACAGAAAACCCGGATTTGGAGTTAAAATGTGACAAGTTGAGAATTGTTGCTTGCTCAGCTAAGAAACAAGGTGAATAATAAATATTTATAATTGTGTGTATAGATAAAATTTATTTCTCTTTTTCTCTCTTTTTAGAGAAGGTATGTACATGAATCATAATACCTTTTTTTTTTATTTTTTTTTTTATTGTTTCTAATTAGCAAAGATATAGTTACGATGACACTGATGATAGCATCATCAAGAAACGGAAAATAAAATTTCTGCATTGATTAAATTGTATAAGAGTTTATGTTGTCTCTGTTGTTAGGTTTGAATGTGTTAAATCCGACTCAAACATCGATTTATAAAATCTCTCTTTTTTTTTCCTTATTTTTTTCTTTCTCTTTTTGAAAAATATATAAATCAAATGTATGCCTAAGGTGATGGATACTTTTACCAGAGCAAAACTACAAACTTAACACAAATATAAACTTGTAGGTACATATAAATAAAAACAGTAATGGCAATTGACACAAATGCTACATATGAGGATATTGAGTTATCCTTATCTAATTACACAGAGCTTGAAAACTATATTCAACATGTGTTTATAAGGCCAAAAACAATGATGAGAAACGACTCAGAGGATTTTCAGGATTCTATCACAAAAATCATGAAATACATAGATAAAATAATTAAGTATATTGATTATACGGAGAAAGAAGAAAATGATGATGAAGGTTTGAAAAACTCAATAAATATAGTCAAGCTTAAGTACTACAACATGTACTACTTTAAACACTGTTTAGCGATGAGAAAGCAAGCAATTATCAAAACAGATGATAAGGAAGAACTGAAAAAACTTCAAAGCATGAAAAATTTCTTTAGGGCGAAATTTTTAGTTGAATCCAATATTTTCGGACTAGAATATCTGGAAAGACTATCAAACAAAAACATCATTCAGGGCAAGAAGGCTTCCGGTTTAGCAACAGTAAAAAAGATCTTTCAGGAGAATGAAAACATAAAGAATATTGATTACAATAAAGCCAAAGGCTTATGGAATGATATGTTCCCCAACGATAGAGATGCTAAGATGGCCAACTATAAGTTCAAAAAAATGATCAACCAGCAAGTGGATGAATTTGAGTTCCAGTTAAAAAAGAAGATTCCAGGACTGTTTGACCCATCAGTTGATCCTGAAGAACAAGAAAGCATGCTTGATAGATTAGATGATGAAGTTAAAGTCCAGTATCACATGCTGATTATTTTACATCTTCAGAAATATTCCATTCAGTGTATATCCAACATTGATGCAAACATACAAGAAATAGAAATTCTAAGTCAGTTCTTGACTGAAGAAGCCATTAACGAGTTTTATAGAGAGCGTGATGAATATCAGCAAAAAAATGAAAGTCTGTATGACAAGGATGATAAATTAGACACTCAAGTTATCACAAAGCAAAACATTGATCGTATCTATGGGAAGAATTACTCCAATGTCAACTTTGACTTAAAACATGAACAAATAAATAAACTAAAAAATAAAGTTAAGGGATTCGGGCAATATGCACCTACACAATCCTTGGATGAATTACTGGAAGAAGAACTAAGCCAGGGAAGATTTACCACTCAAGATGGTAAAAAACTGACATTTGATGATATCAAGGATGGGAACTATTTTAAGAAAAAAGCTCAGCAAGAAATGAAGAACAATGATGTTGATAGTTTAAGATTAACTGAAGAGGAAGTAAATGAGGACAATTACGACTATTTGGACCGGAAAACTTATGAAGCTAGGTATTGGGATGATTTCAAGGAATCGGTTACCAAAGGATCTGGTAACATGGGTAGAAGAAAGGGATGATTTTTGTGTCCATTTGTATATACATTAGAGTATTTGTATATATCAACCATGTGAAGTTAATAAAGTTATTGCATGTGTTAAAGACCAGTCTTCAATAGTAAAGCCCCCTGTGTGTTCATCGCGTGATATACCATAAACAAAACTTCCTAAAAAAGTTTACAAGTTAACATAATTTAACTCAATGCGCAAAATTTAAAAAAAAATTTCAAAAAAAAAAAAATTAAAACAAACAAGTTTTATATGTAAATAATTATTATGAATGTTTATTTTAATCTAATTAGACGAGTTTGTGATTTAGATAATAAAAATTATATATTGCTCAAGATGTCCATGCATACAACGTTTCCTTCTGCATTCAACGCATATCTTTGATCTTCTGGCAAATTCGACAAAACAGCTTGCATCATTACTTTATATTTTTGCTTCATGCTGTAATCATCGTCACTTGTTATCAATGCATATAAAAAGTTCAATGCTTGTTGTGTATCTTCATATGACAACATCAGTTTGACGTAATCCATCATTGTTATATCTGTTGTCTCACTGTGGTTTATCGCCAAATCAAAGGTTATCTTTTTTACCATGTAAAATTGTGGGAATGGCATTATGTTGTTACAATTATCTCCTCCTCTGTTCTGAACATTATACCTTATCACTGTTTTTAAATATGCTTTACCATACAACTTCATTAGCTCACTGATTGTTTCTAACAAGTGCTCATTTTTAACCATGCCTAGCTTATTCATGGTGTTTATAACCTCAAAGAATTTTCCATCTTGTGCCAATAAAGGAAGATAATTTTTGTAAAAAACCCATGCATTGGTGGCTATGTTACTCTCACCTAGGTGTCCATCAATGATTGCCTTAGCTAACTTATATGATATATCGTTGTTTTGCAATTTGTTTACGAATACTCCCAATAAGGTAGATAAGTACTCAAGATTACCTGGCGCAGTTAATAGATCTTTTGTAACTTGATCGTACTCATCCACTTCTTCACTTAAGTCCATTGCTTTAAAATCATAGTCTAATGTCTCCAAAACCTTTTCATAGTCATTCAACTTCAAATAAATAATGTTTTGAATCTTGTTGTTTACATCAAAGTTTTGGATGCATTTAGTGAAAAGCTGCAAATCTTCCTTGGAGTACTTGTCTTTGGCCAAGAACGCTAGCTGGTACTTGTCAGTCCACTCCTCGTATCTATCTATAATTATATTGGACACTATGTACTCACTGGTGACGATCAGATTTTGCTGGGTTTGTAAATTCAAAGAAGGTGAATCTTCAATAAAAATGTTAAAGACTATGTCTTTGTTAAACTTAAAGCATTGTTCAAATTTGAATCTCTTTCTCAAAGCATTTAACAATAAATTTAAAACCTCAGATAAGTCTGTGCTGTTAAATTCAAAAGTGGTGAAAAACAACCATATTTTCATGTACAAAACCATTAATTGATAATTTTTGTAAGCAACATATTCCATCAACAGTTGCTGCTCTTGAATTGTATTTCCGTATTCGGAAGTAACATCAACATCAATACTATGCCCAATAAGCTTCTTTATAGCAGTAATACACTCTGAAATTTGAATATTGTTAGACATGTCCAAAAACATATTCTTATCAAGCTTACTAACAATTTGAGTTTTGAATGTTTCTGTATCATAACTCTCCTTCAAACATTCTTTTACAATCTTGTATGTAAGTAACATGCGATTCTCAAAGTCAAGAGGCTTGAACAATTCATTCAATGATTTTAAGAATCCACTTTCATCTCTAACTGGAATAATAAATCTAGGTACAAAATAAGTGTGTAGCTGTTGACAGTGTAATCCTAGATATGAATACTCTATACAAGGTAAAAATATGGATGAAGCGTTAAACAACATGTTACATGGACTACCTGTGTATTTACTCTTTTCATTTGATACCTTGGTTAAGTATTCAGTAATATATGAAGCGTTATAAATTTCATTATTCAAATTCTTAACAACTTCATTCTTTGGAAGATTAAAGGAATTTGCAATGTGCAAGACAACATCAAGTTCATCAGACGCGTCACTAAACTCAAAGGCAACATTATTGAAATCATTGGATAAGTAAATTTCTTTCCATTTCTTGTCTGAATGCTTCATCACTATATGTTCGATACAATCACATCCTGCTGCTCTATTGAAGGAATCAGCATTATAAACAACAAAGATATCTTGACTATTTGTAACTTTGAAGCTATTCAATTTGTAATACTTAGAAGAACTTTGCTTTATAACCGGAGATTCAATTTCGTTGATGAAACTTAATGCCTGTTCCAAAGAATCACCATTATCCGATTGAACATCATAATTCAAAGAGATGTATCCTGATGAACCCCCATGAGTCATGTAATATAGTACAAATTTAGTAAAGTCTGGACTTTGAGTGACCTTAAAGTCTCTTAAATAAAGGTTTTTAGTTTGGTCTTTCTTTACAACTTTGTCCTTTAAGACATCTAGTAAAGTTAAATCAAACGTACTTAGGAAAGTGAGTTGATTTGTAACATGACCTTGATCATCAGTGTTTAAGCTATACAGCCTGATTTCCAATAATTTACTAATAGTTAATATCTTGTTATTTGGGAGCACACTTACATGTTGAATACACCCTTCAAAGAAGTTATATTCATTTCTTGTCCAAGAGATCCATGAAAATGGTGATGGTTGTTTAATGACATCGTGTTCATGAAAAGTATAATCCATTGGAATATGATTGGCATCTAAGTGTTTTTCTACTAATAACATACCACCTGACTTCAAAGTGATAATATTGAAGAAATTATTGATCTGATAAATACCACTAGATTCAAAGTTTCCTTTTAAAGCATTCTTCCTTATATTAAAGTTAACAAGATTTTCATCATTAGTATCAAAAAAGATATTCTTGTTGATATTTAAGGAAATCAATGTATTATGCTGGAACATTGCGTCTACAGTGAAAACGTTCAAATCGTAATTGTAAAAAATCTTCAAATTATCAAAGTTCTTATCCAACAAACTATAATCTGAAAGCTTTAAGTATAAAACCACATTAGATAAACTTGTGTAACAAATTATAGATTTGTACTTTTCAACTATATGATAGGTCAAGGTGCTTTGTTTGTCAAAATCAATAGAATTAATGAAATCATATGTTTCTATGGTTTTAAGCTTGTGCTCAAATTCAACATTTGAAGCATTAAAGTTAGTTAAGTCAACATATTTATATATTTTATCATTTTTAGTAACATTGTAATCAAATACATCCAATCGAGTTGTCTTTCTAGAAGTTATGAGATTTATTGTACTCATTTTCTCAGAATTATAATTTAAAGATCAACAACAGAGCAAAAACTGAGTACTAAAGATTAAAGATTAAGTTACAACTTATTGATACCAATTTGCGATGGTATCTTCTTCTAAGGTTTTTAAAAGTTGAATAATATCTATAAGAGAAAAAAAAAAGGAAAACAAAATTTACACACACCGTTGAGAGAAGACTCCAATTGAACTCAAACAGAAAAAAAAAAAAAGAAAAAAAATCACTAAATACACGTGATAAAATACAACCGTGTAGGGCCAGGGTTAAATTCCTTTAACTAATATCATTATAAACACTATCCTAGTAAATTAATTTACTTACTTTTTCAAGGTCTTCAAAAATTCATCAACCTTCTTAGCTGTTTCTTCATCCTTTTCTAAAGTATCTATGTAACAATCCGGTTCACCACAGAGAGGACAGACAAAGTCATTTTCAATAAGCTTGTCTTCCATTGCCTGACTACTAACTAATTCATTACAACATTGTGTTTTAACTGGGTCTTTCAGAAGACCTTCGGTGAGGGCACACTCCAAGTTTCTTGGTAAATTCGTAAAGTAGCCTTTGTTATAGACAGCATCAGTTTGATTGCTTTTGTTTTTCATAAACTGATTTCTTACAAACATTTCCCAAGATTTTTTATCTTCAACTTGCTTAACAAAGTTACCGTTTTCATCTATGAGCAGTTTTGTCGTTGCCAACTCTTCCATGGTCATCTTTGATGGATCTATAGTAACTGTTTGTAAAAATTGTTGAGGAATACCAACCATCTTCTTAATTCTTTTGATACCGGTTTTTTGTAGATTACCTCCTTCTATCTTATTGAATTTCTGCATTTCCTGTATCATTTGTTCCTTTTCTGCCTTATCCACACCTGAACCATTGCTGTTGTTGGCTGCAGCAGTTGGACAGTCTTGAAGCCAATGATCTTTCGACCCACACCCATAACAGATATATCCAGCAGGAGGTGGATTTCCAGAGTTTGCATGTTTTCTTTTATTTCCATTGTTGCCTGTGCCTGGCATGTATACATTCTTGACCTTTGATAGGGCTTCTTGTTGTTGCTCCCATTTTGCTTGCTCAATCTCCATAAGTTTTGTCATTTTTTCGGATTCTGTTAAATTAGGATTATTTCTGACTTCATTCATGTTTTTTTCATATGTCTCTTCTGCTGCTTTGATTCTAGCCTTTTCATCTGCCTCACTGATGTCTTGGCCTCCTGAAGCTGTACCGGCACTTCCTTGGAAGGATCCTGTAGCACTCATTTTAGGCTTTCCGCTGATATATCTTGTGGAATCAACTGTTCTGAATGAACTGATACCATGCCTAGTTTGCGATTGCCTTTCTACAGGAAGTCTTTTCACTAATATCTTTGATGATCGAGGAATCACAGTATTGTCTTCCTTAATCTCCTCAAGTTTAGATGTTTCTGCTGTATCCGGGTCATTATAAATCTTCAAAATAAAGTGAGAACCATCCCCTAATGAATTTTGAAGAATTATCTCCCTTTTCAATTCAAAGACAGTAATACCCGTACCTTGAAACGATATATATTGATCAGATGATTTCAGAGCTGGATTATTGGAATAAAATCTATAAAATACAACACTTGACATTATTAGTTGAAGATTGTTCTGGTGATATTATGAAAAAATTTCTGTCTAAGAGTACGTACATCAACATTTGACAAGAATTTAAAGAATAAAATTGCAACTTATATGAAGCTGAGAAAAAAAGGAAAAAAAAAAATAAAAAAACAGAGAAAAACTCGAACTGAAATGAAATAAATATGCCACTTTATTATAAAAAAACAAGTATGGAGTCACGTGTGTTGAAAAATTTGATCTGATTAGCAATCTTTCAATCCAACTACTAAAACACTTTTACTGTAAATGTTTAATGGAATGTATTCTAAATATGTAAAAGAAAAGCAAAAAAAACCTATATAAGTACGTAAATCAATTCTTATTGAAACAGACAACAGCCCATTTACCTGAAGAAGCCCACCACTCTGGTTGTAATTCTTGATCCCTCTTCATGTTTCTGTACTCTTCAGTCAATTGTTTGTCTTGTTCTTCAGACTTCAATCCAACCATGACGTCAGCTTTACAAGTTCTTAAAGACAACATAGGAAACTTTTGTAAATCATATACAATCTTATCAGATTCATTCTTGATCAATTCATTAGCTGGAATATCTCTTCCAATGGCGGATTCCCAAGAAGTGGTCTTTGGCCACATACGGTCACCACATAACTTTCTGTAGTTCAAATCACCTTTGAAAATAACCATCTTGGTTTCTTCAAAGCTCTTTAAAACTTGCTTTAAAACATCAAATGTTTCCTTACCAGCATGGCTATCAGCATGTGACAAATGCCAATAGTCATGATAGTAGGTCCAGAATTCGTTATCATTCAATGCAATCTTTCCAGAGCTCAAGAATTCTTTTAACTTTTCACCAATAGCAGCCACTGACTTGTTATCTTTACCCCACTTAATTAAAATTTCATTCAGCTTGTGGACATCCTTGATCATAACATCAGAAACCATGTATGGTAAATCTTTGACGTGTAAAACAACCTTTTCACAAACCTTGAAATCAACTAAAAAGAAGGCTAACAAGATATCAGAAAATACTTCAAAACCAGCATTATCACAAACAATATCAACTGTCTTACCATTGCTCTTCTTGATGTGTTCCCAAGCAGCTAAAGTATCATCAACTAAGATTTTAGATTCATTGGACATTCTACTTTCTTTGCTTTGTAGATCTTGCAAATCTGTTAGATCAAGGTTGGTCAACAATGAAAGATCAGTGGCATTTCCCCATAAAGAGACAGAAATGAACTCCTTGAACAATGTGTATTTGATTTCCTCATCATCAATTTTTTCGGTGTCAATCTTGTTGTAAAAGTCACACAAATCAAGAACACCATTGAAGGAGGACAAGAAAGTGTCTGTTTTTAATTTATCAAAGACATCAATGATTAAGCCATACTTCAAAATAATAGCGTTAATTCTTCTGTATAAGTAAATTTCTGTGAATAACCAATCACCATTGGACCAAGTCATTTCTGATCCAATAGGAGAGCTTTCAGATGCCTTTAACCATTCAATGGAAGGATCCTTACCATCCTTGACAGCATCAATGTATTCATTGAAAACCTTTAGATTAGATTCTTTTTCTAATTCAGCACTGTTGAATTTTCTTACAATAGTACTGCTGGACAACTCAGCACCCAATTGCTTAATTTCTTCAACTACTTTAGGGTTGGTTTCATCAGGCAAGTCTTTCAAAATGTTTTTGATGATGATGGACCATCTGTGGGTGAATGTATATTCCCCAAATGTGTTCTTGTCGTTGTTTCTGTAAGGTCTTGGAATAGCCATTATAGTATATTATTTATATATTTGATATATAGATTTTGTATTTGGTGTTCTTTCCTCTTTCTGTTATAAATAGTAATCAAAAATTCATTATAGAATTAGTTATTACCAAACTCTAGGCAATATTGATAAGTTCTATATATATATTCCAAATTATAATTGAAATCTTATAATCTCCGTGTATGTGTTTTATTTTTGAAATTTACATAAGGGTGAAACTTTAAAAATCATCAACTCCAGAAAAGGGAGTAGAAAAAAAAAAAGTCAAGATCAAGTAAACGTGTAGGTGATTCTACATTGCTAACATTTTTTTTTTAGGTTAGTGTTGTTAACGGATTTAGCCTGTGTCATCTTTAATGAAAACATAACCGGCAATCTGTTTTCCGTCATGAATTACTATTTTGTATTTTTTTTTAAAATAAAAAAAGATAGTCAATAGATGAAAGGTTGAATTGCAATAATGTTACAAGTTAAATATAGTTTATGATACTTTATTGTTCAATTTCTTAAAGAATGTTTAATTTGATTATTACCCCAGATTATTGTAAATCACCCTTTTAAAAGAAGATTATCAATCTATTGATTAAATATGACTACATTATTAACAAAGTTCACTTGATACTCTTGTTAGTATGTTTTCTTATTAAAAAAAGAATAAATAAAAATAAAAAAATCAGACTAACTAATTTTTAAAGACTTATATTTTGATATCTTAAAGAATTAATGATATGTTACCAATAGATGTAGTCAATATGATGATATATATTTGAGTATTCATATGGGTTTTCTTCTTCCTGTGTTTGGAGATAGAATATACACGTGACGTAATATACACGTGCTGACTACATTTCATTTCTTTTTTTTTTTTTTTTAAAGGCAAACAAAATATTTATGATCAAAGAGTTAATGAAAAAAAAAAAAATGAAATTTCCTATTTTGGAACTTAAGATTGGTTTCTTTTTTCTTTTTTTTCTTTCTTTTTCTCCTTCTTTTTAACTTTTTGAAAACATAAATTTCAAAATAAAATTAATAGTGTGATTAATATATCATTTCATATTCGATATAGATTACATATTTATCAACATAATTTAAAAATCAATTAACAAAAGAATTACAGGTTTGTTTCCTTAACCCAAAGAAAAATAAAAATAAACATAAGGTAAAACAACTGCTTGTATATTTATCTTTTGAGACCTTTTGTGTGCAATATTATTCAATCGTCAATACAAAATGTCTGATAACAACGAACAAAAACAACCTGATGATGCTGAGATCAACAAGGACTTTGCAAGTCTAAAACTATCTGAGAACACAATGAAAGCTTTGAAAGACATGGGGTTCACTAAAATGACTGATGTCCAAGCTAGAACCATTCCTCCTTTGTTGGCTGGTAGAGATGTATTGGGTGCTGCCAAGACTGGTTCAGGTAAAACATTGGCCTTTTTAATTCCAGCTATTGAATTGTTATATAATCTGAAGTTCAAGCCAAGAAACGGTACTGGTGTTATAATTGTTACTCCAACTAGAGAATTAGCATTACAAATTTTTGGTGTTGTAAGAGAACTTATGGGCACACACCACTCTCAAACTTTTGGATTATGTATTGGTGGTAACAATAGAAGACAAGAGCAAGAAAAACTCTCCAAGGGTGTCAATCTATTGGTTGCCACTCCTGGTAGACTATTAGATCATCTTCAAAATTCAAAGGACTTTGTCTTCAAGAACTTGAAGTCATTGGTCATTGATGAAGCTGACAGAATCTTAGAAATTGGGTTTGAAGATGAAATGAGACAAATAATCAAAATCTTGCCAAACAGCAAGGAAAGACAATCGATGCTATTCTCTGCCACTCAAACAACAAAGGTTGAAGATTTGGCTAGAATTTCCTTGAAGCCAGGTCCTTTATTCATATCTGTTGATGAAAAACATGAAACTTCCACTGCTAATGGGTTAGAACAAGGTTATGTTATATGTGAAAGTGACAAGAGATTCTTGTTACTGTTCACTTTCCTAAAGAAAAACTTGAAAAAGAAAATTATTGTCTTTTTATCATCTTGTAACTCTGTCAAATATTATGCTGAATTATTAAACTATATCGATCTTCCGGTATTAGAACTTCATGGTAAACAAAAACAACAAAAAAGAACCAACACCTTCTTTGAATTCTGTAATGCTGACAGAGGTATTTTAGTTTGTACCGATGTTGCTGCTAGAGGATTGGATATTCCTAATGTTGATTGGATTGTTCAATTTGATCCTCCTGATGATCCAAGAGATTACATCCATAGAGTAGGTAGAACTGCTAGAGGTACCAACGGTAAAGGTAAGTCTCTGATGTTCTTGATCCCTCAAGAGTTAGGCTTCTTGAGATACTTGAAGAAGGCCAAGGTTCCTTTGAACGAATATGAGTTCCCAAGCTCTAAAATTGCCAATATCCAATCTCAGCTTGAAAAACTGATTAAGAGCAATTACCACTTGCATCAAACTGCAAAGGATGGTTACAGATCATATCTTCAAGCTTATGCTTCTCATGGTTTGAAGTCTGTATACCAAGTTGATAAATTAGATCTAGGCAAGGTTGCCAAGAGTTACGGGTTTGACGTTCCACCAAGAGTTAACATTAGTATCGGTGCAGGAACAGAAGTTGGTGCTTCTAAGACAAATGATAAGAAAAGAAAACATAAAGATAATGGAAACTTTAATGGTAGTAAAAGAAGACATTAGATGTATATAATTATAATTTTAAACTAGCTTTCTCCATTTGGAAATATTAATTCATAAGTAATTATTGATCTTGTTAATCATTCTCGTGATCTATACAGAACGTTTACTTTTCAAATTTTAAAATTTTTCAATGAGAAAAGAAAAAAAAATTTTTTTTCCCCTCATCGGCGAAAGTTTTTCGTATACGGTGAAGAAAAGTCATTAAGTCATAATATGATCAATTTGAACTATTTCACCTACAATTTTTTATTTTATCTTCTAGTAAAACAGGTAACAGAAGCAAAAATTTTATATTTTATTTGTTTAAACCAAACTGCTCCCTAATTGTTTATTACTTTTTAAATATTATTAATTTCTAACAACAATTAGATTACCATTTGCCCATGTCTACCGTTATAACTGTTAGCAACGATAAGTTGATAAAAAATGAAAAAGTTTTAAGAGCCTACAACTTGAAGGTAATTTTGGCTTCCAAATTGATAAGCAAATCAGAAGTCTCAACTGATGCATCATTCTTAACTCCAGGTTTATTGGATACTAAAACTGGGTTCTCACTTTTCAATGCCAACTCCATTTTAAAGTATGCCTTCAAAGAATTTGATGTTTCCAATGAAATTGAACAATTGGAAAGATCTTTGTTATCTGGTAATGAAGTTTCTGAAAATGAATTATCCAAATTGTTAACCAAAGATGAATCTGGAAACGTTGCTAAGTCTTTATCCAACTGGATTGTCCTAGCAAACTACTTCGGGTTTTACAACAAGTTACCAGAAAACGTCTCTGATAAGGAAGTTTTAGAGGCCTTTGAAGAAGTCAAAAAGACTGTCAAAAATAAGAGAGTCATTACTTCTCAAAGAGATGGTACAGTTGCTTTTGAAAAGGAGAATGTAATTACTCCAACTGATCCAAAGGTTGAAATATTACCAAAAGATGGCGAAAGAAACATTTTGATTACCTCAGCCTTACCTTATGTCAACAATGTTCCTCATTTAGGTAACATTGTTGGCTCTGTTTTATCTGCTGATATCTATTCCAGATATTGTAAAAACAGAGGATACAACACCTTATTTGTCTGTGGTACTGATGAATATGGAACAGCCACAGAAACAAAAGCTATTGAAGACAAATGTACTCCTCAAGAATTATGTGACAAATATCACCAAGTCCATAAGAAAGTGTACGAATGGTTTCAAATTGGCTTTGACAAGTTTGGTAGAACTACAACTGAAAAGCAAACTGAAATTGCTCAAGATATCTTCTTGAAATTGAATGAAAATGGATTCTTAGAAGAACAATCAATGAAACAATTGTACTGCCCAGAACATAAAGGTTATTTAGCCGACAGATACGTTGAAGGTGAATGTCCTAAGTGTCACTATGAAGATGCCAGAGGTGACCAATGTGATAAGTGTGGTTCATTGCTAGATCCATTTGAATTGATCAACCCAAGATGTAAATTAGACAGTGGTAAGCCTGAACCTAAATTCTCTGACCATATCTTTTTGAGTTTGAACAAGTTGGAAAGTGAAATTAAAACGTGGGCTGCTGAAGCCTCTGAAAAGGGTGCTTGGTCCAAAAACTCCAAGACAATCACCAACTCCTGGTTGAAAGAAGGCTTGAATCCAAGATGTATTACTAGAGATTTAAAGTGGGGTACTCCGGTTCCTTTAGAAAAGTATAAAGATAAGGTCTTGTATGTTTGGTTTGATGCTCCTATTGGATATCTTTCTATCACTGCCAACTACACTGAAAATTGGGAAAAATGGTGGAAAAACCCAGAAAATGTTCAACTTTACCAATTCATGGGTAAGGACAATGTACCTTTCCACACTGTCATTTTCCCAGGTTCTCAAATAGGTACCAGAGAAAACTGGACTAAGCTGCATCATTTAAGTACCACTGAGTACTTGCAATATGAAAATGGTAAGTTCTCCAAGTCTAGAGGTGTTGGTGTCTTTGGTAACAATGCTCAAGATATTGGTGTTTCTCCTTCTGTGTGGAGATACTATTTAGCCTCCATGAGACCTGAAACCAGTGATTCTCAATTCTCCTGGAATGACTTTGTAACAAGAAATAACTCTGAACTACTGGCCAATCTAGGTAACTTTGTCAACAGAATTATCAAATTTGTCAACAGTAAATACAACAACGTCATCCCTGAGTTCTCTACAAAAGACTTACCTAACTATGACTTATTGAAGGAAGATGTTGACAAGTTGTTGACCTCATATGTCAATGAAATGGAACAAGCTCACTTGAAGAAGGGTTTAGAAACTGCTATGTTAATTTCCGCTAGAGGTAATCAATTCTTACAAGAAAATAAGTTGGACAACAACTTGTTCACCAATTCTCCTAAACATGCTGATGCTGTTGTTGGTTGTGGTTTGAACTTGATTTACACTTTAGCTTCCACCATCACCCCATACATGCCTGAAACAAGTGATAAAATTTATGAAATGTTGAATGCTCCAGCTTTGAAGATCTCCAATGAATTCAACTTAAACTTGAAGCCTTCCCACAACATCAACGATGCTCAATACTTATTCACAAGAATTGATGAAAAGAACGTTGACTTATGGAGAGAAAAGTTTGGTGGTAAGCAAGTCTTGTAATCACATCATATATATTTAATCATAGTATATAAGTCCAGTAAATTTGAAGTTATTAATTTTTCAAGTTTGTTATCAAAAAAAGAACTAAAATTCGGCTGTCGGATTTATAATTACCGCACCAAAAAAAATTTTTTTTTTTTTTCTACGGTGAACAGTGGTTAGCTCCTTCAATAACTTGCAGTCATTTTTTCATTTGAAGGTAAATACCTTAGGTACAACCAACACATTATTCGAGTAACCACATATCTTTTGAACCATTAATCCAGTGATTGTATAATGAGTGCTGATATAGTTGATAAGGTAAAGACCTATCTAGGAAAAGATTTTCCTGTAACTTTAATTTCTCAAGGAGCTGAAGCTTTAGTCTTTGAAACCAAAAAACATCCCTTTGATCCTGAATCAACAAATAATGGATACATAATCAAATACAGACCTCATAAGCGTTATAGACATCCTCAAATTGATAAGACATTGACTAAAAAGAGAACTGTAGCAGAATGTAGATGTTTGGTTAAATTAAACAGCATGAAGGGTATAAACGCTCCTCTTTTAGTGGCTTCTGATCCCTACAATGGATACATCTGGCAAACCAAAGTTGGTGAACAACTGCCTAATGGTAAATTCAGCTCTTTGAAGAATTTTTTGTGGATGCATAATAACGATGAAGATGCATATCTACAGAAAGTTCAAGAAGTACTGATCAAAGTTGGCCAACAAATAGGAATCTTGCACAACAATCAATACATTCACGGAGACTTGACATCATCAAACGTTGTACTACAAAGAAGTGCAGAATCGGGAAGTTGGGAAGCTTATTTGATTGATTTTGGACTAAGTGGATATTCCACCATGATTGAAGATAAAGGTGTTGATCTTTATGTTCTTGAAAGAGCCATCATGAGCACACATTCTTTGTATGCTGAAAAGTACAATGAATGGATAATGCAAGGTTACAAAGATAGCTTTGATAGCGAGGATCATTTGAAGCAGGTTTTGAAAAGATTTGAGGAAGTTAGACAAAGAGGTAGAAAGAGAAGTATGCTGGGATAACTCTAAATTAACGTATATACTCTAAATAATTACATAATCATAAATTTTCATCTAATGGTTTAAACTGGAAACCTTCAGGTTTAACTATTTGGCCTTTGAAAACACCCATTATACCGTTGGACAAAAGTATTTCATCACCGTCTATTAATTGAGTTACATCAATTCTCTTCATCTCAGTAACAATACCCTTTGTAACAAGAAAGTTTCTCACAACACCACATAAACAACCTGTTGATAAGGATGGACTGGCATAAAACCACTTATCTTCAAAGTAAAATTTTGCATAACAATTACTTATAGATCCCTCCATCAGCTCTCCTGCTGTATTAAATAATAATATCTCACAAGGTCCGGCTTGTCCTTCATGTAGTTTGGCCATCTGTTCTCTAGCCTTGTTATAGTGATCTCTGTATGTAGTCTTGAAGCTTGTAAAGCAACTCGGTGATATTTTAGTATCGTAAATGTACACTTTATGAGTTGGTGCATTATCTAAAAACCCTTGAAACAAGTTTTCCATCACATAGTTTGAGATTATAGGTGGCTTGGTCGTTATAGGGTATGCTTCACATCTTATGTCACCTTTTTTATTAACCAGTAACCTTAGTTTGTAAGCAGTTGTTTTAGCATACAACTTTGTCATTATTTCACTTAATGTAATATCATCATCTTCGTCTCCATCTTCAAATATAATGTCTTGCTCAGCTTGATCTTGTAATGGTATAGCTCTTAAGAGAATGTCCATCAATAATCTCAAATCAATTTCATATTCACCCAATCCAAAATACGTCATAGTGAATTGCAATCTTTTCAAGTGTTCGCCTAATAAAAAGAATCTATAATAATAGATCTCCATTAGCTCTTGCTCATTCGCAGCGTTCAAATCAAGATATTGATCGCCTTCTTCTTCCTGTTGTATTCTTTGTAAGTTTAAATTTCCTTCAATCATATCTAAGAGATTCACGTTTTCATCAAATAAAAACATGTCATCGATTCTGTTCACATTGGCATCTTGTACATTTAAAAGACTGTTAAATTTACCATTTCCTTTGGACAGATTGGGATCATATCTGATTGTTGAAAGTAACTCAAAATCTTTGTCCGTAAACAGTGATTCATGTTTAATTTTATTAATTATTTTGTTCTTCTTGTCGTGATCTATGTATTCATTAATATCAAAGGGCATTTTAAAAGAGTTTTCATATATTTCCAAGTTTAAAGAAATACAATGAGTTATGTAATATCACTACAAATTTAAACTTGTGAGAGTTAAATTCTAATTTATCTATCGTTACTTGATCGTAGATTTATTGGTGACTCTTCTTAAAGGTTGTCATTGATGAGATTTCTTTAAGATAGATATGAAATTTGAAGGGAAAAAAAATATGTGAAAAACCAAAAAACAAAAAAAAACCAAAAAAAAAAAGGACTAATTAGCCCAACAAACAAGAGGAGTACCCTGGGACCATTTAAACTAGTCAAATCCACTCATAAAATTCTTAAAAAAAAAAAAATCAAAATTAAAATGAAATAAAAGCTGCAATATTACTCAAACTTCCGTAATTACATAATCAAAACTTCTCTATACATTGATAGATATTTATACTGGTCTCATGTAGATTGTTTGCAGCAAGCATCATTCTATGTGGATGGAATATCAAGCTATTAACAAAGGAAAGATTTTTTGAAGTTAAACTACCAACCATTGAATTTAGAGGAGTAACATTTTTGAACACCCCTATAGAATCACCTGAGGTTGTCCATAACTCTATATTCTTGGATGTTGATGCAATAATAGGTGCATGCTCATGGACTTGTGCTGATGTCATTGATGATTTCCCATCAAAACCAGTTGCTGAGAACCCAAACACTGGTTCTTGATATCTTATGTCCCACAGTTCAACTGCTCCATCATTATTTCCAGAAACTAACTCCCTGAATCCACCTCTTTGCATCTTCAAGCTATTGATGCTAGACTTGTTACCTGCTCCACTACTACCGGACTTCCATAATCTCATCATTGACTCTCTTGGATCAACTCTCTTGTCATATACCCTGATTGTACCATCCAAAAATCCAGCAGCAAATATATTACCAGCCAATTGATCAGATGTAATGGCCGTGACCAATGATGAAGTTTTGGCTGGAATATCAATATCAACACTCTCAGTTAGAGCATCCCAACATCTAATGACTTTAACATCACCTCCTATTAAGAATGTCCCCGTACTTTGCTGCCACTCAGAAATTAAACCGGTTGATCTTGGTGTCTGCAACATATCAGTAAACCCTCTCCAACAGGCAACTAATGTTGTGTCCTCAGTGGAATGAAAATCCTTGTAAACCTTCATAACACCATCTGAAGTACAGGTCACTAACAAGGAATCATCATCTTCATTGATGAAAGTCAAATCAGATATTCTTGTTCCATAAGAATTGCCATTGGAAAAACTGCTACTTGGATTTTCCTTATCCTTCCAATCAAAGCATCTTATGGTATCTCTTTCATCACTAGTGACAAGATAGTTTTCAAATTGTGTAAACTTGAACTTCTTTGGCACTGTCTTGTTGTCAATACTAATTGATTGATGAGACCAATCTCCATACAGCGAAAGTTCCTTTTCTCCCTGAGTGGTTCTAATTATTCTATCGTTCCTTTCTGTCTTCCATTGCCTTCTTAAGTAATTTTCACTACCAGGCTCATCAAGTTCTTCTTTACGCATTTGCGGGCAAGTAAAGTATTCCTTTGAGTAATCAAAAAACTTTGATTTCAAGTAAGTGTCAAGTTTGGTTGGAAGCTTGCTTTTTTCAAACCTTGGTGTCTTTGCTGGTGGAGATACTTTATATTGCTGATTAATTAAAGACAACTTGGCCAATCTTTTTGAAAAAGAAATCTCATTATTGCTGATACCATAGTTATCCATTTCATTACCATCATTTCCAACCAGTGTCTTAATGGCATCAAAAAACTTAGTGACCAATGATTCACTTTTATTTTCAACGTCTGTAGCCTCATTCTTTTTATGAACAGAGAACCCCTCATTTTTGATTGTTTCTAAACTGCCACTATTCTTAGAGAAATTGTCAGAACTAAACATTGACGATAATAATGTTTTACCTTCGGTTTTAGAAAGCTTTGAATCATCCAAATTTCCATTCTTATTGGTGGACTTGTTCAATCTTCCAACATTCACATTTCTTTGTATGACTTTTTTTTCCAATTTCATGACCATGGTTCCTAATTCAGGATGATCATTTAACTCAAAGAGTATGCGTCCTATGACAAGGCCTACTAAACATCTAATTTCCTCATGTGGATCTTCAGATAAGATCAACAATGACTTCCAAACAGTGTTGAAGATGGAGTTGTGACCAATAGATTTTTTGTTGTTATTTGATCCATTTCCATTGTTGCCTAGAGTATCATTTTGAATCAACTCTTCAGTCAAGTCAACAAACGCAATAACTATAAAGAAGCTCATGTATGTGTTCACAAACTTGGATAGTAATACAACCAATTCTTTTCTTACAACAGAGGATCCATCGTTTAAAACGCTTAAAGCAGCCACAATCAATCTAACTTCTTCTTGCTTGGTATCCTTAATATCATTGTTTTGAAGAATTTGAATATTAGACTGAATCATTTGCAATTGTTGCTGCAGTTGATGTTGGCTGGACATTATCGATGATTGATTTTGCATGGAATTACCCATAGGATTGCTTTGGAGTCCAAAAAGTTGTTGCTGAATGTTGTTGTGTTGAATTTGAAGATCTTGATACATCTTGTATGCAGCTTCTTGCTCGTTAACATCAGAAATAAACTCAGTCATTGCCACCAAAGTTGCTGTTCTCACTTCAGGAACAGGATCTTTCAACGTCTTTGATAGAGTTGTTAGTACACCATAATGGGGCTCATTTTTGTTTGCCAAAATAACATATTTGAACAATGGCGTGTTTTTATACAAAAAACTCAACAGTAAAATGGACCATTGTCTCAACAATGCAGTTTCAGAATTTTCAGCATAGAATATTAATTGTGCTATAAAGTCCAAATTGAAACAGTATTTTTGTCCTAGTTCAAATCCATTGATGAAACAGGCCAATACAAAAGTAGCCATAGCTTTTTGATTGTCAGAGATACCAGATTTATCCAAACTGACAGGAGCTGGATCATGTAAAACATTGTGGTTTAGCATCTTATATTGACTGAATTTCTTGTTGTTATGTAAGCTAGCAGAACTACCATTGATGATTTGTCTTGTTGAAGTTGTGAAGTCAGGTCTTACTATTTGCATAAAATACATATATCCGTCTTCCTTAATTAATTCTGTTTGTGTATTCTTAGAATCAATGGCCATTATTCTTGCCCAAATAAAAACCAAAATGGGCTTCATTTCAGCTGATGGGCCTTGAAGTAATTTCATGACATAAGGGAAAATACCTATGGACAAAGACAAGTATACAGCCCATGGTCCAAGGTCCAAAAACTTAGCCAACAAAACTAAAGCCTTTGATCTGTGCAGTTGGGACAATAAGACTTGTAACACAATTGGTAATTGTTCTGGTGGTGTTTTTTTGCTTGAGCCGTATTTCAACCATAGTTCAAAAGCAGTCAAATTCTGAACAAAAAAGTCAGAGTATTGTTGTTGAACATTCCCCTCAACTACTTCATTAAGTTTATGCTGAGTCATTTTCATTGGTGAATTTTGGTGATCCCTTTGACTGGCCAAAGACATTGTACTTAAGGAGTTTAGACCGGATTTGTACTTAACCAATGGATCATCTTGGTGTTGCTTTGGGTTCAAAAGCATCTGCTGAGAAACAGCTGCTGTTGGATTGAGCATACTGTCAATAAGCTTTGATAAAACTTGATCAATGGCCAGATCCCATGATTTCCACATTGGGTGATTAATAATGGAATCCGGCAAGCTTGGGTGAGATACAGGATGACAATTGTAAATGGGCATTAATTTTTTGGCTAACAAAAAGTTTCTGAACAAAGCAGCTGTAATTAAATCATGTCTGAATAATTGATTAAAAACATCTCTAGGCAAAGTGGTCCATGCTATTGTATCTGTTATGGCTGTAAAAATCCAATTTAGCTCTCCCAATGGTGTTCTTCTATCTGTAGATTTGCCTGGAATAACAATATCTGGCATCTTTGAAAAGTTGTTCTTATCAGTAGTGTGGTGATCTCTAATGTTACTCTCTTTGCTATTTTTAAAAAGAATTGAATATTTTGTGTCTTTTAAAGGTGACTGCATCAAATATATCTTGATACTAATTTCTATAGGAGTTGTCAAGCAGCAAGTAAATAAATCTGCTGGTAATTCCTCATTCATAGGTAAAAGCTCATCAGATTTACAAGCTGCTAGTTGATAGCAGTTGTTGTATTGTTCAATGGTGGAAGGAGCTGCTGGATCATGCTTACCTTGCAGATCATCTTGTTTTCTCTTTTCTACAAAGGCATTGAAGTTTTTGATAATCAATTCCGCTTGATTACAATCCCAAACATATATGCAAGGAGCACCCAGCCAATTTTGTAAATCATACAAAGATACTGGTATGTATTGTGTATATCCTCTATTAAAAATCCATATCTCTCCTGATGTTGTAGGCTTTGGAACACCATGCCCATTGTAATGAAAGAGAACTCTTTCATTTTTACAGCTCTTTCTTAGTGAGTTACAAAATCTCTTAAGATCTTCAACACAAGGATCTAAGGATAACTTATATTTGGTTCTTGGTGAAAGTAGTTCATATCTACTTTGAAGTGATTTTCCAATGGCTTCAATGGCCTTTTTTGAGTCTTGGTAATCCAAATAGTCTATAGAACTCTCCACTCTAGCACAAGGTTGTGTTTTAACGACATCTGGAGGATCAACCCCCAAATGAAGACATAGAACCAAGGCTGCTGCAACTGTTTTTATCCTTTCTTTACCAATTTTCCAGTCCATGATTGGTTGGTATAGTCTATCCTTATCCATTTTAATAGTTTCTTCATCAACAGGATTACCATTAGTTTGATGCCTTTTGTCATCAAAGTAAAACAAAAAATCATTTTCAAATATCTCTAAGTTAGTATATTCCTCATCAAACCCATGTCTTGTTTGTTGATTTAGAGGCTTTAAGAGCATTGAGTTGTTAAGTATATCTGAAGAAAAATTATCTTGATCAAAGGTGAAGAAATGATTAGAGGAATCAAGAGGAGGGCTTTTTTCCTTTATGTTATTAGGAAGATTTGGGGTTGATTTATCTACATTTTCATCATCTCTTGAAGTATATACGGATTTTGTGTTGTTCTTAGGGATTGGTTTTGGTGTTTGAATGTTATTGTTTCTTAATCCAGTAGGCTTCAATGATTCTTTGAACAAAGTTTCCAAATTGGTCATTTCTATTAAATATTTTTTAATAAGATTACACTTGCTAGAAATGATAGTTTGGTGTTTGTTTGAGTTGTGTTTATTTGTTTTTTCATTTAATTTTCAAACATTATATGCTCAGTATAGAAATGTAAATCCAACCTTTAAATTATTGACAAATGAATATGTTACCCAAAAAAAAAAAAAAATGGATAAAAGAATGCTGAACGCGGCAAAATCGTCCCAAAAAAAAAAAAGACAACCAAAAAAAAAAAAATGTGAAGAAATAAAGTCACCAATTCTGGCACTGATTGTTAATGATAAAAAAAAAAGATGTATTCATAAAAACGTATAGAGGTAGAGATATCAAACAAAATGGAAGAGCTGTAGACGTGGTACTCTCTCTTATACAAGCTTAATGTGCTTAATTAGATGAATGAATATGCACAAACCATATTTAAAGGTTTATTGTATAAGTGTCTATCGATATCGCTTTTTTGCACAAAATGGGGAAAAATATCTTTCCAATATGAAATACACTAATCATAATATAATCAAAGAAGGAAAAAAAAAAGCATAGCTGAAAACACTAGCACTATACAACTACAATATATCTCTTTGAATAATTAATCTAGAATAGTTGGTGTATACGGATTAAAAGTTTTTTCAGTGAATAATGTCATCTCCCTACTAATTTTGGTTTACTTTGAAAAGAAATCTCAATGGAAGGATTTTTCATTTCTTTTTTTTCCCCCATCTTCACTCAAAGATTTCTTCATTTTTTTTACAAATCGTAAACTTTCTCCTTGTAAACTCTTGATTTTCCTCCTACTTTATGATTATAAAAATACCAGAACAAACTAGTTGTCAAAAGTAGAACATAAATACTTTCTTAACATATATACATTTAATATCTTTAAGGTATATATCATGTCATTAACAACTAACAACTCTATTGTTTTACTAAAGAGAACATTTAGCTTGAAGGAACAACCATCTTTGATATTGGTCTTAGATTCATTACTTCAAACAGCATCATCATCTTTATTATCTGAGTTTAAACACAACAATGCATCACTTAATGTAATCTACATTGGCTTTGAAAACTCTATTAACAAACCACATTATGCAGATCATATAATAAAACCTCATCAACATGTTACCTTAAATGATAATGAATCAACATTTGACAATAAGTACTTAAGATTGATCAAGGAAATAGAAAGTAAAATCACCATTAACAAACAAACCTTGTTGATTATAGATAATGCTCTTTATATAGATAGCGATGATCTATTACTCTTGATAAATAAATTGAGTTACAAAGAAGGAGAACCAATACCAAATAGAACTGTATTGACAGTGTACCATAAAGATAATGTTGATTTTGAGCAATTTCAAAGTAAAAACAACTTTTCGCAAATGACCACATTGTACCCAAGTGCTGATCAGATACTCAAGACTGAATCAAATGTCATCTTGGATTTGAATCCTATCATCAAGGACAACAAGTTTGTATATGATGAGGAGGATTTGGATAACAACTTGAACAAGTTTCACATTCCTAGAGGTTTCAACAACACAAAGAGATATCATGTGGATTTCACAAACAAGAGAAAATCGGGTAGAATCAGTACCTTCAAGTTCATCATAAACTCTGTTGACCATGAATACATAGATGATACTAAGATGCTCAAGGTGGACAATCCATTTGGTAATAATGATATTTCAGAATTTGAGGGAATGACAACTTTCAACTTGCAAATGACAGACAAACAAAGAAAGGCCAAGGAAAGCGTGGAGTTGCCCTTCATGGAAGCACAACAGTTCAGTTCTGGTGGTGCTATTGTTTATGAATTTGAAAAAGATGACGATTATGATGAAGAAGATCCTTATGAGGATCCTTTTTAAAAAGTCTTGGAAAAGCAATGCAGTCTCCTGTTATATATATATAATTATTTTTTAAGTTTCAATCCTTTTAAAAGTCTCACCAGTGGTCTTTCAGTGACTAACTTTTTTGAGTCCTCAAAAGTCACCACTCTCTTTGTTAGCAGGTTGAATATCAACCCGAAACTGAATGCCATCAATGTGGATGTTATGGTGATGACATTATATGGCATGGAGAAGTCAGGAGTGGCCAATGTTAGCAAAAGCGTTGAAGTTCTCATTATGTAATTGTGATCCTTCAATTGTCCCTTAAATTCTCCATTCAATGCCTTCTCTTCATAACTCTCATCAATAACAACAACAACAGCAGCTTCAACTTCAAACCCATGATTGGAGTCAGGAGGGTATTCCTCGTAGTTTAACAATGGCTTTTCAAAGTCAAAAGTCATCATCACCACAGAGTTTTTTGGAATTCTTAATGTGTGTTGCATGTGTAGAGGAGCACTTCTAATTATGGAGGGCTTAACATCAGTTTTGAGGATCACATCTTTAGCATCACCAGAAAACTTAGGTATGTTCAAGTTCTTGTATGGCTTGACATTAATTTTCAATGAAGAAACATACAATCTTATGAACCAAGGTAGAGTTTCAAAATAACGGATTGTTATGTCTCTTTGTTGAGAAGGATTGGTGAAAGCTACTCTCATAACACCCTTGTCTTGAGAGTCTCCTGTCAAAGATCTGGTCACATAAATAGATGGATATTCGGATTCATCCAATGCCACTTTGGTGTTATCAGTTGTACCTATGTAAATATCATAGTTTGTCTTTTGATGCTCCTTGAGTTCATAAACATGATTACTTGTCCCCAACAGCCCCAGTCTTTCTATTTCTTCCTTGTCTTCAACACCTCTTGGTATAACTTTGATTCCAGTTGACCAATGCTCATCATCTATTCCTGTTATGGAAATGGAAGAGACTTGCTCCTTATTGAACCTATTGCTGTCATTAATGTATGTACCAAAAATGTCAGATAAAAAGAAGCTGTACGTCTTTTCAGATAAAAGAGGAAAGCATTCCCAATCAGTGAGTTTCTTAGATGGATCACATTGAAGTTCTTCAGCAGGAACTGGCTTTGGAGTTGGTCTTTCCTTTCTGGCTAATGCCTGAGGAATGTTCACAACAAAGTTGATATCTATTTCTGTGTCCAAGTAGCAATTTGATTCATCAGTGCAAACGGTGTTAATATCAATGCTCATGGAGTTCCAGTATGAATCAAACAATCTATTTCCATTAATCAATGAGCTTAATCCTGTTTTCCCATTTGTAGGCAAGATTCTTAAAAATGGGGATAAATTTTCAGTACAAACAGCTTCATTTGCCAATGAACCTCTTAAGAAAAATAACTCGTTATCTTCATTGGTGATAGGAATATGATCCAATAAATCAACATCGTAGTATGATTGGATATCATTAATGAAGGTGATTTTTTCTGAGTTGATGAAATTGACTGAACTACAGAATAAACCACTTACTTCGCTCATCAATATGTTCCAGTTCTTAATGACTTCATCTTTGTTACTGGCTTCCATCATGGCCCATATCTCAACACCAGAGCCTCCTGAACTCCATCCATTATTTGGTAGTTTCCCCCATTTCTGTGAGTCCCAATGTCCCTTTGTGAATTTTATGTACAAGTTTTTGACATTGTTTTTTGTTAATAATGGTTCTATGCTCCTTGAAAATCCATTATGTCTCTTAAACTCAAACAAAGCATTACTGGATGATATGATATTATCTGATTTTAATTTGAAATTAAAACTAGACAACACATAATCCTTGGGAAGTAATTTTAGATTTAATTTCTCTTCAAAGGAAGTTGTTGAAACATCAGCAGATGTGAAGGGAAGAAGTAATGTATACGTGATAATACATTTTATGAATGCTTCAAGAACCAACATTACAAGTAAGACTTACTATGATGTTTGTTTTGGATTTATTTATATTAATCTCTTTAACGAGTTGTATATACAAAGGCGTATGTGTTTCTTCTTGATAATACTTTGTGGTGCGCTTTAATTAGTTTGCTAATGAGTGCCACTTTCAATTACAAAAAGAAAAAAAACAGGGAAGAAAAAAATAAAATAGAGATCACGTGAAATGTCCGCAAACAGAAGTGTACGAGATGTTATCCGCCTGTTAACGAATAATATATTTTTTTTTCTTTTTTTCTTTTTTTTTTTTCAAATCTTTGAACAATTTAAGATGTTTAAAACAAGAAATTTAATACAAAGTTAAAGAGAAGGTTTAGGATTTCAAAAGAGTTATATATTTGCTTAACTCAACGTTGAATGATGCTTATCAATGGCTTTTTATAACTATATGTTAACAGATAGATGTTGTTTCATCCAAGATATGAATAGATTTCAAATTTACCTTAGGTTTTTTTTTTATTTTTTAATTTAGTTAGTGGTGATATCATGTGAAATTTGGTCTAGGCCAACTATTTAACAGAAAACAAATCATTCATCACCTTGAATTGGACTCTACAAAAGTTGTAACTTTTTGAATATTTTCTTGAAATAAAACGTCATCATTACGACTTGTTATATGAAAGTTTGTAAGTGTAAATTACGCAATATATTCAAAAATAGAACAAAATAGGAGAAATTTAACCTATGTACTACTTGATTGTATTGTTCATATTGAATGTTATCAATAAATGAACACAAGTTATCTTATGGAGACCGTTATGTTTTGATATCAATATTCAAACTACATCGAAAAATAATATACAATAATTTTTTTGATTGGATTAATCAGCTAATTTTTCTTTTAGAAAAAAAAAACAACAAGATTAAATTTTGATATTTCAACTAAATAATCCTTTCAGAATTCAAATTGATTATTGTATATAACTTTTACATAATCTCGGTGCACATTATTGTTTTGCGGAACAATTAAATTATAATAGAAATAAATGTGTGTGTGTGTTTTTGTAATCTAAGCACAACTAAAAATCCATCAATTTCAAAATAGTAAAAAAAAAAAAAGAAGCAAAAATTGATGTATGCAGCTCATGGTTGCGCTTTAAGATGATGACTGGTATGTTATTTTCAACTTTAGACAAAAATATATATGTATAACAAAAACAATAGATTTTTATTGTACTCTGATAATAATAAAATCTCAATTTTTTTTTTTTTAAGGAGGGATGCAGTAGATGCAGTTAAAAAAAAAAAGGACACAAATAAAAAAATATTAACCATATTAATTCGTTGAAAAGAAAAAAAAAAGACAGTAAAGGTTTTTTTTTAATATCCATAATTTATTTTTTGTTGACCTTTTTTTTTTTTTTTTCAAATTTTAGACCCGTAACTTGATAATCTTAACGTTAAGAAAATAATCATTGGAAGAAATAATTAAAAAGGAGGACATGAATTCGACTTGAAAAAATTACAACCCAGCACTTATTTATTTTTAGAATTAATTATTGAATGTTTCATTTGTTTTTTTTTAAAAAAAAGATCATAATTTGAAATGATTTAACATTCTTCAAATTAAGTGGTATTGTCAAAGAAAAAAAAAAACGAAGTTGTTTTAAAGATTATATGGTTTTTAATTTGTCTAAAGAATCTTTCTTTAATTTTTTAATTATTTTTTTTTTTCTTCTGATGATTCTATACGGTTGATTCATATATAAACTCGATCTTTAAAGAAAACTTTCTTCTTTAATTTTTTTTTTGTTTTTAAATATAATTCTAAATATATAATTAATTAAGATGTTCTATTAAGTTTATTTCTGATTGATATTATTATTTCAAATAAATATTAGTAGAACTTATAAAATCTATATCATTATAAAGTATTGAAAAAAAAAAAACCAAAAAAAAAAAAAAAAGAGGATTTCTGAAAGAAGCATAACCCATTTTTGCATCGTGCTATACGTATATGATCCTTAAAGTAAATGTTACAATCAAAAATGACA
Source organism: Hanseniaspora guilliermondii (assembly GCA_036287555.1). NCBI lineage: Eukaryota > Fungi > Ascomycota > Saccharomycetes > Saccharomycodales > Saccharomycodaceae > Hanseniaspora > Hanseniaspora guilliermondii. Next base: position 956,052 of record CP143016.1, on the reverse strand, counting down.
TATAATCAATATTACAATTCATTTAATTATAATTTAAACTATCATCATAATATTTCTCAAGGGATGAGTAATGTGTTTAATAACAAAAATAACCGAACATTACCACTACCTATTAAGAATACACCATACAGTTATGAAGAGGAATACGCAATATTGGCCTTGAATTCAAAGAGAGTATATAAGGCAACATATGTACCCAAGGTGCTCAGTACAATGAATTATGACAACATCAACAAGACAATTCGAAGTGAAAGTACTTCTTTGGCAGAAGTGAATCTAAACAAAGAAGACTTACTAACTTTGAAGAATAAAAACCAAGAAAATAATTCTTCTGAAAAAAAGAAACGGATCAATATGAACACAAAGTACAACTTGAATAACAAATGTAAAGTTTGTGAAAAAGTTTGTCAATCACCTTCAGCTTTAAAAATTCATATGGCTATACACAGTGACGGAAAACCTTTTAAATGTTTTTTTTGCGACAAGTTCATTAGTAAATTTGCCAGCAACAGAAACAGACATATGAAACAAGTTCACCAATGGGATAATAAACGAAAAGATTAAGGTGAATTTTCTCTAACCAAGATACAACAAGAACTTTTAGAAAAAACATATTAGTTGTATATATTTCAATTCATTATAATTAAAAAAAAAAAATAATATTTTCTACTTTCTAATTGAACTGCTATTCATTGCATTTTATCAACTATAATGTTCAGTTCAATTCCTTCAATAGAAATAGATTTTTTTCTACAGTAATTCATTACAAGTTGCCCAGTTCAGAGATAAAGGAATAAAAATGTTGAAGGATTTTTGAAAAGAAAAAAAAAAAAAATTTCTTTTTTTTTAAGACCCTCACGTATAATACGATATTATTTTGATCACACGACAAACAAATTAAAAAAAAGGAATGAGTAAGAATCATATATTAGATATGACGTATTCAATAATTGTGTAATGATAAAGAGAATTTATTATTATTATTATTAACATCCATCCAAATCAATGATTCACATCTTTGTTCTTCAAATCAAATAAATATCAGTAAAATTTGAGTCTTTTTGAGGATTATTTAAAATAATCTTCACCTCAACATCAACTAGCCCTTCAATTCTTCTTTGATTATTTTAAATTTTATTTTTCTTCCCCCATCAAGTAATAAATTATATCGGCGTCCGTTAAATTTAGAAAAAAAAAAATAAAAAAGAAAAAGTTTTGGTGTCCTCTAAATTTGTGATCACTGTCTTCTAACTCTTTTGTGTCCTTTTTTTTTCCCACAAGAAAAAAAAAAAGACTAGAAGACTGTGGGCTTATTTTTTTTTTTTTTTAAACAATATAAACACATACGCCTCAAGTCTATTGTTTTATTTTTTAACCCCCCCCTTAGTTAAGGATCAGTAAAAACTTTACATAAAATATGTATAGTAAGAATTCAAATTATCAATTTGACCAAAATTTATCATTCAATGATGTTTATATATTTTTTTGTTTTTTTTTTTTTTTTTTTTTTGAAAAAGATAATAGATTGATCATATTCAAACAAAATATCATTACAGAGATTATAAAATTGAGGTGAAAGAGAATCAATTGAAATATAATTCAAATTAAGTTTAGTTCTGTAATCAATGACTTCATAATCTGAAAAGAAAAGAAGATTTTTATATCTAAATGTCTTTCAATAAACATGAACAATCTTCTGTTATTATAGTTTTATAATAAAGAAAAATACAGTAAACCTTAAGTAATGATTAAATTCTTTCAACTACGTCATTCTTTGCTGATTTCAACATGATACATTCCTTGAAGTATTAATATTTTATTTCTTTAGTTTCAATAAAGTTATAAAATTAGAACGAGTGACACGTGCACCAGTGGTTTTTTTTACCGACATGAGCCATCCATCTGAAGTCATTTAATATTTTATTTTTTTTTCGGAATTAAAAGGAATAACTTTTTTTTTTTTTCTTTTTACAACACAAAGATAATTTACTCTAAGAGTTTCCAACATAAAAATAATCTTCCCTTATTGCATTGATTTTATATTCCCTACTATAAATTTTTTCTCTAGTTAAAAAGAAAAAAAAAAAAAAATGCTAATCCCTTATGGTGTACATAGGAATAAACCTTTCAAATGACTTGGGAACACAATATATTTCCTATTTTGGTGAACACAGGATAAATGGAAACTTTCACTATATTAATTTTTCAAATCACCCATTTATCAATTCTTTCCCTCTCGTCCTATGATCAAAGCCTTAAACCCATTCCTTCACCTTCTTTGGGGGGTGGTTTGTTTTTCTCTCTCTCTTTTCCTTATTTTTTTTTTTTTTTTTTTGCACATAGATTTAATAATCACAACAACAAGCAGAGTCTAATATAGTTGGATATGATTTACACTGAATGAATCATAAAAAGTTAGATTTGGATTCATTAGTTTTATTTTATTTTTTAAAGGGAGAAATGGTTTATTTTATTGGTTCAAAAATTAAAGGGGGGATAACCTTACATGTTTTTTTTTTTCCTTCTTTGAAAGAATTCATACATATAGTATGAAATGTTAAGGTTATGATATGATTAATAGTTGGGAGGTATATAAATAAAAGGTTAATTTATCATTGATTAAATTTGAAATTATCATCTTTGTATTTATCAATTGATAAACTATTTCAATCAACAAAGAGATAGTCTTACAATTTCAATCACATTGTTTAAATCATTATATAGGTTTAATTAACAAAAAAAAAAAGAAAAATTGATAATTTAAAGAGAATTGTACTTTAATTGACTAAAGATCAATCAAAAAAATAAAAAAAGGACAAACACTAGATAACATATCATTTTTTTTTTTGAAAAGACCAGATTAACATCAATCTTTTATACTTGCTAAATAATTTTAATCAATTTGAAAAAAACAAAAGCCTAATCTTAACTATATATTTTTAATTTTTTTTTTAATTTTTTTTCAAGACATTCTAATGATTAGTGTATGAATACTGATAATTCTAACAAGCATACTTTAAAGCGAACAAATAAATATAAAAATCTTCTTGAACTTGCAGATAAATTCAAAATGAACTTTTATGATAACAACCAAGCAACTTTGCCCTACAATAACATAGAAAATGTTAAAGATTCAAAACAAACATCAATGAACAATAACGATTATCTGCTTAATCCAAGTGGACAGCTGTTGGGATTCAACTCCTTAAACAGAAGCTTCACTAATATCACTTCGCTACCAAATGATCTGTTTCAAAATAATACATTGAATTCACAATCAAGAAACAAATTCAGCAATATTTTTTATCATTCAGATATACAATTCAAAAATGAACAAGTTAATAACAGTACGGACAATTTAAAAGGAAATAAATCTCTTTTTTTCCCCAACAATGCTCAAAATAATGAGTTTGATGTAATGAAACCAAGTAATAGCTCAACAAAACTATTTCAACAATTTCAAAAGCCTCAGTTATTGCCAAACAACAATGTTAGTCTATTCAAAACCGATAGTAACTCAAACATTTTAAATTCATTTCAACAAAACAATTCAATCTTTGCAATTCCAAAAAACTTTAGTAATACAAACTTAACTCAACAAATGTCAAAGGATAACTTTATTTTCAAACAACAATCATTCATTCAACCAAAGTTTGAATCCAACCTTTTTAAATCAGTGATGGATTCAAAGCCATCACAAGTCTTTATACAACCTGATTTTATTTCCAACCAATCAAGAGAAAGAAATAGCAATGAAGCTGTTAATGTTCAAAAAATAAAAAAACCTAGAAAGACATACAAACCAAAGAAAAAAACATGTTGTGTTTGTTCAAAAATTCTATCCAGCAAATTTGCTCTTGAGAACCACATGAGAACACACACAAATGAAAAACCATTCCATTGTTACTACAAAAACTGCTCAAAATCTTTTAGTACTGCATTCAACAGAGATAGACATGTAAAAATCCATGAAAAGACTATACGCGATCTCCTAGGTATATCTGTTGAAGAGTACAAGCAAATCAAAAGCAAATTTCAAAATATTCCATAACAAAAAAAAAAAAAAAGGCTTTTTCTTTCTTCTTTAATTTACATATATATCATGAAGCTTTAAGCATTAAATATTCTATATTAAAATTAAAATTTCGTAATTGATTAATACCATGGGGGTTTTCTAATTTATTCTAAATTATCAAGTTTTGGTTACGCCTTCAATATGAAGAAGTTCATATTTGATTAAAGAGTGGCACGTGAGCGTATTGTGTAGCGTTTGCCTTTTTTTTTAATTATTATTATTTTTTTTTTCCTGAAAAGAGAAGCTTGGCCTAAATTTGACTAAGTAAAACCCATCATCATCTTTATACATGTTATTCAGTGTCTGGAAAAGAAAAATAAAAACAAAACAAAACAAAAACCGAAAGAACAATAATATATCATCAATCTTCAAATACAAACAAAAAGAATGAGTATTTTGCCAAATTTTCAATCAAGTGCATTAACTGAACCCACTTTGAAGACTGAACAGCTTTCTGTTTCTGAAAAAGGTCAAAAGAATCAGAATGTTGAAGAATCGCAAACATTTTCAAATTACATCAAGGATAAACTCATCAAAGCTAATAATATTGATCATAAGGATGAAAATGTTAAACTGAATAAAAACATCAACATGACTTTATTAGAACAAGTTTACTTTCCTGAACTTCTTGATAAGAAAGTCTCTAAAAAGGATAAGTTCTTTATACAATTGATATATAATATACAAACTTCAACTGTTGTCCCCACAATAAGAAAGAAAAATCAAAAGAAAATGATTGGTATTGTTAAGGAAAATGAATTGTTGCTAAACTTATTTGTTGAGAAGTCCCTGAGTATAATTCTTGAGCCTGATTTTGGAAATTCAAGGTTTCACTTGTTTAAGACCTTAGCCAACATTCTTGATGTGTTGGATCTTAATGAGTTAATAAACACACAAGGACACTTAATGGAAAGAATTTGGTTGATGTTGGTATTCTTGATCATGGGGGATTCTACAAATGTAGATGATATTGAGGATACATTCTTGAACAAACAAAAAAATCAACAAGATGACATGAAGAGTGTCTTGGAAGATGAAAGTAAACAACTCATTGATAGAATATACAAGAAAATTGGCTTCAACAACATGGTCAAAATATTTAAGAATTACTTAAGTGACCAAGCAATGGCTGACTCTATAGCTATGTGCATATCCTTATGTGAGCCTAATGATCCTATATTGTTGAACTTCATCAGAATGGCCATTGAGAGCAATGATGGAAACATCAGATTCATTGGTTGTAAGACCATTTTTTATTTGTTTGCCTCTTCAACACAAGCTGATCTTGATATCATATTTTTCTTATCTCTCATATCAAACATGTTGATGGATCAGGAATTGAAAAATAAATCAATTGCAATCTTGTCCACAAATTTGATTATTTCAAAGGATAAAAAACAAGTCTTTGCAGCTTATGGACAAACAGTGCTAAACAACATAACCAATCAAGTCCAACATGCTCGAGGAAGACTTCGGGAGTATCACTTGAGAGCCATGAGTTCTTTATTACCCATGATGGATGAGGACAATTTGAAAATCTATGGAGAGATTATCTTGAGATTTTGCATGAATTCATTAGGTGCCGTTCATGATGAAAAATCCAACATGTACAAGAAGAGAGATGAGAGGGAATTGGGGTTGAAAAATCAAAATGATGATTTTAAGATTACTGTCCTGTTAATCATCCAGAACTTATACAAACTCAAAGATAACATGAATGAAGATTTTTTCTTCAATGGGGACTTAAAAATCTTTTTGATCCATCTATTCTTTGAGAACTTTTGGACTAGACAAACTGCTCTGTCATCAACAAAATTGATTAACACAGTTCAATACACTACAAATATAATGTCAGAAAGAGTCAAAATAGAACTTCTTCTTGATCATTTCATTGAATGTTTGAAAGATAGCTTAGAAGCATTAAGAGACATGGTTGCTTGGGGGATGGTGAAAATATTAACATTTCAAAGGGATGAGTTTATGATCATCAAGGAAGAAACCGAGAGAAGAGTTATCGATGCCCTTCTGGTGAGCTTCCAAGATCAAAAGACAGATAATCAGTGTTATGTTAGATGTTTTGATATGTTAGCATTGAAACTTGGTAACAACTTCAAGCCCTACCTATTGCCTATAATAAGTACTTGTTTGCAATTGATGAGTCACAAGAGCTCCTCAATGAGAAAAAATGCAGCCAATTTAGCTTCAAGATTAGTCAAGACATGTAAAGCCAACAATGAACAGGGACTAATATACAAGCTTGGTGTTGTGTTCTATGAAAATCTTGGTGAGCCTGTGGGTGAAGTTTTACAATATGTCATCAAGTGCATATATGAAGTGTTGATATCTGTTGATGATATAAAAAAACTAGAACCTCCAGTAACCCAGTTGTTACCTGCTTTGACCCCCATTTTAAGAAACCCCTTTTATGGAGTTTCATATAACTTGTTGAACATCATCATATTGATTTCAGAAAAGTGTTCAGACATGATTCCCCCTAGAGAATGGAATAGAATATGCAGTGAACTTTTGGAGATCTTCAAGACCCCAATAAAGGATCTTCGTGTCAAGGCAAATGACACTTTTGGGGTGATTGCGGCTGGAGTGGGTCCTCAAGACATCATAGGCACCCTTTTGAACAACTTGAAGATGTCTGAAAGACAAATAAGATTATGCTCATCCATAGCACTGGCCATAGTTGCCAAATCGTGTGGGACATACACTGTTCTTCCTGTTTTGTTGAAGGAATACAGTGCCCCAGATACAAACATCAAAAATGGTATATTGAAGGCACTAGCATTCATGTTTGAATATGTGGGTAATGAATCAAAGGATTATTTGTACTTGGTTGTCCCCATGGTCCAACATGCACTCACGGATAGAAATGTTGTTCTTAGACAAACCGGAGCTACAGTTGTAAGATCTTTGTCAGTTGCTTGTAAAAATTCCGATAGTGAGGATGTTTTCATACACTTCTTAAGCTTGTTGATTCCAAACATCTTTGAAACATCCCCACATGCTATTGAAAAGATTAGACTTGCCATTGATGGATTGCGTGTGAGTGTTGGTACAGAACTTTTGATGCAATACATGTGGGCTGGACTCACTCATCCATCCAGTGCAGTTAGAAAGGCTTACTACGGTGTTTATAATGGGATTGAAATGGAAGAACAAGAAAGACTTGTTCCATTGTATCCAATCAATGACGTTCCTGAATTGAAATTGTATTTATGATAAAACTTATATATATATATATATATTAATGAGAATCTTCATCTTCTTCTTCTTCTTCCTCCTCCTCATCCTCTTCTTCTTCGCTGTCTGTTTCCTCTTGATATACAATTTTTCGTACAATTTTCTTTTGTGGAGCTCTATAAACATTGTCATCAGCAAAGAAATCATCCATGGTCTTCAACTTATAATCTTTTTTATTCTTTACAGAAATGAAATCATCCTTTCTCTTCAATCTAGTTTGATTGTTCGTGTCTCCAGTTGAGGATGAAAAGGTATCTTTAAATAGATTATGATTTTGATAATCTTTAGAGGAAATGCTGACACTTTTTTGTTCAAAGTTATTAACCTTAGCTTGTATTTCCCTTTCATGGGTCATATCTTGACACTCTTCAAAGTCAATGGCCTTCAAACTATTGCTGACATGCAATGGGATGCTTTCACTTACATCCATGTAGTTCAAGACCATCTTTGGAGCTTGTAGAATCAGTTGACTGATTTCCCTCCCACATTTGTTTAAAAGTCCACTTAGATATCTACCTCTATCAACTATTTCGTGATCAGTATCTAATTTGGACAAAAAAATAACATCATTGAACATCTTCTTATAGATGTTATCATCAGGTTCATCTGCCTCCATTGAGCTTTTATAGTTTGTATACAGCTTTGCAGCTAGAGTTAGAATTTGAAGTTTTACTTGAGTGCTTTCAAACGCGTATGTGGGTAAGATTTTCTTTAACAATTCCGAACCAAGTTTCAAGTTCAAAAGAGAGTAATCAGCAACCAACCATAAAATCCCAGCCTTTGTTTCTGGAAACAAGTCATCACCAAAAGTCTTGGAATCTCTGTTTGTTTTCGTCAACAAGGCCTTAGTCAACAAATATACAGCAGGTAGATTGTCCTCAACAGAGTTGTTCGAAGTGATCACTCTTAACAATGAAAAGGCAGCATTGTTAACTTCGGGGTATTTTTTGCACGATGCATCCTTCATGAAGTTCACCATCCACCCCATGGCATTTGTGTTTAGTGACTTGTTGATCTTACAACATTCAATGATACCATGCAAAGCAATGGCTCTAACCTTTGGAGAGAAATTAATTATTTTGGCATATTGTTGTAGTAGAGAATAAATTCCCAAGACGTTTGAATCATCTAAGTTTGAAACTATAATCTGAAGCTTCAAGATTTGAATTGCTTCATTATCTCTAAAGCTGAAAAGTCCAAAATGCTTGTAATGATTGGCAAATATACTATTCAAATTATATGTAGATGAAGAAGAAATTTCCAAGATATATTTCAATATCAAGGTATAAGCATCATGGAAGTCGTGGTTCATGGCAAGTAAGTTCAAGAATGCATCCACCATGATGTCTTTATTTTCAGTTGATCTGAATATTATCAATGCCTTCAATGCCCCAAGTGTCTTATTGCTTGATGGGGTTTCTATAAGGATTTTTTCTAAAGCCTTAATATAAAAAACATAATCCTCTGAATTTGGAGGAACAAACCTTGAATTGTAAAGATTAAAAATTGTCATTAAGTCATCAAAGCAATAATCTTGGAATAAGTCCATGTCATTGACAAATCTTCTATAGTACCCATGCAACAAGCTTAGCATGTCATTATCCTTAAGAATCAAATCCTTCAATAAGGACACACAAGATGACACTACTTCATAATTGGAATCTGTGATAATCTCCTTGATGATGTCTCCTAAGTCTTCATCGTTAATACCGTTTTGTTCCCAGCAAGATCTGAAAGTCATTGCAAATGTTCTTCTCACCATGGGGTCAAAATCCCTCAGCATTTCTTTAGAAAATTGAAGAATCAAAGGAACAGTGGCCTTTGACTTGAACTTTGAAAGCACAATCATGGCCAACTCCCTAGCATGTGGATCTGTGTTGTGGAGTAGTTGTTGGACAGAGTTCATGGCCAGGTATGCCGCAGATGCCTCGTCCAATGGCATGTAGGTGGTCAAAAAATTAAAGCATAGTTTTTTGGTCTTCAGGTCTTGACAGTTAACATTCCTCAACACATAAGTGTACACCCCCATGGCCTTTTCATTGGTCAACATCCCAGTCCCCATCTTGTAAGTAAGTGCCTTCATGGCATTCTTCAGTTTCACTTCATTGTTTGAATCCAAAAGCTCCTTTATTTTCTTCATGGACATTTTCTTCAAATCAGTGCTTGACAAGGCAGAAGATCCTGCTCCCCCAAGTCTGGAAGATGCAGCAAACCCAACATCTTCTAGAGTCAAGTCTTTCAGATTGTATAGAGTAGATTGTAACATATACTTTCACAGGCCAATAATAAAATCTTTAAGGTTGTATATATGTGGTTGATTCTTTCTTGAATTTTTTTCTTTTTTGCTGAATCAATTAAGAGTACTGAGTGTGTGGTAGATTTAATTGGTGTTCTTCTTTTTTTTGTTTTTGTTTTGGTTTTTTTTTTTTTTTTTTTGGAAGGGTGAGGAAAAATTGATGGAATTTAACAAGAAGTAGCACATGTGACCTAAGACAATTAACAAAACATCTTTGAAAATTAACAATTAAATGGTAAAACATATATATGAAGAATACACAAACTTTTTCATATAAGAAATGAAGTTGTGATAATCAATGTGCCTAATGTGTCATGAATGTGATTTAAGTGATCTATAAACCTCAATAGTTGGTTGTATTCCAGTTGTGATTTTTCCGATAACTTAGATGAATTAGAGAGTTTGGCTTTCCGAGTGAGTTCTATGATTTGGGGTTCTTCTTGAATGTTCAAAAAGGATAAATTATCAATGATGATGGCAGTGAGGTTATATTTGGCAATGTCAACCTTTAGTACATCATTGAAGAAATTGGTCATTGAAGATGGTGATGACAAGTACAACTTGAAGAATTCCAATAATTTAAGAAATGTTGAACCATCTTTGAAATTAGCTAGCTGCATGATCTGAAATAATGAAATCCGAACAATGGAGGTATTTCCGTCTATTACCACCATGTTTTGAGTCCCTTTGTTGCTGTTTATAAAATCATTCCAAGTGGAGGCTATGTCAAAAATGATGATCAAATGTTTTATTTCTTGTTGTTTACTTAAACTTGACTTGTTTCTTATAAGATCTATGATCATCTCATTTAATCTCTCCATTATAAATTTTTGATACTCAAAATTTGTACCATTATTTAGTGTTATGTGAGTGAAATAATTAAGATTTGACTTACTAGGAAACGAGATATTGAAGTTATTGTTATCTATTTCAAATGCATGCTCATGATTTATAAATGATTGTTTCAAGTTCAAGTCAAATATAGTATATTTCTTAAACTTTATGATATCATCAAGACCATAAAAAAAACATTTCTCAAGAATTTCCATCAATGACAAAAATTATTCTTCTTAATTGATATTCGATCTTTAAAGTAGATGAATTTGGTATCTTACATATTCGATCAATGAAGATTGGAAAGACATTCTAGAAACTGTACATGTTTTACGTGAATTGTTAGTAGTAAGTCCGTCGTTGTAGGAAAAAAAAAAAAATTTGCATCGACCCACTTAGGATTTTTATGCTCTTGATTTTATCCTACTAAATGTGTGTGCGTTTATTATTATCTATTGAAAATAAAATAAAAAACATACGAAAGACCAAGTAAATATATACAAAAAGACTTATACAATACGTAATGGATAAAGACAAGAGTGAACCTACGAAGCATATCTCTAAACGTAACAGTTTTCTACCAACTCTTAAATATTACTATAGATCCACCTGTTCCCTATTGCTGTTAGGAACATGTGCCTTTTATGGTATTTTTGCCTCTCTTTACTATAACTTAAAGGGAACAAAGCAACTAGGCCAATATGCTACTGCAAAGGCCTATGCATTTGTCATGAAGAAGTGTCTTGGAATTGAGGTGAAGGTTGAAGGAAGAAAATATTTGGAAAACAGTGCACCTTGTATCTTCATAGCCAATCATCAATCTGCATTGGATATTTTGGTTTTAGGTGAGACATGGCCAAGAAATTGCGTTGTTACTGCCAAGAGAGCCTTAAAATATGTACCTTTCTTGGGTTGGTTCATGACTTTAAGTGGATGTTTGTTCTTAGATAGATCAAATAGATCCAAGGCTTTGGGGACCTTGAACATGGGTGTCAAGGAGATCATTGATATAAAGGGATCTATATGGATGTTTGTTGAAGGTACAAGATCACATACAACCAAGTTGGAAATGTTACCTTTCAAAAAAGGTGCATTCTGGTTGGCTAAGGATAGCAATTTACCTATTGTGCCTGTGGTAATTAGTAACACATCAACAATCAACAACTCCAAATTAAAGATATTTAATCAAGGAACAATCCATGTGAAGGTTTTGGAGCCTATTTCATTGACTAAAGTTGAATCTAAGGAGGACATGAATGAATTTGTAGATAAAGTAGAAACATTAATGATTAATGAATTAAAGGAAAATGTAGGTTATTCCACTCCATCCAATCCTGACACTGGATTACCAATTGAATATGCTTCTTAAACTGTATATATATAAAAGATATATATTTAAGAGATCATTTTTTTTATCATTATTAAATGAATTAACCTTTTAGAGTGTATTTTCCTTTTTTTGAAGAAAAAATAAAGGAGAAATGATATGACACTTCAAAGTGTGTGGCTGGTTTTTGTTTTTTTTTTTCTTTAGATGGTATACACGTGACCGAATCAACGGCTGGGTTTGCTGATGTTTTTTTTTTTTGCTTTTTCTCGGAAGAAAAAAAAAAATTTTCCTAGTTTTTTTTTTTTTTTTTGCATCAGTGATATATTTATTTTTCAGGAAAAAATAAAAATCGATGTTATTTGAAAAAAATTCAATTAAAAATATTTACATTGAACTTATTATGGTAAAATTAAGGTAAAAGATTATGATTTCTAGACCTATAGAAGAAACATTGTCTAAATAAAATCTTAATTATCTTATAGATGAAATTAAAATGAACAATCAATACAATACTATTGGGAGTAGCATACGTAATATGGAAATAAATAAATCAAATACGTTGAAGGGTATGGATACTGACTCTCCATTGAGCAGGGGATCTATGTTACCAAGCAAGGTTATTTTACCACCAATCACACATCAAATGACCAATCAGCATGTTATACAACCACATGCAAATCCTTATAGATATCATCAAAGTGCCAATTTATCAGAGTCTTCTTTGTGGAGTAAACAAAGACCAATTGATTCAAAGAGTGGGTTAGGAAACTTTGGTGCTAATATTGATGATTCACTAGCAGCAGCAAGGTTGGTGGTGAACTTTAGCAACATGCAGCAAAATTATAACATGAATTTACCACCAGTTGGAAACATGATTACAAAAAAAAAAACGGGAAGTGATGAAAAGCCAGTCATGGAGCTCAAAGAGGAAACGCACGTGCAAAAGATAAAAAAGACAAAAAAAGTAAAGACTAAAGAGAGGTGCATGGTGTGTTTTGAGATGTTTTCCAACTTGAAGACACATTCAGCCTTGCACATGGATGTGGAGAAGAGACCATTTAAATGTTTGTTTTGTTCACGAGGGTTTGCAAGAAATAATGATCTTCAAAGGCATCAAAGAAAACATCTCTTGGAGAAGAACTTGGAGGGGAACAATGTCATCAACAAGAAAATAAATAGTAAAAATGTATGTGCTACAGAATTGGGCTTCAAGTGTCCCTTTTATGAAAACAAGGAAGACTTGCAAGTGTTTGGGAATGAAAGCATGGATGAGGATGATTATGTCCCTAAGAGATGTCATTCAACAGGAATATTCACTAGATGTGATACATTCAAGAACCACTTGAAGGCATTACATTTCAGATATCCAAAGGGTACAATAAGAAAAAATAGAAATAATGTGTCAGGGTACTGTAAACACTGCTCAATGTATTTTGATAACTGTAAAGTATGGGCCGATGAGCATGTATTAAAGGGCAAATGTAATAACAATAGACCATTCAAAAATTATATGTTGGTGAAGACAATCCCCATAGAAAGTGTGAAGAAAAAGGATAATATAGTTGTAGTTGAATCTCAAAGTAAAGATGATTGTGTACCCACATCAGCAAGTGTGTTAGATCTAAATACTCTTTGAAACAATGAAAAAGAAAATATTTATATAGAATGAAAAAGGGTTTTTTTTTTAATATGAGATAGTGTTTTTCTTTTTCTTTCTTTGTTTTTTTTTTTTCACTTGCATACATATTTATAGATAACATATTCATATTCTTAAATCTAATTATATTGATCGTTTAAAAGTTTATTGCACAATTTCTTCTTTAATTTTATGTAAGGTTTTTAATTTCAATTTTGTTTAAATTTTTTTTTATTTTCTTTTTTTAATTTTGCATCGTATTTAGAGAGTATCATCTATTTTTATTCTTATTGGTGGGATGCTTTTGTTTTCTTTTTCCTTTTTTTTTTTTTAAATCGTGATTTTATATTATATTACTAACAATCTAGTAATGTACCAGATCAAAAGAAAAAAAAATTATTTTTACCCTTTTAAGTAAAAATGAAATAAATCATATACGAGTATATGAAATAAGAGTATCGAGAACCCATGAGTGTTCTGTTTGTATTATTAAACCAAAAACAATACATTTTGTTTTTTTTTTTCTTACAAAAGTGGTGAGATATTAAATGGATATAAATACAAATACGTTTTTTATATATATATTTTTTTTAATGGCGCACTTATAATTTTTATCATTATTTCCACAAGAAAAAAAAATATATATTTTTTTTTTACCAATACAATAGCATATACATATACCTCTTGATTTCTGTACTACACTGCATATTAAGTAAGCTGCATTAAACTATAATTAACCGAACACTTACTTTTATTGTTTATTTTTTTTTTTTTGAGTGTGTACACAGTTTATTATTAAAAAAATATACTTGATGTGGGTAGAAACATATATATTTTATTTTTTTTTGTGCTCCTCATGAAGAAAATATGTTCATCTTGAATTACTTTAGATTAAGAAATTAATCGGTTAACGTTCAAGTAAAAAAAAACAAAGAAAAAGCTAAGAAATGTAAGATATCTTACATTCAAACAAGATTTTCAAGAATTCGTTCTTTTGAGTACTAAGAAAAAATATATATCATTTTGGGTTTACCTTATTTTTTGTAATATTTCTCTTGAGTGAAGATACAAATTCTTTGAATGAATCAAAGAAAAAAAAATTTTTTTTTCTTTTTATTTTTTTTGTGTTGTGTATACTAAATGTGTGATATCAAAAATGTTTCATTCTTTAAATAATTGGTGCATTATAAATACAGACGTTCTTTTGATAAATCAATGGAATGTATTAAAATTTGTATTTTTATCTATCGTAAAGTAATTTGTCTAAATAAAAAACTTAAACAATTTCAATCTTAATTAAATTATATTGATATTAATAACCACAAGAGAAATCATTTAACAACATACATTCTGGTTTATTAAAAGAACAGATTAAAAAGATATCTTTGAAATATATTCTTTTATAATTAATTCATCAACATCATTCCTCTCTGTTTATATTTTTAAAAGTATATATAGGAAGTTGTTTTAATCTTACATTTCATCGTCATTTTTTATATTTCTTCATTTTGAAATATTTATCTTTTTTGTCCATTCCTTCTTATTTTTAACTTTGTTTAATCAATAGTTTATTTATTTTAAAGAGTTAAAAAGAAAAAAAAAGAAAGAACCTGCACATTAAAAAATATAGAATATAAAAATCTCATAATATCTAAAAAAAAAAAACTTTAATACTTTCATTTCATTGTTTATTTCATTCATAATTTGTTATTAGTTCTTCTTTATTCTTATCATATACAAAAATAAAGAGTTTACAACTATTAGTGTATCAATATTTTCTTAGCATAATCAACATTTACAGACAAATACAAACAACACAACTTTTTTTTAAATTCATTACAATCATATCATAGCATTTCCTTAAACAAACGAATTTATATTTTAAGAAGGGAAAAAAAATACAAAAATAAATCAATAAATAAAAATATAATGAACTTCCCTATTGAAAATAAATCTCCTATTAATACTTCCATGAAAAAAAAAATAAATCCAACAGAATTGGAATCTAGAAAGGTTTTTGCCAAATATTGGTCCACTGATGGGGTCTTTTATTATTGCATGGAAATCAATGATATTTCCGTTTGTAGAAGATCCATTGATTCATTTGTCAATGGTACAAAGCTTTTGAATGCTGCTAAGTTAACTAGAGGTAGAAGAGATGGGTTGTTAAAGAAAGTGTCTGATAAGTTTGTTGTTAGAAATGGTATAGCTCCTTTAAGAGGAGTTTGGATTCCACTTCATGTAGCACAAGATTTTGCAAGATTGGAAAACATTGAGGATGTTGCGTATCCATTGCTGGAGGAGAATCTAGAGGATGCATTCAGGAGCAATCCAGATTTTGTGAAGGCAATCCAGAAGAAGATGAAGAAAATTGAAAAGAAATCTATCCCGTTGAAGGATTCTGTAGAATCGTCAAAGACTAATTGCATTGACAGCACAGATGATATCACTCACTCATTGAAGGAAAGCATCACCACTGAATCATTAATGAACTTTGTCAAATCAAGCCAACAAATAAACTCAGGATTGAGTCACCCATATCATGTTGATAGCATTAGCAAGTCAAATTCACATGCATTCAAGACAAGTACAACTCCAGCGGGGTTTAGTAGTTCTAAGGATCCAGAAAATTTCAACAAGACCTTGTTGGATGAAAGTGTGAACCATAAGGACACAGCAAGTTCCACAAGGATCATGACACCTATCAATAAGATTGTCAATGCCAACATCAACAACTTTAATGCTGCTAGCACAGATGTTACAGGTAATACAAATGCTAGAACAGTTGTGAACACACCACACATGTATGGTTACTACAACATGGATTCTTTGAAGCCTCCATTTGACATGAACATGATGAATGCACACATTTACAACTCAACAAGATTAAACCAAAATAACTTTGTTTACCAACAATCAGCAAACATGTTTGGATTATCTCCATACACACAATTTCCAGCAGAGGACCATTACAAGAGAGCTTTTGGGTCTCCGATGCAAAAGAATTACATGGGGTACATTCCAAATCCACATGATGAGATGTTGCATCATCAGCACCCTTATATGATGCATTACATTAATCATCAAAAACAATATGAAAAGTGAAAAAGTTCAAGTATGTTTTTTTTTTTTAAAATATACATATCATAAGCAAGTTAGTTCGAAATATAGTGAATAAAATCTATATATAATTTTTTTTTTTTTAAAAAAAAAAAAAGGTTTTAGAAGTAATTTTCGTTTTTTTTTTTTTTTTTGGTTCTTTCTTAATATTTGTAATATGTTTTAGTTTATTAACTTGATTTGTTTAAGAGGATGGAGTCTGTTTGATAGAGAATCTTGTGATTTGAATCTTCAACTTTGTTAATCGATTTTTTTTTTTTTCGTGTTTTGTGTTTGTTTGTTTTTTTTTTTTTTTTTTTTTGGTTATTTGAAAACTTAAAAATAAAACAATAATTTTAAAATCTTGAGATCAATACCCAAGAGAAATCATCAATACATTGATAACAAATAAATAAACAATGTCATTAGAGAATGATTTGAAATTGGAAATCAAACAGAATAAAGAATATATAAACAATCTCTTAGAACAGAATGAACACCTGAACAACATGCTTGAAAGTCTTAAGAAAAGACAAGCCAAGGATGAACTTATAATTCCTTCATTAAGGGCCAAGATGAAGAAATATTATGATTTATATCATGGTCAGTTGGAAACCATGAAGCAGATGGAAGAAGAAAATAAACATTATAGGGAAGAGGTGTGGAATATGAGAGAAGAGGTTAAGCAAATGGAAGTAGAAATATCCACATTGAGAAACAAGGACAATGATGATAAGACAGAGCCATTGGTTCAAGAAAACAATGTTTTGATATTCAAAATAGATGCATTGAACAAGAAAATTGAACAACTAGAAGAAGAAGTTAAGAATGAAAGACAATTCAAGGAAAGAGATAACCCCCACCGTCGAGTTTCTTCTGTAACAAATTGTAACAGTACATTTTTGAAAGATAACAATCATTCTGATAATGAATTCAATGACACAAACTTGTTGTTGAAGCAAGCTGATGATATCATAAGGGGGCCGATGGAGAAGGAGGAGGAGAAGGATTTGATAGATGATTTAGAAAGAGTTTTAAGAACATATCAAAGAAAGTTTGATGAGGAGGATGCAAAGAAGAAGAAAATTGATCAGACTTTTAAGTTATTTGAAAGGATTAAAGAACGTATGATGAACAAGGAGGAGACTCCCAAGAAAGATACTGTTGAAACCCCCATAAAACTTAATAATCTTGAAAGGAAAATTGAAAGCATCAGTGAAACATTGGCAAGGCTGGTGGAGAAGAAGGAGACAAAGTCCAAAAAGCCATACATGGCGAGCACCATCAAGAGGTACCCAAAGTTAGACTTGGATGATGTATCAGTGAATGAATCTCAAATGGATGTGTTGGGCCAAAGAAGAAGTTCTGAAATTGAGCAAACACAAGTGAAACAAAACATCATGGATAACATAGAGCGCAATGTAAGCAATGCAACATCACGGACATTGAACAGTGAGAGAAATGGACTGGACAACATGGATACATTGAACAAGATATGTGCTGAGTTTGAAGGGCGTGAAGTGAACATTGATGAGATTGTTGATAACCATTGATGAAACGGATATATAAGAGAATTATTAAAAGTAAATCCAAACCCTACGAAAGGGGAAAAAAAAAAAAAACAAAAATGATCATTCTTTCTTCTTTTTCTTCTTGTCTCTGCACGTGTTTAACCAGATTAGGTAATTTTTTTTTTTCTTCTGTTACTTGAAAGAAAACATGAAGAGATATATCATCACTATATTATTTTATTCTTTAAAGACAAAAAAAAAAAAGGAAGGAAGATTCTAATGAAGACCCCATATATTTCTTATTACTTTAATAATTATAAGCAATGAACAATGATATATTTGATGAACTACTTTTGTTGTCACCTGAACAAGTGAGTTACAACAAGGGGTATGAAGAAGGAGTATCCATATCCAACAAGAGGAATGTTCAAGAAGGACGAGAGTATGGTGTGATGATCGGGTATCAAAGTTTTCTGATTGTGGGGCAGATACACTCCATAGTTGAGAGTTTATTGGAAACAGACACATTGTTGAATGCAGGCATGAGAAGAAGTTGTGAGGAAATAAGAGGATTACTGAACCAGATCGAATCATGTGATAATGAGGAGGAAAAGGTGCAAAGAAATGTGGAAATCATGCACAAGATTAAAAACAAACTCAAGCTTGTGATGATCATGTTGACAAAGTATGAGAAATCATCATTGACATATGAACAAATAGAAACAATTTATAATCAAGTAGGAAATGGATTAATACCCACAAGTAAAGTACAAGATGAAAAGGTGAGTATTGAAGCTGAATGGTGATATTTATTCTTATAAATAATCTTATATATAGGACATAAATGTGAATTGTGTATCATATAAGTTGTTGTTGTTTTTTTTTTTTCAAATACCCCCCATTGAAAGGTGGAGAGTTCTTGTACACTATGTTCCTTAAGAATATTGTATATAATTCTGTTGATCACCTCACCCCTTAAAGAATTTCTCAATAACACAAAGCTAACATTTCGGATATAAGCCCATACTAAAATTCTTGGTGGGGTAAAAAGAAAAAAAAAGTGTACACCAAAAAAAAAAAAAAAAAAATTTTATGGGGGGGTTTTTTTTTTTTTATAACCGATGTATTTCCTCGTTTATAAAAACATTAACAATCTCTCATATACGCTTTGAACTGTCTTTAATGATATTTTAGTCCACTCTATATACAAATCACTAAATGAAGAGGGAAAAAAAAAAATTTTTTTTCTCTCTCTCTCTGTCTTTAGCATTTCTTTTTTTTTTTTTTGAAAAAAAAAAAAAAAACATCTTGTAAATGAACGATAATCCCTTATTTGATATCTATAAATCTTTTCATTAATTTTTTATTCAAAATATAATTAATATAGTTATATCGGTTTGAATACAATTAAACTATTCGTTTCTAATTAATTTATTTAATCTCATTATATATATAAAATGAAAAAAAAAAAAACAGGAATCAATATTATTTATTTATAATATTTCAATAATAATAATAAAAAAAAAGAAAGAAAAACAATAATAATAGAATTTATAGTATAAACAACCAAATACAAATATTTATTATGTCAGTTGAAACTATCATTTCTTCAGATACTTTTGTATCTCATAATTCTATTGAAAAAACTCTAGAAAGTGCTACAAATTACTTCCAAAACATCTCTATATGGAAGACTATTCTCACATTAATAGTCATTGTTTTAGTTTATGACCAAGTTTCTTATCAACAAAAGAAGGGTTCCATTGCAGGTCCTAAATACAAAGTCTGGCCTATCATTGGTCCATTCTTAGAATCATTGGATCCTAAATTTGAAGAATACAAGGCCAAGTGGGACTCTGGTGAACTTTCTTGTGTTTCCATCTTCCACAAGTTTGTTGTTATAGCCTCCTCTAGAGACCTATCAAGAAAAATTTTCCAATCTTCAAAGTTTGTTAAGCCTTGTGTTGTTGATGTTGCTGTCAAGATTTTAAGACCTTCCAACTGGGTCTTCTTGGATGGTAAGGACCACACAGACTACAGAAGATCCCTAAATGGACTGTTCACTCAACAAGCTCTTTCTCAATACTTACCATCTCAAGAAATAGTCATGGACAAGTACATTGATCACTTTATCAACTTTTCAAAGAAAAATGATTACAAGCCTCAAGTCTTCTTCCATGAAATGAGAGAAATCATGTGTGCTTTGTCCTTGAAGGCCTTCTGTGGTAACTACATCACTGAAGACCAAATCAGAAAGGTTGCTGATGATTACTATTTGGTCACTGCTGCTTTAGAACTTGTCAACTTCCCTATCATCATCCCTTACACCAAGACTTGGTATGGTAAGAGAGTTGCTGATATGACCATGAAGATCTTTGAAGGTTGTGCTCAAATGGCCAAAGATCACATTGCTGCTGGTGGTGAATCCATTTGTGTTTTGGATGCTTGGTGTAAGTTGATCCATGATTCCAAGAACTCTGATTCAGAAGATGCAAAGCTTTATCACAGAGAGTTTAGCAACAAGGAAATGTCAGAGGCCATCTTCACATTCTTGTTTGCTTCTCAAGATGCTTCCTCCTCCTTGGCTTGTTGGTTGTTCCAAATTGTTGCTGATAGACCAGATGTCTTGGCAAAGGTTAGAGAGGAACAATTAACAGTTAGAGACAACGATCCTAATAAGAGATTATCCTTAGACATGATTGATAAGATGCACTACACCAACATGGTTGTTAAGGAAACCTTGAGATACAGACCTCCTGTCATCATGGTTCCTTATGTTGTCAAGCAAGACTTCCCGGTCACCCCTAAATATACAGCTCCAAAGGGCTCCATGTTGATTCCTACATTGTACCCTGCCTTACATGACCCTGAAGTTTATGAACAACCTGATGAATTTATTCCTGAAAGATGGGTTGAAGGCTCAAAGGCTAGTGAAGGTAAAAAGAACTGGTTGGTCTTTGGTACTGGTCCTCATGTTTGTTTGGGTCAAAAATACGTCTTGATGACCTTTGCTGGTTTGTTAGGTAAGTTTGCATTGAACACTAATTGGAAACATGAAGTTACTCCTTTAAGTGAATCCATCAAAGTCTTTGCTACCATTTTCCCTAAGGATGACTTATTATTGAGCTTTGAAAGAAGAGATCCATTGACTGGTGAAACCATTGCTTAATTAAATACATCAAAGTATATATCATATTTAACATTAAAAAAAAAAAAAAAGAAAAAAACACACAACTAAATAAACTATGATAGATTCATAAGCTTTAACAATAGAAAAATATATGGATTCAAATTTAAATACATAGTTTTTGTTTTGTTTTTTCTCCCCCTTTAACTTCATCTAAAAAACAACTTTTTTACCTTGGAATTTAACATTCTTGGCTTTTTCTTCTTGTATTCTCTTAGCTTCCCAAGAAGGATGGAACTCTTTACTAGCATATTCCTTGGCCTTTTCCATCTTGGCACGTTGTTTATCCTTGTATTCCTGTTCCCTTACAAGTCTCTTAAACACTCTTTCTTCATATGCCTTTTGTCTTTCCAACTTATTAGCAGTTTCCTCCTGGATTTTCTTTTGGACATGATTGGCTGATCTTCCATATTTCTTTTCCCATATCAAACGTCTTTCTCTTTGTCCCCTTCTATTTTTCTTTTTCTTTTCAGGTTTTTCACTTTGTATTTCTCTTTCAAGTTCCTCTTCTGATTCAGCATCATATGTGTCTATAAACCCATGTTCAAGTTCCGGTAAATTGCTTCTTTTAGTGGTGTAGTCTTCTTCCTCATCATCGTCTGAATGTCCAATCATGTCATCATAATGAGCATAATCATTGTTAGGATCAGATTCCTTATATTCATCAAGTTCTCCGTTATCTTCCTCTTGATTTTTTTTCTCAGATGAATCTGTTCTTTCAACTTTCTTAGATCCTCTATTGATATTCAAAAATACATCCATCCCATCTTCAAATTCAGACATGACCAACTTCAAGGATTTATCCTGATACAGCTTTGAGATAAGTTTGTTGTGTTCTTTACTAACTTTGGAAACATCATCCAACTTCTTGACCTTCAAGTTCTTTTCCAATTCATGGATCATATCCTGTTCTGTGATCCAATCTTCATAGTTCTTGAAAGGATTGGCTATAGCATTTTCATCCATTTCAGTGAGATCTTGTCCGTGTTCAGCTGTGTATTTTTTGAACTTCTTTTTCAATGACTTTAAGAATCTATTCAGCACTAATTGCTTCAAAACAACTTTATCTTCATCATTAACTTTATCGTTGTTCATATTATCGATTTTACTATCGAACTTCAAACATAATCTATAAAGTTTCTTGCTTAAGATTTCCCTCTTCAGACTTGTTAGTTCTTCAAATAAGCTATCCAGGGTAACATTCTTTAACTTCTTTTTATTTTTTTGACTGTTTTTGGAGTTTTTGTTTGCATTTTTAATAAGCTTTGTAGTATGAAATCTTGGATTGAAATAACGTAATGAGAAGTTCAATTTATGATATTGAAACTCCTTGTTATCCAATTGAAACAGTAGATTTTCTTTAGGCATAAATAATAATATATAATTGAACTTTGGTTGGCCTATAATTATATTATTGATGTCGCAATCTTATTATTAATTGATTTCTAATTTTCAAGAAAAAAAGTGAAGATGAATGCTTGAAAATCATAGAGAAATTATTCAATGGAGCTACGAAAAAAAAAAAGGAAAAAAAAAAAAGAAATTTTCCTCAAACAACATACCCTTGTTGTTTTTTTCCTATTTTGGAAGTCTAACATTTAAAATGAATTAGAATGAATTTATACAAATTCACAAGAATATTTAAAATACAAATAGATATCTTTATATTATTTAAATCAAAAGCACACAGGGGTAAGTTACAAGGTTATTAAGTTTACAAGTAAACAGTTTAAGAGAATATTTGTTTTTTTTAATGGACAAAATGAATTTAAATCAGACTGACATGCAAATCGTTTTTTTTTTAATAGCTTTATCATGTAAAACAAGAAATCACAATTTAAAAATGGTGACTTCTTTAACATTATCTACAAATGTATTAACATCATCTTAAATTCATTTTTTTATTTTTTTGATAATGAAAGAAGTAGATCTTAATAAAAACAAAACATACTTCTGTGACTTTTAGAAAAGAATCAATAAGAAGTCTAGAAGAACAACATTTAAATTAATTACCATTTTTTTTAATATTAGTTTTGGTAGATTTCAATAGACATTTTGTATTAATTTAATCAGTAAATAAATGTTTGCCCTGTCACAGGCAGTTATCATCAAATAGTGACTTTTTAAACAGAAAAGTCATTGTAAGTTGACCGTCGTGATAAAATGATTCATCATTAATAAATAATTAATACACTATTGATTTACACCAAAAATTTAAAATAATAAGATAATTTATTTAAATGTCATTCTTTTAGTTTCTTTAAAGAATCAACAGGGACTTAATCATAGGAAAAATAAAAAAATGTTCATTATATTTTTTCAATGATTAGGATAACATAATTGATTTAATAGAAATATCAGCGGTATCAGCCTTAAACCTTCTCGATCACTTCAAAAGATCAGACATATGCTTGTCTATTTGAGTGTTGTTATCATCGTGTACCAATAATATCAATAATAAACCAATATGTTATCCACAAAGAAATTTATAAAACACATTCATATCCTTATAGAGGAAATCTCTTGTTGTATTGGATAACTACAAGAACACAAATAGTTAAACCAATTTGTTTATACTCTTTCCTAAGAGTTATTTCATCAAAGAACAGAAAAATACAAATATCAATCAATAAACAATTTATTTTCAGTCATAAATTTTTTTTCTCAATTTTATTATTATTTATAAAGAAAATAACAGTTTCAGTTAGGCATGAATGGTATAATTTTAAAAAAACGTGTCTTCAAAGTTAAAAACAACTCAGACTCGTCATCTATTTTTTAATTTCATCATCTAAATTATTCTTCTTTATAGCAAACATTAAAAAAAAAATCAAATATCTTATGAATTTATTATCAATATCACTTCTCTAATGGCATTTTCCAATCTTGAAAAACAAATTGGTTTAACTAATTGAACTTGTAGAACAATCATGAACATAAATATTAATGATTAAAAAATTGAAATTATTTATGAGGTCAGTCAATGGTAGAGTTTCTGAGGCTCTACCGATAAAAGCGTTGTCACTCATGAATATTTTTTTATGTGATTAAAAAAATCAGTGCCCAGTGCTTACAATTCCTCATCCCAAAAATAATTTCATCAATAAAATTTTATGTTATTAAAAAAAAAACCCTCCATCTAAATCTTCTTTGATTGGAGTATGTGTTTTGTGAAATAAAAAAATATGTTTTCAACTGAAAATATAATTCAAAACACATTCTCTATACAAAGAGAAATAAACATTATGATTGGAAAGTGGTAAAAAAATATATTATAAAGATCAGAAGTAGTTAAAAAAGATTATCATTCAAATGCAATTGCTCAGCAGGTAATTCCAGCTTGTCTTTTTTTCTTATCATCATACTTAATATTTTTTTTAAGAAAATGTACAATATCATTCAAATAAAATAAACAGAAAAGTTTGATATATACATGAAATGATTATTGAAGTACATTTATTAACTGAAATTAAATATTAAAATAATTACTCCTGTAATTAATTGTTATCTTTATTTATTCATTATAGTTTTATGTTATTTTATGAGAATAAAATCAGATTAATTAATATAGTTTCTAATCACAAACATTTCAGAAACTCTAGTTTGAATATTTTTATATTTAAATCATCATATTCAATAATAAATATAAAGAAATATTTAATATTTAATTACAGTCAATTATGTATCAATATATCATTTTCATAATAATAAAAACAACTCTTCTTTTTTTTTGAACATATTGTACATTCAGGATTCTTTGATCAAAGAATTGGTTATTTCTGTATCATTTACTTTCATATTTATTTATTTGAAAATTACATAAACTATTCGTAAAAAAAAATGGGAAATTTCTCATATTGTTATTTTTTCTTGATGAATTCTCTTTATATAGTTTCACCAAGACGTAACAAAATTTCAACAAGCAAAAAAAAAAAAAAAATTTTCTGTTTCAATTTTTTGATAATACTCCCAAAAAGGTAATTAATGCGTTTAATGTCAATTCAATATTTTTCCTAAAATAGAAATGTTTATTTTGAAACAAAAAAAAAGAAAAGAGAGTTCTTTAATAATTTTATAAATACATAAAACCAAATCAAAGCGTAATCTAATACAACATAATGACATATACACATTGAATTAAGCATAATTTTGGTATGCTTTACTTATAACAAAATTATATGTACCTCAATAATGTTTTCAATTTATAAATTAATTATTTAATTAAAAATATATATATTTTTTTTTTATTTTTTGTTAAATTATGGCTTTGTATTTTAATTATATGTAAACTTTTTAAGTTTATCACGTGCATATATGTCAACAAAGTAATACATGGCCAAATATTTGTTATAGGGAAGTGGCTTCTCAGTAGTATTTTTTTTTTTGTGGCTTATCAAATTACATTCATAGTTTTTCTATAATCTAATATATACTACAAAAATATATAATGACATTAAGAATCCCATAGAATATAAATATAACAATCAAGAACGAATTACCTTATAAATCTGCATGGAAAATCAGTTTATTAACTTAGGGTCACCAATTAACGAGTTGTTTCCCCCACTTCCCAATTATGAAACTCTTTATGAAGGTGGATTCACTTGGCACATAAACAATTGGGCAAGTTTAGAACAAAGTGCTAAAGACTTAGCCAGCAAAAAAATAGAATCACCTACCTTCAACATTCATAGTGATCTTGATAAAGATTTTGATTGGAAATTGTTGTTGTATCCATTAGGCAACAACAATCCTAAATGTGTAGCTGTATACTTGAACCCTACACCAAAAGACAAAGAACTTAAAAATTGGAGTTGTTGTGTACAATTCTCCATTTTTTTTTCTAGACCTAATCAAGATTCTGTTCATGTTGGTAAAGTTTCTTATTATAGATTTTCTGAAGTTGATATTGATTGGGGGTTTTCAGACATGATAGAGATAGAAAAATTAAAAACTAGATACAAAGAACTGAAAGATACAGTACCCACAGGTCTGCTTTTAAACAACAACAACTTGAACATATCTTGTTACATAAGAGTTATTAAGGATGAAACAGGCGTGACTTGGCATACTTTCAAAAATTATGACAGCAAGAAGATTACCAATTATATTGGATTTCGTAATCAAGGTGCCACTTGTTACTTGAACTCCTTGCTGCAAACTTATTTCATATTAAGCAAGTTCAGAGAAATGGTTTATAAGATAGATACTTTTGATAACTCGGATCCTACTAAAAATGTAGGCTTGGCATTGCAGAGATTGTTTTATAACTTACAAACATCTGAAACTGCCTTGAACACTATTGAACTTACAAAATCATTTGGATGGAATTCCACTGACAGCTTCATACAAAACGACATTCAAGAGCTGAATAGACTATTGCTAGACAAACTAGAGGACTCCATGGATCTGCGGTCGTTGTTTGTTGGAGAAATGAAAAGCTATATCAGATGCTTGAATGTTGAATATGAATCCTCAAAGCTTGAAGAGTTTTGGGACATTCAATTGAATGTCAAAAACATGACAAACATTCAACAATCTTTTGACTATTATGTACAAACGGAGATTTTGGAAGGTGAGAATGCTTATTCAACTGATGATTACGGATTGCAAGATGCCAAGAAGGGGGTTATTTTCACGAAGCTCCCAAATATATTGTTTATACAGTTGAATAGATTTGAATACAATTACAACTTGGATAAGTTAGCCAAAATCAATGATAGATATGAATTCTTTGATACCTTGAATCTTTCAAAGTACATGGAAAAGGCTAATGGTGATGAAATATACGAACTTCATGGGGTATTGGTTCACAGCGGAGCAATTGATACTGGCCATTACTATGCAATCTTGAAACCCAAAGATGAATGGATGTGCTTTGACGATGATCGTGTTTGGAGAGTAAGAAAGGATGAGGTCTTTGAAAATAATTACGGATGTGAAAGAAAATCTGATGGTGTCTTAAAAATGATGGGGAAACCAAGCCTTCAAAGATACTTGATGAGAAGACAGACCAATGCGTACATGTTGGTGTATATCAAAAGAGACAAAAAAGATGAGATTTTGAAAGAGACTGATATAAACGAGGTTCCTGAACATGTGCGAAATCAACTAACTAAGGAAAAAGAAATTGAACTTGAACAGCAAGCTATTTTGAATGAACTCAAAACAACCTTCAAGTTGAAAGTTGTTAATGCTAATAATCTTTCCGGATATAGAGGATTTGATTTATTTGCGAATCCTGATTCTAAGCTATATCATCCAGACTTTAATAACACAGATCACATCAAAGAGGTGAAAGTATCCAGGAATATTCAAATTGGTGAATTGCAAGATATGGAAATGTTCAAGAACAAAAATATATGGTTGATGGGCTATTCAAAATCACAAGCATTAAGACTTTACAAAAAAATGGATACTGGATATTTGAGAGATTATATTAGCAACTTGTTGACATGCTACATATTGGTAGAGGATGTTTTAATACCATCTACAAAAGATGAGAATGATACTTTCTTGTTGTTTGTGAAGATCTTTGGCACGACAGAGGAGGATGATCAAATCATACCATTAAAGGTGAATCCATTCACAAGAATCAATGAAATATATGAACAAATAGCAAGGAAAAATTCCGAAGTTGAACCTATATGCTATGAAGAAATTGGACCTAATGATGTTGAAAGAATATCTATAGACTCCATGTTACTAGAAAATGAAGTGTCCAATGGTGACATAATTAGTTTTGGGACTAAGGTGATTGAGATTTATAAAGACATTAGATTTCGTGTGAAATTGTTTTTTGATGTTTATGATGATGAATTGAAGGATAAGGATTATTTAGATTTAAAGAGAATGGATGAATTGAAAAAAAACACCCATAGCACTATTAGTATTTGGACCAATGGGAACGATACATATGAAGACATGGCTAAAAAATTGGGAGAAAAGGTAGGAATTGAATCCCAGTATTTAAGGATCTGTGCTGCTTATGAGAACAAGCACATATTTCTAAAGACAAAGACCCAACTTAAGAAGTATTTGATGAAAAACTATACCTTTGATAGTGTGCCCAACTTCAAGTTTCAAGTATTGAATGTTTCATTGGCCAGCTTTGAAAACAAACGGAAGGTGAAAGTGAAGTTGTTCAACAACAACAATTATCTTAACCATAAAGTGATTGAAATACCCATGCTGAAGAGTGAAACTGTGAAGACCTTGAGAGATGTATTGGAAAGGAAGATGAAAGATTTTTCCACCAGTAAGGATGAGGAACCCGGTGTAATGACCTTGTGGACTAATAACAGCCATTTCAGGTTCACTGGCATATTAACAGATGATGTGTTCATAGATGAGATAGGAAGCAATGACATTGTTTGTGCTAGGAAGCTAGAAATAAATGAGTCGTTAAAGTCAATAATTGTATTGCAGTGTACAAAGTCGGTGAATAATACACATGGTGTGTCCTTTGTGTTTCAATTAAAGCCCAATGAAAACTTCATTGATGCTTTGGACAGGTTGAACACATTGTTTGGGCTGAGTAAAAAAGAGTTTAGTAAAATAAGATTGTCAAGTTTCTCTCATAAGGACAGTCACACCATTAACATATCTAACATGAGCAACACTGATTTGAGCAAGCTGTATCCCTATGATATTTACGATTCATCTGATGTATTATTTTTGGATCATCCTGATAGATTCAAGCCTGGATATAACAGACAAATGTCAATTAAATAATAATAACAAAAAAAACTATCAAAGATACATATGTATTTAGTTTATATATGATTTTCTAATTCTGATTTTTTTTTGTCGTTTTTTAATCTTTCATACTCCATTTGTCTTAATGTTGTACTACTGAGTTTTTCCTCCCCACCGAGAATATCAACAACAAAAATGTCCAATGCACTTAGACCTTTTTCTGTTCTTACTTTATTGACTGTATCTCCACCTGCCTGTGTTTCCTTTGACACGATCAATGCCTGTATGTTTGGTTCATAACCTGTTGGTCCGCAAACATCCTTTATAGGGAGGATGTCTATGGTCAGAGAGGAGTCGATCTTGTTGGTGAACTCCAAGACGTGTTTTTTCCTTGTGTCAAATGTTTGCAGCTGACTCTTGAACTTCTTGTTGACCAAAAGTTGCTCAGCAGTGAGACCAATGATGAGTTTGGATTTGGTTAGGAAGGCAGAAATACATAGGAGGATCTTATGTCCGTCATGGATATGGTCAAAGGTGCCGCCAACAGCGGATATGTCAAAACACTTAGCTTGATAATGCTTTGTTGATGAGGAGATCTCTTTTTGATAGTTGATGGTACCTGAAAGAAGAGTTTCCCTGTAAGGTGTGTGTGGTAATGATGATGAGGTCATTTCAGATAAGAATATATTGGAGTATGTATTTTTCAAAAGGGTAGCTAAGTCAAAGTAAGCATGTTTGTAAAAGACGTTGATACTTACTGTATAATCGCACTTTTCTCTTAATGAAGTGTACAGTTTGTTTAATTTGTAATCCAGCTCAAAGGGATCATTAATGAAATAATTCAAAAAAACATCAATGATTGCAATGTTGCTATATGTGGCACTGTCTCGTAAAACACCATCGTTGTCAACAAAGGAGCCAAGGTTTAAATCACTGTTATCAATTACAATTAAAATGGATGTCATAAAGAATATTATATTGGATTTAGACTATCTAGGTTTATTTGGTTATGAAAAAAATTTATATATTATGAAATGATAAGCTTAAAAGTGATTTCCTTGTACATGATACTTCTTTTTTTTTTTTTCTTAGAAAAAGAGTTGGTAGCGGTAAACAAAAAAACATATGAAGATTAATATGGACCAAAATTAACCTACTTGAATCATTCATTACTTCATTAAGATATATAAAACAAGAGACCAACCAAAGTAACAAAGATAAATATTTTGATACATATTTGAATGTCTGATTATAAAACTAATTTGGAAGCCTTCAAGTTTATTGATGACAAATTGTATCTCAAAAATGAAAGGAGCTTTTCTGAAAGCGATGATATACAAGAAAGTGAAAAGATAGATATTAAAAGTATACAAAGTTTTGTTAGCCTATTTAATAAACAAACCAATGAAGCTGTTATAGAATCAATTATTAAATATCTATTCAAGCAGATATTTACTGATTTTAATAAGTTTTCCAATTGTAACCTCAACTGTATCATAATAACAGGACTTCTTATTCGAGCCAATTATTTAAATGATATATTGATTTTAGAATATTTACAAGGATTATTAAGAGCTAAACAGCTTCACAAAATCAAAGTGCTGTTTCATTTATTACAAGAAAGAGTTGATGATGATGAGATAATAATGACTGATATCAAGGAAAATATCCTAGAAATCATGAAGAGAAGAAACATTGAGCTTCCTATATACCCTGAAACATTTGAATGGACAATTATCTTCAATCTTGCTGAGGAAATCAACAAACATGTTCATGCGTTTTCATTTACCAAAGATGATCTGGATACTCTTCAAACGGAATTTGAAGAGAGTCCAGAAGAGACCACACATGAAACTGTCAATGTACTTGATGATCATTATGAACAACAAGAAAAATCCAAACTTAACAAACACATATACCAAGTGATAAAGAGCTCTGGTACTAGTGATGAAGTTGTACATAAACTATTAAGCCATGATGGGAATGATAGTGAGTCAATAATATCAGCAATCTTGTTGATGTGTAGTAAAGAAAAGCTTTATTCCAGAATATACGAAAACATATTGATGAAAATCTGTGAAGTTGGAAGTATTTGGGAAACATCATTAAACAAGATCTTTGAAGTCTTTTATATGACTGAAATAGAAGATGAGGAGATATATCCTGATATATCAAACATTAAACATTTAGGCCAGTTGTTTGCAAAGTTGCTTGCTAAGGATTCATTGGATTTCAAATCTTTGAAAATTGTGAAGCTTAATAGTAGAGACACTACAGAAAGAAAGAGAGTATTTTTAAAATACTTGTTCACTGAATTAGTCTCTGAAATGTCATTGAATAATGTCAAGAAAATCATGCTTCATAATAAAATATTGAAGCCATATTTTAAAAATACATTATTCCCAGATACCCCTAAAGATACAATATACAGTATTAATTTTTTTACAGCTATAGGATTAGGAGATTTAACAATAAAAATGCGAAAACAGATGAATGCTTTCAAAAAGTAAGGATAAATAATATCAAATTATTATCTATTTAAATTATCTTTATACAATATATTAGAAATTAAAATAAATATATAAATATAATTTTTAATTTTTTTTTTTTTTCAAAAAAAGAAAAAGAAAAAAAAAAAAATAGGTTTTAATTTTATATATATATATATATTTGTTTTGTGAAAAGAAATATACTAAGTGGATAACATTGCTTAATGAATGATACCGAAGTATTGTTCAATACCATAAGCACCTGGAGAGGCCCACTTGTGGTCAAAGGCAGAGAACAAGAAGACATCGTTACCACAAGTGTCTTGGATGGAAGTTAAAGCAGCGGATTGGGCGTCTTCAGAAGCAACGGCAGCACCGTAAGTTTCTCCAGAGTATGGCCAACCAGTTTCAGTGATCAAAACGTTCTTTTGACCGTCACAGGCGTACCAAACTCTTTGGATTTGTTCCAAAACCCAAGGACCAGCATCGGCAGCAGCAGTGTTGTAGTCGAAGTAGGCATGGGCATTGACGGCAATGTAGTCGGATAACTCACACAAACCTGGGTTGTTGATAACAGCAATGAAGGTGTCAACGGCAACAACATCACCGGTGTAACCAGCAGAGGTCAAGGCAGACTTGGCTTCTTGAACGTAACCGGCAACTTGGTCAACAGTGGCTTCACCATCGTTGACTAATTCATTACCAACAGAGATGGTGGTGAAGTCACTCCAGGAGGCACCGGTGGATGAAATGGCAGCAGAAATGGTGCTGACATCAGAGGAGATTTGGTCCATGTAGTACAAACCTTGGAAGATGGTTTGGGAAGAGGACTTAGCAGCCAAAACATTTTCAACTTGGTTACAATCAGTACCGTATAATCTGATGATTTCAAAGTCGGTAAGTTGAGCCAAGTCAGAAGCAACTTCAGAAGCAGTCTTACAATCACCGCTGTCAGTGTATGGAGAATAACTGATACCTTTAGCAGAGTAGGCAGTGGCTTGCTTGATTAAGGCTAAAGCAGATAAAACAGAAGTAACAGTAGAGAATTTCATTTTTTTTTTTTTTTTTAATTTATTTTGTTTTTTTTTTTTTTTTTTTGAAACTATTTAACTTGTTTATTTATTTTTTATTTTAAGGAATGAATAGTAGTTGGTTATAATATAATTCAAAGAAAGTAATAGAAATTAGTATTTAGATTAATATTAAATTATTGGATATATATTTAATTGTTTTTTGTTTATTAAAGGAGTGTAAAGGTTTCTGGTTTTTATTTATATTTTATCTTTGAAATTAATATTATTTCTTCTATTAATATATAATTAACTTATTAAGAATAAATATATATATATATATAAAAAAGGAAGTTAAGTAACTTCTAATCTAAAGAATAATAAACATTGTAGAACACTTTTAAGTTTAAATTTAAACCAGATAATTTACTCAAAAAAAAAAATATATATAAAAGGTATTCTATAAGAAAAAACAAACAACAAATAGAATTGAAAAAAATTTGACACTCTCTTCCCTTCAATATTGGATTTAAAAGAAAAAAAAAAGAAGAAAAAATTTTTTTTTTCTTCTTTTTTTTTTTATTGAGAGAGTAAAAAATGAAAGAAAAAATTTTTTCTTTTTTTTTTTTTCTTTTAGAAATTTTAATTTTGTCGTAGTGTTGTTTTGTTGTTGTTCCAAAAGTCAATTTTTTTTTTTTTTACTAATTGGAAAAAAAAAAATCAACCCACAACTTATTTCCCTAAAAGAAAAAAAAAAGAATATGTATATTTGTATCTCTTTTAAGTAATTTTAGCCCCAAATTATATGTATATATATATTTTTAAAGGAAAAAAGAAAAAAAAAACAAAGGACTTTATTAATTATTAAATTGATTGCTTACATTATTAGTTGTAATGTAATGTTAATGTTCTTAAAAAAAAAAAAAAAAAAAGTAATTAAGAATGATTAAAAAGACATAATGTAAAGAGTTATTTACTGAAGCTGTAATGGCTTCATAATCATTACATTAATAAACTTATAAATGTTTTATATGCTCTTTCCTTTTTTTTTTTTTTTAATCATTCACGGCTGAAATGGTTCCATACGGCTGAACTTTGTTCCAAAAAGAGATAGAAAAAAAAAAATAAATAAAATTTATATATTTATTACACCTGTAATCATAAATTTATATATATATATCTTAGATAATACCGCACAAGTATTGCAAATCCATCAGTTTTCCATAAACAGTATTATTCCCACTATAGTCACTCATAAAGTATACAGAATAATACAAATACATGTGTATTTTTTTTTTTTTTTTTTGCCATCCTTGTTATCATTCAAAGAAAAAAAAAAAAAAAAAAAAAGGAAGGAAATGAGAAAAAAAAAAAAAAACAAACAAACAACATATGTTTAATTAATCCAAAATAGGAAATTACCTTTTATAAATTCATTTGTAATATTTTTCATACACATTTTTTTTTTTGTGTAAGCTGTACAAATGTACTTTTTTTTTTTTTTTAAAGTATTTTTTGCCACATTGTTCTATTCAATCATATCATAATACTATAAACTCTCTCAAGATCTTTAACATGATATCTAAATGATAATATCAAGTAAAAAAGAAAAAAAAAAAAATGAATAAACCAAAAAATAAAATCAATACCAACGTTTAAATTCTTTTTTTTTTTTTACAAAAATAAGAAATATATATACAATCATTCATTCCAACAAATAAAAAATAAATATGGAAGACAAGAACCTTAATTCAAATGATGAATCATTTTTTGAAAATATAAAATTGGAATACCCTGCTTGGTTTAATGATTTAAATAAAGAACTTGATTACTCTTCTGATGAAGATTTTTATTACAACGATAATCATACAGGTAACTCTCCTGTATCTTTTGAAGATATATATACTATATTTGAGGAGCTACAAAGAAAATTTGGCTTTCAATGTGATAATATGAAAAATATGTACATACATTTGTTAACCCAATTGGATTCTAGAGCAAGTAGAATGTCCGCCAAAATGGCTTTAATCACATTACACGCAGACTACATTGGAGGGGACCATGCTAACTACAGAAAATGGTACTTTAGTTGCCAGCTTGATTTAGATGAAGAAGTTGGCTTCAATAACTTAAAGCTACATGGTAAGTCTCTTCAAAGAAATAAATCTAGAGCCAAAAAGAATAAACAAAAATTAAAAACCTATTGGGAAGTCTTAGATAACCAACAAAAATCTAGAAATGAAATTAATTCCACTGAATTTAAGAATATCAATTTTTTTCCTAGAAAAAGATCTGCTAATCCTGATTTTTTAGATAAAGATATTATAACATTAGATAAATCCATTACAACAAATATTTTGAAAAGTAGCAATGAAAGTCTCTCAAAAGATATTAATCAACAAATTACAAATGAATCAAATAAAAAGGAATCTTTTAAAAACATAGAACATAAAAGAAAAAAATATTGGAAGAAAAAGGGTAAAAGTTTGAAATATTGTTCATATTTATGGAAGCAAAAGATGAATAATCTATCTTATACCAATATGATTAGACAGATTGCGTTGTATTTATTATGTTGGGGAGAAGCCAACAATATTAGATTCACTCCCGAATGTCTTTGTTTCATATTCAAATGTTGCTTAGATTATGATCAATACACTTCAACATTAGAAATAACGTCATTAAATGAACAGGAAAAATTACTGTATCAAAACAAACATGAGTTCTATTATCTTGATGAAATAATTACACCAATTTATAATTTTTTACAACAAAGTGTTTATGATATTGATAAAAATGGCAATTTGCAAAGAAAACCTAAAGATCATAAAGATGTCATTGGATACGATGATGTCAATCAATTATTTTGGTATCCAGAAGGTATTGAAATGATTATATTGAATGATGGATCCAGATTAATAGACAAACCATTCAATCAAAGATTTCTTTTTTTAAATCAATGTAATTGGAAGAAAGTCTTTTACAAGACTTATTATGAAAAGAGATCTTGGTTCCATTGTTTAACTAACTTTAATAGATTTTGGATTGTTCATCTAACATCTTTTTGGTATTTCACAAGTTTGAATGCCCCCACGTTTTATACTGCTAACTATCATCAATTGTTGGATAATCCACCAACCATTCAAGCAACTTTAGCAGTAATGTCCTTATCAGGAACTTTAGCATGTATAATACAAATATTGGCCACCATATTTGAATTTTCTTATGTTCCAAGAAAGTGGCCAGGTGCTCAATATTTAAGTAAGAGACTCATTGGATTAATAGTATTACTCTTAATAAATTTTTGTCCATCAATGTTTGTGTTAACCAAATTCAAACTCAATGAGGTTAACAACTTTGCACAAGTTATTGCTATTGTGCAATTATTTGTTTCATTAATAACTTGTGTCTTCTTTTCAGTCAGACCATTGGGTGGTATGTTTAGTTCATATTTATCAAAGGGTAAATATAAAAGAAGATATGTGTCTTCAAAGACCTTTACAGCTTCATTTCCAACATTGAGTGGTAGATCAAGATGGTTTTCACATGGTTTGTGGATTTCCGTATTTACTTGTAAATTCATTGAATCATACTTCTTCTTAACTTTATCCTTAAAGGATCCTTTAAGAGTTCTTTCAATATTGAATATGTCAAGATGCAATGGAGACAGCATACTTCCAAAAGTAGTAGTATGTAATATACAACCAAAAATCACAATTGTATTATTGCTTTTAACCGATTTAATTTTATTCTTTTTAGATACATACTTATGGTACATTATTTGTAACTGTTTCTTTTCAATTGCATTATCTTTTTCATTAGGAACTTCTATACTAACTCCTTGGAAAAACATATATGTTAGATTACCAAGCAGAATTTATTCTAAGATTATTGCAACAAATCAAATGTCTGAAATATACAAAACCAAGTGGCTAGTTAGTCAAGTTTGGAATGCTCTAATTATATCATTCTTTAGAGAGCATTTATTAACAATTGAACATACAAAAAAGATGCTTTACACAGGTAAGGAAGATTGTTTAAAGGCACCAACTTTTTTCATAGCTGAAGATGATTCAACTTTTAAATCCACTGAATATTTTGTTAAGGACTCAGAAGCACAAAGAAGAATATCATTCTTTGCTCAATCTCTTTCCACACCCATCATAGAGCCTTTGCCTGTTGAATGCATGCAAACATTCACAGTGATAATTCCTCATTATTCAGAAAAAATTATGATGTCTTTGCCTGAATTAATAAAGCAAAAGGACTTTGATACTAAATTAACATTATTGGAGTATTTACAACAATTGTACAAGGAAGAATGGAAATGCTTTGTGAAGGACACAAAGGTATTGGCCAATGAATTAGGTTACTTACAAAACAATAAATCATCTATATCAGATTTAAATAGTCAAGAAGGAAAAGAAGAAATTATTCAAGATTCTAGATCATCCTTGTCAAATAATAGTGAAGAGAATAAAAATTTTGACTTGGCATTTGAAACTGTTGGATTTAATACTTCAAACCCCATATTTACCACGCGTACAAGAATATGGGCATCATTGAGGACACAAACTTTGTATAGAACCATATCAGGATTTCAAAATTATATTAGAGCATTAAAGATTCTTTATAGAGTGGAAAATCCTTTAATGATTGAAGTATTTGGTGAAGATAAGGATGGGTTGGAGTTGGAATTGGAATCCATGGCAAATAAAAAGTTTAAGATGGTTGTTGCCATGCAAAGATATGCTAAATTCAACAAGGATGAATTAGCAGATACAAATTTTTTATTGAAAGCTTACCCATACATGACAATTTCATACTTGGATGAAGAGATAGTTGATGATCCAAAAAATGATAAAGTTGTTAAAAATTACTATAGTTGTGCCATTGATGGGTTTTCAAAAATTGATGAAAATACCCATAAGAGAATTCCTAATTACAGAATTAAATTGAGTGGCAATCCAATATTGGGTGATGGTAAATCAGACAATCAAAATCATTCTATTATCTTTTATAGAGGAGAATACATTCAAGTAGTTGATGCAAATCAAGATAATTACATTGAGGAATGTTTAAAGATAAGATCTGTTTTGAATGAGTTTGAGGAAGTTGATATTGATTCAATAAACCCATACAAAGTTGATAATGATTACATGAAGGATGAATCAATTTTGAGTTCACAAAAACATTCTCCAGTGGCAATAATAGGTGCTAGAGAGTACATATTTTCTGAAAATATTGGTATTTTAGGAGATATTGCTGCAGGTAAGGAACAAACATTTGGTACCTTATTTGCAAGAACATTGGCTGAAATTGGAGGTAAATTACATTATGGTCATCCTGATTTTTTAAATGCCATTTTCATGACTACAAGAGGTGGTATATCTAAAGCACAAAAGGGATTGCATTTAAATGAGGACATTTATGCAGGTATTACAGCAACATGTAGAGGGGGTAGAATAAAGCATAGTGATTATTTCCAATGTGGGAAAGGGAGGGATTTAGGATTTGGATCCATTTTAAATTTCACCACAAAAATTGGGGCTGGTATGGGGGAACAATCATTATCAAGAGAGTATTATTATTTAGGAACACAAATGCCCATTGATAGGTTTTTGTCATTTTTTTATGCGCATCCAGGATTCCATTTGAACAATTTGTTCATTTCCTTGTCAGTACAATTATTCTTTTTGTTGTTGTTAAATATAGGATCAATGAATCATGAATTAATATCATGCCTTTACAACAAAGATGTCCCCATAACTGATATTCAATCTCCATTGGGATGTTATAATCTCCAGCCTGTTTTGAACTGGGTGACTATTTTTGTTTTGTCCATTTTCATAGTATTTTTCATAGCATTTTGCCCACTTTTAATTCAGGAGGTTTTAGAAAGAGGTATTTGGAAGGCATTTGCAAGATTTTTACATCACTTGATATCATTTTCACCCCTTTTTGAAGTATTTGTTTGTCAAATTTATTCAAATTCATTGATTTCGGACATCACATTTGGTAGTGCAAAGTACTTAGCCACTGGTAGAGGATTTGCCATAACAAGAATCAATTTCAGTGAGTTATACTTCAAGTTCACCACTTCATCAATATACACAGGATCAAAAATATTTTTGATGCTAACATTTGCAATATCAACTATGTGGCAACCTGCATTGTTGTGGTTCACAATAACATTGATGTCATTGACTATAGCACCATTTTTTTTCAATCCACATCAATTCATGATAGGTGAGTTCTTTTATGATTACATAACTGTCTTGAAATATTTCATAAATGGTAACAGTCATTTTGAAAGAAATTCTTGGGCAAATTACACCAAATTACAAAGAGTACGATATACTGGGTTGGATAAAAAGAGGTTGAATGATGAATCTGAAAAGCAAAACATAGATATTAATATCATAGGAACTAGAAACTTGTTATTATCTGAGATAATCGTTCCATTTGTAGTATGTATATTTACCATAAGCGCATACTTGTTCATAAATGGCCAAACAGGTGTTAAAGATGCAACCCCAACATCCAGTGCTTTAAGGTTGATTATTGTAACTTTTTTGCCTTTGATATTGAATTGCATTACTGTTGGTATGTTTGCTGGGGTATCCATGATTTTAGGACCCATAGCACATGTGTTCTCAAATAAGAGAGCCATAAGTGTTATTGGAGCATTGACGCATTTCTGTGGATGTTTTTATTACCTCTTGGACTTTGAATTGATATTTGTCTTGGAAGGATTGAACTTTTCAAGATCAATTTTACTATTGTTGGCGGTAATAAATATTCAGCAACTCTTACTTAGAGTTATAACGGTGTTTTTCCTAACAAAGGAGTTCAAATCCTCTCAGGCAAGTTTTTCTTGGTGGTCAGCAATCTGGATCAAACAAGGATTGGGGTGGAATATATTAACAGCACCATTTAGAGAGTACATTTGTAAATGCATGGAAAACACGTATTTTGCAGCTGATTTTTTCTTAACTCATGCTTTATTGTATTGTTTGGCGCCATTATGCTTTATCCCATTTGTAGATTCTTTCCATTCAATGATATTATTTTGGTTAAAACCTAATGAGTTATCACTTCGAAAAGTTTACTATGGAAACAAAGAAAAGAAAAAGAGAAGAGGTCAATCATTAAGAGGAGTTTTTATGTTTGCAATTATATTTATATTGATATCGGTATTCTTGGCTATTCCTTTAGGATTAAAATACATGAACTTAGTTGAAACTTTGATAGAGCCAAATGTAGATAATTTACCATTTGTGGGGAAGCTTGTGCAACCAATCAATCAAAACAACAACGATACTGGTCCAGCAGCTCCATCTACAATATTGAAGGCAACCCCAGATTACGAGGGATTTGCAACTGTGGCTTTTTGGTAATTATGGTTTTCATTTTTTTCAAGAACAAAAGAAGAGATTGATGGGTTTTATAACAGTTTATTTTGCTATTCCCGTAAATCTAAAAATAGAAATGGGTTGAAAATGTTGAGTATACAATTTCCCAAATAGGAAATATTAACATGTGATATAAACAAGAATTTGTCTGAGCCTTTTTTTTGTCCTTTTTTTTTTGTTTATAGTTGGAATGGATAAATATTTTGTCTGTTTAAGGTAATATAATTCATGAGAGTTTTTACAGCTATTATTATTATTTTTTTTTCCAGTTGAAATTAAAATTAACCTTTAATAATTTTCAAAAACAAAAAAAAAAAAAAAAAAAAAAAATTTGAAATATTTTTAGTTTGGTCGGAGTATATATTATAAATGTGTTTATATGTTTATATTTAAAAGGTTGTCTATTTTTAAATTTCTAAGTTTCAATTAATTTTTAAATATAAAGATCAAAAGTTATCATTTTTAAAAGTTCAATGTATATCGTTTATATATTATCAAATATTTTAAAATAAGAAGAAAAAAAAAACTTAATAAAGTTTTTAATTTCAATTAATATATAATAATATAACAATTGAATGAAATTATAAACCAATAAACAAATAATAAAGTAAAGAAAACATGTATTCATCTAAATTGATCTTTGCAGCTTTATTCACTGCCTTATTCAATGTTTTGGTAAATGCTTCTGATTTACCAGCCATTGAAATTAAAGGTAATAAGTTTTTCTTTTCCAACAATGGTTCTCAATTCTACATTAGAGGTGTTGCTTACCAAGCTGACAGTGCCAATGCCACTGATGATTCTTCCATCACTGATCCATTAGCTGATTATGACACCTGTTCTAGAGACATTCCATATTTACAAGACTTAAACACCAATGTTGTTAGAGTTTATGCTTTGAACGCCACTCAAGACCACAGTAAATGTATGCAAGCCTTAAATGATGCTGGTATATATTTAATTGCTGATTTATCCATTCCATCTGTTTCCATTAACAGAGACTCTCCATCTTGGGATGTTACCTTATTTGACAGATACAAAAAGGTTGTTGATGAATTCCACAACTACACCAATGTTTTAGGTTTCTTTGCTGGTAATGAAGTTTCCAATGAATGGAACAACACTGATGCCTC
This sequence comes from Hanseniaspora guilliermondii, assembly GCA_036287555.1. NCBI lineage: Eukaryota > Fungi > Ascomycota > Saccharomycetes > Saccharomycodales > Saccharomycodaceae > Hanseniaspora > Hanseniaspora guilliermondii. The sequence continues at coordinate 915,087 of CP143016.1, read as the reverse complement.
TGCCTTTGTTAAGGCTGCTATCAGAGACACCAAGGCCTACATCAAGGAGAAGAATTACAGAACCATTCCAGTTGGTTACTCTTCCAATGATGACTCCGTCACCAGATTAGACATGGCTGAATACTTTGCCTGTGGTGATTCCGATGAACATGCTGATTTCTATGGTATCAACATGTACGAATGGTGTGGTAAGTCCTCCTTCAAGGCATCTGGTTACCAACAAAGAACCGAAGAATTTGCTAACTACACTATTCCATTATTCATGTCTGAATATGGTTGTAATGAAGTCACACCAAGAGTCTTCACTGAAATTGGTGCCATTTTCTCTGATGAAATGACTGATGTTTGGTCTGGTGGTATTGTTTACATGTACTACCAAGAAGCCAACAACTACGGTTTAGTTTCTATCTCTGATGGTAAGGTCTCCACCATGGCTGATTACTCCTACTACTCCAGTGAAATCAATGCTGTTAGCCCAACCTCCACCAACTCTGCTTCTTACACTCCATCAGCCACTTCCATGACTTGTCCAACTGTCAAGTCCAACACCTGGTTAGCTGATGATGTTTTACCACCAACTCCTAACAAGGCTTTGTGTGAATGTGCTTATGACAGTTTGTCTTGTGTTGTCTCAACTGATGTTTCAGATGATGATTACGCTGACCTATACGAATACATTTGTTCTGAAGTTGATTGTTCTGGTATTTCTGCTAACGGTACCACTGGTAAGTACGGTGACTTATCTGCCTGTGATGCTGAAGTTAAGTTATCCTTCTTATTGGACTTATACTACAACTCCATTGGTGAAAGTTACGCTTGTGACTTCTCCGGTTCTGCTGTATTGAAGGATGCCACCACCCAAAAGGGTTGTTCTGCTGCTGTCTCCCAAATGGGTTCCTTAGCCACCAACAGTATAACTGCCACTGCCACTTACACTGGTGACTTCTCTTACGGTACTGCTACTGGTAACGCCAGCGGTGATGACTCCTCATCTGCTGCTTCAAGCACCACTGTTTCTACCAAGGCCAAGAGCTCCGGTAGCTCTTCTGCTAGCTCTTCATCATCTTCATCAGCTTCTTCTAAGTCTAAGAACATGGCTCCAGCTTCCGCTCCAAGTTCTTCCAAGATCTTAATCTCCTTATTAGCTACTGTCGGTGTTTTTGCTGGTATGAGTTTTGCTATGATCTAATTCATGAGGCAATCAATTATATGACATCAGTCTCAAGAAAAAGTAAAATAAAATAAATATAAAGTATCTATTTGATTATTTTAACCAGGCATTTTAAGAAGCATGTAAAATTATTTTGATCAAAAAAAAAAAAATTCTTTTAATGTAAAAATATCAAAAAAAAAAAATTTAGATACATTGAAAATTGGAAAAAAATACTTACTGCCAAAAATTTATATATATTAATTGAAAATTAAAAAAAAAAAACAGTAAACATATATCATATCAATTCCAAATTAAAACTATCAAAATATCAACATATCAAAAAAAAGTTCTTAGTACATCATATATCGTAAAAATGGTTCATTAGTTTTCTCCGTTTTAATTTTTTCCTTTTCACTTTAAAAGGCACATTTAGAAACTAAGACATCATGAATATTTCTTTCAATGCAGATGGATCACTAATGGCAGATCTTTTTGATCTAATGAACTTGGATCTGGCTGCATATCTGGTGCCCTTTAACTCAACAGGTTTAATATCCTCTATCTTCATATCATGTTCAATGACTTTGACTTTATGTTTTTTATCCTTTTTACTCTTCTTATCCTTTTTACTCTTTTTATCTTTCTTTTGTTTTTTACTACCTTCAACATCATCACTATCATGTCTTTTTCTTTTTGTCCCCTTCTTCTCTTTTCTTTCCTTCTTCTCTTTGATTTCCTTTTCCTTTTTAAGAATAGCAGCAAGTTCACTTTTCAAGACTTCACCTTTGACAAAATCCATTCCGTATTTACCTTTTATTCTTTCAGTTCTTACAGCATCCAATTGTGCATTTTGAGCCTCAATTTTCTTTCTCTTTTTCTTGTCTTTGGAACTTTCCTTATTGTTCATATTAAAGAGAATTTGTTGAAACATGTCCAAACCAAAGTTATCATCTCCCTCAACAACTTCCACTCTACCAGTTCTAGGATTGATCTTCTTGTTGAGTTGACTACTTCCAATAGTATATCCAATACCAAATTTATCATCTTTCACTTTGATTTTAATATTATGTCCAAACTCTTTACTGTTGATAATTGAGTCCATGATTTCCTCACTGGTTTTGGATTGAGTCTTCTTATCATACCCATGTTTCATTAACAACTTCAATCCAAAATTGGATTCCTGAAATGATTTTTGAGATTCATCCTTATTAACGTCGGTTGGATTGCTACCTGTAGCCAACCAATTAAGATTTCTAGGATCCCACCCAATTCTTTGTTTTTTTCTTTCTCCAGCTAGACCCATTATTTTTCTTATATATTGATGTATGCCTCTTTATATGTATTTCTTTTGATGGTAATTTGGATATATTATTATGGTTTTAATAAATTAACGTTTCTTTTTTTTTTCTTTTTCTGTAATCTTGTACATTTTGATCCAACTTGAAAACCAAAAGAAGAAAAGAAAAAAAAAAAAGAAAAAAAAAAATTACTAGTCGGATTTAAACATTCTGCTACCATGAGATGAATTACCAGATTGTTCCCGAACATTATCCCACAAGTCAGCTGACTCCATTACCTAATTGGGCGATGATGAAAATTTGAAAAATTCAAAAAAAAAAAAAAAAAATAAAAGTGGAAAAAAGAAAAGAAATTCATTGGTAATGGATATATATCATCACAATCAATCATCTTTAACTTGATTGTACATTGATTCAAAATAACAAATTGGTAAAATCATTAACCAAAATAAGACATTTATCTAATATATCAACAGTACAATGTCCGGAGAACAAAAAGACGAATTTTTCAAGCCTGTTGGTGAAATCGTTGAGGAAACTAACCAATCCTCTAACAACATCAAACAAGATCCTGAAAACCCTAATGTTCTGTACTACACAGAACCAAAGGAAGGTGAAAGCCCAGTAACTACAATTGAATCTTTATGTATGCAATGTCAAAATCCTCATGGAAAAACCAACTTACTGATGACAACCATTCCTCATTTCAAAAAGATCATTATCATGTCCTTTGAATGTGATAAGTGTGGTTTCAAAAACAATGAAATCCAAACTGGTAATGATTTAGAAGTCAAAGGTGTTGACTTCACATTGGATATCAGACACTTATTAGATAGTGACAACTCTGTCAAGGATTTGGCTGATTTTATGAATAGACAAATTGTCAAGTCTGCTTATGGTGTGGTATCATTTCAATTCATCCCATCAAGCTCCAATGATGAAGTTGTTCAATTCGAAATTCCTAAAGGAAAGGCTCAATTATCAACAACAGAAGGTTTGATGATGGATACCATTTTGGATTTACATGCTTTACAACACTTGAGAAAATACCAAAACATTGAAGCTTATGAAAAAATCGATGATTTGATCCATTGTGTATATGCCATGATTTCTAAAAACAATGACGGTAAACTTGAAGAAATTGTTGATGGTCAAGAACAAAAACTTCATGAAAGTATAGACTTCAATGAAGAAAAGGTAACTAAATATTCCGATTCCATTTCCGAAATTAAGGTTAACATCAAGGATCCATCTGGTAATTCTTTCTTGGAATACAAGCCATTTGAAGAAGGTTCCAACATCCACTATTCTAAAAAAGACTACTTTAGATCAGATGAAGATAACTTCCATTTAGGTTTAATCACTGAAGATCAACTAGCAGAAAAGAAGGTTTTGAATCAAGTTGTTGATAAGTATTTACCAATCTTGGATGATAAGAAAACCAAGACTGCCGCTGACGAAAAAATGGTTGACGAATTTGTCAATGACATTGAAACATTTGTTGCAACTTGTCCTTCCTGTTTAAGTGATGGATGTATAACAAACATGAAGCCATTGAACATCCCGCATTTCAAACAAGTACTTATCATGTCAACAAAGTGTGATTCATGTGGTTACAAATCCAATGAAGTTAAAACCGGTGGTGGTATCTCTCAATACGGTAAAAGAACCATTTTGACTATCACTGCCGAAACAATAGAAGAAGACTTGAAGAGAGATTTATTGAAATCAGAAACTTGTAAGCTTTTTATTCCACAAATTCATTTGGATATTCAAGAAGGTACATTGGGTGGTAGATTCACTACTTTAGAAGGTATCTTGAAACAAGTCCATGACGAATTATATGAAAGAGTTTTCCAAGAATCATATGACTCCATGGATGAGAACACTAAACAAAACTGGTTAAACTTCTTCAAGAACTTAACTGATGTTATGAACTGTAAGCTTCCAGAAGGTTGCGAAAAATTAGAAGTTATGTTGATTGATCCTTTAGCTAACTCTTACTTACAAAACATATATGCTCCAGATGAAGATCCAATGATTGAATATCAATCATTCAAGAGATCTAGAAGAGAAAATGAAGATTTAGGTATTTTGGAGTTATTGAAGCAAGAAGGATTAAGTGAAGGTGAAGAAGATGAAAGAGACGTAGATGAAGAATGAGTATATAAGTACATGTCACAATTTATAACTTGAGTTATTATTATTTTTTTTTTAAAATTAAGATTTAAATGTTATTTAGAAGAATTTGTTTACTTTATATAGATTATACAAAAAATGCTTCTTCATAGAATTGAAAGTTATGCAAAATAGCCCAATTTTTGGTATTTTCAACCAATCCAATTGGACCAGCTGCTAATACTAATACATCCTTATCCTCAGTATTCGTGCTGTTAGGTAAAAGATAATTTCCTTCTGGCCCAACACCTAAAGTTTTTAAATAAATGTTTTCAAGACAAGTACTATCATTAACGTTATTTCCATTACATTCTTTATCCTCATTGTAAATCCACAACAGTTCCTTGAAGCCTAGTGTGGGTCTACCAATATTAATTTTCAGTCCTTTAGGAATAAATATTTTATCAAGACTAGTTCTATTAGCCATCTGTTTCTTGCTACTATTCACTGATCCATAGGATTTACTGTTGTATTCATATGTATCAAACAAAACCCCATCTTTGTCTAGGTCCACCAATGCTGATGGTTGTCTAAAATTTTCACCAGTGAACATCTGTGATTTTTTTCGTTTTAAGTCTTCTTTACTTACTTTAGTGAAATCTATCTCATCAGTGCTATCTCCATAATTTCTATAGACTATTGATGATTTCAGGAATTCTTCAGATTCGTCATTGGCCTTAAATACATGAGGCATGTTAGTAGATTCTGAATATTCATTTAAATTCATAGACTGTGGATTACTTAACATGCTTTGTATAGGCAGTTCAGGACTATTTAGCTCAACAGTGCTTTGAATTAATGGATTAGTTTCTCTCTGATCATACCCTCCTTCTAAGTTTATACCACCAATGATTGAGTTTCTATCTATAATAATATTCTCATCTTCACTTGTAGTCTTTGTAATATATATCTCCAAGTTTTGATAGTTCTTTTTGATTAAATTTAAATCATGAAGATCTCGGGTGATCCAGTACATCTTGCATTTATAATTTTCATTATTTAATAGCTGTAAAATTGGCAATCCAAAAGTAATAGCTGATCCACCAGTGACAATGATAATTGTTTTATCTTTATTACCAAACAGTTTTTTGAATGGAGTTGAATATTTATATTTTGTTTCTTTGAAAAGATTGTTGTTGAAAAATGGTAATCTAGGCTCAAAACATCCACTTACATAGTAGCTGCCGCCTTGAACTAAAGGAAATCTTCCAGTTTTGATAATTAAGGTACAGTGGTCATCGGTGGGTAGTGATTCAATAGTATAAGGATGCTGTAAAGGAACAAAGAAGTTAAAAAAAATATTCTTAAAGAAGTTGTCATGCTTATTGTTTATTCTAATATGACAACCAGGAGATATAGGTTTCTTTGCTAATAAATTCATTGGGATCCTAACCTTTTTGAAAGTAGGTGATACATCCTCAATATCATCAAAGACAACTTCTCTTGTCAAGTAAATCCTGTAAAGTATTTGGAAGATCAAAATAGATATGTTTGCAATTGTATAATAGGTAGCTCTAGGTCTGGCATGGTATTGCAACATAATAACTGTCATCCAAGTCAATATATAATGAGAAATGTAAAATATTCTATAATCACTTCTCCTTATCTTGGATATAGATAACCATGCAATTACCAAAAACCCAAGCATACTAACTATTCCGTATACATTTGCCAATTTGGTCAGTTTCCACAGGACTTGAGTTTTATAGTATAAACAAGTGTATAAAATGGTATGTATCAAAGCTTGTAAAACTAAGAGTCTTCCCAACCACTTATGTATTGGTATTAGGTTCAAATATAGGACATTCGGAAGTGGTGATGGCCTCATGGTTAAGAACAGCAAAGGAACGTACAAAGACATGCAATTTCTTCCTAATCTCTTAGTAATTAAGACTAAATCTAAGGTATTTATGTAACTGAAAATAGAGTTATAGCATACACCAGCCAATACAATACATATCATAAAAATGCTGTTCAAATTGATAATTTTCCTTTTAGATTCATGTGCACTTCCCGTGTTAGTTCTGCTTGGTGTGTGAAGAGAATATGAAATAGATAGTTTGGGCAAATAAACATAAAATATTATGGCTATAAATACAAAACATAACAAATATCTAGCAGAGTCAATTCTGATCTTGTATGATGTTTCTCTATCAAGCTTATGATTAAAGTCTGGAAATTTCATTATTTAATATTGTAACTGGACGATAAGACATTTCTCTCTATCTGGGTAATTCAAAACAAATGAATATGATTGATATAAAAGCTAAATTGATAGATTAGTCTTGTCTATGTATTTATGTAATCGGGTTTACAGTTGTTATTGACGATAAAGAATTATAGATAACGATTAAATATGATTTGCACCCTAAAATGACCCTTCAAGGAGGTAGGAAAGGTTAAAAAAATTAATAAAAAAAATATTAAATCTAAGCTATAAACTGCGAAGAATAGATGATGGGAGTATGGCACTTTTTTTTTTGTAAAATTCTTAAATCCGTATTATGAATTTACCTTTGTTAGACATGCATTTCATTAAACTGTTCGTATAGGTTTTATTGAAAGATGATATCAACATAACCTGGAAAATATAAAATGGTATTACACTTTTCAACCTTATAGCTCTTATTGGATGTTTGCCATTTCTATTTTCTCTTAAATTAACTAAGGATATTAATTTTTGAATGATGTGTTAGAATAACATTAATTTAGGAATATCAGGCACACATTCTGTATTTCAAATCCGAAAAAAAAACGGCTGTTGCAATTTACTTTTTTCATTTTGGATTTTTTGTTACATTTTTTTTTTAAATTTGTTAAACACGTGCAGGTTTTAAATGCAAAACAAAAAATACATTCCAGCTTTAATTAATTAAATAATTTCCTCTTTTTGAAAGAAAGTCATCCAATACAGCATGTAACTGCTGCAGAATACCTTATTATAGTTAACTCGCTGTCATCAATCATAGTTTATAATAAATGCATCCATAAGAATTTTGCTATCTAGTTTGCATTAATATATTCAATATATCAATTGCTGTGATGTTATTCTTTTTAAGAGACTAGAATTATATATTCAACATTAGCAGATAATCATAAAATAACAGCTAACATATACTAATCTGCCGTTTTTTTCAGGTCTAAACAAACATTTAGGCAGAAAGTTTTTTGTTGGTTTAAGTAAAATTTCCCGCTATAGTATTTCACCGTATTATTTTTTTTATTTTTAATTTTTTTGTATTTGTTGTGTATATTACTGTATTAGGAAATATTTCTGAGTATATTAATTTTGATATTCTCACTAATTACCTAATTAGGAAATATATAATTCAAAGAAGAAAAAATAGAATATGAGTTTTCATAAAAAAAATATGTTGTAAACTCAAAATTTCCTTTTAGTTTTTCCCTATTATAGAGTTCATCTCTGATTTTAACCTTTAGCGGTAAACGTTAATTATCAAAGCTTTTGAAAATTGCTTGCTATTAGGCATTTTCATTCATACGTTTCTTGTATTTTTATTAGACAGAGGTTTTTTTTTCTACTTTAGACAGAACTTTGACGATGGGCAGGAAAAAAAAAACTTAATTAGGTAGAATTTCCTTTGAAACTTTTTTACTGTAATTGATTTTTCTTTTTTCAAAGTTTTTTCTTAGCAAAATGTTTTCTCTATATTTTTTTTATTTTCTTTTCTGCTAACAAAATTTCAAAAAAGTCACTATTTCAAATAAAAAAGAATCATTAATTAACTTTTTTTACAGCTTTTAAACACCAGAAACAGCACCAGTAAATTAATACAGAATGTCCTTACCAGCCACTTTCGATTTAACTCCTGAAGATGCCCAATTATTGTTAGCTGCCAAGGCTCACTTAGGTCATCCAAATGTCCAAGTATGTAAACTTTAAAATCATTATAAATGTCATGTTTAATAATAACATGGATTTCTAGATATGAACCTGTTAAATACTTATTATTCAAAGATCAGTGGAATGAAAGAAAGTTTCAACATTAGGTATAATGTCTTTAAATGAGAAAATATGAGCACCCAAGTGAATTATAAACAACAGAACAGTTATAATATTCCATTCAAAAAAAGTTTTCATTGTCAGAGGATTAGAGTTGATAGTTGATTTGCATGCACATTAATGACTTCCGTTAGTGATTTTTGACTGACAATTAGCATATCTTGATGAATTATTAGGTTTTTTCTGTCAGTATTTCTTTGTTATTTGGGTTTAGAATTTTTAGCAAAATGCTTTCAATTATGATCCTGTCTCAACAATGCAATTGAACGTAAAATAAATTATAAATTACAAAAACTTCAAGAGATATATTAATAGATTAAACTGTCCATGTTTATAGCAATTCACTTAAATTAATAGTATAGACAAAACTATATTTTGATGATTAATACCCTTGAAAAGACATGCGAGAATGGAAGAGTTGTTTGATTATTACATAATTGTTGTTCAATAAATATTAGAGTTATTTCAGAGCATGAAATTCATGTTTGTAATTTGAGATTGATAGTTTTTATCAAATATGAGCATTAAAAGGGAAGAAGAAATTAAGAAAACTCACTGATCATGGATATGCTATATTTATTTTTTTCAGTCTAGTACTAAATTAGTTTTTGGTTCGTCGTTTCTGGAAAAACTAAATCAATATTAAAATTTGTTGATTTTGAGCAGAGTGCCCTTATATCTACCAAGATGTTACAATAAGGGTTTGAAATCATATACATGGAATAATAGGTAAAACAGTTTATACCATTATCAGAAATCCAAAATTATTTGAAATCATAGACTTTTTGAATAAAAATTATGTTGAAATGCAAATAAAAAAATAACAAATTTACTAACAATTATTATATTATTTTTTCTACAAAAAATGTTAATATTTCCAAAATAGGTTCACCAAGAAGCTTACGTCCACTCTACCAGACCAGATGGTGTCAACGTCATCGATGCTGGTAAGACTTGGGAAAAGATTGTTTTAGCTGCCAGAATCATTGCTGCTATTCCAAACCCAGAAGATGTTGTTGCCATTTCTTCCAAGATCTACGGTCAAAGAGCTGTCTTAAAGTTCGCTGCCCACACTGGTGCTACCGCCATTGCTGGTAGATTCACCCCAGGTAACTTCACCAACTATATCACCAAGTCCTTCAAGGAACCAAGATTAATCATTGTTACCGACCCAAGATCTGATGCTCAAGCCATCAAGGAATCTTCTTACGTCAACATCCCAGTTATTGCTTTAACTGACTTAGACTCCCCAACTGAATACGTTGATGTTGCTATTCCATGTAACAACAGAGGTAAGAAATCCATTGGTTTAATCTGGTACTTATTAGCCAGAGAAGTCTTAAGATTAAGAGGTGCTTTAACTGACAGAACTGAAGCTTGGTCCATCATGCCAGATTTGTACTTCTACAGAGACCCAGAAGCCGAAACTGAAGAAGTTGTTGAAGAAGCTGAAACCGAAGAAGCTACTGAAGAAGTTTCTGCTGAAGCTGAAGCCGAAGTTGCTCCAGAAGCTTCCGAATGGGCTGCCACTGCTGAAGAAAGCTACTAAATGTCTTTTCAAGATTAAATAATATATTATCCTTTTTTTATTATATTATCATTTGAACATAGAAATTAAAAGATAGAAGAGAAAAAAGAAATTAATTTGTTTTACCTGTTTCTTTTTATATTTGAACATGTGTGTTTTTTTTGTTTTTTTTTGTTTTGTAAAGTTGTATCCTATTTTTATGACTGTAAAGTAGGATGAGTTAAGTCTGAAATTTGTCATGAATAGTTATAATAAATCACTAAGAATGAATTCCCTAGCATTCCAGAAGTGAAATCATTAAGTGAAAAATAAAGAAAATAATCACAGCAAATAAACTATGATAAAAATAAGGTAATGTAGAAGAACTCAATGAAGATCATCAAATAGGAACAAACATAAAACATCAATTGGTTGAGAAAGAAAGGTTTTTCTTTTTATAGTTAGTGTTATCTCCACATATATGCTATCATATATTTTCAAAATCGTTTTAATCAACAAAACATATCAAAAAATAAATAAATATATATCAATTTATAATCTTTTGTGATACAATTTCAAATCTATCATTGCCAACGACGCCTTTTTTTTCTTATTCTTCAAGTTATTCTTGAGCTGTTAAAGCTTAATAGTATAACTTCTTTTTTTATATCATTATCAACTATTAATTAGTTTATCTTATTGAGTTGTGATATCAAACAATTTAGATAAGCCATGTAGTGATCAGTCTACTGAGAGTAATTTCTTCAAAGATGTTGTAGTTAATCTCCGATGAAAAAAAAAAAATTAAAAATTTTTATTTGGTCAATTTTTCTCTCAGCTCTACCATTTTTTTTTTCAGAAGTTTTGGTTCAATAAAAAACATTTTGAGTCATAATATCATACATAATAACTGCAATAACCAAAACAAACATATAATTAGATATACTTAGAGCAATGTCATCTTTACAAAAAGCATTGAGACCAGCCAAAGAAATAAAAAAAACTTTACCTAAGCTAGAGAAACTTAGATGTACTATATTTGATAAGTTTTATAATCCAGATAACTTGAGAGTAGGTGCTGAAGTTTGGGAGAAGCCATTACTTGGCCCATCTATAAGAAACTATTATGGATCAAGAACTAACATAACTTTCAGTGATTTCATGAGCATGTTCAGAGAGAAATTAGTTGGTACTGATTACATAATACAAGATCAAAGAGAAACAGATAGATTAAAATATGTTGAAGAACGTAAACGTATTGGTAAAGGTGCACCAAAGAAAAAAACCGAAAAAGTTGAAAAGAAAAACAAAAAGAAACATTAATAAACCTTCCTTATGTGAGTAAAAAAAATATTAGTTGTATATAGTTTTAATTATTATTCTTCTGTTTATGGATATTTCCTAGGATTTTTATGCAATAATTTAAATACCAAATCTTTAAACCGTAAGTTATTTTTAGGTACTGTTGAATATAAAGGCTTATAGAGAGCAAATTTGTCAATAAGAATATCTTTACCTAAAATGATTTTTGTAATTAAGTTAACAGATATAACTTCATTTTGAAACTGAGTGATAATATTCCAGAAATTTGTGAAAATATCCTTCCATCTTAATGATTCACTAGAAAGTCTTATAACAGGACTCTGAATGATGGTTTCATAGCCCGTACTTAATTGTATTTCGTTAGGTATTCTTTTTGGATCCTTTAGTTTTAGCATCATTATGAATAGAGGGAAATGGTTGAAACACATAATGATAGTCATGAATACAATTTCCAAACATTTAGCAATGTATTGTAGAAACGTGTAAATCAAATAAAAAGCAATGGTAGTGGGCATCAAGAATATTAAAATCATGAAAATCAAAACGCCAACTAATAAAACTTCTAATGAATAGCTTTCGTTATCTATTCTATTTCTCAATGTATTGTATTTTTTTCCGCAAAATAAGTATACCAAAGAAATTAAGAGCTTTAGTTGAATTCTATACAACTTGTAAGATATCTTGTAGAATATCTTGAAATGTAAAGTTAGAACAGTCAAATAATCTATCAAAAATGCTATAAAAAATGTAACCCCAAAACAGTAAGTTAAAAAGTATAAAGCATCTATTATGTACAACAATGTTGTCTCTTTAGTTAAGAACTTGAAATAAGCATTGTCAACAAAATCAACAATCCAAACAAATAAGTCTCTTAAAAATTTTGTTAATTCATCATTTAACTTTATACCAAAAGGATTTTGACTTAAGGCGCTAGTTAACTGATATACATTCCTTATAAAAATTTGATTCAAATAAATCTTCAGAAACTTTGCAATTTTCTCCTTATGTATTTTGAGTAATGCCGAGACAGTGAGTGAAAATGAATAGTCATTTACTATCAGCCATAATGTATTGTAATAACGTATATAGTCCATGTAACTTGTGTATAATTTTTCATTATTTGAAAAAGTACTTAATGATGATCTTTCGCCAATACTTAGATATTGCACAGGGAAGTAAGCAAACTGCTTGATTCTCAAGTCCAGCTGTAGAAACAGGACAGAATAATATCTTAATGAATAGATTGGCTTCAAGATATTAAAGAGAATCTCCTTGAATAAAATTTGCATAAGAATAAAAAGCCATGGGATCACGTAAAGATTCAAAAACTTAAAAAAGGGCTTAAGAAAGCAGTTTTCTTTTAAAGAATCTTTTGGCTTTATACTGATCAAGCTTTCATACTTATTGTTAAAGAGCCTTAAATGATAGTCACTTATATTCAGACTATGAATTACTTTATCTAGTTGATAGTAATGATCATCGTTTCCTGAACTCATGTTTTCCATAAGTAGATTCAAGTTTCCAGTTATTTTGTTGTCAAACTGTGAAGATGAATCAAACAGTTTTCTATTAATAGACGTGTGTGAGTAAAATTGCATGTTGGGGAGTTTAGGTGTTTCAAATGTAATAACTGTCATTGTGTTTTCGTACTCAAATTTCATGGATGTGATATCAACTTGTCCGGTTATATAGTAGCCATCCTTTTTTAGTTTCATTTGAATTTCTTGATTAATTACTTTCCTTGGAACCATAGACAAAGCCAAGTAATCCCTAGAAAATGAATTTTCATAGATTAATTCACTGATAACTACATAGATGGAACCTTGTGCATGATCATTCCTAAGAGTTTCTAAATATGAAATGAATTTTGTTGAAAAATGAAGTCTATTATCCATTATTCTAGACAATAGCCACTTTTATTATAATTAAAATGAAACCAAGATAAACCAAACAATAGATCTATGTATGAAATTGTTCTAAAAGTTTTCGAATGGATTGATATATACATTGCCAACCTACATTTTATACAAATTTGTTTCTCATCATTAACATTTGGTGGGGGTTTTTTCTTTTCGTGAATTTTTTTTTTGTGATGTGGTGTTCAACAATCCTACACGTGACCACATACTGAAAAATCTTCAACTGTGGCCAAAAAAAAAAAAAAAAAAGAGTATTTTAATTTAAAGAATTAAGTAAAACTTTGAATGTCTATTAGAATGTCCATGAGATTCTGTATTTTTTTGTTTTTTATATATAAAATCTTTTTGGGAGTTGATTAACACCAAATTTATTATTCATTTGATGATTGTTGTAAGCATCAATAAATTCACTCCGTTTGATGGTTGGATTTGGAAAAGAGTCCATCAAACTGAAAAACTTCAAAGTTTCATCGTTTGTGGCTAGGACCAATACATCAAAATTTGGTGATAGAGCGGAGCATAACACACGTGACTGGTCTGAGGTTTTTATTTGGCTCTTCAATCTCATTGTGGGATACTCAAATGTTTTCAAAAGCACTGGCTGTTCGGGATTACCAAACCCGAAAGTCAGCATCAATTCATGCTTATGCCGGGACCAAATCAACGAGGTGATTTGACCTGCAGTTTTGATTTTCTTTATAAGTGTACCTGTTTTTGTGTTCCATATTCTTATGTATCTATCCTTGGATCCGCCTCCAGTGGCTAGAATGTAATCCAGCCATGGACAGAACAGAACACCCTTGACTGCAGCAGTGTGTGGCAAGTTATACAAATATTCTGGCTTATCAATGTTTGTTATATTCCAAACAGTGCAACTATTGTCATTTCCACCGACGGATAACTGCGATTCTAAAATTTTTCCATGCTTGTCATGAATTGTGGAGATGTCCATCCCACACAGCTGCTGTGTTTGAGGCTTTATTGTATTTAAACACTTCAATGAGTAATATTTTGTAGTAGTAACATATAAGTTGCTTTCAATTTTTATTTTTCTTGGTGTGCCTGAATTTGGTGAGGTGAATACATTAACTAGATTATTTTTGAAGGTGTCAACTGCTCTTTGCTTTTGCTGCAAAGGTTTCAAAAACAAGTTTTGATAATCATGATTACGTGTTAAATCATCATTTCTTTGAGAAGAGTGTGAGGTTTCAATTGATAGATCAGTGGTATCAAAATCATCTATAAGATCATCAATTTCAGTATTTGACTTTGTCCTGCTTTTAGAAATATTGATTGAATTAAACTCATTATTAGAACTTTTTAAAGAATTATTGCTAAAATAAGAGCTTTTTCTTGTTAAACTGTCCTCTATAAGTTGAAATATACTCACTTCTCCTATTTCATTTCCACAGAATAGAATCCATTCTTCAATATCATTACCTTTATCAAACTCTTTTGGTGGGTTTAAGTACCATTTGAGAGAGCATATTCCTTTATTGCCAATTCTTGTATCGTATAATACATTCTCGTTGTTGTTTATGGTGTGTAAAATAATGCTGTTGAATGGGCTTTCATTATTAATGTTAGATGCCTTTAGTAGTATCAATCTTCCCAATTTAGTTCCACATGCCAAAAAATCACATCTCTTTGATGGACAAAAAGATAAACTTGTTATAGTATCATCCTGCTCATCCAAATACTCACTTTCCAATAATGTTTTAGTTTGGAAATTCTGAGGATCCCATATGTAAACGCTTTTATCTAATCCTACAGCTAAGATGTTTGTATTAGACCAACTCAATGGATTGGAATAGAAGTCATTTTTCAATTCTGGTGCTTCAAGAACCCTGAAGGGTTCCATGTTTGGAATGTTTTCCGTAGTTTTCTTATGATTAGTTATTAATATCTTACTGAATTTTAGTCTTTTAGCATTTGATTTTTTTGAGTCATTATATTTGAAGACTCTTTCTGATTGCAAGACAGACATAGTATCAGTGATAAATGCTTGAGTTATGAAATTTTTCTTTAGATTGATCCAATTTTTTTGTCCATGATTCTTAAGATTTGTTTGTATAAATTGATGATAGCTGTCCACATTTTGTTTGTTTTTTAAGATTATTTGATCTATAAGAGTATCTTTATTTAGAGCCATAATTTTACCTTCAAATTTAAACATGTTTGGATCATCCTTTAATTTAATATCATTGTTAAATAAGTCAATATTATGATCTATTTTAATTCCTTTTTTTCTTGAAATTGCCTTCTGATTAATGTTCATAGGTATGTACCTGTCTAAGTGGTGACCCATTTGTTTTTTATTAATCTTGTATATATAATAAAGTAAAAAAAAAAAGAATGAAAAAAACCAAACTAGATTTTATATATCACAGCAGTGTATTAGTAATATTGTTTATATTATTTTTATGACTATTTGGTTATCAATTTAGTTTCTCATACTAATAAATTAATATAACATTTTTGTTATTTTGATTAATTGATTCATTATTATTTTTCTAGAGTTATTTGATTATATATATAGATTTGTTTGTGTAGAAGTTTAATTATTAGATTGACTAATTGTATATATAAATCCAACTAATGATTTTTTTTTTTTGAATTGATTAAACCTAGGGGAGGTTTTCCCCCATAGCATTTGAGATTTACAATTTGGTAGCGCTAAACATATTGACTATATTGTTTTGGAGAGACTTTAAACTTGTATGAGGGTTAATAAAATATTAATATCATTACTAATACATGAATATTAGTTTTTTTTTTTAATAACTACTTTAATGACAAATGACTATTCAAATTGTACAATATTTTCACGTATTACTACTACTTATTATTTTACAAGAGAATATTTGTTCACTAGTTCAGTATTGAAATGTTAAGAGAGAAAAACAAAATAGGTGTGTAAGTTTGTTACATAAATGAATATTCAAAATATTCAGAAAAGGTAAATTGAAGAAAAATGAATATGCCAAAAATAATAAAAACATCTAAGGAAAAAAAAATTACTAAGGAAAGTGGTATTTCTATTAGCTCATTAATACCATGTATATGCCGATTTTTTTTTCCAGAAAAAAAAAAATATAGGGCCAGAAATAAGGTGAGACGGAAAAACTAAAAAATAACGGTTATATTTTCAATAGTGGAACATTTGATATTTTCGAAAAAAAAAAATATAAATTTAAAGAAGAGACATTTTAATATGTAATGATATTACTTTGACACCACTTTGCTATCTCCTTATGAAATCATGAATCTATTGTTCTTTCTCTCTGTTTTCTGTTATGCTTAATAAAAAATATAGAGTATCATAGTTCGATAAGTTGATTTTGATGTAAACATTCTTTTCCTTAATTAATTGAATATTCAATTTTCTTGTTATCTGTTAATAACGAAATAGTAGTGTGTAAAATGTCTTTTGAGTTTAAATAATACTAACTCATCAATCATATATAAACCATGGTTATCAATGAACTTTTATATTTGATGCAAATATATTTAATTTATTAAATAATAAAGAATATTAATAATAATAACCATCAATAATATAAATATTATATTATAACATACACTTAATAACTATTATTACAAATATATAAAATGTCTGAAATTACTTTAGGAAGATACGTCTTTGAAAGAATTAAACAAGTTGGTGTCAACACCATCTTCGGTTTACCAGGTGACTTCAACTTATCTTTACTAGATAAGATCTATGAAGTTGAAGGTTTAAGATGGGCTGCTTCTTTGAACGAATTGAACGCCTCTTATGCTGCTGATGGTTACTCCAGAATCAAAGGTTTAGGTGTTATCATCACCACCTTTGGTGTTGGTGAATTATCTGCCTTGAACGGTATTGCTGGTTCATATGCTGAACACGTTGGTGTCTTACACATTGTTGGTGTTCCTTCATTGGCCTCCCAAGCCAAGCAATTGTTGTTGCACCACACCTTAGGTAACGGTGACTTCGATGTCTTCCACAGAATGTCTGCCAACATCTCTGAAACCACTGCCATGATCACTGACTTAGCTGCTGCTCCAGCTGAAATCGACAGATGTATCAGAACTGCCTACATTGCTCAAAGACCAGTTTACTTAGGTTTACCAGCCAACTTGGTTGACTTGAATGTCCCAGCTAAGTTATTGGACACCAAGATCGACTTAAGCTTAAAGGCCAACGATGCTGAAGCTGAAGAAGAAGTTGTTGAAACCATCTTGTCCATGATTGCCAATGCCAAGAACCCAGTTATCTTATCTGATGCCTGTGCTTCCAGACACAATGTCAAGACTGAAGTCAAGAAATTGATTGATGCCACTCAATTCCCAGCCTTTGTTACCCCATTAGGTAAGGGTTCCATTGATGAAAAGCACCCAAGATTCGGTGGTGTTTACGTTGGTACCTTATCCTCTCCAGAAGTCAAGAAGGCCGTTGAAGGTGCTGACTTAGTTCTATCTGTTGGTGCTCTATTGTCTGACTTCAACACCGGTTCCTTCTCTTACTCATACCAAACCAAGAACATTGTTGAATTCCACTCTGACTACATCAAGATCAAGAACGCCTCCTTCCCAGGTGTTCAAATGAAGTTCGTCTTAGAAAAGTTGATTGCCAAGGTTGGTGCTAAGATCAGTGGCTACTCCCCAGCCCCAGTCCCAAGTGCTAAGCCAAAGAATGCTCCAGTTGCTGACTCCACCCCATTAGCCCAAGAATGGTTATGGAACGAATTGAGTGAATTCTTAGAAGAAGGTGACATTGTTGTTACTGAAACCGGTACCTCTGCCTTTGGTATCAACCAAACCAGATTCCCAACTGATGCATACGGTATTTCCCAAGTTCTATGGGGTTCCATTGGTTACTCCGTTGGTGCCATGGTTGGTGCTACCTTTGCTGCTGAAGAATTAGACAAGTCCAAGAGAGTCATTCTATTTGTTGGTGATGGTTCCTTACAATTGACTGTTCAAGAAATCGCTTGTTTGATCAGATGGGGTTTGAAGCCATACATCTTCGTCTTAAACAACAACGGTTACACCATTGAAAAGTTGATCCACGGTCCAACTGCCCAATACAACATGATCCAAAACTGGAAGCACTTGGACATCTTACCAACCTTCGGTGCCACTGACTACGAAGCCATCCCAGTCAAGACTGTTGGTGAATGGAAGAAATTAACCAACGACCCAGCCTTCAAGAAGAACTCCACCATCAGATTAATTGAAGTCTTCTTGCCAGAAATGGATGCTCCTTCCTCCTTGGTTGCTCAAGCTAACTTAACTGCTGCTATCAACGCCAAGCAAGATTAAGTTAACAGTACATAACTTATATAGATTAATGATAATGATATAGATTTTATTTTTTTTTATTCAAAAGAGATATTTTTGTTTTATACGTAAAATTAAAATATGCTTTTACTATATATTTTTTTGATTTAAGTATATATTTTTGTATAATTGTTAAAAGAAAAATTAACAAGATGTTTTTCAAATAATAACACGTGCATTTTGTTAATTCATGGTCTCGATAGTGTATATTCGTGGATCATGTTTATTAACAAGGGATGATGGAATTATTTAATTTATTTTTATTTTGGATTATCTGAAGAAACTTTCTTTTCTATTTTATAAAGTTTTAACAGAAGTCACTACTATTACTCATTTTCTTCAAATACTTTAATTAATTGAAAATAGTTAAAGTAAAATGAAATCCTGTACTCTATTTTCCTAATTAATTTTCCACATGTACCCCGTTTTTTTTTTTTTTTTTTTTTTTTTTTGAGATCATAAAGCTTATCAAATATTAATTTATTTTCTTTAAACTAATAATTTTGCATACATTTTCACTTTATTGATTTAATTATAATACAATATTATTTAAAGAAGACAGACACCAATGATTAGCTATGTTTGTACGAAAGGAGTATGCTATTGATGACAACACTTTGAACACAACTACAATATTTGAAGATGGTAAGAAAAAATATTTGAAGGATCCCTTTAATAATTTAATAAAGAATGAATTGAAGTATCATCATAATATAAGAATATACAACCAAACTCAATTTAATCCATTCAAGATAATAAATTTAGAAACAGACATGAAGGACAAAATCCAGTATAGTAAGGGTATTTTGAAGGATACAATTATTTGTACAAGACCCATACCTTCAAACACATCAGATTATGATTATATAAAGTTCAATATGAAAATATTTGGAATCAATCTAAATAACTTAGAGGATAATCTTAAAGCTGATCTATTAATGGATGAAGATATATCAATGGAGAATGTCATTAACAGTACAATAAATTTTGAGGTAAAAAGATGTACACTGTTTCAAAACACAAATCTTTTATTTGTAGAGGTATGCCATAATGAATTAAAGTACTTATTGATATATGATTTATTAAGCAAAGTTTTGATGAAGGATGAAAACAATCAAGTAGTTAAACTTGAACATCAAAAGGTGATATTTTTTGAGACTGATACTAAAAGAAGAATATTCGGAGTTATTCATAATAATATCATTAAAAAATATAGACTTAAGAGTTATCAACAAAATCACACGTTTCTAAAGGATTTATGTATACATGTACAAATACCAAACAGTAAGAACATTTACAACAAAGATGATATGTATGTGTGTGTTAATGAGAGTGATATGAATGAAATGATAATATTTGAAAGTGACTTGGCAACCCCTATTAGGATGTATTCTTTGAAACCGGAAAAAAACAAGATATACAATGTAGCCATCAGTAATGACAAGAGTATGATGGTTACTACATCTAGAAATGGAACAAGCATCAAGCTGTTCAAAAAGACAAACACAAGTTATGCACTGTTCATGATATATAAAAGGGGAATGAACACAGCATTGAATTACGTCATTGGGTTTAGTAATGATGATGCATTGATTTTTAGTTTAAGCTATAATAGAACACTACATTTATATGGAGTAGAAGATGTCAATAAATCATTACATGTGATTAAATTGAGTAGTAGAATAGTAGATGATTTTTGTGATATAAAGATCATGAGTGATACTAAGAGCAATGTATACTTCATTTATGTTTTATGGAAGTATAATGGGATTATTGAAATGTATAAATTTGATATGAAATTGTTAAAATCCAAAAAAATTAGTTATGTAGAGATGTATTGAATACAATTAACAACAAGGCACGTGAACATTACTCTTAGATGCCTTTTTAAGTAAGAGTGATCTAGATTTTTTTTTGAAAAAAAAGAAATCCTCAAAAAAAAATTTATCAAGCACACATCATAAAGAAAAAAAAAAAATTTTTTTTTTTTCATCTACTATAGTGTTTCCTGTTTTTGGTTAACAAAACATATGATTTCAGATCAGAAAAAAAAAAAAAAGAAAAATTTGTATTTTTGAAAATAAATTCTTTTCTCCATTTTTAATAATTCCTAGTTTAGGTTGAAACTTTTACTATTAGATTTTATTTATAGTCTAATGAACTTTTATAGTATTAAAATTTTATTGATTATTGAAACTAAGATCATGAACAATACTCTCTTTAAAGAAAAAAAAAGAAAAAGTTATCATATAAGATATTAATATTGAATTATATATTTTTCTTAAATAACATAGATTAAACAGTAATTAAATCTAATAATATCCAGAAAGACAACAACATTAATTCAATAATATATAGCTTATAGGACATATATCAACAGTATTAAAATTCTTCTTTTCGTTAGGTTATTCTTCTTTTTGCTATTTAATATCGAGACTTACATCAACCACTCCTGTTTCCTTTATTTTTGAAATATTATAATATGTCATTGCTAAAGTATATTGTTTATAGAAAAACTAAAGAAAAGTGTAAAGGGTCCAAACAAAAATGTGAAAAACCTGTAAATACATTTCATAATCTATCTGTTGTTTTAGCTGTTGTTATTCCCACAGTATGTGTGTTTTTATTAGTATTATCCATAATCTTTTATTTGTGGAGACGTCATAAAAAGGAAGAGAAGTTAGAAGCTGAATTCGACAACAATGTTGAAGAAGATATCAATGAGGTGTATCTTAAAGAAAAACAAGAAGAGATTAAACCAGCTCCTGTGAATGAGAACTTGGATTATAAAAATAAAGGTAGATTGGCCATCATGAGAAAGAGAATGAAGGATTTAGAAAATAATAATGCTTCTGTTGATGATCTTTCCTTTTTCAATCCTCCAAAGATGAAGAGATTGAATTCCCTGACCAGTTTTTCCTCTACAAATTCCAAGAAGAGTATTTTGGCATCAAATGACGGCTTGAATATCCCAATGATTCCAAGTTCTCCAAGTAAGGCTTCTTTGAGTACACCTACAAAAGAAGATAATATCTTGTTGAATTCCAATAGACTAGAAGATGTTAGTGAACATGATATGAGAGATTACATGAAACATTATGATAAAATGATGGGGATGTCCAACATGGAAAATATGACAGGAAGTTTTCCTGGAGGTAGAGTTCCTTCTCAAATTCTACAAAGAAATAAGTTCTTCGCTAAAAACCCTTACAACAGAGGCAATAACACTGGGACTTTGGTTAAGAGATTGATAACACCAAAAGATCCAAACAGAGAAGAAAAACTTACAAAGGAAAATAGTATTGACGAAAACCCTTTCCTGAGTGAAAATGAAAAACAGCTTTCCAAGGAGTCTTTAGTTAAGAAGGAAACCTCTCAATCATTAAATGGTACTGAAAGTGAAACGAAGGCTGCAATTGAAGATGAAAACCTTGTGACAGAGCAATCTCTTAGTGATACAGAAAACTTCCATGATGTCAATACATCAATCACTGAAACTGTTGATGTTAACATTATAGTAGATAAATTGTTTAATAATGATATAAACAAGAGAATATATTCCAATATTCATGCTAATGATTCAGGACTATTGCATGAAGTTGAACAATATGATCATGAAAAGGTTAGTGAAGCATTGAAGGATATAAATGAAACTGAAGACAAGGATGATATCGTATTATCTCTTAAACAGGAAGAAAACATTCAAAGAATGAAGTCAATCTATCAAATATACATGGAAAAGAACGAGGAGGATGACATGAATGAAACCACAGAGAAGGATGATGAGCTTGGTGAACTAAATTATACAAATCCAAATTTAAGCAATCAGCAGAAAAGTTTCAAACACACATCATCCATATATTCTGAATCATTTGCCAATAAGGGATACGAAGTACCTGTTCAGGATCATGCCATACCATCATATGATATAAGTCAATATCAAGAACAGAGTACAGATGTCAACATACAAGAAATTCCTAATCCGGAGTTATACACTGATTATTATGAATTAGATCCACAATCAGAGCAATATTATTATTATGATGCACCAACAAGGATTCATTACTACTTTGAACCTTTATCACAGCAATACTACTATTATGATGAAAGACAAGAACAATACTATTGCAACATCAACTCAGAAGTGTATTTCTATGATTCAATCAATCATATACCATACTATTATGATTACGACGAAGAGGCATACATATACTTAGGACAGCCTGACATGGACAACACTCAATTCCAGCAAAATACCTTACCACCCAACAATTTCAGAAATCTACAATTGGAACAACACATAGTAGAAACAGAAGAGGATCATCCAGAAATTGAAGAGAATATAGAATACTTGAGAAACCCATCAAGCATGAACAACTTAACTAGCTCATCAATGACAAATTTCATGACTCCTAACAAGAGAAAAATAACTCCACAAAGACAAGTCAAACAACAGTTGAGTCAAAACTTTGCATTTGATAACTATGAAAACATACATATTAAAAATAGCCATGGAAGTAAAGCTGCATATAATATAGCTAGGGAAAGTGTGGTGATGAATGATCCATTACAATTCAGTGGTACCAAGACCAAATTTAAACCTGCTGGAAGTATAAGAAATTTAAATAGTTATATACAAGGGCACAGTTATACTTAATGGTTCCCCCATGTTCTTTTTGTAAAATTATCAAAATAAGAAACAAAAACAAAAAGTTTTGATTTATTCTTTCTTTCCCTTAAAACTTATCCCTAAACAAAATAAATAAAAAAAAGGGAATTATAGTAAAAAAATATATAATTTAAAAGTCATCTTGCTCATTTCTATACTTTTGAATAACTTTCTTGATTTTGGAGTTATCAGTCCAAGTAACATAATCTTCCAAGGATCTTGTGATCAAGTAACTAGGATCATTGATAAGGTTATGACCTACTTTTACATGACCTTGTTCTATGAACTTAACAGCATCAAAAATGGTTTCCGCCATATGGGTTTTGTATACTATATATGCTAATCT
Source organism: Hanseniaspora guilliermondii (assembly GCA_036287555.1). Taxonomy (NCBI): domain Eukaryota; kingdom Fungi; phylum Ascomycota; class Saccharomycetes; order Saccharomycodales; family Saccharomycodaceae; genus Hanseniaspora; species Hanseniaspora guilliermondii. The sequence continues at coordinate 891,345 of CP143016.1, read as the reverse complement.
TCTTCTACACAGGGAAGACACGTTCAACTTGTTCATGATATCCGAAGCAGTGGCCTTTTCATCATTCAAGAGTCCCATTTTGAATAATTTGTTTATAAGCAAAAGTTCATGTTTTTTTCTGTATATGTCATTAGCCGGAAGTAAAGATAGCTGATTTACCAACTTGTGGATCTTACCAACAATTTTATTGTAAAGGAAGTAATCTTCTGGTTTGGTTAAATGATATTTTTTTATGATACTATTAGCTTTTGAATTGTCTTGTTTCCAATTGATGAAATCTACTTTTTTCAAAAGTTTTTTTTCATGAAATTTAAGTTGTCTAGCCATTTTTATGATAATATGTAGTACAAAAAGAGTTTGAATAAAATTCGATGTTTTTTATCTGTTTTGGTTATATGCAAAATAACAAATAGCAAATGTCTTAATTTTTTTTTTTTTTTTTGATGTACTTAAAATTAACTTTTAATGATTTGATGTTTATACTACTTGAAGGCATTCAAGATTAATTTTAATGATGGAAAAAATCAATGCAAAAATAGTAAAAAAATGAAAAGAGAGAAAAAAAAAAAGAAACGTTGTGAGAACTTTTTTTTCTTTCATCGGATTTATTTATAATCGGAAATCCAGGTACAAGACACTCATCTAGTCTGTTAACGAAATAAAATAAAAAAACAAAAGTAGAAGTAAAATTAATGAAATCTTCCGGTTAGAATACACAATGAAAGCATACTAAAAAAACAATTCTTTCCAAACATATGATCATAATACTATTCAATTAAGAAGAAAATAAACCTTCATACTGTTTTTCAAATATGTTGTAAATTCTTGATGAAATATGATGTTATGCACGTGACTTTACATTTATCTGGGTAAATCTTTAAGGAGGAAACAAGAAAAAAATTCAATTGAATTACAGTGAAGTTTAATGGCAACTCATCATATACATATAGCATTACTTCACTACTTCATATAAATCCCAATTCTCTCTTTTTTTTTTTTTTTTTTTGTATGTTGATATATATTAATAACATCTATCAATGTTAGTAGCATGAACTGTTGAATATTTATAAATTTAAACATCAAAAGAATTAACAATCAGAATGTATACATTTTTTTCTAACAATAAAAATTCATAGCAAAAAATAGAAAAATTGAAAAATTTTTTTTTTTCTTGCTCTCTTTAATTCTACCTAATTATTTTCTTAAGACCTAAAAAAAAAAATTTTTTTTATATTATTTTTCAAAATTATTAAACTGGGTTTTTTTAAAAATTCATTTTGAATTTATATTGAATCAAGAACAACAAAATTTAAAGAACCACATAAATATCAGATAATACAGCTAACGTATATAAACAAGGGATATACTAGATTAAATACCATACAATCTAATCAAGACTTGAGAAAAATATATACAATACATAGTATATTGCTATAAACTATAAATACAGTATTAAACAAAAATGCTGAATATCACCTTTCTCTCTAAAAGATTCTTTTCTAATTCTTATTTGACCTTAAAACCAACAAATATAATTAAAAATATTCACATAAACATTAATGAACTTTCAGTAAACTATTTGAAAAAGGAAAAATATGAATTATTTAAGGAATATGATGATTGGATCCCTACAAAATCTGCCATCAACCAAGACAGAGATATTATAAAGTTAAAAGGTCCTAGATTTGATAAGAATGGTAATGAAAACAAATTGTTTCTCACTCAAGTTTTGACCTTGAAGGGTAAAGCTGGTGAACTTTCTATGAAATTTCCTGATTTTATGAACATCAAATGCATCAAAGATAACAAAGAATATGAATTGCTTGAAGGAATGAAAAAATCTGAACAAGATGATACTGGTAGAAGAACATTACAATTATCTGTTCCGGATTCTACAGACAAGATTCAAAAGTCCATGTTAGTGACTTTATCCACTATTTTGAACAACAACATTGAAGGTGTTCTTGATGGCCATTTGGCTTACTTAAGATTTGTTGGTCCTGGTTGTAGATTTATCTTACCTGAAGATGATAAAAAAAAATTGATTTTAAAGAAGGGTACTGCTTACATAAACAGAACTATTCCAGATGACATAACCTTGGAACTGAAATCTCCTACATTCTTGCTAGTTAAAGGTTTAGATTTACAAAGAGTTAATGTGTTTGCTAACTCAATTCATAACATGGCCAAACCAGATCCATATAAGGGAGCAGGTATATATTTCAATGATAGAGTATACTTGAAGAAAGTTAAATCTGGTAAATAATAGTTTTTAGATTATATATAACTGTAAATAAAAAATCAAAAATAAAAAAAATAAAATAAATTCAATAACAAAGATTATCTTTTTCTTTCCTTTTTCCATTTGTATAATACCTTACCTTCATCGGTTTTTATCTTCTTCTTTGAACCTTTTTTCATAATCTCCTTTTGTAATTCCAAGGTGTCTAAAACTTCTCTTATTTCCTTTTCTCTATCAATGTATTGCTTTAACAATTTATACTTCTTTAATTTCTTTCTATCCAAAGATTCCTTCTGCATGATATCTTCAACTTGTCCGATTCCGTTGTTATTCACATTTGCTAGCTGATCTATAGTCATTCTGTTTTCCTTTCTATCCAACAGATCTTTATGTGTGTTTAACCTCTTGGCCAAATCAAAATCTTTCAAATCTTCATTTTCATCAACAAAAATTTTATGCTTGTTATCATTTTCCAAATCAAACAACAACCCTTCCTTTTTTTTTAATATTTGTTGTAGATTTTGTTGCTGTAGCAGTCTCAAGTAGTTTGCATCTTGAGTCTTGAGTAACTTCACTTGATCAACACTTAAGCTTCCACTTTCTTCTCTTTCCTTGATCAATAGTCCTGATTTAGCATCCATCTTTTGAGAGTTCATCTTATGATAATATTCATCAGGATTTCTTTCATTGGCTTTCCCCCTTAATATCTTAAGAGTGTTTTGCTTGGCATGATAATCCTTGGCTCTCTTGGTGTAATCTTTGTGTTTCTCTAAGAACCCAAATTTAGTTCTTGATTGTATTTGAGATCTTTCTCTATGTTGCTTCTTTTGAGCATTATGTACAAGTTTGGCCATGTTTTAGATTGTATCGAAAATAAATATAAAAATCCTAGAACAATCTCCTAATGGTGTATAGATTTTAATGATTTCTTATGGTTATTATTCAAATTGATGGTAGATAATAACAAAAATATTAAAATATAGTAATATGGTTCAACTATAAAACATAATCATCATGTTCAATGTTTTCAATTATTGACAAGAAAAAAAAAATAACAGAGTGAGAAGATGAAGTATGAAATTTCCCATAAAAGGTAAGAAAAAAAAAAAGAAAAAGAAGGAGCTCATGAGATTTCTTTTCTTTTTTTTTTCATGTTTTTTTTTTTGGGATTGGTTTTAATTTTTTAAGTCCGATTAAAAATGTATGTTTTTTCAACACGTGACTTGCTACTACACCATTTTTATCTACGAAGATAGGAAAAAACAACATTCACCCCTTCACAATTCATATCTACAATCTTTCTTTAATGATATATCCACATATACAAATTAAACACCACAAAAGAAATATCTAAACTGGTAACAAATAGAAAGCCAATATGAATGAATATAATTTATCTGATATACAAGGATTTATTCCTAAGCCTATTCAATCCTTTCATATACAAAAAAACGATTTTACATCTGATCCTTCAACAGAAAAGATGAATATTGAAGATAATGAACTTGGATTCATAAATAGTTTATTGTTTTCTTTAATATCATCTTCAAATAGCAAGAAGAATACCAACAATTTGTTCATAAATACCGATGACATATTAATTAATTTAAAAAGAGAACATGATCACAATACTTCCAAAAACATACTGAAGATTAATGAAATATACAAATCTATAGAAAATCAGCTCATTCATCAGGTAATTTCCTTTTTAAATGATCTTGGAAACATACAAGTCAATGTGATTTATGTGAACAATCTGTACACTCCCAAAGATGACAACTTCTTAAAGAACATTGCCACTATAAAACAATTCCACTCTATATCAAATAAATCAAACACTGTGAAATACCAAATATGTCTTTTCATTCCTAAATTTGAGGATGATTTGATAACCGGTACTGAAATTCAAAAAAGATGCTCCATGAAGATAGATCATTATCTCAACCGAATTCAACAATTCAATTCAGAGAGTCAAGTAAGTGACCAAAACTTACAAAGCATCGGCATAGTGATTAGTAACATTGAACTATTGAACAAAAACATTTTCCTAAAGAAGAAATTCTGGCTCTCTTGTAGTGGAGCTTCAACTATTGATTTTTTAAACAACTCATCAATATCAAGCCTCAAGGATCAAAAAGCCAAAAAGCTTTTTAATTTCTTTTTAGTGTATATGTCATCTTTATGGAAAAATTTGAAAACACCAACCTTAAAGACATTCAACCATAAACTGAAGCAATACATATTGGATATTGTTGTTCATTTGAGATTACAAAGATTTTCACAGCAAGGTAGAAGCGGTGGTATTGGGTTCATGTCATCAAATGACATGATGCAGATATCCATTTCTTTAGGAATATTGGATAATTTCTATGACGAGATGATGGACTTTGTAGAGAAAAATGGTCAAGGCATTGATTCATTCTTGGAAGATAAGAATAATTTAGATCAAAACGCCATTGATGATCCAAACATCATTGTTACACCGGATCTTGTCAAAATAGCAGCACGTGTGTACTTCCCATTCAAGCTACAGTTGACCATTAATTCGAATAACAAAAGACAACGAAAGGATTATTCTATAGCTTATGGGTCGGATACTGAAGCTGTTGATGAACTGATAGATAATCTGAAGCATTTGGATATTTTGAACAATAATAAAGAATATGTCTGTCAATATCCCATGGAAAGATTGGTTGTTGAAGATGTTTTGAAGCACATTTCAACGTCCTTTTAAGTTTAAAGAAGGTTTTGATTAATTAAGTGTTATCGGATATAAGTCTTTGATTTTTTTTTTTCTAATTTTTTCGTATTTTTTTTCCCGCCTCATTTTTTTCAATTGGTATATATCATGTTTGTTTAAATGATAATGTGTGCAAGAATACATTCATTTTTATCTTTTTGTATTTACATAAATAGCATATACCCATACTTAGATAATATATATAATCCATAATAAATAAACCACATAATAGTAGAAAAAAAAATAAACACTATATAGAGCTATGGCACCACATTGGAATTCAACAAAAGTTAATAAGAACAAACAATATGGTAAAATTTTGAATGTCTCACATCTATCTGAAATCAGAGAGAAGTTTAACTGTGATGAGATACCTATAACAGATGATGGCAAGCTAGTACCACTTAAAGATAACGAATATGATCTTCCAAAAGATCCAGAGGGTGAATTAAAAGTAGATGAAAATGGTGCTTTGAAAAATAATAAAACATACAAATTTAAAACATTCACTATTCCTACGAGACCTAATAAGGAAAAGTTATATGTCTTGGCTACTGATGCAGCTAAGGTATTTGATTACAAGAGAGCAGCCGTGTTGTTTTTGAATCATAGACTCTCTCTTTTTAAATCATATTTGAGTGAAGATGAAAAGAAATACCTGTTGGATAATACAACAGTGTTAGATAACGTCACGCCTATGAACCTGACAAAATCAATTTTGGTCATTACTGCAAAATCATTGTTTAGAGAGTTTGGTCACAAGGCTGTTAATGATGGTAAGCCCCTAAATGACGACTATTACACAACAATTTTTCCATATGAAAAGAGCGAAGAGGATGTATCATCAAAGCCATTACAAGAGGTTTATCAGTACTTGAAGCCTTACATGAATGATCCAAATGCTGCTGTTCCATTACCACCTAAACCTAGTCAGATTGAAGGTATTAAACCTAAATATAGTAACGTTGTTGTTAGTAAACATAACGAAAGACCTGAAGAAAAACCAATTGTACAAGAAGAAAAAGTATTATATCAATCTGTTGTGAACAGGAGTGGAAAGGATATTAATATTAATCAGTTGTTAGAAAAAAAAATCAACAAAGATGACAAGTACATAAATGTGTCTGTTGGCAATAAAAAAGTAGAAATACCAAATGATGATGAAATATTTTCAAACCTACCACCAACTTGGAAAAAAGTGTACAAGTCGGATATCCTATCTAAAAAGAGATCATCTCTTCTACAAGAAGACAAGAGTAGAAGAATATTGGACTTGTTCAACATGATGCAATCCAATTTAAACATATCATTGAATGCTGATATGAATCAAGAAAATTGGATATATCTTCATGCTGATGCTTGTTCCAAGAGCAACTATGACATGTATGAGAACAGAGAGAGATGGCAGTTCATAACCAACAGAGGTGTGAGAGATGTGTACACAAATGTGCTCCACGTTCCGGAATTCACCCAGTCTACCAAAGTCATTAAGAAAACATTTACAAATGGAAATGAAAGTAAGCATACAATAAGCTTGCAAGATGATGATATCTATAAAGTCAAAACAGGGTTAACAAAACTAGAAGGACTTGAAGACATGATTCAATTGATTGACGATAACGAGATCAAAGAAGCCATCAAAGCACAAGTTGATTATGAAGTTAATAATTGATTATTATATATTGACGGACATAAAGCTATATCCTATTCAAAGTTTGACAAGCAAAAAAAAAAAATGTTGGCCCAAGTTTCTTAAATCTACGGTTAGAATCAATCCATGGTTTTGTTTTTTTTTCCCCCGATCTCTGTATAATTTTCCTCACCCAAAAAAATAAAAGGGTGGCGAAAATTTTTCTACGTATGATATTTCTTTTTGCAAAATAAAGTCTAATCAAAAAATACAAAGATTAACAAATTCAGGAGTATTTAGTTAATAAATTACAACTGAACAAACCAAATATAAATAATTATTATATTACTCTGTTTATTCTGTTGACTTTATATCTACTTTTTTTTTTTAATAAGTTGATTTTTTTGAATTGATTGCTGAAAAATGATGCTATTCAATTCATTTAATAAATTCAAAACAGTGAGTTTAATGAAATACTCTCCTGTTTTGAAGCAAAGTAATAAAACATTTAACAAAATGGGCAGTTATAGATTTTTTGGAAATATACCCACAACTCCTAAAACACCTGGTGTTAAAGAAAACAATCTTTTTATTCTATACAATTTTTTCAAGTATATAAATCAAAACCAGAAGCTGACATCTTTCAAAAAGCTTGAAGACAGCATTTTGGAAGAGGAAGATGTAATAAGGCCCAAAATAAACTATAAAACAATGAAGGAACATCATAATTCTTCTGAATTGGAAAAAATTAGATCCACTTTGAAGGATTATTTGACTCTTTCACCTACAGCATTCATGAAGATCTACAAGGATTCGGATTTTATCAAGTACTTAAATAATCAAGAAACTTTCCAAAAAAAGGCTAGTTATGAAAGTGAATTGTTATCTTTTTCCACAAAGCTGAACAATGAATTAAATCCTATAACAGCTTCAACGAATGCTGCTGATGACTCCGATGAAGCTTTCAATTTGATTAAGATGAATTGTTCTGTAAATAAAATACCATCAGATTCTGTTTGGGAGGAAAACTTTCCTCATTTTGAGTACGACTTCATTCAAGAAATCAAGGGAAGATTGTTTATAGTTAATGTTGGTATGTCATTTAGCGCCATGTATGACAGCAATGCTAACGTTGATTCTATGAAATGGGGTTTGGTTGATCAATACAGAACTGATTTGTTTCTTGATTTTATTAGCCCACATTATGATGCGTTAGAAGCGGAATTAAATATGCTTAAGGACAAATTACCATTTGAAATGCATACAAAAGATTTTAAGCCACTTAGAAAGGCTTCAGTGCAGAAAAACAACTTCAATAATTTGTTTGTACAAAATGATATTATGAACAAGCCTAATGTCAAGGTAGTTGAAATCAAGTTTAATTTTATCAAATACTTCCTAGGATTCTTACTATTGTCCTTTATATTCTCAATGATGGGCACCACTAGTAAGCCAGGTGAGGATAAAACATTGATAACTTTCCAACAATTCAAAAATGACTTTTTGGCCAAGAACTACGTTGAAAGATTGTTTGTTTACAACAAGGACTATGTTGAAATCAAACTTACTCCAACTGGTATGAGTAGCTTGGACACATCCATGGGCAATTACAGATTTGTTATTGGTGACATAGACATCTTTGAAAAGAACTTGGAAGCCATTCAAGACGACATGAACATTGCACCAAACATGAGAGTTCCTGTTGTTTACTTCAACAAGGCTGTCACTCTTCGTGATATTTTCATCAATTGGGGACCTACTCTCTTGATGGCTGGTGGGATGATTTACTTGTTGAGCAAAGGAGCCAAGAGCTTGAAATTGAAGGGCTTAGTTCCTGGTGGAGAGAAGAAGAAGTTTGAAGAGATCTTGAATGTTGAGACCAAGTTCAAGGATGTTGCTGGTTGTGATGAAGCTAAGCAGGAAATTATGGAATTTGTTCATTTCTTGAGAGAACCAGCCAAGTATGAGAAACTGGGAGCAAGATTGCCTAGAGGTGCTATATTGTCTGGTCCTCCAGGTACTGGTAAGACTCTGCTAGCTAAGGCCACTGCTGGTGAGGCAGGTGTTCCATTTTATTCTGTTTCAGGTGCTGAATTTGTGGAAATGTTTGTAGGTATGGGTGCTTCAAGGGTTAGAGAACTATTCACCACAGCAAGAAAGAATGCACCAAGTATAATTTTCATTGATGAAATAGATGCCATTGGTAAGGCTAGAGGTTCTAGTGGTGGGAATGATGAAAGAGAAGCCACCTTGAACCAAATATTGGTTGAACTGGATGGTTTTAAGTCAGATGACCATGTTGTTGTATTAGCAGGTACCAACAGAGCCGATTTATTGGATAAGGCCTTGACAAGACCAGGTAGATTTGATAGACATGTTACTGTTGATAACCCTGAGTTCCATGGAAGAAAGCAGTTGTTTGAATTATACTTGAAAAAGGTGAAATATGACACTCAAATTGATTCATTGGTTGACAGATTGGCTGCTCTAACAGCAGGCTTTTCAGGTGCTGATATATCAAACTGCTGTAATGAAGCAGCCTTGTTTGCTGCTAGAGATAAATCCAGCTCCATTACCTTGAAGCATTTTGAACAGGCCATTGATAGAACCATTGCTGGGTTAGAAAGAAAGACAAAGCTCTTGACTCCTGAGGAAAAGAAGATAGTTGCTTATCACGAAGCAGGACATGCCATCTGTGGTTGGTACTTAAGGGAAGCTGATCCTTTATTGAAGGTTTCCATTATCCCAAGATCTCAAGGTGTTCTTGGTTTTGCCCAATATGTACCTGGAGACAAATACTTAATGAACAATAATGAATTCACTGATAAAATCACACAGCTTCTGGGAGGTCGTGTATCTGAAGAGTTACACTTTGATTCAGTAACCGGTGGTGCACATGATGACATCAAAAAGATAACCAACTTGGCCAGATCCATGGTGGCACAATTAGGAATGAGTAAGAAAGTGGGATGGGCCTTCTATGGAAAGGATCAAAATTCCAGTGACTACACTAAGCCTTTCTCTGAAGAAACAGCTGAGTTGATTGACAAGGAAGTCAAGAGAATAGTTGATGAATGTTACACGAGCTGTAAGAATTTGTTAACAGAGAAGGCGCAAGAAGTTGAAATAATTGCTCAAGAGTTACTAAAGAATGAAGTTTTAAGCAGAGATGATTTAGTTAGACTTTTAGGAAAGAGACCCTTCCCTGAAAAGAATATGGATTACATTAACAGTATAGGTGAAGGTAAAAAAGACTAATAAAAAAAATAATAATATGTTATGTTTATATATACATTCCAATAAATGAGCCAAAAACTATGTAAATATTGAAATAAGGAGAACATCTTTGTATTATCGTATTTGTTAAATTTGACGACTTCGATTATTATATGCTTCGGTATACTAATCCGAATATAATTTACGAAGCATTTTTTTAAAAAAAAAAATGAACATGAACTACCCAATTAGGAAATAATTCGGTGGGAAAGTCGCCAATCTTTCTTGAGTTTGTTACCACAAAGCCAAAATGCTCAAATCTCGGTCATCTTTCCTATTAACCAACCTTACAATCCGTAATTTTATATTTTTGGTTTCCCTTGAACGTTATGGAGAAAATATTCCCTTGGTTCATTGAACAATTTTTTTTAATCATCCATAATATATATAAAAGTTATGTGTTTCCTTATCTTATTGACTTTATATAATAAAAATTATAGAAGTATATACTTATATAATCAACCATAAAAATATATTACAAAGCTATATAAGTATTATCCATTAACATATCATGTCAGAAACACAACCATTAATAGATTTGAAAAAACTTGAAGAGAGGAACCATAAACATAACCTCAGTATAGACAAAAGGCCTATTTTGACCGCTCTTTATCTAGGCTCCTTTCTTGCCTCTCTTGACAACACGGTTGTTGCCAACATGATGGAAACTGTATCCAATGAGTTCCATGAAAGTGAGAAAAAACAATACATAGCCACATCCTTTTTATTGACCAACACTGCCTTCCAACCTCTGTATGGTAAGTTATCAGACTTGATTGGTAGAAAACCTGCTCTTCTTATAGCATTGAGTTTCTTTTGGATTGGTTGCACCATAACCATGTTTGCCAATTCAGTTACCCAGTTCTCCATAGGTAGATTCATATGTGGGATGGGGTGTGGTGGTGTTAATTCTTTATCCAGTGTCATTGTTTCTGATATCTGTGATGCTAGAATGAGAGGAATCATGCAGGGGTACTCAAACTTGGTTTTTGCTGCTGGTCAGTTTCTTGGTGCCCCTATAGGTGGATTGATTATTGATACAATTGGATGGAGGTATGTCTTTGGCTTACAAGTTCCATTGGTGATCATTTGTCAATTTTTAGTTTACAACAATGTCAACATTAAACTTGCTCATGTTCCAAAGCATGGTAAATACACATGGGTCCACCTGAAAAGATTAGACATTGGGGGTACATTCACCCTTACATGCACCATAGGTTCTCTCTTGATATTATCCTCAGATGATGGCATGTTATCTGCATTCACTAAAAATATGCTGTACTTGGCTGGCCTAGTATTTTCCATATTGTTCTTATTGACAGAATTCTTTTGGGCCTCTGAAAGATTGATACCTTTTGAAATCTTATTGGGGAAAACAGGCGTTGTTTCCTTGATTATTGTTATTTCATCATTTGTTATTTTTGGTGATATATTCAGAAAGCCCTTATACCTACAGCTGATGCAAAATTTCACTCCAGCTGATTGTGGTATATTCACCATATTCACATCATTGGCTGCTCCTGTGGCCTCCTTTGCCACTGGGTTCGTCACCAAGCATACTAAGAAGAGTGTTGAATATGTTTGTTATGAATTATGTCTATTTGCAATTGCTTTACAATTGAGCAGCTTCATACTGGAATGCGTGCTTGTTGATTATCTAAAGCCAAAGTTGGGACTGGAATCAGCCGTCACATCTTTGGAATTATACAACCTTTTGGACACTGATAAGTTCTTGTGGAAAATTCTATTGGTATTCACCACCTTGATGAATGGTTATGGGTACTGCACTGTGTTAGTGGCTACCTTAGTTGTTGTTGTTTTCACTGTTGATAAATCCCAACAGGGAACTGTCACGGGATTGTTTTATTTGTGGAGATCTTTGGGTACAGTTATTGGTACTTCTTTCATTTTAACCACTTATCAAAAGGTGTTGAATAAAAAACTCTTCAATTACATAGTCTTAAAACTAGGTTCTTTGGAAAACTACGAAAAAATTATCCACGATTCTTCTCAAGTAAGAATATTATACAAAGACGACATCAAGATCACTGAAAAATTACTAAGCATATTCAATCAATCATTTGTTATTTCATACATTCCTCAAATAGTCATTTTGTTATTGACTATGATCATGAGCTTTTTGTTTGTGATGAAAATGAAAAAAATCTCTTGACTCGGATGTTGATGGTGACAAGAATGATGAAACTATTTAATATGTTAATATATATAATGATAATTTATTTACTATTTTTTGGATTTCCCAAACATCTTCTTTAATTTGTTTCCAAACCCCTTTTTCTTTTCAGGCTTAGGAATGGATTTCTCTTGTTTTCTCAAAGTGGGGGTATTTGAATTTGTCATTAACTTGGTATTATTTCTTTTGGTTTCAACAGGCTTTGGTAAATATTCCTCATCATCCGAATCAACAAATCTAGACTTGAATTTCGGAACTGTGTCTAACCCATTTAAGTGATGATCTACATCATCATTTTCTTGCAAACCATCACGCAAACTCATCATACCAAATCCTGACTTCTTCTCTCCTCTCTCTCTTTCAAAGCTAGATTTTTTTTCCAAAGGTGTCAGTTCAGGTTCTTTTAATTGTATATTCATGATTGGCTTTGTTTTTATTCTTGTACTTGTTACAGGAGCTTGACTGTTCATTCTTTCAGACATTTTCATTTTACCCTTTTTCAAAGTAGTTCCATTGTTGCTTTTGTCGGCTGCACGCAATGAGCCTTTACTCAATGCACTTGGTTGTTGACCAACAGGATTGATTCTCATTGACACTCTTTTTGACGGACTTCTAACTATCTTTGATTTTCTTTGGTTTTCGTCCTGCAATTGAGAATTCAATCTAGTGTTCTCAGCAGTTGTTAGCTTCACATAAGCATCATTGGTGACTTTCTTCTTGGAAGTAGAATCATCATTGGGGTTGGCATATTTGGATTTGGATCTAATGGCTGATTTTAATGGCTTTTCTTTATTAACTACAGAGTCCAATACTACATCATCAGCATCATCATCATCATCATTTGCACTGTAAAAGACTGATTCTGATGACTCAAAGTTCTTAGAATTTGCATTCAGTTTCTTAGATGGAGAAGCATTGTTGTCGTCATCTTTATCCAGCTCTATGACAGGTGGCTTTTCATGAACAAAGGAATAATCCCCCTTATTATCAAGTTTCTCTTTAGAGTCTTCATCAAGAGGCTCAACAATGTCTTCCTCCTTATGCACTGGAATGTTGACATCAGGAACCCTTTCTGGGGCGACCTCTTCTATCAGCTCCTTTTGTGGAACTACATCCTCCTCTTTCAATGTATGTATGTCAGTGATAGAAGCTGTTTCGGTGGGAGTTTGCTCAGTACTTGTATCCTTTGTCAGAGTTTCATCAGCCCTTTCTTCGGCACTTGATTCAATATTAGTGTTTTTCTTTGAATCTTTTGATACAACATCACCTGGTTCAGTGAATGCAGGCTTCACCACACTTTGTAATTTGTTTGATGTCTCCTCAACATCTTTCTGAAACTTTAGGAAATTCTCATCTTTCTCTCTTAAGTTACTCAAGCTAGGTTTGACTTTAACCTTCATTGGTGTGATCTTTATATCCTTTTTGATAGGTTTAGCAAGAGAAGGTGAAGCTTCGTTGGGGGTACCCTTTATTGGAGTCTTTTTAATGGTCAATCCTTCCCTCATTGATGGAACTCTTTTCATGGTCTTGATTTCCTTCTGTGTTTCAACTGGAGATTCTTCTTTGATTCTTTCAGTCTCTATTTTCTTCACAGACGCTCTCTTTGGAGAGTTGATGTTACTCTTCATGTTCAGCATTGACTTTCTTTGCTTCAGATCATTATTGGTTAAGTGCTTGATCTCTTTGTTTCCAGTCACAACCTGAGCAGCTGCCAGCCCACTGCTTGCTCTCTCTATCTTGGCCCAATTCTTTCTTGTGCTGTTGGTTATATCATTATTCAAGGACGATTGTCTATTTGAAGCAACAATCGATGATTGTCTTTTTTGGGGAGTGTACATTGAGGATGGTCTCAATGAAACATGTGAATTGCTTCTACGTATAAGCTTTTGTTGTCTTTCCTTCTCCATTTGTTCATCCTCGGGGGTGATCTCAACCATTTTAAGCCCAGTACTGGAACTCACATAACGATACTTCTTTTTGTTGACTATGGAATTGGTACGACTTCCTACATGCTGCTTTGAAGATGCTATAGAATTTGTTCTGTTTGTATCGTTTTTGGTGGAAACCATTGAACCTGCTCTGCTGCTACTTTTTTTCTTTGTTGTGGTGGTGGTTCTTTTGACTTGACCAGTTTTTGGATCAATATACTCCGTTTTTATAACTGTTGTGGTTGTTGTTATGTTGTCTTCAAATTGCCCCATCAGATCTCCCTTGTACTGTGTTCCTCCAAAAGAATCAAATTCCTCTTGTATGCTGTTTCTTTTCTTTGGTGTTTGCCTGATGGTATTGTAATTGCCTACAATACTTCCACGGCTTTTTTTATTTCCAAAAATACCCATTTTTTGTTTAATAATCGTAGCTTATTTTGTTTTTTGTTTTTACTATTTATTTCTTGTTCTTACTTGTTGGTCTTCAAGTATTATTCACTGTAGATTATATTAATATTTATGAAACAAAAAAAAAAAAAAAAGAGGAAATAAACAAAAATGTTACTCTGAAAGTATATATCACTGTGATAGGGGTTTTATTATTCCTTGCTAATACTATAAACTTTGTATATACTTACTTGAAAAGAATTTCATTAAAAACATTATGACAGTTTAAAGGTGAACACCATTGTACAAACCACCCTTTAAAAAAAAAAAATAAATAAATAAAAACAGAACACTACGGCCTTGAGAAAAAATGAACATATCAAAAAATTTAGGGTAACGAAAACAAAAAAAAAAAATACCAACAAAGGGTGAACCTAAGAAGAAATTTGAAAAAAAAAAAAAAAATTCTAAAAATGATACTCGAATTATATATTTATATCAAACTATTCTTTAGTTAACTAGATTTAAGTTGTTGACACAGAATGACATTCATGATTAGTTTTCAAAAAAAAAAAAAGAACGACAAAAAAAAAAAACAATCAAACGTATATATAAAAATAACTTTTGTATTAATATCAAATTACATTTCTTCTTTAACAATAAAAAAGAAAAAAATATACATATAGATTTTATAAAAGTACTTTTGTTTTTTTTTTTTTTTTTTTTCCTTTACTCAACAGTCACAGACTTTGCTAGGTTTCTTGGGAAGTCAACATCAAATCCTTGATTTACTGCTAACCAGTAGGACATCAATTGCAATGGAATAATGTTCAACAAACCTTGTAAGCAATCAGAAGTACCAGGAACTTCAATTAACTCAATTTCTGCGTTGACTTTCTTCTTGGATAGCCAATACTCATCATCTTTGTTACAAATTACAATTGGCTTACCCTTTCTGGCTATGACTTGTTCAATGGATGATACAACTTTTGGGAACAAGGAATCTCTTGTACCCAAGGCAATGATAGGCAAGTTTTCATCAACAAGTGCCAAGACACCATGCTTCAACTCACCTGCCAATATACCCTCTGAATGCATGTAGGAGATTTCCTTGATCTTCAATGCTCCCTCTAAGGCACATGCATATTGATATCCTCTACCTAACAACAACAGTGATTGTTCTCCTTGTAATCTTTTGCAAATGGCCTTAATTTGTGGTTCCAGTTGGAGTATCTCCTTGATTTGTCCTGGAATTTTTTGTAAGTTACTTATGATGTCCTGTCTCTTCTTCAATGATGATAACTTATCATCAGATAAGGATAGAGCCAACATGGCCAATGCTATGTACTGAGATGTGTAAGCCTTTGTGGAGGCAACACCTATTTCTGGACCAGCATTTATGTGCACACCACAATGAGTGGATCTGGAGATTGATGAACCCACAGTGTTAACAATACCTATTGTCAATGCACCTCTTTCCAAACAGAACTTCAAGGCTTGCATGGAATCAGCAGTTTCACCAGATTGAGACACAAAGATACACACATCATCTCTAAAGACAGGTGCCTTTCTATCTAAAAAGTCTGATGCTAATTCTATGGATACAGGAATTTCACTAAGTTCTTCAAACATTTGTCTAACAGCCAAGCATGAATGGTATGAAGTACCACAGGCAATCATCAATAATCTTCTAGCTCTCTTGATTGTAGGTAACCAGTTGGTCAATCCCCCTAATTTTACACTTTGGTTTTGGAAATCCAATCTACCTCTCATTGTGTTCAATGTGGATTCAGGTTGTTCAAAGATTTCCTTTTGCATGAAATGATTGTAATCCCCTTTCATGATTTGAGCCAACTCTAATTCAAGAGTTTGAATAGGTCTGGTGATCTTATCACCATCTTGTCTAGGCTTGAATCTATGTATGTGCAATTCACCATCATAAATGTGGGCAACATCATTGTCCTCCAAGAACAATACCTTCTTTGTGTGCTTGATAACTGATGAGGCATCTGAAGAGATAAAGAATTCAATAGGAATTGGAATACCATCCTCAGATAAGAATGCTCTTGATTGGGAATATCTAAGGTTTGTACTATTATTGGAAATTGGAGCAAAATATACCTTTTCCTCATCAACAACAGGCTTGTGAGGATTGTTGATCTTTGTTTCATTTAAGGTCACTTGGTCATCAGCAGATTCATCATCAACAAATTCAACATCAACAAAGTCAACTTTCAAGTTCTTTTCGGACTTAACCCCAATTAAAAGTGGGGATCCCTTTCTGGTACAAATAACTTCACCTGGGTAATGAGATGATCTACAAAGAAGACCATAAGCACCGTCTAATTCAGAAAGAACTTCTTTGGTCAAAGCATTGAAATCCAACTCAATCCCATTTTCCAAATTGGTATCATAAAACAACTTGAATAATTTAGCAATGCACTCAGTATCAGTGTCACTTTCAAACTTAAAGCCTTTATTTAGAAGCAATGTCTTTAGTTCTCTATAATTGGTGATGATACCATTGTGTACAACAACGAATTCTCCGTTTAGATCAGATCTTTGAGGGTGTGCATTAGCCACACTTGGTTCACCATGTGTGGCCCATCTTGTATGGGCAATACCAACATGATTGATGTATTCAGGGTTGTATTGCTCAAAGTTCAAAGTGCTGTTAATTTTTTCTTTCAATTGTGAAACTTTACCAGGGTTCTTGATGATTAAAGATGTACCATCAGCATCACCATCAACACAAATACCAGTGGAATCATAACCTCTGTATTCAAGTTTTGATAAACCTTCAGTAAGAGTATCTATAATATCTTTTCTAGATTTCTCTACCATATAATTGCAGTAACCAAAAATACCACACATTTTAGTTTCTTATATATTTTATTTTTTTTTTTTTTTTCTTTTGGTTGTGATATGTTGGTAAGTATGTCATATTGATAAATATATACTTTAAAAAGATATTACATGTCACATAACAACCTCAAAAAAATGAAATAAAATTAACAAAAACAAAAAAAAAAAAAAAAATGAGTAAATAATTCAAATATATATATATATATAGAAGTATTAAAAGAGTGTTAAAAAAACAATTACAGCATATTTCTTTTTTGCTAGCCAAATCTAAACAGAGAGAAAACAATCATTCTAATATATTAAAAAAAAAAATGAAATACTAAAAAGTTTATAAGGGAAAAAAAAAAAAATTTTTTTTTTTGTTTTTTTTTTTAAATGGGGGGGGTTAATAGTCCACAAGCGATAACCACACAAAAAATATATCCCAATAAGGAAATAACCTCACATTACAACTATCAACACACACATATGGTTATAGATTTTTGATATGTTTTATATATTTTTGAAACACAAAAAAGAGTAAAAAAAAAAAAAAAAAAAAAAAATTTAAACAAAAGGATTAAAATATATCTAAGAAACTATGTACAATATTCTTTTTCATGACTTTTCATTCAAGAAACCCTTGATTTGAGATAAGTTTTCAAAGGAGTCAGATGCTTCATCATTGATTTCTAATTCAAATTCCTCTTCAATAGCAACAATCAATTCTACTTTATCTAAAGAATCTAACTTCAAGTCTTCACTTAACTTCATGTTATCGTTCAAAGGAGTAGGCAACTTGATACCTTTCTCTTCAACAAAGGTCTTGACAATATCATTCAACTTATCAGAGATTAGTTCTTGTTTGGTAGCATAGAATCTAGCTGGAGTATATGCAATTCTTGTCAATGGTAATCTGAATTGTTGTGTGGTTAATCTAGCTACTTGTCTAAACATGGTATTATAATAATTGGTTTCTTATTGGGTTTATAGTGTTTTTTTTTTTTTTTTTTTTGTTTATATATTTCTTCTTTTGTAATAAAACAATGATTTAATTATTCATAAATTATACATATACATATATATATATGTATAATACAGTTAGATTCATTCGTATTAAAATGTAATAAAGTGGGATTTATTTTTTCTTTTAAAAAAAAAAGAAAATTGGGAAAAAAATTTGAAAGTAAAAAAAAAAAAAAAATTGGGAATATATGGGAATGCGGTGTATCTCCGAAAACAAGTTGTTTTTTTTTTTTTGAAAAAATTAATAACATGGTAGCGTGAGTCTTACATGTTAAATTCTTATTTATTTTTTTTTTAAATCTCCACATTTATTTTGAAAAGGGAGGTTAGGAAATTACAATTCCATTAAAACTCAAAAAGATTTTAATTATTTCATTTTAATTAATTATTTAAAGAGAATAAAACAAAGCCATAAACATATCATCTCACATTAATAAAAAAAAAAAAAAAAATAATAATAATAATATGCCTGTTACTGAATATGAAGATAAAGTTTGCGTAACTTTACCATCTGATGCTTCCACACAATTTACTGTTTTGAAATATGGTGCAACTGTTATTTCATACAAAACCAAAGGTCATGAAAACTTGTTCCTATCTCAAGCTGCTAAACTTGACGGTTCAAAGCCTGTCAGAGGTGGTATTCCTTTAGTCTTTCCTGTCTTTGGTAAAGAACAAGATGTATCAAATCCATTAAGTAAGCTTCCCCAACACGGGTTGGCAAGAAACTCTTATTGGGAGTTCTTGGGGGAATCAAGTGCTTCAAATGATTCTGTTGCCATCCAATTTGGACTATACCCAGAAATTGCCAATTCAGAATTGACCTCTCTATGGGACAATGATTTTACATTGATCTTGACTCTTGAACTTTCTCCTACATCATTGAGAACACACATTGAAGTTGAAAATCCAACAAAGGCCTCCAAGGACTTGAAGTTCAATTGGTTGTTCCATACATATTTCCAAATTGATGATATTGAAGACACATTTGTTACAAACCTATCTGGATCTGCTGTCTATGATCAATTAATGCAATCAAACTACGTAGACAAGTTGCCTGTTATTCAGTTCACCCAGGAGTTTGACAAGATTTATTCCAATGTCAGTGATGAAACAATGACCCAAATTGTTGATAGAGGTGAAGTCTTACATACAATCAAGAAAAAGAACCTTCCTGATCTGGTTGTTTGGAACCCTTGGATTGATAAGAGTAAAGGTATGGCTGATTTTGAACCTAAATCTGGTTATCAAAAAATGGTTTGTGTTGAAGCAGGGTATGTTAAGGAGTACATAACTTTAAAACCAGGTAAGAAATGGAGTGCTGAACAAACTTTATGTGAAGAAGCTTTAACTTACCAATCAATTTAAAATTATATATTGAACAAAAATTATATTTGTCTTTGTTTTCCAAAAATATATATATATGTCTTTGTTTTCTTTAGGTTTTTTAAATCCCGTTGTGAATTTATGGTGTTTAAGGTGGCTCAAGAAAAAAAAAAAAAAAAAACCTATCTGCTGTTAAATTATCACTTTATATAAATTCTCTCTGTTTTTTTTTTTTTTTAATGAAAAGAAAAAAATAAAATTAAAATAAAATTTTTTTAAAGAGTATTAACTCATAAGAAATACCAAAAATAAATTCTAATTAGATAATTATAAGTCAAACATTATTAATGAAGATAGCACCTTTTGGTTTGAAATCAAAGATAACACTTGTTTTCACTCTTTTATTCTGTTTTTTTCAAGTATGTTCTTCAACAATCTTGGCTATTGATTATGGTACTGGATTCAGCAAGAATTCCATTATTGGTCCTAGAACTCCTCTGGACGTGGTCTTATCACAAGACTCTAAGAGAAAAGATGTTTCTGGTATCATGATCAGACCACACGTGAAAAATGACATTGAAAGAGGATATGGTTCCAACCTATTGAACTTTCAACTTCGTTTCCCACACTATGTCAATATTGGCTTGAAGAGATTATTAACTGATGTATCTACTTATCAAAGCATCAACCCTGGTGTTATTATAGAGGATGAAGACATTATCATCAAGGGTAAGGATTTTGAAGTCAAATATACATTCCAAGAATTAATGGCCATGGACTTCAATCACATCATTCATAATGCCAATCAACAATTTGGAGCTGACAAAAACAAAGTGGCCATATCAGGTGTTAATTTGGGTATTGATGATCTGGTTTTGAGTGTTCCTCGTTACTTCAATCAATCACAAAGAATGAAGCTGAATGACATTGTTGAGATCTCTGACTTCAAACAAAACTTGGGCTTTGTTGATGACAATTTGGCTACTGGTATCAGTTACATAGCCAAAAACCATGTTAAGTTAGAAAATGACACTGAGGATCATTTCATCGTTTATGATTTAGGTCAGGGCTCCTTGAAGGTTTCCTTGTTGACTACATTGAAAAACTCATCTGCCATTTTAAATAAAGATGAAATAGTTGCCCTGAACTTGGAATTAAATGGTTATGGATTCAACGATCATTTGGGTGGTGATGTCTTTACTTTAGAACTTAGAGACTTGATGATGAACAAATTCTTAGATAAAAACACGAAATATAAAAAATCGACTCTCTTGAATAATGCCAAGCTCTTGAACAAGCTAACACAAAATGCTGAAAAATGCAAGTTGGTATTGAGTGCCAACAACGAATACAAAATATTCATTGAGTCCTTGATTGATGATGTTGATTTCAAGACATCAATTACAAGACAAGAGTTTGAGAACTTGATTATGAGTAAGTACACAGAAGCTTTAATCAAACCATTGGATGATGCTTTAAAGTCAACTACCCTATTCAATAGAACTGACATCTCCTTGCAAAATATCTCATCCATAATCTTAACAGGTGGCTCCACAAGAGTTCCATTTGTTCAACAAGCATTGGTTGACTATTTAGGTGATGACTACTATACCTTGTTGTCAAAATCAGTAAACTCAGACGAATCTGTTTCTTCAGGATTAGCTATAAGAGGTGTTAAATTGGAAAATACATTCAAATTCAAGCAAAATATTAACATTATAGACAAGGCCATCAATAACTACACAGTTGTTGAAAATCAAAGTGATTTCAATTTACCAATTTTTGCCTTTGGAGATGTAATAAATGATAACAAGAAAGTTAATTTCTCCTTAAGTGAAGGTCAACAAAATTTCTCAATAAGTCTTCATGAAAATGATCAAGCATTAAAAAGTTATAGAATCATGTTTGGAAACTTGAAAAAGTGTAAGACAATAGATTCAAACTCGTCTCTGGAGCTTTCTTTCTCAATTAACAAATCAGGTATTTTCAGCATTAATAAAGCTCACATGATCTGTAATCAAACAAGTGAAAGAGTTTATGATGTTGAAATTGACAAATACTTCATTGAGCCTCCAATGACTGGTGCTGAATTGAAGAAATCACAAAGAGTCATCAAGCAACTGAATGAAAAGGATCAGCAAAAGGTCATCATTGCAGAGGCCATGAACTTATTTGAAAGCAAGTTGTATGAATCAAGATCACTCCTTGAAGGTTATGAATCCAATACTGATATACCTAAGGATTTGATTGAACAACTTGAGGCAAAGATCAATGAACACTTGGAATGGTTGGACTATGAGTCTGATGGTTGTACACTAAAGGAAATTGAAGACAAGCATATGGATATCAGTGACAAGATCAGACACATTAATCATTACGAGTTATCCTTGAAGACACCTTTGGATTTATCTGAATTCAATGGTATGGTTGAAGCCTTGAACTCATGGCTTGATGATCAAGACAATGTCTTTAAAGAACAACTTAATGCTGTTCATGAAAGATCTGAAAAGTTTGCATCCTTGAATATAACAGGCACAGCTTGGGAAACATTCATGAATACGCCATTAACAACAAGATTGATAACTCAGAACAGTACATATTACAAGATGAAGAGTGAAATTAGGGATGAATTCTTGCCAAAGTTGTTGAATTTGTTGAAGGCTTTTGAAAACATGGATAGAATAGAGAAATTCAACATTAAGTTGGAATACATGGACTTGATTGAGAATCTTGAGGAAATGAATCGTTTTCTCTCTGATTTATTCAAATATAGATTGAGATACTTAGACACCGTCATTGTCAAAAAAGAAAGACAGCTATTAAGAGAATATGAAAAGGCAAAGATGGAAAAGGTTAAAGAACTTGGTCTAAAGGACAAGAACGGAAATTCAGTGGAAGATATGATGGAAAAGGCTCACAAAAGGGCCGAAGAAAGAGAAAGACTTGAAGAAGAAGAGTTCATGAAGAACACAGATGGATATGATAAAGAAAATACTGAAGAAGAAATTGAATTGGATGAATTATAAAAAAAAAAAAAAAAGGCTTTTATCTATATACATTAATCATTATAACAAAGAAAAAAATTTTTTTTTCATTCTTGTTCTAAAGAAAAGGCTTCAAATGAAATCCCTTCCCCTATGAAGTGTTTACTCATTGCTTCAACCCAATGTAATCTCAAGGCATGTAACATGGCAGATGTACCTTCCATGGCAACCAAAATAGCACAGGTTAAAACAAACCACATTCCGAACAAAAACACCAGACCCAGAACTTCTTTGAATCCACCTGGCTTATATCCAGAGCTAGGCACCGATAGTCCCGCTTTGAGTGTCATGTCCCAAAGCACAACAGATAATTGTTGATGGGCCAATGATAATGCCCACAATCTTAAGTATGAAGCAGTATGGGATATACAATTCAAACAGAACTCAATAGTGTGTATGATCTGATGAATTATCAAATCACCAAGTTGAAACTCCTCAAAATCATCAGGTAATACAGATGAAATCACCATTTGGTCCATACGGCCACTTTCAGAAGCAAGTGCCTGAGATCTCTGTTCTTGCTTAAGTCTCAACATGTCTTGAATTTGATGTTCTGAGGATTTGTACCCTAATTCAACAGATTTTTTATTTTCCCTGTATAAATATAATGGCTTGTAGATCAATAACCAAGGTATGCAGATCAATGCAACTAAGAGCAACAGTAGCTGAACAGCATTTTGTCCTTTGTACAGTGGAGCTTCAATGTGGCCAGGTTTCAAGAACATATTGATCAACATGTTCAGCAAACTTGGTGGATCCCTTGGATCCGATGGATCTGTCCAATTTATGGACCATTTCAAAACAATGCATATGGTTAGGTAACCAAATATGGAAAACATGAAAATTAATCCAGGAAGGAAGTTACCCATGATGTCGACATATGATTGATAGTATATGTAGTTTCTGTATGATAAAAACAAGGAGTACAACATGTGAATGAACCCCATAATAATGGAAAGTTTCATCTTGTAAGAATTAGTGAATAATAACCCATTTTCCGTATTGTGCCAAGCTGAATCAATACCAAAGACATAAGTGTGATTCGGAATTTTCTCTGCAGTGATTGACCCCTTAACAACAGCAGACCAAGACCATCCTGACCTGAAAAGAGTCATTGATTTACCAAATATATCATTGTACAAAAACCCTATGTACACAGAAAAGATCCCCATCAGCAACAATATAAATCTCCCATTGTAAGCCATCGCAAGAATCTCATTATCAATAGTGTATTTATAAATTTTTTTACTGTTAAGTACCAAAACCAAAGATATCAAAAATAATATGACACCATGACCTATGTCACCAAACATGATGGAGAACATGAAGGGGAAGGTGACTATTGTTGGAATTGCTGGATTTAATTCCTTGTACTTGCTGGTACCATAGGCATCAACTATTCCTTGGAAAGCAGAAACAAATGAGTTTGTGTAACTGTTGAAATGTGTTGGGGGAACCAAAGGGACCTTTCTACTTGAACTCATGATATCATCATTCAAGTATTTTGACAGTATTGGGTAATCCTCTGAAACAGGAACTTCTGAAATGGTCATGAATGTTAATGGGAGGTGTGAATGGATGGAATTGAACTTATACTTCAAATAGCTTTCAAAGATCTCTTTCTTATCTGCAGGAATCCAACCCTTGATGATAACAGATTGAGTTGTATTACTGTTGTCAATGGATGCCAATTTTTTCAATACATTAAATTCCTTCTGTATTAATGAGGTAAGCTTAGGAATTTGATCCCTAATAGCTACCAACTCCACAAATAAGTGATTTTCCGTGGCTTTAAGAACATTTTCAATTCCTTGGATATTTCCGTTCAAGTTATTCAATGATTCTTGTGAGTTGTCTCTGGACATCACCTTACCATCCAATGAATCAACAATTTTTTCTAATTTTTTTTGCAAATAATCACCATGGGTGTAAATAACAAAGCATTCTTTCAATTCAGCAGATGAATCAGTTTGTAAAGAAGCTAGTTCAGAGTGATAAAATATCAAATTTCCTCTTGTAGCTCTATTGCACAATAGCTCCAATGTGTGTATTTTTGTCTTTGGAATGCTTCCATACAGCAAATAACCTCCAAATTGCGTCAATATGTTGTCTTCAATGTTGTCGGCAATAGGTTGTGATGGTTCCAATTCAATGTCATGGATTTCAAAATCATCAAGATCAATGGTTTCATATTGGTCTTCTAAGTTTCTTGCAACATTTGGTTCTACGTTTTCAAAAGATTGTAGCCTTGTGCTTTGAATCACTCTATCAGATTCTTGTCTATATCTTTCGTTTTTTCTATTTAAGTACTTGATAACTTCAAAGAAGATATTTCTTTCTTCTTGAAATATATTTAAGTTTGTCTTGAGAGACAGGTATGAATCATGTAATTCACTAACTCTTTGATAAATATCATTTATAATGTTGATAATCTGAGAAAGTTCAGATTTGGTTGGAATGTCAATTGGATATAAGTTCAATAATTCTAAGCCTTTCTTTCTAGATAAATATTGCTCTTCAGATTCAATTGATCCGTCTTCAAGAATCATTGGTTCGTTTACATTGTTGTTTTCATCATTGCTTGTTGGGTTGATGTTATCTTCATCATCCGATATAATGTTTTCTGGAGGAACAAAAAACTTTAAAGATGAATCAAAGTGATAATTTATGATTTCTGAAATAGTATTAATTTTATGCTTTAAGAGATCATCCAATGCTTTAATATCTTTGAATAAATTGTTGTTAACAATATCATCATTCACATCAGAAACAATCATCATCTCTTTAATATTCCCAATTATATACAATATATCTCTTAAGTAGTCATTGTTTGGAATGAATATTTCTATAAAGCTAACAGTGCTACTTCTTAAATAACCATCTTCATAGAAGTCTTGAGTATATTTGTTATCATATAACTTTAGTAGTCTTTCAATGGTGTTTGGAGGTCTGTGTAATGGAAAAATATCTGTATTTATATTGTTTTGATATGAGTTATCAAAGCTAATAGATCTTGAATCATTAATATCAAAATTATCTTCGGAGAAAGTATCGGACATATTGTTTTAATTTTGAATATAGACTATAAAATACAAATGAAATTACAATTTTGTCTATATATATATACTTTTATCGAGTTTATTATGTCAATGGCTTGATATAGTTATTATATGGGGGATAGTTCATCTTTTAAATATTAAATGTAAATCATGATTTTATTTATAATGATCAATAATTATGTGAAAAGGGTATAAAAATACACACACACACACGCATTACAAAAAAAAATTTATAAAAAAACCTTAAACAAATCAAAATCTATAAAATCTTAGAGGTGTGGATAACGGGGGGAAAAAAAGGTGGATCATAGAAAATATACACGTGTTTTTTTCAAAAGGGGGTTTTTTTATTTTTTATCGGAAATAAGGTTATATCATAAATTTGATTTACAACATTGTACATATCACCAATTATTGGTAGCGTAAATACCCTAAAGGATTCATTCAACACCTAATACACCAGTAATAAACTATATATATAATTTATAATAATTTAATTCCCTTACTTTATAGATAAGACATTAATTAAATTATATATAAATTACTTTTATAACAAAAACAACTAAGCTTATGATAATGTACAATAAAATCATATATATTTACATATAAGTAAATTTGAAAATATTCATTTTCAACTAACATGAGTAATACTTCAAAAAAAAAAAAATGCGCCAAAAGACATATACACAGACGTTCAAAGTAATAATTCTTATATTATTATTTTTTTTTAAAGCCCGCTGAGTAAATGTACTAAACATTATTGTAACATAAACATAAATTCTCGTTTAAACAGCGACAATTCATTAAATTTGCAAAAAAAAAAAAAGTTCCTCCTTATATAAAGTTAATCTATTAATATTGTAAAGCTCTCTCTCTTGTAGTTTTTTTATTATTCATTTAATACTTATATATATTCATGAAAATTCATAAACAATAAATCTTTTAGTGTTATATTAAGTTATTTTTTCTACTCGAACTAACCAAACAACAATAAAATCATTATGTCTAATCAACAATTCACTGCTGCTGAAGCTATCTTAATGCTAAAAAACACTTTAGAAAATATGGCTATTGATCAAGTTCAAAAGCCTGAACCTGTCAAAGCTGAATTCTTTGGTTCCAAGAAACCATTCACCTTATCAAATGATGAATTATTACAAAAGGGTCAAGATTATATCGATTTCACTTATGAATGTCCAACTATCTATCACGTTGTGGACAATTTAGCAAAAGATTTGGATGACAATGGATTTGTTTACATATCAGAAAAGGAATATGATGAATGGAAGAACTTAAAGAAAGGTGCCAAGTATTACACCAAAAGAGGCGATTGCTCCTTATTGGCTTTCACTCTAGGTTCAAAATGGGAGCCTAAATCAGGTTGCGGGGCAATTGGCTCTCATATTGATGCCTTACATGTCAAGTTAAAACCAGCCTCAATCAAGAACACATTTGAAGGTTACGAGCTATTAGGTGTTGCTCCATACTCAGGTACATTGAATGAGTTGTGGATGAACAGAGACTTGGGTCTTGGTGGTAGAGTTATCATTAAGGATTCCAAGACCAAGAAATTCTCCTCCAAGTTGATTGACTCCACTCCTGATTGTATTGCCTTCATTCCTTCATTAGCTGTTCATTATGGAACTCCTGCCGATTTCCCTTACGATAAGGAAACTCAAACTATTCCTGTCTTAGGTTACTTCAATGATGAAAGCAAAGATGTTGATGAACCTACTTCTGAGGAAAAGAAATCCGTTCTATTTGGTAAGCACTCAATTAACCTATTGAGATACATTGCTAAATTGGCCAATGTCAAGGTAAGTGACTTATACCAATTAGATTTGGAATTGTATGACATTCAAAAGGGTACCTTTGCTGGTTTGAAGAAGGACTTCTTAATCTCTCCAAGACAAGATGACAGATTGTGTTCTTATCCTGCTTTACAATCTTTAATCACTTACTCAAACATTGTTGATTTGCAAAAGGACAACAACTTGAATGTTGTTGCCTTATACGATAAGGAAGAAGTTGGTTCCTTGGATAGACAAGGTGCCAAGTCTGGTATCTTTGACAACACAATCACAAGAATTCTATCCTCTTATTCTCCAGAAGATCCGGAACTCTTATTGAGAACCTGCTTGGCTAACTCATTCTTTATCTCTGCTGATGTCATCCATTTACACAATCCAAACTTTGATAACGTATACTTGGAAAATCACAAGCCAAAGCCAAACCATGGTGTTACTATTTCATTGGACTCCAATGGTCACATGGCCACTGACATGGTTGGTGTTGCCATCATTGAAGAAATTGCTAGAATCAATGGTGACAAGACTCAATACTTCCAAATCAAGAACAACTCAAGATCAGGTGGTACCATTGGTCCATCAATTGCTTGTACTGGTGCTTCTGGTGTTAGAGTTATTGACTTGGGTATTGCTGAGATGAGTATGCATGCTATCAGAGAAGTCACTGGTTCCAAAGATGTTGGTTTGGGTATCAGATTCTTTGTCAACTTCTTCAAAACATACAGAGAAGTTGTTGAGAACTTTGGTGATTTATAAGATTTCTAAAGCAGACAGTTTGAATCATTCTTATGTATATATATTATATTGGAATTTCATCTAGACAATATCATATAAATTTAATATAAAGATAACTAAATATAAATGTTTAAGAGGAACTTCTTTTTCTTTTTTGATTTAAAAGCGAAGCGCTACAAATTGTTTTTTTTTTACTTAGAAAAATCGGGAAAAAAGTGTAAAGTGTTAAATTTTACAAAAAAGAAAAATTATTTATTAGATTACTTTTTTTTTTTGCCACCGCCAATCTCAACATTACACCCCAAAGATAGATTAAATAACCAATTACGTACTTCAGTAATGACTGTTAAATTACCATTCACTATCAATGCTGGTATTCTAGACTTTGAACCTGTTCAGAGAAGAGTTAGTCCTAGATATACAAAGGGATTGCTGACTATCAGCAAAGCAGATTCTATAGACGAAGATGAGGATGATATGGACATATTAAATTTTAAATGGAAACCTTTAGATACAAATTCTGAAGAAGATCATTCACAAGTTATAGAAAAGGTGCTTTTTCCGGGTGAACAAATAATTGTACCTTATACACACCTTAAAAAATCTCAGCAATTTCCTAACTCTCTGATTTACTTGTTGACTTTCAGTAGTGGTGAGATTGTTCCGTTTTACATACAAGAGCAAGATCCAACTAGCAAAGTGGAAACATATCAACTGGCCAAGGATGATATGAAAGGAGATGGATCCAGAAACATATTGACGAAAATGAATGATGATCTAATGAACATCTTTACAAGTATTATCAAAGGTGATTATGAATAGATTATTGCGCTCTTATATTGGAAAGAGGTTATATATGTTTAGCTAGTTGAAATTAATAAGGTTTGTTGACTCTAAAGAAAATAAAGTCTATTTTGTTGTTGTTTTTTTTCTTTTGCCTAGTACAATGTTAATGGTAGTGTAAATCCTTGTTGGTGATAAGATACCAAGATTTTAGAAATTGTCATATCTGCGCTAATATTTTTTTCTTTTTTTACTTTTAATTTATTTTTTTTCCGATGGGATTTACTCATTATCTTCTTGTTATCACCATGTCCTTAAGAGAGAGGTAATAAATAGAGAAGAATTATATAATTCACTTAAATTATTTTATTTTGTTTTGTTTTTTTGTGTTTATCTTGCTATATAAATGATGCCTATTTTGAATGAAAACGTATGTCTAAAAGTAAAGAATTTAAGTAAAGGTTAAGCCAAATAGCTGATAATCCCTTATGAGTAAACCTAATTTGAACAGACATGTGTCCTCGTTTCAAGGATCAGAAAGTACAATGAGTACCACAACCTATTCAGATTCAAAAAAGATTGAATTGTACGAAATAAAATCTTTAGAGTCAGATGTATCATATTTGGATGAAATTAAAGAATCAACTTCTGTTAATCAGCACTCTCAAATAAGTGAAGCTAATTTTGAGTTTTTTAAAGATTTCCCTAGTGAAGTTGTTCCTCAAAAAAGAACGTTTTCCTTTATGCTCAAAAAACCTAGTTATAAGCAGTTTGATGATAGCTATGAAAAGCCTACACTTCCTATTGACAATGACAACATCTTTGCCACAGGAACATGGAACATCTTGGATAAATACTTTTTCATATGGACATTTAGAGTCTTGATCAACGGATACAATAGATTGTTTCAACCAGTGGACCTATATCAGCTACCAACATCTTTACAAATTGACAGCTTATATGATGCCTTTTTGAAAGATTGGAATGCTTCGAAAGCAAACCACAAAAAGAAGTACAACAATGAAGAGTACAGTAAATGGTTGCTATCCAAAACAGTTATTAAAACATTCAGATGGAAAGCCATGTATGGGATTGGATGTTACATTGTGTCTAATATTGGATTCTCAGTCATGCCAATTATCACCAAGAGCTTGATTGCATTTGTTGAAAAGAGAAATGAAATAGGTGACAAGACAAAGATTAACGATGGTGTCCTTTACATTTTCATAACTGCTATCATCATGGCTCTTTCCTCAGTAATATTTTCCCAAGGTTACTTAGCTGCTTACACTATAGGTATCTACATTAAGTCCATCTTGACAAGAGCCATATTAGAAAAATCCTTGAAACTGAGTAACAACGCTAGATATACAAACACTAACAGCAAATTGGCCACTGTGGCTACTACTGACTTATCAAGAATAGAGTATGGATGTTCTTCAGTTCCATATCTCTTTAGTTTTCCTGTAGCTTTAGTCATTGCTATTGTACTATTAATTGAATACATAGGGCCAGTGACATTAGTGGGATGTTTTTATTTCATAATATCATTATTTATATCTGGTTGGGGGTTTATTGCTGTTTTTAAATTAAGACAATCAGCAAATATATCTACAGATGCAAGAATTTCATACATTAAGGAAGTGATAACAAACTTGAAAATTATCAAATATTTTACTTATGAAAAGGCATATGAAAGAATTATTAATGAAAAGAGATCCAAAGAAATCAATGATGTTAAAAAATTACAATATATTCAATCTTCTGTTTCAGCACATGGACTGTTGGCTCCTATTCTTGCATCTTTGTTTACATTCCTGATTGCTTACAAGATCAACCCTCATAGAAAACCATCTTCTGTATTTGCTGCCCTGTCATTGTTCAATATTCTATCATCACAGATGTTGTATGTCCCAAATTCCATTGGTAATGTCATTAACATGGCTTTATCTTTACAAAGGGCTCAAGAAATTCTTGTAGCTGAAGAGAGAAAACCAAGAGTGATGAATTTGAAGAATCCAGAGAAAAATATTATTGAATTCAATCAGTTAAACTTATCATACGAAAAACATCAAGTATTGAAGAATGTCACTTTTGAAATCAAGAGAAATGAATTCATCACCATTCTTGGTGCCACTGGATCAGGTAAATCCACATTGCTTGACCAAATGAATGTTGAGGGCAGCTTGATGTGTAGTAAGCCTTGGCTTCAAGCAGCAAGTGTCCGTAGTAACATTACCTTTGGTTTACCCTTTGACCTCTCACTGTACAATGATGTTTTGTTTGCTTGTGCATTATTACCAGACTTACAATCATTCAAGAATGGTGATTTGACTGAACTTGGTGAGAGTGGAATAACTTTATCAGGTGGACAAAAGGCCAGAATATCATTAGCAAGAGCTTGTTACAGATCCTGTTATGAGAAGAAATACTTTGATAATGACAAAATTAATGATGGATTAATATTATTGGATGACGTCATGTCCGCACTTGATGCCAAGTCAGGTCAACATGTTCTGAACAACTGTATTTTAGATTTAATTAAGGATAACACCAGAGTCCTAGTTACTCATCAAGTTGATCTTGTTTATAAATCAGACAGAATTATCTTCTTGAATGGTAAAGGTGATTGTAAAATTGGAAAACTTGAAGATATGCTACAAGATCAAGCATTCAATGAGTACCTAACTAGCTGTTCAAATGAAACCCAAGAGGATGATTCTGATGTTGAAGATGGGTTTGAAGACTATTCTAAGAAATATAGCTTCGATCCAACTAAAAAGCAAATTCTTGAAAGCAAGCAAAACTATGATGATTTTGAATCACATCAAAGAGTTGTTGTTAAAGAGGAAGACGATTTGGAAAAGGGAAAAATTGTTGTTCAAGAGGGTAGATCTGTCAACTCAGTTGGTAGTGATGTTTACGTTAACTTCATTAAGGCAGCAACTAACAAGTACTGGATTCTGTTTACTATTTTTGCCTTCTCTGTTGGGTGCTTAACAGCATTCTTTTCCTTGTTCTCTTCTGTTTGGTTATCTTTTTGGACATCAACTAAATTCCATGAAAGTAGAAGCTTTTATATGGGATTTTATGCTTTATGGGCAGTGTTGTTTTTTGTTTGCATCTTAGTTGAATTAGTAACCATAGCCACTGTGTGTATAGTAAGTGCTAAGAATTTACACAGAGATTCCCTGCATAATGTTCTTTATGCACCAATGTCCTTTTTAGATGTTACACCATTAGGTAGAATTTTAAACAGATTCACAAAGGATATTGATGCTTTAGATAATCAAATGCCTTATGTTGCAGTTTTAGGATTTTATCTTTTCTTCCAAATTGGTGCTGTTATAGTCATGTGTGTTATTTACATTCCTTGGTTCTTGATAGCTATACCATTTATTATCCTAGCACTCTTTTTTATCTACTCCCTGTATCAATCAACTGGGAGAGAAGTTAAAAGACTGGAAGCAGTTCAAAGATCATTGGTATACAATAACTTCAATGAGGTGTTAAGTGGATCTAGTACAATTACTACATACAAGGTTGAAAGATTGTTTGTGAAGAAAAACAACATTTTAATTGATAAGAACAACGAGTCAACTATTATGTACTTGTGTTTACAAAGATGGTCTTCTATTTGGATTGTGAACCTATGTGTTGTATTTGCCATCATAATGGCGTTCCTTTGTATATGCAAAATATTTAGCATTTCATCTTCAAGTGTGGGTTTATTAATGACATATGTTTTGCAATTATCATTGACCTTAAAGGAATTATTGTTTGAAACTACACAAATAGAGAACTTCATGAATTCAGTTGAAAGACTAGTTGAGTACTCATGTGATATCCCACAGGAGAGGCCTTACGAACTTCCAGATACAGATCCAAAGCCAGAGCAATGGCCCTTGAATGGTGAAATTGTCTTTAAAGATTGCTCGATGGCTTATAGAGAGGGGTTGCCTCTATCCTTGAAGAAATTTACCTTGCTGATCAAGCCAGGTGAAAAGGTAAGTATAGTTGGAAGAAGTGGTGCAGGAAAATCCACCCTAACATCATGCATTTATAGACTAACCGAATTAAATGAAGGTAGTATATACATTGATGGAGTTGATATTTCAAAGCTAGGGTTGTTTACATTAAGAAAGAATTTGTCTATCATTCCTCAAGAGCCTGTTTTGTTTAAAGGAACTATTAGATCAAATTTGGATCCGTTTAATCAATACACAGATGAATACCTATGGGAAGTTTTAAGCAAGTCTGTGTTCACTGAAGAAGAGGCATTAGAAGTAAAGAAGCAAGTGCTAAATGAAGGGGATGATATTTCAATCCTAAATAAATTTCATCTATTGCAAATTGTTGAAGAGGATGGTACTAATTATTCCAATGGAGAAAAGCAAATGTTGGCATTAGCTAGGGCATTGGTGAGAAATACCAAAATCTTGATTCTTGATGAAGCAACTTCATCAGTTGATCATGACACAGATGCCAAAATTCAACGTCAAATAGTTAGACACTTCTCTCATTGTACAATAATAACAATTGCTCATAGATTAAGAACTATATTGAACTATGACAAGGTGTTAGTGTTGGATAAGGGAGAAAGGAAGGATTACGATTCTCCATGGAGATTGTTTAACAAAGATGGGTCTATATTTAGTGAATTGTGTGCTAAGAGTAAGATAACACCAAAAGACTTTGAAAGAAAGGACATATAGAATATGCTGGCATATATATGGAATTAATTAAAAATACATTTTTTTTAAAAAAAGATTTTTTTTTTTTCTAAGCGATAAAACATGATATCTTTTTCCATCTTGTTTGTTTTTTGTTTTTTTTTTTTTCGCTCCTTGAAAAAATTAGGTTATCATTTCGCTTAATCTTTAGTAGTAAGATTAGAAATCAATGTCAATAGATTAACTTTCATTTTTATAAAAAAAGAAGGCATAGTTAGTTGACCACTAATAAATTAAGTGACTCTTATTGTATACTGCTAATTTTTATAGTATACCTGCTTCCCCCAAGTAAAGAAAAACAAGGAACTCTCCAATGTCTTTGAATGAATCAAAACGTATTCTAAAAAATAGAAAACCCCGTGTCAACGCTAAAACATCATCAGTGGAAGCTGAAGATGATAAGAAGACCAAAGTTGGAAACAAAATTGACACTAAAGATATAAGAAATCTTCCTGTTTCTTTGCAACGAGGAAAATCGAATCATAAATGGCTTGCAATGATGACGGTTTTAGGAGCATTGTTACTAAAGTTGTTAAATGAATACAACAATAGAATGAAGAATAAGGATACTTTCTACACCCATAATGTAGACGCCTTTTTACAATACTCAAAGAACAACACTTTTTTAACACACCTTGATGGGCATTATAAAGAATATCCCTTTGAGCTTTATCCTGAAAATATAACATTTATGGGAAGTGAATATATCAAGTATGATGTTGAGGAGGCATTTTTGTATACTTGGGAGGAATATTACTTCAACAATGCAAACGTGGACAAAATTGACTATATTGTTGAGGCTTTGGACACGAAGCTTTTAATGTTTAACAACACACAGTCTAATAACCACAGGGTGAAATTGGAATACTTGATTCAGCAAGACCTTGCAATAATCAAATATGCCAAAGAGTTTGGTATATCACCTTCAGTATTGGGTGGATTACTGTCAAGCTATAACTTGTTTGAGAATGAAACATTGTTGAAGAAGTCATTTCCTGATGGTGCAACGATATTAAATGAACAAATCTTGGTTATTAAAAACAACTTGCATAGTAAGGATCTTCAAGAAAATGATGACTTGGACATTCAATTCTTGAATGAGCATATTGTTTCCGCAGCGGGTGTTGATGCCAAAAATAGAAGTGTGAAACATCAAGATCTTTCAAGTAAGGAATTGAATATTAGTGATATTTACCTGAAATCTAAAGAGTACCATTATGATAACAATATAGTGAACATTTCCCACTTTTGGCAATCTGTTTATGACATTGAAATTAACAACACTAAGAGTGTTAATTCCACAATACAATTGAGAAAGAAGACAAAGGTGAAAAAAAGCAATCCATTGAACAAACTTAGATATATTGATATCAGTACACAAGATGATGCTGTAGATGTTTCTTATTGCAAGCTACCTAGTTCTTTGTTGACTGTCTTGACTAAGGGCTATGATGAAACTGAAATTTCTAAGAATAAAAATTTATTTGATGATGTTCCTGATATGAAGGATAACTATGGATATGCAATGGAATTGGTAAGATCATGTTATCATATATTCATGGAGAGTAAAGTATCATTAAACAAGGGCGGGGTACCTGATAGAATTATATTTATGGATGCAGCCTTGAGTGGAACTGATGTTGACGGTTTGATATTAAGTAAGTATGGGTCCTTTTACTTCAAACCATCAACCGTGGATATTTTAAAGAATGATGATATTTTAGAATCCATTTATTATGCCTTTTATGCTAGCAAATCAAAAACATTCCATTTGTGGATTTTTGAAATATTTCAACATTATGCAAGTTTACTTGATGAGTGTCAATATGATAAACTATGGTTCTCACATACTTTGAAATATCTTTACTTGTCGTTCTTAAACGATAAGGAAGGAATAGACCATAAAAGAGTTGTATTGACCAAAAACGGACATTTATATCCTACTACTATTTAAAGAAATATATACAGGTAAATTTTCCACCATGATTAATATATATATCTACATAATTGGCAAAGGTCGATCAACAAATTGAAATTTAAATTTGATAATTTTTTCAATTTTGACATTTTTATTCTCATCAAACTTCATTATAGCTAAAGGTGACGGTAGTTTCAGTAGCTTTCCTATAAGTCTTTGCTTTGTACCTATGAAGAGAACCACTTCTTTTTTATTATTACTGTTACAAATGTCATCCTTCAGGGGTTGTGATAATTGAGATAGTTTATTTATATCAATATCATCTTTGGTGATTTGAAGTTCTTCACATATTTGAATTATGTGGTTATCACTCAAGGTTAAGTTAAAATCAAGTTGCCCAAACTTAAATGTCTTAGTTCTATCAGTTTCATTGGGTTTGTCTATCTCTAGATCTCCCTGTATTTCAACAATTATGTCACCAAGAAGAGGGTAATGAACAATATCGTGATCTTGAGATATATCCACGTGTTTCGTATTTAAAAGCGACATCTTAATTTGTTTGGAGAAATTATAATGGTAATGTTAAGTATAGTTATTACGGTAAGGTCTTAGTTTTTTTATATATCTGAAGCTTGTTTAATTTACTTTTTTTTTTTTTTTTTGCAATATAGCATTAAAAAATAGAAGTTCCTTTTTACATGTGTAATAAGATGTAATTTTAAATTGTAAACTCTAATTTGAAAAAAGTTATATGTAATGCTATTTAAAAAATAATTGAAAAAAACCAAAACATTTAAATCCGGCTTTAGTCACATGGCTCAGTCTAAACATTTAGATGCGATAATGATCTCACAAGCATTTGTGTAGCGTTTAGTCAACATTGTCACAGGCAAAAAAAAAAAAAATAATAAACTCCCCCTTGACATACTCATAGAAAATTATAGAATTTTTCAAAATGGTAATCTCCCTGTAAAAATAACATTCTCGAATAAATAGATTTCTAAACAAGTTACCAGATATAATATTAACATAATAATTACATAAATTTGGAAAACAACAAATATATATAAACACACCACACAACTTTACCAAATGTTCAACATATTCTCTTTGTTTAAGTCTAACTTAAACTCTAACGATCTCATCAGATCATCAAAGGAATTAGAAAAAATCACTAAAGATATTCAAAGGATTAACAACAAGGATACATTTATTGACAAGATAATTTCCAAAAAGCATGCACTTTCATGCTACATCTTGTCTTTATCCATAATATATTTCCAAGTAAGAGATTCTTTATACAGAAACTACATTATGGGTGTATTTGTTCTGATATTTATACTATGGCAAATGTATTTTGTTAATCCTTTAATCAATTACATCCACTTGAAACAACTCACGAAACTGAAGAACAAACATTCAAAGATAATTAATAACTTGAAGGATAGAAGCAATTTTGAAAAGATCAACCATATAATTAATAGATTTACATTTGGAGAGGAGGGTGATCAAGATTACAAGAGTGTTTTAGATGATGATATAGAAGACAAATTAACACAACTTAAGGCTTTGAATGAAGATATAAACAAAAAGAAATCGGAATTGAATACTAATAACAAGAAAAATAGAAAGAACTTGCTCACAAAGTTCTTAGACAATATTGAACAGACAGAAGATGAAAAGATCTTAATGGAATCATTGGTTCAAGACAATGTACAGAAACATTATTTGGAGTATGAGTTCAAGTGTGGGAAATGTGGTAAAGAAACCACTTTTTACATCAACAAGAAGGATGCAATAAACAAGGAGAACACCATTGAGATTGAAGTTAAGAGATGCTTAAAGTGTTAGTTATTTAGAAATGAAAAAACATATATGTTCGAGCACATTCCAGAAAAGGCATGTGTGTTTATGTCCGACAGTGATATTTAAAAAAAAAAAAAAAAATTTTTTTTTTTTTTTCCTTTCCCCCTTCGATTTGCTCTAAACCAAAAAGGAAAAAAAAAAAATAAATTTTGAAGATATAATTCAAACATCGATGATTTTGAAATTTTTATTTTATTTTCAAAATTGTTAATTTACTATTATATATTCGATAGTTTTATAATAAATTGATTTAGAATGACCCCATTGATAAACATTAAGAAGATAAAAAAATAGAACTTAAATAATGTCTAGTGAAAATAACGCTGTTTTACAAAATGCTACAGTCTACCCTAATCCTACTGAAGAACAAAAGAAGGAAATCATTAGTAAATTACAATTGAAACCATTTGTTAATGAGGGGGGAGCACCAGTCAACAGAATAACTATAAGACCAGAAAACTCTGAGAACTTTCAATTTCTAGACAACCCTGAAGTGTATTACTCACAAAGCAACAACAGCTTTGTAATCTTTGGAAAGTTTGAAGATAGTTCAGTTCCACAAGACGTCGATGGATTGAGGGCCAAAGAAGAAAAGACCACCGTAACCAAAGATCCAAGTGAAATTCACGATGACCTAGCTGTTCAAGCAGATGCTCCAAAGATGACCAGAGAAGAAAGAATTGCTTCATATACAAACACAGACAATGTTGTTGTTGATGATGCTTACTTGCAAGAATATGGAAATGGATTGACTCAAAAGCAAATTGATATTGTAGCCAAGCAAACTGGCTGTCAAGATAGATACATGATTTTCAATGTATTGATGGAAAAGAAACAAGATTTGATCAATAGTATTATGACTGTTAAGGATTTAATGCAATAATTAAACATAAGAAACATATATATATATATATAAATCATTATATATAAATTAATACCAATTTATTTTAAGTTTTTTTTTTTTTTCTTTATGCTTTAAGATATATATTTTTTCTCTCTCTCCTTTTTTTTCTTTTTTTTAAAAGACTCTAGCCCATTCTGGCTTTTCAGTGATACCATATTGGATATCACCAATCCATTTCATTACATCTTCGGTCAATTTACCGGATTGTTTACCTTCTTGTAATGGGACGTTTATATCTTCACCGTTGTAACCAATGTTTTTGATTGGGGAAACAACGGCAGCAGTACCTGAACCAAAGGCCTCTATCAATTCACCCTTGGCAGCTCTTTCCTTAACCTCGTTGATGGACAAGTATCTTTCGTTGACTTCCCAAACATTAGGGTCAAGGTTTTGTCTACATAGAGCAAGGATGGAATCTCTGGTGACACCTTCCAAGATGGTACCGTCCAATGGGGCAGTGACCAATTCCTTCTTGTCACCGTTCTTGAAGGCAAAAAAGACATTCATGGTACCAACTTCGGTGATGTACTTGTTAGGACCAAACAACCACAAGTTTTGTTGGTAACCTCTACCAGCAGCTTCCAATTGAGGCTTTATGCAAGGGGCATAGTTGGCACCCAACTTCATGTTACCAACACCACCTGGCCATGCTCTTGTGGCATAATCAGTGGCTTCCAAGGAAACAGCCTTGAACCCAGTCTTGTAATATGGACCAACCGGAGAACAAATGACAAAGATCTTGGCCTTGTCTGGAGTGTGGACACCCAAACCTTCAGATGTACCAATCATGGTAGGTCTTATGTACAAGGAGTAACCTTTACCTTTAGGAATCAAGTCTGCATCCAATCTGATTAACTTTTGAATCAACTTGATTAGTTCTTCAGAATCAAATTCAGGTAAACAAATTCTTTCAGCAGATTGATTCATTCTGGCCATGTTCTTGTCTGGTCTGAACATGATGATATCATCTTCATTTTTCAAGGACTTGTAAGCCTTCAAACCTTCAAACAATTCAAAAGCATAATGGAAGACACAGGTTGAAGGATCCAAAGATAGGTTACCATATGGCTTGATTTCAGGAGTGTGCCATCCATGTTTAGCATCCCAATCAACAGTTAACATGTGGTTGGTGAAGTATCTACCAAATACTAAGTCTTCATTTTTGATTGGCTTATTAAGTTTGGATTGTTCTCTCAAGGTGATTTTGACATCATTGGCAACTAATGGCTTTAAAGACATAGTGTTGAATCTTTTTGAAGATAACAGCTTGATGGTTGATTTCAATTGATTATTTTTGAACATTGTTATATTATAAGGAATTGTTTTATTTATTTTTTTTTTTTTTTATTTTTTTCTTCTTCTATGTTGTAGATATAATGTTAATTATATATATTTATATCAAAGAGAGAAGTAACTGTTTTTATATTGTAATAATATTACTATTTTGTTTTTAATATTTGGATGAATAATTGAGCTAAGTGAAAGTATGGTATTTTTTTTTTTTTTTTCCTTCTTAACAATATAGAGCTTTCTCGGTTATTAACTTCCGTTGTTGTATTGAACACAGGTGAAAAAGAAAAGAGCAAAAAAAAAAAAAAAAAAAGAAAAATTTTTAATGAATTAACTAGTATTAAAGTTATTTCAAATCTATATGTATTGGTTTGGTTTAATATATATATTGAGTATTTTTAAAAAAAAAACGGTAGAATATACTAAAAAGTAATATATATATGATATATTCATAATGTATGAAAATTTATTAAGGTATATATATACTCTCACCTTATATGTATCTAATTCAAAAAAAAAAAAATTGAAAATAATTTTTAGATTTAGTCATCATCATATGTAAACCAATAAAAAAAAAAAAAAAGAAGAATAAATTTTTATTTATTTTACTTTTTCTGTTTAGAAAATCATACGTTTATCCGCTCCGGAAACGGCCTTTAGCTTCTATTCAATAAGTCCCATATTGATTAATAAGTAAAATTGTACTTTATTTATTTTTAAAAAAAAAAAAAAAAAAAAAATTACAAAAAGAAAAGGAGACCATGACATTGGTGAAGAATACTCTTAGAAAACAATATCTTAAACATGGATGTAAGAATATTAAGGATACTAATAATCAAAGTACTTCCATAACAAACAAACTCATCAACAGCATCATTAACAATGATAACTTCAACAGAATAGGTGTGTTTATGCCTTTGGACAATGAAATCAACACCATCCCATTGATTGAACATATCATCAAGAACAACAAACATGCATACTTGCCCATATGTACAGATACTCAACAAACTGGACAAAGACAAATATACATATATCCAAAGGATGAAACCCATGTTCATGATGACAATAAAAAACAAGATCATTTAATTTTCAAAAAATTAGACAGCTTGGATCATCTCCATTCTTTGGAACCTAAGGGTAAATACAAAATTAGAGAACCTGCCATTGAAAACCATTCTGCTTATTCCAAGAAGATCATCATTGAAGAAACTGAGTATTTGAACCATTTGGATGTTTTGATATTACCTGCAGTTCTACTAGACAAGGAAACCAGAATTAGAGTTGGGTATGGCAAGGGTTATTATGATGATTTCATCAAGAGATACTTGTACACAAACTGGAAAGATAACGATGATGTTCTTAAACACATTGAAATCCTAAAAGAAATGAAGGAGGACCATTTACAAGGCGATGATATCATCAACAAGTACTTATCCTTTAAGGAAAAATATCAACAAATCAACAAGTTTGCTTGCTTGCCTCCATTGTTAGTTGGTATAGGCTTCAAAGAACAAATATACAATGGTGTTATAGAACATGAAGAAAAACATGACTGGAAAATGGATCTAATCATAACTTCTTAAAAAAAAAAAAAAAAAAAACAAAAAGAATTTTTTTTTTGTTTTTTATAAATAAAGAATAATAATAATATATTTTAATGTAAATTTCATTTATTTAACTTCAAATTTACCCTTTCCTTTTAATAACAAGTTCATTCCATTTTCTGAATAAACTTCAACATTACATTTCGCCCACTTGGTACCTACTCTCTCAACATCAACAAGCTTTAAGACTATGAATCTATTGACAAAGACAGGTGCCTTGTACTCAACTTTCAAGTTTCTTAATAAATACTCTGTATCCTTTGTAGTTCCTTCATAGTTTTCAAATTTCAAGCATTTCACCATGAATTGAGACATGATATCTGAGGACATTCCCCCATGGAGAATAAATGGATAACCTTGAAGCTTGACCCCCACATGGACTATATCAACAAGTGTCTTTGTCTTAGGTTGAAACAAAGTCTTTGGTGGGATGTCTATACCTCCCAAGCTCTGTATCAGCTTGTATTCGTCACTGTTGATGATGGGCAAGTATCCACCTTCCAAGTACCTCTTGAGAATAGGAAGTTTCTCCAACCTGTCCATGAGTCTTCTTCTGTATTCAATGATATCAGTATCTCTCAAGGTTATGTCCTTGTTTGTGTATATAGTGATCATGTCCATGATTGAGAATTGAGCTGCTATGGAATACCCTATGAAGGAAAACCCCAGAAGCGTCAACAATTGCTTCAATCTTCTCTTGTTATCATCATATTCAACTTTCTTCCCAGTGATGATTTCAGGACCCTTCTTGTACTTGATTTCATTCAACAATGATCTTGTTGAGAATGGTTGTTTTTTGAATATGGATTGTTGTAATGATCTTTTGTTGAATATATTTTTGAACATGATGAATGTAGATTAATTGTAGTATACGGTATATATTGGGTTTGTTTGTAGTATCTTGTTGAATATGTGAATGTAAAAACTCAATCATAAATAATAACGTTTTAGAAAATAAAAAAAAAATAAAAAATAAAAATTTTAAAATCTTCCCTTGCCCCTTGTATTTATCAAACTTTTTCTCATCTCTATTTTATAATATATGTATAATTTTTTTTTTTTTTTTTTGCTCCTATTTGGAAATCATCAAAAAAAAAAAAAAAAAATAATATCTCAAATTTACACAGATAATTTCTTTCTTTTCTTATATATTCCAATAAAACAATAACTGTTAATCAATAAAAAAAAAAAAAAATAAAAATCCCCCTGATTGATGGTCAAAAAAAGACAATCTTTGAATACTAGAAAACCTAGTATCATTGAAGAACATCAAAATATTAAAATAAGCATTAAACAACTTAATGACAAGTTTGAATCTTTGGATTATGAAGATGTTTTTGAATCTGAAAGTGATCTTGAGATTGATGACAATTACATGGTTTCCACATGCGATGAATACAACACCATCTACTTGAAGGAAAGGGATGATGATTTGTGTATTGAGAGTCTCTTTGAAACAAATGAACATGGTATATACAAGAGAAACTTTGAAAAAGATCAACAAATCATCAAGATCATTCAATCTTGTCATGATGATTTGATAACCCAATCAAGCATTCTTCAAGTATATCTCAAGACCAACAAGAAGATGCACTCAACCTTTGGTGAACAGCTCTCCTTGAAGACATTCAATAGAATAATCATCTTCTATGGGTTGACAAGAAGCTCATATGAGTTTTTACCTTGGGTGAAAAGCAAGGATTTTGATACCTTGATGACCAAGAATAACTTGGGTATAGACTTTAATAGATTGGAATTTGATTATTCCACAAACAAACTCAAATTCAATAGAGATATGACAAAAGGGGAGTTTCTAACATTGGGCAAGACAGTGAATGTTAGAAGATTGGAGGACATCTCCTTGATGGAAATGGGATTGAGATGTGGATATTGTAACAAAAACTTGAAGCTGAGGAATGTATCATCAAAGGTCAAGAGTGCACTCAAGGAGTTCAAGAGTGCTGGGAGCATCAAAGAGGACGAGATGATTATGT
Organism: Hanseniaspora guilliermondii; assembly: GCA_036287555.1. NCBI lineage: Eukaryota > Fungi > Ascomycota > Saccharomycetes > Saccharomycodales > Saccharomycodaceae > Hanseniaspora > Hanseniaspora guilliermondii. Next base: position 848,011 of record CP143016.1, on the reverse strand, counting down.
GTGAGGAATGTTCATTTTGTTATTGTGATGATGTCTGTAAGAATAAGGATAAGGCAATCCATAAAGAGTTGTATCACCCATCATTGAAATATAAGCCTAACAAGACCTTGGATGGGAAGAAATTCAAAACATTATTAAATTTTTTACTCTCAAAGAATATGGAAACAGTTTATACATTATTGACATCAAAGGCAGAACTCTTAACTTTCCCCACATTTGAAGTCAATTATGCCAATGTGGCTATACTCCATGAAAATAACCATGATGATTTATCCAAGGCTTATGAATTGTATAAGAGTGTATTTTATCCATTGTGTGCTGAGTACACATACAACAGGTTCTTGATGGAGTTGGGGGCTAGGTACCTGTTGAATGTTGTTGTTGATCTTAAAACCCACAACCCATCACTTAATGACGATCACTTATTATCTCCAATGTTGATATTTTTGGAACATACCAGTTCAGATGATAATGTGGAGTTGAACATGAAGGAAAACAAGTTGGTTTTAAAACAAAATGTTGAAAAAGGTGAAACAGTGAAGTTCAATTTATACAAGAGTATAAAGAGACACTTTTCCAATGAGGAAACACAATGTAGTGAGTATACATTGATGAAATCACATTTGGGTATTAATATCAAGGACAATGATCCTTTGAAGGTTCACTTTAATAGAAGAAAATCATCTGTAAGGTTCTTAGATAAGGTCACAGCTTTTAATATTAATTGATTGATATTTATATAATTTCAATAAACTAAAACCCCTCTAAAACAAAAAAAAAAAAAAATTAGGATATAAAAAAAAAAAAAAAAAATAAAATTAAAAAAACTTTTTCAATCATTATTTATGGTGGGCACCTTGTTGGCAAGGTAACGAATCAACATTTCATGAAGATCACGCCTGTTGAAGGGCTTTGCTAATACATCAGTCATACCGTTTTGCAAGTATTGAAGAAGATCATCTTCATGGACATTACCAGTCATGGCAATGATGGGGACATTTGAGTTCATGGATCTGATGACTGCAGTTGCAGTGGTACCGTCAAGCTGGGGAATGATGATATCCATCAAGACCAAGTCGTATTTGTTGGGGTTTTCCTTGAGTGTTTGTATGCATGAGATCCCATCATTAACAACAGTGATCTTGCAATCCATTTTTTCTAAAAACTTCCTACAGATCTGTATACATATGTCATCATCCTCACATAGTAAGATATGGAAACCAGGTAACAATGAGGGAGGCTTGTTATCGGATTGTTCCTTCATGTCATTGATGCTGTTGTTTCTGGAAGGGTTGACATCACAACCTATGAATTTCTTTAGAGTTTCAAGTTCATGGGTTAAAAACTCAATTTTGTTTTGTTGCTTTTGAAATTGATCTTGAACTAATTTTTCAAGCTTTAACACCTTGATGATAACCTTATTTATCACTTCATTATCACTTTGAATAGAGAAGTCGTTATTGGGGATATCATTTTGTGCATTTATGAAGGTCTTTTGAAGAATGTTTGTAAGATCTTTGCTTAACTCTGAGTTATGAGGGGTTTCTTGTCTCTTGATGTTAGGTAGTAGATCCACTCTTTCCTTTTGAAAAAAATCGTTTCTAAAGACATTGATGTTGTTTTGGTTTGAAGTAGGGTTACATTTGTGATCATTCAATAAAGAGGGGTTGAGATCAGATTGTTTGATTTTGTTAAATCCGTATTTGTTTAGTTGTCTAACAAATGAAGCATAGTTACAATGTTTGAATAATCTTGGTAGAACATTAGCTGTGAATAGGTTTATATCAGTGATGATGAAAGATTTGTTGTTGTCGTAATCATTCCAAATAATGAGGTCTTGATTGTTTGGATTACTTTCTATTTCATTATACAGTTTATGAACAAATGTCTTTGGATTTAGAATATGTTGTATAGGAGATGTTGATTTTTTTCTACCTCTTTTTTTAATAGATTTATCTTCAGTATTCATTTAACTACACTTAAGAATAAGATAAGATATAAAAAGATAATGTACTAATGATGTTTTTTTGGGGGTATATATTATTGTTATATTTTAAAAGAAATATATATAAATATTAATGGAATGGTTATGGTTGATTTAATTTTATTTTTTTTACGAATATTCGATATGGGGGGTTAAAAATACTTCAAAAAAAAAAAAAAAAAAAAGAAGAAAAATTGAAAAATATAAATTAAAGGGAAAGTATATTTTGGACTTAAACTTTGCTAATTTTTTTTTGGTTATGATGATTTCCATGGGGGAAGAAAAAACAAAAAAAATCAAATAATACATTTCAATGAAGATTAAATGACATTATTTTTTTGTTTGTTTGATCTATAAATAAATATATATTTGTTCTAGAACATTTCTGTCCTTTTTTTTTTTTTTTTTTTGAATAAATCTTCCCACTTTTGTTGTGTATATATATATTTTTCTTAATAGGTCATGTGATACTAACAGATGTTCGGATATAAGATAAATATATTTGAATTGAAATCTTAATATACATTACTAATATCTAAATATCTCTTAAATTCTTAATTTTTTTTGTTTTTATTATCTTTTTTCTAATATATTATCTTGGTTATTAATACAATTTCTTAAGATAATGTAATAGCATAGGAACATTCTAATATACAAAATAAAAATATGCACTTTGAAGAGACAGAAAATTAGATGAAAAGTTTTTTTAAAAAAAAAAAGAAAAAAAAAAAACCAGTCACGTGATGCACCATTGTTATCGTAAATAGATTATACATGATAGACAAATCAAAGAAATCATAAATTACCAAACATAATAGTGAAGGACATAATAGTGTAATAAAATTTAGATTGAAAGAAAATTAACTGTATTTTTATTTCAAACAATTATATATATATATAATTTAGTATTACACTATTCCTTTCAAAGATAATTCTTGCTTATCTGTAGCCTCTTGTACTATAAAAATATATATTAATAAATAAGAAGTGACTTAATTTATTACAATGAAAACATAATTGTTTAAATAAATCTGTTTTTCATTTACTGCTTTTTAATTTGCCACCGCCTTCCCTTTTAATGATAAAGAGACTAATAGATTTTGTCTATAGCTTTCTTTCAAAAAAAAAAAAAAATATTGGATTGAAACTTTTGTAGTTTCCTTTTCAGGAGATATTTGATTTAAATATTCGGGTAATGTTTGAGGTAATATAATTTATCTAATTAAAAAATTTAGGTGTATCATCAGAAGCAAATAGAAAAAAAAAAAAAAATTTTTTTTTTCTCCCTTTTTTTCTTTATTAGATATACTGATTTTTTAAAATAGGAGAGACATTACTAATAGAAAAATAGAAAAAGAAAAAAAATATAACGTTTTGATAATATCTTTGATAAAGTACTTATTTTCTTTTTTATAAATTAAAGAATATGATATAAATAATCTTATGATTTAAGTAAAACAAAAAATAACTATAAGTAATTGTATTATTAAAATCATATATTTATTATTACCAAGAAAAAAAAAAAATAAATAATAAAACATCATTCAAGGTTTATTGTAGATTAGTCTATCTAATAATACCAATAAAGATAATACCTTTATATAAAACACACACACCTTCCTTTGTCTTTTTTCTTTTTTTTTTCTCTCTCTCTTTCTTTATTTAATATAATAATACAATAATATACTTAATGAACTTCAATTTCATGAATAATGGTCAACATGATCAAGATAAGTTCCATAATCCTTTATTATACAACTTTAACTCAACTGTAACCAATACTGAAAACACCAACTGGAACTCTTCAAACATTTCAAATGACTATAACAACAAGGGTTACCAAACCCTTCAAGAAGTCATGTCCTCCATGCAACAAAGTGACTCTCAAAGACAACCTCTTACCTCAAAGCCTAAATACACATCAAAGAAGAGATACGGTCCAGAAGATTTCCAAGTGTTGAAGCTTTTAGGTAAGGGTACATTTGGTCAAGTTTATCAAGTTAGAGGTAAAAAGACTAACAAGATCTATGCCATGAAGGTGCTCTCCAAATCAGTAATCATCAAGAAAAATGAAATTGCCCACACCATTGGTGAAAGGAATATCCTTGTGAAAACATCCCAGGACAATCTTGACAATCAAAACAACTCTCAAAATGATATTGATATCAACTTCTTGAGCTCTAATCAAAACAACAAGAGATGTCCATTCATTGTGGGGTTGAAGTTCTCATTTCAAACACCAACTGACTTGTACTTGGTCATTGACTTCATGGCCGGTGGGGAGTTGTTTTGGCACCTACAAAAGGCCGGTAGATTTTCAGAACTTAGAACCAAGTTTTACATTGCAGAACTTGTTGTGGCCCTTGAATATCTACATGACAATGACATCATATACAGAGACTTGAAGCCTGAAAACATTTTGTTGGACAGCGAGGGACACATTGCTCTTTGTGACTTTGGATTGTCAAAGGATGACTTGAAGGAACGAACAAAGACATTCTGTGGGACCACAGAGTACTTGGCCCCTGAGCTTTTGCTTGATGAAACAGGATACACCAAGATGGTTGATTTTTGGTCATTAGGTGTCTTGATCTTTGAAATGTGCTGTGGGTGGTCTCCATTCTTTGCTGAAGATAATCAACAAATGTATCAAAAGATTGCCTTTGGGAAGGTTAAGTTCCCAAGAGATGTCTTATCCCCATACGGGAGATCCTTTGTTAAGGGTCTCTTGAACAGAAATCCTAGACACAGATTGGGTGCCATTGATGATGGGAGAGAACTAAGAAAGCATCCGTTTTTACAAGATATTGACTGGGAATTGCTCATTGAAAAGAAAATCCAACCTCCTTTCAAACCTACAATTCAAGATGACTTGGATACATCAAACTTTGATCCTCATTTCACAACACACGAAATAGATCAACAAATGTTATTCCCATCATCTGGAAACAAAACCGATAACTCAAAGGTCAAGAACACCCCACTTTCGCAAACCATCCAAAAACAGTTCCAAGGCTTCACATTCGTTGACCACTCAGCCATTCCATTGGAATCTCCTTCGCAAAACTCCATAGCTAACATCAACTCATCATACATGAACAGAAAACTACTTCAAAACTCATATTTCCTACAACAGGGCTCATTCATTCCTGGTGATCCTAACATGCCTGCTGATGAGGATGTCATTGATGAAAATGAAGGCTGGCTACAAGAAGGTGGTGTAGACATGGACATCATAGATAATATGACCAAAGATGAGGATGAGGATGAACACATGGGATTCCAATTTGATTAATTTAAAGTTTATATATTGTTAAATTTTATGATGTATCGCACGTGTTGTAGTGCATTTATTTAAGAAAGATTTTTATATATTTATTTTTTTTTTTGTAACAAAAAAAAAATGATCAAAAAAAAAAAAACTAAAATCGGTGAATAATTTGTATTTTCCTAAATAGGTAATTTCAACCAACAAAAAAATATCTTTTCCAAAAAAAAAAAATAAAATAAAGCCCCATATATGAAGATGTAAATTTATTATTTCCTAAAAAATGGATATATTTTTTTTTTATTTTCTTTCGATATTTTCATTCAGATATTTATACAACAAATCATATTTTATTCAACTATATAAATATATAACATTTACTTCTTCTTTGAGAAAATAATATTTTTAGAATAATTATATATTATATAGTTTAATATCGTTATTCACTTTAAAATAAAACAAGCTTATTAAAAGAAACCACAATCAACTAATTTATATAATCACAAAATGGCTAGAGGTCCGTATGTATCATAAGTAATCAGATATATAGTCTGGACAAAATCCCGACATGAGATGAGTTTAAAAATGGTTTTTTTTTCTTTTTTCACTTTCAATTTAATTACAAACTAATGCTTTCAACAAATCAACAAACAATCATTGATATTGAATGAATAAGTTTATATTATTGAAAACAATTTAGAAGGAACGAAAAAAGAAACAGTTTAAACTTATTGATGACGTTGGGGAAGAAATAATTGTTTTTTTAAATCAAAAAACATTTTTTTCTTTATTCATTAACATAACCATTTATTATAATTATAAACAAATTTGATTATTTAAAAGTATAAAAGTTTTGGTTATTGTTTGTGCATATGCCTTGATTTGCTTTGTAATTTATTTTTACAAGGTTCATGAACATATTTCGTATTTTTTTTGTTCTATGAATTTTTGCAAATTTTTCAAAAAAAGGTAACAGCCCAATAACGACTTTTATAATGTTTTTATATGATTTAATGTGTTTTTACATATAAGATTAATGCTTCGGTATTAGGATTGAATGTTAGATATTTGTATTCTGCCTAGTAATCATCACAGTATTCTATGTTGATTATGGTGGACAAATACACTTTGGTAATATTTCCCTATATTTTGAAGCTTCGATCTTTATTATAATAAAGTTAATGTATTAAGAAAATTATTTCTTCCTCTTATTCAACGTTATTGCTAAGTTTTTATCTTTTTTTCTTTTAAAGTTCTGAATTTTTGTTGTCAGTATAAATCTTTTTTTGTTTTTCAATGTAGCCATAGATAATTATTCATATTATTTATTGATTTGTGTGGTGGTATTAGTTGTAGTCTAATTTAATAGACTAGAATAATATCTTTTACTAACAACTGTTAAAAATTTTTTTTTCAACATTATATCATTTTGTAATAGAGGTAAACATCAAAAAAGATTATCAGCTCCAAAGCACTGGATGTTAGACAAGTTATCCGGTGTCTATGCTCCAAAGGCTTCTCCAGGTCCACACAAATTAAGAGAATCTTTACCATTAATTGTTTTCTTAAGAAACAAAACCAAGTACGGTTTGAATGGTAAGGAAGTTAAGTCTATCTTAATGCAAAGACACGTCAAGGTTGATGGTAAGGTCAGAACCGATGCTACTTACCCAGCTGGTTTCATGGATGTTATCTCCATTGAAGCTACCAACGAACACTTCAGATTAATCTACGACATCAAGGGTAGATTCGCTGTTCACAGAATCTCTGATGAAGAAGCCAAGTACAAATTAGGTAAGGTCAGAAAGGTTCAATTAGGTAAGAATGGTATTCCATACATTGTTACCCACGATGGTAGAACCATCAGATACCCAGATCCAAACATCAAGGTCAACGACACTGTTGTCATTGATTTAGAATCTGGTAAGGTCACTGATTTCGTTAAGTTCGACACTGGTAAGTTAGTTTACGTTACCGGTGGTAGAAATTTAGGTAGAATCGGTGTCATCACCCACAGAGAAAGACACGATGGTGGTTTCGATTTAGTCCACATCAAGGATAGCTTAGGTAACTCCTTCGTCACCAGATTAGGTAACGTTTTCGCTATCGGTGAACAAGGTAACGAATTGATCTCTTTACCAAAGGGTAAGGGTATCAAGTTGACCATTGCTGAAGAAAGAGACAGAAAGAGAGCTAGAAACGATTAATTTTGATTATTCATAATATCAATACGTTTCCCGTTCTTTTTTTTATATCCAATCTTTCGAAGAAAATCCAACTCCAAATTGAAGCTTTTATGTTATCATGTCAAATATAATTTATATAGATTGTTAAACAATATCTTCATCAAAAAAAAAAAAAAAAAACACAAATTTAAATAGGATCATGAATTATAAATAATAGAAAAAATATTTCTTCCCCTTTCTTTTTTTTTTTTTCATTTCTTTAATTAAATACTTTGAAAAGTAATTATAAAACTGATTCTAAATCCATATTAATTTGTTCATTCATATTGAAGTATTTTTGTAATAATGGTACTACACTACTAGCATCATAAGATGTTCCTTTTATTACTCCATTGTAGTTCATTGTCTCAAGAGCCTTAAACACCTCCAACTCAAAAAAATCCAAGTATACATAATCAACTTCTTCTGTCTCATCATTGATCACATCTGAATATTCAACCACATTGGGCATTTTGTAATATCTCAATGGCTCATGTAAAGTATCCTCACCATCACATCCAAAATCATCACATGTAACAGGCCCCAATGGAAGTCTTGCTTTCATTTCAAACGCACTGTCATCATTCTTTTGTAGATACTGCAACTCCATGTCCAGAATGGGCTTGGACTTTGGACTTGATATGGAGGGCAATGCCATCAGATTCATTATGGAACTTTGAGTATTCAAGTAATTACTGATGTGCTTGGCAAAATGATATGGAACTGTTATGTACTTCCATTTGTTCTCATATGGTGATACTTGGAATTTTGTGTTTTCCGTGAAATTACCTTCAAATAAATCTGATCTGATCAAACCTGTATTGATGGTTATTATTCTCTTGATATCCTCCCTACCCTCAGGCTTTTCCAGTAACTTCAGCACATGCTTCCTAATCAAGTTGAAAAGATTTGATGAAGAGGTCAATGGCTTTCCATTCATGTAATATGTATTAGGAATGTACCCTAAAACGTTTTCTAAGTTCAAAATTTTATACAGATTGTCAATTTTTTTAGAAATAAAGTTCTTAACGTTCCAATCAATCTTGTCACCTTTAAGGACTTTCAAGTGATAATCAAAGGATTGTCTTGTAAAATCAACATACTTTCTAAAAAAGGAAGGCTCATGATCCAAATTGATACTGACAAATCCTAAGGTCTCACAAAATCTACCACTTTGTATAGCTGTTGATTTATCATCTATTGACACAAAGTCCCTAATATGTGTGTGCCCTCCAAAGTATTGTATGACAGTGCCTTGGAAATGCTTTCTTAATGTATTATGCAACAATAATAACTCTTGATTTTGACCATGTTGAATAACTAAATGACCAAATACGATTAATATGTCGACATTTTCATCATTGAATTTCTCTAATAAATCCTTCTTGAACCAGTCTTTTTGAATTTCCTTTTCAATTGGTGTAACTCTTGTTAATGTATTAAATCTTTGAAAGTCAAACAAAAAAGATATAGCCAATACTTTTCTATTGTTAACATTTGTTTTGAAATACTTGTATTTTTGACCAAAGGTGGTCCATTGACCATCATCAAGGTATTCCACGTTTGAGCATACATATTTGTCGTTATTCTTAGCTGTGTTGTAATATTCAATGGTACTACTGCTCTCGGTGTATAGCTCATGATTACCCAATGTTAGTAAATCATAATTGTCCATGTTCATGTTGAAAACTTCATAAGACATAATACCTTTTGGAATAGTGGCATCACCTATTCCGTTACCATCAATCTTATCTCCTGTATCTATAACAATTAAATCTTGTCCTTGTGATTCAACACCCCTTCTAAAGCTCCTCAAAAAATCATAATAATTCCCCCAATCTACACCAAACTTGTTCTTTAGCCAAGTATGTGTATCTGTTGTATGGATGAAGTTTATATCATTTGTAAGCAATGGTGAATGCTTGTATACAACATTCTTATTATCTGAAGCATTAGATAAATCTAAGAATGCATTAACAAACAACAATAATACAAATATAAACCTATTCATAATTATAGATGCTTGACAATAAGATGTTTTCTTGGTCTATAAGTTGATATGGATTAGTTTAATTACTGTTATCTTCACAAAAATATAAAGTATTTTCCTATTTACCCCAAAAAAAAAAATAAAAAGGAGATACAAATTAAAGTTGTAATCTTATCTCCGCATGACAAGTAACAGTTTACCACCAAATCTACACAACCACAAGTTAAAGATGATATTAAGAACATCGTAATCTTGAATCATCATTTAATTTAAAAAGAAGATTATATATAAAATAATATATAATATATTTACAGGACATAAAACCCAAGCTTTAAAGTATCAATAGTACATTATGCTAAGTTTATAAGTTTTATTTTCTTTTTATTTATATTTGGTAATTGCTGAAAGTACTAAGAATTTGAATGTAAAACCGTTTTAACAATATCACCTATTCCTCTTAAAACTGCTTATTTTTTATAATTTGTCAACTTAGTAGTAGTAGATCTTATCATTGTCCCTTTGCGCTCAATTGGTGTTGTTCTCATAGTTGTAGTACTCTTCATATTAGTTGGAGTCTGAACATATAACTTTTTAGCTAACGGCACATCGTATCTTTTTGTAGCTGCTATTTTTTCACCTCCAGATATATTTGTAACTGTACTTTGATTTGGATTGAACATTTTTGGTGCTGTTTCTAATTTTATGCTTTCCATTAATTTACTTTCAGGTGTTATTGTCTTGGCAACTATAGGTCTTAAAATATTACGTGGATTCACCATTGGCTTTTTTGTTTTCAAGCTAAGTTTATATTTATTGATAAAAACGGGATCCCAAAGCTCAGATGCTATGTTTAAATCTTTACAGCATCTCATTAATGCGTTACTTCTACATCCTTCGAATGCAGTCACCATATCTGATTCCTTAAAGAAAGTTTGCTCCCCAGTGGCCTCAGATACAAACTTGGAATTGACTATCAAGGCATATGTTCTGGCTACAGTTTTGTTACCAACTAAGAAATGGTCACTTCTTGGAACCAATGCCCATTTACCTGGACCAAAGGCTAAAGACAATATTCTTCTATACTTAATTTCAGGTAAGTACAAAAGATTTTCATTTTTAATTTCAATATCATTTGGATCTATGGGCTGAGTTAGTATTTCGCATTGCTCAGCAGATATGTCATGGTCAGCTATGCCTGAATATGAAACTCTCCAATCAATATCGTCTCCATTCATGGTGCCATCTGCTTTTTGTGATGAGTATAACGGAACTTTTATAGTTTGTGGCTCAGATACTTTAGTAGCAGTCTTCACATTATTCAAAGCATCTTTGAAGGACGAAGATTTATCAAAAGTGGCATAAAAACGTTTTGGGAAACAAAGTCTTGATACATTATAACTAACTCTGAATGACATCTTAATGAGCTTTAAGTTTATTCGCGGCAAAATCTAAGCTAGTTTCTCTGACAGCTAGAGTATATAGAAGACGAAATATGTGTATTTACTTGGTTTACTTGAAAAATATTTTCTCTTTTCTAATATTGAATTCTAAATTTAAAAAGTTTCATATGACTAGAAAAAAAATGGAGAGAAAATTTTTGAAACGTTTAATAATTCATTGAAAAAAAAAAAGAAAGAAAAAAACTAGAGAAACTTTGACGCGTTCCATACTAAAATCGGATTAATTAAGTGATGTTATTACAATTTGTATTCCTACAATATTTAGTCAAACTATGAAATAAAAACATCTTTTCAAATTTAAATCACTTAAAGTTGGTAGAAATGTATTTTTCAGTTTGTCATTATCAAAGAAAAGTTATCAATTTCTTTTTATAACAGTCTTATGATATATATTGTTTTCAAATAATAACATCTCACCCTGATACGTGACCTAAATCCCGAATGGGGGGGGGTTTTGGCAAAATTTCTACACGTAAGGGATGTATTAAATCCAAAAGGAAAAAAAAAATAAAGAAAAAAAAAGGCATTATGCTAGAGTTCAAAGTTGACAAAAAACCTTTGCAAGTAAATTGATCTAAACGTTAAATGTTTTTAATACACTTTTAAAAAACAAGAATAAACTTCAAACAAAAAAAAAAGCTTAAAAAAAATTAAGATAAACAGTATCTTGTATTAAATAGAAATCTTTTTGTTGCATTTTTTCTTTTGCATTATCAATACTACCTCAATCGAAATTAGCTTTAAACATAGGTTACATGTCTACTACAGAAGATCAAAATCTTAACAATTTAAATTCTGAATTATCTGTGAAGTCATTATCTGAGAAAAATCCACCTCAGAAAACAGATGACACTAGTGATGAAAAGAAAAAATCGATTCAAGAAGAAATATTGAAATCAAATACGCCCATATCGGAAGTACAAAATCAAATAGATATAGAAACAATAGAACAAAAAGCTCAAACAAAAGCTGAAACCACAAAAGTAAATGAATCATCGATTAAAAATACAGAAACCTTAACATCACATGAAAAAAACCCCAGTAATAATAAAACACTTGATATACCAGTTTTTACATCAGAAAATAATCCTAAAAATGGTTCTAATTCTGTTCCCAGTGAAGAACCAAGAGTACCTTCCGGTTTCAAAGAGTCATCTTCATCAAGTGATGAATTTTCTTTCAAATTTTCTGCAGATCAAAAATTGAACAACACAACAAGTAAGCCAGCAAATGATCTGGCATTTTCTCAACTTGACACTCAACCTAAACAATCAGGAGTTAAGATAAAACTTGATGGAAATTTAGGTGGCAAGAGACTCCTATCTAAAGACACAAGCCCTCAAAATAGCTTTCATTTATCCAAAAAGGCTAAGCATGTGCATGATTTGATGGGAATGATTTTAAAAGAATTTGATAGTGCTAATGGTTCTTCTTCTAACATTGATAAAGCAGAATTAGAAAATTTAGAAAAAAAAATTGCTTTACAAGATAAAATTATAACATACATAGGAAATGATTACATTGGAAAGGCATATTTTCAAAATTTTGCATCTTTATTACAGAAAAATACAACTGATGCAATAACTTTGATGAAATTAGATTTTTGTAAATTGGTGAAAGATATTGAAGTTTTGAAAAAGAATTTTAACAATGATGGAACATTTCAAAAAAACGCAAACTCTACTGTTTCTCCTGAATCTCAAGCTAATATAGAAAAAAAGATAAAACAACTTCAAGCAGATAGTCAAAACACTGTTCAGCTTCTCAACAAAAACTTAAAAGAACTTGTCGTAAAGATGCAATACTATGAAGATAAAAGCGACGAGTCAAAAGAATCTTTAGAGAAATATTCATTAGCCTTGAAAGATAGTATAGGATCGCTGTTCAAGAATATTCATAATCAATTCAAAGCAGGTTTGGATACCTTAGCCACATCTAAGGTCAATAAATCTGAATTTGAAGATAGGATATCTTCTTTGGTTGATACGACTTTGAATAGTTCACAATCTCTACAAAAGTTTATTAATAGTACATTGGAAGATTTTGAAAATCACAAAAAAAAAATCGAAGAACAATTAACAACCACAACAAAGTTTTATCAAAACAAAATAAAAAACCTTGAATTAAAAATTGAAAATATTGAACCTACATGCATTCAAAAGTGCAAACAGTTGCCATTTGATGCTGTAATATTTCTGAAGAACTATAAGAGAAAGGTTGAGAATGAGTCTAATGCTGATATTCTATTTAAGCCTATAATTGAGTATTGCCTAACCTATGGAATATATCTTAAACACGAAACCATGAATGATACTGATTTTTTACTCACAGCAAAGTATAACGGCAAGGTGATTTTCCAATTAACATTTGTATTTGATAATATGACGTTAAAATGCTCACCTATTCCTGGATACACTTTTTGGGAAGTACCTGCAGTGATGTCAGTAGATTATAAAGCCGAATTGATTTATAATTACGTTGTCACATACTCTTCTGATGTGGTATTTGCTGTATTTTTGGAACGTGATTTGGAAGAATCTCAGAGGATTAATAGATGCAAGTCACTTTTGGAAAAGCTGGGTATTTTTAATGGCAGTTTGACTACAGATAACAGAGTCATCAAACTTCTTCTTGAACGATTGGACAAGGATGATGATTTACAACAGATGAGAGTATCAAAGACTATTCTTTACAGAAAGCCTAAGCTAATCAAAAAAATTCTATCAAAAGTTGATGAAAAATATATCAAGGATTTAGAAAGTAGAAATAGAGTAGTGCTTGAATGTGTCAAGTTCCATAGATCGGCTATAAGATACGATTCTTTGGAAGAATACAAGAAATTTGAACCTTCAAAGTCGATACAAGGAGATAAAGATGAGCTCAATTCTTACAAGTTATGGGAAATCTTTCCAGATTATGCTTCTGAATTAGTTAAATCCAGTTAGTAACTTATATCAGTCCACTAGAATTTGGAAGTTTCTTTATTTTGTATTTTATCTTAAAACAAAAGATTTAATATGTAAAGCCGGTTTAGAAATTTTTATTATTCAGTATATTTGCAGTAGTATTTTCTTATATGTGAATATCACTATACATCTCGGAAGCATACTTGCATTTAAGAAATTTATCAGAAGGCTCTTTCTGTAACTTATCAATAAGTACTTTTTTATTATATATTTATTATAGATTAAATAGCAATTTAGCTAAAATTATAGCGTTTTGTAACAGTCTTTCTGTTTACTTTTTTTACTGGAGATGCTCCATTTTTATAGTTGCCAAATATTGAATTAGTATAGTGGTGGAAAATTTATATAGCAGTTAATGGCCACTTTTTTAATGGAGTGAATGATTTAGAATGTTTAGTACGATAATTGTGTACTTATTTGTAAAGAAAAAAAACAAAGTAGAAATTGATTTTTATAAGAGTAAGAAAACATCAAACAATTATAACAGAATACTATTGATAAAGCTTAAATTGGTCATGAAGAAAATGAAGCTTAAAGATTTTGTTAGAAAGACAGTATTTGGCATTACTGAGTGAAAATCATATTGTTTGTATTTCCTAATTAGTCAATGGGTTTCCATGTCAAACTTTATTTTTTATTTTTACACGTGTTCGTAAGTATAAAAATGCACTGTAAACATTTGTTAGAAAGTGGAAAAAAAAAAGGAAAAAAAGATTCTACTTAACTTGTTAATAATTGAAAAAACCAACTTAATCACACATAAAACCAACATTAATACACTTCAAATTCAGTAACTATAATCATATATTATGATTTCAGAGAAGAATAAAAAGGAACACACCTCTTTGAACACAAAGGATAAGGAGTATAATGCTACTTATAACTATTTGGGAACCAAATCTATATTATTCTCTTCTACTAAACATAACCAATCCTTATACACTCTCTTCCATTATGTTGTCCTAATCTTGGCTACATTAACCAGAATGGTATACTTGCACAAACCATCCGAGGTCATCTTTGATGAGGTTCATTTTGGTAAGTTTGCATCTCATTACTTGGAAAGAGAATATTATTTCGATCTTCATCCTCCTATGGGTAAGATATGTACAGCTTTCATTGGCTACTTGGTTGGATACAAAGGAGGTTTCAAATTTGACAATATTGGTGTTTCGTACCCAAGCGGTGTGCCTTTCTTGATGTACAGATTGTTTAACTGTTTGCTTGGGATAGGAATATGTTCCTTTGTTTTTAAAATTTTGAAACAACTGAACATGAAACCAATTACTTGTTTGTTAGGTGCATTGATGGTTGTATTTGACAACTCACATGTTGTTGAATCTAGATTGATTCTTTTAGATTCACAAATGAACTTTTGGATTGTTGTTAGTATTTATGCATTCATAAGATTCTATAAGATACAACTAGATGTTAGAAAACACTTTTCTTGGAGCTGGTATTTATGGTTGAATTTAACAGGTTTATTTTTATCTTTTGTTATCTCCATCAAATACGTGGGTCTTTTCACATTTGCAATGGTTGGTATTGCTGTTGCCTTTAATCTATGGCAACTGTTGGATAAAAATGCCGAAATTTCCGACAAAAGTTTATTAAAGCACTTATTATTGAGAGTCCAAGCTTTAATTATCTGTCCCTTCGTTTACTATCTGTTTTGGTTTTGGTTACATTTTCAAATACTAAACAAATCTGGGCCTGGTGATGAATTCATGTCTCCAGAATTTCAACAAACATTGGCCGATTCCCCTTTAGTTGAAGAATCCAGGGGCATAAATTACTTTGACATTGTCAATCTTAAGGTTTCAGACTTGAATTGTTACATGTATTCCAATGGTAATCTAAGATATCCAATTGAGTATGAAGATGGTAGAATTTCATCGGGTGGTCAACAAGTTTCATGTACTACCAATCACTATAATGATGACAATTATTGGTTCCAGATTATTCCTATAGAAACCGGAATTAACAGCAATCACGGTGTTGGTATTGGCGCAACTGTTAAACTTCTACATGTAAAAACCAATAGTTTCTTGAGATCCCATGATGTTGCCTCAAGTCTAACACCTACAAATGAAGAAGTTACTACCTTGCCTATTGAACAGTTGAACGATGAAAACATTGAATATACATTCTTCAGATTAGAATTTGTTTCCGGTAAGCCTATTGATCCAAATCATCCACAAATGATGACAAAGTATAACAAATTCAAACTGATCCATCAGAAGACAAACGTTGCTCTAAAGGCTCATTTAGATCCACCATTACCAGAATGGGCTTGGAACCATTATGAAATCAATGGTAACAAGAAAATCAATGAAAATATGGCACAAATATGGCAATTTGAAACTATTCACAACTTACCTGCCTACAGAGACGTTCCATCAACTTGGAAAAAGCAAAAGACTAAAATGTCATTCTGGGCTAAATATATGGAATTACAAAAGAAGATGTTTGCTTCTAATAATGCTTTAAGCTCTGAACACCCATTTGCTTCTGAACCTCAAGACTGGCCTTTGAGTTTATCTGGTGTTTCTTATTGGAATAAAGACTCTGAAAGAAGACAGATATACTTTATCGGTAACATTGTTGGATGGTGGATACAAGTGGCATTTATTATTGTTTACATATCATTGGTTGTCATTGATTTGATAGTTGTTAGAAGAGGATACGTTTTGTTACCAAGTAAGATTAGAGATTACTTATATGGTAGTTTAATGTGGCTCTTTTTAGGTTGGCTATGTCACTATTTGCCTTTCTTTTTGATGAACAGACAAAGATTCTTGCATCACTACCATCCAGCTCATTTGATTTTATGTGTTTTCACTGCTCAGTTCTTGGAAGTTGGAACAATGACTAAATTAATGCCAGATGAAGACGATGAAGATGCAGATACTGATGAGCAAAAGAATAAAAAAGCTAACATCAAGCTGTATTTAATTTGTTTGATCATCATTGTCGCTATTGTATGGTTCTTTAATTACTGGAGAGCATTGACATATGGATTAGAGACCTTATCTGTTTCAGATACTAAAGAAAGGGAGTGGTTCGATATCAAGCTTCAATACACCAAAGAAACATAGATTGATATAATATATATGACTATATACTTGTAAATGGTAGCTTTCTATGTGTTGCTGCTATAATATCTGCATATTTACATTCATTATCAGGTGTTATGAATTTGTGTCTGATTAAAAAATCAATAACTACCAATGCACAGTTCGGCTTAAAGTCATCTGTCTTCAGCAAATTTATCAATTCTTGAAGACCATAGTGCTTAAACTCGTGAACCTCATCGTCGTTAATATAAGGGGTTATACCCCTAGGAAATTCTAAGTCATAAATAAACTCCAATTCAGCAGTAATGACGTCACTTTCATCTTGAAAATCACACTTATCTAAATCTTTACTAAAGTAGAAATATGACAGTGCATCGACTTTATGAATGTTGTTTTCAATATCTTCTCTATTCAAGTTAGCTTCTTCTTTTAGTTCTTTCCATAATGTGGTATCTACAGTATCATCGTTTCCTATACCACCAGCAACCACATTATCTAGTTTTAATGGCCACGTTGGCTTTTTTGCTGATCTTCTAGGTATCCACATTCTTAGTTGGTTTTTGTCATCAAAAAAGTATCCATTAATATGGACACCAAATGTTAGTATTCCAAATATGTTAACCATTGCACGTTCTAGTTTAATATATGGGGTTTTGTTATTGTCATATATTGTATACTTTTCATTTCTCCAACCTTTAGTGCAATCAAAAATATCTGATTCTCTTGCAGTATTAGCAAACTTTTCAAATAAAGAATCGTAATTATTGTGGTTTTCCAAAGTTCTTAATGTTAGTGATTTTTGAATAGTAGCCTGATCTATGACTAATGGATTGAAAATATTATTGAAACATTCAAGTAGTTTTTCATGGCCACTAATTTTGTTATATGTTGAAACAAGCATGTAACCAATCAAAAAAGAGTTGTCATGAGAATATAAACATATGTTATTTTTTATGAAGTTTTGATTTGATGAATAGTTGATTGGTAAATTATCTGTGTTTTTTATAATATCAATATAAGAGAAGTTTGACTTGATATCATCTTCTGATCTATATAATTCTTCCTTTCCTAGTTTGTTGATAACAACCCTAGACATTATTATTATTTGGTCATTTTTCACTTCTCAAACTAATTTTGATTTTACTTTATCACGTTAGACTAATTTCAGAAAAAAACACACACCTATACATTGCGATCTGTATTTTTTTAAAAAAAAAAAAAAAATAGTCTCTGTTAAATTTATTAAAAACTCAAACAAATAAATAAAAACCCACAAATGTTGGACTAACCACCATAAAGCGGGATGAGTACTATAGCTGAAGACTCTGATTACATAGTTACACAGGACTATCTAAGAAATATCGGAATTGTTCATATTATAACTAATGGCATAATAACAAAGATTTATAACCCTAATGATTCTTTTTCATCAATAGGAACACACGCTAACATTCAATATGATAATCATAAAATTGTTCAGAAATTGCACTTCTTTGTTAAAGTTAATGACAGTTTAAGAGATTTGAATGTATCTGAAATTAGGTGTAAATCTATTGCTGGTAGAAAAACTTCTCCTGATCTTTTAGAGGAACGTTTTATAAGAGATCCGATGTTTACAAGTCCATTGACAAGGCAATTACCATGCAATTCTTTAGAAATAAGATGTAAAAACTGTAACCATTTAGCTATAAGATATAACAAAAAAGATATAAAGAGATTTATAGATATACCAGAATCTGATTGGGAAGAGTACATGGATTTATGGCATTGTCATAAGCCAACTACCAATAAGGCTTATAACGAGGATGTAAGCAACATTCACAATCTTTTGCAACACAATAGAAAAATGATTAAACCTAAAGCAGATTTGCCAATTCTATTTTCTGATATGACACTTTTGGCATATTCGCAGCCAATCAGTTCTAAAAGCTACTTTGATAATGATGATTATGTGTGTGAAAACTGTAACAATAGAATAGGTAAAGTGCACCTTGATTTTGATTCTCAGGGGCATGATTACTACTTAGAATTTTATAAAACCGACATACTACTTTTGTTTAATGACAACCAAAATAATTCTACTATTTTTGAAGTAAGCCCTATGGATTGGCTAGCAAAGGAAATTCTATATTACATAAGCATGTACGGATCTAGAATGTTCAAATTAATCCCACCAGCTGGTTTAAGAGAGCAAGAACGTTCTCTTGATATATGGTGTTTGGATCACGGAATTAGTCTTGGAATAAATAATACAAAACACGATCATTTGTTAAAGGCAATGTATAAAAAGCATAGTGGGCAATTACCAGGTAATCAAAATATTCAAGAAATAGAAATTAAGCAAGGAGATGAAGATTATAAGTGTAAGCTATACATGAATTTGCTACATGAAATAAAGAACTCAAAAAAACCCTTAAGCCAAAAAATTTCACATAATTATTTAGAAGAATGGACTCCTGTATATATATAAGATAATAATTCTTTATAGACTATTTAGAGCTTTTTCTACTATTGGTGCAATTTGCTTTCTACTAGCTCTACTTTTTTGTTGATCAAAAGCTTCAAAATCAGAAATAGAATTCACTTTAGCTAGTTCCAACTCTTCAGTTATTCTTTCAATAAGCCTATTTTGTAAATCATTACTCTTGATGCTATATGGTACAACTTGCCTTTTGTGAGTTTTAGATTCATCAGAATAGCTCGTTAATAATAACAATATATCCATTGAATTCAATCTAATGTATTTGTTGCAAGCTTTGTTTATATTGTCACTACCAAACTTTTGAATATAACTTTCAATAGAAGACCCAAGAGAAGACATTCCAATTTTGTATCCATGAAATTCAAAGAGTTTAAAGTCCTTTCTTAATAAATCATACATGTCAAATCCATCTATATCAGATTTATCTTTTTTTAATGATTTGTAAAATGGATTCAAGATCTTGTCTTCAATATTTTTGTTATTAACAAAATAGTTTTTGTATTTCTTCAGAGCTTCAAGATCGTCCTCTTCAACTTTAGACTTGAAATTACTAGTATCCAGTAAAACAGCAGCCATGCTCAATTTAACTATTTCCTCTGGTAGACTATATATACTTCCAAATTGTGGATACCAATAATTAGTAACTAAAGAGGAGCATGACCCACATGTTTTGATTATCAACGGGTTATTTAGACTCTTTATGATATTTTCGTCATATGTTTTTGTGTCTTCATGATGATCAATGACACCTATGACTCTATCAATACAGTCAATTCCTAAGCCCTGAGGTTCATTATGATCAACTAAAATGGCATCAACAACAAAGTCCTTTCCTATTCTCCTTTTCAAATTTTTAATATCCTGCATAAAGATCAAAGTGTTTTTTTCATCATTATCAACTCGTATACCATACTTCAATAATAAATTGAAAATATCTTTTCTTAATTTTAAATCTTCCTTGGGCATGTTTAGTACCGGAAGAATGATCTGTGAAGTTTTTACGTAATTTAAGTATGTATAAGTTAATGCTGAAACAACAGAATCCATGTCAGCAGATTGGTTACCACAGCAAATCTTAACACTAGAAGGTTTCAACTTCTGAATATTGTTGATGTTGCATATGTCCAAGAATTCTTTCAAAGTATAATTGCTGTCTTTAGATACACCTTTAAGAGACAGTTTCAGAATGCTAGCATACTGTTGTAAGTAACTAATTATCATACCCATTTTATAGAGATTAGATAGTGTATTTTCTTTTAATTCTTTGCCAATATATTGTTATCTTGGATATATATTTTGTAAGAGCTTTTGTAATTTTTTACTCCTATTTGTTAAGATTAATTTTTGTTTTCCTTGAGAAAAAGTGTGATGATTGTCAATCTCGTGTCATTAACACACAAATCCCTTGAATTAACGTATTTCCAATTTTTTTTTTTTTTCATATTTTCTGATACATTTGTTTTTCATGATTTTTATCTTAGCTAGATTTAGCAAAATGACATAAGGGTTTCAAGCAAATTACTTTACAATACCCAGATTGTAAATAACAAACTATGTCACTTTTTAATGCTATAAATTTTGAAACATCTGGTGAAACTATTATTGCTGCTTCAGATAATGTTGACACAACAGCTGAATTGCAGATAGAGCAGAGTTATCAAATCTATGATGAAATCATGCATCTCTATTATTCAAAGTTATACAAACAAGCAATTTCAAAGTTTAATTCTTTATTTAATATGTCTATTTTTAAGATGGATAACGAGTCAGAAAATCTTTTAGAAGATATTGTTGACTACATGCATATATTTGACAATACTGAAAATAAGAGTGATAATGACAAAATTGATTCCAAATTTTTTGAATTAGGGAAAGCCTTTATTAGTGACAACGTTTTCTTTGACTTTTATTACAGAAATGAAAAGTTAGATCATCTAAGATACTTAGTCTTCAGGAACTTTTCTTGTTGCTTACATGATTATCTTAGCCAACAATTAGAAACAAGTAGAAACAAATGCATTAATTGGTCAAACTTTATGTACATATCAAAAGTCATACTTGTAACATCGTTGAAATGTTTGGCATTTATTGACGTTATAGAGCCTGATCTGCAGTTTGTTACTATTACTTTGAATTTATTAAAGAGTTTTCAATCTGTAAAGTTAACCAGAAACTTCATTGAGTTCATAGCTACAAATTCACATAGCTTATTCCCTGCCAAAACTAGGTCCAAAATGTTGCCAAAAACATTACAAATTATTGAAAGTGAAATTAATATCTTAAAATCTTTACATATCAATGAAAACAACTTAAGTCCAATATTGACGAGTCTAATTGAAAAGTTTGAGCTAAACAATGGATCTATGCAAATAACTAAAACCTCAAAGATATACGATATGATTACCAGGTACATTAGCACATATAAAAGCTATACACATTCCAGGAATGACAACTTAAAGGAAAATATAGTTGTCGACTATAAAGATTGGAATACATTTATTGGAGAGATAGTTAATTTAACTAATCAGGACAATTCATCATATATATATGGTAACGAAAACCCGGATCCCTACAATACATTCGAACCATATGAATCAATAACCAGGGTAGAATTTACCGTTACTAAAGATACTATTACTGAACAACCAAAGAATGATTGTAGTGAAATGCCAACTGTGCATGAGAATATATCCGATATGGGGAAGACAATTGATGTTAACATAGGATTTATAGCAAATATTTCAAGTAAAAGAAATGAGAAACTTGTAAATGAAAACAATTCAGAATCAATTGTAGTCAAAAAAAGGATCAGTCAAAGAGTCAAAAACTTATCTGAAGACAATAAACGAGAAGAAGAATCATCAAGTTTGCAAATGAAATATCTTAACCAGCTAGATGAATTTTGCGGTAGCGAAGTTCCTAAGTATATTAGTAACAGTGATATGGAATCATTTGAATACTTGAAGGATTTCAGATTTTCAGCGTTTGAAAAGTGTCACTCAGACGTGTACGATTTATTTGAAAACTGGGACAAGAATATGTCAGATATGTTTACGGATCATATTGAACATTTTAAAATTATTGAAACTGACAGAACTGACAAAAATGGAAATCACTTACTTGATATTATAATTAACAAGCTTATTGAAAACTTCCAAAACAAAATGAGTTCGGAGCAAATGCCCTCTGGAAGTCTTTACCAATTTCTTTCCTCGGTGAAAGATTCACCAAAAAATCATTACTTCCAAATTAAATGTCAAATAGTTGAATACCTTTTGTGTTTCAGCTACTTTGAAAGGGAAACTCTACTTACCAAATACAAGTGGCCATCCAAACTTTTATCGAATTTTGAATTTATATTCTTATCCATCCACGACTATTTTTTGACCAATTTGGATCCAAATAATGCAGTTGATTATTGTAGAGCTATTTGTATCTATGAATATTTGGTGGAACTATATCTACAAGCTCATAAAAAACTTACAAAATCTAAACAAAAAACTTCTGAAATGATGAATCAAGTTATTAATCTTCAAGATAGAGTTGAAGCTTGGAATATAAACTTCTTTTCAATATCTATGTATTTCGAAGAAGAAAAGCATCAAATCGTAAACGAGGTTTTTATAAAGAAGGCTTGGTGTGACATTTTCTACCAAAAGACTGCATATGATGAATACACTAACTTTGGAGATGACGTTAATGAAATTATGGCTTTGTTTGAATCAGTGGGCAATGATTTTTCAATACAAAACTATAATTTCAGAGAACTACCTTCCATTAACTTTTCTACACTTCAACTTTTGAAAACCAAAGAAATCATGTCTAATGAATATAATACCAGTGATAGTTCTTTGAATAAATTTTTGAGTGTCATGGTTACCTTTGAAGAAATTATAAAGTTTGGGAATCAGAATAGTTGGGAATTCATATTAGCAAAATTCATTAGTAATGTTAAGGATCCCTTAGTTTTCAATGATATATTAATTACCATTTTGGGGAACATTTCTGCTTCCAGTGAAGTAGATTTTTGCACAGTTGATAGTATGTTCAAAACCGTATTGAATACAATTATGTGCTTTTTAAGATCAAGCGACTATACCTCCAGTCAATCAAGGTATACTTTTTTAATTGATAATTTAAACAAAATTTTTATTTGTTTGAAAACATACACTGACTTTTTAAACAAGGAAATTGAACTTGGTGCTGATGTCATTTTGAGAAACGTTAATAACAATGAAGCATTTGATCATGATAAAAATGTCTTAAATTTATACACTATGATTTACTCTGTGGTGAATTATGAAACAATATGCAAAAATGAACAATACGGCGAGAATAAGTCTTTTTTTAAAAAAGCTAAGCTATCTGGCAAAAAATGGAAAGACTTTTTAGCTTACATGAGTGTAGTTTTTTGTTTTCAGTATCAAATGTTACATTTTTCAAACTCTGCTGATGTTGATCTTATGGTTGAAAAGCATTACTTTACAGTTAATGTCATGAGCAGTCAACACATTCTTTTGGCTGGAATGAACATATGCTCCAATGGAAATAAGGTTTTCTTGAAATACTCTCAGAGATATCTTATGAGCTTACAAAATTATACACCTGCAAAAGATTTATTAAATCAAACACTATTCTGCAATTATGGGTTGAGCCTAAGCAATTATGTTGTTGACCATCACACAAATGATGACGCAGTCAGCAACTATAAGAGTGAAAATATAGATATAGAAGATTATTTAGTTATGTGCAACTATGTCATTAGAAGATATTGGAATTCGGAAGAAGGTCTATTGAAAAAATTATTTATCAATAGCAATTACAAATCTGAAATTGAAAAGATGGTACTGCTAATACCTTGGAAGCATTACACTACACATTCGATTGTTCAGTCTAATCAAAAGATTTTAGATTCGTATTTGTCCAAAGATTTGCTCTATTCAAATTTTACTGAAGAAACTCCTTTGGAAATTATTTCAACAGGAACAGATTACGAAAAGGTTGTCCACAGCAAGGTATTACTTGCTGCCTCTATTAATTTTTTAGAGCTCTTTTTCTTAAGAAAGGCTAAAGAGTTGGACATTACCTCTTTAATTACTGGAATACATAGCTCAAACTTCAATACCATTGATCAAATCATCGAGCTTTTGAAAACTAACATAATATTTAATATGTCATGTTATGAGGCATGGTATCTTTTAGGTTACTGTTATTTAATACTCTTAGAGCATGACCTGAATTCATCAGCAGATAAAATTAATTCTCAACAAAAAAAGTTGCTAATGTGCACTAATCAGAAAAAGGCAATATTATGTTTTCTTGAGGCTCTGAGAATATTGAATAAGTATCCTTCAATTATAAATGGACAAAGCGAAGATATGACTATTTTGTATCTAGGTGTTGCCAATAGTTTGTATGAGGCTTACTGCTTGCCAATGAGCAAAGTTGTCTTTAAAGTTGAAAAACAGAACGTTGAAAATGAATACCGAGGATTCTACGATGAGTTTCCAGATGGTGCATTCATCTTGAAGGATGAACTTCTCAAAATTTTCATAAAGAAAACATATGATAAAGGATTAGGTTTCTTATATGGATGCACTGAAGATCAAAATCATATCATGAAATTCTTCCTGACTCATTCAGTATGTGATTATGTTGAATTCACTCAAACTTCACCTCAAAAGACTAATTTAAAAACATTCAAGTTTTTGTCTGTTGTATGTGATTGGTCCACTGAATCTGGTAAGAATCTTGGATACACTTTTAGTCATCTATACAAGAATTTTTACTTCAACAACACAGTCCTAAGTAAAAAAAACTTGAATGAAGCCGAGCATTACAATGATTTCATGGATTTACAAAGATTGTTTTCAATGTTGATTGATAGATATCAAGGTGTACATTTAAAGCAAAACTTCAATAATCTTTTGAACCTAGAAAGAAAAAATATTTTGGATACAGATGAATTCAACAAGTACATATCAAATGCTTGCTCCAGTATGATCAAGAAGACTAAAGACAAAACACTTGATTCTCACCAGGAACAAATCGTCTTGTCATTGATGCTGTTTGACATGAAAGACTATAGAGAAATTCTGAAGACTTTGTGGCCAATGGTGTCTCTTAGCTCACCAGTAAAGCCCTTGGTAAACTTCAATTACTTTAGCATTCAGAAGCCGGGACAATCTTTTATTGATATGGCTCTGATTACTGAAATTTTTATGTGTTCTTTGTACAATCTGAACAACTTAGTAGCTTATCCTGCTATGTTTAAGAAGCTCAAAAGAAGTTCAAATAAAATGTATGGAAATATGAAGCTCTATGAGAAGTGGTTGAATCAAGCCATTGAGAAGGTACATGATAAATATAAAGATCTATCGTCCTTTACTGAAATATCTTCAGAACAACTGCTATTGATAATGGAAACATTAAATAATGCCGAAACATTAAAAATAGAGGACTTTGGTAGCAGTGAGACAAGTTCGTATGCAAATAAGTATTCACTTCTTGAAAGATATACTGATGTGTTAATTCTGAGTGAGATAACAAATGATGAAACATATACAGAAGCTGCTTTGTTGCTATTTGTTCATACAATACTCCAACCATACAGCAAGAATTGTGATACAAAACAATATGAAAAATACACCGAGGAAATGAATAAAAATGATGGTGATAGTATAAAACACAAGAAGGATTTGATCAAATACATGAATGTTGTCTTGAAAAAAATGGAGAGTTTGGTAATGAGTGATTTAGAGAATGTAATTGATAAATTTATATATGATACTTAAGTGAATAGATAATCAGTTATGATTAGCCCTTCATTGAAAGGCATCATTGAAGGTCATCAAGCGCTTTAAAAAAAATTTAACACAGTTTTTTTTTTTTTGAATGCTACCGAGAACGGTGGAATCTTCATTATTTTCACGTCCTAAGAGATTCTCATTGAAATATTTTGGGGGTCCTTTTTTTTTCCATCGCACACGCAAAACATTCATTCGAAGTGTTTTAAAAATCATATATTTAAAATTATGGTTAAGTTGTAATAAATTAATAAAAATGAGTCATAATAACAAAATATAATCAATAACCACTTAATTTTAAACATGCCTATTAAGACTGTTAACATTGCCATTGTCGGTACT
Organism: Hanseniaspora guilliermondii; assembly: GCA_036287555.1. Classification (NCBI taxonomy): domain Eukaryota; kingdom Fungi; phylum Ascomycota; class Saccharomycetes; order Saccharomycodales; family Saccharomycodaceae; genus Hanseniaspora; species Hanseniaspora guilliermondii. The sequence continues at coordinate 821,411 of CP143016.1, read as the reverse complement.
GGTGTTGTAGGTTCCTCCTTTTTGAACCAATTAATTAATTTGAAATCTGCCTATGTTAAATACAACTTAGTAGCTATTTTGAATACCAAGACTCATTTAATTTCTGAAGACTATTCTTCTCTTCCTGTTAAGACTGACACCTGGGCTGACTATTTGAAAGCAAATGCTACTCAATCTCCATTGTCTCCTTCAGAATTGGTTGACTACTTGAAGAAATCTTCCAACCCATCCATCTTGGTTGATAACACTTCAAATGAAACTTGGGCTTATTCTTACCCAGATTTTGTTAACAATGGCATTTCAATTGCTACTCCTAACAAAAAGGCATTCTCTTCTGATTTAAAGTTATGGAACCAATTATTCTCTGGTAACCCTGAAAATGGCTTGGTTTATCATGAAGCTACTGTAGGTGCTGGTTTACCTGTAGTCAATTTCATCAAGGAACAAATTCAAACTGGTGATGAAATTGAAAAGATTGAAGGTATTTTCTCTGGTAGTTTGTCTTTTATTTTCAACACTTTCTCTTCCACAAATAAAAACTTCTCTGAAATTGTAGCTGAAGCTAAATCTTTGGGATACACTGAACCAGATCCAAGAGATGATTTAAGTGGTATGGATGTTGCTAGAAAGGTCACTATCTTAGCTAGAATTGCAGGTTTAGAAATTAAATCTGCCTCTCCAGATTCTTTCCCTATCAACTCTTTTATTCCAGGTGATTTGGCTAAAGTCCCAACTTCTGATGAATTCATGCAAAAGTTGCCAGAACACGATCAAGAAATCAAAGACTTAAAGGACAACGCTGCCAAAAAGGACTTAGTTTTGAGATTTGTTGGTTCTGTTGATGTTAAGAACAACAAAGTTTCTGTCGGTATTCAAGAGTACAGCACTGCTCACCCATTTGCTTCCTTGAAGGGCTCTGATAATGTCATTTCTATTAAGACTAAGAGATATCAAAACCCAGTTATTATCCAAGGTGCAGGTGCAGGTGCTGATGTCACTGCTGCTGGTGTCTTATCTGATGTAATCAAGATAGCTGAAAGAGTTTAAAAAAAAAAAAAAATTCAAACGCCTTTGTTTAACTTTTATATACTTTTCTAATTTTCCTTCTTTGGGGGATGGTTTTTTTTTTCTTTGTTTCCTTCATGATATAACATTACTTTTTACTACAGACAACTTTGCATTATTATACCAACTTTTCTTGGCATCTTGGAAAATATTTTTTAATTTTGTATGATCATTACATGTTCTTTTGAAATCCAACATAACCTTTTGGGAATCAACATACAAGCCAGAGCTCTCCGATTCAACATTAGATGAATTGGTTAAAGTGTTTACTCTTGACAAATGAATGTTATTAGGGGCTAAAAACAAACTTCCATCTTGTATGATCTCAGCTATATAAGCACCAGTCTTATGAACAAATTGTATGTTCTTAAAAGTTTGCTTACCCCAGGAATAAACAATTTCATATCCTATGTTATCATTGTTATCAAAGGTATCGGAACCTCTATTGTCTAATAAAAATCCAGAAGTTTCCAAAAAGTAGATATGATAATAATACTTACTTCTTTCTAAAATTGATGGATCATTGAAGTTCTCATCAAATAAAGGATTCAATGCCAATTTGATGAATACAGATGAATAAAATGGATTGAAGGTGTTTAACGTTACCACCTCTTCCCAGGGTAACTCAACAAATTTCAGCCCATACATATCAGCTGTTTTAGACAGATTGTTGATTAAATCATCAACTAATCTTGGTGTTGTGGTTAGCCATTCAAATCTTATGTGGAAGCAATGGTCAGGATTGTGAACCCTATCAAAATGAACTGTTAAAATTTGTGGCTTAGTTGACTTTTTCATTGGGTCTAGATCTAGTTCCAACATAGAGCTTAACATTATTGGTCTTTTTTTATATTCTATGGTATTTTGGGCTGTTGAGGATGTGCTGTCTGATCTATTTAGTTTCTCAGACTTATCTTCTGAATGTTCAGAGTTGGTCTTTTGGAATCTAGAATCTATACTTATCAAATTATTTGTGTTGGATTTATTCGATTTTACATTTAGTAAATTGCTAAATGAAGGAGGACTCTTTCTGGCATTCAATGGAGTCAAAATTTCTGACTTTGAATTATTCAATTGATCAGCTTTTGAAACAGGATTTCTGTAGCTTTTCCCAATATAATAGTAATAGTTACCATCCAAAAAACTGTGGGTTTTCAGGACATGTTCAATTACACCATTCTCCATCAAATAATTTCCAAATGATACTGCTTGCTCTCTAGTCTCTATGTCATCAAAATTTTTCAACAACCAATTAACAAACGCAGAACCTATGAAAGTTTCTTGATAGCTTATCCATCTCCAACTTCTTGTAGATAAATTCAATTTTCTGTCGCCATGTTGTATTTCATGAGCAATAGTTGATAAATCAGAATTCGTTGAAAGCCCTAATACTGAACCATCAGGACTCTTAGATGTGACAAGTTCAAGATCGTTGTTTTCATTGTTGAAATTTATTAATTCTGACAAGGAACTTTCTTGGTCTTGGATAAAATTTTGAATTTTACCAGTATAAAAATAAATTTCTGGCAAAATTTCTTCCTTTCTTGATATCTTTTTTTCCTTATCTGATTTATATCTTAGTTTATGAAGAATAGCAATTAGTTTTCTTAGCCCTTCCAGCCTAATTTCTTCATTGTCTAGTTCATCTTTTTTATTAAACAATTTTTTAGCAAATTCTGGTACTTCTGTGCTTAAAACACAAAACTTGGATCTGAACTTGTAAGACCCACTAGATAATTGATTCCCATCAATCCTATAGCCACTGATATTCTCATCAACATCTGTATAGCCAGCGAGGAACTGATCTAATTTGTTCCAGTTAATGCTGGTTCTGAATGAATTCAATGGATCTAAGCTTGCCCTTCTGTATTCGTGCTCATATCTTGTCTTGATCATTGTGGACTCTACAGGAACACTGAAGTCAGATATTCTATCAGTCTTATTGATGTATTGTTTTACTTCAATCACAGAGTCCAAATCACAACATATCCTGTGTATTTCGTCATTTCCTAACAAGTAGATTGATTTCTGTTTGAAATTATTTATATCATTTAAGATTGTACTTGGAGTAACCAAGGTAGTTTTGAAGTAAATATCCTCAAGTTTTTTTAATTTCTCTTTGTTTTCAATTATTTGAAATCCTGCCAATAGTCTTGTGTATACCAAATTTCTAAACAACTCAAATTCATTGGTGCTTAGTTTTGGTCCTTTTTTATCGTTATTTAAACTTACGCAATAATTTCTTAAAACATAGTTATTTAAATATTGAGAAGGTGTTGGACAAACATCAGTGGTCACCGGTAAGTCTGCAGGAGTAGTAAACGATCTCCATTTGCTGGTACTCTTGGATAACTTCTTTGGATATACATCTTTCCATCTTTGTGAAATTAAATCATCTGCTCTTTCTGGGTCGAATGCTTTTGATGGATTTTCAATTTCAACTAGATAATCATATTGAAACTTCATTGTTTTTTTAGAACGTGGACTGTCAACAAGCAAATCTTCATTTGTCTTATTTTCTTTGAACATAGGAGAAGAGTTCCCACTGTTAAAGTTAGATCCAAAGAGTTTACCATTGTTTCTAGCCTGACTATTTGTTCTTGGCATTTTATTGTAATTATTAGATTTGCTACCAAATCTGTTCTCGGAATTCCTCAAAGAAGTCAAAGAACCTTCATTATTTGACGAAACATCTGTATTTGTGTCTGGGCCCTTTGTGTTGAAGAGGTTCACAAACCTTTTGGCAATGTTAGGAGCTTGTGAATTTGACTTCACAGTTTTTAGCGTATTTATAGCTTCTGAATATTTAGGTCTTTGCTCTTCTTTAGATTTAGACTCGGTTAATATGTTTTCATCATCCTCTAAGATAGTTCCGTTTTCATTTCGTATGAAGGTTGCTTGTGAAGAATCCACTTTTTGCAATAGTGGCTTTTGTGGAGTTGGTGAATGAAGAATATACTTTGACCCTATGTTTAAATTGTTGTTAGATAACCTATTATTCAACGTCATGGGGTTTTGGTTTTTTAAGGAGCTGTGAGAAGAACTATTTCTATGCTGATGGTACAACTTCTGTGTCAAATCAAAATAGTTTACAGTTTTCTTCAACTCCTCTTTCAGTTTTTCATCATTCATTTTGAAGATATTCTGGTCATAAGCTAAAGTGAAATTATCCAGTCTCTTAATGTTTCCAAGATGTGGTAAATTCTTCAGTGGTAAAACTGAATTTATATTGTTCTCTGTCAAATTCAAAGTTTGTAGATCGTATATTTTGCATGTAGGTTTCCAATTTTGGTACTTTTTTGAATCATCATTCCAAAAGGATATACTTAACCATGTAGGAACACAAAATCGTAATGCATCATCATTATCTATGTATCGGAATAATGGAACAATGTGCATTGGGGGAGATGCCAGGCACACTATATCAATAGTAAATTCCAAAGATAAGAGTTTTTTTGTTGTTAATTTCAAAAGGTCGTAGTTAACATCAAATAAACCTGCACCAGGACTTATTATCATGACATGAGTAGTTGTATGTCTCAAGTCAATTTGTCTAAATGGATTAAGTAGTGTGGTAGCAACCATATTTATGGACTCTAAAATGTTTGTCTTGACTGAAGAGCTTAATTTTCCTTGGATGTGGTAATATCCGTCTTCTGATTTAACATTCAAAAGCTCTTTTTTGAACTCTAAGAATTCTTTTCTTAGTGTATCCATTATATCCTTCCAGTGAGAAATGTTAACTTCATCAACCACTATACGGTAATAGTCTTTATTGTTGATAGATTTATACCCAGGTATTTTGTCATTGATATCATTATCAGATCCGCCATCTTGAGTGGTAATGTCCACTGAAGTTGTGAAAACTATGGAAATGTTATGATTTGTGCCAATTTTGATCCATTTCTTCAAGATTTTTGGGAAGATAGAGTTCACAACTTTTTGAAATAAAACCTCACCATCCTCTTGAAAATGCCACATTTCTTCGGTTATTTGAATAACGAAAAAAAATCTAGCAGATTCTGATCTAATAATGACTTTTGTTTCCTCCCCTATGTAACCTGAAAAAAACTTCTTTCCGTCTTTGTATATACCGGTTACTGCAAAACGAAGAGAATCCATGAATTGTAGTCTTTCATGAAGATGTATAGATGTGTTTTGAATTTTATTTCTGATTAACCACATGTCACCTCTATTAACAAAACAGTCACGTGCCATTATTTCTACTAATTCACATTGATCCTTGGATTTGTCTTTAAGTTTTATGTAGACAGTTGATCTATTTGGAATATCAAATGTCTTACTAAATTTATCGTGAGGAAATGATATCAATGGGTTCATGGATCTTTTGTTGTAGCCAGGGGGGAAAGGCTTAACTATGAAATATATTTTTTTATCATTATTTCTTTTAGCATTCAAAATTTGATTCTTTAATAGAAATGTCTTAGTTATATTTCCGCTTTCTAAACTAGTTGACAATTCTTGGTTTGATATTAATGACTCAGCGAAGTGTACCTCAGGTAGGTTATTGTTTGGCTTCCTTGTCTTGGAGCTGTAGCTTTTCATTTCAGCTAAATCACCTTCTTTACAACCTTGTAAGTGCTCCATATCAATGTAAATGACATTTTCCATGTCTCCACTAATTTCATGATAGGTGAGCTCATACTGATAGGAAACATTTCTCTTTTTTTGAAAGCTGAGAGTCTTATCTGACTGTTCAAGGGGGGCACGATCTTTTTGCTTTATTTCAGAAGCCTTACTGAATGTTTGGAGCAAAGGATCTTTAGATTGACTGTTCCTTTTCAGCATAAAATTATTTAATTTGGGTTTTTCATTTCCTCTTAAATTGTTTGAATTTTTTATTCCAGATAGACTTAGTCTATTTCTGCCACTATTGTTTCCACCAATTGTAATTGTTTTCATGTGTGACAATTCATTATTGTTGATTGTGCTGTGGTTAATGATGTTGGACGATATATATCCTAAGCTCTTATTATTCATTCCTTGTTCGAAAGATGTATTAGAAGATCCTTGTTGTGGATTTTTTGTGTTATTGGAGTCATTCAATTCATCTAACTTTTTCTTTAGAATGAGATCCTTGTTAGATCGAAGCATTCTACCAGATTTAAATGAATGAATGTCATCTTGTTTTGAATTTAAATCTTCTTGGAAATCCATTCCTGTTTTGAGTTTCTTGGATTGTTGTAAAAGAAGCTTCCTTTTTAATTTTACAATATGGGATTGATTATGTTTAAAGATATTAATGATCTTCAGTTGTGAAAAATATATTTTAAGGAAACAAAATAAAATGGGTAATTTTTTTTTTTTGTTTGTTCAAAAACAGAATTTGTATGAAAAAGTCACCTGAAGACATTACTAACACGTGACAAGAAGCACACATTACGACATCTAACATCACTAAGTCATTTTAATCTTAAGAATATAAGTAACAACTATTTTTGAATTGTTAAAGAATTATGTCAGCAAAAATACTAAAAAAAAAAAAAAAAAAAAATTATAAAATAATAACCATTTTTTTTTTGATGTTATTAAAATTTATATAGTTGTTTGTAAACACAAGTATCTGCAAAAACTTTGTTAATTAAGTCAATATCATTCTTAGTAACTTTTTCATTTGTGAATGACATACAACATATGAAATAACATCCAAAGTTGTACTTTAAGTCTACTTGATTTTGCTTTACCTTACTTGTTAGTGATGTTGGTGAGTATAAAGTCTTTCCTCCAGGAGAAACGTTACCAGGTGTTTGAGATTTATTTTTTAGTTCATTAACTTTACCCTCATTACTATTTGGTGAAAAATCATCAACTTTGATTTTTCTTTCTAACTCACTATCACATCTTGCAAAAGGAATAAAAGCAGCACTGTTAAAGACAAAGTTATCTACATTTTTGTCTTCATGATCACTCTTGTTATAAATCAATCCAAAATCATTTTCAGTGGCTTCAAACAATATTTTGTTGTTTTTTAACCCAATATCTTTCAAATCACAGCCATATCCACCGAGAACTCTACTCTTTAAAACTTTCTTATCTAAGCATACTAGCCTTTCAAAACTTTCTAACTCATCAGATAAGAAAACATTCTTTTTAGGACAATACTTGGCTTCAATAGCAAATTTCTGAGATGTTCTTAGCTCAACTATTGCAACATAATCAAAGCCGTATTTTTTTGAAATAAACTTGGAGAACAAGTAAGCCCCTCTTTTAGGATTTGTGATATTGTGCAATATCTTATTAACTTCTTCCGAACCAGCAGCTTCTATTTGCTTTTCCTTAAGCAAGTTGTAGTTTATGTAAAGCTGGTGATTTGGCTTGTATGAAGTACCAGAACCATCTTTATCAAATATCAAGCTTAATCCACTTGTTTGAGATGTCGCCCTTCCAATCATGTTTTGTAACATTAACTTATTGGCTGTAGCACTTCCTGAGTCGGCATGTATTTTATTTTTATGATTGTGCGATTTTTTTTCCCTTTCGCTTGTTCCGTCCTTAGAATCAACTATGTGATTCATTAATCTTTGGGATAACTTGTTCAAGTAATCCAAGTTTCTTAGCTTCTCCTTGTTTGTAGTAGTGTCATTAAATAATGAAAAACACCCAATGTTGTAAGATTTGCTCTTGACTTCGTACTTTATTGGAACTCCGGAATAAGTTGCTATAAAGGGATATCCTTTTACTAAAGGATTTTCCTTTGTTCTCCAGTCTTCATTACAGTTCGCAATAAATAGATTGTCCTTTGATAAAATGGTGTGGCCATCAAATGATATAAACCTTGAGCATTCAGATAGATTTAAATTAATTTTATGCATAATAACTTGTTTCTTTTCGGTAATCAATGATATGGCACATCCTTGGCACTGATAGTGTTTAATAGCTTTCAAGCATAACTTGTTTATTTCTTGTCGCTTATAAAGCCAATTTTTGTTGGATTTTATCAATAAAGTGTATTTTAATCTAGCCATTTCGTTATTTGGTAAAGGTGGAGGCATCATGTCACAATTTTGAAAAGCACTAGGACAGGGGATATCAGATAAAGACCAATTTCCTTGTGAATAACCCTCCATAAATAAAGATTTCGTTAATGGAACCTCAGTAATGCAGTTTTTTGATAAATTTGGAAGCTCTAAAATATTATCCATTTCATTGATATATTTAGCAACATTGTGCTCATTGATAATTTTACACTCAATTTTTAATCCAGGGGAAGTTGATTCATCACTTGAACTTTTTGTACTTGCCTTAGATATCTTTGACTTAGATGAACCTAATTTTGTTGGTAGTTTGGCTTCGGAAGACAATAATTTATCTTTAACTGAAGCACTCATATTGATAAGATAGACTTTTTGTTTCAAAAAATATTTATAAGATCACTTATGTAGTCTTTATTTGTTAATTATATACAAATAATTGAGAACCTTAGGGGTTTATATCATGTTCTCATTAGTATATATACATAAGAAATTATGATGTGTGCTTTAATATTTTTGTCATTTAAACATTTGAAAGATTTTAAGATACTATTTATATCATGCTTTAGATGTTATATATATTCTTCCTAGAAAAAGAAGTGAAATAAAACTAATGGATTGATTAAACACAAACTTTCATAACTGTTTTTTTTTTTTTTGTTTGTTTTTAATAATTTCATCGCGAATAGCCATTTTTAATTAAACTTGTATGGGAACTCAAATAGCAGCAAAGTAAAATTAATTTGTACATAGTAATATGACTTTAAAAAAAACAAATATAGGCTATATATTGCGATCAAATAATATTTAAGATGAACAATGCTATATTTTGGTCTTATTACATGTACTGCCTTAATTCAATTAGTAACCTTTAACAAGTAATCAACGTTAAACAAAAATTAAATTAAAAAAAAAAAAAATTACAGTATAAATTTACTCATTTGCTTCTCTTAATCTAGCTTGTCTTTGTTGTTCTTCTTCTAGAGACATTTTTAGAGCCATAGCCAATTCAGGATCCATTGATGGATCAATACCACCATATTCTAAGAAAGCTTCTCCGTTATCATTAGATGAGTTAAATTGTGAAAAGGATTTAATTTGCTCCCATAATAGCATACCACTATCAGGCATGAAACTAATAACTGAAATAACATCATCGCCAGAAAAGTCTGCAGATATGTCTGACCAGAATTCATTATTACTTTCAACTTCACCAAAGTTAATGATCTTTAATGATATTTTATTCTTTTTTAGCTTCTTCAGTATTTTCTTCAAATCATTTTTGTATTGTTGGATCTTGTCTTCATCACCCAAGACAACAGAGCAATGAAATAAAACAATTTCTTCTGGAGATGTTAAAAGTGCTATTTCTATGGAAGAGCAGATATTAAGTTCACCTTTGATGTATAACTTTTCATGATATATAGCACTAGTTGCAGCATCAGCCAATACAACGTATGGAGACTCACCAGCCCCAGCAATTATGGCTGTGTGAGCATTACCACTATTATTTCTCAAGTCTCTTACATAGTAGTCAGCAGCATCTATTTGTTGTTGGTATCTATTTGGTTGAAAGTCCCCATTTCTTGAATACTCGGAGTTGTCTATAATAACTGTCTGTCTAGCCATAATATTATCTTTATATATATATTCTTAAAAAATAATAGAGTTATATGAATATATATTTTGGTTTTTGAGATTCTATGTGTATATTATTGATTAGAAAGATAATTATTCTTTTTTTTTTTTTTTAATGACTTGATCATTTACTTATAGTTAAGATTTTATTTTCATATATTGATTTTTTTTTTTTGCCACCAATGATGAAACTGTATAGTATTTTTTCTTTGAGTTGACATTTATGTGATTTATGCCTTTTTTTTTTTTTATCCATTTTTTCTTCTAGTATCGCTACCATGTAAATTGCGGATCATTTGATATTGATTGTCTTATGTCCGTAAAAAAAAACAACCCCAAAATTTAAGATTTGTTCAAAACAAATATATATCTAAATTTTTTTTACTCATTTTTCAAGATAATTAAGAATAAAAGTATTCCTTCTAAGATCCTATATTAGATATTATTTTATTTTGACATAAGATATCTTTTGTATAAATAAAAGAAAAAAAAAAAAAGATAAAGAACATTACAATAAACCTTGTAATAATTTATAGAATTATTTATCACCATAGTAATAAATGAAATAAAAAAGCAAATACAAATTTATCAAACAACAACTAAATTTCACATAAATAATGGATAATAAAGATATTGAAGATAAACAACAAAGTTTAGTTATAGAGTATATGAAGGAGATAATCAAGGATAAACTAAATCAAAAGACTACAGAGCAAACCAATAGCTTGGATTCTCTTTATAATGAAGCATTAATGAACTTGGATGCCATAAACCTGAACAATCTATCTAATGACGATATAAATAATTTTATTAATGATATATTGAATGATAACCTAGCGACAAATTGACAAAATATATCAAAAAAAATATATATGTGTGTGTACAAGATAAGTGTGTGAATCACGTGTTAGTAGTGCACGGCTTAAAAACAAAATGAAAAATTGTGGTGGAAAATTAAGTTATTTTGTTTTTAAATATTGAAAAAATTCATACAAAAAAAAAATACATCACAAATTGTGTGAAAAATGCATGTAAATCTTAATATTTCTAAGAAACTATAGATATATACTCCACAATCCTAAACAAACAAAAAAAACATTGAAAAAAAAAAAAAAATAAAGAGAAAAACATACATAGTTTACTTTCATTAATGTGTTAATCTGTATAAAGTACAAGTTATAAAATCCTTAGCATATTCAATAGTCTGTAACCTTTCTGTACTATACTCTGTTAATGTGGTGTTAAAAAAAATATATAAAAATCTATACAATTCCAAATTACTTATTATTAATTATTTTTATCCATCAGTTTTCAAATCTTTAATTTTAAAATAAAAAAGAGTTTACTTAAAGACATTGGGAACATTTGTATTTATTAGATATTGGCATCTAACAACTTTGAATTTTTTTTTTTCTTTTAATATAATCCTAACTAAATCATCTTTACTCATTTGATATCTGTTTAAATAATTATAAAAGAAAATTTTCAAGTATTTACCTAAAGAAAAAAGAAATCTAATAAAAGAAACATAGTTCTACAGATTATGAGCTTCAATAGAACAGAAACACAAGTTTCCTTTTTGAACTCTTTGCAAGGTACATTCCCAATTAGAGATATCTTCCATATTGCTAAAAATAAAGAAACTAGTGTTGTTTTTCAATCTAGTTTATCTAACAACCCAAGTTTAAAAAACAAACAAATCAAAACAATCTATGAACAACAATCTCCTTTTGAGAATTTGAATGAATATTTGATTGAGCAAAAAAAATTGGATTCTAATGAAAATTTATATTTGATCTTTGTCCCTTCTGAAAGCATTATCTTGGACGGTTTACCTTTCTTACAACATATATTTGCTGATTCAGGTGATAAGTTTATTGTTTATTCTCAAGACCCAATCAACACACCTTTATCACCATTACTTGAGCCATACTTAGAGGTTGCTCATGTCAATGATTATTTCCAATTATTATCCAATTTCCAAACTTTTAATGATGTTCCATTGGTTGATATATTTAATCAAATTATTTTAAATCTTGAAAAGAATGCCTTATTTTATGCTGAAGAAGTTTATACACCAAAGTACAAAAATAGTATTACCTTAAAGGTATTGAGCTTGGAGCAATGTTACTACAAGGTATTGAACCAAGCTTTTGATAAGGATTCTTTGGAAGTATTGAACAACAATTATGATGATGTTTCTGCTTTGAAAAACACATCTCCTGAATACGGCGTTGGTAAGTTCTTACATATAAAAAACAGAAAAGAAATGCTATTACAAAGACTTATTCAATCTGAGAATCATGATTTGATCACTGAATACGTGACCTTAACCAAATCTGGAATTTATGGTCAGAAGAAAATTTCTGAAATCAACTCTGTTGCTAAAAAGTTGTTTGATTACTTAAAGTCTATTAACTCTCCAATCATCAAAGAGTTTTTCAGCTTAAATGATTACTTGGTCAAGAGTTATTGGTTAATTGGTAGTGACTCTTGGTCTTTTGACTTAGGTAACTCTGGTGTTCATAACTTGCTAGCCAGTAATTCAAATTTGAACTTATTGATTATAGATTCAAAGGTCAAATCTGAAACATCTGTTGTTAACAGTATTGGCCAAAGAAAGAAAGATGTTGGCTTGTACGCAATGAACTTTGGAAACGCTTATGTAGCATCTGTGGCTGCTTATGCATCCTACACTCATTTGATCTCCTCTATCAGTGAAGCTGCTGAATTTGATGGTCCATCCATAGTGTTGGCTTATTTACCATACCAAACAGAAAGTGCATCCCCATTACAAATCTTGAAAGATACCAAAATAGGTGTTGAATCTGGATATTGGCCATTGTATAACTACAATCCTAACAATGAGACTAAGAATTTGGAAAACTTTACTTTGAAGTCAAACTTCTTGAATGAGCAACTAAAGAAATTTTTAGAAAAGGAAAATAAGTTGACTTTATTGAGTGAGTCCATACCTAAATACTTACAAGAAAGTCTAAACAAATCCAAGTCTGATGTCATAACCAGTAAAATTCAAAAGAATGCAGATGATGCATTCAATGATTTAATAAATGGTTTGTCTGGTCCACCTTTAACTGTCTTTTATTGTTCTGATGGTGGTAACGCCAGTGCTTTAGCTAAAAGATTAGCTGCCAGAGCAACTTCAAGAGGCCTAAAGGGTATCTCTGCCTCCATGGAAACTATAGACTCCATAAGCTCGTTGAATGGATTGGGCAATGTTGTATTCATTTCTGCCACTGCTGGTCAAGGTGAATTCCCACAAGATGGTAAAAATTTCATGGAAGCCTTGAAGGCTGCTCAAGTTGATGGATTAGACTTACCTAACTTGAATTTCTCCGTGTTTGGGTTGGGTGACTCTAAATATTGGCCAAGAAAGGAAGATGCACATTATTACAACAAGCCTGCTAAAGATCTGTGGAAGGTATTTAATGTCCTTGGTGCCCAACCTTTAATTGAACTAGGCTTAGGTGATGACCAAGATGCTGACGGCTACTTGACTGGTTACAACGAATGGGAAGCTGCCTTATGGGAAAAGCTGGGTGTTGCTAATGTCAACCTAGATGGTGCTGAAGAAGTAAAGCCCTTAACCAATGAGGACATGAAGATTCAATCCAATTATTTAAGAGGAACTATTGCTGAAGGTTTGAAAGATGAATCAACAGGTGCCATTTCTGCTAGTGATCAACAATTAACCAAGTTCCATGGTATTTACATGCAAGATGAAAGAGATATAAGAGCTGTTAGAAAGGCACAAGGTCTTGAACCTTACTACATCTTCATGACCAGAGTCAGATTACCAGGTGGTCTTGCCAATGCTGAACAATGGTTGGTGTTGGATAGATTAGCTGATGAATGTGGTAATGGAACTGTAAAGATTACCACTAGAGCCACTTTCCAATTACATGGTGTTATAAAATCTAACTTAAAGCACGTCATTAGAGCCATGAACTCTACCTTAATGGACACTGTTGCTGCTTGTGGTGATGTCAACAGAAATGTCATGGTTTCAGCTTTACCTTCTAATGCAAAGGTTCACAAGCAAGTTTCTGACATGGGCGCCACTATTTCCCAGTACTTGTTACCTGAGACCACAGCTTATCATGAAATTTGGTTAGAAGGGGCTGATGAAAAAGATTATGCTGACAACTGGAACTCCATATTTGAATCAAGAACCCTTGGTCCAAAGAAGAAGAAAACATTGGTAAGTGGTAATGCATTGGTTGATGTTGAACCTATTTACGGCCCAACCTATCTACCAAGAAAGTTCAAGGTAAACATTGCCGTTCCACCGTACAATGATGTTGATGTTTGGTCAAGTGATGTTGGGTTGGTTGCCATTGTCAATCCAGATACTCAAATTGTTGAAGGTTACAACATGTATGTCGGTGGTGGTATGGGTACCACTCACAACAACGTTAAGACCTATCCAAGAACTGGTTCCGCATTTGGGTTTGTATTGCCCGAAGACGTTCCAAAGGCTATAGAATGTGTCATGTTGGTTCAAAGAGACTTTGGTGACAGAACTAACAGAAAACATGCTAGATTAAAATACACCATTGATGACTTGTCCATTCCCGTTTACAAGGCTAAAACTGAAGAGTTATGGGGTAAGAAATTCCAGTCTGAAAGACCATTTGAAATTACCTCGAACATTGATTTCTTTGGATGGGCTAAAGATGAAGAGGGCTTGAATCATTTCACTTGTTTCATTGAAAATGGTAGAGTTGAAGACACTCCAGATTTGCCACAAAAAACAGGTTTCAAGAAAATTGCTGAATATTTTGCCAGTGTTAATACAAGGGGACACTTCAGATTAACTGGTAACCAGCATGTTTTGATTTCAGGTATTGAAGATGAGCACTTGAGTGTGGTTAAAGACTTGATGAAAACTTACAAGTTGGACAATACTAACTTCTCTGGTTTGAGATTGTCTTCTTCTGCTTGTGTTGCCTTACCTACTTGTGGTTTAGCCATGGCAGAATCTGAAAGATACTTGCCTGTCTTAATTACTAAACTGGAAGAGTACTTAGAGGAAATTGGTTTGAGGCATGATTCAGTTGTTATGAGAATGACAGGTTGTCCAAATGGTTGTTCAAGACCTTGGTTAGCTGAAATTGCATTGGTTGGTAAAGCTCCAAACACTTACAACTTGATGTTGGGTGGTGGTTATCACGGTCAAAGATTGAATAAGTTGTTTAGATCCAGTATTAAAGAGGAAGAAATATTGAGTGTTTTAAAGCCATTATTGAAGAGATGGGCTCTTGAGAGATTGGATGGTGAGCACTTCGGTGATTTTGTTATTAGAGTTGGTGTTATCAAGCCTACAACTGAAGGTAAGTATTTCCACGATGACATTAATGAAGATGCCTTATGATTAAAGCGAGCCTTACACCTGGGATTTATTTTAAGTTATATAAGAAATGTAAAGTTTTATTTATTTTATGTAAGTATTTTGCTGATTTTCAGTTTTCACCATATATTCATGCTTGCAAAGCACGTGAGCGCTTACATTCATTTTTCCCCCCATTTTTTACTAATTTCTTCGACTACATCTTTTGTATCTTTTCGTGAGAATAATCAAAAGGAAAAAATTAACATTATGGTGTATTTTAAAGTTGATTTTTAAATTCTTAAAAAAAAACAATAAATTCTATCACCTGTAAACAGTAATCGTATATATAAGATATGTTTAATAGATTTTTAGGCTCTAGAGGATTGTTGGCCTTTAATGGAAAAGCTAAACTATTCGCTACTATTGGTGGTTTATCGGCTGCTAACTTATATTACTTTAACTCTATCCATAAGATAGAAAACAGTACTTCACCAATTAGAGAAGATACTGTCAGAATTGATAAAAAAATTAAAGAAATAGAAACACAATACAGTTTTGATAATCAATCAAAATGGAATTTGTTAGCATACGGGGTAAGAGCAGTAACATTTATGAAGTTTAGAATTTATGCTCTTTCGATATACTCAAACTCAGAAAGTATTAAGCAATTAGACGATTTTTTTACAAGAAACTCTATAAAGCAAGTTGATCTTGATGAGGAGCTATGTGTTGATATATTAGAAAGAGAAAACATTGAATTTATTGCAAGAATAACACCATTAAGAGATACAACATATGAGCACTTAAGAGAAGGATTGATCAGATCTGCTATGTCTGCTAAAGAATCCAAGTTGGAACCTGTGGCTATGGTTGAGGCTGTAAATACTTTCAGAAGCAATGCTATGCAAAGAAATGGATCTGTTTTAGTTAATGATGATTTGATCATCTTCAAGAATAAAAACAACACATTAACCCTTTTCCATGTTGATTATAAAACTAAAGAGTATACAAAAATAGGAACTTGTTCACACAAGTTATTTGGAATTGCTCTATTTAGTAAATACTTGAATTATGATGCACCATTGACTAAAGAAGCACAAAAAAGGTTCAGTAGTTTTTTCAATTTGTAAATAGGAGCATAATATTATATATGACCGTACATGGGTTTACTTTAAATATTCCCTTTAAATCAATAACAAAATATTTGGAGATCAGAATTTATTTACATTCATCTCAATTTACCTTAATTTCAAATGATTTTGGTTCTCTTTTTAGTTTTTTTTTTTTTTTTTTTTTGTTTCTCTGGTTCATCAATTTATGAAGAAAATCCCCCTACGCCTTGGAGTCTACAACGAAAATTTTCAAAGCTAAGTAAAATTAATAACAATACTTGCTATAAAAAGTTGTCATCTCTGGAACCAAAATTCATTGTTTTTTTATATGAACGCGATTGACACTCTTTTGGATAGAATCAAACACACACAAGAATCTAACGATAACCTTGTAACAGATGTTAGACGATTCTTACTGGACAATCTTTATAAACAAGACCTCTTTCGTAAGTCTACTAAATCAAATGCTTTAAACAAACAGAAGACTACATATTCCGACTTAAACACAAGAGATGAAGATAGTTTTTACAAACAGCAGCTAAAACACATGGATCTTATTGAATTCTACATTAGTAAGACTGATGACTTTTTACTTTCCAAAAACTTAGTCTATGCTTACCTCTTAGATGAGCAATCTATAAAAGTTAAAACGTTAGGTCTTCGACTTTTAAACATTTATTTGCATTCATCCACTAACAAAATATTCAAGTGTGACTATGAATTTCATGAAAATATTGTGCCCATTATAGAGCAATTTTTCTTTTATATTCCACCACATTTCAATGTTCATATTTCACACTCTTTGATAAAAGAATTATTTTCAGCCTTTACCCATGCTATTTCATATGAAAAAGACTTTAAAAAAAAGCAAGATTTAATTCTTATAGTCTACTCTGAAAATGTCATATCTACTATGATCCCTGCTCTGCTTCTTAGCAAAACAGATAATATTGTTATACTAAACTTCATATTGGAAAAGCTAAAGACCGAATACATCAATAATAATTCTAGATATTTTGTCAATGTTCGGAGACTCTTAAATGCATTCAAACCTTTGAAAATGTACCCAGAGTATTTGAAGAGTATGAACAGAGAAACAATAAAACATATTTACGATATTATCAAGGTTCTGCCTTTATATGACACCACCCATGATGTCTATAAATACGATTTGATTATTTTCTATGTTATTTTCTACAAGCATGAGTCATTGGAAGTAGTGTCTAAATCTGATATGGAAGAATTCATGAGTAACCTGAAGAATGTATATAGTGATGTGCAGCAAGACATGTCCAAGATACTAGAAAAAATTTAAATACAACAGTTAAAATGTTTTATCATAGTATTGAAATGATCTGAGACATTTCTCCTTGAAAAACTTACATAATATTTTATTTTTATTTATATGCTTTTTTTTTTCTTTTTTTTTTATAAACAATATATACATGAAACTACTGTTAATGTTAGTCCTTAAGTTTATCTTGTTGATAAGATTACTTGCTGTTTTGTAAAGTCTTAACAATTTGTAGGTTAACATCTAAGTATCTACCAACACAATCAGTCAAACATTGGTTTTCATTAGTAGTTAAATCGGCATTTAATATGTTTGATGAGTTAATGTTAATACAGTTATTGAAACATAGCTTTGTAAAATTGTGAATTTCTTGTTGTATTTGATGTTTTTGGTCTTCAACTTGAATTATGTTATTGACTTGGGCAAGAGCTTCTGCGTTTGAACTCAAGGAGTTAATCTTAGCTTGAATTTGTTGAGAGACAGTAGACATTTTTATTTTCTGAGTAATATAGTGAGTGATTGGGTTTAATTTGTTAGCCTCTCTCAATACAGATGTTCCAAGGAGAATACTATTTATTATTTTTAACTTCAGTAAAAAAAAAAACTTTCTAATAACATTCCTGTTATTCTTCGAATAGGTTGTGCCTAAAACGGTAAAAGAAAAAAAAAATTTTTTTATTTAGATTTCAAGAGATACAAACTCCGATAATGTTTCATTTTGATTATATACAAAACCAATTAACTCATTTATATATGCTTATGATAAATCTAAATCAGGTATCTCAATATCGCTGTCTTCATCATCATCTTCAACTGGAGCAGCAACATCAATAACTTTAATACTATCTTCTTTCTTTTCAGTCATATCTACTTCTATAGGGGTTACATTGTTGATCTCAATATGTTGCTCCTCATTAGCAATGTCAACTACCTTATCAGTAATCTTTTGTTTTTTCAAACTAGGCTCTCCTTCAAGATTTTCTTGACTATCAACAGTGATCTTCTTTTCTTCTTCATCATCATCTTCCCAAATATCCATGTCTTCATGTTCTATAGCAATTGGTTCTTGAGCACTTGGGTAATCATAATGTTGAATAAAATTCTGAGGTAAACTTGGCAGAATTATTGACTTCAACCAATATCTTATGTCTTCAGTAGCTTTAGAGGCTAATATTGGTAATATGGATTGATTGGAACTTTCCAAAGAAGGATTCAACACAAGATACTTCATCAACTCAAATTTATTGTCCACTATAGCTTCTTTTTCAATTAGGCTTCTGACATTAGTAGAAATTCTCACTCCCTTTACTGATTCAATCAAAAAGTTATACAAATCTTCAATAGCAGATGGATTTTGTTTCTTGAAACAGAAATTTTGCGGAGTTGTGTAAATATCTGAAATGGTGTCGGTTTTTTTCATCAAGTTGGTTTTTTTCTTCTTACTAGCATTGTTTTGTTGATCAACACTATTTGTGTAATTTTGCAATTTGAAATACAAACTTTCATCATCTTTCAATAGGATTATAGCCAAATTCATAAATGAGTTCCATGTTTCAAAGTCTTCTGAGTTTAAGTTGGAGATAAACATACCTTCATTGCTTTTACTTAGGATGATTAAAAATTTATACAACTTTACAAAGTTTAATTTTTGGGTCATTACTTTGTTTAAGTTGAATGTGTTGGTGTTTTTATTATTACTCTTGTTTTGATTGAATACTGGAATTAAAAAGTTGTAGAGCATGGACATGATTTGTTTGCTAAATGGCATCAAGTGAATACCGTCCTTCATAGTCAACAAGATCTCCAAAAGTTTCAAACCAACGTCATAACTCAAGGAAATTAAATTTAGAGACAAACAAGATATAACATTGTTGTCTTTTCTCAAACCCTTCAACAATTTAAAGTTTTGTAAGTTCAAAACGATGTTACTAATGTTTAATATAGTGGATAAATTGAATTTAATTTGGAAAGGAGTATCAGCTTCAATAAAACCTTCTAATAGTTTGACTAGCAAATTAAATCTACTATTAATTTCAAAAAGAGAATTTGCTCTGTTAAAGTCCAAATTTAATAGGGGTAAAAACTTGAAAATATTATCACTTTCAGGTTTAGCTTCTGGTAATAGTTCAATCAACTTTTTAGTGTATTCATCAATGTTCAAAATGTCTTGATATAGGCATATAATCTTCTTCATTTCGTAGAATATAGCTTCAATAGCTTCATTCCATTGAGCTTGGCTGACGTTTGTTTTCAAATGTTTCATATCAGCATTACTTCCATTGTTCTTTCCTGAAGAGTTTTCATAATTCAAATTAATCAAGTGACAGTAAACAAATCCATCAATAATTTTATCTTGAACCAATCCATCCATTAATAATTTTTGGGACAAAAATTGATAGTACTTGTTAACGTAAGGTTTAAAGACAGAAGTGTTATTGATTAACAAATCTTTTAAAAAATCAACAAATATTTCTATTGTGTCAATATTGTTAACTTCATTTATCTTGTTAACCATCAACTTAATGATTGGAGCCAAATTAGGAGTTAAAACTTCTCTTCTCAAGATGGCCTTATTTCTTAACAAGTTGATCAAGTTTTGTAGTGTAAAAATCAACTCTTTGAAGTATAGAATACTTTGTTGAGACTTATTTAATCTTGTCTTTTTGAACATGAATTCAACTTTTTCCGCTAACTCATTAATAATAGCCTTGGAAAATGAACATAGAACTATAGGATTGTATGTAAATAGAACGTTAATCAATTGTAATGCCTTCCATGATGTAAAAACAACATCACTCTTCAATAATTTGATTATTTTATTGACAAAGACACTGTAGTCATTTATGGAAGTATCATGTGTAATGTAATTTGTAGATCTGAGGTTGTATAAGAAAAACTCGAATTCGTTTAATGATGCGGATTCTACTTGGTTTGTAATTAATGATAATGGCATGTAACTACCTTGATTTTGCAGAACAACACTGCCAGAAGTACTCATTATGTTAGCACTATTATTAGTTTCTTTTGGGTTCTTGCTTTGGTTTTTTTTTTTCAAATTAAATTATTAAACTAAAACTGAATATATGTATTTTTATTTTTTTTGAATATCATCAATCATTTGTTAAGGCAGAATCTTTGAAAAAATATATATATTTCTTTAAGTGAAATTTTTAGACAGCAAGGTTACTTTCCTAATCGAGTAATATGTTATATCCGTTGAATTTCTTTTTTTTTTTTCAATCGATGAAGCTACTCAATGACTTTCAAATATTTATTCTTCAAGTTTTTTTTTTTTTTCAATTTTTTATGATTTACATAATCAACGTTATTCTTAAGCATGAATTCAAATATATTTAAGTAGGAACTTAAAGAAAGAAGATTTATCCCCAAAAAAAAATAAAGATATAAAACAATTATAATGCCTACTGAAATTGAAGAATTAGTATCATTCTTACACTCCGATCAGCCTGTTGTTCAACAAATTGCTTTACAAAATCTTGTCGGCTTTTCACAACAGCCTAACATTTTTAAATATGACAACAATAGAGCCATTACAGATTTAAAGATCATCAGTAAAATGAACTCAAGAGTGATGGTTCAACAATCTATAACTATTCTTTCTAATTTATGTGCTGATGATGAACTTAGAAAAGAAATTATTTGTAATGACAAGGGTTATTTGAAGTACTTAACATGGAAAATCATTGATCTTTCTAATACATCTGCAGATATAATGTGTATTTTATTGAGTAACTTAGCCAAAGATGATGGTATCTTAGAAATCTTAAACATTGATGAAACCCACAAGGAAGTTACCAATATTGACAAAAACATTTTCAAGAGTGATAAAGTTATAGATTGTTTAATGGATTGCTTTGTTAAAGGTTATGATAGATCCTTAAACAAACATGCCAACTTTAATTACTTGGCTTACTTATTTGCTGATTTATCTAGATTCAGATCAGGTAGGGAATACTTTATTACTTTACAAGATTATGATGGAGTTATCCCATTACAAAAACTGTTGCCATTCAACCAGAAGTTTGAATTACCTGATGATAAAATTAGAAGAGAGGGTGTCGCTTATACCATTAAAAACTCATTATTTGACTCTGAGAAGCATTACGAAATTTTATTGGACGAAACCTTAAACATATTGCCGTTTTTATTAGGACCTATTGTTGATTACAAAGATCAAGAAAAACTTACTGATGATGAAATGTTCAGTCTACCTGAAGAATTACAATTCTTGGAAGAAGATAAAAAGAGAGATCCTGTAGACAGCATCATAGTTGTATACTTAGAATCTATTTTATTGTTATGTACCTTAAAGCAATGTAGAGAATACTTGAGGGAAAAATCTGTTTATCCATTGATCAGAGAATTGCACAAGAACTTGGGTTTGGAAAATGATGACATTGAAGAGACATGTAACAGAATAGTAAACATGCTAATGAGAGATGAAATTGAAAACGATGCTGTTGAGGATATTATTGAAAAGGCTGAAGACTTCAACCCTTATATGGATGAAGAAAAGAAGGAAGAAGAACTAAGACTGAAAAAGGAAAAGGAAGCTGCTGAAGCTGAAGAAGAAAGTAGTGATGAAGAAGGCATGGTAGTAGTTGCCTAAACGCACTTATATATTCACCTAATAAAGTTCTGTTCTCTTTTTTCTTTTTGTGAATGTGTAATTTCTGTTCTTTCTAAAGGTTCTGCATTTGATTTTTTAAAAGATATTATTAAATGTATATATATTAATATATTTTGCTTTTGTTTAAAAATTATAATAGTTTTAGTTTATATATATAAGAAAAATAGCTATATTAAGAAACCCAAATTGCCTCATTTTAACTTACTCAACTTTGTTATTGTTTGCCAACTCTAAAAATCCATTATTCAGCTTCACTACTTGTTTGATTAAAACTTTCATTTTAGCTTTATTTTCAGTGTTCATGACAATCTTTTGTTTCAATTCTTTAATCAAGTCTTTTAGTGTCAGTTTACCTGGATTAGCGCTAATAATATTGATTATATCTTCTTCCTTAAGCTCCTCATTCAAAGAAGCTTCTGGAGTGGAACTAGAGGTTTTGTTGGGTTCTGAAGCATTGGATGATTTGGAGGGACTGACATTCAACTTATTGTCACCTTCAGCCTTAGGGTACCATTCTCCAAGAGGGAACTTCTTAAGAATATCAGGTTGTGTTTTGATAACTATCACATTATTCTTATGTTTCTTAACAGTTGTCTTAACTTTTCTAGGCTTACGAACCTTTTTGTCTGGAGATTTGAGTCTTTCTATATCTGATTTTTCCTCTGCCTTAACCTTGTTTTGATCTTCTTTTTCTTTTTCCTCTTCTTCAATATCTGATTTTGAT
Organism: Hanseniaspora guilliermondii; assembly: GCA_036287555.1. Lineage (NCBI taxonomy): Eukaryota > Fungi > Ascomycota > Saccharomycetes > Saccharomycodales > Saccharomycodaceae > Hanseniaspora > Hanseniaspora guilliermondii. The sequence goes on along the minus strand of CP143016.1, from coordinate 798,582 downwards.
AAATATGGATTCTCTTCTTCATCATCAGAATCATATAAAACACCCATATCTGTCTTTTTTAGAGTATCCTTGATGCTTTTATCCTCAATGGCACCAGTGTTTTCCGGTTCTAGTTCATCAATGATGTCTTCATCGTCTCTCAATCCCATGGCATTTGCTTGAAGCATTTCCTTCTTCATTCTTTGTTCTGATTCCTTGTTTTCCTGATCATTACCATCCATTATAGGTGCCTCTTCATCATCTTGGAAATCATCATCGAAATCAATTTCATTATCAGATGTTTCCCTTTTAAACACATTTCCATCATCATCATCATGAGTGTCATGGTTGTCAGCATCAACGCCTTTAAGTTTTCTTAAAGTTCTGTCGTATCTGGTTGTTGTGGTACCAATGTCATCCAAGTGTTTCATCAACCATCTTGGAACGGATTGTCTTTTTTTTTCAAATCTCTTTTCAGCTTCCTCGATGGTTAAGGTAGCAAATTGAGATCTGGCGGTAAATCTGTAAACTTTGTCACAAGGCAACATAGTGAAGCTACCATCCTTTTCAACACTGAACATAACATAATGGTCAGAGTTACCGGCTTCATATGTTCCCACCCATGTGTTGTAACCATCAAAGTCTTCCAAAACCCAAGGATAAAACTCTTCAAATCTTAACTTTTTAGCATGTTCATCGTATTTCTTCAATTGTCTAGTTTTTCTCTTACCAAACCATCCACCTCTTCTTACCCTGCCACCTCCATCAGGAGCAACATCATCAAATACATCGGCATTTGCATTATCTTCGTTGTCCATGTTTAGTTCACTATTGATGAATCCCTCTTTACCATCATAGATGACTTTACCGGCTTCTGAAGGTCTCAATGCACCTTTGTCTGTATCATCAGCAGTAGTTATCGAAGACGGTGTAGGGTTGTTTTGATTTTCCATTATTTTTTGAACTGTGGATTTGCCCAATGCAGAGTTGTTTGAATCATCCTGAGAAGTAGCATCCCCTTCCCCTTGGGAATTCACTTTCTTTTGATTAAGCTTGTTCTCTTCTTCTTGTAATTTCTTTTTGTATTCAACAATTTCCTTTTGTCTTTGAACAATTTCTGCTCTAGTCAATTGAAACTGTAGATTTCTTGTATCCTTTCTGTGTAGTCTTACAGGAAGATGAAAATCCTTTTCAACGTTGATAACCTTGTTGGTTTGGAACTTTAAGATGTTGGTTTTAACATTGGCAATTTCATCAAATTTAATGGCTCTTAAGGGAAACTCGTCGTACTCATCATCAGAGTTATTGCCTAAATCCTTGATTTCCTTTTCAGTGTCTTTGTTAAGCTTCTTCTTGTTTGAGTCACGCTTAAATTTGTTTTTAGTTTTCAAATACTGTCTTCTAACATAATCTGTTCTTATGAAAGGAGAAGCTATTTTTTTAACTTTTTTGACTAACCTCTTACCTTGTGTATCATGTTTGCCTCTTATTTCTATATTAGCTTGAGCTATAGTGTTTGCTCCATTTTGATTACTACTCATTGATATATGATTACTCTATTATATACTAAGACTAATTAAATGAGAGAATGTAAAACTATGAAAAAAAGAAAAAGAAACAAATTATAAAGGGCTTTTCAACACTAATTATATAATACTGATAAAAACTAACTTTTCCTTTTTTTAAAAAAAAATGTATAGTTAGCGTATTACTATGAATGAGTTTTCCTTCAAGTCTCTTTTATTTTACTGGTAGAATAATTCAGTGGTTACTTAAGTGTTAACTTTATGATTTAATTAATAAGACAATATCGATATTAATATTATGTGTTAAAAAGTTGTTGTTTTTTTTTTTTTAAGGAAATGAGTGAACCATTAACCCCAAAAAAAAAAAAAAGAAAAAAAAAAATTTTTTTTATGAGTTTCTCATTTTTTCGGATATAACATTCATTTTGAGTCATGTGATATTACCAGCTTAAAAAAAAGGTCACATGTTTCTTGGCAAATCATGGAAACACATATAAAAGATGTCAGAAACTTACATACTTCATAATACACAAAATAAATATACAAAGAAAATATAAATTAATAAATGAAGGGTAAGTAAGTAATCACTTCTTTATCTTCTTTTCAAAACATTCAAGAAACGTAATATCATGATTAATTAAATTCTCATTAGGATTTTCAATTAATAAGTATTTTTCTAATGGAAAAAAAAAAACGACCAAACATCCTTGGTGAAGTTTTAACTCAAAAAAAAAAAATTTTTTTTTTTGCGCTCGTATTTTATTTTTTTTTTTGTTCACTTTTTGCTTAAATTTGTAGAACATTATTTAAGATGAGTAATCATTGATCCTTCAAGTTTTATTAATAGGTCTACATTTATTGATTTTAGTTTCTAAAAACTCTAGTTAATACCCAAAAAAAAATTAATCATAAACATATTGAACAATGTCTTTTACTAATGGTTTAACCACTGATGAAGCTTATGAATTGATCACCAAAAACTTACAGGAAACCTTAAATGGTCAAATTATCAAAGAAATCTTAGAAAAAAAGGAAAGACCTGTTTCCTTGTACTGGGGTACTGCTCCTACTGGTAAGGTTCATTGTGGTTACTTAGTCCCAATGACCAAGTTGGCTCACTTTTTAAAGGCTGGTTGTGAAGTTAAAGTTTTATTAGCTGATCTACATGCCTTTTTAGATAACATGAAAGCCCCATTAGAGGTTGTCAACCACAGAGCCAAGTACTATGAATTGTGTATCAAGGCTATTTTGAAGTCCATCAATGTTCCAATTGAAAAGTTGAAGTTTGTTGTTGGTTCTTCTTATCAATTGTCTGCTGAATACACTATGGACATTTTCAGATTATCCAACAAAGTATCTCAAAACGATGCCAAGAGAGCAGGTGCCGATGTTGTTAAGCAAGTCTCCAACCCATTATTATCAGGTTTGATTTACCCATTAATGCAAGCCTTAGACGAAGAATTCTTGAAGGTTGATGCTCAATTTGGTGGTGTTGATCAAAGAAAGATCTTTGTCTTAGCTGAAGAAAACCTACCAGCCTTAGGTTACAAGAAGAGAGCTCATATGATGAACCCAATGGTTCCTGGTTTAACTCAAGGTGGTAAGATGAGTGCATCTGATCCAAACTCCAAGATTGATATCATCGAGGAACCAAAAGCTGTCAAGAAAAAAATTAATACTGCCTTTTGTGCTCCAGGTAATGTTGAAGATAATGGTTTATTATCATTCATTCAATATGTCATCCAACCTATTCAAGAATTAAAGAAGGACAAGCAAGGCTCCTTTGAATTCTTCATTGACAGACCTGAAAAGTTTGGTGGTCCAATCACTTTCACTTCATTTGAAGAATTGAAGCAAGCTTTCAAAGAAGAAAAACTATCTCCACCGGATTTGAAAATCGGTGTTACTGATGCCATCAATGAATTGTTAGCCCCAATCATTGAAGAATTGAAGAATAATCCAGAGTTCCAAGAAGCTTCAAGTAAAGGATACCCAGAACCAGTCAAGGAAAAAACTAAGAAGGTCAAGCAAAAGAAAGATAAAGGTTCCTTTTACCCAGGTAATAAAAATAAACAAGAATCACCAGCCATAGATGCTGTCAAGGAGATTGCTGACAAGCTTGAACAAGCTAATGTTTGATATCCTTATATATATGAGTGTGTGTAAGACCTTGATAATCACTGTTCAAAGTATATATTTGTATTATATAATGTGTTGAAACATTTTCTTATGAATTTGAAATATTTTCTTATTTTTGATCCATTTTTATTATATTTTTTGTTTATCATAGACTGTAAGTTCACAATAATAAACAGCTCATGTCTTATCTGTTAGAATTACCTCCTTCAATTGAAAAAAAGTATATAGTTCTTTACGTTATTTTTTTACTATAGATAGGAATGCAAATTTTTCTAGGTCTTAGAAAAGTTTTTATTTTTTTTTTTTTACTTGCTTTTTTTTTTTAAATACGGTTTTTACAAAAAAAAAAAGGATGAAAAATACTACACACACATTACATAACTTAAATTAGTATCTTATTTAACTATCAACACTACTTGTTTTTTGAAAACTGATAAACCACTCGAAAACTTGTTAAACAAATAAAAAAAGGTACTCCATTGAACTAAAGATTTGAGTTTATCTATACACAAAAAACTTTATTTATAAGTTTAGTCATACATAATCGTCATCTTAATAATAATAATAAAAAGATACTTCAATATTACACATTATATAAATAAATGAACGCACACAACGAAACACCCACTTCACATAGCATTCCCATCAAGTTAAAGAATAGAACTGATCAAACCATAAATTTCTTAAAGGAAGCTGGCTTGAATATTAAATCCTGTGAGTCTATAGATGACATTGCTTTTTACACTCATATCATGGAATTACTTGGAACAGACGCCTTTTTGTTCTTGTTATGCACAGATAATGATGAAACAAAGATTCTTTCAGATGGCCAGGCTTTAGATGTCAATCCTTATGACAAACTCTTGCCATGCCTAGGTCTGTCAATGACTGACAACAGAAGGGGCTTGCAAATAATGGGTAGCAATGAAAAAGTTAACATAGATATTCTTAATATTTTAAACTTTGGTACGTCTGATGCTTGGATTTCATGGATAAATCAGCTTGTACAAAAACCTGAATGTTCCACTTTAACGCATTTGCTTTCTAAACAAGCTGATCCTAAAATTTCATTGACTGAAGATATATTAATTCTGAATAAAACCTTAGAAAATTTTAATCCTGAAAAATACGAAAAATATAAGCACTTTGTCATTGATGAATCGCATAAAGGAAGAAACTGTGGTAAGGGGTTTGATCTTGGTCAGCCTATATATAGATGTCAAGAGTGTGGAATGGATGACACATGTGTTTTGTGCTTTAGATGCTTCAATCCAGATGACCACATCAATCACAACGTGATGGTGTTATCAACGAATGAAAAAACCTCAGGCATATGTGATTGTGGAGATCATGATGCTTGGAAAAAGAACTTGAACTGTAAGGCTGATTGTTACTCTCCGGATTATGAAAGTGACCCCAAATATAAAGATGATTGTGAATATTTCCAAAACCAAAAAAGCTATTATGAATATCTAATAGGGGCGTGCTTGGATTATTTTATTGAGGTGTTTAAGTCTGATCATTTGCTGTTACCATATTTGAACCTTGATTTCAGTAAAGACTTTACTCCAAAGGTTCTGGAAGATACTGCTGCTTTGAGTATCAAGACGGATGAGCTTTCGAAGAACATGCATAGTGGATACTTCTTGGTTCTCTTTAATGATGAATATCATACTTTTTCTCACGTTGATGCTGTTCTTTGTGATTTGGGATTTGATGCTATTGAATCTAGCTACATGTCCACCAGTATAGACACCAAGGGATTTGCAGTTATTTATGGGCCTAATACCTTTGAATTCTTGTACCCGATGGCCAAAGACTTTGAAGAGCAACAGTTCACAGTGAAAATTCTAACATGGAATGCATTGGTCCAGATGCAATTGTGTTCTGGTGTTATAGCTGGTATAAAGAGCTCATTATCAATCAAGAACCCAATCTTTCAAAAGCAATTTAGATTGGCTTTGGCTGATGCCTTAACAAGACAAAGCAATGCCAGTATTGAGAAAGTCTCCAGAACTATCTGTCCCTCATATATATGTAACAGCAGTTTTTATGACATGTATCACAAAAGAAATAAGAACATTGCTGATTCAGATATTAAGATAGAGTTGTCCTCGGATTTGAGCCACGAATGCAAGTGTGAATATAAGGGACATGAAAGTGTTGGTCATTATAATCCAATCACAAATACGTACAGAGAGAACCCCCCAACTTCAAGATTACAAAGTATTTTGTTATTTGATGTTAAATTATGGAAAATTTTTAGACATGATGTTGCACAACTTTATCTTTCTGTCTTGGCTTCTGATGACTTATACAAAAACATCATAGCTGATCAATATGCAGACATCTATGCTTCCCTGGTGGACATTGTTGCTTATTTGGACAGGGAACCTCAGTTAACTTTAATGAAGGAGTGCACAACCCAAATGTTTTCCAATAGAAGTATTGTTGATCATCTGTCATCCAATGATGGTTTATCAAAGATTATTTGGACAGCAGCAACTATCTTTGATGATTTTTGTGCTGAAAACGACGGTTTCTTTTTATTTAAAAAACCTGTTGTTTTCAATGCTTCGAAGGGATTTCATGTTGCCTTCAAGCAGTCCTTATATGCTCTTGAAACCATACTTGCTAATGTTGGTGATTTGGAAAAGGTTTTCAAACCTGATTGTTTGTTTGGTATCTTTTGTTTACTTCAAAGATTCAATGGAGCCTATAAATTAAGAAGAAAAAAAGGGGAGCATGTTTTAAGAGAAGATCAATTCTTCATTACATATGTTGAGTACACAATGTCCTTGTATACTGTTATTGATAATATTAACAAGTTATTGAATGATTCTCCACTTTCCTCTATGCTTGAGGAGGGTCTTTTGATGTTTTTGGCTCATTTTAAGGATGTCAAGTTCGAAACCATTGATTATAAATTAGAAAATGGTCAAACAATGGAAATCTTAGCTAAGTTACCGCACCTTGATAGAGTTAGTTACATGAACCCATTGCATACATTGTTGGGAACAATGCTAACTTATTATCCCTTTGAAAAGATAAGCACTCTACTTGGTAATGAAAGCCATTTGATGAAGATCACAGAGGATCCAATGATGACTTTATCCCTGTATTCACAAGCATCTGTAGGATTGTGGGTTAGAAATGGGTTATCAGTCGTCCACCAGCTACAATTCTATAGAGATCAATTGAGATCCTCAGCTTATTTGATTGATATCTACTTGAATCAATTGGCATTGATGTTAAATCCATTGAGGGGCATAGCCTCATTCTTTTACAAATGGGGCTTCTTAGATGCATCAAAGTTAGAGTTCAAAAACAAAAATGATGAATATGATGATAAGAATGATTTGATGTTGAACAATATGATATCTATGTTGTATTTGATGATCAGTGAAAGAAACAAATTTCTACCAGCTTCAGGTAAACAAAGAGAAGAAGAACTCTTCAGGGCTAATATTGTTTATGTCTTGTTGAACGCTCCTATTAAATATTCTTATTTCTCAGAGTTGTTCAATGATCATCCATTGTATCACACCTTAGATGATGTATTGAATGAGGTTGCGGAGTATCAAGCACCAAAGGGCATGCATGGTGAAGGTACATTCTCATTAAAAAAGAGATTATACGATGAAATTGATATGATTAGTGTATTTGGATCTGGATCCGGTGGATTCACCACTGTTGAATCTGTTTCCAAAGTCATTGGAGCCAAAAAAGATGATGGCTTTGTTATTGAACCTAAGTTAAGAGAATATGAGGATTTACAAGAAGGTGTATTGAAGTTTTCCAGCTTTGCTGATGAACATGTATTCACTAACTTTTTGGAGCAGTGTTTATCCATTGCAACCGCCACCTTGTCTGTTGATCTATCATTGAGTGTATTGCACTTGATTCATGGTATAATTTTAGACAACAGAATGTTCACCAATGATAAGAATTTCATTCCAAATAGTTTGAAAACCAATAAGATTTATAACAATATCTTTAAATTGGGTTATCTTTGTGATACTAACAAATTCGTCAAGTCCAAGGCTATCAAGGTGTTGAGGCTGTTCATGAGTTCAGAGGGTTCATACATCACTGAACACTTGAGGGCATCCTTTTTTGTTGAAAATTTGGAAGAAAAGCTGGATGAATTAACAGGAAGAAGAAAGAGTGTTATCAATGACCAAGAAGCTTCGGTTGCACAAAAGAAGCTTTTGATCAAAAAGAGACAGGATGCTTTATTGTCCAAGTTCAAGAAGAATCAAGAAATTTTTTTGAAAATGCAAAATGATGAAGGTTTGGTCAGTGACAATGATTATGACATGGATCATGATGAAGAAAAAACAATAATATGTTCATCTTGTCAGGAAACCAATGATGATGACATTTTTGTTGTGCCATGTTTTGTTGATAACACCCCTGCTATTCGTCCATTGAATGTCAACTGTGATTTTGGTAACAAATGGAAAAACAGTAGAAATGATGGGTCTAACTTCTACATCCCTTCTGCATCAACCTTTTCTGGTTGTGACAATGGATTTGATAAGGCTGTCATATCATGTAACCATCCAATACACTTCTATTGTTTGAAGAAGTACTTGAGACAATCTGGACAGCAATTATTTGAAGATTATTTGCCATACTTTTGTTGTCCAGTTTGTCAAAGTTTATCCAACTTGGTTGTTCCTATGTTTGATAATCATTTACCAAAGGAAACTGATGAACCTGTTGATTTGTTTAGTGATAAGTTGATACCAGAAGGATCAATTAAATTGTCTCATGATGATAAAAAACTAAAAATGGTCAATGATCATATCATGCATCAATTTTTCCAGCGTTCACCTTATGATAACTCAAGATTGTCTGCAGAAGAAAGATCAACTGTTGATAATAATTATTCCATGTTTGCCTTGAGCAATGCCTTGGCTAACTCTGTAAGCATGCTTGAAGTTTCCACAAGACTGTCCGATGAACCATACTTGGACTTCTTAAACTTCAATGAAAGACATTACAAGACCTTAAAGTTATTGGGAGAGGCCATTGCTTCATACAGGGAGAATAACTTGCATTTGGGATACAATTACTTTGCCTCTAACAACATAGCCAATGCCAACAGAGCCTTCCAGTATGTTGTTGATAGATACTTTTTAAGTGAAGATTCTCTCGAGACCAGTTTGATATTTGCATTCAATCAAGTATATGAAAAGAGCTTTTATTTGGTTGCAGCAAAAATGGAAAATGCTGAAAGATTGAACACCAAGTGTGACATTGATAAGTTGTTTGACTTGAAGCAATTTAATCACTTGAGACCACAAATGTTAGATTTGGTATTTTTGAGAGATGACTATGTACAAAAATTCAAAGGTCATCATACAAAGGCATATGATGTACTATTTGGGGACAGAACAAATTATTTCTATAGTTCCTTGAATGAGAAAATTAGGGGCAACAAGCACTTGAATTTGAGTGAGAGGTTTGAGCTTTTGAAATCCATGTGTTATACTTTAGCATTGGGACAGTTCAAGGTACTTTTGAGAAAGACAGTGATATTCATGAAAATGTTGAATCAGTATGGAGGCAAGAATGTTGCTGATATTGATTTGATCAATGGGCAAAGAGTGAATGATGGTACCGATCCCTCCATTTTTGAAGATGATGATGAAAGATACTGTGACTATTTGATTGGGAAAATTTCCAATGGAAAGTATACGAGTATAGCTGAGTTTGTGTTTGAAGGCAAGGCATTTTGTCATCATGAAAGACCCATGGTTAGAGGGTTCAAGATTAAGGATACAAAACAGTTGTTGTCATTAGGAGACCACACAAAGCAGAGTAAGTGCAGTTTGAACAGTTGTTACTATGCTAAGTTTTACTTTAACTTCTTTGTTGGTGAAGATACTGGGTTGATAAAGTTGCTGGATTTGAAGCATTTCTTGAATGATTATTTGATAAGAAAGAAAGAAACAGAATTCAATCCATATACTAGTGATCATGGGTCTGTTAATTTGTTAGTTAATTCAATAAATTATCACATATGTTTGGATTGTGGTGGGGAGATATTCAATGAGAGTGATGTTGAGGCTGTTGAACCAGATATCTTGGCAACAACTGGAATAAAAAGACATTACACCAACAAGTGTAGAGCATTGTACAGTACACTGAGAAGAATTAACACATTGCTCCTCAATCCAGTGACCAATCATGTTCGAAGTGTTATGGTGTATCAAATGATGAATGCGATAGATGATAACATGATGAATTATGGAGAGGCAACATCACCATACTTGAACAAGTATGGGGAGTCTACTGTGGATGCTATAAAGGCCAACAGCACGCCAGTTATGCTCAATAAGGAGAGATATGATATGTTGAATCAAAAGTGGTTGAACTTGGAGATTTTGGGAGACGAAATTAGACACAATGGAGGTGATGTCTTGGATACCTTGAATCATTTTGCCTTGATGCAACTTAACATGAAGGAAGTTAATGAAGTTGAACTGTATCCCTTGTATTTGGAATCTGATGACTTAGCATATACAAACTTGTATCACTTTTTAGGAAACATCATAACCACTACAAGTTTTGAAATAAGACAGTTAATGTTTTATGAATATTTGTACAGAGATGTGATTATTGCTGAAAAGCTCAAATTCCAAAAATGGTTATTTGATGGTATGATGGATATAAATACTATGATGGAATTTGAGGAGAGTTTCATGAGGTCTTCATTAGCATTCCTCTTACATACTAGAATAGTGTATGCAAATAATAACCAGACTTATATCAAGAAGTTTGATTCAAGAGCTTATTACAATTCACCAGAAGAAGCAACATTTGAAACAATGGTAAGAACTGGAGATTTTTCTAAATACAAGGCATTGTATAATGAACCATTTAACATGATGATATTACGTGATTACTATCAGTGCTTTTCTTTAGATGAATAATAATATATATATATTGAATGTTTTTCTTAATTTGATTTCTTGGATTTAAATAAAATACTAAGAAGTTAAAGTATTGATAGTACCTAATTTAATATTAATAGTTTATATATTATAGGAATAATGATTTAAACCAATCAGAAATTTATGATAAAATTTTTCCTCCTTTTTTTCTTCCCCCCCCCCCAGTGGTATCAGCTCTTTCAGACTTTGACTCATAAGAAGAAGAAGAAAAAAAAAAAAAACAGGAACAAAATTAAATCCTTTAATTTGGTTTGTTAGTGTTTATCGGATTTTAAGAGAAATGCTACAAAACGGAAACATACCCATTAAAGAAAGAAGAAAAAAAATTTTTCTTTTCCTTCTTTTAAATTTTTATTTTTTTTTTTTAGTGTGGAATGTAATTAAACTGTATGAAATTCATTAATATTGTATTTTCTATAAATTATTAATTATATTAATAAATACATTAATAAAACAAAAAAAACAAGATAATTATTATATATATAACACCAAGGATATCAAACCCCCACCCTTTTTTTTTTATATACATATACAACAACATAATGGTATGTAACATCAAACAATAACTTTTTTTTTTTTTAATGGTTATCTCTATGTTTATTTTTGTATATCTATTATTCAATGAAATAAGTATAATATATTGAAGATATAATAATCTCAACTTTTGTTTTTGCTTTTAAAGGACGACATACACAAGTTTAATGATTTAAGTGTTATTTTAATTAATATAATGCAATATATTAATTTTTAAATATGAATGAAAGGATATTATATGCTCTTAAAACCATTTAAAGAAAAGAACAAAGTAGATAATGAATATAAGATTTGGTCAATTTCAATAACTACTTTTAAAAAAAAAAAAAAAACTCCCTATGAATGGTGACAATAAGAATAAGTTAAGATATAAATATTGGAAATAGAAATACATATAGTTATAAATCTATAACTAGTATTCTAAACTAGTTCATTATTAATGAGATATCAAAATATGTGAGAAAATTAAGTATTTAAAAATATAATAGCACAAATCAACTTACTAACAAATAACCAATTAATATCATAAACCTATAATTACCAAAAATAGTCTTTCCAATCTAATTTATACAACTTAGTTTTCAAGAGAAACGCCACCTATGTCACCGCTATTTTATTCGGTGCCTTTGCCTTCCAACCATCCTATGATGTCTTCATCACCAAGATCATTGAAAACAACAACAGAGGTAAGCTATGGAACGATGTCAAGGCCAAATTAGGCGCTTCTGACGAAGATGATGATGAATAAACCATTTAATTAGTCAAAACAAAAAAGAAAAATTCAAAATAACTTTTTTAAACTTCAACTTTACTATTCTTTCTTTTTTTCCAAACATTCAATACATTTCATGGAACATTGATTATCTATCTTTAAAAAGATAATAAAAAGAAAAAAATACTGATAATAAACTGATAAGAATAATGAAATATAAACATATAATAAAGAATGTTTCCAAAAAATATTTTATACGTTTATAATTTAAAAGTTATTGTTCATATGGAGTATGGATAAGAAAGATTATTTATTTATGTATTCAAAACCTTTTTTTTTTTTTCTAAAAAAAAAAAAAAAAATCTGATTCAATTAATTTAAGATTATACTTTTATTTTCAATTTTATTTTTTTTTTTTCTATTTACATATATATATATTAGTTAGGAGGTTGTTGTTGTAATCTACCAACGTAAGTTTTAGATATTTCATTCCAAGATCTTAAATACTTGGCCAAACATGATTCAACACAGTTATTATCTTGAGCCAGGCTGGAGCTGTTGACTGAGTATGGGGCCTTCAAGCATTTAGTGAAACATTGTTCAGTGGCATGATCAACCAAGGTCTTGGCAGTGTTTATAGCAAATTCTTCTTGAACCTTTGTTTGGATTTCCAAGATAGTGGCAACAGTTTCAGAGTCAAATTTAGGTTGTTGAGGAACAGGAGAAGAGGAGGCAGAAGAGCCAAATAAACCACCAAAAGCCATTATGTATATAGAGAGTTATGTTTTTTTTTTTTTTTTTTGATATATTAATTTGGTGCTATTATACACATTACTTTCAATAAAATCATAATGATATTATATCTAATGTTCATGAAGTGTTTTTTTTTTTTTTTTTTTTTAAAGAAAAAATAATATTTAATTCACAAAGAGCAATAAATGAAGAAAAAAAAAATTTTTTTTCTTTTTTTTTTTAGGAGAAATATATTTATTTCGAAATGCACAGTTTTTTTTATATTTAAGAAGAGAAAAAAAAAAAAAAATTAGTAGCTAATTCGAATAAAAGAAAAAATACAAATGTTAGCCTCTTCTTAAAATATTATCAATTAATCATCAAAAGTTTTTGTCTTTCTTTCAAATATTGAAGTACATCCATAATGAACAACCATTTTCAATTAATTAATTAATTATTCAAAAAACATATTTTAATCATATACGAAACAAATCTTTTTTTCTGTCTTTTTTTTTTTTTTCACTAGTACATACACAAAACTGAATTAACAAAAAGTGATAATGAAACTTAAACATAACAGTTCTGGATTCCAATCGAGCCAGCCAAAGAAAAAACGAAAGAAATCAGACAAATACTTATCATCTTCACAACCCATAAAAACAAAGCGACGTAAAATAGCCTCCAAGTCCACGCATCTGAAGAGACACTTGGGAAACAACACCATATCTCTCCCATTCAACACACAACCATCTCAATCAAGGAGAGTGTACAGAAGAGGACCCATTTGTGGTGTTGATAATTGCCCATCAAACTTATATTTCTCATTGAATGGACAAAGAACATGTCAGTATGGACACATCATGCACAATGACTTTGAGTTTGAGGACGATGCAGTTCCGGAAAGTGGAGGGGGAGGACAGATCAGAAGATTGAAGCTTGGATTGGATTCAAGAGGAAACTTCACCAGCAACGAGGCTTTGAAGAGAGGGTATGCAAAGGTGATGGCCAAGAGAAAACAAGAAAGAGAGGTTCTGTATGGAGAGGATGGTAAACATCTATATTTCAACACATGTCAACAAATCCTTGAATGGCAAGTTCACAAAATCACACTCTTATTGAATCTTGATGAGGTTGAACGTCATATTTATCAAACCTTAATTTTCAAGTTATGGGTCTTGTACTTGAAGAAAATGATGCCAAACAAGGGTAACAAGATGAATCTTCTCAAGTTGGATCTAGTGACACTTCTTTGTTTCCATTACTTGGTTCTATGTGTGTTGATGAAATTAGAAATTTTCTTGAATGATTTCATCAAGATGATAGAGTGCTTTGAGTTTCCTCACTTGAGTTGCTTGAAATTGATACCTATCGATCTGAAGATTAATAAGTTGCCCAATTTCTTCATAAAGAGAATATCAGGAAAGCAAATCTTTCCTGAAAACAATGTTTTAGTATTTTATAAGAGATTGAGCTTCTTGGTGACAGAATTGAACTTTAACAATGTGATGTCAAGATCCAAGGAAATTGATTTCAATACGGATTTTCCCTGGAAGCAATTTTTAATACGGATGATGAGTAATTTGAATTTAGATATTTTCCATGATGATGAAACCAGCTTGCTCAAGATAATAATAAATTTGATAGAAAATACGGATAGTTTCTTGAAGAAGGTAACAACCTTGCATAAAATGAAAAAGGCAGGTAACAACACCATAACAAACTACAATGAACTGACAATCTTAGGATTGATTTGCTTGTCGGTGAAGACCTTGATCAACATTGAGTACATGAAGGTGGATGAGGCAAAGAATCTTGATGACGGAACCAAGATATTAGTCAGTGGAAGGGTTCATCAGTGGCTTCATTGGTATGAGCAAAACAAGAGTTCATTGAATGCCAACAGATTGATAAGTGAAGACTATTGGGATGTGGACAGAACAAATGAAGGTGAAGACTCTGATTTAGATGAATATTTGGATTATGTACAGCAAAGAGTGATGCCTAATTACAGTGTGGAGCAAACCAACAAGAAACCTAGAAAGTTGCAAAAGAAAAATTCCAAGATGATGCAAGTAGTGAGGATGTTTCCATTGAAGCATGTTGAAGATGGAGATGAATACAAGGTGTTTAACATGAAATCTGAGAAGATACAAGTAAGTGACAAGGAAATAACTTTTGAGGATTTGATAAGTTTTTATGATGGGGTGAAGACATTGATGATAAATGCATTTAGATTAAAGCCACAAAGAGTGTCTGCAGGAGAAGATGAATACACAACAGTGTTGGATAGAATAGAAAGTGTACTGCAGCTTAATACCGATATATAGATTCGTTTATAAAATAAAGAACAATAGTGGCTTAAGAGTTTAATATACATGATGTATAGAAATAATCGTTAAAATATCAGATCTCATATCACATGTTTGTTTTTAGATGTTATATTTTTCCTCTAATAAAATGGTTAACGTATGATTTTTTTTTTTTTTTTAAACAAATCCATATCCAGAATATAGTGTAGCAGATATTGAAATGGAGTAATGCCCACAAATGTATCCAAAGAAAAAAAAAAAAAACTAAGACCATTTTTAGATTTTTTTAGCTAGAGTCCATTAGACATTTTTCTTTCTTTCTTTCTTTTTTTCTGAATTAATAATTATGAACGTTCAGCTTCTGAAACAACATCCCCTCGTTAACTATATTAATAGGAAACATTCTAAATTTCTAACTTAATTTTCTTAAGCATTTATCGTTTATTACCAAACCAATAGAAGATACTTAATATTATCTTTCTTTATATTTGTTTATTTTTTATAATACTTTCAAAGTATATATATTAATTTAGGAATAAACTATACTGATTTTCTGTTTTTTTTTTATTTTATTTTATTTTAAGAAAAAAGAAATAACTATATTATAAACGAATATTAAACAATATTTTTCTTTTTTAATTCAATTCAAAAATAAAAATAAACATTCCTTAATTATTCATTTAAATATCAAAACTATTTAAGTTGATTAATTAAACAATTCTAATATCTTTAATAACACGAAAAAAAAAAAAAAAATTATAAAAAAAAAAATGACCACACAATATAAACCTATAAAAATGTCACATTTCTTAAAAGAAGAAGCTGAGCCATTAGATTCTAAATTCTACACTGCTGCTGATGAGGACTTCACATATGACGCCATTGTTGTTGGTGCTGGTGTTGTTGGACCATGCATTGCTAAATGTTTGGCTCAAAAGGGTAAGAAGGTCTTGATTGTTGAAAGAGAATGGCAAGAACCTGACAGAATTGTTGGTGAGTTGATGCAACCAGGTGGTGTTAGAGCCCTTAGAGAACTAGGTATGGTTCAAGCCATCAACAACATCAATGCTCAACCTATCACTGGATACACTGTCATGTACAATGGAGAAAAAGTCACCATTGATTACTCCCACAAGGCCAAGAGTGGTCCATTGGACTTACTCTCTGAGGACATTGTCCATGATGGTAATGACAAGATCCTACCAAATGATGATACCTTGAACTACGATGACTTTGAAAACAATGACAGAGAGAGAGGTGTTGCATTTGTTCATGGTAGATTCTTAACAAACTTAAGAAACATGTGTTTGAAAGAACCAAATGTCACCCCATTGGCTGGTAATGTCATTGAGGTCATGAAAAACAAAGTTGGTGAGGTTATTGGTGTTAGAGTTGACATTCCAAATGGAAGAGGTAAATGCATATTCAAGGCCCACATCACATTTGTTGTTGATGGTGTCTTTTCCAAGTATAGAAGAGAATTGGCCTCTGACTTCAAGACTAGCACCAGTTCATCATTTGTTGGTATGTCCTTATTCAATGCTGAACTACCTACCAAGTATAATGGACATGTTATCCTAGGTACTGATCATTCTCCAATTTTGGTGTATCAAATTTCCCCCGAAGAAACAAGAATCTTGTGTGCATTCAATGATAAAAAAACACCTCCAAACATCACCAAGTGGATGCAATCATCTGTCCAACCACACATACCTAAGTGCTTGAGACCTAGCTTTGACAAGGCATTGGCTGAGGGCAAGTTCAGATCCATGCCTAATCAATTTGTCACAGCCAGACAAAATAATGTCACTGGGCTGTGTGTCATTGGAGATGCCCTTAACATGAGACACCCATTAGGTGGGGGTGGTATGACTGTTGGTTTGAAAGATACTGTCTTGCTAATGAAGATGATTGGAAACTTGGACTTTTCAGACAGAGAAACTGTTCTTGATGAGCTTCTAGATTTCCACTATGAAAGAAAGAAATACGATTCAGTCATCAATGTTCTATCCATTGCCCTATACTCCTTGTTTGCAGCTGACAACGAGTACTTGAGAATGTTGCAACAGGGATGCTTTGCATACTTCCAAAGAGGTGATGACTGCTTGGAAAAGCCGGTCATGTTTTTATCAGGTGTCTTGCCAAGTCCATTCATGCTAACAAAGGTCTTCTTTGCTGTTGCCCTATATTCCATATACCTCAACTATGAAAAGAAGGGTGCAGTTGGTTTCCCAGTGGCATTCTTCCAAAGTTTTGCTATTCTATACACTGCTGCAAAGGTATTTACACCATACATTTATAATGAAATGATAGGATAAGTATGTATATATATAAATGAATATTTATTAATTTGTAGTTTATGATTAACAATTTTTTTTTTATTTTTTGGGTTCTTTGATTTAATTAAACGGTGCTCATGTGACTGCTTGCTAACGTTCTTTTTTTTTTTTTTTTCATCTTTTCTCATAACCTTTCACCCAAAATGTTATTAAGTTATAAATCGCCTCCTAAATTTTCTAATTTTTTTTTTTTTTTTTTTTTGATTATTTCTACTATTTTCTCTAAACAATTTTTTAATACGATAAATTTAAAAGAAAATATGTTGTTTTGTAATAACCATAGATAAGAATATAGTAAGATGATACATTCAGTGTTGATGTTCAATAATCAAGGAACACCACGTCTAATGAAGCATTACACATCATTGCCTCTTGATGAACAAAAAGAACTTTATGATCAGATATACACCCGAATAAAGCTTGGAGAAGCACAAGGACAAAAGACAAATTTCCTCACTACTTCAGAGGCTTTGGACTCATATCAGATTGTGTACAAGAAGTACTCTGGATTGTACTTTGTGTTGTTGGTTGATCCCCAAGAATCACCTCTTAGAATGCTTGATCTGATACACAGCTTTGTTGAGTGTTTGAACTTGTGCTTTGAGGATGTTACTGAACTGGATCTTGTCTTTGGTTGGCAAACTCTGCAGTCAGTTTTGGAGGAAATGATTGTTGGTGGGATAGTTGTGGAAATTGATAGACATGAAGTTGTTAGAAATATTGATGATTTGAATGGCGGACATTCAGCAGATAAAACTATTGAAGAAAACGTGAAAAGATTTGGTGATACATTATTCAACTTTGCTAGTGGTGGATTTGGTGCTTGGTCCAGTAGTAGATAATATAAGCACATCTTGTACGAAGGGTTTTTTTGAGTTTTTTTTATTATTATCACCAAGATTTAATGATAGTCTAGCTCTTTAAAAATAATTTGCCAAAAAAATAAAAATAAAAAAAAAAACAAGATTATAAAAATAAATAGGTATTAACAAGCTATAGGGTATATATCCATTATATATAACATCTTCGATTATATTACTATTATTTAGATAGCGATAAAATTTTTAAAAGAATCTACCAAACCAAGATTGTCTTTTCTTTTCTTCAACAACTTCATTGGTTTTCTGAGAAGATTCCTCTCTGATTTTATTTAGCTCCTCTCTTATTCTATGGAGTTCCTTAAGTTCCATGGATTGATCTCTTTGTTCTCTGAACACATCCATTTGTTTTTCTTGTGTCTTGTTCACTATAAGAGAATCTCTCTCCCAGGGGGATTTTATAGGACCTGTTTTCCAAATAGGATCATCTGACTTCATGGTTTTCTTGACTATTTTGATTAATTCTCTTTGTTCTAATTCTCTAAGTTCTTTTTCTCTATAATACTTTTCTCTCATTTCAGGACTGAACTCCTCAAGTAGTTGTTCAGGAGTGGGTACAAGGTTATAAAAGGCCCAAAACCCAGCACCAATGATTGACCCACCAGCAAAGTATACTTTTATCCATGCTTTTGTTCTAGCACTAAACATTTTATTTTATTTTTCTTCTTCTTTTTCTTTTCTCTATGGCTTTAACCTTTTTTTTTTTTTTTTTTCAAATTCATTTATAATATCTGTGTTTAATCTTTATTCAGTTATTATTCATGATTCATAAATATAGATAAATTGATGTATGAATAGAAAATCAAAGAAAGGGGGGATAAAGTTTAAAAAAAAAAAAATTTTCTTTACAAATATCAGCATTTAACGGATATAAAGGATATGATTTTCATTACAGATAATGCAAATCACTATTATTTTTTTAAAAATTATTAATAATAAAGAAAAGGTTTTTTGTTAAACAAATATGTAACTTTTATTAATAAATAATGTTTACATCTTATCAAGTTACATTTAAATTTACGTTTTTTTTTTTTTAAAAAAAAATTGCTTTAAACTTAAAAATTTTAATATAAATGTAAACTTATAATAAGTTTGATAAAAAATAGCGAAAAAAAAAAATTTTTTTTTTTTAAGAAAAAACGTGACTTGGTGTAAACACAATATATATAAATCAATTATGTTTCTTATTAACTAAATCTCTTTGTATTAACTTTTTAAACTTTTCATAATCTATACTCTTATAATCATTATCTATGAAGTCTCTTAGATACAACTTAGTTTGATTATTAATTAAGTAATATTCTGGCCATTTATCTTTATTGTCTTTATATTCAACTTTAGTGCAATAAACCATGTTGTTAGATAAGTTTCTACATAATGGTTTTGATTTATTATTTTTGTAATAAACAATGTTATCGTACAAATAACAACTTATATTGATGAAGAAAAATAAGCTTGTTAGTATCCATTGAATATGTTTATATTGATCAAAGTTACATTTAGTGTTGATATAAAATGCAATAGCTGAAATTGTTATTAAAATAAATTGTAAGGTGATATAAATATCATTTTGAGGAGGAACAATATCCTTATCGTAAATATCAGTTAAGATATGTTGAAAGTTTTCATTTATAGTATTTAATAATTGACCCTTGTTAGAAATGATCTTAACATTAGGTAGTTTTTTTTCAGATTTATTAAAAGATAACATTGCTTACTTTGTTTTGGATTATAAAAAAATTTTTTTTTATTTTTTTTTTATTTTAACATTTGTGTTTTTGTGTTCACTATTTTTTTTTTTGTTTGTTTTGTTTTCAAACCCTTTAAAGTAATTTATTTTTTTTTTTTTTCCAATAAATGATTTGATGGGTGAGTGATTCCCGCTACCAAAAGAAAATAAGTATCTATCAGATACTTATATCCGACAAAACAGAATATTTTTTTTTTCTTCTTATATAAAAAAAAATTTGAAAAATCGTTTATTTCTTAAAGAAGAAATTACCCCTCATTAGAAAATTATAATGATTTAATTAATGAAGGAAAACACCGTTTATAAAAAAAAAAAAAAAGTATCAACAATTTATTTAAAAAAATGGAATATATATTTTTTCTCAAACTTTTCTTTTTTTTTTTTCTTTCTTTTCCCTAAAAAGGAAAAGTAACGCTTTAGATTGAAATTTTATATATATATATATATATATTTTTCAATGTTTTGTAAGGATTATCATTTGTTTGAACATATCTCCATTTAACATATTTATTAATTTAAAGAAAAAAAAAAAAACATAATAAATTTTCCATTTTAATAAAAATTGTTGATACTTTTTTTTTTATGTATAATTTTTTATTAAAAACAAATAAATAAATAAAAAAGTACAACCCAAGGATTTATAATTTCTTGAATAAAATGTCTTGGAACATTAAATAGAAAAAAAAAAATTAATTAATTTTAAACATCAACTTTTAAGTTTTTTTTTCTTTTTTTCTCAATAGAATGTTCCATAAGATCCTTTCTTTCTTGTCAACAATATATATATATATATTGACACTTATGTTATTTCTACATTATTTCATTCATCTCATCTAAAATTACTTTATTTTTTCCACATTCCCTTCCTTGTTCATGTAAAAGTTAATTCTTTATCAACTTTAAGTAATCAAGAATATAACAAAACCCAATCATAATTATTCACAATTAAGTATATTCTCTTACATTCATAATCTGATTTAGAAAAAAAAAAAGAAAAGAAGAAATATTAAAAGTTTAAAATAATTTTGTTAACATCTCTTTATTTTAATTGGAAATATTATTAAAATAAAAGAAAAAAAAAAAATTAAAAAAAAAAAAAAATGAAATTGAACAAAAATATTTTCACTTTATCTATTGTTACATTACTTTCCATCACAATCTTAATATTCTCATGTATTAACATTGCTGGTACTTCTGGTAACCATTTGACTGGTGTATACTTAGGTGAAGCCAACATTAGACACATCAATGTTTCCAAGATCATTCCTTCTGTATCTCCTATCATCACTGTTCTAGCAAAGGCTCTATCTGCTCCAAACACCAATGTTTCTGATGTTTACTATGCTATGAACTCATTATCAAACTCTCCTGCCTTGAAGTCCATCTTGGAATTATTAACTCAATCCAATAATGCTGAAACCACAATTGATGCTCTAACCACCTTGGCTCCTCTAGTTGTTTCTAATTCTAGTTCAGACTCATTAACTGATGTTGTTGCCTTAATCAACAACTCCAACAACAGCTCAATGATCTTCTCTACTTTATCTGAATTGTCCTCATCCGGAAACTCATCAACTTTACAAGCCGTTGATCCTGTTATGAAATTGATTGCCAATTCAAACAACGTCTCTGCCACTTTGGGTGACTTAGTTGTCTTGTCAAAGGCCGAAGCCCTGCTACCTTCCACTGAATTACAATCTGTCTTATCATTGATCCAATTGGGTGGCCAAAACATCTCATCCACTTTAGAGAACTTATCTGTTTTATCTGAAGCCTCTAAATCCTTGAACATATCCGATGAAGCTGCCTTATTTGTTGCCTTGGAGGCATCCTACAACAAGACTGCTGTTTTGGAAGGTTTGATTGCTAAGTCCAACAACACTGTTGAAACCACTGCTTACACTGGCTTGTACAACTTGTTGGCTGCTTCCTCAAACAGCACCACAACAATCATTGATGTTGCCACCATCTTGCTTTCATCAACAACTCAAAACGCCACCCAATTGTCTTACGCCCAAAACTCCATGTTGGCTGTTGCTTCATTATTGGAAGTATCTTCAAATGCCACCTTGACCATGGAAATTCTACCTGAATTAGTCAAGGATACTTCTTCCAACACAACTGCTGCCACCAGTGCTATCAACTCATTGATTGGTGTCTTACAAACATCCAAGAACTCCACTTTAACTTTGGAATTGTTATCTGAATTGGTAGGAACTTCATCATCTGCTTCCTCAGCTTTAGTTGAATTGATATCTGCCTCAACAAATGCCAACAACACCTTGAACAACTTGATCAATGTTGCAACATTGGCCAAGGCCAACACCTCATCAATAGTCCCATTGTTGACCATATTGAAGAGCTCCTCATCTCAAACCAACATCACTGATGCTCAAATATACCAAGACGTTCTACCTGAAATGTTTGATAACATGAAATTCGCCACCAACTACAAGCTAGGTGTCTTTTCATTGTGTAAGTACAACACTAAGGGTGACTTATACACCTGCACCAAGCCTCATGCTGTTCAATCCTTCTTCATGAAGCAGATTTTATATGATGAATTAGTACAATCATCATTTTCCCCATATGTCAAGGCCATGGGTCTAACTGTTGATGATGTCATCATCACTGGTGAATTACCAAAGAAACAACACTTGTATGTTCCAGGTGTCAGAGCCATTTTAGCATTTGCCATCTTAACCATCATTGCTTGTATCTTTGTTACTGCTTTGTACGCCACCGGATTGTTTGAAAAAGCATTGAAGTTCTTCTTCACACCTTTGTTGTTGGTCAACTCCTTACTTGTTGGTATCATCTCTGCTGCCATTGGTGGCTTAGTCAATCATGGTTTGAAACATGACAAGTATAATGTCAGTTGGAAAATTGGTGCTGCTATGTATGCCTTATCATGGATTGGATTCTTCTTGGCCATCATAGCTGCTACTATCATTTACTTGTCAACAAACAATAAAACCACTCCAGTTGATGAAGAAAACCAAAATACACAAGAAAGTGAAGCCAACGATGAATCTGTTAATGCTGAACAAAAAGATGTCTCTGAAGATAGTGTCTCCGAAAAACAACAATAATTTACTATATCTTTTTTTTTCTTTAAAAAAAAAACATGAAATAAATTTATAACACTCCCGAATATTTCTTCTCTATGTTTCTCTATTTTTAAAGAATGTTTAATTAAAGAAATTTAGATATACATATTAACGGATTATATTAAATTGCTTTATATACCACTATAATACTTAAATAATACAATATTTTTGATAATAATAAAAAAAACAAAAAATAAATTAATATTATCATTTTTATTTTACTTCTATTTTTAGGAATCATTTCCCAAAAAGAACCAAAAAAAAAAAAAAAAAAAAAGCCGTTTAAAATATATATAAAGAAATATACAGACAGATCTTATGACAGCGTATCATCATTAAAACCCGATATATATAAACCATTATCTATAATCTTATGAATAATGGAATAACAAAAAACCCAAAACAAATATTCATATACCAAAGTAATTATCAATAATGTTCAATATTTTCTTTTCTATAGCCATTTCCATTTTTGTTATTCTAGCGTTGGTAGGATGCATGCGAAATAGTCCTGTTATAAAATCATTGTATTTCATGGATATTGATTTATCTTCCATCTCCAAAGATGAAGTTTTCCCCACCATATATTCACAAATATCTGTGATTCCCTCATACATAAAAATAGGTCTCATGGGGTATTGCACTCCAGATGGGTGTGTGGGGACCAGTGATGATTTTGCAAGCTTTGATATTGAAAAGATTCTCATTGATGCGGTCATTTCATTGAACTCCTCACTTGAGAGCATTGTTGAATCAACCATTGACTTGGTCCTACCTTCTTCATTCAGCAACTACATAAACACATTCAACAAGATCATCGATGCATTCAGCATTCTAATGGCTGTATGGCTTGCTCTCTCATTGCTCACTTTACTGTTGAAAATTGCATTCTTTATATTTTATAGAGGCTTTGTTTGGACAATCATTTACAACTTTATAAGAGGCTTGAGCTGTTCTGTTGGCTTGATATGTGCCATCTTGGCAACTGTAGGTTTGTATTATGGGAAATCAGAATTTAATAAAAACGAGGCTGATGACTTGGGTATGAAGTTGTTGATTGGAAAAACATTCATTGTGTTTTTGTGGGTTGCTGCTGCTTTAGGCTTTGTTGATAATTTTGTTTCCTTCATAACTCCTAATTACCTGAACAGAAGAGTGAAAACACAACCTATTCATCCTATAATGGTTTAACATATTTTATGTAAAATATATATATTACATATTTGATAAATTATACTTATTTTTTTTTTTTTTGATTTCGGTTATCCTTTAACAAGAAAAAAAATAAAAAGATAAAGATACTTTAATTAAATATATCATTATATATTCATCTTCTTATTAAACATTTCTAACAACATGGAGTTTTCATTATTCAAGACAACTTCTTTATCCTTTTCAAAACGAAGTTCTCCCCATATATTCTTTTTAAGTGTATACCAAGCCCCCTCAACTTTAACACGTTCACCAACACTATAATCATTCACATTCAACTTCTCGATCGCTGGAACAACAACTTCGGTGGTTCTCAATGCAGATAGACTAGGCAACGGCTTTGATGAATCTCTTGGTGTCTTCTGAGTCATCTCCGCAAACTCATCGGGGGTCATTTTGTATTCATCGGCAACTTGCTTCATCATCTTGTTGAACTCGCGTCTTTCGCCCTTCTTCTTGTTTAAGTTTTCTTGTTTCTTCACCTTTTCATGGGTCTTGACTCTGGCTTTCAACATGCCTCTGTAATGCTGATATAGTTCATCCTTGATATGTGGCTGCACATCTACCTCTATCAGTCTATAATCAGATCCCAGTGGAAGATGAGACATGTATTGGACTGAGTGGTTGTTGATTTGATTGTTGTGGTAAACATGTTGTATCTTGACATCAATTGTATCTGGGAAGTTTGAATACTTTGAATATTCCTTCTTCAAAATATTAACATCTTGTCCATCCAAGAATGTCCTTTTTGCATTCTTATCAATGTGTTCATAATAGAAGTATGCATTTTCATCGTTATACTTAGACAATAATTGTTCCCTTCCTGAGTATGCAATTGATAGATCATTCTTGGGCATCTTGTTTGTCACGTGCTCCTCTCTCAATTTGGAAATTTTTTTTTCTATTTCTGAAATGGCCTTCAATACAAATTCATCACTTTCATTGTAAAGCAATTGATCCATTTGGGATTGTTCTTTTAAGTCTTGAATGTCCTTGTTTAAAAATTGGATGTCTACATCATCACTGATGAGGTAATTCATGGGTATTCTTGTGTCAATGATTGAGTCTTGATCATACACCAGGGGCAGTGAAATCAATTCAGGATCTATGCCAAGATACACAGGCAATCCTATACTTGATGACTTAGGTCTACAAATCAGTTGCATTTGTACTCTTTGGCCCTCCTTGACCACATCATTGGTGTTGACTTGAGAGGTGTCAATATTCATCGATACAGGTACCACATGCTTCAAATTGATGATGTCTCCACAAAGAGGACAATCATGATGGATGTTATCCTTCAATGCAGCAAAGTTGTTAATCACCTTGACATTGCTCTTCTTATGCTTTTCCAAGTACTCCTGCTCAGCCTTTTTCTCATTACTGTCAATGTATTGCAATAAGCACTGATAACAAAAAATATGTCCACACTTAACCATTCGCCCACAACTGATGTCATCACTCAAACAAATCGGACAACTTTGTCTTTCTCCATCGTTCTGGTATGTAATACATCTTTCAATGAACTCAAATGGAATCACTCCATCAAGGTTCTTTCTAAGTGCTTCAGTATCCTTGATGAGTATTTGATAGTTTGCATTGATGAATGAATCTCCAAACAAATATAACTTATCGTGTTGCTTATGAGATGAATAGTGGGCATGTTTCTTCTTATTAGACAATGCCATGGACCCTTGTGGTTTGCTCTTGAAATCTCTTTCATCCTCATGTATTTCATCAAGCCAGTTATTTATCATTTTCTTGGATTTAGGCAATTTCTTGAAGTCATTGTTCTGATTGTATCCTTTGTTATTAAAAGTTTTGGATTTGTTATCATATCTCTTTGGCTTGTTTATGTTACTATTGCTATTGGCCTTATGTTTTCCATTTGTTTTCTTCTTTGAGTTCATGGTGTCTTGAGATTTGTTTGTTGTGTTGCTTGTTTGATTTACAAGAAAAGTATGCAAATCCATTATTTATGAACTATAAAAAAGAAAAAAAAGAGTAAACAGCCTTAATGGGTTGAGTAAAGAATTTGATTTCACAATAAACTCAAGATAGAGTATTAAAGAAAGATGTGATATCTCTTTTTGTTTTTTGTTTTTTTTTTGGTTGATATTAATCAGAATTTCCTATTAAATTCAAAATAAAAAAAATAATAATTATGAACACTAGACAAGGTATATTATCTAAAAAAGAAGAAAAAAAAAAAAAGTTTATTTTATCCATCATCTGATGTGGTTGTGCTTTTTTTTTGTTTTCTCCCCCCCTTCTCTTTTCACTTTTTTTAAAAAAAAAAAAAAAAAAAAAAACAAAATTTCAAGTTATAAACATAGTGAAATACACGTGTGGTTATCAACCATATATATAAATCAATATCCTATAAATATTAAACACTAACTAGTGAATCCGTTGGTTTGTAAACAATGTTGTAGTTGAATGCCATGATTGTGTTTGCCAAGGCTTGCTGTTGAATCAACTTGTTTCCATCTATGATCAATTGGAGTGATACACCAAATGCTGTGCTCAAGAGAGCTCTCTTGGTGGTTCCTGATTGTCCCATCATGTTTATATTATTTCCTTGCTTGTCATTTCCAGACTCATCGTATTTGCACTTGCAAGACACAGACACAACAATGTTGTTCAATCCTGGTATCAAATGAAAGTCAAAACTCTCTATGCTATGTGCAGAAGGAGGACCTATGTTGTAGTAATCCGTGATGAACTTGACTGAGTCATTGTAAGGAACAGTGTTGTATATGATTTTAAGAACAGATGGGTCTTGAACAAAGAAATTATTAAATTCTTGAAGTTTGTTGTTGTTACTAGTTTCATCTAAATGAAGAATTATCTTCTTGATACAAAGATCTATAAACCCAAGGGTTTTCTCATCAACATTATTCATTAAGTATGATATATATTATATATTATTTGAAGTCTGGTGAACAAGGGTTTATAATAATAATTTATTGGATAGTGTACTTTAGATTAAAGTATAAGATGAAGAACAAAAAAAAAGCAAAGAAAAAAAAATTTTTTTATTTTTTTCATTTTTTTTTTTTTTTGGGAACCTTGTTTAAAGTGTATTTTTGTTATTCGGAGTTAAGTTAGCTGCAATAAATAAAAATAAAACAAATTAAGGTGAATACTGCTTTTTTTCACACCCAGAGTCACGTGACATACGCCATGATTAAAAAAAAAAAAAGGAAAGAAAAAAAAGAAAGCAACTCTCACAAGAGTAGTGAGAGTCCATGCGTTAATTTACACATGTTCTCTGAGAGCAACGCTACACTGATAAAGTATATTAAAAGAACCAAAAAATGTAATTTCAATAAATCAACAATTAATTTCTTGTATTCATTCTATGATTTTGAACTGTTATTTAATAAATCAAAAATTTAAAGATAGAAAATAAGTAGGGCATTTTAGTAAAATTTACGATGTAAGTTCAATAAAAAAGGTTATTATAGACAAAACAAGTGGAAATGTTGCTGAACTGAACAGTATTAAAAATGATTTCTCACTCATGCTGAATTCCAAATGTATATGTATATTATTTTTTTGAAAAATGGATTGTGCGTGTTGTTCTAAGTAAAAAAAAAAAAGAAAGAATTCAAATTTTTAAGTTCAGCCATTCCACTACCGCATCAATAAAAAAAAAAAAAAAGAAAAATACTTATCAAAATATGGTTTAAAATTTTTGTTTTTTTTTTTAAAATCAAAAAAACAAATGAGGGTTTCTTTCTAAAGTTTTTTTTTTTTTAAAAAGAAAAAAATAGAATAGAATTTGCAAAATGTTTAACATTTGATTTAGTAATAACAATGGTGTATTTTTGGTGTTGTATAATATTGATGAAATGATTAAATTAAAGGTTCCAAAAATAAATTGTTTCTGATTTTTAATTTTTAATTTTTTTTTTTTTTTTGAAAAAGAACAGTTCTTGATTTTATCCTTAATACTTATTTCTTGATTTAATTATATCTATTTTTAATTGATCTTGTAATTCAGCATTAATTTTTCAATTATAAACATAGTTTTGTTTTTTTTAAAAAAAAATAAAAAAAAAAGGTCTATATATCAATAAAATCAAGTTTTTTTTTTTTTTTAAATTTATTTTTTGACAGTATATAAAGTGAAAGTCAAATAATCATCGTTATTATTGTTATAAATTTAAAAAGTAATAAACTTTTGTTGAATATATATTTATATAAATTAAACCTAAGAAAACCCCCCCCCAAAAAGGAAAAAAAACAAAAAAAAAAAAAAAAGATCAACTTTGCTAAATTTTAGATATGAGCGAGTCTATGAATAACAATACAAACACAGCAAAAGTAAAACTACCATCTTTAAAACATTTAGATTTATTGAACAAAAACGGACAATATGAAAAGACATTTACATATCCAGATACTTGTATGAAAACACCGTCATGGAGGCAGAACTTGATGACATGGTGCAAGAAGACGTCATTTGAGGAGTATGTACAAATCAGTAACATCATATCCAGCAGCAACCTTGTGGCCACACCAGTGACTATATTGTCACCACCCCAGCAAAGTGGAAACATCAAAATGGCATATTCAGGGTTGTCCCCCATAAGAGGGAATCATCATTTACCACCGCCTAGGCAATTCACATCTCCATTTCAGTTGCAGAACTTCAATCAATATGGGATGGGGAGTGGGGTGTTTTATAACACACCCGCAAGGGGAGATTCACAAAGCTTGAATTCAGGAATAGATTTCATGACAGGAGCCCAGGTTGACTTTCAACCGCCTTTACAAACGGAAAATAAGAGTTTAGGAGTTTTGGCAAGCATAGCATCGAATATTCTTGTGGACAATGACCCCCCTCCATCAAGTACAGTGAAGCCTGCAGATCAATTTTACAAGTTGTCCAACTATAGCAATTGTGAGAGTTTATATTCAACAACATTGAAGAAGAATAACAAGGTGATCAAACAAACTCCACCAACATCCCCAAGAATGAACTTTGACAACAAGAATCAAGTGTTGTTCACACCAACACTGAGTAATAAGATGATCAAGAAACCCCCATTGGAATCTTGTCATAAGAAGACAAACTCATTCAAGGCAAGACAACTAAAGAAAATATTGAACAATAGAAACATCTTGAATGGGAGTTCATTGGATAGCAACATAGTGATCAAGATGAAGAACCAAGAAACCTTCAGTGATGAAGAAATCAAGAAGATGAAGGAATTGAAGAAGAATAAGAAGACAAGTCTTGAGGGGAACAAGCCCATATTGAATTATGAGGATGCCAACTTGGGCAATTATGTGGTCCATACACCATCACCTCCAATGTCACCGGGAAAGACAAACAATGGAATGGCTAAGTTTCCGTCCTACGACTACACAACTACGCTTATAGAAACTAATAGTCCATTATCATTGAATGTTTCTCCCAGACAGGACTCCCTGGCTTTGAAGAGTCATAGCGGAAGCTTGAATAGTTCACCAAAGACAAATGGAAAGAAAAGTAGAAGATCAAGCTCAAAGGGACCACATAAAACATACAAGTTCCATCAATGTTTGTCTTGCAAGACCAAAGAATCCCCATGTTGGAGACCATCATGGTCAAAGTCAAAGAAGGAGCAGTTGTGTAATTCTTGTGGGTTAAGATATAAGAAATCCAAAATTAGATGCATGAATGAAATGTGTTTGAAAATACCATCCTTGAGTGAGGCTCATATAATGAAAAAAAACAGTGATAAGAAATGTTTGTTTTGTGCTAGTGAAGTAGAGGTTGGTGAATGAAAAAAAAAAAAAACAAAAAAAAAAAAAAAAAATTACTACAAATAAATTAAAATAATGAAAAAAAAAAAAAAAACAAAAAAACCAAAAACGGACAATCTTCTTATATATTTATACATAAACGGAATCAAATATATTGTTAATAAAAAACTATATTATTAATTGAAATTAATTTAAAGTTTGACATTATATTTTTGAAAAAAAAAAAAAAAAAACAAAAACACGAGATTTTGAATATTTGAAATATTTAAAGGGTTTCGAAAAGAAAAATATATATATTTGAAAGAAAATCGTATGTATGGGTTAAAAAAAAAAAAAGAATTAAGGAAACAATCATCTTACATATGAAGAATACCAACAAAAAAAAAAAAAAAAATAAATAAAGTCTTTCTCTTTCTTCTTAAAGAATAAATAAAATAAAATACAGCAAGCGAAATATATATATATATAATGAATGGAAGTGGTAAGGTGTTCATAAAACCAAATATAGATAATGTTTTACCATATCAACAATATTTAAAATCAGTTACATCATTCCCATCCCATATTCAACCACTTTTGTTTGCAGGGGGCAGGAAATTGATGATGCAAGTCAAGGATACAGGAAACATAACCCAGGATGAATTGTATAGGTGTGTGTCCATGGATGGGATAGAAAACTTGAATGAAAACAATTATGAAATACCTCATGTTAATAATACATTAATAGATTGTGATGTATTCATATTGGATATAGGAATAATCATATGGTTTAATGAATATGGATATGGAATGAAAATCAACAGTGAGAGTATATTTTATCATGGGGTTACAAAAATGATAATCATGGGTGAAGAACGAGATGCATATCAAATGTGTTTAGAATTGGATAAGAATGATGATTATGAGTTGATGAATATATTATTTGGAAGTTGTAAGATGTTTGGGTTTAAATTGGATGAGAGTAATTTAATAAATAATAAGGACTTAAATAAACGATTGTATTTAGCATTTACGTTTGTACCCTATTATAAAGAATTTGATAGACATTATAATGAAATACCTGAAAACTTATTCTTTTATGAATGGTTTGGAATTAATAGAGGAGATAAGTTGATAGAAA
This sequence comes from Hanseniaspora guilliermondii, assembly GCA_036287555.1. Taxonomy (NCBI): domain Eukaryota; kingdom Fungi; phylum Ascomycota; class Saccharomycetes; order Saccharomycodales; family Saccharomycodaceae; genus Hanseniaspora; species Hanseniaspora guilliermondii. The sequence goes on along the minus strand of CP143016.1, from coordinate 767,517 downwards.
ATATCTTTTCAGCAGTTGATTATTGTTTGGAAATGAAGGATAGTATACAAATAGATAATGATGTAATTGATTTAAGACAAGATAGTTATAATATAGAATTTGATATTCATTCACAAGAAATTATTAATAATTTACATCAAGGAATAGCAGATGACTTATAAATTATTTAACAACTCCTTTAAGAGCAGTGTACCATATATATATATTTTCCCCCATAAAAATTTTAAATCCGCGTTTTATACAGTAAAAAAACATCAACAAAAATAAATTCAAATATATACCGCTCAATATTTTCATAAAGATAATTCCTCTTCTCATCCATTCAAAAAAAACAAATTATTTTTAAATAAGGTAAAAAGAAGGATTAAATTAATTTTTTTTTTTTTTAAACTGATGTTACAATTAGTTATACATTATTGTTTAATTAATTAAATATTGATATATTAATATAAGATAATGGATCACACTCTCTCTATGTTTTTTTTTTTTCTTTGAAGTAATGATTGTCAATATAATTATCTATATATATTGTTTTTGTTTTTAAAAAAAAAATAAATAAATGAATATATTTATCATTATTGAATATCCCTAAGTATAAGAAAACAAAAATAAAAAGTATCAACAAAAAAATATATATATATATATATATATATATATAATTTATATAGTGGTAAAACGTTTAAATTAAAAAGTAATATTTTACAACCATTATCCTAAGGAGAAAGAAAGATAAATAAAATTACTTAACAAAATATAATAAAAACTACCAACAAAAAAATATATATATAAAATCTAACCAAGTAAAAAAAAAAAAAAAAGGAACAAACCAAACTATATGCCCAATTTTTATTATTATTATTAAAACACTTACATAGTACTGAAAAAAAAAATATCAACAAAATTTTTTATAAGTATATATATAATATAATAATTTTTTTTTTTTTTTTTTGTGTAAACTATATATATATATACTTCTCTATATATAATTTAAACAAACACATTCAACATTTACAATATATATATATATATCATTTATCTTATATTTAAATTATATACAAAATAAAACATAATTAAATATATTAAAAAAAAAAAAAAAAAAAAAAAAACCCCATAGAGTTTATTCTAAATAGTTAAATAGGTGAGTTTTTATTTTTTATTTTCATTTTTGTACATATATAAGTCTTTTTTAAAAAGAATTAAATAAACACACACACACACACAAAAACCACTATTTATTAATAAAATGTCATCTAATAGATTATTAACTTTACAATATGAATCAGTTGAACATTCTTTCAATGTTTCTACTGATTCTTATCTAGTTGCTTCACAATTAAAAGAACAATTCACCAAAGATGTTCTTCCTGCTGCTATTGATAGAACCACTGAATTAGCTGGTGACAACGAACCTCAAACAAATGCTGAATTATTAGGTAAATTCATTGGTTATACTTCAACCTTCTATTCAAACCAAGATTCAAAGCCAATTGAAAATGACTACTTTTCTAACATCTTGAAAAATGCCATCTTTGATTTTGAAAATACCTTTTTACAAAACAGTACTGTTGATATCCATTCATTTGTTGCCTCTCTTATTGAAAATGATTCAACTTCCTTGAAAAAGGGTCAAGAAATTATTAAGAACTACTTGCTAGGTAAGGTAACCATTGATGGTAAGTTCTCTGGTGTTCAATCAACCTTAATCAAGAATGCTGACAAACTTGACATCAATGCCATCTTTGGTGGCCAAGGTAACACCGATGACTACTTTGATGAACTAAGAGACCTTGTAAGCACCTATGATGTCATCATGAGAGACTTATTAACCTTCATTGATGAAACCATCAAGGAATTATCCAACAAAATCCAAAACTTTGACAAAATTTACACCCAAGGCTTTGACATTTTGAAATGGATCAACCATCCGGAACAAACTCCAAATACCAATTACTTATTAAGCATCCCTGTATCATGTCCCGTCATCGGTATCATTCAACTATTGAACTTTGCCATCACTTGTAGATTATTAGGCTTGAACCCTGGCCAATTAAGATCTGCCCTTGAAGGTGCCACTGGTCACTCCCAAGGGTTGGTCACTGCCATTGCCATTGCGGAATCAAATGATTGGGATTCATTTTTCAAGGCTGCCAAGAAGGGTATTTCCCTGTTGTTCTTCATTGGTTGTAGATGTAATGAAACATACCCAAACACCGATCTTTCCCCATCCATTTCTGAAGATTCCGTTGAAAATGGTGAAGGTGTTCCATCCCCAATGTTATCCATTTCCAACTTAACCAAGGATCAAGTTCAAGACTATGTTGACAAGACAAATTCCCACTTACCAAAGGAAAAACATGTTGTCATCTCATTGGTCAATGGGGCCAGAAACTTGGTTGTCTCAGGTCCTCCTCAATCTTTATATGGGTTGAATTTATCTTTAAGAAAGTTGAAAGTTGCCTCTGGTTTGGATCAAAATAGAATTCCTCACAGTCAAAGAAAGTTGAAGTTCACCAACAGATTCTTACCTGTAACATCCCCATTCCATTCCCATTTATTGGAACCTGCCATGGAAGCCATTGAAAGGGACATCATAGAAAACGATATCACATTCAAGTCATCAAATTTGAGAATTCCAGTTTATGATACATTCAATGGTGATGATTTGGCCAAGACCAATGTTGACAATTTATCCTCAAGATTGGCCTTATTGATTGTCAAGCATCCTGTCAATTGGGAAGTAGCCACAAAATTCCCTTCCTGTTCTCACATCTTAGACTTTGGCCCAGGTGGTTCTTCTGGTTTAGGTGTCCTAACTCATAGAAATAAAGAAGGTACTGGTGTGAGAGTTATTCTTGCTGGTGCTTTTGATGTATCTGCTGATGATGAATATGGCTTCAAACAAGAAATCTTCAACATCAAGGAGAATGGTTTGAAAGTAGCTGATAACTGGATGAAGAGTTATTCACCAAAGTTGGTTCAAACAAAGACTGGTAAGGTATTTGTTGAAACCAAATTCTCTAAGTTGATCTCTAGAGCCCCATTATTAGTTCCTGGTATGACTCCAACAACTGTGTCTCCAGACTTTGTTGCATCAACAATCAATGCTGGTTACCACATTGAACTTGCAGGTGGTGGTTATTTCTCTCCAGCAATGATGACAAAGGCCATTGACAACATTGTAGCTCAAATTAAGCCTGGTTATTCATTGGGATTGAATTTAATTTATGTTAATCCATTCATGTTACAATGGGGTATCCCATTGATCAAGGATTTGAGAAAAAAAGGTTATCCTATACAATCCTTGACCATTGGTGCTGGTGTCCCATCTTTAGAAGTTGCCACTGAATACATTGAAACTTTAGGCTTGAAACACTTAGGCTTAAAACCAGGTTCCATTGATGCTATTTCCCAAGTAATTAACATTGCAAAGGCCCATCCAACTTTCCCAATTGTCTTACAATGGACTGGTGGTAGAGGTGGTGGTCATCATTCTTTTGAAGACTTCCATCAACCTATATTACAAATGTATTCCAAGATTAGAAAGTATTCCAATATCCACTTGATTGCTGGTTCAGGATTTGGTTCTGCTGATGACACTTACCCATACTTAACTGGTGAGTGGTCAAAGAAGTTCAATTACCCACCAATGCCATTTGATGGTTTCTTATTTGGTTCAAGAGTCATGATTGCTAAGGAAGCAAAGACCTCTCCAGATGCCAAGTTAGCCATTGCCAAGTGTTCAGGTGTTTCTGATTCCGAATGGGAATCAACTTATCAAAAGCCAACTGGTGGTATCTTAACTGTTAAATCTGAAATGGGTGAACCTATCCACAAGATTGCCACTAGAGGTGTTAAGTTTTGGAAGGAAATGGATGATACTATTTTCAGTCTTCCAAAGAACAAATTAGAGGCCACATTGGAAGCCAAGAAGGATTACATCATCTCAAAATTAAATGCTGATTTCCAAAAACCATGGTTTGCCACTGTTAATGGTGTTGCTAAGAACATTCAAGATATGACATATGCTGAAGTTGCTGATAGATTAGTTGAATTGATCTTCATCAAATCAACTGGTAAGTGGATTGATGTTTCTTTAAGAAACATGACTGGTGATTTCTTAAGAAGAATTGAAGAAAGATTCACCAAGATCAAGACAACCTCTATTCTTCAATCTTATTCAAGCTTGGACAATGAACCAACAAGGGTCTTGAAGGCCATTTATGACAAGTATCCTGAATCAAAGGTTCAATTCTTGAATGCTCAAGATGTTGACTTTTTCTTAGGTTTAACCACCAGAAGAGCTCAAAAACCAGTTCCATTTGTTCCTATCTTGGATAAGAACTTTGAATTCTACTTCAAGAAGGATTCCCTATGGCAATCTGAAAACTTGGAAACTGTTATTGATCAAGATGTTGAGAGAACTTGTATCTTACATGGTCCTGTGGCTGCTCAATTCACCAACAAGGTTGATCAACCTATCAAAGAAATCATGGATGAAATCCATGATGGTCACATTTCAAAGTTATTGAAGGATTATTATAACAATGATAAATCTTCCATTCCTGTTGTTGAATACTTTGGTAATGATGATGCAAGAGTTGTTGAATTCCCACACATTGCTTCTGAAAAGGGGGTTAAGAGATACACCTGCAATGGGTCCACCAATGTAAATGAATGGTTCAACTTATTAGCTGGATCTGAAAAGAATTGGAGACATGCCTTCTTCACCACTGATCATGTTGTTCAAAAAAAATTCTTTGAATCCAATCCTGTGAAGAAGATCTTTGCTCCAGTTCAAGGTTCTGAATTTGTTGTTGAGATTGAGGGTGAAGGTTGTCAAAGTAAGATCACTTTATTTGAGAAAGTTGCTGGTTCCTTAACTTCAACTGCCTCTTTGAAATTGAATGATGATGGTTATATTGAATTTGACTTGATTGAAAGTAGAACTGTTGATTCCAAACCAGTTGCCTTGACCTTGTTGTTCAATTATTACCCAGAGGATGGTTATTCTCCTATCCATGAAGTCATGGAAGGTAGAAATGATAGAATCAAGGAAATGTATTGGAAGTTATGGTTACCAGGTAAGGTTGATTTGAACTTTGATGTCCATGCTCCAATTGATGGTGGTTCTGTTAAGGTTGAAACCAGTGATATTTTAAATTTCACTCATGCCATTGGTAACAATTGTGAGGACTTTGTCCCAAGAACAGGTAGAAAGGTTCTAGCTCCTATGGACTTTGCTATTGTATTAGGTTGGAGATCTATCATCAAGGCCATTTTCCCTAAGTCGGTTGATGGTGATTTGTTGAAATTGGTCCACATGTCCAATGGTTACAAGATGATTCCAGGGGCCAAGCCTATTCAAGAAGGTGATGTTGTTTCCACCACTGCCTTAGTTAAGTCTGTTGTTAATCAACCTAATGGTAAGGTTGTTGAAGTTGTAGGTACCTTATCTAGAGACTCCAAACCAGTCATGGAAGTTTCCTCCAAGTTCTTCTATAGAGGTGCTTACATGGACTTTGAAAACACATTTGAAAGAATTGCTGAACCCCCATACAAGTTGAATTTGATTTCTGCAAAGGATGTTGCTGTTTTACAATCTAAGGAATGGTTCAACTTGGATTCTGAAGTTGAATTATTAGGTAAGACTCTTTACTTCAAGTTACAAACTGATGTAACTTACAAGTCTGCTGATGTTTTCAATTCTGTAACTTCTGAGGGTAATGTTTATTATGAATTGCCTACTAAGGAACTTGTCAAGATTGGTGAAGTTAATTATGAAGCTGGTCAATCTCATGGTAACCCTGTAATTGATTACTTGGCTAGAAATGGTACCACCACTGAAGAGAAGGTTGCCTTTGAAAATGAGATTCCAATAACTGTTCAACAAACTCAATCTCCAAGTACCAATGAATCATATGCTAGAGTTTCTGGTGATTTGAATCCTATCCATGTTTCTAGACACTTTGCTGAATATGCCAACTTACCAGGTACCATCACCCATGGTATGTTCTCCTCTGCTTCTGTTAGATCCTTGGTTGAAACATGGGCTGCTGATAATGTTTCCTCAAGAGTTAGAGCTTACAAGTGTGACTTCACAGGTATGGTATTACCAAACACTCAATTAACCACCACCATCAAGCATGTTGGTATGATCAATGGTAGAAAGTTAATTAAGTTTGAAACCAAGAATAGTAATGAAGAAACTGTTTTGGTTGGTGAGGCTGAAGTTGAACAACCAGCCTCCACCTTTGTCTTCACTGGTCAAGGTTCTCAAGAACAAGGTATGGGTATGGACTTGTATGGCAAGTCTGAAGTTGCCAGAAATGTTTGGGATAGAGCTGATAACCATTTCAAGGAAACTTATGGGTTCTCTATCTTGGAAATTGTTAAGAAGAATCCAAATGAATTGACTATTTACTTTGGTGGTGAGAAGGGTAAGAAGATCAAGGAAAACTATACCTCCATGATGTTTGAGACCATTGTTGATGGTGAATTGAAATCTGAAAAGATCTTCAAGGATATTGTTGATACCACCACCTCTTATACTTTCCAATCTCCAACTGGTTTGTTGAGTGCTACTCAATTCACTCAACCAGCCTTGACCTTGATGGAGAAGGCTGCCTTTGAGGACTTGAAGGCCAAGGGGTTGATTCCAAATGATGCTCCATTTGCTGGTCACTCCTTGGGTGAATATGCTGCCTTAGCATCCTTGGCTGATGTCATGTCCATTGAATCATTGGTTGAAGTTGTCTTCTACAGAGGTATGACCATGCAAGTTGCTGTTCCTAGAGACTCCCTAGGTAGATCCAACTATGGTATGATTGCTGTTAACCCAAGCAGAGTCCACCCATCATTCTCTCAAGAAGCCTTGCAATTTGTTGTTCAAAGTGTTTCCAAGAAGACTGGTTGGTTATTAGAAATTGTCAACTACAATGTTGAAAACCAACAATATGTTGCTGCTGGTGATTTGAGAGCATTGGATACCCTGGGTAATGTTTTGAATGTATTCAAGTTACAAAAGATCAACTTTGTCAAGTTGCAAGAATCCATGACCATTGAAGAATTGACTGAACACTTGAATGAAATTACTGCTGAAGTATCTGCAAAGTCTGTTGCCAAGCCACAACCAATTGACTTGGAAAGGGGATTTGCCACCATTCCATTGAAGGGAATTTCTGTCCCATTCCACTCCTCCTACTTGATGAGTGGTGTTAAGCCATTCAAGAACTTCTTGAAGAAGAACATTGTTAAGGAAAATGTCAAGGCTGATAGATTGATTGGTAAGTACATTCCAAACTTGACTGCTAAGCCATTTGAGTTGACCAAGGAATACTTTGAAGATGTTTATCAAATTACCAAATCTGAAAAGATTAAAGAAATTATCGAAAATTGGGAAAACTATCAATAAATGTAATATATATTCATGATTTTTCTTATAAGATTTTTTTTTTTTTTTTTTAAACTATTTAAATTTTATTATAATAATTTATTTTTTTTTTTTTTGGTATTTATACAAATTCATGTAATGCTAAACTGGAAAATGAAGATAACCAAGGTCCTTGCTCAATATTTTCATGGAAATTGGTGTATACTTTAATGTCCTTGAAGTATAATTCCACAACTTCAACATGTTTATTGTCTATGGATGATTGTTTTTTTTGGTTTTTATTTATAAGTTCAAAATCATCTGAATCACTATTTTTCATATTATTACAATAGTTAAATTTCATATAACTCAAGTATTTCATATCATCACTTGCTTTGACTCTTGTTAAATGATCAAAGATATAATTGCCTAAGTACAATTTTGGTTTCATCAAGGGTAATAAATAATTCAAGAGATGTAAATCCCCATGAGGAATGTAATATAACGTATCCATATCAGATTTTTTCATTTCCCAATTCTTTTCATCTTCATAGACCCATGTGATTTTTTCTTGTTTGCTATTCAACACATTGTTTATATATGCAATGTCTTTTTTGGTGAATGCAGGATCATACAGGGAAACAACCATGCTATACTCATCATCCTTGTAGTTCAACTGGGAGAGATGGTTGACTATTTCTATGAGTAATGATAGTTGATATAAGGGTTGGATCTCCTCCATGAATGATCCGAGAGCTAGACATCTGATACACCTCACATCTTTGACATTGGATAGATTAGACACTAGATTATTGAAAAACAAACTCCTTTGAATCAATATGTTGTATTTCTTAAATAGTTTGTCAGTGATGATTTCTTCTTCAGAAAGATTCTTCTTGTTCTGTCTTTTTTTATTTTTCTTTTTCAACGATACAGTTTGAAACCCTTCATTATCTACCATTATGAATTTTAAAAAAAAAAGGTATAATATCTTTGGGGTTTAATATGCCATTTGTAGACTTAATTGCAAATATATATAGAAAATATGGTTAAATGTTGAAGTCTATGATTTGATTGTAATAAATCAAATTAATTTTAGTCTGTTTATTTTTTAAAAAAAAAAAAAAAAAAAAACAAAAATAAAGTCGATGAAATCACGTGCACAACTGCTTGATATTCATCACAACGTTTCTTTTTTTTTTTTCTTTCTCCAAAGTATTATCACTTTGACCAATAATGTTTCCTAAAGAAGAAATGTGTTATGCAGAAGTTTCTAAGATGCCCTAAAAAGGAAGAAATGGTTCTCAAGAAAAAAAAAAAAATTCAATATATCCTTTTGATTTTTCCCACCAAAAGTTTGTAAACTTCTTCTATTAAGCAAATAGTTCTTCCCTCCATTCTATCCATCTCTTTTTCTTTTTTGTTTTTTTTTTACACACTAATTTTGATCATAACCATGTTACTTACATCAAAAGTTATAAAAAACACTTTATAGTTTAAATTCTATGTTTTAATATATTGAACAAGATAAAATCTATAAAAAAAAACCAAAATTACTTAATCTAGTCAATTTTACACAGCCTCATTAAGAATCAAAGATAGTCCTTAAAAAAACTAAACCTTCAAACCCTTGTTTTTTTTCTAAGATCACTGTCTTTTTTTTTTTTTTTTGCCTTTTTTTTTTACATTTACCAAACTCAATCCTTTTCTTTAAAAAATCACCTTCAAAACTGTCCAGTGAAGAAGTTATAGAAACAAGTTCCAATTTTGTTTCAGTTATTCCAAAGTCATTCATTAGAAGATTATCTTCAACAAAAGAATCAGTAGACACAAAAGACAATATGAGAAAGTGTAAAGTCTTTGTTGGTAATTCTCATCCTGAATTAGGCCAATTAGTTTGTGAAAACTTGGGTATTGAAGCTGCCCCATGTACCCTTAAAAAATTCGCTAATGGGGAAACTTCAGTTCAAATAGGTGTATCTGTTAGAGATGAAGATGTATATGTCATTCAATCTGGATCACCAGAAATCAACGACCATATCATGGAAATGTTGATTTTGATATCTGCTTTGAAAGGTGGATCTGCTAAGAAAATTACTGCTGTTATTCCTCAATTTCCTTATGCTAAACAAAGCAAGATGAAAAAACATAGAGGTGCCATCACCGCCAGAATGATTGCTAATCTGATTATAATGGCCGGTGCTGACCATGTTGTTTCTATGGATCTACACGCTTCCCAAATGCAAGGGTTCTTCTCCAAGCCGGTTGACAACCTATATGGTGGTCCCACCTTAGCTAAATGGATCAAGGAAAATATCACTGATTATGAAAATAATGCTGTTGTTGTTTCTAAGAACCCAGGCGGTACCAAAAGAGTCACTGCCTTAGCTGATCTTTTGAAGATCAACTTTGCCATGATCCACACCGATAGAAGAAGAAAGAAGGACATTCTCTCTGGTAACAAGGATCAACTGAAATCCCTTAAATTGAGAAAGCAATCCATCTTAAGAAAAAACAGACCTATCATCCAAAAAGATGATGAAAACGGTGCTGAAGAGAACATCCTCTTAACTAACACTATTCAAACTGCTAGATTAAGAAAGGGCCATGTGGTGTCCGAAGAAGATCCATTCGAAGACTCTGAAGAGGAAGAAGACTTTAATTATCCTTCTGAAAACAATGGCTTGAACATAGCTTCATTAGGCAACTCCGACAACGACAATGAATCTGATGATGACGAGTACAATGAAAACTCTGAACAAACATCTTTGGAAAAGTTGATTACATTGGTTGGAAATGTCAATGGCAAGAGTGCTATTTTATTGGACGACATGATAGACAGACCTGGTTCTTTCATTGGTGCTGCTGAACACTGTATCAAAAACTGTGGTGCCAAGGATGTTTATGTTGTTGCCACACACGGTGTCTTTACTGGTGATTGTTTAGAACAATTGGAAGAATCTGATTCCATCAATAAGATCATTGTCACTAACACATACCCAATTTCCGAAGAAAGACTCAAGAAAAGCAAGAAATTAGTAGTTTTGGATGTTTCTCCAATCTTTGCTGAATGTATCAGAAGAGATCATTATGGTGAAAGTATTTCTGTTCTATTTGATTCTTTGAAACATCTATAGTTGCTTGGGAGGTTTTTTCTTTTTCTTTCAAAAAAAAAAACAAAAAAAAGAGAATAAAAAAGAATAAGTACTTAAAATTACATAAAGTTATATTTATGGGATTAATTAATATAAACTTTTCTTAAAAAATAAAGACCAAAAAAAAAAAACAAAAAAATTAAAAAATATCATCATAAAATTCAAGTGTGGAATGATTTTTAACCCAATCAAAAGGTGTTTCTTTTTTCTACCTTTTTTTTTTTTCACAATTGTAGTGAGAATACTAATTTTTTAAAAAAAAGATGATGATTTTTTTTTTTATTATCATTATCTGTCTTGTTGCGTCTTCTTGAAATATTATTCACACCATTGTTGCAACTAATCTGTAGTTGCAGTACCTACTTTAGGCAGCTTAATTAGCTATCACAGGAGAAGTATGTGTACTAACGGAGCGATGGGATAGCAAAAATACAGATCTGATTTGTTGTGTGCTATGAAAAGAATTTTAATTGAAGCTACTGGCTTTTGTATTATTATTTTTCATTATGCCATAGCAGTTTCATTATAATTTAAAGAACTCATATAACTCTAAATTGTATCAGTATCAGATTACATTCTTTTAAAATAATAATATATATAAAAGGCCACTTTATTTTTGTTCTTCTTCTTCTATAGCTGAAGGGGTCAACTTAGTAAAAGTGTTTACCTTTTCGTTCAAATTCTTTACCTTGTATCCCTTGTATGTTAAGCTTGGAGATGTAATGTTAACAGCAGTGAACATATCTGGTAACTGTACTCTTGGGAATTTCTTTTTCAAAATATCTTCAAATACTGTAGCATCCAGGTGTCTAGTCAATGATATCTTTGGACTACAAGAAATGAAGTGTCTATTGTCCAATTGAACATCTAAAGGATCTTGTGTTTGGCAACCTGGTGATAATTTCAATCTAATGGAGTGCGTCTTTTCTCCAGTGACTTTTTCTATTCTTTCATATAACTCAAAATTGATTTGAGATAAGTAATCTAATTCTGGTAATGCATTTCTAGCAACTCTCATTGGCAACCCTGATTCATAAAGAATGTTTAACAAGGTATAGATATGAGATTCCTTGGTGAAATAGGCAACACATTGTGGATTCTTTGCTGCCTTCATGGAATCTATATCTGCTAAAATTTGCTCGGCTAATGGCAAAGATGTTAATAAACCTATATCAAGCTTTTCATTTTCAGTAATACCATATTCTTGAGGACAAATGAAATCAAATAATACCTTGGATAGCTTAAACAATTCTCTTAAGTGAGAATAGTTCTTGTCTGCAAATATAGGATCAGATTTATTATCAGTCTTTTTGTTACTCTCCAAAGCCCAGCCTAATGAACCCACAGATCCTTTAGGGTTGGAAGTAGGTGACAACAATGTGGCATTGGAGTTGCTTGTAGTGTTATTAAGTTTGGATCCTTGAGATGTTGCAGAACCTACAGAGACACTTCTTGACTTTTCCTCAATAGGAATAATGGTTTTATCAGTGTGTGCAGATGATACATTAGCAGATGTGCTTGTAGTTCCAACTTTAAAGTTGTTCTTAGCTAACAAGTTGATAGGGTATTTATCAACTAAGGAATTTTCTACCAAATCCTTATCTACTATATCTTCATTGATATTGCCTTCATCACCAGGATAAAATATCTTTTCTAAGAATGCTCTATTGTGCAAAGCATCAAACTTCATTGTATCGTAAAGCTCGGATATCTTGGATGGATCAACCTTTTCAACTGTAGTGAACTCGGCAAAAAGCTTATCCCATCTTTCTTTAAACAACTTGGCATCTTCAGCACAACACCAAACATCTTGCAATTCTGTAAGCTTTTCAGCTGACATAGTTTCAAAATGATAGTCCATGATAGTTTTGTTATATCTCATCAATTCACAAACTCTCTTCATGACAAGATAAGGTTGTGGCATGTTTGTGGGCCATGTAAATTCCGTAGGAGCCTCTTGGCCTATTCTTAACAAAGGTTTCAATTTCTTTTTCACCTTATCCATTAGCTCCTTAGCAGCATTGGAGTCATCTAACAAGTCCTTTCTGATAAATATCTCGTTTTCATAATTACCACCATATAAGGCAACTGCCCATAGTTGAGCAGTGTATAACACTCTTCTTTCACTTGATGAAAAAATCTTGATATTATTCTCTTCTAAAATTGATTTATTTAACAATCCAAAGTCCAATCTCATTTGTTCACCTAATTCTGCAGCTTGATGCTTACATGAATGTGTAGCCTCACCAAAGAATTTTAAGATAAATTGAACCTTTTCAACAACCTTTGTTTCCTTATTCAACACAGGTTTCAATTGAATTTTGGTACCTGGGAAGTTCAATTTTTTAGATAGTGCGTCAATTAAAACATTTAATTTGTTGAGATCTTCCAATTTTTCATCCCTTGCTATCATCAAAGCCTTTAGTGCAATTTCTAAGTCAATAACATTTCTAATAATGACCTCTTCCTTGTGTCCCTTAAGCAATGAAATAAATATGTCTGAAGTGAATGAGTACTTATGTTTTTGCTTAGGTGTTCTATCTCCATGTCTAACAACACTAACAATACCCTTAAATACCCATCTTTGGTCCTTTTCTTCTTCATTCTTCTGTTGACCTTCTAAATACCCATTGATATTGCTCAAGCTCAAATTTTTAGCTTCATTTTGTTGCAGCTTGAGCAAGTTCACTTCAGAGTTAGTGATGTTCAACTTATTTCTTTGGATCTCACTGTTGATAATATTTTGAACTAGGCCTTTGGTTTTAGGTAAAGCCTTTGTTTTATTTTTCAAGTTCAGCAATTTTTCCTTATCGGCTGCCTTCTTATCCTTAGCTGCTATGAACATTTCTCTTAAAATTTTAGCAGTTGTGTCATAATAGTCATTGTTGTCCTTAACAAATGAAAATCCATTAACATCAATAACATATGAGTTTCCTTGTGCCCTCAATAAATCAAACCCACATATAGTCTGTTCAAATGATGTACACACTTTTGAGGCCATGGTTGTTTCTTCCTCAGTCAACTTGGTAATGTATCTAATTTCTTTACCATGTGTGTTTCTTTTAACAATTCCATCAACAACAGGTGACTTTCTTGTTTCAGCATGACAAAAAGTAGGAGATACGGTATATGCTTTGACATCTTCACAGTTATCTGCATCCATGAATTTTTCATAAATATAGGAACCCTCAGTTCTTACCATGTTCAACTCTGCATCAAATTCAGAGGCTTTATTACCAATCTTTCTAAATAATCTTCTTCCACCACCACCATTGCTTGAGTGGTAATAGATGTATATATTGTGATCCTCACCATTAACCGGCTTTTCAACAAATGGTTTTTCAAGTCTTTGGCCATCAACCTCTAAAATATCATCTCCAATCATTCTCCACTTTGGTTCCTTTTGTTCAAACGATGTCGGCATGTTCTTATCCTTGAACTTTGCCTTCAAATCATCATCGATCTTAGGTCCCCCGTCTCTTGATATCTCTAATCTTTCTGGAGTAGGGATGTGATTTACTTCCAACAGTTTCAAAACCAATCTTCTATCCCACAAAAGTTTCTGCATAGTTAAATCATTTATTTGGTATGGCTTTCTCAACTTGGCATAGGCAATTGCCTTATCCAATGGGAATCCATTACTGAAGAATGAAATCAAGAAGTCACAAGTAGGCCAGTTTTCAATGTCTTCATCAAAGAGTACTTTATCACCAAAGATGATAGTTTCAAATTCTCCATGTTCCATCAGTCTATTCAAGATTCTTCTGCATGGTTTACTCAAGACTTTGTTATCCAATGCACAAACACCTATTTTGCCTATTTTTTGGACATTTTCCTTAGGCTTCAAATCAATATGGGTTCCTGAAGATGTCACAGAATTTTCCTGCTGATTACTTTGAGCAGATCCAGTTTCAGATTTCATTTCCGTCTCTGGGATGTTCTTTGGCTTCAATAATGAAGCATTACTTCCAATGGAATTTCTTCTAGACACAGAGTTTGCCGTCTTGAGAATATCCTCTGGTTTCATGTTAATCTTCTTTATGTTTAGCACATCTTGTGACTGGTTTGCTATTAAAGGGGGCTTACCAACTGATGACAAATTTGGCTGAGTGCTTCTAGTTCTCTGTAGTTTTACTAGATTGTCCATGGCAGCGATATCGGTGGGGTCTTGGAAACTTGAAATGGATTCACAATCGTGGTGTGTAGATTCATAATCATTTTGATGATCACTGGAGTTTTTAATATCATTAACTATATCATTATGTAGTTTTTTGTTTAATATATTGGTATCATCTGTACCTTCATTATTTTGGTCTGGTGTTTTCTTTGTTAGGGAGACTTTTAATGATTTTTTGTTTTCTTGTGATGTTGTCTTTGGAACAAACCCCTCAAGAATAGGGGCAATCGTTTCTCTCCAATTGCTATTTGAAGAGTTATTCTCTGATGACATCTTGTTTTCTTTATATAAAGAGACCTATTGTTGGATTTGATAGACTACATTTCTTGATATTTGAAAGTCAATTTGTGATTTACCTTGATAATCAAATTAATTGAAGGCATGAATGCTTTTTTTTTTTTCACACCCTATTTTTTTTTTTAACCCTACAAAATTCTTGGCTTACACGTGGGGAAGTTTCAAATTTAGCTCATGATCAATAATTCCTCTTTAAACTGAAACTTTGTAGCGTATTGTAATTTTATAGTATAGGTCATTATTAACTTTTCAACATCTTGTCAATGAATGTAGTCCATAAACTGTTCTACTTCTTAATTAATCCTGTGCTATTAAAGTACAACTGAATAGTTTTATTATCGATATTTTGCGTCAATATATCAGATGAAGATACGTGCATGAGTACTAATTGTATTGTAAAAGAAGTTTGAAAGTTAGCGTATCAAATGACCAATTTCGAAAAATGATGATTTTTCTTTGAAAAAAAAAAAGAAATCAAGCCGTTCAACGTTAAGAATTTTTTCATGTCTACAGTATTGACGATAGTTCGATATTTTCTCTAAAAGATGATTAAATTACTTGAACTACTCAGTTTTTGTGTAGTAGAGATTTAGACATCCATAACATTATAAAAAAAACTTTACATTTTTAACCACAAATAATAATAGATAGATCTTTAAGAACATGATCATTTATAAAAATGAAAAGTATGCATGTGTGAAGTGTATAAAAGGTCATAGAGCTACGCTTTGTGAACATCACGAAAGAGTTTTAATGAAAGTCAATAAAAGAGGGAGAAGGCCTAATTCAGATACTTCAGCATCTAAGGATAACTTTGTTTTGTTCAAAGAAGACAAATTAGATGCAGACACTCCTGTAAATCTAAAAGCAGATAATGTTTCTCAAATAGCTGAAGGTGACACATGCCAAGGTCAAAAAGAGCCTTTGTTTTTCTTCAAGAAGCAAGAAAGTAGCGGTATACCACCAAAAGCTAAAAAGGTTTGCTGTGGATCTAAAGAAATGTCAACAAACATACAGAATCTTGAACTTATACAAAGTACAGATGTTTTTCTAGAGTCCAGTTGTACTTGTAAAGATGACAATTGCGCATGTGAAAATTGCATGATGCATAGATTAGATAGAGATTTGGATAGCTTTATTTCTAAGCATATAAAAATCAATGATAATTCAAGCAACCCTGCTGAACCAGGTTTTCTCCAGTCTGATTGGGGGAGGTCAAGTAGTATTAAATCTAATGACACTTCTCCGAAGTTAAACAATTCCATAATAAAAGATGACTTTGGGTCTTTGAGCAATAGTTATAGTGTCTTTGATCAAAGAAGTGAAAAATCTGGTACAAATGATATGATTAAGGAAGTGAATTTGGATGAAATAATAAAAAAGGGATACGATAACTTAATTTCAAAAGTTGACAATGATACTCTCCTTGTTGTAGATGGAAAAAAGATTATTCATGACGTTTGGTTTCCTCAATTTCAATTATATCTGAATCAAAAAATAACATTTACTCAGCTCGTAAATATTTTAGCATTACTTTAATATATATCCATCATATATATGTACATATCATTAGCGTACTAAGTTTATCAAATGTTTTCAGTGAGTTTTTTAGCACAATCGATTCCACTTAGCCATGCACCATTCATACTTCCACATCCTTCTAAATTAGTATACTCACCTATAAATTTAAGTCTTGAAGATTCATTTTGAAGTGATGATTGAATAGTAATGTCAATTGGATCATCACCAGGATAACAAGCTGGATATGAACCTCTTTGGTATTGATTTTTTGTCCAGTCTGACACCACTAAATCCAAAACTTTATATTTATTAATCTTTTCTTTTGAATACAAATGTTCTTGAATGTTTTTTAGCAAGGGTTTTATAAATTCTTTGTTTCCTTGTTCTACATTTTTTTCAATAAAAGATGTAACTGGCTCTTGGGTTAAAACCTGTAAAACAGGTTTCCCAAGTGTTCTTTGAGTGTTTACAATTAGCATAGGCCAATCAAATACATTTTCAAAAGATACCTTTTGTGTAGAATGTTTTAAAGTTGTTGCCTCATAATCATTAGGATTTGTCAAAATTGATTTAATGGTATCTTGATCTTCCATTACCGCGTTTCCCAAATGATATAAACGAGTATTATGAAAATCAAAATCTAAATCAAATTCAATAAATATTTTGCCTAGTGCTCCGTAATGCACTTTATCTAAACTTGCCTTCATATTACTACTCAACAAGTTGTTTTCAAAGTTTATAGATTTTACAGCTGACAACGGAGTACTTATTATGCAGTTGTTTGTACAATACTTGTTATTTATGATATATTTGCTCTTTTCTTTTTTTATATTCATAGCTGGTGTATTGTATTCTATCTTAATGTTTTTAGCTAATGACCTTGTAAAGTTTGATAAACCAAAGCACAATATGTTTTGACCTAAACTGTGTAAGAAAGCATACTTGGCACTTAAGCAATCCCATGAAACCCCATGCCACGTCTCCACATATCTTGCAAGCAAGGACAACAAGATTAATTGATGATGACTTCTCTCAGTGAATAGCTTCTTGGAAGCTCTATCCTTTATGTACTCAAAAAACATAGTTCTGAGGCATGGGTCTTTATCAACATTTTCTTCTTCAAAGAAGTAATTCTCGACATATTTTTCAAATTCTTCTAATAAAATCTCTAGTCTCAGTAAAGTATGGTTAGTTACATTAACCCCATTGTGTATAAGAACTTTACTGGAATCATCTAAAAATGCATTTACCTTGTCAGTATTCTCCCAGTTGGCAATATCATCCATTTGATGAACTTTAATCAAATCATTTTCTAGCATATATTCAAATACTTGATTGTCCAAAGAGTCATGGATCCAAGAGGCTCCAATCTCGTATTTAGCATTAGTTGTTTTAATTCTACCCCCTACATAGTCTAATGCTTCCAGTATTAACACATCCTCCTTCTTTACTCCAGATTTAACAAGTTTCGTGACGCAGGATAGAGTTGATAATCCAGCACCCACAAAAATGTAAGGTACCTCAATATAACTCATAAAAAGATAAGTACAACTACTTACAGTGTTTGGTGATGACACCTCAATAGATAATATAGAACTTGAATATTATCAATCTTGAAAAAAAAATTGAAGAGAGTAATTTGCTTGCGTTAGAAAAAAAAAAGGTTGAGTACGTTTTTCATTCACATCACAAGTACCGCTAAACTGTTATCTGTATGTCCAAAAAACCCCCCTCTTCATTAATGAAATTTGAATATATAGAGTTAAATTTTTAAAGAATTAACCTCTTTAGTCATTTCAAGTTCGATAATATTCTTAACTTCTCTCTCTGCTGTCTTTTCGGCTCCCCATACACAGCCATTTCCTTCACTAACATAAGCCTCACCAACAAATCTAACTATATCTTCATGACCCTTCATGGATTCTTCTAAGAAAGTATCAAAGGAGTCATGAACTCTGATAGAGGTGTATGCACCCAATGCTAAAGGATCACTAGTCCATGATGTATGAATGATATTTTTTAAATGAATTTCATCATCAGATACTTTTTCATCATGATCAGGACTATACTTTAATGTTTTGTCACATTTGAATATCTTTTTCAAGGAATTGATCAAAGCCGGTTTGAAGAATTCATAAAGTTGCTGCTTTGAAAGTTTTTCTAAATATTCAGTTAATGGATATTGTGTCAAAAATAATATAGTTGGTATTTTAAAGGAGCTTGCCAAGTTTAATACAAAGTATGGGTAATCATCACATTTGTATTCCTTTGGTTCATCTGTTTCTGATGTAATACTCTTTAAATCTGCAGTAGTTAAGAAATTTCCATTTAAATTTAAATCGTCCAATAATTCTATGGTTTTTGTGAAGTTTTTACTCATCTGTATAGCTCTTGATTGATCGGTGGACCATTTGATGGAATCAAACTCAAAAAAGAATTTACCCAATGATCCAAAAGAAATTTTAGATAAAGCACTAGTGAAGCTATGGGATAAAGGTGGATTGAACTTTATTGAACCCAATTGCTTGCAGTTTTCGCTAGATTTTTTCAATAAACTTAAAGGAATGGAGCAGATTACATAGTCTGCAGTGTACACTTCATTATTACCTGTGGTCAGAGTGGCCATTTTTTTAGACCCATTTTTAATGACATCAATACTAGTTACGGCTGTGTTTAAAACAACTTTGTCCTTTAGATTATTTTGATCCAAATATTTGTTTGGATACAAGCCAAAATTATTTACTAGGGCATTTCTACCGAAATGATCACCAACACAATCTTCTGCAGAGATCAGATTCCAAGAATCACCATTCCATAACTCTGTATATCTTGACAAACTTAACAAGGTGACTTTTTGATCTTTAGTTAAAGTATCACCCATCTTATTGATGTACATTATTACTGCATCTCTTAATGATAATGAATTATTCAAATTACCAAAATAATTTAATTTCAAGAATGTTGTTAGTTCATTGTATACAGGCATGATGTTCAGCTTTTTACATTGATCTAATCTTTCCTCACTGTCGTAATCTACTATAGCAAAATTGTCATCTTCAATGACGTATGGTCTGTATGGAGTTTTTCTTTCCTCTTGGAACATTGAATTAATCAGAATATCATGGTGCCAAGAGGCTCCCAAGTCATAATTTTGATTGTGATATCCTGGCTCACTTGAAACCAGTCTTCCACCATATCTGTCTCTTGCCTCAAATATTTTTATATCGGTAATGTTGTGTTCATTGATCAACAAGTTAGCTGCTTTTAGCCCACTAATACCAGCACCAATAATAATTACTTTATGGTGATTAGTCATATTCATATGGATTTCTGGTCTTATCAGTTTTTAGTTTCTTTAAATAAATATAGTTTCTTTGAATGTTGTCTATAATATTCTGCATTGACCTAGTTTACTGTCATAGTATTGATACACATATATTTGTTTCTCTTATATACTGTTAAACTAGACTATGGAAAAAAATATATATATGTAATTATGTATTAGTATAAGCGATAAAACCATTCACTTTTTTTTTTTTTTTCATCGCTTATCAAAGTTTTTTAAGCGGTATAAATTTAACCAAATAAATAGAATAATGGCATGACTAGATAATTGTCAAGAGTAACAATATATTTATAGAAAAGGACCATATGTTATCTTGGCAGAATTCCTTGATAAGAACATTTGATCTTTCCAGAGACATTTTGAAGAACTATAATTTTAATGTATAGTATAATGTTTTGATTCTGGTCTTTATATATAAAATTAAATATATTTCTACCTTTAACAAATTTATTTTACATAAAACGGAAGGATTTTTTTATATTACATTTTTGCCACCTTCCCCGTTCTTACCTACCAAAAAATATACTCAATTTTTCTATAGTGAGTTCAAAAAATATATCATGATATTTCTTTTCCTTTGATAAGACGCTCTTAGTTATATCATTTTTTGAACCAATATAAATTAAGACACACAAACCTAAATAGTCTTCCTCGTATATCTTGCTCTTCTCTCAGCATATGACATTTCATCGTTGAAATTTCAAATGAAGTAGATTTTGATCAATGACTGGTGGTAATATAAATAATCAGGTGATTGTTCTCATTGACTCAACTTATTCTTCGAGTTTGTTAATCATTTTACTTATTAAATTATCCAATAACTAATTTCGGTGAGCTAAAACGCCTGTTAATTATTTATGAAGTTATGTGAACTAATTTGTCAGGTTGGTCTTGTGATTTGTAGTTAAAACTACTTGATATGCATAAATAATTTTGAACTTTCTTATAGACGCTACCATGGGCATTCCTTGGCTTGTTATTTTTTTTTTTTCAGCCAACATTTCTTTATATCCGTTTTCTTCTTTTCTTTTTTTTTACTTTTTCATTTTTTCTTTTTTCTTTTTGCTGTTCGAGTTTGAAAAATATTTTTAAAATTTAATATTCTTTAGACAAAATACATCAGATCATATATCATCTCTTTACTAATAATCCTAAAAACAAATAGAAAAGAACGCCAAACAGTTTTATTAAAGTTGAAAATAAAGTGATTTAGCTGTCGATCCTCTTGTATTACGATAATGAGTTTATTTAGAGCTAATAAAATTTTACTCAATAAAGGAAGCACAAACAATGTTTTATCACAGTTTTTTGCTTGGCAAAAATCCCATTTGCTGAAACCTGAAATCTTTATCCATTTTGTTAAATTTGTGGAGTTTTACAAATTACATTTCCTTGACAAATCATCTAATGACTTGATAAAAAACACTGAGTTTTTTGATAAATATTTTGTTAATCCTATTATCAAATCTAACGAAACATCCAAGTTTGTAGAAAAGGCCTTAAAGGAAAAAAACAGTGAATTTTTAAGTAAATTGACACATGACTCCAAAACAAGTCTATGTGAACCTTCCGAACTATACAAATATCTCATTAATAAAAGTCACTTTGACGATAGCAATAGATTGGTCTTTGATATCACTAACATGAATAAAAGTTACTATCAGATAGGAGATGTCATTGTTTTAAATAACAAAAATAATAATATCCTGATTGATTCTTTGAATTTGGCTGTCATTATAAAACTTCCATCTAAAGATGACCTAAATATGGTTTGTATTTCTACTACAGAAGATATCATGTCAATAAGTAAGAACAATGTGCTATTCAGAATGGATAATGTCTTTAACTTCATGGACAATAGCGCTGCTCCTACAAGTCTATTCAGCAATCTATATAGAAAGACATCCACTTTGAACAAATCCTTGAATCCTGACACATTGTTCCACCACATTCCTAAATTATTCATGGAAGTATTGGAACTATTAAAACGTGATCTTAAACAAGAATTAATGACCAAAAAGACAGAAGTTAGTGCCATTATCGATGATATTTTAAGATATAATACTGACCTAACTCTTACTGAATTGTACATCAAGGTTGTTGATGAACTAAACATTTTATATCCTGATGCACCATACTCTACTGATCCAAAAGAAGTATGCTGTTCTGTTTACGTAGCCATGATATACTACTTAATAGAAAACAACTATCAAATGTGTACTAACATGCTCGGAATGCCATATTTTAATCTTAACAAAGCTAGAGACTTGAGATTAACTAACCCTGATTTCAATATTCTTGATATAAACACCATCACCAATGATTACATTGAGTCTGTGGATCTTGCTAAACTAATCAATAAATACAAGGAAGAAGGATTACAACCAGGTGAAATTAATTTATATGATGTTTTGAGCAAAGATGCACTAGTACATGAAAGTGAACACGTAGTTAGACATGATCCAAATGTTGATATGCTGAAGAATATGTTCAATAATGTACAGATTACTCCAAGCAAGTATAAGGCCAAAACAAAAGACATGGCCCCAGCAAAAGTTGACGAACCTTCTAAAGGTGAAGAATCAGCTATATACGCGATTGATTCTGACACGACAGTAGAAGTGGATGATGGTTTAAGCTTAGAATATCTTCACGACAATAAATTTAAGGTGAATTGTTACATTTCTGCTGTCAGTGACTTTTTCTTAAAGGATAACCTAAACAAGAAGGAAAAGTTACTTTTAGAAAATATTTATGCCAGAAACTCATCTTTATACTACTTATCAAAAGTCGATAAAATGATTTGTGTTGATGCTATCAATGATTTCTACTCTTTATCCGCAAATAATGGTAATTCTCCAGTTTTAAAGTTTTCAGTCATCATAAGCAAAAATTCAGATGGATACAGTGTGGAAAAAGACACTTTTGAAATTTCAAAAACTAACAGTTATGAAGGTTTGAAAAGAGTAACTTATGAAGAAGTTGATGCTTTAATCACTGCTGATTTGAAAGAAAGCTCAGTTCTAAGGGATTTGTACGATATATCCAATTATTTAAGAATTGATAGAAAAAGCTCAAGATTCCATAAAAGTTTAGACTTTAACAACCAAAACACACTTCAAGTTAAAAATTCGGGCAGCAATTTAATGATTGATGTAGTAAATGAAGAAATGAAAAGTCAGGTTTTGGTTAGTGAGTTCATGTTATTGTTCAATCACTTAACAGCATATTATTGCTCTCAAAAGAAAATACCTATAATTTATAGATCTTGCCCACCTTCCTTAGGCCTAGAAAATAACTCTCAAAGAATAGATGGAAAGTTCCTTACCTACACTGCCAATCCAAAATATGCAAAATTTATCTCTCCAGAATCTTATTATACTATGGAGCCTAGTCCACACTATTCAACAGGATTTGAGTTTTATACGCACGTAACATCGCCGTTAAGAAGATTACCTGATTTATTGAATACTTTGATAATAATGAAACATCTTGCTGATAAACCATTGACAAATGAAGAGCTAAGAAAACTTAAGGTAGTTTTTGAACAAGACATTTGTGTGGGTAGTCAGAAAACTAAGAAATTTAATAAATACTTACAAAAGTATTACTTATTGAAGGCTCTAAAAAATGATGAAGCCTACTTGAAAAAACTGTTAAAACAAGGTGGAATTTTAACTACATCTACTTTTGGTAATAGTAAGCAATCTGATCTCTCACAAAAGGATGAGCTGTTGCCTATACAGAATGTGAATATAGTAAAAGAGACTGTAAATATTTATAAGAGCACACTGAAAAAAGATCAAAAGAAATTTGATAGTTTGGATAAGGTCTATGTTGTTTTCAAAGGATGTATAGTTGCTGATTTGGAGATTGACTCGAAAATCAAATCTAAGTACTCTGAAGGTCAGCTATGTAATAATCTGGTGCTAAATAGTTTAGATCCTATTAAACTTCAATTTTCAGTGAAACTAAAATAAATAACAACTTGTAAATATCAATTATTTTAAATTGCCTATACGTTTTAGGCATAAATATTTAGAGAACAGCTTTTTTTTGTTTGTCATTAAATCTTGAATTTACTTTCTTTTTTCATTTTTTAAGAATTCTACATTTATCTTCATATCATATAGTATATTATGTTCTGCTTAAACATTACAATCTGTTGTAAGAATGAAAATGACATTGTAGCAATTTCGCATTGTGTTTTTATAACATACTATCATATATTTATATGAAAATTGTATTTTCCTCCATTTCTTCTTTTTTTTTTTTTAACGCGTCTGTTTTTTTTTTTTTCACGAACTTTTTTTTTTATTTTTTATTTCGTGAAACTAATATTTAAAATTTTTATAGGAAAATAGAAACATAACCCAAAAGAAACATTACCTAATAGTTGACAAATGATTAGACAAAGTGTTAAAAGAAAACATCAAAGCAGCAGTAATAATGCTAACAGCTCTGTAGCCTCTGATAATAACTATGCCAAAACTTTGATAGTTAACAGCACTGCAAACGATCCTAATTTTCCATTAATCAAACAGTACACTAGAGAAACTAGTGCTGACTACAGCAATTTATTGACATTGTACACCATGCCTCCTGTTCAGCATTCTGAGCTAACTTTACAAGAATTTGAAACCTTTGGGCTTGATAGATTGAAATTTTTGATGGAATTGTATCACTTGCAAAGCAACTTAAACTTGAAGTTGAAAGAAATATTGGACATGAATCACTATTCTCAATTGATGAACAAATATTTAAAGAGTTGTGGTAATAATTTGAAGGATATGATATTGAAGGACTACTATGGCCACTACATTTTGAGACTGGTATTCTTAAAAGACGAGGAGAATATGGATCTATTATGTTCTATGGAACTTTTGTTATTAAAGCTAAAGTTTCAAAGTATTAAAAACAAAGAAGATAAGTTGAAGTTCTTGAAAGATAACGCCAAAATCATGGATATTAACCAGGACATTGATGAAAATAATTTGATGACAACTTTGTCGGACATTAATGATGAAGCCCTGTTAGGTAAAATTCACAAATTTTACAACAACAATGGGTTAAGCACAGTTGTTCATGAAGATACTCCAATATTAAGACTTAAATTTAATAAAATTATTGATATTCTTCCTTCAAGAAGTGTTTTACTATACAGAGGGTATGTTTACCTGCCTGAACACATGCAGTTTAACTATCTTTCTCAAATGTATAGCAAAAACTTGAAACAAGAGTTGATTAGAATTGTTAAGTACAAGATGGTTAATTTAAGTACTAATGAATCAGATAGATTGATTCCAATCATCAATCATTTGAATAATAACGGCTCCGTTTTGAATAGCTACTCGAGTAAGGAGTTTGAGAACACAGACTCCTTGACCCACAACCAAATTTACAATCCAGAAGTTTACAACAATTTCCCGTTATGTATGCAGAACTTGTTGGCAAATTTAAAAACACACTCTCATTTAAAGTACACTGGAAGACAACAATTATCTATTTTTTTGAAAGAGTGTGGTTTGAACATTGAGGAAGCTTTGAAGTTTTGGCAAATTTCCTTTCAAAAGAAATATAGCATGGATGACTTTGATAAAAACTACAAATATAATTTCAGACATAATTACGGATTGGAGGGCTCTAGAATAAACTTCAGGCCATGGGATTGTAACCAAATCTTAAACAAAGATCCGCCTTCTAATGACATGTACCATGGATGTCCCTTTAGAGATTGGAATAAAAATAAGCTAGTCGATTATTTGAGTAAGGCCAAAAATGTTTATACTAATGATAATCTTACCAAGTTTGACATTAATACTATAGTCGACTTGAAAAATCAAAAAGACTACATGATGGCATGCACAAGATATTTTGAGTTTACTAAGGACGTCCTGCCACACAATGAAATGATTACCCATCCGAACTTATATTACCAACGAGCAAAGACAATACAATCGAATAAAAGTGGTAAAGAATAATTTTATGTATATTTATATAATTTTGATGAAAAGCAGTTGAAGTCTATGTTTACAATTCTTGTTTTTTTTTTTGTTAAACTGAATAAATTAATGTGTTTATTTATAAGAAAAGAAGCAAAGAGTTGTTATTATTTCTTTATTATTATTTTAGCAATCATTATCCATTTAAGAAATCATTAATATCGATATCTTTATTCCGGTGTTCTGATTCCATTTTGTTATTTGTTGTGACGTCGTCATGATCATTCATTTCATCATTTGCAGTGAAATTACTTTCAAGCTCAATATTTGAATCTGCTAAGTGTACATCATTTAAAATTTTTGAAAATTGCTCGTCATTTTTATTAGGCACTATCGCACCATTCAATATATTCAAAATCCATGGATCCTGAGGTGAATCTTTTATATTTGAATTACACTCTAAATTGAAGCTTCTAATGCTCCTAGAATTAATTGATCTAACATTTGCATTAACAATTTCTTTTTGATTGCTATCAACAGGTTTATTGGCTTCATAAAAAATTTCATCTAAGTTTACAGCTTTTCTAAATGGTAGAATATGATAGAACATGTGGAGCAGTTTGGTAATAAAGGAGATGTCTATATCCGTGCTTTCTGTAGCCTTTAAGTGTCCATCTGCAATTAAGTCATTAACTTCTTTACTGTGATACCACTTTAGTAGACCCATACTAGTTCCTTGCAGCAAAAAACATTTGTCTTGTATACTCAATGCTGGAAGATTTTGAGGCTTTAAATAGTTGTTTATTATCAAGTTTTTTTGATAGTTTGACCAAGAATATTTGAGAGGTTTTTCAATTATGAAAAAGATGCAAATGTCAAAAAGACAATTTGCAGGATGACATATAGTAGCAATAATAGTTATCGGAATTATAGGGCCATGTTTTCTGTCATGAAATTTCTGTTCAATATTTTCAACCAATGGAACTAACCATAACAAAAAATACGTTAAAGGATAAAGAAAAATGGTATTCAGTTGCTTTTTAAACTTCAGCTGTGATTTATCAAATTCATCCACAACCATGTTGGTAAATTCAAGTCTTATAACCTCGATTTGGTTTTCTATATCTTTGTTACCTTTAGATAAATTCTTAAGTCTTTTTCGGATCTTCATTGAGTTGTTGGCATAGTTCAAATAAATAGCCAAAAAGACTCCAATAATACATAAAAGAACAATATATCTGAATAGCCATGAAAACAGTAGACCGTAGTAATAAGGAGATGCTGGTAATGAAATGATTGTTGCGTATGGTTTATATCCACCCAGTTTGGATGTGTGAGTTATTTTACCCAGTCCTTTAGTTTTGCTTATAGTTACGTCTTTTGAGCTAAGGTCTATTGGAGTGTTTATATTAATGAACACCAAGGCTGATATCATCAGCGAGTAGAATATAGTGAATCCGTATATGTAGTATCTAAACTTGTACAACCCACCTTCAAAAATGTGTTTATCCTTAGAGTACATTCCAAATTTCGGTTTGAAAATCAAAAAGGCAAAATGCCATGTTAGAAACAGAGCCATTGAATCACATGAAGTTATCATCATATGTGTCAAAAACCCCAAAACGTTGTATGTCACAGGCTGATCATATATATTATAGTGACTCAGCTGGAGAATTGAGTATATTGTATAAAAGACACATTTGAAGAAATCTAAAGAGAAAGTGATTGTTAGTAGTGAGTGCCTATAACGAGTGTGATTTCTATGAAGATTGGTTATCAATAATACATTAATCAGCCCACAAACAGACGATGGAACACCTATGAATACTGCAATGGATTGTAAAATCAAAGACATTTTATGTGTAAACGCACTAAATAAACCCGGGACTCCTAATCCTTGATTTATTTCTGTAGTTTGCAGATTATCTCTAATTTCCATGAGCGATCAAATAGAATAACCTTAAAGCAACAAACTTTCTCTATACAATAAACAATTTTTTATAAGATGGTATTTTTTATTTTTCGGTGGATACAAACTTAAAATTATTCTATAACTGTTTTATAGATGTATATTCAAAATATAGATATAAAGGAGGGTTTTTTTCATGTTAATTTTCTTTTTTAAAATTAAGGTTTATATACTTTTCAATATTTGACAATAAGTTTACTTCAGTGATTACATAATTCTGATGATATCATTTACTATGTGTTCATATTAGGTGAAGATACGACCACATTTGTTTAAGCCCCTACTTTTTAAAAGAATTTATGATTGTTTTTTTTTTTTTTTAGGGGAGGCTCAAATATGAACACGAGGGAAAACAACCCAAAAATTCAATACCATAACTTTGGCTGAAAATTAATAACAGTTTACTAATATATCATGTGATTAAATAGTCAATAAACTACAGTTTAATAAATGTTATCAATAATTGTATACTTTACATTCATATATATATATATGTATCATTTACTATTAGTTTTGAATATAAGACTTATACTGTTTTCAAATAAACAAATAGTTGGACTTTTTATAACTACATGATACTCATCTATTTCTTAGCTGGCTTAGTTTTGTAACTCTTGATGTAGAAAGAGATAAATAAGAACAAGTAAGATGTTAAGATCAAATAACCATAAGCAGCAGCATCTTGAGTACCATAACATGTACCCTTATTAGGTAAAATGTTGTTGAAGTATTTGTGGGCATAGAAAGTGTAAGTAGCAAAGTAAACAAATACTAAATCAATAACAAATTGAATAATTTGGAATCTGGTGACCCAGGCTTTCCACCAAACTCTAATACCACTAGCAGACAAGAAGTAGTAGAAGTACATGACAACATGAACCCATAAGTTCAAAGAAATAGGAACCCACTCAACAGAAGTTCTACCCATCAATTGAGAGTAGCATAATAAGGCAGTGGCCCCATGGTGGTAAGTGTGTAAGAACAATAGGTTTTTTCTCTTTAATATCAAAAATACAGTGTCAAACAATTCCCAATATTTGGTTAAGTAGTTCAAGTAGTATAATGTGACCAAGTTTGGAGCAAATGCTTGTGGAGAGCAAATGGCATAAAACAACCCATGGTGGTAAACCAATGGGATGACTTGTTCAACAATTAACAATAATAAAGTTAGAGATCCCAATGTTAACAATAAGTTGTGCAATTGGAACAGTCTGGTTAACTTCAATGGCTTGGCATTGAATGATCTCAATAAGAATTGTCCACCAAAGATGACGATGTAGTAAACAATTATGACACCAATAGCTTGGTAACCATTGGCCATAAAAGTCTCATTGTGAACAAATTGAAAGTTGTCGGCCTTGTAGCCAGTGATCTCAAAGAAAACGTGGTTAAACAAAGGCCATAAATGTATACCAAAAGGTCTGTCTATGCTAGGCTTTTGAATAGATATCAAATCAGATACACTTTTGATATTAGAAACAAACAAAGATTGATCCATTTTATATATATTTGCTCTTAATATTCTTGGTTATTAAATTTAATATAAGTAGATAACAGATAAAAATGATTTATTGATGATAAAAAATCTACAACTTCCCGTTAGAAATAATAATATGAAACTAACACCAAAAAATTTATATATCCCAAGTTAAGAGCTCCTTAAGGTGTAAATGCTAAAGGAATATCATTCTTCCATGCGAAAAAAAAAAAAATTTTTTTTTCTCTGTTTTGTTCTGCTTTTTTTCCCCCTCACAATTTCCTAATTCAGAGGTACTCATCTTTCCAGATGAAGAGACCGTTATGTCCAAAAATACACACATAAATTTAACATTATAATTATCATAAAAAAACAAATGTTTATATAAACTTGATACTTGCCACTACATCATATCCTCTATCATCTTCATAAGCATACAAAATCTCATTATCTACATTTTTATTATCCTTGTTTATATCCAAGTTCTTGTCTTTGTTCTCCTTCAACAGCCTTATTTTCTCAGCAATAATACATCTTATCAATTCTCCAGTCTCCACATATCTTATCTCAATGAAGTTTGTATTAAAAGCCAAGATGTATGGATAGTACAAACAGAAATGCTGTGGAATACCTTCCCAGTAAATAATGTTTGAATCCTTCTTTCTCCATCCTTGTGAGTTCACAAAAAACGACAACTCTTGATAATTCAACAAGAAATTGTTTCCGATTCTATATATCTCCATTGGCCTTAGATACCCGTTGTTTGAATTGCTGGATGTGTTAATTGCGTTCATGTTAGACGTATCGCTGTTTGTGGTCGTAAGGCTGCCATTATCAAGAACTATTGTTGTTGTCCCTATTCCATTATTGTTCATTTGCTTTATAGCAAACTCTAATGATGTATCAGCTGGATCCAATAACGGTTCATGTGCATTTTGAGTAACAGATACAATTTGAAAGCCCTTTTTACATCCTATACACAAATTGTTTTTCAAAAAGGATATGGAAATAGGTTCACTATCAAATGTTACAGTGGTGAAATGCAACTTGTTTTTGACATTGTCTAAATTCATCAAATTATTCAATTCAAAGAATTTGATGATGCTTCCTGTTATGGTCACTATCAGGTCCTTATTGGCACACTTTCCTATTTTGAACATTGTACAATTAGTCAACAACTCTTTACTGTTCTGTTTCAAGTATTCAAATGTATTTTTTTGACCTATTATATCATTCAAAATCATCATCTTAACATAATACAGCTTTTTGTCTATTAAAAGCAGCAGTATTTGCAAATCTTCTACAACAGCTATTTGTTGAATCTTATTATTGAAGTTGTTCACCAACTTAAGTGGAGGTGAAAGAACAAATTGCTTAGAGTTGATTATTGGCTTTTCAATCATTGTACACATGGATATACTTTGATTTGTTAATACCAAATTCTTCTTCCCATTGTCAAAACTTTCCAAGGATATTATTTTGTTGTTGTTATCAAATACCTTTTCACTTAACTTATAAAGATTGAATATGTTGTAGTTTTGTATCAATCTCATTTGTTCTTGCTTTATTTTGTCCATCAACGTGGTAATAGCTGCTATTTGCCCTCCATAAAGAGTAATTTGATATCTTTGCTTAGCCCCATAATACAAAAACGTAATTGCTAAAGTGTTGTGGTTCAAAGAGGATGCCTTTGATATTTGTGTTAAATCCTTGATGGAATTTGATGATTGTCTTCTGTATGAGCTTGGACTTGCAATGTCATCTTCTTCCAAAGTCTTTATTGTATTGGTTATTCCAGAGTTGAAATTAAAGTTATCATTTTTCTTCAAGTTTGTGGTTCCAGATAAATCTGAAGAATCCAAAACTGCACCTGAACATCCTAAATTGTATCCAATGTACTTTCTCAAAGATGTGTTCATATCCTCTCCTGAAATCACAAACAATAAAGGTAACGGTATTGGTCTCTGAAATACTTTATGTTGATTCCATTTATTGACTGCCTTTGATTTCAAAAATAGCAATACATTATCTAACAAATAAAATTGAATATCACCTACATTGTTGAAGTTTTGAGCAATGTTTGTGGAACTGGAACTTAAAGTGTTTATTTTGTTTCTAAATAAACTACCTTCATGTCTAATTCTTCTCTTTTCATCATTCAGACCTAGATTGATAAACTCATTCTTAAACAGGATTTTTTGCTTCAACAAAATGACATCATGTCTGTCTTGAGCAGCACCCGATGCCTTATCAATTCTTTTCATCAATGAATTTAGTTGTTCTAAGCATTTATTTAAAGCTTCATACTCCTTTGTTTCATTATTGGTGTTTTTAATTATTTCCTTCACCAACAGAACATATCTACCTGGTCTTGAAACACCTTGAGACAAAAAGGAATCTATACCATGTCTTAGTTTACTGTTCATCAAATCCTCATCGAATCTAGAGAAATATGGATTGACTTGTCTTTGAGTTTCCATTAAATATTTTGCATAAGGTCTTGATGCAATGTAAAAGACAAAGGGTTCAAAAAATGGAATCCATTTTAAGAGAACATCACCTATCCCACTAATCAAATAGTTTTGAGTATACATGGTATCAATTCTATCCTTCAAAGCGTCTAAAAACCTTTTGTTTACTGAGTAAATATCATTAACATGAGCAAACACGTGTTTGATAAAGTTTTTTCTAATATCCTGTGGAATTATATTTGTTTCAGCTAATGTCTTGATAATTGAATCTCTAATAGTTTCTAAAGATTTCACAAAGTTTTTCTCAGTTATGTACACTTCATATATGGCTTCTTGTCTTTTCAACTCTTTGCTCGAAATAGAACTCAATATTGACTCAGGAACTGAAGAAGACCATAGAGTCTTTTCTTCATTATTGTGATTATAGTTTTGATTGATATTGTTGATTATGTTGTTCTGTTTGAAAATCATTGAGGGCTTAGCAGAAATTGGTGTGTTGGTATTACTGCTCTTTCTATCATGTAATTTTTTAATACTTGCCTTAGATTTGAGTAATCTTTTATTGGGACATGATAAAGAGTAACATGATTTGTCTCTTGTACAGGTTGGAGAATAGCACTTAGTTAATATAATAAAGACTCCGTTAACCCTTTGTGATGTATTCAATGTATATAGATCATGATGATTGTCTCTGAACTTTTGATTTGTTGCGATATCTACAATTATGTTTTGTTGCTGTAAAGATCTAGCGTATATGGTAGCCAGTGCTCTATCATTGGTTTTAATAATCTTCATTAGATAGTCTACAATTTGATAGCCATAGCAAGAGTTATTAACTGCCTTATTCAACTTTGGATGTATATTGGTGTTTACAGGAAATACCTTTATTAAAATATTTGCAACTTTAGACAAGTATTGCGGATTGTGAGTTGATATTTTCTTTTGACTAGAGCTTTGGGATGATATAGAGGAAATTCTTGACGAATGCTTTTTAACATTAGTGTTGACAACAATATTTGGCTTTGTCGAATGATTTTCTTGTTTATTGATATCATTGTTGTTATATATACAACTATATTTATCCAGATCACTTTTCAATTCTTTGATAGTGCTAGAAATAAATGTATCATGGTTACTAATAAGATCCTGAAACTCTATATCACTCTTGTTATCATTTTCAATAGATATTCTTTGATTGTTGAATATATCATTGAATAATAAATGTCTAGGATTGTCGTTCATTTTTTATTTGTTTATCTTTGAAATGATAAGTATTTATTTATATGAGTAATAATAAGAATAAAGCTTCTACTTGTATGCAAATAAACAATTGTTGGTAGTGTAGGAGTAACATTTCTTTTAAACATATACTTTTAAGTTATTTTAAACTAAGATTTAGATCAATCTATTGTTAGAACATTTGATTGTATTATTTTTGAAAATAAATTTTTTAAAAAAAATACATGGGAAAGGAACAGAGAAAGAAAACAAAAAAAACGGTGTGATTCAAGCTTCTTTTTTTTTATAAGGTAAAAACAAGAAAACGCTACCAACAAAAATTAGATACTGTAGAACACGTTCAATTCCATAAGTATTGTATCACGTAAAATTAACAATTTTGTTTTCGAATATATAAATTCATTCATATCATTTTCACTTTATTTAACTTTCTTTTATATAACTTCAATAACATAATAGATTAAGTAAAGGAGGTATCAAAGTATCACCGTGAAACATCTAAATCACGTGCTATTCATAAACATTCTAAATATGGAAACGTGAAATGTTATGATGTTGTGTTTTTTTTTTCTCACCCTTAATCTACCAATTATTATTTTTGTTAGTTCAATAATGAACACATTCAAACAACCAACACAATAAATATTAATAGCTATATCTTAAATATATACGGTTGTTAATATATTAGAATAAAACTCTATATATCATGCCTGCTTATCACTCAACATTCATTGATACTTTTAACTTCAAGGTTATTAACAATATCCCTCTTATCCCATTAGACACAAATCAATATGATATCACTGATGAAGTACTAGACTTATTCAAAGCAAACACATTCTTCAAGAACTTTGAATTTTTGAATAACAGCGATAGATTACTAACATATGGTATTCTATACATCAACTCTCTTCTACTTATTTTGAATCCCACATTGAACAAAAATGACGCCACTAGAAAGTTCTACAATTATGCCATAGATAACAACATTGTTCCCGGTGATGTTAATTTCAAATTAAACAGCATGTTCATGATTCAGAGCAATGTTAACAGATCAGATTTGGAAGAACTAAAGCAATATCTGCAAGCATTTAGAATTACACTGGCTAACAAGCTTATCTCAAAAGTTTACACTGACTTTAAAGATCCAATGGTTGTTACTGATGTACCTAACAAGTTTTGGCTACAATTTAGTAAGAGAAAGTTCATGAATAAATCTTTATAGTTTGTTACTATGAAAATTTGATCTGCTATTATATTCTTTTGTAAAGGAAAGAAAAATGAATAGAGTTATCTATATATATATACTTTTGAAATCAACATTACTGTTAACTTTGTTGGTGTGATCACGTGTATTATTCATGATCACCTATTTTTAAAGCATTTTTTTTTCTTCGGGTGAATTTTTTTTTTCATTTTCAAAATTTGTTCAATGAAATTGCCAAATAAGAAAAAAAAAAAAAATTTTTTTTTTCTCTTCTTTTCCAATTTCAATTTTTCTGTTTCTGTATTCATTTTGTTTCTGAAAAAATAAAACAACTTCAATGGTTTAACAAAGTTCAGTCCTTCACTAAACTAAAGAGAAAGGTATACGTATTAACCTAATTTATAATAATAAAATAAGCAGTATACTTAAACAGTGGTGATATACTAATATACATCTTGTTTATTATTACGAATTATTGAAAAATGAGCTCTATAACTGCTAAAAGATATATTAATCATAATCTGATCAAATTTCCTAGATACAGCTATGCCAAATTGAAACCAAACACTATAGACTCATTGACCAACAAGCCCTTTGAGGGTACTGAGATGGACTATGTTCTAAGACAATTCACTGGTCCTAAAGATTACAAAGGTGATTACATTTACAACAAATACTACTTTCCTCCTGTCAATAATATTCCTAACTATCTTCATGCTGATTTAGAACTTGGTAATCCTTTAAGACTCAAACAAACTGGTGAAGTTTTAACATTTTCTAGACCTGAAACCAACGAAGTTGAACTAGGTTCAATTCAAAAATACATTAACGGGAGTCCTGTTGGCCGTGCTATAAGTAATGAAAGCTTTGTAAGAAATGCCTACTACAATGCCAAAGATAAAGAAACCCAAGTTCCTAGATTTTTGCAACCCTTCCCTTGGAATCCATACTGTAAAACCAACTCCCTATTGTCAGATAACTTGAAACAAGCCATCAGAGATGCCATGAAGACTGGGAAAGTTGATGCAGGCTTTATTTCAACCAAACTATCATTGAAAGTCAATAAAATCAATGCTGTGAATAGATTATTGGAAGCTGAAGAGGATCTTGTTGAGAGAAATTTGATTGATCAAGACATGGAAAGCTTTGCTGAAACCATGAAGGGAATGTTGCCTGTTTATGATCCTGTCAAAACCCACAAAAATTCCAAGCTTGACGCTGCTTTGAAAACTAATGGTAAGGATGATTTGGATGAGTTACCTGCTTTCAAAGAATTAGAAAAATCTAAATTTATTTCCATCCCAGAAGGTAACACATTTACTAATTTAGACGCTGCTAATGTCTTGTTCTTGCAACCAGCTGATAAAGTTATTAATACTTTGAAGGCTAAAGAAACTGAAACTAATGAAGATGAAAACTTAGAGGATAGAAGATTTATTTTGGGAAAGAAATACGTAACAGATAGATTTGACTTCCATTTTGTTGATGTTAAGGTTGGTGAAGTTGGTAAGAGATACGGTACTGGTAATAGAGCCAACAGAAAGGATAAACAATATACATATGACATGAACGGTAAGATGGTCTTCTTATAAGTTGTATCATTATATATAAAACTTGTAGATAACAATTAACAATAAATTACATTTTAGTATAATTCTTCTTTTTTTTGAAAAAAATTTTTATTAAATGTAGTTTTAAGTACTAGCATTATGTAAAAAAATGTATCGTATCTTTTCTACATATGTCTGTTTCATTTAATTTGAGAATTTATTTATACATATTTTTTGTTTTTCTCCTTTTTTGTTTTTCTCCTTTTTTTTTTCCATTTCTATATTTTGTAATAGTAAATAAAATGAATTTTAAATTAGTAAAACCAACAGAAATTAGACATATTTAAACTAATTATTAATCAAAGAATATCATTTTAATATTGTAAGATATAACACGGAGCCCTCTTTTTAACTGGTAAACAAAATGTTTCAATTGATCAACTCCAATATCAAATCTGAAAATTATGATGGCGCTTATTCAGATAACAATGTTATTTTCATCGATGAATGTTTAGATTTCATCGTAAATGGAAGTGATGTTGAAAATGATATAAATAATATCAAGTTTGATATAAGTAAAATATCTAATAGAAACAGTAATGTATTGGAGCATATCTATACTGACAGTATAACCATAAAAGATGGTACGTGTTCAAAAAGTGTAGTTGGTGAGGACTTTTCTTTTTGGAAGATAAATCATGTCTTCAATAGAATATCAACAAACGATATGTTCAACAAGTTTATATATTCCGATATTGAACCCCTAGATAAAATTTTAATAACTGTAACAATAAATCAAACTCATACATACAAGAAAGAATATAGCATTTTATCCCTTGTAAGACTAAAAACAACAGATTGTTTACTTAAAAAAATTGGCAGGAACGTGGTCAATATAAGTGTGGACTTTGATCAATTGGATGGTATAAATGAATGGATAATAATAAATGCTAAATATGTGATTAATAACAAGCTAAAAATAGAGAACTTAGGTAATAAAGAAGCGGATATCACATGCCCTACTAAGCAAAGTATATTTTTTAACTACTCATTAAATTGGGACGATATAGCTGAGAAACTTGATAACAACAGCATCAACCATTTTGTTGCAAAGTTTTATATGACTTACAAATTGAAAAATACAGAAAGAATATTCAAATTGGTTAACATTTCAAAGTATACCAAAGGATATTTAAAAAATATTGATATTGCGGAATCACTTACATTAAACGAGTCTGAATTCAAAGATGAGTTGGATATCAAGCTATTGGATCATGAAAACAACAAGTCGAGCTCTTATGTTATCAACTTGAAACAAAAGGAAATAACAACTGTAAAATTCTTAATTAAAAGGAGAATGGGGAAAAAATCCAATATAAAAAACTTGGTTATATTCCAGTACTTTAAGAAGGCTGACATACGAGACTTCAAGAAATTTAAAGGCTTAAGTATTTCATTGAGGGTTACCAACAAAGATGTGGCAAATCCTAGTGTCATCATCAATGGCAACCATGAATCAGATTATTTATCAAAGCCAATGTCGATCACGGATATAGATAGATTTTCATCAACACAAACAAATAGTGAGCCCATGACCAGAGTATCCATTCCCCCCACACCAAGCAACAGCACATCAATGCGTCCATACAATGTCACGAGTGTGATTAAGAGTCAGATCAATGAGAAGTATTCTCAGTGGAAACAGTCGTTACGTTTGATGCCATACCAGTGTGGATTGATTTTGATAGATGATGATTATGAGCTCGATTTTGAAGATAAAGAAGAGTTGGTGGTGGAAATCAGATTTGTGGGTGTTCAAAAAGGATATTATCCAAACTTGAGTAATATCAAGCTTTTTGATCTGAACCAAAACAAAGTCATTGATTTTTGCAAACAGTTTGCTGTTTTATGTAACTGATTCTTTGATGTTTACCTTAATATATATCTCTGAATTAATGTTAATGTACTTGGTTAAGTTCCCTTATAGAATTAAATTAC
Source organism: Hanseniaspora guilliermondii (assembly GCA_036287555.1). Classification (NCBI taxonomy): domain Eukaryota; kingdom Fungi; phylum Ascomycota; class Saccharomycetes; order Saccharomycodales; family Saccharomycodaceae; genus Hanseniaspora; species Hanseniaspora guilliermondii. Next base: position 729,799 of record CP143016.1, on the reverse strand, counting down.
AAAGATAGATGCGGACTTAAGCAGGTCATCACTGCACACACATTATTTGTTTTTTTTTTTTTTTGCTCCTGTACTTTCCCACGTAGGTGTTAATTTGAATCGTTGTTGTTTTTATTTTATTTTTTTTTAGCCCCTACATTTATTTTCTCTACAAATGAAATCTAATATGATTCTGTTATTTGAATACATTAACAAATTTATTAATACTTCAATAAATAAATATTTTTTTTATTATGTTTATTAGCTTAAGAGAAAAAATATCAAATTGTTCTGATAACCATTAACTCATACTAAATATAGCAAACCAAAATAATGAGCTCTTTCCCAGCTTTAGATGATCAACCAACAAATATAGACTTTGATTCAGACAACATAGACGAAACTGACTTCTTGAAAAGAGAACAACAAGTCCTTGGTGATGAGTTCAAAACTCAAAATGATGAAGATTTTGTCAATGAATTACAAGAAAGTGACGATGAAGTAAATGCTTTCAATCAACAATTCCCAGATCTAGAGGATAATAGCATTCACAAAGAAAGCTTGCTTGAACCGGAACTGGAAGTTGAGGAAGTTGAAACCCCTAAACAGGAATATAAACCTTCGGAAGCTATTCAACATTGGAAAGAAAGAAGAGATCTAGAAGTTAAAGAAAGAGATGAGCAGGATGCCTTGAAGAAACAAAAAATTAAGGAAGATGCTGAAAAAAAAATAAAGTTGTTTTATGAGGAATATGAACAAAACAAGGCTAAAACATATAAGGAAACTCAAGAAAAGGCTGAAGCTTTCATTGAGGAAAACAACAAATTCATTCAATCTGCTGATGATATTGACTCCAAAAGTAATGTTTCTTGGAAAAAAGCCTTGAAATTATTGGATGATTTAGATTCCTTAAGTGTCAATGTTGGTGATAGAGATAGATCTAAGTTTAAAAATTTATTGGTTAAATTATCTACTAAGGATAATTAAAAATGGATATGTACTATGTGTTATTTACAAATATATCATACTACTATGAAACTCTGTACAACTTCTCAATGACTAAAGTCAAAAGTAAATTTTTTATTTTTAAATTAATATTTTCACTGAAGCACCATTCCCACATTTGGGGTAGCACGTGATTTTTATTACGCGAATACCAACGACGATTTGAACAAAAAAATTACCAATTTTTATTGATTTGTTCAAAGATGTTTATTTTTTTTTTTTTTTTGATTTCATCTAACGTAAACATGATCAAGAAATCTGGTGTTTAATTATATTAACATTTTTAAGGTATAAAACCATTGGAATATCTAGGTGACATTTGCGGAAATAATGGCCACTAGTAGATTACAAAAATATATACAGGATGCACTAGAAAAAAAGAAAATTTGCAAAGTGCGAATGCCAAAGCTAGATGAAGAGAGTAGAGATATAAGTACTTTTGAAAATAGTTTGGTATCCCTATTGGATGACACCATCAATACGAATCTTAATAGGATAATCAAAGATACAGTTTTTAAATATGAAAAGGACATTCGAACTGTTTATGGAAGAGATTTTACACCCAAAGTCATAGACGATATAATTGATGGCAAAATCAACCAGTTTCAAAAAATATCTAAAAAAGTTATACATAAGGAGATTGATGAGCTTGTGCTTCCTGTTTTCAAAGCAAGTATTTTGCACACTAACAAATCAAGTAAACAGAAAAAAAATGTCAACGAGGATGCTATAGATAGCACACTTTTGACTTTGAAACACGAATGTATAAAAATGGATATTGAGGGCTATTTGAATTTTTTTGAGAGTATCGATGTGCTTGAATTAGAGAAGAAAACAAACAATGCCGACGAAAGTATTGTTATTGCACAGGATCCTGAAGTCACAAAAGAAAGCTCATTGGAGATTGAAGATGAATCAGTAGCCACTGATGGAATACACGAATCTATCAAGCGATACAATATAATATTTGGATAGATGAATTTCTGTATATTTTTAATTATTTCCTCAAAGAAGGAAAAATTAAAAATTAAAAATCGCGTCATAGAAGTTTGTGACTGTGGGGGAAACCTTCACCATCACGACATATATCAGTGGAATTTATTGATTAGCTTAAGTGGAGAACAAGCGATTGCAAAAAAGAAGACTTTTAAAAAGTTTACATGATTAAGCAATAGTCTAATAATAATTTATTATATGTACTGGGTTAGCATGTATGGTAGTTACTGAATATCAGATCTTGGTACTAAGGTTATAGTTGTGTTTTCCCCTTTCAAAATGTGTACGTTTATATTTGCAGTGTTATTTGTTTCTTTTTCTTAAATATTAATGATACACTTATATGCAAAAGTACCTAGAAAATTAATACTAATCGGTCTTAATATAAAACCACTAATTAAAACTAATATCCTTACACGGTCTTTTACTATATAATGATTTAAGGAAATGTGTTATGTCACTCTCATCTGAAAGTTCAGGATAAATATTTTCTATATTTTGATTTTCTATATCCGACTTAATCGACAGGGATTTGTATGATTATTTTTTTTTTTTTTTTTTTTTTTTTTGATTTCTCTGTTTGGTTTTCCTTGCATTTAAAATATGTGTGTTCGCATTTACTTAAAAAAAAATAAAAATCTTATCAATTCCAAACATCTACACACCATACAATACAAAGGCAACCATTAAGCACAATAGATCAATTTTTATGTATTATGAGTGGAAAGAAAAGTAAACAAGCTTCTAGCTCTAAAAAAGTTATACCTGGATTTACTCCTGTTATAGAAGGTACCTCACATACATCTTTGAAAGATGTACCAAAGAAAACCTTTAATGAAGCTAGAAAGGAAAAAAAGAAGCTGTTGCAGATAAATCAGGCCAGAAATGCATCTACTGAGTTTAAGACTGATTCAGAAGTTACAGGTAATAAGGATTTGAAGGAAAGAAAATTGGTTAAATGGTCTGCAAGTGATGATTCAAACAAAGAGTTGTACCAAAGTTTGGAAGATCTGTCCGTTTCTCATGAGAAATTTGATCAGTTTGAAGCTAACAGAAAGCAGTTTCAAATTGAATCTAGCTACGATGAAAGCTTTTACAATGCCAAAATTGATACAAATAGCGAGGACTATAAAAAGAAAATGGAAGCTGCCATTAAAATGGAAAGTGAAATTCTTAGAGACCCTTCAATGAACTTGAAAACAGGCAACCAACACATTGATGAAGAAAGAGGTCTAGTAGACATGAAGGAATATGTTGATGAAGAATCTAAATATTCCCAAGTTGTTACAAATGAGAAAAATGCTGAGCAAAAACTATCCACACCAAGTCCAATTTCCAAGAAAGCTTTTAGCGGTGCTCAATTATTGAAATCTATTCAAAAGCCACAATCTCCTATTTCTCCCTCTGGTGTGGGTAGAGATGTTTCTCCTGGTAATGACATCAATTTCAATAAAAGTAATATTCTGAACCCACGCAAGGGGAAAAAGATTATTTCAAAGTTACATTTAAAAGGAAAGGATGAAACCGTTAAAGAGTTACAAGCATTCTCTAAAAGCTTTCACATTCCTGAAAGATTGAATAAAATGAACAAAACAGAGCTTAATAATAAGTCTAAATCTTTCTTTGATCCTGAATTGAATCCTTTATCTTTAGGTAGTGACATGAGTTCAGAACCATCAAATGGCGCTAAGTTATTTAACTACTTCAAAAATATGCCAAATGAAAAAACTATTCCAAAAAGTTTTGCTTCTCCAGTTGTATTCAATAATCATAGTACAAAGAAATATAGACAAATACTAAGCAACTCCAAGTACTTCAAGAGAAGATTTTTCAAACATCAATCTTCATTCTATCCAGCATACCCAGGAATGGAAGGCCATCCTCCATTTTTTGCCAATGTAAACGGTGCCCCAAGAAATGGGAGTTTCTCTATGAATTCGCCTGCTCAAATGGTACAAGTTCCTATGTTTATACCATCTCAGGCTGTGATACCTGATCAGAAGTCAGGCTCTCAAATCAACTCAAGATCAGGTTCATTTAACATGCCTCCACAATTCAATGCACAAAGTGGCATGTATGTTCCACCAGTAAACTACTACATGCAAATGCCTATGATGCCAGTGCCAGTCATGATGGGTAATACACCTCCTCATAACAAAAAGTTTCAAGGACACTATGACCACAAAAAGAAACTAAACAATAAAAATAGTAAGTCTGCAAATAAAAAAGAAAATAAAAACTTTTTAGCAAATGAAAACAAATAGTAAAAAATATCATAATTTTTAATCATGTTTTGGTTCTCTATCTAATTGTATCTGTTCAAATATACAAACACTTAAAGTCTCTATACTGTGGATAGTAAGCTTTGCTCTCTCCAATGGAAGAGAATAATTTTCATTTAATGAACATCATTGTATATATGAATAATTTATAAATAATGCATATATCTTTTAAAGAGATAATCCATTATTTGATATCAAAGATAAATAATAACTTTATCAATACTCTATCATTATTTCCAACATTATTCAAGTCTTGAAATCGAATGAAAATTGACTTCATTCTAATTGTCAATATGTTCAAAATTATAATTATGTCAAGATAATTTGGGGCTATATATTTTATCTAAAAAAATTTTTGTCAAAAAAATTTAATTATCCGTGATAGTTTAACGGTTAGAATAGGCGTTTGTCGCATGCCTGATCGGGGTTCGATTCCCCGTCGCGGAGTTTATTTTTTTTTAATTTGAAATTTTATTTAATCATTAACTTATATTAAATGCCGGCTAAATTTTTGCTTTTATTTTTTCAGTTATACAGATATCTAGGATCACTATATATAAAACAGTTCAATATATATCTAATAGTAGCTTTCACTTTCTAAAACTTTTTCCACTATCTTTAGAATTTTGAAAGCTCTTTCTAGCTGAGGGTTTTTAATATCGGTAGAAGAATACTTAGGAGATGACAGTATCAAATGAGTAGCTTCATCCAACATATATTTCAATTCCTTCAGCAAGACACCATTCTTACACCAAGTTCTTATAGGCATCCAATTGTCCACAACAATACCTGAGATCTTATTAGTCAAATTCAAATCGTAGTTAAAGTCACCTCCGAATAGCAACACAGATACAGTTGAAGTAGGTTCTATTTCTCGTAAAAATAGCTTAGCATACTCTTTTCCTTTTGTATCTTTGAAGGTAGATTCAGAGGAAGATGAATATAAGACAAAATTTGGTTTGTAAGATTTCTTACTTGCCCTTCCTGTTTCTGGGTCTATTTCCACGGGCGCATTTCTTTTTTCATGCAAAGTAGATGAAGGATGGATGAAAGAAGCTACTGCGGGTAATGGTTTGTTAACAGTGTTATCAATCAAAGTACCTTTTTTCGTCATAGTGACTTGTTCCTCTCTAGGTTTCCCTTGATTTGCGTATATGTGTTCCATGTATTCTTCATTTCTTGTCCAATACTTGACACTTGCAGCATCTAAGTCTTTTTCCACAGCACCGCTACCTGTCATGGCATATTTTGTTTCTGGGTACTGAACTCTAGCAATGTTTGGGTAAAGTGCACCAGTCAATATCGATTTGATTATGCTAAAGTTATCTGAATTATCATTATACTTCTTGTCTCCACTTTTGTAATCTAAAGGAATAAAGCCTAAATCTCTTAGCCAGGATTTAAATTGTGCGACCGATGATGATATTTCCTTTAGTTTCATGAAAGATAAGCAGTTCTCTCTCATGTAAAGCGACTTTTGGGATGATTGAAAGTATCCTTGAACTATCTTTAAAGTTGCTATCAAATCACCAAATGTATCGCCTCTATTTTCCTTTATCAAACTCTTAATTTTGTCTCTATTTTCAATACCACCAATAAATGGTAGAGTTGCCATACCAATTATAGAAGCTAAAAGAATACCTATATCCAGACATTTAAACAAGATAGAGTTGATTAAAATTTTACCATCAGTGTCACTACCAGGCAGTAAAGAAATATACTTACCCATTTTTGTAAGTTCATTTTCTTCATTAATCAATCCTTTCTCCTTTAGATGTCTCTCAGCCTTTTTGACGTTAGCCACAGAAGGAGCGTCCATACTTTCTTTCAAAAATCCTATAACATCACTAATATTCATTGCCTTAATGTTTAAATATAGATCTTGTAGCCCAACTCTCTTGATTTCAGGAATTGGGTAATCTTGCATCTCCTCATATGTTTCTGTGGAATAAAGCTTGTAACATTTTCCCGCTCTAACTCTACCTGCTCTACCTCTTCTTTGTTTACTTTCAGCTTTGGAAATCCATCCCTCAACAAGTCTAGTGGTATTATCTTTAGCAGAATAGAATACAGTCTTGGCTCTTCCAGAATCTATGGTGGCAACAACGTCATCAATTGTAATAGATGTTTCTGCAATATTAGTGGACACCACAACTTTTCTTTTGTTTTTATATGAGTTGAACACCTTCTTTTGGTCATCAGGGGCCAATGCAGAGTGTAGAGGTAATATTTCGAAATATGATCCTAAGGACCTTAGGTTTTTACAGCATGAATCAATTTCACCCACACCAGGCAAAAACACTATAATAGAGCCATCGCTTCCCTCCTTCACCAAAGATTCGTTGATGTATGCAACTGTTTGAGTTATCAAATCATAAGAAATTTGTCCTGTCTTAAAAAAATGGGCATCATATCTTGCCAAAGAACTCGTCATTTCATTGGTTTCATTTAATGATGAATCATTCAAACTTTCAAAATAGTCATCTTCATCAATGTCATCATAAGCTACAGTACTCTTACTGAAATTACCTCTATTTTGTATTTTTGATTGCGTGGTTTTTTTGCCTTTATTTGAGGAGTAACCAGAAGTTGGCGTGTTCTGAAAGTTAACCATTTCAATAACATCCTTCAAATAATAATCAGTGACCGGAAATGTTCTACCTTCAATATAAATAGTAGCTAGATCATTATCAAAAAAATCCATATATTGTTTTTCATCCACAGTAGCAGACATCAAGACAATTTTTAATCCAGATTTTTTCATTATTTTCTTTAAAAGTACAATAATTAAATCAGTGTCTATTGATCTTTCATGAACTTCATCTATTACTATGGTGGTGTTATTCAAGTCATCAAGATCGCCTTGTAACATTCTTACCAAAATACCAGTGGTCATGAAGGTTAATCTGGTCTGTTTACTCGTCTTATTAACACCTCTTATAACATAACCAACTTCGTCACCTAACTTAGAGCATCTTTCCTCTGCAACTCTTTCGGCCAAACCAATAGCAGCTATTCTTCTAGGCTGAGTGACTATTATTCTTCTATTAAAGTCTTCCTTTTCAATCAAGTCTTCTAACATAAACTGAGGAACTTGGGTACTTTTACCACAACCCGTACCAGCAGTGATCAGTGTCTTTTGATGAGTATTAATGAGCTTCAAGAGCTCGTCTCTCTTTTGAGATACTGGTAAATTCATTCTATACTTTTTGATAGATTGATATTCTAACGACTTGTATCTCTCTGTGTATTGTTTTTTCAAAGTGTTGATTTCCTCCTTAGAGAAAGTATAGTTTCTTCTTTTCTTCTTACTGATATTTTTGTCATCAGAAACTTTTTTCAAATCTAGTCTGTCTGATAATCCATCTCTTTTTTCCAAGCCATTTTTATTCTTAATTTGATCTAATAGTGGAGACGGATTTTTGATTATTTCATTGATGTTCTGAGAAATAAAGTCGAATATCTCATAAAGCATCATACCACCCATTATACCAAGTTCTTTGACGTGAGAGACTAACTTGTTCATTATTTCCCTCTTGGTAAATGTAGGTAAGTGATACTTTTTGTCAAAGGTAGAAATAATCACACCAGGCATTTCAAATGGATAATATTCAGTCTTGTAAACCTTCATTTTTAATTGAGGATTCAATGTAAACAAGCAGGTTCCCCCATTGATCAGTTCAACATCATTTTCGTAGATACTCTTCAAACTTTCAATTTCCATATTCCAAATTTCATCACTTGTTCCCATGCTATCAAAATCAGCTTCATCAATCATATCTTCTAAAGGAGGGTCGATTGCTCTTTTGGTAATGTAGCTACATGCCTTTGCCTCATCCCAGTCATTTATTTTTAAGTATTGAGCAGATTCTTCTTCAAGTATTCCCAGCTCCATTAATCTTTCGACTTTCAATTGTTTTGAATGATCCAAGGTTCTAATGGTAATTGTATGCTTGGAATCTTCTCTCTTTTTATAAAAGAAAGATGGTAAATCCTGAGCGGGGGTCAAAAATATTAAGAAAGATAACGGATCAGGGTATTGTAAACTTTCAAGAACATGAGTTTCCTTGAAGCCTAGTTCCATCAGTAACTCCTTTTCTTTAACAAGTTTCTCTAAAGTTGGCAACTTTCTCTTTGTTATGGTTTCGTAGTACAATGGTTGCAAGACCCTCTCCAAGTCCAATCTTTTTTTGTCTGAAAAGTCTATCACAGGTGACTTTTCCCAGACTTTTGAAGGAAATGATACAAGATTATCAACTTCAGATAACTCAGCAGCCAAATTGCAGATCTTTCTATTCTTCTCATTAAATTGATTTCCCTTGTTACTTGAATAATTGTCAGTTGTTGCTCCTAAAGAATCCATTACAACCATAGGTTGAATTTTTTCTTTCTTTTCTTGTTCCAGTCTAGCCTTACGTTCCTTTTCTTTTTGAGCTTGGATTTTTCTTTGTTCAAGAAGAGATTTGAAAGGATCAGTATCAAAAAAGTAGTCGCATGATGTTTTGTTGTTTTCCTTGATCAATGTTTTTCTAAAATCATCCAATCTCTCCCATGTCTGTCTATGAACATTTGGTGGAAGCAACATTTTCAAGTTGGTATTGTAACTTATTCTATAAAGTGCAATTGTTGCTGCTAAATTTCTCGCCTCTAAGGGTGTTTCTTGTGGGATTGAGCAGCTTTGATCACCGTTTGTATATCCATATATAGGATCGGTCATTTTACAGGTTAATTTTTCATTGTTGACTGTATTCTGTAGTATGGCAAATGAAATAAATCCGTTTTCTGTTTTTATCATATCATATTCTACTTTTCCCCATTTGTTTTTTTGACATTTTTCATGAAGTAAAGCATGGGGTAATTTACCGGTCCAGCTGCCAGTGGATGTAACTTTTGATAAATTTTCTTGTCTTTTTAATTTTTGTTTTTGAGCTTGAGTTAACTCTTCAGGCTCATCTATAAAATTATTTTTTTTTCCTTTCTTACCTAATTTTTTAGATCCATTATCCTTATCATTTAAAGGTTCCACTTTTTTAGAGTTATTCTTTTTGGCCATCTTCTGTGTTATATCACAGTCTCTCTTTTTTTTTTTTTAATATTTTAGTTGGTTATCGACTTTTAAAGTTTCTACTTGAAATGAAATCTTCTGTATAGATTTTTAGAAATGATTTCAAGGAAGAAAAGAAAGAAAATGGAAAAAAAAAAAAAGAATTTTTTTCAGTTTATTTGATGATCTCGTCACGTGGGTTGCGTTTGCCGAATAGAAGAAAAAAAAAATTTTTTTTCCAATTTCTTTCAAAAAAAAAAAAAAAAAACGCCGGATTTTTTAGTGTGGTGTTTCCCAATATGAATTTATTTTTAATTCAATCATAAAGTTATTTGAATTTCAGGTAACATTTTGATTAACACGTTATTTCTAGATTTAATTAGAGTCAACAAGTACATATATAATAACCATATAGAAAAAAAAAGCTTCAAAACTAACTTGAACCATATATCTTTCTTTAAGTTATAACCGTAAATCTTAATGTCAAAAGTTAGTGCATCCAATAACCTTCAAGCATTAAAAGATGCTATTGGTAATAATAAATCTATAAGTTTAATGATAACTCCGGAAGAAAGTACCAATGATATAACCAAGGCCTCTACAGTGAAAATAAATGACAATGACTATCTTATAGATGAGGCCACAAACTTCACAAAGAACAATCTATCTTTAAGAGTAGTTTATCATTGTTGGTTGAACAAGGACACCTCTGCAGCTGATTATTTGAGTGATTGTAGGACCAAAAACATACAGAATGTTGCCTTCTTGATCAGAAACGATTTGATTGCTTGGTTAAGTGGGTCTAAAGATGATTCCAGATACATAGAAGAGGAAAGACAAACTTTATTGAAGAAAACTTCATCAACCACTGGAAATTTACACGAACAAGAACAAGCAGATGGGGATGTTGATATGGAGAATGAACTAAACGCGAATGATAGTGCAAATGATGATTTTGATATGGATGGTCTGAACAAGGACAGCAAGCATGTTGGTGTTAATGAAAGATCATTAACTGATCACAACTCCTTGATGAGAGGTTCAAAACTTGTAGATTTCAACTTTTTAGTTGATCAAACAGAACAATTGGTGAAGGATCTAACCAAGGAAATCTCAATATTGGCATCCCAAGAACAAATTCAAGACAAGAAGATTACTCAAAGTAATGGAATCAATAAGAACATCACTCAAAATGTTGCCAAGTCAAGTATTGGGAAAGGTAAAGATCCTGTTATATTGATACCATCATCTGCCTCTTCTGTGATAACGATGGCCAATGTTAGAGAGTTTTTGTTGAATGGTCAATTCATCTCAAGCAGTGATGTTGTAGATCTTGACAATGATATAATCAAGATATCCAAGAAATTTGATGTAACTAAGCAAAATGAACAAAGCAATGTTGTTGTCGGACAAACCTTAAGATTCAATGTTGTCAACAACACAAGATTGTTTTCCAAGCCTGAGTACTGGGACAGGGTTGTGGCCATCATAGTGAGTGGACAAGAATGGCAATTCCAAGACTACAAATGGAGTAACCCAGATGAACTGTTTAAGCATTGCAACGGTGTTTACTTTGGCTTGAGTGATAAGAACATGCCTGAAAACATAGAGAAATGGAATGTGCATAGATATTTCCTTGACAAGAACAAGGCCTATAAAAACATAGAAGCTAGTAACTTGTTTTGGGATAATGTTAAAAAGGTGTGTATAGGTAAAGGTATCATAAAGGAATAAGCTAACAGTTGTTTAAGTAATATTTGTTTTAATTTTTTAATTTTAATTTTTTTTTTAGTTTAGTAATTATCTTTTTTTCCACCAAAATCGGTCTTCACCGAAAAATTCAAAAATAAAGTTCAAATTAAATGGCGGGAAAAAAAAAAAGGGCTACAAAAAAAACTTTAATCAATATTTTTTTTTTTCGTGTTTCTTTATCATTGGTAACAAATGTATATAAGGTAATGTTTGTATATTTTGAAAAATATAAACAGATAAACAATATTGGTTTCTATCTTTTTATTTTGTAATTTTCATTTCTTCTTTATTAGTTATTAGATATATATATAATGAACATATATATATGCAACCCACAAATAGTTATCTCAACATTATTCATAAGAAATAACTTTATAAAGATAATGACAACATTAATCAAACATGAATCTGATTTTGTTCAACTTATCAGCAACAAATATCACTCTTCAAACATCATAAGTAATGTTTTACCAGACACCAAGATCCTTGAAGTAAGTGATGAGTTCTTTGCAGATGCTGATAATTTGTTCAAACCAACACCTCCTATACAAAAACTCAATGTGTTTACTGAAAAGGGTGCATGGTATGATGGATGGGAAACCAGAAGACACAACCCTAATGAGTTTGATTATGTGATTATTAGATCAGGTGTGAAGCAAGGCTCAAAAATTGTTGGCTGTGAAGTTGACACTACTTTCTTTACTGGTAACAATGGTGAATATTTTGAAGTTGAAGGATCTTATTTGGATGATTTCTATGGCGAAAGTGACCTGAAGGAATTGAGCTGGGAGTGTGTTGTGACTAAGAGTAAATTGGAACCAAACCAAAGACATTTCTATTTGAATACAAATGGGTTAACTGAAAAGAGTTACAACATCTTCAAGTTCAAGATGTTTCCTGATGGTGGGATTTCTAGATTCAGATTGTATGGAAGAGTTGAGATAGATAGAGAGTCAGTTCAGGAACTAGGTAACAAAAGCCAAGACTGGGCTAGTATGTTGAATGGTGGAATCATCACTGCAGCATCCAATCAACACTACTCATCCCCCTCTAATTTGTTGCTTCCGGGAAGTGGTAAGAATATGGGAGATGGATGGGAAACCAAGAGATCAAGGCTTGAAGGCCACACTGATTGGGCCATAGTGAAGTTAGGCAAGAAAATTGAGTATTTGCATAGAATTGTAGTTGACACAACTGACTTCAAGGGTAATTTTCCTAAATTTTTCAAGGTGATGGGTTTAAACAGCTACAGCCATGATGAGGTGACCCATGAAGATGATAGATGGGAAACTTTGATAGATGAAACAAAGGGTGTAGCTCATAAGGTTTTAGAAATTGACTTGAACTTGAAAAGAGATATCACCCATGTCATGTTAGTATTGATACCCGATGGTGGTTGCAAAAGAATAAGAGTCATTGGTCACTAAACATTTTTATTATTACTATATATTTTGTAGTTTGTTTTTTTTTTATACATACAATCAATATGATTTGTTAATAATAAACTTTTTAATCTTTAATTATAAAAAAAATGTTAAGCAAACAGTATTTATTATTGTTATTAAATGATCCTAAGTTAATATTTAGCTTATATATATATCTGTATATTTGATATTTGATGTATTTAAAACAGCTCCGATAACACTACAGTTTTTAATAATATTATTTATTAAATATATGTTTTTTTTATATTTTTTTGTTTTTCTTTATTCATTTCTTCAACAATGATTTCGTGCTAAATGCCTTTTTATTAACATTTAGTAGAGGAAATCGGTTCGACATTGTGCACTATATCCGAGGTGCTATTAAGAGTGTTTATGGAATTGTTTCTAATATCCTCATCATTTGAAGACATCAGTGATACTTTAGTATCCTCTTCATTTGATACTAATGTTTTTGATCTTTCTTCATCATTAATAGTTTCTGTAGTTTGAATTTCTTCATTTTGTTTGGACTCATCACGTGCTGTGCTTTCTGTATGACCTGAAGTATCTTTATGAAATATCATTGTGTTTATGTTGTTGTCTTGATTGTGTTTACTGTACATGTAGTTACGTAGAGCCATTTTAGATGCTTACCTAAAGAACTAAGAAGTATTTCTTTATTGGTGTATTGAATGATATAAATTATTAGTTTTAACTCTATTAAAAAAATAATAATAGCCAAAGTTATTAAACAAACATCTTTTTGTTTAAATATTAGAGCTACTTAAAAACAAAACTATCTTTGAAATAAATAAAAAAATAATATGATCTTCTACAAAAAAAATAAGAACATTGTATTATATACTTCGTTATATTAACGAATGATTTGATATGATCATATATGTTAAGTTTTATTTTTATATTCAAAATATTTCACAATGCACTTAGATTATTACCTTTTTTTTTTGTCCAAAAAATTATATACTTCTCTCCCTAATAACACTCTGATTTTTTATTTATAAAATTTCAAGAAAAAATCACCTGTTAATTTTCTCTTACAGATATGTCTATTTTCCTTCTAAATTTGGGGAAGTTTTTCTTACTTTTTTTTTCTTGTAAACGGTTTCACTTTCCCCTCCCATTTCAAATGTCATCTGATTTTAATTCATTTCTTCTTTCACTGCAAATCTCCGTTTATAGAACGGAAAACATATGATACGATGTTCTTTGACGTATATTCCCTCCCATTATAAGTTAAAAACATATTCTTATCCCGATAAATTTCTTCTTCTTTTGTTTCTTTTCTATTGCTAAGTCATTTTGGTTACAATATATATACTACTTATTTATACTTCTGTGTGCCTCACTAATAATATGAAAATAGGTTATGATTATCAATGTAACCCCCATTAACTTCACTCCGAAATCTTGATTCTCTTCTTTATCACTAGATAGGCCTCGCTTTGGCATCTTCACATTGCACATTCTCAGTGTGCATATCCATCTTCTTCACTTCAGTACTCTTCATTTCTTCATCCTCTTTAACCACATCTTCTCCTATCAATGTCTCACTAGTGGGTCCTGAAAAGGTATCGTTATTTGTCTTCAAAGCCGGACTTTCCGGATTTATTAACACATCTTCAGTTTTTTTTTTCAACTTTTGAAAGTTAAATGTCTCTTCATTACTCTCTTTCATATTATTTGATGAATTATTGACATCACACATTGAAACATCTGGACTTTTAAACATATCAGGTACATTTGATCCCAGTTCAGTATTGATATTCAACTTTGTGCTGTTTGTAAAATCTAACCTAATATCAGCTTCAGGTGCCAGTATACTTTCATCTTGATCATTGTTTTTATTCTCTAACAAATTCAGCTTTTCAGTAGTTGATTCTTCTTTACCTTCCTTTGCTTCCACTGATATTACTTTATGTTTGCTATCATTCTGTTCAAATCGTATTAAGTCGTAAACTACAACCAGTTCCCTCTTCCGTTCATCTTCTTCTGGTTTAAGTTTATTGATATCACTGATTGGATCAATCTCTAGGCTATTGTCAACAACACCAATTGGCTCTTCAATCTCTATATTATTAGGGCTATTTGTTACAAAGCCTTGAATGCTTTTATTATCCTCTTGTAAAGTCTTTGCATCTTCAGTTGCTTTTACCAAAATTGGAGTGTCGGCAGACTCACTAGCTTGTGGAGCCTTAAATTCTTTTTTTTTTAATGGTAGTACAAAGTTTACTTCTTCAGTTAATTTAGGTTGAAGATAATTTATACCATTTGAAAGTTTTTCAGTAGATTTCACATTAGATTTAGTCTTATCTTTCAAATTAATTTTATCAGCCTTGCTAACAGTAGATGACCCACATGTCTGCACATGATCATTCTTGAGCATGTCCATTATCTTTAGTTCTATCTCATCTATTCTTTTGCTCAACAACTTACTCGAATTGAGTACATCATTGGCTCTTTTTGACTCGTTCTTGGTCCTCTTGTTTTCATTATCTTCTCTTCTTTTTTCTGCTGCTTCTCTGAAGCTTTCATATTTCTCTAACTTTGAATTTATATCCTTGCTTTTAGATATCTTATCTTCTAGGGATTTTTTAAGACATTTCATTGAATCTTCATTTGTTTTTCTTGATTTTTCATTTACAATTCTTGATTGTTCGTTTTTAACTCTCAAAATCTCAGCATATTCTCTTTTCTCTTCAGCTTCACAGATAAGTTTATGCTTTTTTTCCAAAGTTTCACTTTTCTTAGAGTTTTCCTTTTGCAAATCTGAGACTTGTTTTTTTAAAGCTTCAATATCAGTAGAATATTCTTTATCAGACTTCAGTATACTTTTTTTTTGTTCATCTATCAATGATTGTTGTTGATCAACTTTCTTTTGTAAGGTAGTATTAGTTTCCTCAAGTGTATCTAATTTTGAAAAGCTTAAGTTTAATTTACTTATTTCACCTGATAGTTTGAATAAATCAGCCTCTACAGCTGTATAAGCAACAATTAATTTTTCACAATTTTCTTTAAAGACTCTATTTTCATCAATACATGCTTTAATATTATTCATATGGTCTTTGAACTCATTTTTCCCCAGTAGTGAACTTTTTATAAATGTAACTTGATCTGTTACTTTATGATTACTAGGAATGTCACTCATAATCAATTTATTATTAGTTATTACGTTAGTGCTTTCTGTTTACTAATTATTATGTCTTTTTGTTGTTGTTTTTTTTCTTCTGTATATTCAAAGCTAAGAATAAGTTTAATTATACTTATATTTTTTACTAATACCATTGTTTTTTTTTTTTTTTTATAGCTTAAAGACTAGATTTTAATTAGCGTTACTTTTTCTCTTTTTCAGCTATAAAATCCCAAACAGCATCAATAGGTTTTATATATTTTGTATATATGAACATCAGCCAGTAAATCTTCAAACCAGTATTTGTCTATGAATTGGTCTCTTTGTGAAAGATCTGTTCCAGTGTCACAAAAACTGCTGTTGATTTCAAATATTTTTTCCAGATTCCATTTTGGGCTATTAGTTTTTGTGTCTTTCAACTTTTGATTTAAATTTTCCAAAGATTCATAGAGTGTTTTTATCGTGTCCTTATTTCTTATGGTTGCTGATATCAAGCAGATACCTTTATCATCTAATAAATCTTCTATGGTTTCAACAAGTAATGGGATGAATCTACTATCGAATGTTATGTCCGCTCCAAATATAAGATCATACTTTTCTGATATGGTATCATCTTGATGTCCCCATAAAAGCTCTTTACAATCAATGGATCTGTTATCAGCATCATTCAACTGAATATTCTCTTTACAAAGCTCAACCACCAAATTGCTTCCATCAGTCAAGCAAAATTTGGTATTTTTCAAAATCTTGCTTAAAAAAATTCCTAAAAATCCTGTTCCACATCCTAGCTCCAATGCATTTTTTGATGAAATTATATCATCTATGATATCAGAATTAATGTTTGTTACATAATAAAAGAAAACCATAGCAGCTTCCCAAGTTCTAAATCCCGTGGTTCCATGGCTGGCAAGAAGCTCTCTCTGTTCTTTGATGAAGATCTGGGTATGATTGTCTGCTTTATCCAATGGTACTTGATATGTTACCAAGTCATCAACTATATGAGCGTATTCTTTATTGGTAAAGTATTCTGATTCCTCAACTATTAACCATTCAGATAAATCTTCGTGTATTGTTGGTTCATTGATAAGTATATTACAGTTGATTATGTTCTCATTTAAAATCTTAACTAATCTTTTGTTGTATTTAGACTTTTTTGATAAAATATCTTTCAATTGTTCTACTTCTTGTATGCCGTTTATTTCATATTTTGAAGTTGCAATATCATTGGGTAGTAGTCTTATAGGGAATTTTTGTTTTAGTTTTCTAATAAGTTCATTAATATTATGTGTCATGTTTTTCTATTCTATTTTTGTTCCTTTTTTTTTTTTACTATTAGTGGTTTATAGTTTAGATATTTGAAGAATTTGAATATTATTATGTTATAATGGTTTCAATATAATATTTTCTGAATCATTAGTTATGATATGTTATCTATGGTACCCAATAATATTCATCTTGTTTACCTTGTTAAATTTCATATAATTTCTTAAAAAACTTATTGATTTTTTTTTTTTTTAAAAAGAAAAAAGTTTTTTTTTTAATGTAAACATGTAGAAAAACACACGTGACTAACCCCAAACAAACTTCATGTTGAATATTTAATTTTTTTTCTTTCTTTCTCAAAAATGTTTCAATTTGAAATCCGAAAAAAAAAAAGATGAACTGAAGAAAAATTTCAACTTCTTTATGACTCAAGTTTTTTAAGCATCATATCAATTTAATATACGTATTAGTTTTAGATGAAGTTAAAACCAAGAATTTCTTGATTATTTTCATATACCTATATCTTCTAATTCTTTATAGAAATCACACTCAATCAACTTTATATAACTTAAAAGAAATAATGTCTACTTTCCCTTTAGAAATAGGTACTACTTGTGATATGCATGTCCATTTAAGAGATGGTCAAATGTGTGATTTGGTCACCCCTACTGTCAGAGAAGGTGGTATAAATGTTGCCTACATTATGCCGAACTTACAACCACCTATCACCACCATCCATCAAGTTAAAGAATACAAAGCAAAATTGGAATCTCTTTCTCCAAGTACAAAGTTTTTGATGTCCTTTTATTTGAATGAGGACATCACTCCCGAACTATTGGATGAGGCTAAGGATTACATCCACGGAATCAAGGTGTACCCTGCTGGTGTCACTACAAACTCCAAGAATGGTGTTGACCCAACTGATTTCACCCCCTTTTATCCTGTTTTAGAAAAAATGCAACAATACGGATTGGTTCTAAACATTCATGGTGAAAACCCACATAAAGAAGGCTCGAATACAACGGTCATGTCTGCTGAACCTGAGTTTTTACCAGTTTTAGAAACTTTGCACAACAGATTCCCTACTTTGAAAATTGTACTGGAACACAGCACCACAGCTGCTGCCATCAATGCTGTTAAAAAGATCAACTCCCCTTACGTTGCTGCAACCATTACAATTCATCACTTATTTTTAACCATTGATGATGTTGTTGGTTCTCCTTTGAACTTCTGTAAACCTGTTGCTAAAACATATGATGATAAAAGAGCCTTGATTGAAACTGCTTTATCAGGTGATTCTAGATTCTTTTTGGGTACAGACTCTGCACCTCATATCGTTTGCAACAAGAATAAACTATTGGGATGTGCTGCTGGTGTGTATGTTTCTAAATACTGTGTTCAAATATTAGCTCAATTTTGGAAAGATAATAATGGTGATTGGAACAACTTTAAAAAGTTCTTGTCCTCAAATGGTTTGAAATTCTATGATTTAGAAGAAAAGGAATTACCACAAGAAAAGTGTTATTTGATTGAGAAGAAAGTTCAAATTGAAGATGAAATTTCTGATAACAATGGGATCTCTGTAATTCCATTTAAAGCCGGCGAAACCCTCGACTTTGATGTAGAATGGAGATAAAAAGAAAAATTATAATAAAGAAATTTATATATATATATACAAAATATAGACAATCATTTCTTTATAAGTTCTAATACAAGTTGTTTTCCAACTATTAGTGGGTGGCTCATTAATAAAATAGGTCTATTTGTCGTTTCTGATGATATTATTTTCATCTTTTTACCCTTTATTATTTGACATAAGGATATTTCAGACATTGGAGCTTCAACTAACAGCTGTTGATTCAAGTCATATATTTGAACTAAGTTATCGCCACATAATATCAAATAATCTCCATGCATTTCGCAGCTATTTATGTTGAAGTCGATCATCAAAACATCTTTGATTCCATTAACAACATATCCTGAATTGTTCACCAACACTACAGTGTTACAATAAACAAACACTATGTTCTTACCAGAATGTATCATGAAACTCTTAATAGCAGATATTTTACCTCTCATGATTTCTTGCACTCTATTTAATAGCAATTTTTCCTTAGACAACTTTTCCAAGGTATTAATCTCATCCCTCTTTTCGTTTTCATAATTAGGCTCAATCAAAACATCTGGGAAATAGGGCAGCTTCATACCATTGACATTAAAGACAGTATTGTACAGTAAAAATCCCTTTGATGAATGTGCTACAATAAATGATTCCTTGAAATAAGTTACTTGATGCTTGTTTCCTATAAAAATTGGTATGTAGTTTGGTGAAGCACTAGCCGTCTTGTTAACTGTTAAATGGTTTCCAGATGGTAACTTATAACACTTGTGTATTTTGAAACATCCTATGCTATTTGAAGAAAAATCATATTCTGGTATTGTACATATAACCTTTCCCTTTCTTTGATAACACAACTGAATACTATTTTCTAAATCATCAGCAATGTTGAAATCATCCACCTTGTCATTGATAACAATCCCAATAACTGCTTCATCATCTTTACTAGAATGCTGAATCATTTTATAATTTTGATCATAAACATGCTTGTTATATGAAATAATCAAGCTTTGACAACTAATGTAATAGAGCATCCCCTTTGCATCCAGAATAATAAAAAAGTTTATCATAGGACAGAGCTCAATTTTTTCAATGTTACTAACTTTACAAATCAGTTTCCATCCACCCAGTCTGTGGCCATTTTTCTTCATTGATTGATCCTTTTCAGTTGTATTTTTCAGGTATATTCCTGAAGTTGTTACAATAAGCCTGTACTTCAAATTTTCAAAGTTAAATGACAAATACCTTATAACATCAGCACTTAAGAATCTTTCACTAGTATCATTAAATGAATCGAAATCATCCTGTGCATTACCATAAAATGAAAATAGGTTCTCATCATCATTTTCTTCAAGAAAATCATTCTTATTATAAACATGTTTCAATGCATAATCCAATGCGGACTTCTTGGTAGGAACAGTCATACTTTGTGAGTGCTTCTTATCCTTGTAATAAAAGGAATCGTTAACACATTTCAACTTAAAAATTATAGGATCTTCCTTATTGTGGTTGTACATCTGTAGCATTGATGAAATTGATGTTGTCCACTTATGAAGTATATCAGTGGATGATACTAAGAAGCTAAAAGATTCATTTGTGGCAATGTTTCTGATTTTGAATTCTAGGGATTGGTTGACATTGAATTTAGATTCCAAGTTCAAATAATCAATTGGTATGGGTCTCTCAATTAGTTTGTAGAGGTACTGACCATTTTTGATAATCTTTTCACAAATCAGCAAAATATTATCAAATAAAAACAACAAACATCTCGTATGAGATGCTACATTTGGTGGTCTATAGAAATCTTTTTTCTTCAAAACTTCTCCTTCACATAGCAACTTTCTTTGCTTTTCATTTAATCTCAACTCCAACTTCTCAGTAACTTCTTCTTGACTTACTTGAGTCATTAGTTCTCTTTTTTGACCATCTGACAAAACATCTAGCTTTCCCTTTATATGTTTATTCATTACCAATTGTCTATTAATTCTAAGAATACGACATCTATCAGAAGTGATACCAAGTAATTTGTCAACAGCATTACTCAATGCTCGAATTTCTTCCAACGCTATGGTAATAAACTCGTAATCATCATGATCTGGTGTAATACATTTTAATATGGAACTTAAGGTAAGAGGTAGATTTTGTAAAGATTTGAAAAAGCCCCCTAAGAAAATCACATCATGATAAAGCTTTGACATCTTGATTTCTGGGGTTTCTTCAATCTCTTGAATCCATTTCTTAAAGCTTGATGTGGGCTGTGCCTTTTCCCATTCAAAAACCTCATTGACATAACCCATGCATTCCGTGTATTCGAAGTACAACTTACTAGCATTTGAAACCCATCTCAAGTAAATCTCACCTACTGTATTGATGAATTTCCCATCAATATTCAGCTTTTCATACAATGGATCTAAGATGTAAGCTTTATGCAAGTTAGCCATTTTAGCAAATATTCCAAATGCCTTATCTTCAAAATTAGGATCCTTTGGCAGCAAAGAGCTGTAAAATTGTTTACCATATATTTCTGTGGCGGCATTTGCCAGATTTATGGACCTTTCCTCCAATATAATTAAGTCAAAAATGAAACTTTGCTTTTTCAATTCAAGTGGGGGTATGCTTTGAATTTCTTCATTTGTTAAATTCCAATATTCAGACCACACACCAATGGTTCCATTCTTTGATTTTTTATGAGTATTGATCAAATTTTGAGACAAGCTACCTGATATCTGAGACGAATTTTCGCTTATATTATACTTGCTACATGTGAAGCTGTAACACTTGTACTTACTATCTGTAACAAATCTTTGACAACAGAAGCACTTTGTCAATTCAGGTAAAACACCAAACACATCTAGTCCAGGTGTAATGATTGTTAATTCATCATCATCACATGTTAAAACGCTAGCATTTCTATGTGACCCACTGTAAGCAGAGTTATTTAAATTATTGTTCATGAGCAACTCATTGGATAATCCCTTTTCAAATTTGATGGCCTTTTGCCTCAATAAGGATTCAATAATTTGATCAACATTTTTGTTTATAAAGGCCTCACTGTATTTTGGAGACATTTGAAATTCTATAAGTATTTGAATGATTTGAAAAAAGATCAACTTATCAAACAAATAATCAGAAAACCATTCAAAGTAAATCTTCAATAGCCATTGATATATATCATTCATCGATGATACATCTACACATTCCTTCACATGGTGTTCTTCAAGTAGATCTATTTTGAAAAGCTGTGTGGGCATGGAAACACTAGGAACTTGTGCCAATGGCTTACTTCCGCTGTACGAACTCACACTTGTTGTTCTATTTTCACTTTTGTGAGATGAGGAAGGTACTCTGTATTGAAAGTGGTATGAGTTGCTACCACTGTTGGTATTGTTCTTTGAGTTGGATGTTTGAACTTTGGTCAATGTATTGCTTGAATTGTTGACAAAGGAGTCAAAGGGACTTGTCCCACTGCTACCACGATTTTGAATGAAATCAAGATAAACCGAGTTGTTCTTGTTGAAATAGTCTATATCTCCACTGATTGGACTCGATAGTGATGTTAGATTGGTCCCTATAGAAGAATTTCTTTGTTGATTCACATTAATGAAGCTGTTTGGCTTTGCATACTGGAAAAGCTGAAGATCCTCTAAGAGATCTGTGGTCTTAATTCTGTTGGTTGTATATTTTGACTTGTTGAATGCTAATGGATCCATATATGACACTGAGGAGTCAGTTCTAGGAGGAAGAATAGAGGCTCCTTGCATTCCATGATCAGGTGCTCTTCTGTTTGTAAGTTGAATGTTAGGTCTTCTCTTGCTCAGTGGGGAAGGGAGATTGTCCTTGGGACTGATATCATCAGATGATGTGTTAGCATTTGGTGAAACTGTGATTGGCGGCGGCACTGGTCTTCCTAATTGATTACTTGTCTTAAGTTGTCTAAAGCCTGAAGCTGAGGATTTAACACTCGGTGGTTTATTAAATTTTAAGAGGGTTCTCCCATCCTGTTCATCAGTAGTCATGAATGTATCATTTGATTGAATTGACTTCATGGTAGTATCATACAGATTTAATCTATTCAAGGTGTTATCAGCATCTAATACAAATTGATTTTGAATTGGATTCTCTTCAGCGTAGTATATGGATGTTTCATTTATCACAGTTTCATTATTCTTAACAAAATTCTCTTCTACTTCATTTTCTGTAACTAGATATTGATATTTCTCATCTTTAATCATTGTATCATTCACATCTGATACACTATTTTCTATTGCTGTTAGTCTTTCAATTACCTGTGATTCATAAGTTGTTTTTTCATGATCTTCAACTATAGATATATTTTTTTTTATTTGATTGACTGTATGTTTAGAACTTTGATATTGTTTCCCATTGGCAGATCTTCTTGAGATAGAACTCAATGGAGGAAGATCAGGCAGTTTTAATTCATTGCTATTTTCAGCCATTTTAATTTGGCAATTTTTGTATATATCTTTTTAAAAATTAATAATCTAATAGTAGTATATTAGTATATATTAGTTTCAAATAGTTCAATTAAATAAGCGCTTTTAATACGACTATCCACTTTTAATCATATGGAAATAAGTTTACAAGATGATTGTTTACGTTTGAACAACTTTTAGTTAAATTCGATGTCATTAAAAATGAAAATTTTTAAAAAAAAAAAAATACATAGGAATATATCCGCCGAGTTTGTTTACATGTCAGTTTCCTCTTTGAGACTATTCATTTTGTCTCTTAACAAAATATTCAAATTGTTGATTTTCAATTAGGCTTTTAATTAATGTACATATCATTAGCCAATAGAAGTGAATTATTATGATATATCAAACCAGAAAAGCTACATCAAATTATTTATCATTATCATAGTCGATACCACCACCTGCACCACCAGTAAATTTCCAACCATTAGGAGAATCAAGTTCAAATCCACCACCACCACCTAGGTTCCAATTAGTATTTTTATTAAAGACCATATTGAAATATGAATGGGGGTTTTTTTAAAAAAAAAAGGAATTTATAATAATATTTTTGTGCTGTTTTTATTATTTAAAGTTTTAAGCTTGTATCAATCTTCTAATTTATATAAAATAAAAAAAATAAACACATATATTATTATAGATTATAATCTGATTAAAGTATATATATTCTTTTTTACCTTTCCTTCCATTTATAAATCCAAAGATATTGATACACACTTATATCCGATAATTAATATCTGTGAATTTCATTATCTTATCACTAATCATATTATTTACATGTAGAAGAAAACCTTTGTATTTGATATATTATTACTGATATCTACTTTATTTCTAAGATCATTATCGTAAAGAAAAAATAAAAATTGAATCTTAAATTAATTTATATATTAAATAAGAAGAAATTTGTTAATGGAGTTAAACTTTAGAATTTTAAATGGAAACGTTTCTTTTTTTTTTGAATTTATTTCTTTTTATTTTTTTAAATTAACTTCTTACACAAGTTATTTATCCTAAATAGGAAATTTTAGAGCAATGTGTGTCATTAAAATGGAAAAAAAATTTTTTTTTTTTTTGTCTTCCTTTCCCTTCTTCTCTTTCAATTTATTTTGTCATTTATTTGATATTTTTTTTTTTTTTTGGAAACTTCTTGTTAACTTAATTTAGTATATATATGTAATTTGAATTTTCAACAAATACTCATATATTCCATCAAAAGCATTTTTTCTTTTTTTAAAATAAATAAATAATAATTTAAATTAATTTTATAAATTAATTATTAAAACAACAATTATAAATCCTGGAATATAACAACCCCCAATCATTAGAAATTAATAACTCTTTGTTAGATAATAAAACAAGTTCCTAATTACTAATATACCAAACAACAATATCAATAATGTCTGAATTCAAAGATTGCACCAAGGCTCAAGAATACTTAGCTGAATATGCTGAAAAAGATGGTTTAAGTGTTTCCCAATTAATGGATTCCAAAACCAGAGGTGGTTTAACCTACAACGATTTTTTGGTTTTACCTGGTAAAATTGAATTCCCATCCAGCATTGTTTCTTTGAAAACCAAATTAACAAAGAAGATCACCTTGAACACTCCATTTGTTTCTTCTCCTATGGATACCGTCACCGAAGCTAACATGGCTATCTACATGGCCTTATTGGGTGGTATCGGTTTTATTCATCACAATTGTAGTGCTGAAGACCAAGCTGCTATGGTCAAGAAAGTCAAGAAGTTTGAAAACGGTTTCATTAATGATCCTGTTGTTTTATCTCCTAAGGATACTGTTGCCACTGCCAAAACCTTATCTCAAAATCTAGGTTTTTCTGGTTTCCCAATTACTGGTATGTAATTTAAAAAAAAAAACAAAAAATAATACAATAAAAAAAAGTTGATGTTTGGTTTGCGATATAATATTATTCTTTTTCTCTTCGGCTTTATTTTTAAGAATACTTTAATAAAGAGAATTAATCAAACAGAAAATAATTAAAAGACTAATACAATTAGATAACGATAATAAAATGTTTTATCAATTTAAGAATTAAAAAAAAAACAACATTGGTTCATGAGGGTAATATAAGGTAATGTTTTAAAGGAAAAATAAATTAAATCTATTTTTCTTTTATTTCTTTTTTACATGATGTTCAACCTATAATAACTTTCGTTCTACTGAATTTAATGATCAAACGATCTTGTAGATAAATTATATTACGATTCTGATAAACATTACCTGTCATTCCCTTAGAGAACTTATTTTCAAGTTAAATTTCTTCCATTAAATATTTTTTAAGATGTTGTATTATTGTTATTCTAATTTGATTATTTGTTTTAATTATGGATTATTGATTTTTCGAAGAACAAAAAAAAATAATTTTATCAAGCCAATTCATCATCATTTTTAAAAAAAAAAACGAAATATCAAATTAAAAAAAAAAATAAAGTTTGAGAATTGCCATCCTTTACTAACAACTAAATCTCTTATGAAAAATAACATTTAAGCAAATTAGAAAACGGTAAGTTCCCAGGTAAATTGGTTGGTATTGTTACTTCAAGAGATATTCAATTTGTTGAAGATGAAAACACCTTATTAGAAGCTATCATGACCAATGAAAAGGAATTAGTTCATGCCAAGAAGGGTATTACATTATCCGAAGGTAATGATATCTTGATGAAGACCAAAAAGGGTAAATTACCTATTGTTGATGATGATTTCAACTTAGTTTGTATGTTAAGTAGAACTGACTTGATGAAGAATCAATCTTACCCATTAGCTTCCAAGAGTGCCACCACCAAGCAATTGTTATGTGGTGCTGCTATTGGTACTTTGCCATCCGATAGAGAAAGATTAACCAAGTTAGTTGAAGCTGGTTTAGATGTTGTTATTTTGGACTCTTCTCAAGGTAACTCCATCTTCCAATTGGACATGATCAAGTGGATCAAGGAAAACTTCAAGGATTTACAAATCATTGCTGGTAACGTTGTCACCAGAGAACAAGCTGCTTCCTTGATTGCTGCTGGCTGTGATGGTTTAAGAATTGGTATGGGTTCTGGTTCCATCTGTATCACCCAAGAAGTCATGGCTTGTGGTAGACCTCAAGGTACTGCCGTTTACAACGTCTCTCAATTCGCAAATCAATTCGGTGTTCCAACTATGGCTGATGGTGGTGTTCAAAACATTGGTCACATCACCAAGGCTCTAGCTCTAGGTGCATCCGTTGTTATGATGGGTGGTATGTTAGCTGGTACCACTGAATCTCCAGGTGAATATTTCTTCAGAGATGGTAAGAGACTAAAAACCTACAGAGGTATGGGTTCCATCGATGCCATGCAAAAGACTGATGTCAAGGGTAATGCTGCCACCTCTAGATACTTCTCCGAAGGTGACAAGGTCTTGGTTGCTCAAGGTGTTTCCGGTGCTGTTGTTGATAAGGGTTCTATCACCAAATTCATTCCTTATCTATACTTTGGTTTACAACACTCTTGTCAAGATATTGGTGTTACTTCTTTAGAAGCCTTAAGATCTGAAACTGACATGGGTAACATCAGATTTGAATTCAGAACTGCCAGTGCTCAATTAGAAGGTGGTGTTCAAAACTTACATTCCTACGAAAAGAGATTACACAATTAGGTGGCTTTTTTTTTGTCTTTTTGGATTTGCTTTTATTCCATTTTAGGTTTATCTTTTAACAGATAAATCAAAAAAAAAAAATAATAATAATAAACAAAATGAAAAAGGATTAAATATATAAATTGAACGGTTGTAAATTATTCATCAATAGGTAATTACAAGATAAAAAGATTCATATCACTTATAATATATGCATTGTATATAATCTAAATATATAGAACATATGATATATTAAGGTAATCTTGTCATTTGATTATAACTACAAATACTTAAATTATTTGACTTTCAATAATCACTTCTATTTCTTTTCTTGCTCCTCGTTAAGTAACAAGGTTATTAAACTATGGAAAATTCCAGAATTTTTGTTCAATGAAGAACCACTGTCATTTAAATACTTTAAACGTTCAAGTTTATTGGTGTTGTTTAACTGTGGCGGCAATCTTTCATTGATCGCATCAATTAATTTAGATGCTGTGAATTCATCCAAATCAGATATCAATTCTTTGTTTTTAAAGTTTTCCAAAAAATTCACATCCATACTATCTTTTTTCAATATTGCAAAAATATCAGATAAACGCGATATGTTTGATATTTTCTTTTGCAGATTGTCTTTAGAATCGACACTGCTACTATTTTTTTTGCTAGTTGGTTCATCATTCATTAACATTTCATCAATGGTAAAGTTCTGTACATCAGATCCAGGATCATCACTCAATTCCTCATCTGAACATATATTCAAAACACCCAGTAAAATCTCTGTTACCTTTTCACCAACGAAAGGCAAAGACCAAGTGAACACGTCCATAAACTTTGGAAGATTGTAAGGATGCTTCGTAAAGTTGAATTGTCTAATGTTCATTGAATTATTTTCAAATTTCAGAATGGCTGCTTTGTTGTTGTATGTATCTAAATAATTAGGAGCTGAAAAAATCGTAATTAGTGTTGGAAAATTGAATTCTTTGGAGTTCTTGTACATTCTATACCCGTAATCCTGAGCCTCATGTGCTCTTATCACACACAATAAATCATTTCTCTTCAGGAACTGCGTTACTGCATGATAACTATACATATATGAACAGCCTCTTTGTGCGTTTTCAAGAAAGTGTTCAGGTTCATTTGAATCATCATAATCATCTAATGGATCTGACCATAGTAAATCACAAAGGAGCCCTGAACTAGGAATTTCCTTAAATCTATCAACAATTTTAGTATTGACATCCTCAACTCTATCTAGTTCAGGTGATATACCACCGTGAACACAGAAGTATTGATCATTTAATACTGCAGCAATGGGTAAGCAGTTGAATGACATACAGAATGCTTTGTAAATATCAACACTTGTGTGAGAGCTAGGTGGTTCGGCTTTGTAATTATTTTCTTGATATTTGTGCATAACCTCATTCTTAAAGGTGAAGTAAGAGGTTAAGTGTCTACACTCATGATTTCCTCTTAGCATAAAAATTCTATCAGGATAGTTAATTTTTAGGACATACAAAAACAAAAGCGTTTCAACAGAATATACACCTCTATCAACATAATCCCCTAAAAATAAATAATTCCCTTCAGAAACTTTACCTCCCACTTCAAATAGTTTCACCATATCATAAAACTGACCATGAATATCACCAACAACATTTATAGGCATTTTTTTAAGCTTAAGAAGGTTTGGCTCTTTCTTGAATATCTTCATCACCTTCTTCAATATTTGCATAGTTTGGTCATTCGTTAATCTTCCCTCAACAAGAAAGAATTTCTGCAGTTTCATTATATCAAATACTTCATCATCATTCAATCTTTTGTTATGATTGTTGTTGAACGGATTTATGTTCTGTTGCTTTTCATCATAGCCCTCGACTTTAACGGTACCATGATATGGCCTTAGCTTAGTGTAGTATTGCTTTCCAGAGGGTAACGTATAGAGAACACCTTTGTCGTTATCGACGTTTACTGTATCCATTTCTTTTTCCATTTTTATTCTCTCCTTTAATTTCTTCTATAAAGACAATAATAACCTCTTCACCTACTTAAATGGCTACACAAGATTTTTTAATATATTGTTAATACTTAAACTTGGGTTGTATGCAATACCTGTTTTATTTTAAAATTTGAAAAAATAAAAATGGAAAAAAAAACCCCCTTCTACCTAATCTTGCATAAAAAAAAAGATATCGCATCACATGACTTCTGATTGTTTTTAAAAAGCTTTATAATTCAGCCAACCAGTAGATATCATCACTGAAACAAACAAAAATACATCTCTATTATATTGAAAAGTTATAACTATTATGTTTTAATAAGATTTGAGAATCAAAACCAACTAATTTCTAAATAAATGTTCCAGCATTTAAACAACCACAAAATTTTTTTGAGTGTAAATTATATCCGAGCATCGGTGGTTTAATGGTAAAATTCAACGTTGCCATCGTTGAGCTCCGGGTTCGATTCCCGGCCGATGCATAGTTTTTCAAAATTTTTTATTTTTATTTTTTTTTAAAAAAAATAATTTATATCATAAATAATAAAGTACATTGCATTTCAAGATGTGGGGTTCGAACCCACGAGTACGTTGTGTACATTAGAACCTCATTCTAACGCCTTAACCTCTCGGCCAATCTTGAATAGAAAATATAACAACCCGAAGTAGGGGTTTGTCAGCATTTAACTGCATAATTTTGCTTTCATCTTGTTATACTTTAATTGTTTTGTACGATATATTATAGAATAAATTTCAATGTCAATATTTACTAGTATATCAGGTTATCTATTAAGTATTGTTCTTCAACATTTTTTTAAGAAAAATAAAAGAAATAAACAAACATAATAGAAAAAAAAATAATTTGTCTTTCTTGAATGACTACTATTCATGAGTAGTATCAAAGTAGATTAGAGAAGAATCTAAAAAAGATATGCCATAACTTTATGCGTCACTTAATATAGATCTACAACATGAATTCTTTGGTGTACAAAAAAAAGCAAAAAAAGTAAACTCCCCCGCCGAGAGTCGAACTCGGGTCTACGCTGTGAAAGAGCGCCGTGATAGCCGTTACACTACGAGGGATTGTTAAAATTTTACAAAATTATTAAAAAATGATTATGGGTTAAAACACAGAATAATGTTTACAACATTTTTGAAAAGTTGTTCAAATGGTATGTTGTACAGTTCTTGTATTACATAACTTGTACCTGAAACATCAATACCTATAGAGTATTTAAAATTTTTGCTGCTTAAAATTTTTGGAGCCAAAATATATTACATATGGATAGTAATACTAATGAATGAAAAACTAAATTAATATTCTAAATTATAATATAGGAAAGTTTTGAAGAAAAAGAATTTTAAAATAGAAGCAGAAAAGAAATTATAATAAATAACGGTTTGAAAAAGTTGGTAGCAGAAATAAAGCTAAAAAAAATTTAAACTATAGCCTTAATCACCATTATTTAAGCTATGAATAGTAAACTTGTTAATTGCTACTTTTCAAAGATTGCGTACATGTATAATATTGAATTTAGCTTTTAAAAGTTCTCCAGTGAAAATATTTAGTCCATGGTCAAGCATTTAAATAAGAATGTTTAAAAAGTTTGTTTGATTAAATAAAAAAGCTAAAGTATACTGGATATATCCGATGCTATAATTTTATTTTCAAGTTCAATACATTGAAGCAGATAGTAAATTGAAAAAAAAAAAATATTATTTATTCCTTTGAAATTCGTTTATTAGTATAATGCCTTTTTGTGCAAACTTATAGTTGCGTAATAAGTATCTTGTACTTATTAAAACTTATTAAAGGTTTGCAAGGAAGTTTCTGAAACTTTTGTTCACATACATTAAAAGGATACTGTTATTATGTAAAATAATGAATTTATAAACTTCTAATCTTTATAAAGACTAACTATTCAAATACTTTTGACTTGTTAGAAACTTATAGAGTTACTTATTTGTATAATTGATTAAACAGATATTTTGATATTATAAGTACTAAAAACAAAAACAATTATTTTATATAAAACAATGAATTACTTTGCCTTAGTGTTAAATATTTTTAAATAAAAAATAAGTTGTTTGCACAAGAAAATTTTGAGTTTTTTTTTAAAAAAATCCATTAAAAGAAGTATTTTTGGTTTTAAGATATCATTGTTAAAGCTGTGTATGCATATATCTCTATTCAAATTTATGTAGAATTTTTTTGTCTAACATTTTTTAATTTGTTTTTATCTGTTAGCTACAAAAAAAGTTATCTGAACCTAAAAATTAATTAAGTAACTGTGAATGTTGTTCAACTAAAATCCTTTAAATTACTTGGTTTCAAATGGTATTGTATGTATTTTTATTAGTATGATATGAGTAGAAATATATTGAAAAAAAAAGTACAGTTAAATAAGATGGTCAATAAGAGGTACGACGTAAATTAATTTTACTCTATAACAATAAAATCTTTCTAATTCACATATAGGCTAAAATAATCTCTTATATTATGTATGGTAAAAACTGTGCTTTCAACGAATTGATTAAAACTTGAGTAAGCGTCACTATTTACATTGTTTCTTACATACACTATGAAGGTAATGAAAAGTATATCAATAAAAAAAAGAATAATAATACTTGGTTCTTAAAATACATAGTATACAAATTTTTGTAGCTTTGAAACACAAAGCAAAGTATTTTATATATCTTTGGTTTTAAATAGAATAAAATAATTTGAAGGTTATATTAATTAACAAAGTCCATTCAAATTTTTAGAAAAAAAATCGGAGTTAATACATAATAGGGATTATTATTTTTTTCATCAAAAATATTGTAATTTCCGGAAAAAAACAACCCCCCCCATGTAAAGAAGAAAATTATAGTAAGCCTTTTTTTTCTTCTTGAAAAACTATCATAAAAATTAACACCAGAAATCACCATCATTCTATAGAAAAAAAAAACACAAGTCAATCGTAAAAGCCAAAATGGATAAATATTCGGGACTTACTGCTCAAAAAAGATTACTTAAGGAATATAAACAGCTACTAAAGGATTCACCTGAAGGATTAGCAGCATTTCCAACTGTTGACCACAACATATTTGAATGGACTTGCTTTATAGAAGGTCCTAAAGATACATTATATGAAAATGGTGTGTATGTAGCTAAGTTGAAGTTTCCAAAGGATTACCCTTTATCACCCCCAGAGATGACATTTGTTCCTGGATCAATATTACATCCTAATGTCTACAAAGACGGTAGAGTTTGTATATCCATACTTCACCAACCAGGTGATGATCCAAATCAATACGAAAGTGCAGATGAAAGATGGTCTCCTGTCCAATCAGTTGAGAAAATATTGCTTTCGGTAGTTTCCATGCTTAATGAACCAAATCTTGAAAGTGGAGCTAATATAGATGCTTGTAAGCTTTACAGAGATTATCCAGAAGAGTACGCAAAGGTTATCAAAAACGGAATAAGAAAATCATTGGGTATGGATATAATTAACTAGACAACATATCTGACCTTATATATGTCTTTTTTAATTTTGTTTTTCTTTAATTATACATATTTTTATTTTTAATTGGAATTATGAATTTAATAGCATACGAAATTAAATCCGTATTTACAGCAAATTTACATCGACCAAAATTTTTGGATCAAAAAAAAAAAAAATCTTTGAACTTTGAGACTTTTATATTTTTTTGTTTTCAAGTCATTTATTAAAATATAATGAAAAAAAAAAAAAAAAATTATAATGCATTCATGATCACTTACAAGGACTATTAATCAAAAACCTAAGCATATACGGATTAACAACTACTATTTATAAAGAAGTTTCTAATCTTTCTAAATCTCAAATAGTTGGTTCAACTTAATATAAACAAATTCTCAAGAACAAAATCCTTTATAATTTATATTTTCTATAACAAAGCTAAAAGGATTTTAAGAATAATATATTGGTATAGAATTATAATATCACTATTATTTGAACTATCTGTCTCTTTTAATTATTAAACTCTATTAGGAATGGTTACCGTTAAACATCTACTGCTTAATTTGCTAGCTGCAAAACTTTTCCACCTTGCTAATGCAGTTTATATTGATTTAAGTAACAAGACTTCTATAGACCATGCAGCTGCCCTTATTGTTCAAGGGACTTTAGATTACTATGAGGGTGACAGAAAGGGTGGTATCATAGGGATGTTCCAAGAACCTTACTATTGGTGGGAAGCTGGTGGTGTTTGGGGCTCTATGATTGATTATTGGTTCATCACTGGAAATGACACATATGTTAACATGACTCAACAGGCTTTGGTATACCAAGCAGGTGATGACTGGAACTACATTCCATTAAACCAGTCCACTGTTGAAGGAAATGACGATCAAGCTTTCTGGGGGATTGCAGCTATAAGTGCTGCCGAAAGAAACTTCCCAAACCCAGGTTCTAAGGAACCACAATGGTTATATTTGGCACAAGCCGTGTTTAACACTATGGCTTCGAGATGGGACACCCAATCTTGTGGTGGTGGATTAAGATGGCAAATTTTCTCCTGGAACAATGGTTATGACTACAAAAACAGTGTATCCAATGCTGCGTTATTCCACATTGCTGCTAGACTAGCGAGATACACTGGAAACCAAACATACGTTGATTGGGCTGTCAAGGTCTTTGATTGGATGGAGAGTATAAACTTAATCACAGTTGAAGATCCTTGGAGTTTTGTTTATGATGGTGCTGAAATCACAAACAATTGCTCCGATATAGTTAAATACCAATGGACATACAATCAAGGGTTGGTTTTAGCTGGGTGTGCATACTTGGCAGCTTATACAAATGAAACTCTTTGGACAAATAGAACAATGTGGTACATGGAATCATCTCAAGTGTTCTTTAACAACAGTGTTTTATATGAGGCTGCCTGTCAAAGTAATTACCATTGCAATAATGATCAAAGATCATTTAGAGCTTATTTCGCAAGATTTATGGGATTGACTGCTCAATTAGTTCCTGAAACTCAAAGCCAAATAATGTCTTGGATGAACACAAGTGCATTGGCAGCTGCTCAGTCATGCTCTGGTGGTACGGATGGTCACACTTGTGGGATTAACTGGAGTTACGATGGATGGGATGGCTGGTATGGTCTTGGAGAACAAATTGATGCTTTGGAAGTTATTCTTAACAGTCAGATTTTGTCCAAGGATAAACCTTACACTCACGACACCGGTGGTACATCTACAGGATCAGGAGATGCCGGCTCTAAAACTACTGCTACAAACGTAGCTCCTTTGAACATAACAGGTAAAGATAAAGCTGGTGCTGGTGTTTTGACTGCAGTATTAGGACTTTCTTTAGTTATTTCAAGTATTTGGTTAATGCTTTAAAAAATTCTTGTTTTCAAAGAATAAAACCTATATAAATAAACTAATGTCAAAATTTTTAAATATGATTTTCTCCACTTGGTCAGCATATTTTTTTGTGGTTATGTATTCTTGTAAAAATAAAAGATCATTTTGATTAAATCCGTCAAATCCTAACATTAATACATCCGATGGTTTCAAAACAAGAACTTTGGCATCTGATGTTTTTATCAAAGATTCAATGCCTGCGTTCAAGGAGTCTAGCCACTTTTTAAATCTTTTTGGTTCTAAAGGTGCTTGTAAAGGTATATCAACAGCCATGTTGACAAATTTGTAATATGCTGGCTTGATTGTGTTGAAAGTAAAGAGTAAATAGACAAGATCAATAATCTTTTGAGACTTCCCCTTGGAATCAAATTTGCTCAAATCATCTTTGTATTTAGATATTAACTTCAAGCCTTCAATGAATGTTGCATGCAAAGGTTTTTTGTTATTGTCCATTAGTTGAACAGCACCGTTTTTACCAAGTTCTAAAATTACTTGGTAATTTTCCACTGTATCTTTTAAGATCAAATCGGTAGTATAAGCAATGTATTTATTTCCCTGAAGTGACAAAACAGATTCATAGTTTGAAAGAGAACAGTTATAAACTAAATTGTAATCTGAACAATTTGATATAGTTTTTAAATACTCAACTAATCTATTCAATTCATCAAAGCTTACTGATTTGGAATCCCTATTTATAATTAAGATATTTTTCATCAACATAAGGTTTTTCCATAAGGGAAAGACACAGCAATCAATGTCTTTCAAGATTTGAAATGGTTCCTTCCATACTAAACATTTTTCTACATTTTCTAAGTCATTCTTTAGATGGGTCAATAAGGAATCAGAATTTATA
The DNA here is from genome assembly GCA_036287555.1 of Hanseniaspora guilliermondii. Classification (NCBI taxonomy): domain Eukaryota; kingdom Fungi; phylum Ascomycota; class Saccharomycetes; order Saccharomycodales; family Saccharomycodaceae; genus Hanseniaspora; species Hanseniaspora guilliermondii. The sequence goes on along the minus strand of CP143016.1, from coordinate 694,932 downwards.
CCATCCTGAGAAAACTTCTCATATAAGATATCTATTATTTTAATAATTGATTCTTGATACTCTAATAAGTCTTTAACAGTATTATGGCCCAGCTTGAATATCAATCCTATACTAAAGATTTTTACCTTAGTTCTATCAATACTGGATGATAAATCCTTTATACCATTCATAACAGACTTAGAGTTATTGTATAGTCTAGCAATACTAAAGAATTTTTTCTTTTCATCATCTAAGATTTGAAATTTTACAATATCTTTGGATTCAGCAATATCATGCAATCCAGAAGGTAAAGAAAGATATTCTAGATCTGTGAACAAGCTCTTGGAATTGTTGTATTGTTGGTATTGAAGTAAAGAGTTACCTTGGGTTGTATCAAATTGACACAGATATGATCCTTCAATTGTTAAATTCATGCTTAATTATTCAGCTCCTTTCAGGTGTTTATCAGTTTATTGTTCTTTGTTAAATACTGTATATGGTTCGCTGTATTAATGGGGGTTATTGTAGGCTTATCGTTAGTAAATGTTTATGTTCACTATTCCACCAAATTTGTCTTTTTTTTTCTTGGGGAAAATGGACTTTGATTTGCGGATTTAAGACAATGCCTCAAGATTACAATATTAAGACTTAATTAATTAAAAACAAAAAACTTATGTCAAAAATAAAACTAATTAAATTCAAAAAAAAACTTATGAGAAAACCATTAAAAAAAAAATGTTTATATGCAGTTTGTACTTCAGCAATATACATTGGTAAGCTCAAAGATGTTGATAAAAAAAAAGAAACGATATTTTAGTGCTTCTGACATGTCTTCATCATCTAATCATATATTTCCTCCTTAAATGATGTAGTATATAATATAAGATAACTATCATTGCATATTTAAAGTTTAGCTATAATAACCAGGTAAGATTCTCAATTTTCTTCTTTAAGGATAAATAGATAATCAAGAAAAAACAAAATGTTGATATTTTTAATATGTGTCGTTGCTAGTACAATTTTGAATGCTGGTTTACCACTTCCAATCTCTAACACACCTATTCAAACTAACAACACAATGTCAGCGTTGTCTTTAGAGGAAGTTATAAAGCAGCAGAACATGTTGTTTAGCAGTGATAAATTGATAAAAATGGATTTAAATCACGACTATCAAGAAAAATGGAATGATAATCAGTTAGAAGAAGACAATGAGGACTTTGAAAATGAAGAAGACAATTTGATCTTAACCAATTCAAATATGGAATATGACTACACTAATGTGTATAGTGATGATATTATATCTGACTATGATGAAGACTATGACGAAACACGAGATCCACAAAGTTATGCTTTTCACTTTCGCCAGTTTATGAATGACAATATATAGTTAAATTTATTTAATATTTACATGTGATTCTATTATTAATAGAATAATATTTTTTCCTTCCTTCTATAAATTGGTTACTTTCCTATACAAAAGTTACTGAAAACAGCACCCAATACTTCGTCTGCGTTGATTGAATCACCAGTAATATTTCCTAAGCCGGATGCAGCTATATTCAAAGATTCACTAGCAATCAAGACATCTTTATCTTGATATGCACTATAAAAATCATTAAGTCCATACATTACCTCTTGTGTCAAAATTTCGTGGACTCTTGTTGAAACAAGAATAGGTTCTGATCCATTTTCACTGGTTAAAGTGCTAAATGTGTTTTTTAGTTCTGTCATTAATGGTTGAATTCCTAGATCCTTGTCGTTACAAGAAATTCGAATGACTTTCATTTTCCCATTAAATTTTGAGTTTATGTCTTCAATGAATGAGTTTAATTGATCTTTGTTTGTTATTAAATCACACTTATTCACAACTAGAAAGATGATTTTTTCAGGATTTTCCCTTAATCCAATGTTGATCATATCAATAATAGATTGATCCAAAGCTAAGTCTGTTGTCGGATCAACCATTAATAATGCAATATCTGAAGCTAAGAATTTCTTCTTTGATTTCAATATACCCATCATTTCAATTTCATCCAATGTGTGAGATCTAATTCCTGCAGTATCAGTGATGATGACTTTAAACCCATACAAGTCCAAAACGGAGTCTATGCTATCTCTGGTTGTCCCTGCTATTTCACTGACAATGGCAAGCTCATCATCAGATGACATTCTATTAATTAAGGAAGATTTACCAACATTAGGTTCGCCAAGTAAAGCAATTCTTATGCCATTTTTGAGGAATCTAGTTTTATTGATTTTTTCTAGAAACAAGTTGATTTCTGCAGACAGAGCATCAATGTCTTTTTTTGCGCTGTTCATGATGTTCTCAACATCCTGCAAATCTGCATCCTCACTGAAGTCAATAATAGCTGTCATTTTCATCATAGCATTCAAAATTTTACCTCTCCAAATTTCAAAGACTCTTTTATTTTCACCCACAAAACTTTTTAAAGCAGATCTTCTTTCTAGTTCTGTTTCTGAATCAATAATATCTCTAATACCTTCCAACTCTGTCAAATCCATTTTTCCATTCAAAAATGCTCTCTTTGAGAACTCACCAGGTTGAGCCATTCTTACTGCCATGCTGTTGTCTTTATCCATGGATAAATTATTCAATGATTTGAACAAGGTGTTAACAATGGACTTACTTCCGTGTAGGTGTAGCTCCAACATGTCTTCACCAGTATAACTATATGGACCATTGAAATAAAAGACCAATGCCTTGTCAAGAAGAATATGTTCTGGGTATGTGTATAAGCTCCTTAGAACAGCTTGTCTACTCTTAGGTATCTTTGAAGAGCCTGTGAGCTTTTTGTAGATGTTAATGGATTCAGAACCTGATATTCTCACAACTGAAATCGCAGACTTAATTCCATAAGGAGTAGATAAAGCATAAACAGTTGGCTTAAAATCTGATGTATTAAAATATCGTTTATTGTTACAAAATTTAAAGAACAATGGATAGTTATTAGATCGTAGATTTCTAAAAGAGTTAAACATTTATATTTCAAAAAGGAAGGGTATAGATGTATATATATTGTATTGATTGTTAACTTAGATGATGCTTGAATATTTAATAATTATCTAATATAGATGAAGTTAAGGATTATTCTTAATAATTAATGTTGCATGGTCATTGAGCGTTTCTTGTTTTACAGAAAGAAGAAAAATGAGAGAAAGCGTGAACAAAAATGCTTGAGGGGGGTTTTTCCTTTTTTAAACTTTCAAATTGCACGTGATCACTATATGTAAAGATTTTATCAATTAATATTTATTTTTCTCTCCCAATTAGAAACATTGATGAATGGATGAATAAAAGCTCTATAAATCATAAAAAATAATTGTAAGACAAAGTACCAATAAAAATTCAAGAAAAAAAAAAAAATGAACTAAAAAAAAATAAAGCCCTTAGATATTGTTTAATGATATTAGCAAACAAGATACAACTTTTTTAGTACATAGAAGTCAATATTCTCTTGATTCTAATTCTTTTTTTGTTAAAGTTTTATATAAGGGAACATATGTGAACTATTAAATGAAATTAAGTACAAAAAAACTAAAGAAAATATTTTAATTAATTCAAAAATAAAAAAATTATTTATTAACGATATACTTTTTTTTTTAGAGAAAAAATCTGTCAAAATATTCTTAATGAATATATATAGTTAGTATATATATTTGATTTATAATTTCACTATGTTTTACTATTTAGACATGTTGATGACAAGAAAAGAAAAATAAAGTGAAAAAAAATTTAATATATTACCAATAACAGCCTATATTATAAAACAATTTCAAACTATACTCATTTCAGTAAAAAAAAAAAGAAAAAAAACAACTAATAATTCATCAAGACATACAGATAATTGCTATTTTGTTTAAAAAAAAAAAAAATACATAAAGGCCAACTTATATTATTACCAAGTAAATGATTTCAAATAATATTTTAGTATATTCTTATTATAGTTTCTTCTTAACATTTACCTTAATAACACAGGCTGAAGTATTACCAAGCAACATGTTAGAAGACAACAACAATTTTTTCTTAGCTGACTACAATGAAGAAGCTAATTCCTTAATTAACAGTGATGTTGCTGATGACAGTGAGCTAAAAAGCCAAATAGAATCCACTAACGGCAATATCAACAATATTCTATTCAATAAGAATCAGGCTATTAAATCCTCTGAAACAAAATGGAATTCAAAGTCCAGAGTTGAAAGCAAGCTCACGAATCAAAAAATTGATAATAGCAGATATGAGTCTGTAAGTAATGTACAAGAGCAGGGCAATTTACCTAATTTAAATAACGCATTCATCGGTGACTCTATAACAAATTTAGTAGAGGAGAAACCAATAGTCCAAGGTAGTGATATCATCACTTATAGCTATACAAATGAATATCCAAGCTTGAATATAGATTTTTCTTCAAATGTAAAAACTATTACACCCACATTTACAACAAAGTTTTCAAGCAATGAATACATAAAGGACAATTTCCATTCTACATCTTCAACCTCAACAGAAGGAATTGATAAAACCAATCAATCAGTATATGAAAAAGAGGAAATAATGTTTGATGATATGTATTATGAAGAGGACCTACAACAGAGTATTGAAGATATAGCAAAAAAGGTTATTAATGACTATTTATTAAATCCTTTGGTAACTCCACACATAACAGCATTTGAAAATGTATGTTCAACAAAGACAATTACACAGAATATTACTAAAACATTTAATGTAACCCACACATTAGCTGCCAATTTATCTGATAGTTTAGCCATTACGACATCCACATTCACTACTTCTGATGTGTTTAATACATTTGAAAAGTCAGTGATGGAACCAATACAATTAAAACCAAAAATCCCAATCAATCTCACAGAATTTAACAAGAGCATTAGCAAAGATGTAAAAGATTTTGATCATGTCAATACCTTGGAGTCAAAGAGTTTAGAAAATTTTTCAAGTAAGACAAATTTATTACCAGTAAACTTAGAAGATCTGCTATCCACTAGACCTGTTGTGCAAAATGAAGAGATCAAAGACAAAAAGACAGGTGTATCCGGATGGATACATGATGTTAAGAATTTTTTTAGTAAAAAGAATCACGGTAATAAATATAAACAATCAGAACTTAACAAAAAAGATGATTTAAAAAATTACTTTGGTAAAAGATCATTGATACTTGGCGAAGAAGATCTGAATGAGTATACCAACAATGACTATACACTACAAATATACAACAGATATAATAGTATGATGGGTGCAGTAGTAGCTGTATTGGCAGTTGTATTATTTGTTTAGATATTATTATAGTATATATTGGGTTTTAAAATTGTTTATTTTATTAAGTATGGCTTTTCTTACGTTGCTTTACTTATCCTTTCACATATTTAGCATTTAATAAATGCTTGGGTAGATTAACAAAGTATTCCGAACATGATTTATTCTTTCCTATTTAAGAAGTACATTTTTCTTTTTTTTTTAATAAGAAAAAAAATTTTTTTTTTTTCAAAAATGAAATTTACTTGTAAAAAAAAATTCAAAGCCATTCAACTAGAGTTTATAGTACTAATATTTATTGCTGTTTAATTTAAAATAAGCAGTCATTATTTAAGAAAACAAATCAATAAAACCATAAATTGTCCAAAAACAAAATTATTACTTAAAATAATCATAAACATATCTTGAAATATGCTTCGTTTACTGGGTAAGAATTCAATCAGATTGAGTAAAAAACAACATACCATACAAAATGCTTTAAGATATCAATCAGCTTTTAATAAGAATGTATTGGTAGGGAGTGCATCCAAATATGAAAAGGATCATGCAGATCCAACTTTCAATGAAGGATTGGCTGAAATTAAGCATTTAAAGAAGTTTAAAGAATACTCAGACAAAATTACTAATGCCTTTTCCAATAAGGATAAATTTGAAGGTGATTTACAAAAACAAGCTACATTGACCAGTTTGTATCATAGATTGAGATTCAATGAATATCCAGACAAGATCAAGTATACTGACATAGCCACTTGTTTGAACTGTGCTGAGAGTGAAGTCCCAATCTATAACAACACCACGTTGAAATCTTTAGGATATAAGGCTTTGAAGACAAATCTTTTGACCAGATTATACATTAAATACCCAAGATTACCATCCATCATTGCTGATGCATTGATTGAGCAACTTTTGAGTGTTAAAAACCTACACAACATAGGATTGAGTCAATTTGGTTTGGAAGTCAACAATCAAACTTTACTAGAAGCTTACTTGGCAAATGACGATGTTTTGGAATACTTTGGAAAAGTGAGTTCATTAGAAAATTTCATCAACAGAAAGACAGCTGATGGAATCACCGAGGTTGTCAACTCAAACATAACAGGTGAAAAAGTTCCTATTGAATACAGACCTGTTTCTGATGCAACTTTGGCATTATTTGGATTGATGAACCAAAAGGTTCCAAACTTGTTTGAGTTATTTTCCAGAGATTTCTTAAATGTTGAAGAACTTGAAATACAAAAAGTATTTTTGCTGAATGATAGTGAAAACACATTAGACGATATTTTGTCTGTAGAAAATATTTCTAACGTTGTCTATAAATTGCTAGCCGAAACAGGTAGAGACTCTGATGAACCCATGTTTATTGTTGGTGTCTTTACTGTTGAAGGAGAAAAACTTGGTGAAGGGTTTGGTACCAACGTACAGGATGCTAGAAGTAGAGCTGCCTTGGATGCTTGTATAAAATACTTTTGTTATAGCCCAACTTTAAAGAATGGTGATATTGCATTTGGCAAAGGTGAAATAATTTCTGAACCTCTTTAAATACAATAACATAAGGTTTTCTTGAAAAAAAAATAAAAAATTAATTAAATCAAAAATTATGGTTGATTTCATATTTAATTTATAGAGTTATACTTGTATATATACAACTACTAAGTTATGTCTTTTTTTAAAAAATAAAATAAGCAGGCAACTTTGCAAATTATAGTCTATGCTAAATTATTTGAGTCTGATCAATCCCTCAAATCCATGGATCAATTCAATATTGCTTACAGGACATCTTAATGGCAGGCTTTTATTTCTCTGATTATCTAAATGGTCATATATGCAATCGTAACAGAACACTAACCCTGTATCTTTGCAGCATGTTGGATTCTGATGATTTGAGTTGCATATTGGACACATTCCCCTTTTGATCAGTTTCTGCAAACTTAGTTGGTCATAAACAGGTTCAGGAATTGGTACTTGATCAAGTAAAATGTCCTTAGATGATAAAATGTATGACAAAAAATTGTTTCTGTTGTAATACTCTACAATTTTAACCAGCGATATCAAATACAGAAAAATCTTTGAGGTGAAAGAATTGTAGATACTTGACTTTGTTTGTTTTATATCAAAGATATACTGAAGAACACTGTAATACTGTGAGTAATTCTTATGGTAAGCAAGTTTGAAAAAAATACTGAAAATCTTCAATATCCTTTTTATAATTGGATAATATTTGAACATGAAGATGTAATGCTTAAGATTAATCTCAGAGACAACATGGGCCTTGAAATCTTCTTTACTATCTTCCCAAAAACTACCATGGTTTTCAATAAGTTTTTGCTTGTAATTTTTTTTCAGTCTTTTGAAATTTTGTAAGAGATCGTCTTTGTAAGCCTCCAGCTTTGTTTCTATATAATTTATTCCGAAATTATCAAACAATGTAACAAGGATCAAATCTTTTTTGTTGATATATTTGTCATTAAATTCGTAACTTATGTTAAAGTTATTACTAATGAACGTACTGTCTGTTTTTGAAAGGCAGATGTAGTCTGTTATAGCAGATATAATTAGCGATATATCATCAAAGTTGTTGTATATTTTCACAAGATACTTGTTTGAGTAATAATTTGTAATAAGAGTTTTTAATATATATCGACAACTTTTAGGTATGAGTTTGTTAGTAGTTTCAACATTATATAAATCAATTAGATTAGGTTTCATCATATGTATTCTTCAAGCATCAATTTTTTTTCTCTGTTGGGGTTTATAATACATCGTGTTCTTTAAGATATTCAAGGATATTTAAATCACTAGATTATAAATTTCAAATATGTTAAAGATGTTTGGAAAACTTGAAACTTCAGTGAAAGAAAAAAGGGAAGGAAAAGCTAAAGAAAAAAAAAATAAAAAAAAATTGTAAACTTCAAATTATCATTAAAGACATGTTTTTTTTTGTTAAATTGTTAAATATATATTTTGTTCATGAAAATTAAGAAAACATAGCAAGAAAGATAAAAAAAATCAAAATTATTTACTAATAGTATACATTATCAGCGTCATTCAATTTTTTCCTTACCAGTTTCTTTACTTATAAAATTTTTAAATCAATTTATAAAACATCAACAGCATGGAAACATTCTAAAGCTTCTTCAACTCTCTTGTACATGGTCTTTTCACCTTCTCTAACCCAGACTCTTGGGTCGAAGAACTTCTTGTTTGGCTTGTCGTCACCTTCTGGGTTACCAACAGTAGACATGATGTAGTCCTTCTTGTTTAAGACGTAGTCTCTGATACCAGTTAAGTAAGCGTATTGCATTTCAGTGTCCATGTTGACCTTGACAATACCGTTATCAATGGCATCGTGGAATTCCTTGACAGTAGAACCAGAACCACCGTGGAAGACTAAGAATAAGGTCTTGGCATCCTTTGGAGCACCAATCTTTTCGTTGACGTATTGTTGGTGTTCTAATAAGATTTCTGGAGATAAAACAACGTTACCGGCCTTGTAGACACCGTGGGTGTTACCGAAGGAGGCGGCAATGGAGAAGTTTGGAGAGATTGGAGATAAGGCCTTGTAAACTTCGTAGACTCTTTCTGGAGAGGTGAATAATTCTTCCTTGGAGACGTGTTCGTTGTTGACACCATCTTCTTCACCACCAGTGACACCGATTTCCATTTCTAAGAATTGGTTCATCTTGGATTGTCTGGTGAAGTACTTGACACAAGTGGAAATGTTGTCTTCATCAGATTCTTCAGATAAATCTAACATGTGGGAGGAGAATAATGGTTCACCGTTCTTGGCAAAGTATTCTTCATCAGCCTTTAACATACCGTCGTACCATGGTAACAACTTCTTGGCACAGTGGTCAGAGTGTAAGACAACTGGGATACCGTAAGCTGGGGCAATAGCTCTGATGTAGTGAGCAGCAGCAACAGCACCTTGGATAGCAGCGAATTGGTCAGTGTTGGAAACACCCTTACCAGCAAAGTAAGCAGCACCACCGTTGGAGGTTTGTAAGATGATTGGGGACTTCTTGTCTCTAGCAGCTTCTAAGGCAGCAACAACAGTGGAGGAGGAAGTAACATTGATAGCTGGAATGGCAAAGTTCTTTTCGTGAGCGTACTTGAATAAAGCATGAACATCATCACCAACGATGACACCAGATTTTCTTTTTAAAACGTTTTCGATACCCATTTTATTATGTATTTTTTATATTATAATTCTGGTTTTATATTTTTTTTTTTTATAACAAAATCAATATGAGAATTAAAGAAAAAAAAAATATTTAATTTAAATACATTTCTAATATGAAACACTTTCGTTTTATATATTTTACAAAATTTAAAAAAATTAATCAGATGTTAAATATATGAATCTACTAATTTAAAAAAATTTTATTTATAAAAATTTAAAGGATCATGAAGATTTTAAAAAATTTGAATAAAAAAAAAATTTTTTTTTTTAATAGGAAAAAGTAAGCTGATCTCTAAGTTATTTTGTGTGAGTTTTGTCATTAAATAATTAATAAGTACTTTAATAGAATTATTCCAAAGTAAATTAAAGGGAAATGAGAAGTTAATGATCACAAGAGTCTTGTAATGAGAAAAATGTTATACAAAAAATACATAAAATTTTCTTGTATTGTTTTAATGGTATTGAGTACCACTAATCAAAAAAATATAAAGCGATGGGTTTGTTTATATATTTTGTGTACCTAAAAAATGATTATCAATAATTTGAATAAAAATAGTGGTACTTCAAAATAAAACCTCGAGTTTTATTTTTCTTTCTTCTTTTTCTTCATTAGATCATGTGCACAACAATCTGTGGGGGGGGGAGGGAGAGTTTTTTCAAAGAATCAGATACAAAATACGTAATTATTTTTGATGTAATAAATTGGTTTTATAAATTTTAATTGTTGAAAATAACCGATGGTATAATTACCTTATATCTGAACACGTGTTCAACAGAGAAAAAAAATTTCAAATAAGTTATTTTGTAATGTAAACGTTTTTTTTTTTAAATTTTAAAGTGAAAAGTTAAAAAAAAAAAAAAACAAGATAATATTATATTTATTTATCTTATGAAAGATAATGATTATACAAAAATGAAAAAATAAAGCTACTTTATTTATTCGCCTTTCTTGTTGTTCTTACAAAAAATATCGTATTACTCAATACAATAACAAGTAAATTAACCAAGGGTGTGTTTTGAAAATGAATCCCCACCGGTTTGCACGTGTATATTAGAGTACATCACAAAGCTGTTAGAAAATGATGATCATTTAATTATGTCTTAACATGATTTTTTAGTCATTATATATATTTTTTTTCTTACTGCAGAATAACGGACAAATCTTATTGTTATATACTTAATGTTTACTGCTTTTCACATCGAATAACTTCTATAATTAGTAAAACTAAATATACAAGAATTATAACATGAATTTGAAATTTCTTTTGGATCTTTTTTTTAAAAAAAAAAAAAATTTCTTCCATTTTTCCCCTTTTACTTACGTACTAAAACTTTACAGTCTTAAGGGTTAATTCCTTCTAAAAATAACCAAAAAAAAAAAAATTTTTTTTCTTTTTTCTTTGTCTACGAAAGGAATGTCTCCTTCATAGTACTTTTTTCTAAACCTTAATTATTATCGTTATATATATATAATAATTTTAATCAAAAATGATGTTCTTTAAACATCAACTCTTTACATTTTTTTCATTTATATTATAAATATAAATATATATTAACCAAAGAAAACATAAAAAACAATAAATATAAAATGTTGTTCAACAAAGTTATTTCCACATCAGCTGCTTTATTAGCCACCATCAAATCTATCCAAGCCGACTCTCAAGAATTCGGTATTGTTACCATTGACTCTGGTACAACTTTACAATACAGTAGTACTCTAATTGATACTGATTCCTCAACTGATGGTTACTACCCTATCTCTGTAGGTTCTTCTTACAACCAACCTGTTTGGGAATATGTTGTTGATGATCAAGGTCATTTGGTTGCTAATGGTACTTACTACTGGGGTATCATTCCAAACTCAGATGGTCAATATGGTGTCACTACTGACTCTTCCAAGGCCATCAAGGGTTTCTCCATTGAAGATGGTAACTTAGCCTCTTCTTTAGGTTACTACTTCATTGCTGTTCCAGATGGTTCTTCTTGGACTTTATACTCCAAGAACGCTGAAGGTAACAACGGTAACACCAACAACAACTTAGGTTTGGCCTTGGCTGCTTACACCTCTTCAGGATTTGCTTCTGACTTTACTCCTTCAAACACCAGCAACGATTCCGTCAGTAACAGTACCACATCTGCCATGAAGAACTCCACAACCTTGGCTCCATCTTTGAACTCTACAACTGTTGCTATTGCCACTAGCTCTATTGCTAAGTCTCAAAACTCTTCTGTTGCCACTTCTTCTGTTGCCACCACCTCCATTGCTTCATCTGTTGCTGCTTCCAACCAAACATCAGCCAACAAAACCTCCAGTTCTTCTAAAGCCAGCTCCACCCACTCCCACAAGAACGGTGCTGAAGTTGTTAGAGGTTCTTTAAGTTTATTAGCTATGGGTTTAGCTGGTTTATTCTTATAAGCTGATTTTGGTCTTTTTCTCCATATGAACTTAATTTAACATAAACTCTATCATGAATATAACATTCTTTTTATCTTTTTTCTTAAAAAAAAAAAAAACAAATGATGTAAAGTAATATATAAAAAATTCAGTTTATAAATGTAAGATTTATTTTTAATAACTAATGTTTGTATATTAAATTCATTTTTTATAAAAATATATATTTTCAAAAAAAATTGAATTTATAATAATAAAAAAACTTAATTTAATTAACATCATATATAATTGAATACCATTAATGTATAATCCATTTTAAATTTTTATTGACTTATCATTTTTTTTTTTTTTTGAACATATCCTTTTGATAAGATTTATTTATTTTGTTTAATGATTTAAGTAATAATTTTGATTAAATATTCTAGAATGTTGCTCATTTCTAAATTTAGATCTCATAAGAGATCATTAATTTTAACCCATTTTTGTTTGTTTTTCATTTTTTTTTTTCTTTTAGTGGGAAATTTTCTCTCTTTCTTTTTCTTTTTTTTCTCTCTCTCTCTCACAAAGCTCTCAAAAAAATTAAGACAATTGTTCTTCTCTGAACAAATTTAACTAAAAGTAAACAAATCTAATAAAATACCCATTATAAAATATATATATATTAAGTAATACAATAATAAATTTAAACTCTTTTTATTATTTTTGGTCTTATTTTTTCATATTAAAATAGAATAATTATTAACCATACTTGTTATTTCCTATAATATATCATTTAAATCATTATAAACATACATCAAAAAAAAAAAAAAATGAAAGTTAACACTGCTACTTTATACACATACGCCTTAAGTTTATTGGTTCTTCAAGTTGCTGCTATTCCTCCTGCTTGTTTATTAGCATGTGTAAACCAAGTTTCTCAAGAAACTGATTCATGCTCAAGTGGTATGCAAGATGTTTCATGCTACTGTAAGAACGAAGCTTCTGCTATGTATTCATGTTTGAAATCTGTTTGTGATGGAGATGTTTCCACTGCTTGGTCTAGCTTCCAGTCCACCTGTAGTGACTTTAACGTCAAGAACGTTGCCATTTCCAGCTCTTCCAGCTCTTCCAGCTCTTCAAGATCTTCTTCATCAACTTCTTCAAGTAGTTCTTCCTCAACTTCATCTTCTGCTGCTCCATCAACATCTTCAGTACAATCCAGTACTTCTACCTCTTCAGTTGAGTCAAGCACTTCTTCAGTTGAGTCAAGCACTTCTTCAGTTGAATCCAGCACTTTTTCAGTTGAGTCAAGCACTTCTTCAGTTGAGTCAAGCACTTCTTCAGCTGAACCAAGCACCTCATCTGTTGTTGTTTCCACCTCTTCAGCTGAATCAAACACATCATCTGTTGCTTCCTCCTCATCTGTTGAGTCCACATCATCCTTTGCTCCAACTGTCTTACCAACTTCTACTCTGCAAAACACAACATCATCTTTCTTCAATTCCACCACTGCTTCACCTTCATCCACACATAACACCACCACTGCTTTGCCATCCACTTCTGTGTCATTGAACACCACTGCTTCAAGCTCCACAAAGATCAGTTCAGTTTCCAAGGGTGCTGCTTCTGTTGTTGAAGTATCTTTGATGGCCTTAGTTGCCGGTGTTTTAGGCTTGTTCTAAAGCATTACACTTTACTTTTAATATATTGTACTAAAGAAATACATAATTATATATATACCCATAATTCATAGATTTAATACTATTCCTTCTTTTTTTTTTTTTTTTTGTTGTTTACGTCGATGAACATTATTTCATTAATAATATGTTTCTTGTTTTTTTTTTTTTATTATGGAGAAGTTGCATATTGATTTTGTTATGTTCATTGGGTGATCACGTTTATCCCCAAATCTTCATTTTCAACACTTAACAAAAACATATAAAGGTTTTTTTTTTTAATTCTTCCAGTTTACTTATTTGAATAATTCTTTTTTTTTTTTGAAAATAACTTTTTTTAAAAGTATAAGAAAAAATTATCAAGTAGATACATCAACAAAATATACTTTAAGAAACTGTTGTTTTGTAAAACCAATTTAATAATGTTTAAACCAAATTTTAAACTATTAACTTATCGTAAGCTAGTACCATCTGATTTTGGTAAAGAAGGAGAAACTACTGTCCATAAGTTCCTGAGTGCATTACAAATCAGAACTGCTAAGCGTGAGCTTTATTATTTTGATAAAAATGTTAAGGATACCATTCCTGGACTTTCTTCTGAACCAAAGGATACAGATGTATACAGTGACTATATGAATATCATAAAAAACAGAAGTGAAGAGGCATCAGCTGAAAAACTTCAGAAATTGCGAATGGAACAAGTTTTTTCTTCGGTTTATTGTATGAAAATGGCCACTGAGTTTAAAGGAAAAATGTTCACTAGTCCAACATCTGCATTTGACAAGAAAATCAGCAAGTACATACCTCACATGCCAGTCAAAGGTATTGATGGTAAAAACATAAGCTTAGAAACAAAACTTAAAGACAATGTTTCCATATTGGTGATAACGCCAAATATACAAAGTGCCACTGAATGGTCTTCTTCGTGGTTTAAAAAAGGTGAGGATAATATGCTAAAGAATCCAGCTGTCTTTGATAAGTATAATGATGATTTCTTAAAGAATGTTAAGCAATTGAAGAGAAATCCGAACTTGAATAAATTCAATAAACAACCAAAGAATAAAACATCAAACACAAATTCAGAAGTGGCCCTACCTTTACAAATAGTACAAATCAATAGTATTAATTCATTTGTACAAAGACTAGTTAATTTTTTCATGGAAAAATCATTGTTCAAGGGTGTTCCAAAAGAATATCAAGATAAATTCTTCACTTACAACATCACTAAGGACTTGAGTTTTTCTTTAAGATACAATTTAAACTTATTTAATCCTTACTCACCAGTAATTCTTGTTGTTGATCAAGACATGAAAATAAGATGGACAGCTTCAGGTGCTGCATCCAGTGAAAAGGAACGTGAACTTCTATGGAAAGTTGTTAATGATTTAAGATTGCAAAAATGAACTTTTTTTTCACCTTGTATATATGTTATTATAAGATACTTTTTTTTTTTTCCCCTTTAGCCTTGTATATGATTCACATGTGCTCACGTGTCTTCAGCAATAATATAAGAAAATTCACACACTTTTTTTTTTTTTTTTTCTTCATGATAAACATATGTTTAAATTTTAATAAACAATTATCAATAACAAACCAATACATACCCAATGGAATCTAAAAAGGAAGTATCTCCACATGCTTTGATTTACAAAGTTCATGCTAGACCAATAGGTAGGGTTTTGATGGTTATGTGTGGAACTTTTTATTCATTAAAGTTCATGAATGATTACTTCAATAAAAAGTAAATAATGATGATATATTTATGTATAAACAGAAAAGCAAAAAAAGAAAAAAAAAATTATTTATTATTTATTTATTTATTATTAATTTTTTTTTTTTTTAAAAATTTGATTAGGAATATTTAAATATGTATATTAAAATTAATTGTTGCCATACTTTTTCTTTAAGTTGTTGGCAACGGCATCCAAGAACCCATCAGTATCAACATACTCATTTGGAACACCTCTAGCAATAGCCAAATCTTTGGTCATGATACCATCTTCAACAGTTTCAATGGTGATTTTTTCTAGATCCTTGGCGAACTTGACAAGGTCTGGAGTGTTGTCCAGTTCACCTCTTTTGATTAATCCCCTGGTCCAAGCGAAGATGGAAGCAATTGAGTTTGTGGATGTTTGTTCACCTTTCAAGTGCTTGTAGTAGTGTCTGGTGACTGTACCATGAGCAGCTTCTGATTCAAAAGATTTTCCGTCTGGAGAGACTAATACAGAAGTCATCAAACCTAAGGAACCAAACCCTTGGCCTAGAATGTCAGAAATAACGTCCCCATCGTAGTTCTTCAAGGCCATCACAAAGCCACCTTGTGACTTCAACATTTGAGCAACCATATCATCAATCAATCTGTGGGTGTATTGAATACCTGAACTTTCAAATTTGGACTTGTAGGTTTTTTGGAAAACTTCCTCAAAGATATCCTTGAATCTTCCATCGTATTTCTTCAGGATGGTGTTCTTGCTGCTGAAGTACAAATCCATTTTCTTGTCCAATGCCATGTTGAAGCAAGAATGAGCAAAGCCGTAGATACTCTCATCAGTATTGTATTGAGTCAATGCAACACCATTGCCTTTGAAATCATAAACAGGAATGACTTGTCTTTCTCCAGTCTTGGCATTGGTGTAAACCATCTCCAAAGAGCCTCCATCTTTTGGAACCAACATGTCCTGGCACTTGTAGATATCGGCATGGGCATGTCTACCAATGACTATAGGCTTGTTCCACTTTGAAACCAATCTAGGAATGTTTGAAATGATGATTGGTTCTCTAAACACAGTACCTCCAAGGATGTTTCTTATGGTACCATTAGGAGACTTCCACATCTGCTTCAGGTTGTACTCCTTAACTCTATGTTCATCAGGGGTGATAGTGGCACACTTGATACCCACACCGTATTTTTTGATAGCTAAGGCTGAATCCTTGGTGATTTGATCATTAGTTTCATCTCTCTTTTTGATCCCCAAGTCATAATATTTCAAGTCAATGTCCAAATAAGGATGAATCAAGGTTTTCTTGATTTTATCCCAAATGATTCTAGTCATTTCATCACCATCCAACTCAACAACAGGTGTTTTCACCTTAATTTTTGTTGCTTGCTTTAATAATGTAGATTTGATATTAAACATTTGTTATGAAGCTTTTTATGGTTACTAAAATCCTTTTTTTCTTTCTTTTTTTTCTCCCTCATATAAAATTGATTATCAATAATGCCTAATAGCAAATCAATTTAATCAAATATATATATATTTATATATAAAAGAGATGATTCATATTTTCTATTTTTTTTTTAAAGAAAAAAAGGGCTCGTCAATAAAATCGGACTCCTTAATCGGGAAAGTTCACCGTATCTTTTTCATAATACAAATTGTTGTGTATAAAACCCCTTTGTTAAAGAGAATTATAGTACTTCATTTGGAAAAAAAGAAGAGAGGGAGAAAAACAGTAAAAAAAAAAAATAAAATTAAATAAAGAGGAATTAAACATTTACTCCCCTCGTGATCCAAATTCTTACAAAGAGGGGCTACTTCAAAAATAAAATAAAAAAAAAAAGGAAAAAGTTAAAGTTACTTAAGATTTTGATATTTTTCTTTTTTTTTCCCAAAACAGAATATACGGACATATTGGTTGAATTGTAAAATAACTTTATTTACTATAAAATTGATAACAAAGAATGGGGAAAAGGCGCTTAACAAATTTAACATGTATAAATATATATCATTAAGTAACCACATTTTTTTTCTATTTTTTTTTTTACCAAAACATCTAAAAAGGGAAAATAATATTATTATATATTTTATAAATTAATAAAATGAAATGTATATTTATGTTGTAATCAATGTAATAGATAAAAAAAAAATTATAATAGTTTAAATATTTTTATAAGTCACTTTGTGTACAAAAAAAAAAAAAAGAGAATCAAAATTAATACCAATAATAATGATGATTGTAGATTGTTCTGTTTGCCATTGCTTGTACAATACAAATGAAGGGTTTTATTTAACTAATTGTGCACATGTATTGTGTACCAAGCATCAAAAGGAATCAATTGATTATTGTGCAAAATGTCATAAACCAAATGCAAAAGCCATGCCATTGAACAACTTTAAAGTGAACACAACCAATCATGAAGTGGATGTTGATTTATCAGATAATACCTTGAACAAGGACAATAGTTGTATTAATAATTTCTTTGTTGATATAACAACCCAATTGGAGGATTTCTATGGGATATCCAAGTTTCAAATAATGAACTTGAAGGAAAGATGCCATTATTTAACAAACAAGAATGTTGAGCTAACCAAACAGAACCATACTTATGAAAGCATGATCAATGATCTAACATCACAGTTGAAGAACTTTGATGAGCTCCATAATAAATATCAACTGTTATTACAGAGACATCATCAGAGTGAAAGGGAAGAGTCCAACAAGAGTTTGACACAAAACTTTGTGAAGAATGTTAAGGAAAGTGTAGGATTGTTGAGCAACCCACAAGGGAGATACCCAAGTCATAATCATTATTCAAATGACATGTACAAGAACAATGAAATTGAGGTCAATGAGGAGAGTAGTAGATATGAACCAAAACAAGGATATAGAAGTATAAAGAATAGCCATGTTCCTATGTATGAAACAAGTTCATCAGAACATTTGAAGGCAACCATGAAGATTACCAATGGGAATTATTTACCCATAAAAACAACGAAATATTTGGATTATTATGGTCATATTCCACATGAGCCTTTAATACCCAAGTCTAACAATTCAAGATTGAGTAGTGGGTATTATCATAGTAAGAATGGATCATCATCCAAATTATCTGTTGGAAGAGGAATAGGAGGAAGAAAGGGGATATTTTCTCATAGAAAGGAAAGTAAATAATAATATATAATAATAAAATGATACTAAAACAAACACACTCTTTTCATTTTTTTTTTTTTTTTAAAAATATATATTCACTCTCAATAAATATTTTGTTTTTTCTTTCTTTGTTATTTTTTTTTTTTTTTTTGGGAGAACTATAATAAGGTGTTATATCAAATTATAAATAAAAATCATTTATTCATTTTTTTTATTTTTTTTATTAAATATAATTGTTGAAAGTATACTTTTATTTTATTTTTGATTAAATGTTACCGGCTCTCTTTAATTGGATGTAAGTGATGATGAAAGGAAGAGAGTAACCAAAGATAAAGAATGAGTAATGAACAATCTTGTAAGGAATGACTCTGTTTTTGACCTTGAAAGGTAAGTTAGAGTATAGTTTATCAGCAACACCAAATTGATGTAGTTGTTTAGATTGAATAGAGAATTGTCTTCTTTGTTGAGCTAATTGTTTCAAGAACATTTTATTTTTTAAAATTAAAGAATATATGTATTTGTTGGGTAAATATGTATAATGATTTTATAATATTAATTAACAGGTTTTTTTAAATATTTATTTTTATGTTTAATATATATTAGGTATATTAATCTTTAATAATAATTAATACTTAATTTGTAATTATATCTTTATTTTTTATTATAAAATAAAAAATATATATAAAAAAATTTATTCAAAAATGAAGAAAATAACACTTATTAAAGAAAAGAAAAAAAATATATATATATATTGAATTTGGTTAGAGAAAAAAAAAAAAAAAAACCTTCCCCCCCCCCTCCTTTATTAAAAGAAAACCTTTTTTGATTTAATTGGTTTAAAATATTATATAAAAAATTTTATTGGATATAAGATAGGTGTGCACGTGTCACATGATTAAACAAGGAAAAAAAAAAAAAAAAAACATTGTAATTCTATTGGTTCAACACTAATTTAACTCCCTACTAATATATATAATATAAATATAATATTGTAACCATTTTTATTTTTACACACACCACCCATTATATACAAACTATTTATCTATATGAAAATTTATACAACCCAAAAAAAAAAAAAAAACAAAACTAATATACATTAATTTTTTTAATTCATGTATATTAGTTTGAAAATGAAATGCAGAGATTTTTTTTTTTTTTATTGATTTACTTTTCCTTTTAACAAGTTTTTATATTTACAGAGAAAAAAAAAAAAATTTTTTTTTTTTTTTCCTTTTTAAATATATTTCCTTTAAGTTTTTTAAAAAAAAAAAAAAAGTCTTAAATAGATAATATCTACTAAATAGTTATTATTATAATAATATAATATAATTTAATTAATATATAATCAAATCATTGATTAATAGAACCAAGGTTATATTTTATTTTCATCTTTCATTATAAATAATTCCCTTTATTAATTTTAAATCATTAATATATATATATATAAAATGGCTATTGCTCCTATCAAAGGTACTCACATCAGAAGAACTTTCACTCATATCGCTTTAAGCTTTGTCTTTGGTACTATAGGTGGTTCTTACTACTGGTACAACTTCCACAAACCATTAATTGCTAAGAGAGAACAATATTACGCTTCTTTAGCCAAACAACAACAAGAACTTGATGCTTAATTACAATATCTTTTACCCAATCAATTCAAAAAAAAAAAACAAATAAATAATACAACAAATGTATATATATACATACATTCAAAAAAAAAAAAAAAAAAATAAAATAAAATTAAAACATAATCAATAGGATAGATTATATTCATTTATTTATTTTTTGAAAGAAAGAAAAAGAAAAAACATTTATAATTTACGACAAAGAGAGAGATAAATCATATTCTTTATTTATTACATTAGTTGGGTTAAATGTTTTCATTTGATATATAACTTCATTAACAATGTCTCTTTCAAATCCATTCCATTTATCTTTAATTAACCAATTGTATATATACATTTAAATCATATATCAATACACTAAGAAAAAAAATATATATATATATATATAAATTACAAAAAGGTTTAACTTATATGATCTTATCAGTAATAACACTTATCGGTACCATTTCAATACTTTTATCAATATCACAAGAATTAATCATCAATTTATTCAGCTTATCTATGGTGGCCAATTCTCCCATTGTTGCACCATTAGTAAATATCACCAATGTCTTTGCAAACGTCAACTTTGATGATTTATTTTTTCCTGCTTTATGTTTCATCAATTGCCTTTCAGATACAGTCAACAAGGATTTCATCTCCTCATTTCCAAAATCATTGATGATATCCAAAGGTATTCCTAATTTCAAAATACTAGGATCTAAACTATTCACTGTTAACACATATTGTAACAATCTTGTTATAACAGGCACTATACCACAATAAGCAAAGGACAATGGATCCAATGCTGTATCTTCTTCAACCTTCTTGAGCCCCAGATTCTCTAGAAAGTCAAATCCTACAACAGATGTTGTCTTGTTTAAGGTATCCAACAAGTTCATGTACATAGGGTTTTCCCGTTCAGTATTGGAGACATAATTCAAATAATTCATCAAGAGTAAATGCCTCTTGTTGTAATCCAACATTTGTAAATTAGTTGTTGGTTCTTGCTTTGAACTCAATGAAAACAAACTGTTGTTGAATTTGGAATCTATAATCAAAACAGACTCATTAAACAACTTCTCAAACAAAACACATACTTCATCACTTCCAAACCTATCTGAAAATGATATCAACAACCTATTGTAAAATTCATCTTGCCTTACTATAGGCCCATAAAGCTTGATGTACAAAATTAATAAATCCATCAACTTCTCAAGTGTATAGTTCCCTAACAAGTTTTGTTCCTCTATCCACTCAATAATCATGAAATCATCCACAATCTTGGAATTCTTGTTTCCAGAACTACCCAACTTGTTCCAACTGAACTTAATCTTTGTGGTGTTGTTCAAGTACCTGGATTGAGTGTTCCATTCACTTAGCAGTAAACTTTCAATGTCAATGATATCTTCCAAGTTGTACTTTGGATTCTTTGTTTCATCCATCATCTTAGATGCCTCATTCACATGCTTTGGCAAATTCTTCGAGTTGGATATCACTTCCTCATTGGACAACATCTTGATCATCCTATTCAACTCATCACTCATACTTGTGTCTGCCTTCAACTTTGTGTCTGTTGCCTTTCCATAACTCCTTAACAATCTTTGCAAAACAGACCCAACCTCTCCAAAATTCAAAAATTTCAAGTTCTCAAATATATTATCCTTCAATTCATGTCCATTATTGTTTTCCCTTGTTAAAATATCCATCAAAAAAGTTTTATCTATCATCTTCAATAAACCTGCATAGGTCAAGTCCGTCAACAATGGCGTGAGTCTATCACAGCTTCTATCAAATATCAAGACATTGCAATCTCGCTTGCTATCAAAGAGTAAATCTTCATGCACTTTCATTTTATACTCCTGTTCCAACATGTTGGATAAATCATGTGCTGCCAAATCATAATTCTCTATGACATTGGAACTCTCACAAGATATTATCTTATTAATATTTTCAACATTGTTAATCTTCATCCATTTTTTTATCATGTTCAATAACTTGGACTTATCTGTCTTTCTGGGTCTAATGAAGTTTTTCTCTTCAAACAAAGTTGCACTGAAAATCTCCTCACCCAACCGAAACATTGGGAGTTCAATCATTTCAATTTCTAATTCAACATCATCCGCTACTTTGTAAATGAACCTAATGGTGTGTTCTTTCAAATCTTGGAACTTGGTATTTGACTCTTGTCCTAAAATTAACACCTTGTTCAAATTCTTCCCCCAATATCCTTGTAGGGTTTCTATATCTGTATAACTTAAATCATTCAGTATATCTTGAACTTGTAATACAATGACATTGTTTTCCTTTTCTAATTGATCAATCTGGTTGTATATCTTGATGTTTCCAAACTTTTGTTTAAGCTCATCAAATGTTATGTATGAGTTCAATATAGATACAGCTGATTTTTGGGGAATATATACATTGATGCTTAATGTTGAGTCAAATGAACTAACCAATTTTCCTAAGGCTTCTGAAAACTCATATCTAAACAGGTCTTTAGATTTGTATGCTTGTGTAAAAATAGATTTTCCTTGCATTAATTATAATCTAGTGGGGTCTATTGGGGGGACAGACTATATATTTTTAAATTTTTAAATTATATATATATATAAGAAAAACCAAAAACAAAACCCATTTAATCATTTCGGAATAAACCCCAGAAGAAAAAAAAAAAAAAAAATTAAAATGAAAAGTTATAAATATATATTCAAGCAATAATTTAAATATCTATACCACTTCTTGATTCAAAATCTTTATAATAATCCAGCATATCTTGTGTTATACCTCTAGATATGTTCTTGACAGCACTTTCAAAATGAGATGGTAAAACAGTATTTGTCTTATCCAATGATTCCATGATTGCATTCAATCCCGCCTCTTGACACATCAAAACCACCTCAGCACCAGAACATCCTTTCGTTTCTTTGGCCAGGTGCTCTAAATATTCCTCAAATTTTTCTTGCTGATCCATTTTGAACTTTCTTGTGCAATTCCTGATAATTTGTAATCTAGCTTCGTAATCTGGTGGGGATACAAAGATATGTCTATCCAATCTACCTGGTCTTAACAAGGCTGAATCAATTTCATCAGGTCTATTGGTTGCAGCAACTATAACCACACCATTCAATTCCTCAACACCGTCTATTTCATTCAAAAGTGTGGTCAAAACAGTGCTGTGGACTGATGACCCTCCCTCTTCACCTCTGGATCTACTTATGGCATCAATTTCATCAAAGAAGATAATACTTGGGGATGCACTTCTGGCCTTTCTAAAGATTTCTCGAATGGTTCTTTCAGATTCACCCACAAACTTGTTGAAGATTTCAGGCCCCTTAACAGCCAGGAAGTTGATTCCTGATTCAGTGGCTAATGCTTTTGCTGTGAGTGTTTTGGAACACCCTGGTGGACCATACATCAATATACCCTTTGGACACTTGACACCCAAATTTTGGAAAGTTTTGGCATATTGCAGAGGTAGTTCAATCATCTCCTTCATCTTTCTCTTTAATTCATGCTGTCCACCTATATCAGACCAATACACTTTTGGCATTTCCAAGAATATTTCTCTCATTGTTGATGGTCGTATATCCAAGAGAGCAGCATTGATGTCTTCCACACAAAGTTTGCCATCAAGGTTTCCTGTCAATGTTCTCTCAACACACTTCATAACAGATTCTCTAACAAGAGCTGTCAAATCAGCTCCCACATACCCATGGGTCTTTGAAGCAATGGCCTTGATGTCCTCAACAGATAGCTGTCTCTTATCCCCATTCATTCTATCAAATTGCTTCATGAGTATCTCAAATCTGGCATCCATGTCCGGTATGCCTATTTCCAACTCTTGATCGAATCTTCCTGGTCTTCTCAATGCGGGGTCAATGGAGTTTGGTCTGTTAGTGGCTCCAACAATGCATATCTTATCAAATGCCCCATCAAACCCATCCATCAACGTCAGCAAAGTAGCCACAACTCTACTCTCCATCTCACCACTTTCATCATTGCTTCTATTTGGTGCCAAACTATCAATTTCATCAATGAAGATTATGGCTGGCTGGAACCTTTGGGCTTCCAAAAAAATGTTTCTTAATGCTTCCTCAGTACCTCCCAAATACTTGCTCACAATGGATGGTCCGTTGATGGACAAAACATGTGTCTTGAACTCATTTGCTATGCACTTCAACAACATAGTCTTCCCAGTTCCAGGTGGACCATGGAGTAAGATACCTCTTGGTGGGGAAATCCCAAATTCTTGGAAAATTTCTGGCTTGTTCAAGGGAAGATCAATATTCTTTCTCAATTGATCAATATGTTGCTTCATCCCACCCAAGGAATCAAATGTCAGACCCTCACATTTTGGATACTTCATCAAGTTCAAACAATCATTTGGAGAACTTGTATAATCAATGACTGTGTTCTTTGGATGATAAATGGCCACTCTTTCAACATTCTTAACATTGAGATCCATATTTTTCAAACTCTGTTCCAAGCATTCCTCATTCAAACTTGGATAGTTCATGTCAATGACTTGTACGTCCTTTTTCAAAATCATTCCTGGATAAACGAGTCCTATTTGTGACAACATCTTTGTTATTTCATTATTGTCAATAGTGGAGATTGTCTTGATTTTCACATTTGTACAATACCCAGGCATCTTTTCGTTCTTCTTCAAATAAACTCTATCCCCCAATGTCAAGTTGCACAAGGCACGCAACTCATCACCTATCAAAACAACATTTGTATCCAAATCTGCAGATGAGGTGACCAATGCTGTTAGTTGCATGTTTATGGAGTTGACTTTATTGAAATCTATGAAATTGTTGGCATTCTCCTTCAACCCTAAGAGCTTCAATACTTCATTGTTGATGACTACTTCACATAATGATTTCGAGGAAGTGTAATTGTAAGGTCTAACTATAAATTCTTCAGGTAATGTGATTGAACTTTCAGAAGCCTTTGTACCATTAGCTGCAGCTTTTTTTGTTGATGAAGACTTTGAAGAAGACACAGCCATATTTGTTAATATTGAAATATAACCTTTTTGTTTTTATTTTCTTTAAGGGTTTAGCATATAATTATTTGCTAATAAAATAATATTGATTTAATATCACATCGAAAAAAACAAAAAAAAGACATTGGCTAAAAAGCTAAAGAATCAAAAAAAAAAAGAAAAGATTTTTTTTTCTATTCTCTGTTTTTTTTTTTTTTTTTTTTTTTTTGGAAATTCAATAAATATATATTTATTAATTTTATATATTAGATAATATAATAAACGTATATATAGCTTTCTCAAAACAAACAAACAAATAAATGATCATAATAACCTGTTAAAAAGCCAGTAAACTCTTTATAAACAGCATGTATTCCATATTTCATAAACTTCCTAAAATCAAATCATTAAATAAAAGCATACTTTATAATCAAACAATCAAAAGACAATCATCTGATGACATTCTACACTTTGGGGATATTCAAAAATGTCATATTGTATATCCAACACTCACTAGCTTTGTCAACTCATATTACAGAACTACAACTAGGTCCAATAGGCTCAAGCAGTCATTTTCCATAGATCTTGACGACAGCAAAATGTTTTGTTATAATGACTTAGTACAATTTGCTAACTTATTTTATTATGATAACAAATTACCAATTGAAATGAGACTCCATGAATCTTCTATACATTCGGAAAAACTTAAACATAAGGCAACTGATAATAAAACGACAATGAACAAGAAAGAGCTCTTTGTATATGGATTAAATGCTTTAAAATTGGCTTACCTAAATCTACGAGGCACACATAACTTTCTTGATATGACAAAGACCTTGGAAGAGCTTGAGGATGCATACAAGATCAATGTACAACAACTTGTTCTTCACAAAATACAGCAAATTATCAAGGGATTCCCAGAAAGCGTCATACTGTTCACATACAGAAAACATATATTTGATTTACATGAACTAAATCTAAATGGTCATTATAAAGATATGGAGCTGATTGTAGCCTTGTATGGATACATATCAATCACTAGTGATAAAAAGAAATTTCAGCAAGTTGCCAATTATCTTCTACAAAAAATAGAAATTTAGTCAAGTCTTATATATTTTCATCTTCTAATAAGATCTTTTTAGATAGATTATCTATTTTCTCTTCATATTCAGATATTTTATTCTTGATTTCATGTTCATTCAAATAAGCTATATCAGTATTGATATCGTCCTTGGTAGCATCGTGTTGTCTCTTAATAGAAAGACTGTCCAATAATTCATTTGTTATGTGAATGGTTCTTAATATTAAGAAACATAAAAACAAGGTGAATCCAGTCAAATACATGTTTCTTTGAGCAAAAAATTTCTCTCTGTAATATTCATTTTTATTCAAAGCCTCAATTTGTGACCCTGTGTATTCGTTTTTTAAGGAGTTAGCAAAGAGTTCATTGTTTCTGTATGTGTTACTTGTTAATGATATGTTTTGTAGCTTCTTGATACTGTCCACAAACATCAAGAATATGAAAACAAATACAGATCTTGATACTATTTTTGTAGTTTCATTGGTGTAAGCTACATAGTTCAAAGATCTCACAAAATGTTTCTTTAAAGGGGTGACCTTTGAAGGTAATGGTATAATAAGAGCTAAGAACATAATCATTTCTGTTATTAACAAGAAATAAACAAAGGCAAAGTATATAGACATATTGCTGTAGTGTGTGTAGTTATTTTAATGTTTTATATTAATTTTCTATATTTTGGTATATATTAAACATTATAAATAATTTGTTTCAATCTTATTATATTATTTAATGAATACTATTGATAATGTGTATCAATATAATATTTTCATTCATTTTTTTTTAAAGGGGAGGTACAAGATAATTGTATCCAGTGTTAAATGTCACGTGTAAAAAAAAGAAAATTAAAAATTGAATTTTATTAATAGAGAACAGCTTCCTATTATGGAGAAATAATAACGTAAATGGAAACTATTCAAAAAAAAAAAATATAGATATATTATTTAAGCGCGCTGTATTCAAAAATAATATGGGGGGGGAAAAAAAATTAACAACAACATATATCCATTATTGGCATTTTATTAATATATTTACCCCCCAAAAAAAAAAAAACATAAAAAAAACACACACACACATAATTGAGCATCGCGCCAGTAAATCTTTCAGAGTATATAAAGGAAATGTCGGATTCATTGGGGAAAAAAAAATAAAAATTCATTAAAAAAAATTTTTTTTTCAAATTGAAACTTTTCAACTAAACAGTAAGAAGTATCTTTTAAATTTGTCACATGACATACACTTTAATTAATTCAATTAATTATTATTATTTTTTTTTCAAGAAAATAAATGAAATGAAACCTTGTAATAAACATTAAAAAAATAAAAATAAACAAAAACTAACCTATACTTAAAGAAGTTTTTGTATACTAAAATAAAAAAGTAATTGAATTCTTTTATTTTCCTGTTACATTTTACTATTCTTTTTGTTCCTTTTTTTTTTTTCTAATCTCTTTCTTTCCCTGTTTTTTTTTTTAAAAAAAAATAGGTTTATCATAACATATACTTGTATATATATTGTAATTCCATAAAAATAATGTCCACTCCCACATCTAATGAAAATAACACAAGTGAATCTGTTGCACAACTGGAGGCACCAGTTTTCACTTTAGAAAATCCAGCTCCAACACCAGAACCAGAGAATATGGATCCGTCTCCAAACCCTATTCCTGATCATCAAACCAAGTATGCATCAACTTCCATAAGAAACATAAAAAGATTGAAAGACGCTAAGCCATTCATACAACCAGTGGATCCAATTGCATTGAACATTCCTCAATATTTCCACTACATAAAGAAACCAATGAGTATATCTGTTATTGAGCAAAAGATTCAAAAGGGTGTATACTCAGATGTGGAACAGTTCTTTGATGATTTCAAGTTGATGGTGGACAATGCCGTCAAGTTTAATGGTGAGAAGTCTGTAATGGCCAGTTTAGCTAACAATCTAATGCAAACATTCACCAAGCACATGCACAACATGCCACCAAGAGAAGTTGTTAAGCCTGTGAAAAAAACAGAGCCAAAAACCACTACCTCTTTACCTAGCTCACAAGTTGATGCTTCCAATGATGATACTTCTATGGTTTCCTCTATTGGTTCAAGAAGTAGAAGACAAATTCACCCACCAAAATCTAAGGACATTTATACTGGAGAATCTCCTAAATCCAGACCAAAGCCAAAGGACAAAAACATTCTTCAAGATCTTGCATTTGCAAAGCAACTTATCAAGGATTTGACCTCCAAAAAACATCAAGACATAAACTTCCCATTTTTGGAGCCTGTGGATTATGTAGGCTTAAACATACCACATTACCTAGACTTTGTTAAAACACCAATGGATCTAGGCACAGTTCAAAAGAAATTGATGAATTGGGAATATGCCAACTTTGATGAATTTTATGATGATGTTATGCTGGTTTTTAACAATTGTTATGCTTTCAATCCAGAAGGGACAGATGTGCATATAATGGGGAAAAGCCTGGAGAACATTTTCAAAGAGTTGTTGAAGAACAAGCCTGAGCATGAGGCCAGTGAAGAGGAAGTCGTTGAAGAAGAGGTGAGTGAAGAGGAAGAAGAATCTGAGGGCGAAGATCTTGAAAAGGAATTGATAAAGGCTGGAAAACACAACCCTGCCATTGTGATGCTTGAACAACAAATAGCAACTTTCCAAGAGCAATTGAGAGCCATGAGAGAAATCGAATACAAGAACTTGATCAAAAACAAAAAAGGTGCTAAAAACTTATTGAAGAAAGCTGGTATAAAGAAAAAGAGACCTGGAAGAAAGCCTAAGAATGCAGATGTACCTGTTACTAGAAAGAGAAGAAAATCATCAGCAGCTGGTGGAGCTTCCCAAAAGAGAAAGACTTCTACATCTCAAGAACCTGTTTTACAAGCTTCATATGAAATGAAGAAGTACATGTCTGAAAAGCTTGAGCAATTCTCAATGGATGACATGAATGCATTCAGCGCATTCATCAGTGCCAACATCCCTGCAACTCAAATGCCTAAGGATGAAAACGGTGAATCATACCTGGACCTATCTCAGTTGCAAGGAGATTATGTCATTCTACTTTTCAACACTTTCTTCCAAAAGTTTGGAGACTTTTATGAATCACCACAAGCTCCACAGCCACAAAACGATCAAATCTTCAACACACCTTCCAGTGTATCCTCACCATTCATAAACCAATCTCCATCCTCTGGTCAAAGAAAGGCTAATCAAGAAGGTGGGAAACTGGAACAAATCAAACAGAAACTTCAATCCATGAACACAAAGGCTTCTCCAGGATCAAGTTTGCCAAATAGCAGTCAAAACTTCTCTGCTTCTCCAAACATGAAGCCAAGAGGGCTATATCTAAATAATGACAATGATGACGATAGTAGTGATGATGAAAGTGAATCTGAAGAAGATTAATCTTACTTTATTATAATTATCATCGTCATTTTTTTTCTTTTTCTTTTTTTTTTCTCTCTTTTTTGTTGTTTTATTTTAATATATTTACTTTTTTTAATATCAAAATTGTTACTTTTCTCTTCTTTTTTTTTTGTTGAATATTCTTAATAATTTTACTTGTTTTCACATTTATTTATTAGTTTTTCAATACTCTCTACTTCCTTGGACAATCCAAAAGATATCGATTTTGAGCTTATATCTTCAATATCTTCATCATCTAAAGATAATTCATGTAATTTATTTTGTAAAAGCAATTCGTTTTTTATGTACCACTTATAAAGAATGACCACTACACTAGCTAATTTTCTACAATGTTCATAATTTCTATAATAGTAGTAATATTCCATTTGTGTGATGAGTTTTGTTCTATATATTTTGTTGATGATAACATGATTGATAATTTTTTTGATGAAAATATCTTCAAGTTTTTCAAGTTCTGAAATGTCCTGATTGAAAATACTCATCAAGTAATCATCAAGATTGTTAATATTCATCAAATAATCATAGAGAATTGTATGATTGGGTATATTGT
The DNA here is from genome assembly GCA_036287555.1 of Hanseniaspora guilliermondii. NCBI lineage: Eukaryota > Fungi > Ascomycota > Saccharomycetes > Saccharomycodales > Saccharomycodaceae > Hanseniaspora > Hanseniaspora guilliermondii. The sequence goes on along the minus strand of CP143016.1, from coordinate 664,909 downwards.
AATTACCTGAATAATCATTGAAATCAAATTGCTTAAATTTATCTATACTGTCTCTTTCAGGACCTTTGAACTTGTTCAAATATTCATCCAGATTCTTATTAAAATCCTGATAGGTTTGTGATTTTCTTATTTTGTATGTGTTCTTGCTAACTGATTGCTGAAGAACAATCAAAACCTCCTTGGTTGACTCATTGATTAATTGAATAGGAATATAATTAATGTACTTGAACAGTTTTTCAGTATCATTTGCCATTTTCTCTTTGTTGCTGATGTTGTAGTTACAAACTTTGAAAGTATTAATGTCATCAACGATTGTGTCAATGTTTTTTATGTGTTCTGTTTTTAGAAAATCAAAAAGATATTCTTTAACATCATCAGTTAAAATATAATTGCTCATGACAATTTCGAACTTTGGTTTGTAACTATTACTTTTTTTTACTTGAGGAATATTGTATAAGATGTTTTAGTTGAAAATCGATGATTTGTATAGTTAGAATTCTTTTCTTTTCTTTTTTTTTTATCTATTTCCATTTTTCTCCTGAGTTTAAAATCAATCTGTTAACTCCGCTACACGCTTTAAAAATTTTCAAAAAAAAAAAATAATAAAAAGGAAGATACACACATGTACATATTTACTACTATATTCTCTTAATGTTTCACTTAATTGACACATCAAGCATTTAATGTCTATATCAATATTGAACCAGCTTTAATTAATTTAAAGATAAAGACATAATGAATGAGTTGTATAACATGTTAAAGTATCATAATGATTTTAATGCTGATATACTAGTAGAAACATCTATTGATGAGAAACACTCAGATTTTTTAAACAGTTTAACTAGTTTAAACAACACCGATGTCTTTGACAGTGACTTGCTTAATGATTTACAAGAACTTCCCGATTTCTCGAAACTTGATATCACAAGTAAACAGAACAACAACAGCATTCTCAAGATACCTGATTTTCAAGAAAAGACACACTTAAGATACAACAGACAAGGTATATCAGGTGAAATCATTAGCTTTGAGGAAAATGTTAAATATGATGAGCTCTTGTTATCCGAGAATGATAAGGTTTTCTCTCTTAATAGAAAAATAGATTACACCACAAATAAGGTGACTGGATCATCCAACAATCAGCCATTTTTACCAGGACTAAATGAATTAACCAAATATGATAAAGCTGAAACTTTTACTTTTGAAAAGAATGAGCTAGGCCTGTATGAAATAATTCCATCCATGAAGAGAGGTATTAAACCATTGTTTGAGAGTATAGATCAATCTTCAGAAGAAAAGACAAATGAGGTTTTAAAGAACATATTAAACCTCGAGGAACTTAGTGAAAACCATGATGACATTAATGACATCAGAAAGGAGATATTGATGAAAATTGAAGCAAATGAGGATCAGGAGGTTAGTGATTCCTTGTTAAAGCTAAAAAACCTGCTACTTACTGATTCTGATAATGTCAAAAAATCTATCGATGATTTGCTACCTGAAACATTAACATTTGGTAGAGTTAAAAAGCAAACTTTGAAAAAGAATGATGTACAAATCTACTGGGCTCATGAAGTGGATATCAATCATCAAATACCCAACTTCAATGAGCTTGTTCCTAATCCTGCTAGAACATGGCCCTTTGAGTTGGATACTTTTCAAAAAGAGGCTATTTTGCATATGGAACAAGGTGATTCTGTTTTTGTTGCTGCACACACCTCAGCAGGTAAGACGGTTGTTGCAGAGTATGCTATAGCCATGTCCAAGAGAAACATGACAAAGACAATTTACACATCACCTATAAAGGCCCTATCAAATCAAAAATTTAGGGACTTCAAAGAAACGTTTGAGGATGTTGAGGTTGGGTTGATCACTGGAGATGTACAAATAAACAAAGATGCTGATGTGTTGATTATGACCACTGAGATCTTAAGAAGTATGCTGTACAAAGGTGCTGATTTATTGAAGGATGTAGAATTTGTGATATTTGATGAGGTTCATTACATAAACGATCAAGAAAGAGGAGTTGTTTGGGAAGAGGTCATTATTATGTTGCCACCATACGTCAAATTTGTATTACTTTCCGCAACCGTCCCAAACACATTTGAATTTGCTAACTGGATTGGAAGAACCAAGGAAAAGAACATTTATGTCATTTCCACTTCCAAAAGACCAACCCCATTAGAAATCAACATTTGGGCCAAAGACCACATACTACCAGTAATTGATGCGAATAGAAATTTCATAGAGAAGAATTTCAAAAAGCACATCAACCTTTTAACACCAAAGCAAGAAAAGAAAGATAATAAGGGGAACAAGACTGTTGTTATGCGTGGTACAGATGGCCCCAACAAGAACACATGGCCCTCTTTATTTGGAGACTTGAAGAGAAAAAACTTATTACCTGCTGTTATTTTTGTATTTTCACAGAAAAAATGCTCAGAATATGCAGATAGTTTATCTAACTCAAACTTCATCACAGCCAAGGAATCAAGTCATGTAAGAATGATCATTGATAGATCCATTGGTAGATTGAAAAAGGAAGACAGAGAACTACCTCAGATCTTGGCCATCACTTCTTTGCTACAAAAAGGTATAGCTGTCCATCATGGAGGTTTGTTGCCTATAATCAAGGAATTGGTTGAAATCTTATTTGCTGAAGGGTACATTAAAATTTTGTTTGCCACTGAGACCTTTGCCATGGGGTTGAATTTACCTACAAGAACAGTTGTGTTCTCAAGTATAAAGAAGCATGATGGTACACAAAGAAGATACTTAACACCTGGTGAGTTCACACAAATGGCAGGTAGAGCAGGTAGAAGAGGACTGGATGACCACGGTACAGTTATTGTGATGACTTACAAGACCCCATTAGAATCTCTGGTATTCAAGGAAACAACATTAGGGAAACCGACTAAATTGGAATCTCAATTCAGATTAACCTACAATTCTATTGTGAGCTTGTTAAGAATCGAATCTGTAAAAATGGAGGATATGATACAATCCTCATTTGGTGAAGATAAAGGTCAACAATATAAATTGGAAACAAAGGCCAAGGAGATTGGATATGAAGGCTTGTTAAACTCTGAATTGATCAATGAATTAAGAGTTGATTGTGATGACTGTGATGACGATAAATTGAAGCAATTATTGAGTAAAATTGATGAACTGGTTCTATTGAAGGACGAAATTTTGAAAATATCCATTAATACCAAGGCTGTTGCAGTTAAGATAAAAACAGGTAGGGTATTAATTTACAAGAGTGTGGTTGATCAAAAAATATGTTTCAATGTAGGTATACTGTTTAAAAATAATATCAAAAAGGGTTCATTGTGCGTTTTGAAGATCACAGAAGATTTCTACATAGATTTCAATATTAATGCAAATCAAAGTAAGTTCTACATTCCTTACATGTCTAAAATGTCCTTATTCAAGGGTGGTTTTCAAAGGGCAGAAAAATTCAACTTGGTTGATATTTTAATAAATGATTTGGAATACCTGGTGGATTCAGAATATAGAAAGCTGTTGTTCATGGTTTTTGCCAATGATTTGTCAAATGAAAAGAAAATAATGAAACAAGTAGCGTCAGTTATTAATTCCTTGGAACCTTTTGAATTAAAGGGAATGTTGGATTTTGATCTTGTTAAGAAGTTAGAAAGACAAAGATCTTTACAAAATGAAATAATTTCTTTGGACGATGATCTCAAAAAGTGTTATAATTTCCCATTGCACCTATTTGAAAAATGGCAAATTGAAGAAGTTTTGAAAGAGGCCAAGTCCAGTGTTAACAATGAATTGAAACTGTTACCTGATTATGAAAACAGATTAAAAGTATTAAAGAGTATGGGCTTTGTTGATGATACAGAAACAGTGCAATTGAAGGGTAGAGTGGTAGCGGAAATCACTATAGGTTACGAATTGGTAATTACAGAAATATTATTTGATAACTTTATGTCTGATTTGTCTCCAGAAGAGATAGTTGCATTACTGTCATGCTTTGTTTACAACGGTACTGATACAGTTGATTCTGAAGAAGTATTATTAACAAATAAGCTTATGATAGGAAAAAAGAAGATTGAAGAAAAATACAATGAATTCCTGTCATATTCATCAATTTACCAGATACCATTGCTAAACGAAGAAGCTCAATTTTTGGAAAGACATAGATTCCAATTAGTTAATGTTGTTTATCAATGGGCATCTGGTGTGAGCTTTGCAGAAATCATGAAGGTTTCTCCTCAAAGTGAAGGAACTATTGTAAGAATTATCAACAGATTGAATGAGTTATGTAAGCAATTGAAGAATGCATCTATCATTGTGGGTAACTCAGATATGCATTTGAAATTCAGTACAGCACAAGATTTGATTAATAGAGATATTGTCTTTGCAGCCAGTTTATATTTATAGATAAGGAAGTTTTTCTCTTCTAAAAATAAAACATCATGATCATGAATATATATTTTACAAATTTATAAATATATAAAATAAATAAATTGAATATATGAAATATTTGGTTAAATTATTTAATAAATTGCTAAGTATGTTCAAAAAAAAAAAAAATCACTTTTCCTACATGTGTTTTTTTTTTTTAGTTGATAGTAATATATAGAGAACATTCAAAATATTTAATTAAAATGAGTTGGATTTATGCTTTGGAGTAAATTTGAAATTGTCATTTGCTTTACCATAAAACATTTCACTAACTTTGATCCAGTCATTTGAGTTTGGAGATGCCAATAAAGTTTCCAAATCATTTCTACCAAAGAATGCTTTTGGTCTTTCATTCAATCTGTTTTGTTTTTCTAAAATACCAATAGGAATGTATCTGTGGAAGAATGACATGAATTCACAGAAGAATCTTCTGGCTTGTAAAATACCTCTTTCATCAGTACCAAAGTGTTCCATTGAATATTGAGCGTAATTTTTCAAGATGTCCAATCTTTCAGTACTGGACTTATCAATGTTGTCACCATATTTAATTTCTTCAAATATCCAAGGCTTGATCAAGCAACCCCTACCTATTGAGATGGAATCCAATTCAGGACAAGAATCCATAACTCTGTGCCAATCTCTAGCATCATATATGTCACCATTACCAATGAATTGTAAATCATAAGATCTTGCAGTTGATTCATTTATTTTCCCATCATTTTCAGCTTTGTAATCAGCTTCAAACTTTTTGGCCTCAACAGCACAATCTTTGATATAGTCCCAATCATTCAACTTGGTATATCTTTGTTCTCTTGAACGACCGTGGATAGTGATTGCTTGGACATCTGTTTCATAAACCAGTCTTTTAATTAAACTTTTGGCAGTAGGAGCATCTGATTTTATACCCATTCTAATCTTCGCAGTGACGGGAATTTCTCCTGAACAATAAGACATGATGTTCAGCATTCTTATCAACTTGGATGGATTGTCCATCAATGCACTACCGGCACCTGAGTTGAAAACCAATGGTATAGGACAACCAATGTTCAAGTTGATTTCACTGAATGATTTTTGAGGTAGTAATTTATTGATGGCTTCACAAGTCTTTCCAACAAGCCATGGCTGGTTACCAGCAATTTGGAAGGCAAAGCCGGGAATTTCTTCCTTGTGAGCCTGTATCAAGGCCCATTCTGAAGGAGCACCTTCGATAAGTGGCTTTGACAGGGCCATTTCCGAGTATGTAATGTCACAACTTAAAGATTTCATCAATCTTCTAAATGGTAAGTTACCAACAGTTGTTAATGGAGCTAGGATGAACTTTCTCTTGTAATCCAGTTTATTTTTTTTGGTTTCAAAGTATCTTGTATCCTTATATGTCTCATAAACTTCATTCAACAGCTCCTTTTTAGGATTTAATTTTTGTTCCAATACCTTTTCATCTTCAGTTCCCTTTTTAGATCTATGCTTGTTTAAATAATTTTGTTGGAAAGATTCTTGTATTTGAATGATTTTGTCGGTATCTTTATATTCAAAATTGTTCTTTTTACTCAAGAGAACTTTATTTTCTTGAGGAAGAACGTTGATAATATTTCTATCATAGCTCTTGATAGTAAGTTCAGGATCAAATGTTAAAGAATTGTCTGAGTAATGTGATGATAAGAACTTACATTTGACACCCATTGGACAATGACCATATTCTTTATAGATTGGACAAGTCTTGAAAAAAGAAGAATCAACTTCAGGTAATTTTGAACTTAAGTACTCCTCAATATTGTGGCAATATTTACAAGAGTCTTGAAAATCACAAGGACCATCTATAGTAGTAATTTTCCCATATTTGTATTTAGGACATAATTGACAAGATTCCTTAAAATTGGAAACTTCTCTTTGTTTGTTTTGACCTTTTTTCTTTTTAAATTTTTTAGATTTACCACTGTTGTCTTCTAATCTTTCATTTGAGCCTTCATCATCATCATTGTTCTCATAATCTTGGAAAGTATTAATAGGCTTTATGAATTCAGGTTTTATGTGGGCAATACCATCATGAGAAGGTTTTGATTTTTTAGAGGGAGCAAGATTATCTTGTTCGTCTAAAGGACGCTTTAAATCAGCAACTTCAGTCATATCTTGATGATGTATATTTTATTAAAAATGGTTTTGTTATTTTATTTATTTTAGTATGATTTTCTAATTAAATATATGGATCTAATATATTATTTGAGAATCGATGTTTAGTTTATTTCGGATATAAGATTATTTCAATCAGTTAATTTTTTTCAGCATGATGACGTCACGTGTAGCACTGTATTGAAACATTAATCTTTAACCGAAAATGGCAAAAAAAATAAAATAAAGAGTAATTAAACAAAATTGGAAAAATGTATATTAAAAAAAATCAAAAAAAAAAAAAAAAACAAAAATTACTATTTTAGGAAAAGAAAGGGACGATATATCTATAAACATTTTAAATTTTTACATTTAGATACATACATACCTAAATAGGAAACTGTTGAACTTTCATCATAAAAAAAAGTATAACGATTTATAACTCTACTTATTTTTCTGTGTTTTGTTCAATACTAACATTTACTTTTTTTTTTGTTACATTTTTTTTTTTAACAAAAAGAGTGACTAAAGTTTTGAATTTATTCATGTAGAGAAATGATTAAAGAATTTCCCTTTCGAAAAAACAAAATGTATATTTTGACAAAAATGGCTGAATTTAAGTTGTATAGATGTTGTTTTTTTTTTTTTGATATATTTAATTTTGAAATAGTTTAATAACTAAATCAAATGATGTTAATTTTCTCGTAGGTATTTTCTTTGACATTTATTTTTTAATTTTTTTGAAAATTAATTTCAATTCAATTCTTATGATTGTTTACTTTTCTTGATTTATTGTTAACACATTTAGTGGTTGTAACAAATACATTGTTTATTAATAATTTTCCTAATATCAATTGTTGGGAAGATAGATTCAATACGTTGTAAATTGTTTTATTATTAGAATGTAAATGATTAAAGTAAAGTTTATATATTATTCTTAATCATTAAATCAAAACATAACACCAACAATTCATACACTCAAAAAGATTCTGTTTTTAATTAAATTAGTTTCTATAAAAGTTATCCCTTTAACTCTTCTAGCCCTCTTCCAAAGATTATATACATATAAAATATTTATTAACAATTGGGTTTAAAATAATTTGTAATTAACCTTTCTTTTATTAAACAGATTTAAATACAAAAAACACAGATAATAAACAAGTAATAAATAATAAAAAAGTTTAGGACCTGTAAGTTATATAAATATATTTTATTTTGATATTTGGTTAGATTCTTCTTTAAACAGAACATAAAAATAATATTAAATCAACATATTAATGTCTCCAATCATCAAAATCTTAAATAAGGACTCGGACTCGGACTTTACTATCAACAAGTTAAAATCGGAAACTGAATCTGATGATTCTAATACAACTAAAATCTCAGGTAATGATAACGATCAAGTTTTGAAGTATAGAAGAGACTCTATCAACAATTTTAAAAATATTGCTGGTGTTACTTTCAACAATTTGAAAATCAACAATTGGTTAAATGATGATCTTATGTTCAACAAACTACAAGATGCTATTTTATCCAGATTGCAACAAGAACAAGAATTGAACTCCTCAACTTCTTCAAGCGTTGATCAACAAGTCATTTTAAAACCTCAAAATTTGTATTTACCTGATTTGGAACTGAAGTATTGTAAAGATTATTCATGCTGTGGTTTGAATTTACCATCGTTACATGATTTGTTAAATCATTATGAAAAGAATCATGTCAACAACTTCTTAAATAATAAATCCATCAACAGTTTTTTGAAAAACCAATCTATTTTCCATAACTTTGAGAACTCTCTTCATTTAAATACCATCAACGATTTTTTTATTGATAATCATTATAATACCAATGAGATTCTGAATGAAGCCAAGAAGTTGATCAATAAAAACTCAATCAATAGTGATCTGGATCTGGATTCCTTAGATGAAGTTGACTTGAAAGTTATGGCTGAATTGGGGAACCTGTCTGATCATGAGGTTGATGAAAATGACCAAGAAAACCAGCAACAATCCAATAACAATGAGAATGATGATGAAGACAATCATGAAAACCATGAAAATAAAAATAACAACCCAGATGAAAGTGATGAAGATGAGGAAGAGGAGGAGGAACAGGAAGAAAAAGAACAAAAGAAAGAAGATAAAGTTGTAGAGATCCCTCCTGTTACCGGAGATCAACCTGTCATAAAAAAGAGGAAAATCAATATAAAAACAGTTGGTATTCCTTCAGAACCTTTCTTCAAGAAGCCCACCTCTTCTTCTAGTGACAAACCTTTCAAGTGTCCTGTTATCGGCTGTGATAAAGATTACAAAAATCAAAACGGGTTGAAATATCATAGATTACATGGTCATGAAGGTCAAAAACTCGTTGAAAATCCAGACGGGACATTCTCTGTTATTGATCCTTTAACCAACTTGCCATTTAATGAAAATGTTGAATTCGAATTGGATAAGCCATATAGATGTGAAGAGTGTGGTAAAAGATATAGAAACTTAAATGGGTTGAAATATCATAAAACGCACACACACATGGAGGAATAAATTTAATATTCATGTACATAAGCAATCATAATGACAACAAATAAACAAAGAGAGTTTATAAATACTCAGCATTCATAATGTTGCCTTCTCTGTTTGATTTGATTCCAAACTACTTTAAAATTATTTTTTTTCTGGAAAAAAAAAATGAAAAAAAATAACTAAGCACAATATATTGAAAAGGGATTTTCAAAACAAATAAAAAAATGAAAAGAAAATGAAAAAGTCTAACTGAGATAAAAACAGGTGAAGAATATCAAAAAAGTAATTTTTAAGCATTCATGAACTGAGATTATATGTTTGTATCAACAACAAAAACCCCGTTGATGTCTTTTAATATTTTTTTGATTAAGTAGCTTATTTTCCTTGTAAGCTTGATTACAATCATAATACATTGTTATTAAAAGTTTTTAACAAAGAACTCAATAATCTATTTTTAAGAGAAACACACCACCATAAATCTAAACCAAACAAAAAAAAACAAATGATGCCCCTTATTTTTAATGAAAATTAATCTATATACAACAACAGTAAAATTATATTTATAGGACTATAGCTTTGACTCCAATTGCATGATTTTTTGTTTTTTCTAATTTTTTTTTTTTTTAAGTTTAAAGCAAAATCAAATTGATGAACCATTATATAAATTTGAATCTATCTTGTATACAAAAATGAATATGTGAGTATTATCGAAAGCAATAAACTAATATAGACGGTGATGAAGCAACAGAATTTAATCATATATGGATGTTTGGATATGATTTTCTTAACCAATATCTCATTGTTAATATCAAACTTGAATGTCATATTCGACTTTGTTAAAAGTTTGATGTTTTTGTTGCCTAGATAGTCTATATGTACAGTATACGCATTGTTTGTATTTGTCACATATGCAGAGTTATCTGTTTCTATATTAATGTAATTGAGATTGTCCATGTTTTCCATGGGTATATCGTTTGGATTTGGATAAATTAAGTAATTCATCATTCTCATAATTATGTTTGTTGCCTTTTTAGTTTCCTTTCTAGCAGAGAAGTAATCAAAGTTTTGGTTACAAAAAACATTCACCACATTCGTACGTACATGTTTATTATCTATGCTTTCAATTACTCTTAAAAACTGTACATGTTGTGGGGCTTCACAAACAAAGTACAAATTCAACTCAGGTAACCCATAAAGATGGTTATTCACAGGTAGGTCATTCATGTTGTATTCGAAGGTATTGCTACCGTAGGGATACCTGTTGTTATTGTACATATTTGTTATAAGTAGGTCGTTTTTGTTGTTCAACTTGTTACTTAACTCATAAAACAACTTGCTTGAAATCGTGTATGATACAAGTGGTGCTATAAAGAAACTTATAAACATCACAATATTTGTATACACAAATACGGCAATGATTTTGTTAAAGTCAATTCTCATTGTTTATGGTATTTTCTGATTGGGTTGATTTATATGTTATCTTTTTGTTTTTTTTTTAAGGGATAACAAAAAAAAAAATTTATAACTTACGGGAAGTCATCATAAATCATAATCAATAAAATAAAGTTGAAAAAAATGATTTGATTTGTTACTTTTTTTTTATTTTTTTATTTTTGGCACAAATATATATCAACGTGTTTAATCATGAGCTATCATTATAGAGTTTTCAACAAAATGATCTTTGAAAGCAGCAAATTCATCATATTCTTCAACAGTTTTATTGAATATTCTGATGAACATTTTCACATTCGACAAAGTTGTATTTTTTTTTACTTCATCTGGAGCTTCAACATCTACAGGAAGCTTCAATTTTAAAGGCTTACTATTGTTTGAAATCGTTTGAACTTCCTTATTTCTCCATTGTTCATTGTAAATTTGTAGCTCATAATCCTTTTGTAGCTTAATTTTTAATATTGCACTCATACTGTAGTTCAATTTATTCATCAATACCTTTTCTTTTTCCTCCGCAGAAAAAGACATGAGACTACCAACCTTGTTGACTAATTCTTTTATGTCATTACTCAAGTCCATAAATTTATCATCGTTTAAAGATAAGTTTTCCATTAACAAAACATCTAAGTAAGTGAATCGATAAAAAAAACGTGGCATTGCTTTATACCAAACCATTTCATGCAGCTCAGTGATTTCTCTATCAATATCCCCAGTCAAAGCTTTATCGTTGTATTCTTCCTCTGTACCAAATAGTTTCTTATTGAAAAAGTTAGTGAATGATGAAGTATATGTTTTGTTCTGAAAAAAATCAGATATCCCATAACTTGAGCCTTTTACAGTTGTTGTTACTTCATCAGATGTAATTGTTGTATAATTCACATCTTTTTTTATAAGGCCCTTTTTAGTGCTAATATCACCTTGGCTAAATGACATCTTTTTTAGTGTTGTTATAGGTGGAAGGTCTTTATTCAAATTAGGAAAAATATCGCTTTCATGTTTTAATTCTTGATAGTTAGTTAGTTGAATGTCATATCGTTGATAGCTCTTTTTTTTTAATTTTTTCAGATCTGGATATTTAAACAAATTCAAGTATCTAAAGTGAGGTAATATTAAAATATCATCACTTTCTTGAAACTCATAGTTCATTTGAAGTTTTATTAACAAACTTAATACCTTTTCATATTGCAAATGTAGTTGTTTAAATACTATAAGTTTACAAAGCAATATGTCATTGCTAACAAATCCATGATTTTCTGGAGAAAAAATCTCATCCCAATATTTTATGATAATCTCATCAACATATATTTGTCGAGTCTCAATTGGCATAAACTCCCATAAGTTGAAAAGTTCCGTTATTACAAATCCAATGTTATTGAAATTGTGAGTGTTTAATAATTCTATAAAGATATTCAAAAAAAAATCCCATTTTATACTTTTTATGATTTTTGGATTCAAAAAATACAATTTTCTTATGTATGGAAGAAGACAATATTCTACCAAATAAAGCAAAGGTATCTTTGCATTGTTGTGGTTCATCAAGTTACAAGCATAATCATCAAGCAGATCAAATGTGTACTCTATAAGATCATGTGTTTGTTTAAAGAAAAAGTCTTGGTCCATCATGAATGTATTGTTAATTAATAGAGTTATCTGCATATCCAAAAACTTTTTCAAAAAAGTCTTCTCAACAGATTCAAGTTGCTTTTTGTATATTTCACTTTGTGATACTTGGCCTTTATTTGATTTTTGTAAAGATTCAAATAGCATCAGTGGTTTGTTAACATTATTATCTTTGAAAAGATTATGCATGAGCACATGATCAAAGTTGCCAAATATCATCACGTTCATGTAGTATTTAATCACGTCATTTCTCTTAATAAATTTATTGAATCCGCCAATGTTGATCATGTGGGAAAAGTACTGTAAAAAGCAATCTTCATTTGATATTTTCACAATTATTGACAAATACTTATTACTGGGAATGGGAAGTAATTTATTGTTTATAATTTTGTGTATTTTATATGCATTTGATGATTCATTTACATCAACATTTAAGAATGTAGAGTATTTATTTTGTTCATTTGATGTGTATTTCAAGTAATTAAAATTATATGTATTGACTTTACATCGTAGTTTTATTACTGAATTGTATTCCCTTAGAAATGCTGATTTCAATAAATAGTTATTAAGAAATAAGTCGAGATTTACAGGATATTTCTCATCAATGATCATATCTTTATCGTAAAAGTTCACATAAGCCAATAATTTTCCAAAAAAATTCGTAGTTAAAAAGCTTTGAAAGAATACAGATTTGGAGTTTTTATCTATGACAGATACCATAAAATCTAAAACAATATGTAAGCAATTAATATAATCCGTTTTGGTATCACTACTTTTTATTTTGAACTTAGTTAACAATAAATGATTCAATGTAATAATCTTAGATAAAGTTTCTATGAGGTATATTAGCTTTGATTGATTTTTTTCTGTTAAGAGTAATTGTTCCAACCAAAAGTTCAGGCATATAGCTATATCATCCAATTTAATAGGACAATCATTGTTCAACTTCAAAACAAATCCCTTTAATGAGCTTAGCTGAATATCAAGAAGATTCAGACATTCACAATATTCACCGTTTGCCTGATTGTACTGGTTCAGCAAACTATACAGGGTTGTTATACAGTCGTGTACATATAGTGAATTACTTTCCATATGGTAACTAATATATAATTATATACATCATAGAAGTAAATAATATAAGAGTTGTTAAATGTTTTTTGTTTTTTTGCTTTATATAATTTTTTTTCCAGTGGACAAATTATGCGTGATTTTAATAATAAAAAATTCAGCCCCGATAAACAAGGTCCATGAATAAATATGTTAAACGAGTATTGTACCTTTATTTTTTAAAATTGATAGTATAATTTAATAGTGTTAAGAAGATTAGCAAAAAAATATATGAGCAGTTTAAACCATACGTTGGTAATATATGTGATCATTTTAAATATCTCAAATTCATAAATATATAATTATTCTATATAATTAGTTTATTTAGCATACATTAACATAAATAATTTACCCCACCGTTTTTACTCAGAGTAAATCTCTCAATCAGGATATTTTGGCAATACAGAATCTTTTTTTTTTACGTTGTCCTTCAAAAACTCAATTGACAAAAGCAACAAGAAAAAAAAAAATTTTTTTTTTACTTTGTTTTTCATACTTTTGCTAAGATTTTGTAAGAAACTTGATTAAATTTATTTGTTTATTATTATTCAATAGTATATTTCAAAGAAGCGACAAAAAACGATTTTTTTAAAACTGTTTTATAATATAGAATCTACAAATAGTTAATCAAACCAATCAAAGGTAAAGTAAAAAAAGGAATTTAGTTAGAAAGAACTGTACAATGTCCGATATTGGATCTAAACGTTCTCTTACTAAGCAAGACGTTGGGTTTATAGAAAATGCCGATGCTGCTAAGAAAATGAAGCTATCGAATCCTGATGAACTTTTAACTTCTAATGATTTAAGATTATTTCAAAAGGATGTTCTTGTTAGAAACCTTAAGGAATATAAGCTGAAGTACTATGCTTTAGAAAAAACTATTCAATTGAACCAGGAGGTAAAAAACCTGAAGGAATATTATGAGGATCTAATACATAAACTAAATAGATTGAACAGCCCTGTCACTCAAAGGGTTATGGGCAAACCTCTTTCTGCTGAAGAAGAAGTCAAGCTCGATGACCCAGTCGAGGAACCCAAACAAGCTGAAAATAAACCTGTTATTTTTGATGAAGGAGACTCTCTGAAAAAAGATATAGATAGTTTAGCTTCAAATAGTGAGTTAACTGACTTTAAAATGAAAATAGATACTTTAAAGAACAGACTTAAACTTTTAAATGAAGAACTTCATACTAAGAATAATGATATAGGCTCATTGAAGGATGACATTGTAAAAAAGGATGTCTCGTTGAAGCAAATGGATATCTTGCAATTGGAACTAGATGAAAGTAAGCAAAAATTTGAAGCTCTGAAGGTTGAATACAATAACTTACTAGGTAAGTTGAATTCACTACAATTGGGAGGACATGCTAAAACGGTGGAAGGAACGTCTACCAAATTTGACGAGGCCTTAAAGGCCATTAATGATAATTTACTTGGAGATTTAAAAAACTTACAAAACAACATTTCCAGAATACGAGCAGAAAGAGATAAACTCAAATCTGAAATAAACATCTTGAAGTCACAAGAAACGTCTATTGATATTATCAAAAATATAGATGCACAAGTTCTTGCTATCAAAGAAACAATTAAAACATTTGAAATCAAATACGCATCCATACCGAATGACAATGTGTTACTTGAAGAATTAAAGAGTATTGAGATAGCTTACAATGAACTAGCAAACTCAAAGCTTGATGAATTAAGCAAGACCTTAATAGACAAGCAAAAGCATAATCAAGTGGTTTTAGAATTTGAAAAGCTAAAAGAAAAACACGTCTCTGCAAATCGTTACATTCAAGACATGAAGTTGGAAATTGAAGCTCTAAAGAAAATCAAGACGAAGAGTGATGATGTTATAGCAGATTTCAATATAAGAGACCATGTCATCAAAGGAAAGGTAGCAAACTTGGAAAAAAAACTAGAACTATCTAGTATGCTAGAAAAGCAACGAGAGCTTGATGAAAAGATTTTAATTAGTGAATCTGAAACCTTAAAAAAACAAGTTGAATCGTTAAAGAAACTTATAGATACCAAAACAAATGAGATAGTAGTTATAAAGAAGGAACTTGATGACTCAAATAACAAATTGAATGAAAATAATAGAAAAGTTGAGGATTTAGAATTCAATCTTACAAAACAAACCGACAAGTACAAGAACTTAATAAAGAAGTTGAAGCAGGCTAGTGAAAAGTTAAAGAATCCTGTGTTGATGAACAGTCTTTTGGAGGCCAATGTCAACGAAAATACACCTGAAGTTGGTAGTAAGCTACAGGATCAATTAACAAACTTTAAGCAACTAGTCTATTGTCCATTGTGTACCAACAATTTTAAAGATCAAATGATTAAAAATTGTGGACACACGTTCTGTGAGAATTGTATAAAAGAAAGACTGAATGCTAGAATGAGAAAATGTCCAAGTTGCAATCTACCGTTTGGATCAACTGATGTTTTGGATATTGTTCTGTAAACTTTAACTCAAAAAAAAAACAACAACTGTGTTTATATGAGCTCACGAAGATGACCTTAATTAATGACTCTAAAATTTTTATAATCTTAGTATTTTATTTTTCTTTTTTAATTTTTCTTTGGTAAATGAAGATATTACCCGATTTACCTTTTATTCATAATTTTTTTTTTTTTTTGTTCAAACTTTTGTTTTAATTTTTTTGTCTTTACTTTATTATGAAATAATTCTTAATAAATCAAAAGTAAGAAAGTTGATTATAAAACCATACATCAAATGAATAAAATAATTGAACAAATTAAAGACAATGAACCTTGTAGGATACTTCCTTATGAACAGACCTATAAGACCAGAACAAAGGTAAATGTACTCAAGATGATCCAAGATCCAACGAAAATCACTAAGATTGTGGGGCCAATGGTTAGATATTCCAAATCAAGCTTCAGAGACACATGTGCGCATTTTGATTGTGATATAATATACACACCAATGATTCTTGCTCGTGAGTTCATAAGAAACGATATGGCCAGGATATCTGAGTTTTCAACTAATTTAGAAAACACCAAAAATAAAGGCTTGATTGTTCAGCTTGGTGTCAATAACAAAGAGGATTTAATTAGAACCATTGAGTTGCTAAAGGATTATTGTGATGCATTTGGCATCAACTCGGGATGTCCCATTAAGCAGCAAAATGATGAGATGATAGGAGCACAGTTGATTTACAATCCTGAAGGGTTGATTGACATGGTTAGAGCAGTGAAGGCCAAATATAAAGAAGAGGTGCAGTTGGAAGTAAAGATTAGAATTCATGACAACTGGGACCAAACCGTTGAGCTTTGTAAAGGGCTTCATGATGCAAATGTAGACTGGATAACAATCCATGGAAGAGGGAAGACCACTAGATCCTCACAACCTTGTAATTTTGAGGCAATCAAATATATAAGATCCAAGTTACCCATGGATCTCCCTATTGTTGCCAATGGAGATTGTTTTGACTTGAATGATGTGGAAAAAATTGCTAACAGATGTGGTGTTCAAGGTGTGATGGCTGTTAGAGGAATGTTGGACAATCCGGCAATGTTTTCTGGTTACTCGTACACACCATGGAAAGCTATTGAGTTGATAGTTCATCATAGTATTGAGTATGGATTGCACTTTGCACTACTTCAGCACCACTTACATTGCATGTTAGGTAATAGCTCTCCAAAGCCAACATCTGCCATTCTTAAGAAATTAATGGATACAAATATCAAATCCACTTTTGATATTATAGATTACTTGGATACATACTTTGATTTGAAACGGTATGGTGAGAGTGGGTTTGCTGAAAGAGACGAGGTTCCATATATTGTAGCTGAAGCTACAAATTTTAAGTTAGAGGTAAGTAATCAATAAGGATAGATATTTTTATTTTCTAAGTTAATAGATATGGTCACGTGGATATGCCAAAAGAGGAGATAATCGTCTACTTTTTTTTTTTTGAATTTCTTTTTTTTATTTTGATATTTTTCCCATTTGATTAACTGAGGTGAATTAAAGCTTTTTGTTTTGTTTTTGCTGTCTCTCGTAAAAAATAACACTGAACTATTTAAGTTACATGTTTCCAATATGTTCACCCTTTTTATTTTTAATTACTTTTTTTTAAGTTAATATATAGTTATCAAATGCTGTGATAAATGTCTGTATTTGTTAAGAATATAAAACTATAATCATAAATGAAGACCAAGATACGGAAAAACTTTGTAATTTGAAGAACTAAAAGACTATCTCACAGTTGGGGATTTTTTACGTTAAGTCTTAGTGACAATCAATGATATCAAGAAACATAAAGCAAGTATAATTTTGAAAACGCTGCAATGAATGATAATACTGTTACTTTTATTTTTTACCTTTATATCAGTTCTAAAGGTTAAAAACTAATAAAAAACACTTCAAGAATTTTATTACACCATTAAAAAATAAACATGATGATACTTAAATCTTTTTTGCTGGCCTATTGAGAGCAGGTTTGAGATTAGCAAATTTCTTACTTAAGAGGAGTATCCCTTCTGTTATGATTTATTTAACAGAGTCAAATAATGTTATGGTCAGTTGGTTTTATTTTCGTTTTGAGAATAATCACATCAGTTGATTATTATTTGATTTGGTTACACTTTTTTAATGCGATGAGTGGTCAGTGTTACTTATGTCATAGTTACTCTGAATTTATTACGATTTTTTTTGTTTAATAAAAATGTTTTGAAGTTCAATTATCAAAATTATTGTATGTGAGTTTTCAAATTTATAATTGTTAACTTATTTTTATTTACTATTAAGTTTAAATTAAAATAATATTTATGTACTACCTTGGATATTCATTGAAGTAATTCTTTAAGATGTTTTAAGAACAAAAACAAAATAACAAAAATTAAAAAAAAAAAAATTAAAACCTATAAAATAACGAATATAAAACCCTAGTTTATAATCATTTACTACGATTCATTTTTTGAATCTCCTTATTTTTTTTAGAAAAAAAGTACTTTGTTACTTAAGAACATGAAGTTGAAGATGTTTTTTATTTTGATGTTAGAAAGATAGTTTATAATTTTAGAGTCTATATAATTTAAGCTTCTTCTTCAACAACAACGGTTTGTAAACCCTTAACAGTTGGGACGGTAACGGCTTCAACGTAAGAGTATAAGGCGTGCTTGGCGTTTTCTTCTTCGTTTCTCTTTCTGGAGATCCTGATTCTTAACTTGTAGTCAACACCCTTGATACCCTTAGACCAGATCTTCTTGTTCAAAGATGGGTCTAATCTGACATCTTCAGTACCCATGTGTAACTTGGCGAAGGCTTTGATTTCCTTGACAGCTCTTGGAGCTCTCTTCTTGAAAGAGACACCGTGTAATCTCTTGTGCATGTTGATAGTGTATTCTCTAGTAACAACGTCCTTTAAACCAGCCATTTTTAATTAGTATTTATGATAGATATCTTGGTGGTCTCTGAAAATTCCTTTCATTTTTGATTCAATTTTACCTTTCTGAAAGAATGCAAAGTTCACCGAATTTCCGTGAAATATTTTCACATTAGCCTTATATAGGAACCATGCAAAAAAAAAAAAAATTAAAATGTTTAGTGCGTAACATACTTGGCATGTTCAAACTAATTGAATTTCATAATATATTTCAAGAGAAAAAAAAATGTATAGCGTCAAATAAAAAGTCTATTTAGATGTTTTTTTCTGAAAAAACCCCTCCCAAAAATTATTCCTAAAGAAGAAATATGGACTTTTGCTTCAACTTTTTTTTGAAAAAATTAAAAAAAAAAAATGTAACAAAAAAAAGTTGGTAAAAAAATGTATAAATCTAATTCTTGTTTCTTTAAGTTATTTTATTATTTGATTTAGATAAAATTTTAAGAATTTTTTTTTTTTGTTATCTTGAAACATTTTTCAATATTAAAGATTATTATTCAATTGTTTTTCTTATATAGAACACTATCTTTAAAAAAAATAATAATAATACCTATAGATAAACCACAATTACTAAAATTAATATAAGAAATTAAATTTTTGAAGACATAATAAAAAAGAATGCAATCAGATTATGCTAAAACACAAGACGAAATATTGAAAATCCAGGAAAATATTATGAAGGGATATAATGCTCCTGTCCACAGAAGAAATCATATTCCAAATTTTTTTGAAACGTATGTGTCATCAAACAATATTCTTCAGGACACTTTAACTAACAAGTTCTCATATGGAAAAGGCCAAGACACTATCGGACTTTGTCAGTATCCGCAACTCAACAAGATTTATGGAACAAACAAAAAACTGTTCAACATTGAGCCCTTGACAGAAAAAGAAATACAAAATGGATTGGATATGAATCAAGATATTGACTTGATAATGGACCAGCTAGAAGATCTAAATAGTACTTCCAACGATTGTATGGTTGGAGAAATTAATCTGAGTCAATCTACCTTTGATTTTGTTAACAAGGATGTGGAAAAAATAAGCACGTTGCCGAGCATAAGCAAACCAGAATATGTGATAAACAAACAGATAAAGGTGTATATTTCATTTGAACATTTCTTTTTGGATCAGAGCTATCCCCTTCCATATAAAGTATATGGCATTCAACACTTTCAATTCACAAAGGAGTATTTTCAACAATTTTTGGGTGACAAGTCTAAAAACTATATCAAAGTGTATAAAAATGAGGAACTGCCTATTTGGGGAGTCAACGTCTACACTGATGACTCAAATCCATTGAGTATACTGAGGCATTGTGCTGTTTACGAAAAAATCGAAGAAGATGATAAAATCATAGGGTGTAAACTTGTAGGATTCAATAAAGTTAATGGCTTTCATGCATTAAATGAGCCTATTGAAGTGTTCTTTGATGGATTGAAAAATAGCAATAATAATTTCATCAAGCCTAGAGACTTCATAGTTACTCTAAAATACATGCCAACTTTGAGCAATTACTATGGTAGTAATTTGGCTTTTGAAAGAAATGGAGTAATGCCAAGAAATTGGTACGGATCTCAATTCTTAAGTGCACATGACGGACTGAGCATAGCCATATGGGATATAGAATGTATATTTTAATTTATCCTTATGTTAATGTATATACAATAATGATAAGAAAAGTAAAGATAAAAAGGGGGCAAACAATTTTTCTTCTTTTTTCTCATTTTTTTTTTTGTTAAGCTTTCAGCTTTTAATTGTATTTTTTTATCTATACTACACATTTTTTTTTTCAAGAAACTAAACAACTTTGATAATGACTCTTAGTGAACCCAAATAGATTAAACCACTATTATATAATTCAAATAAAACGAAAAAAAATTTGCTCTATATCATTTAATGTTTTCAACTTTAAAGAAATTGATGGGATTTTTTTTCTCTCATCACAATGGAGTTGAATTGTCCCATAGTGAGAATGATGACTCAGAAATTTCTAACTTATTTTCAAGTTTAATGAATAGACACGCTAATTTTGCCAATAATGGTGAAAATATAAGTATACAGAGACAAAAACAATTGCTTTTAAATAACACAATTGATGATACAACGCGAACTCAATATATTAAAAATATAATAAGCTATGATACATTAGAATTTGAAAATGTGACATCAATGATAAGAATTAATCCATCACAAGAGGATGAATTTCTTCATCATTTAAAGAAATATGGTTATAATTCAAGCAAACCTAACTTGAACTTCCATTGTGTTTATTGTCATTTGGTGAAAGTTCTCCTGTATCATCCTAAAAAGCCTAAGAAAGGGCAAGCGCTAAGGGAAATAAATGGAAGAAATCAATATGCAACAGAATACCTTCACTTAACAAAAAAGTTTGACAAAGCTATCAACATATCTCTAAAAGATGGACGTTACAAATGCTTGAAACAAAAGATACCACCTAGATCAGATGAAGAGTTATCCACAACTGTTAATAATGCATTAACTCTTGAAAACTTCCTCACATTTGTTAACTCTGTTGATGTTGGTAAAACTGTACTTTATACTTGGCTACATGAATTTCAAAATGATACAGGAAAAGACATCTCTTTAGAAAAATACTATGAAAACTTGGCAACAGAATTGAACAAGGCATGCTACGAAGGTCAAGACATCGTTCAAATCATGTTGACATGGGTGGTTGAGGATTGTTACAAGTTGTTTTTAAATCCACATGAAGATGAACCAACTGATGATGAGATAGAAGAGAGTTTTGATTTTGATTGTGAAAGTTATCGTTTAAATTTAGAAAAGCATACAAATACTCTCGAATCTGATTATTCTGTAGGCCAGAAGACATGGTTTGCAAGAAGAAAACAACAATATGATTACTATAACAAAATTAAGAGTGAAGATAAGATATCCATTTTGAAAGAAAAGAACATAAGAACAGTTTCTTATTTAAAAATATATGAATTAATGATGAATGGAGTAGGATTCAGTAGTAAGACACAAAGACTCTCATTGGAAGAATATATGACTATCTCTTTTGTTGGATGGATACATGATGGTAAATTGGAAGAAGAGGTAAGAGCATTATTTTGATATCAATAATAATCTTAAAGTCAATGCGGGGTTTTTTTCAAATGGATTTTTTTTTTTTGGAGTCTTTAAAGCTAATGGATTTTATTTATCCGGAAACATAATAAAACTAGCGAGTTTATTTTTCTCTATTTGTAACAGGCCATTATGGTGATAAATTGATTGAATAATCTTTAGCTTTTTGGAGAAATTGTGGAAGATATATTCGGAATTACAAATAGATAAAGTATACTGTTTTCAAAGAAGAAGAAAATGTACTAAATGAGACAATATTGAATCACATTGTTTCAAAAATAAAGGGTTGTTTGAAATTTGAGTTATTTATGTGAAATTTTTATTTTTATCGTTTAGTACATTAATTCTTTGTTTATTTGGTATTATTGTGTTTGTTTTTCAACAGTTATATGGTTGAATGAAATGAAAAAGTGTATCCACCTTTTATCTTTAATCCTGCTTTTTATTCTTTTCATGTTTTCTTCCTAATTGTTGAGTTATTTTAAATTATTTTTTTATTAAGAACTCAAAAATCTTTAATCAATTTGAAAACCTTTTCCGTAGTTTATCCACATATTAGCATGTTCATATTTTTTTAAAGGTAAAAAAAAATTATAAAAGAAAAACAAATAAAACAGAGGACTCACGGCTAATTTCAGTCTGAGATTAATGGTCTTTTTTTTTTTTTTAGGGTTTAATATTTTTTAATAATTAACATCTTTATTATCAGATTTCTTTGAAGCACTATTACATGCTAGTATTTAAGAACTACATTTTTAAAGGATAAATTTACAATTTTTGTCTTTTTATTATCAGTAATTAGAAATGTATTATGCCTCAAACATTTAATCAAAAAGTAAATAGTGTAAATTATAAAATAATTGGATTATTCAATTTATTGAAGAAAAATAACTTTCAACATCCCAATGGCCTTAATACACACATATTTGACATATTCTATCTAGACTCTGATTTAATTTTTATCTTTAATTCATTAATATAGGCGCAATTAATTAATAATGTTAGAGCTTTTACTTCTCACTGTATCACACGAAAGTGAATCAAAAACTGAAAAGTTTCAGTTTCAATATACTTCTCCTAAAGGTATGAGCATCAATGATTCCAAGTTTTTAGGTCAGCTCATATTACCAAAAAGAAATTTTTCATTTGACTGTTTTTTTTCTATACAAAAAGTTATCATTTCTCAACCCTTACATCTGATAATAAAAAATATCAAAAAAGATGATCTTGAGGAATTAAAACATACACTTGAAGAGTTTGGAGAAATTTCTAATCTTAGAATGGTTGATGATTGCTTTGAAAAGGATAACTGCATTTGCTTTGTTAATTTTGTAAATGAAGAAGATGCATTTATGTGTATTGAAACTGTAACAAACCAACATAAATGGTTTGCCAATTATCATATTGAACGATTGGAAAGAGACAAAACACAGCTTTTAGAATCTAAACAAGAATGCGATGAAAATGAATTTAAAAAAGTTTATGTTTCTTTACAAAATGTTCCAGAGCATAAGAAGGTTGTAAAACAAATGAAAACACATAATGTTGAAGTTCTTTTGTCTCCATTTGATAGCATCAAGGATGGGCTGAGCATTACTCAATTTGACGGATTCAATCTTTTTCTTAATGTTTGTAATATACTAATGGAAAAAAATGTTGTTTGTAATATCTCCTCTTTTACTTATAACCATGGGTATTTCTTAATGAAGTTTGATGATCATGGTCAAGCACTTGATTGTATAAAATATTTAGATGAGTCCACAGTCAAGTTTAAGAATACAGAGATTTGTTTAAAGCCTCAAAGAGCAAATGTGCGCAAATCCTTTCTCAAAGGTAAAAAGGACAGTATCACTTCGGAAGCAAGCAAGTTCAATAGCTATCAAACAGAGTCAATGTCTGAGTTGTTTAAGAATAGATCTTCTTTGAGAAACATGAGTTTGTATTCAAATGGACATGATGATTCAAGATCTAATTCAGTTTCTTCAGCCAGTTGTTCACCAAAATTTAAGGGCTTTAATGAAGTGGAGTCAGCGACTAGTATCGAAATGTCAGCAACCCCACTCAAAGATAGTTTAACCTTTGCCAATTCATTTTCAGATTTCAATGAGAATGTATTCCAGAACAATGAGTATGTTCCAGTACCAATACCAATACCATATCCTATTATGATGGGTCCTATGAATCCTTTTCAAATTCCTCCTCCTTTTTTAAATCTCGGTATAAAGCCACCTACATATTATAACGCAGCCTCAATGAAGATGTATAATTATCCATTTAACTCAACAGCACCAGTGGATAAAGGCAATAAGAGTATAAATTGGTCATATCCAATCCCTTCATCAATTCACCAACATTCAAATTTATACTTCCAAAACTTGCCTTTTTCTTGGACTGATAAGGAGTTGTTTGAATTTGTTGCTAGCTATTTAGAGCAAATTGAGAACATGAAGGACCCAGAGAGTGAAATCATTTCATACAAAGTGATAACACAAAACTTTCATGAGCACCAAGCTAAGGGAAGTAGTAAAGGTTATGGGTTTGTTAGCTTTAGCAATCCACTGGTTGCTAGTAAATGTGCTTACTATTTGGACATGTATGAACTAGACCCTTGTGAATATGATGATGTAAAGGATAAACAGCCTTTAAGTGACAGCACTAACGATGAAAATAGATATAAGCTCAAAGTCAGCTTCGCTATGAAAAGAGGAAGATCATTGGAAATTGCTAAATCTAAACCTATAGTAATGAATAAACAGTTTATTGAATGTTTAACCAAGGCTATATAGTTAATGGCGTATATTTATTTTATTTTAGTATTCTTACTATTCCATTTAATTCTAGATTATTATTATCTTAAAAGTTTCTCCTGTCGAATGTGTCAAATACATTGCTTGTTAATAAGTAATCACGTGCATACATGTATACAAAAACTTTTAAGTTTACAAATAATGAACCAATTTTAAAAAATTTTAATTTTAATAAAAAAGAACAAAACAATACAGTATTAGTTTATTTATGTATTGTAAACTAAAAATTGTTAATTTGAAGATTTTATGTAGTTTAGTATAGTATTTGAGTTGCATTTATTATTTTCTGTAAACTACACCAATAACAATTAAAGCATGAGGAAGTTATATGATAGAGTTAATAAAATTACATTTTACACTTTCCAACAACGGTTTCTAGGACATTTTAATTTATCAAAAATTTTCAGCTCTTAAATGCCTCTGTTTAGACTTTGGTGGTAATGTGCTACTAATGTTATAAATAAATGGTCAGTTCTTTGGGGTACTTTACATTAACTTTTAGATTTCATAGGGGTATCAAAAAAAAAAAATAAAAAAGTTCATACGCTCAAATTTCAAGGGTCCATGAGCGAAATGGGATTTAATTAAAAGAGTTTTACAAAAAAATTAAGACATCTTCTGAATTCATTTTTAAATTGTATCAGAGTGTTTAGATTCATCATAAGTTGGATCATAACTGAAACCGCTTTTTTTTGTTGGGTTTTAAATATTAGTGTGTGTTCCATCAATCATATGGGTAGTATATTCCCTAACACCTGCAGAACATTGAGATATACTTTTATTAGCAAGAAGCTTTAAGTACTTATTAATGTAGCAACAGTTATATATGTTCAACAGACGACTAAAGTTTAAATAGATATGGTGAACAATACGCTTAGTTATTACGGAAACATTGGTTTTGATGTTTTAAAAATAGTGGCTAGAACACACCAAGATGATCTATCGGCATTTGGCAAGACAAATACTTAACATAAAACAAGGGTCATTATACACAGTTGTTCCAATAATATCATTTTTTGCTGTACTTACAGTGAGCTCAGACATGTTAACAATGGCTGATGGAATGCTAAGTATCTGAGAGTAATTTTTTCAAGTCTACAGAGTAAAATGAGTGCTTCGAATGAAATTAAATATAAGCCATAACATTCTGGTAAAGAATTTATTCTTAGAAAGACTGTTTTTCTCAGAAACACATGCTCACTTTAGAGAACTGTATCGATTTTTATTTCCAACAAACCATGATTAATTAACTGTTTTTTTCTTTTGAAGTAAACTGTTTGTGTTTCCAACTCTGTATGATATTCAAGATTCATCAAAGTGTGTGTGTGTGTGTTTTTTTTGATTCTAAAGCCCCAACATAAACTTTACTTAAATGGCGCATAACCAGTTTTATGAGAGCAGACGTCTCTTCATTAAATATATTTCCGCAATGAAAATAAATACTAATTTGCAGAGAAATTATTTCACAATGTAACATAAGGTCAGAATTAGATCTATAGAAGTTCCTTACATATATTTTCTTTTTGTTTAGCAACTTAATGGGTTGAAACTTCCTTCATCAGAACTGGCGGGTCTCTTTGAGGATTTCAAAAAACTTTTCACATTTGTTTTTCATATAATTTACAGCAAGTAAAAGTTTGTAAAATGTTACTCTGTTTGACTTAAGGCCATTATCCTCCTCTTTAATTTTCTCTAATACAGAACTACAAATACAATCAGAATCAAACTCAGGATCATCAATTTCTGCAACATAAAGCTTAGCTAAATTTCTATTTTAGCTGAATGGAATTGCTCAGTCTTGGAATCACATTCATCATTACTAAAATATAAAGCGTAATCACCAAGGAGCTCTCTCATATCTTCTTCAAAGTGGTAAGAGTATATTTTTTAATCTTTGTTTGCTAGTGATTTCATTATGGAATAATATTGGTGATGTTTGAAAATTTCAAACCTCAATAGTTCAAGTGGTAAAAATGTTACAAAGTGGAAAGCTAGATAAACTATAAAATATATACTTTACAGATAAGAGATTGAAACTTAACGAGAAAAAAAAAGAACTTTCTTGATAAGATAATACTAAATCCGCATACGAATTTAAGAAAGATCTTGTTTGTTTTTTTAAATTTTTCGTTGTTTCATTTTTTCCTAACAACAACTTTCCCCTTCCTTGAATCTCTTCAATGTATAAGTAGCTGAGATTGTTGATGGATATTTTATAGATTTAACGTATTTACAATGTACCTGGTGTCTCTGCTCAAGAATATATATGATCAAAATATAACAAAAACTTAAAATAGACTGAAAACCCATCAAAATCGGAGATAAGACCAAATTTTTGGTGGTTTTTCAGCTGTTTGGTTTTTAGATGGTGGTTTTTTTAAAACTAGTATAAATTTATTTTTTTCAAATTTTTGAAGGTTGTGCATTTATAACAATTTACCAAATATAGTTACAACAACTTTAATAAATAATTTCAAAAATATCCCCAAATCAACTGACCATATATATAATAAATGTCTTCAACTAAAGAATATAAAGGTATAAAAATTAATATTTCAGCTGATGGTAAAGAATTAGCCACTCACCTGTACAACAAAATCCAACCAATTGTCGTTGAAAAGCAAAAATCCAACACTCCTTTCAACATTGCTATATCTGGAGGATCTTTGATCAATGTTTTGGCTACTATATTCACAGAACATCACTCTGAACTATTTTTAAATAACTGGAACATCTACTTTTGTGATGAAAGACTAGTTGCTTTGGACCATGCTGATTCTAACTATGGCCAATTTGTTAGCAATGTTCTATCAAAGTTAAAAGAAAGTGGTATCAATACATCACCTAAAGTATATCCTATTTCTGAAGACTTGTCAGACTATGAAAAGTCTGCTGAACAATATGCCAGTATATTACCAAAAAACGAGCATTTCGACTTGATTCTGTTAGGATGTGGTCCTGATGGTCACACTTGTTCATTGTTCCCTGGTAATGATCACAAGTACTTATTGGAAAACAAAAATGATAAAGCTGTTTTGCATTGTAAAGATTCTCCAAAGCCTCCTAGTGATAGAATCACATTTACATTAAAGACTTTACAATGGAGTGACAGACTATGGTTTGTTGCCACCGGTGCAGGAAAGAAGCCAATTTTTGAGGAGATATTTGGATTGAATAATTCACTAGTCAATAACAATTTGCCATGTGCTATTATAAACAACAACTTTGGCTCTAAAGTTGAATGGTTTGTTGATACTGCTAGTACCGAAAGCACTGAACTTGCAGCTTAAAATTAATCAGTTTTTTTGTTTGCTATATTTTCTTAAATAACTATTGGTAATACAGGAAAAAAAATGACATCAGAAAACAAACTAATACAAAATATGAAATAATAACTCTATATATTTCAGGAAAAAACTAATTACATAACCAAAATACTTGAATTTTTCTTTTGTTGTTGTTGTTTTGTTTTTTTTTTAATTAAACAATTATGAGTCAATTAGACATTAATGTCGTTGAAAAACAATATATATAATAGAATTAGGACAAGAATCTAATTAGGCTCTTCCTTCATAATAGAGGATTTATTTTGCTCTTCCTTCAGATAATAGTAACCATCATCTCTTTGTTCCATATATTTTTCAACAAATTCTGGTACAGGATGCTGAGCTTCTGGATCACTATTGTACAAAATAATACCGTTGTCAACGGCATGATTCTTTTCATTCTTTTTGTAAAAGAACAAAACAACTAAACTCCAAAAAGCATAAACCAAGGTAAAGACCAATGATGCAATGTACCCTGTTCTAAACTTTGGAGAGTCAACGGTTTTCCAAGTCAACAATGGAACCCAACTATATGTTGATTGAGAGAAAGAATAAATGGCAATCCAGGTCATAGCCTTCAATTGAGGATCAAATCTCAAGAAATCATTAATTATGGACCACAGACATGGCGATGCAGCAACCGAGAAGTAGGTGGTTAAAAAGGCAAACCATTTAGCAGCGCTTGAAACTTCCCACTTGATTAAAATAGCACATGAGATGGCATTCATGATGTTTGAGAAGAAAATGAAAATCCACTTACATCTGAAGAAATCTGAGCCAAATGAGCAAAGGGCAACATAGGCAAAGCCCAAAGCTGCAGGAAGTGTTGATAAGTTATTTATGGTAACAATAGAATACTTGTTCAAGGACTTTAACCATAAACTATAGGAACCGGAGAAGGCTGTCATGTTGTTCCAAGAAACAGTATCAAAGACACATAGAATGTAGAATGTTGGGGACAAGAATAGCCTTTTCCAGTTGGCCCATGAGAAAAATGCTGGTAGCTTCTTAGTTGGATTTTTGATAGCAAATCTCTTAACTCTGGCCCTAGCAATCTTAATTTCTTCATCAGTTAAAAACAAGGAGTAACATTTATCTGGAGTACCTGGAATCAAAAAGAAGCCTAAGAAGCAAGTTGGTAAAGAAATGGCTATAGCATCAATTAAGAACATCCATCTCCATCCAGCGAGCCCATTAACCATGTTCAATGATTTGTAAATTCTTCCCTGTAGCAACCCAGATGTAATACCTCCTAGTAGTTGACCACAAAAGAACAAGAACACTCTTGATGATAATTCATCTGGACCGTACCAAGAACCTAAAATATATTGGGAAACTGGATAATAAGCACCACCAAAGGAATTGGCTATGAATCTGTACCCTCTGAATTCGGCCAAGGAATTTGCCTTGTAGCATGCAAATGTAAACCAAGTCCAACCCAAATCCATTATAGGAAGAACCAAATGGGCAGGGTATCTAGGCAGAATGTACATGAAGGGAATTTGGAAAATAATAGCACCAATACCAGTAATGGAGGAAGTGTAAACATAATCATTTTTGACAAATTTCAAATCCTCCTTCATACCGGAAATATAAGCAGACGTATAATTATTCAAATCTACAGACTTGGACCAACACAACATCAAAAAATACAAACCAATAAGAATATCAACTTTAAACAGCAAAGTCTTCTCAGCCTTAGATTTGGTAACATTGGAAGGGTATAAAAACTTCATGATGTTAAAAGATGTAAATCTGGAGACTCTGTCTTTTTTGTTCATTCTGTATTCAAACTCATCATACCATTTCTTGTACCACTTTCTGCCACTCTCGTTTCTTAATTCATAAGATCTGTTAGTCATCAAGGTGACAGGCTTACCATCAGCATCATGAACAGTGATGGAGTCATGTGGTTGCACAAAATGCTCTTCATTGAAATCATCATCAATGTTTTCAACTTCAACTGATTTTTTATCAGATTCAACAGATGAGTGTGAAGAAATTTCAGAATCTACAACAATGTTAGTTTCAACTTGACCGTAGTAGCCTTCAACTTTTCTTAGAGTAGGAATGATTTGAACCATATTTGAGATCACCGAGGAGTTAAATAGTAGTTGTTTTAAACTTGGTTATTATTTTATTTTTTTATATCGATAATATAAAC
The DNA here is from genome assembly GCA_036287555.1 of Hanseniaspora guilliermondii. Lineage (NCBI taxonomy): Eukaryota > Fungi > Ascomycota > Saccharomycetes > Saccharomycodales > Saccharomycodaceae > Hanseniaspora > Hanseniaspora guilliermondii. The sequence goes on along the minus strand of CP143016.1, from coordinate 634,846 downwards.
CAAATAAAGAAAGATAAATAACTTAATTGATCTAAGAGAATAAGCTGCAAGTTTAATGCGTTTATATATGTTTGCCAAAGTATCTTCTCTTCAATTTCAATAAAAAAAAAAAAGAAACTTCAAATTCAATATTCTTTTGTTGATGAAAGTTTTAGTTTAGGATGACTATATTATCTCCTTTTAATTACTTGTTTTCTTTTTAAATTCAATGTTGATGAGGCAACTATTAAAATAAGAGAATTAAGAAATAAATTAGAAACTAGTTTTTTCAAACAAAACAATGAGTATATCTTGTTATTAAATTATTTAATTCTTTTTGGTTGCTAATTTTTTGTTATAGGATCATCAATAAAAAAAGGCACATATAAACAAAAAAAAAAAAAAAAACAAGAGAAATGACTACTTTCTCAACAAAATTGTGTTAAAAAACTTTGAAAAAGTTATGCAATGTATGTAAAATAAGACTGATTTGGTTACCTATGAACAGGCTATACTTAAATTATTATTGCTTAATGTTGAAAATTTTTTGTCTCATTCCATAAAACAAAAGAAGAAAAAAAAAAATTTTTTTTTCCGTTTTTTGGATGATTCACTCAGTGGTCATTGATGTTTGAGTCATCCTACAATGATTATCTTTCGGATATAAGAAATGACTAAGATGACTAACTATAATGAAGCAATCATGTCAACATGGATTGTAATTCTTTTATTGATCATGAAGTGCATTTTTTAAAATTATCATAAATATTTAATTTGTGTTTTTCAATGAGTAATTTGGGTTGCTGATGTACTATTGAATTATATATAAGCTGAATAATCAGTTTTTATTGTAACTAAACATAATATTACCATTAAATTTAAATACAAACTTTTTTTGCATATTGTACAATCATCATTTAAAATATTCATATAACAAGAAAATAAGAAGCAAAACTTCAAAATATATGTATAAAGTATGCATCTTAACAAACCAAATAAACGTCCAATTTAAAAGCTTCTTTTAAAAGAATATATATATTTATTGAATTATTATGTAATTATAAACTTCTTCCTTGTGTTAATTAGGACATAAAAGAACAATTTCAAGTTAAATCATTAATCTAGATTCATTTATAGACCATCTCTATATGGTACTTGCTCTTTTTTATCTCAATTTTTTTTTTTTTTTATAAAAAAGAAAATGTTCTCAAATTAAATGAACGCGTTATCAGTAAAATGACAAAAAGGGCAACTCAAAAAAAAAAAAGAAAAAAAAGAAATAAAAAATTAAGATAATTTGTTCGCTTATTATATCCCGAAAAAGTAATTTTTGCGAGTGTTTTGACTACAATAAGTATCAAATAGAGTTTTATTTTGAAAAAAAAAAAAAAAAAGAGTTCATTGATCACTACATTTCATCAAAATTACTAGAATTCAGTTATAAAGTATTAGAAGCAATGCAAGTATAATAACAAATTTCAGTTTTTATTGTATTTTAATACGTTTACTGGTGTTTCCAGCAAAAATATTATTTTAAAAAGGTTCTTTCAAATCAAACAATTACATAATTAATTAATTCATTTGTTTAGTTTAATCTTGATTAGCGGCTATTATTTCTCTAAACTTGAAAAATATATTGAATCTAATTTAGTTCATTTTCTATTATTTATTTTTTTTTTTTTCAAAATAAAAATAACAAAAAAAAAAAAAAAAGATTATAGTTAAATTGATAACAAATTTATTTGATCAAATTATCTTAACCCTTGAACTTTCATCATCAATTTTTTTGAACATTTAAATTATTTATATAAATATGATAACCCTTAAAAATCAAACTTTAAATGAATTATATATAAGACAAGTAGATGAACGTTTCATTTGAAGATATAAACTTTACTTTTCAAACAGTAATATAGATTTATGAATAATTACCAAAAAACTAAGTGTGTAGATACATTATAATTAGTAAAAAAAAAAAAAAAAAAAATGTCAACATCATCACAATCTTCTGCTGGAGATGAAAAACATGCTTCTAAAGTTGAAGTTACTCAACAACCTAACGAAATTGAACATCAATTGTCCACATTCAAATCTTTAAATGGACACACCATTAATGTTGTCAGATCTCAGGATAGACAACTGGCTTTGGAACAGCTTGGGTATAAGCAAGAACTAAGCAGAACATACTCATACTTTGACTTGTTCGGTGTAGCCTTCTCCATCATGGGGTTGCTACCTTCCATCTGTGCCATCTTCACCCAATCCACTTCTGCTGGTGCATCTTCATCCTGGGGTTGGTTGTTCACTTCCTTTTGTGGGATTCTTCCCGTTGGTATTGCATTGGCTGAGCTAGGCTCTGCCTTTCCTTCAGCATCTGCTGTTTACTTGGCTGCATGGAAATTTGCTCCTGAAAAACTTAAAGATGTCTGTGCTTATTCAGTTTGTGTTTTGGACTCCATAGCTCTTTCTGCAGGTGCTTGTTCAGTTTTCTTTTCATGTTCCGGTCAAATTTTATCCTGTGTTCAAGTAGCAAAGACAGATTTTGAGGCAACACACGGCAAGAAGTACGGTATATACGCAGGCTGTATCATTCTAGGGGCTATTATTGGTTCATTTTCAGGTAAGATATCTGTAAGAATCCAACAAATTGCCATTTATTTCAATTTATTCCTGTTGGTATTGGTATTCATTGCCCTGCCAATTGGTACCAAGAATAAAGATATTCCATTCAATGATGGTAAGTTTATCTTTGGGAACAGTGAAAACTACTCAAATTGGTCAACTGGTGGTAACTGGATATTAAATGCATTGGTTCCTGCTGCATGGACCATTTCAGCCTTTGACTCTCCTATCCACATGTCAGAAGAAGCCGTTTACACTCCAAGAAACATGAAGAGACATGTCTTGATGGACCCTAAGGCTTCTCCTGCTGCCTTTGGTATCATCATGTCTATTTCTGCTTGTGGGTTATTGGGATGGCTGATGTTGATATGTATTTATGCTTGTATGGGTCCTTCAGTTAGTGCCATCATGAACAGTTCTTATGACAATATCTTGACTCAAGTCTTCATGAACTCCTTGGGGAAGAAATGGACTTTAGCCATCATGTCCTTGATGTCCATAGGTTGCTTTTTGATGGGTGTTTCGGCTATCATGGCCACAAGTAGAAACTTCTATGCCTTGTGTAGAGATAGAGTTCTCCCTCCTATTCCTGCTGATTGGCTAGCTGTAGTCAACACCAAGACAAACACCCCTGTGAGAGCAATGTATGGTACTTGTACTGTTTCTTTACTATTAGGGTTACTGATTTTCCAAGATCAAGGTGCCAATTCATTGTTCACTATTGCTGTCGCTGGTTTCTACATGGCTTTAGCCATTCCTATGCTCTTAAAGATAACATATGCAAGAAACTTCTTTGATAAGGGTCCGTTCTTCTTAGGAAACAAGTCTTCCTACATCATCAATGTCATTGCTGTTGGTTATCAATGCTTCATGATTGTATTGATGATGATTCCTTCTGTTAACCATCCTAACAAGGAAGAAATGAATTACACTGTTGTGTTCACTTTTGGTATTTTGGCCATGGCTTTATCTGGCTTTTATTTGTTCATGCATAAATATTTCAAGGGTCCTAGATCCAACTTGAGTGACCAAGAATATTTAGAGGCAGTTGGCGAAGATGCAGGCATTGACGCTATTTTATCTCAAGAAAAAGTAGAATAATCTTTTATCTAAATATATATATTTAAAAAAAAAAATCAATAATCTGTTAATATACATATATTAATAAACACTTTCTTAAGTTTCTATTTAATTAAAATTTCTTCCTTTTTTTTTTTTTTTTTTACTTGGTTAATATATTATAGTAGTATTTACTTCCAATTGACAAAATCCTAATTTAAAATTTCTTTTAGGTGACCTTCTTGCTGTTGAGGTGGACTCAATTCACTTTCAACATCAGCCTCCTCGTTCTCAAGGCTATTTTCTTCATTATCATCAGCCTTTTCCTCGGTACCTTCAACCTCATTATCTGGTTCAAAATCTTTGTATTCTTCATCTAAATCCATTGGAATATGTTTATCTTCCTTTCTTTCCTTGATCTCTTTGTTTACTGTATCGTATAAGGATTTGTGTTCTCTTCTAGCAGAGGCTTCGTCCACATTTAAGTTTTCGGCTTGGGTCAAATCAGCCTCATCCTCTGCCTTAACCTTGGCAATGATATCGTCAAGATTCTTGTTGAAGGAAGATCTTATGAAAATAGCCTTAGATCTTAGATTGATTTGATTTTCTCTTTTCAAGTTGTTCAACAAGGTTGATCTTTCCTTATCAGCCTTACCCAATTCTTGCAGGTGTTCAAACTTGTCTAAATCAATATCAATAGCTGATTGCAAATGGTCATTAGAAGTTTGATGTAAGATAATCTTTTGACTTAAATCCTCCAGCTTGGATTTTTCCAAGGCTAATGAAGATAAAAGGCTTGATCTTTGAGATTTGTGTTTTAAGATCTTCGAGTTCAAGACTTGGAGAGAGTATTTGTTCTTTTGAACATCTTTAGCAGAAATACCAGAATCTTCATTGGACTTTTGAAGATGTTCCACTTCATCTTTTAAGGACTTTAGATTTTGTTCAACTTCATCAATACCAGTCTTCAATTGCTTGATAGCAGTTTCTTGCTTAACTTGATCAATTGAAAGAACATCGATCGTTTTCAGATTACTCTTGATGTCATTGTTGTGGTTTTGAATGTCCAGTAATACATCTGACATATCAACCTTGAATCCCTTTTGTTGAAGCTTTTCATCCTTGGAAACAATCTTATCTTCTTGTCTTTGAATTTTCTTTTCATAGGACTCTCTGGCCTTCTCTCTCTTTTCTTGTACACGAGAATCTTCCTTGTAGTGTTTAGTTTCAACTTTAAAGGTTCTCTTGTCTTCATCAATTTCTGCTTGGGTGATTAATTGTCTCTTGGTATCAGAGTCCATTTGAGTCAGCAAGGGCAACATCAACTTGTTGGCCAGCTTGGTGACTTCACCTTGAGTCAATGTTAATCCATTACCTAGAACAATTAATGAATCTGGATTGTTTTCAGTACCAATATCACCTAGTTTATAGATTCTACCTGTTTCGCCAACTTTGACAGATTTTGGATCAGCCAACTGTTCATAAGAAGATTGCTTACTCTTCAAATCATCCAAGATTTCTTGCTTTCTCTCCATGACAGCCTGAACAGCCAATTTGTTCCATTCTTCATTGGTAAACAAGGCCTTTTCACCATGCTTACCACCCTTGTAACTTTTGAAGGAATCTTTAATTCTTTCATCAGCCAATTTAGATGCTAATTGAGTTAGGGTGTCAATTTCATACTTGGAGGAGACCAAAGGGTCAAATTCGTTCTTGGTCTTTAATCCCTGAATAGGAATAGGAATATTAGAAATTGTCTTTTGAGCTTCCAATGTCTCAGCATTTTTGGTAGCTTGCGGAATTAACTTGGATAAGTTAAATTTTTTATTTGTTGAAGATTCATTGATCAAGTTGTCTTCAGTAGCAACGTTCTTCAGTCTTGACAAATCCAACTTTCTCTTGGATGCATCCGAGGTATTCAATTTACCATTGGAAGTGATTGAATACTCTCTGTTCTTGGAAGCTTGATTAGCAGCAGAGGCCAACTTTTCATGGGAAAATAGAGTACTGTTGTTTCTAGATACCTTGTTGGTAGTTTCCAAAGATGGAGAAGATTTCTTAGTGCTGAACTTGTGAGATTTGGTGGCAGCCAATAAAGAAGCATCTGGTTGAACCAATAGTCTCTTATACTGTTCCTCTGGAGAAGCTTTGTGAGCTTCATCTAAGGAATCGTTGACCTTCTTCTCAGAAACGTTTTTAACAGCTAACTTAGCAGCAATGCTACCACTTCTGGCTCGGTTTGCTTTAATATCCTGTTCATCTTCTTGGTTGTTTCCAACATTGAAGTTGTTATACTTCAATTTGTATCTGTACAAGGCTTCCTTAGATAAAGGTTGGCCGTCTTGTTGATAAACAGAAGAAATTTTTTTGCTAGTTTGTGAGGATTCTTGATTAGAATCAGTTCGTTGTAAGGCAGGAACTAATGACATGATTAGTATATGATGGTGCTTATATGGGGATAAATAATAAGTGTATTATAAAATAATTTAAAGCAAATTTAAAGAGTTTATAAATATATATTAATTTTTAAACAAGCTTTCAAAAGAACCATTTAAAATAGTAGGAAAAAAACAAAGGGAAAGTAGATAATAAATTGAAGGGGAGAGAAACCAAAATAATACAAAAATCCTAAATTTTTTTTGCTTATTTATTTCAAAAAAAAAAAAAATGGTTACCATTTTAGCTTGTTTTCTTTTTTTAGGGTAAAAATAAATATATATGAAAAAATGGATTGTTTTAAACGTTGTCTTAAACTGTACAATTTATTTTTTGCCTTTTTTTTTTTAAAGGGAGAAAATTTTATATACAAAAAAAAAAAAATACGTTTTTTTATACATATTCATTTTTCAAATGGTTTAACAGACGGTCACGTTTAATTCATGGAATATTACCATTTTTTTTTTTTAGTTTTGTTTAATAACACAAATTTGAAAAATAGATTGTCTATTTTAGGAAATACTGGGGTAAACAACAAAATTTAATCTCTGAAAAAAAAAGAAAAAAACTAAAACGTTGATGAAGATAAATTTATTTGATTAATGCTTCTTCTTTTTCTTTTTTAAATATCACCAATAACCATTATTCAACTTTAAACAGATATAATATATAAAGGAAATATCAATTATACCAATAAGTATTTATTTCTAACTAATTAATATATATATATCAATAATGACAACTATACAAAACTATTCTCTTGCTAATAACTTCTATGATTCTTCCTTAGACAATATTATCTCTTCAAAAAATGATATGGAAGCAATCAAATTCAATGGACTAGACAATTTAAATGCATTCATAACAAAGTCATCTTCATACATTAATAATTTATATGAATTTTTCCATGAATTATCCATTATTGAAAAGGCAAACTTGAAAAAAACTGCTGCTATAATTCATAAATACGAAAAAACATTCACCAACAAGGATACAATTCCTAAGAACTGGTATGAAAATGTTCATGACCCTCTGCTTCAAATATTAAAGAAGAGAAATCTAAATCATCAAAAATACTCAAATGCATTAGAGAATGATGTTTTATACCATTTGAAGACAATTCAATCAAATATCAACAATAACTTAAACTCCAGCATGCTAAAACTTCAGAGATTTAAGCAAAACTTAGTACAGTTACATACTCTTATCAAGACTAAAGAATCCAAATTGGAACATTCCAAAACTAAATTAAGACAAATAGATATGAATTTACAAATGGCTAATGGGCCGGGATATGGAGAGAAACAACTCCAAAAACTAGTAAAGGAACAGCAGAATCAAATTGATGTAATAAATAATATACAAAATGATGTTTATGTACATAAAACAGACTTTGAATGTTTATTAAAAAATTATAAGGAAAAATGGGTGGAAATCACTGAATCCATCCAAGAGGAACAATTCAATAGGTACCAATACTGTCTGGAGTTGATAAACAACTCATTTGAAAAGGGATATGATGATTTGATGTCTCAAAGCCTTCATGATTTGGAGCAATTAAAGTTCAAACTAATAAATTATGATTTTGAAAAGGATTTAAAATGGCTTTCATATAAATTTGGTACAGGATACAAAGACATTTCTCCACAAAAGATCATCAAGAGACAACAACATGTACAACCTTCTGCGAAGAGGTCCATGATGTTTGATGATACTTATGATAATGCCAATAATAACATTGATAAGCACATTACCATGGGATTTAATAATCAAACCACATTCAATGAAAGTCATGTTGATATGGATATTACATCAAATGACTCTTTACAGTACATTAAATCATCCAAACAACAAGATGAATATTTTGAAAACATTACCCCACAAGATCAAACATTTAATGATCATTCACAAACTGACAGAAATAAAACCATATTAAATAACATATCACAATTTGATTTACCTAGTGGACTAGAAGAAGTACACTTAGGATCTATGAGATACAGTTCCTCATCTTCACATGCAGTCTTCAATGAAGAAATGGAAACTGAAACAGACATACATAACAAAAACTCATTCAAGACATCATACAATGGAACTTTCAACAAACACGAAAGAGAAACTTTATCTCATAAAGAACAAATGAGGCTAATGATGAAAAGTGTGGAGAGCATTGAGGGAGTCAATTGGCGAAACAGAAAGCAAAAAATAAATCAACAAAAGAACAAGGCTCCTGAGGTACCTGAAAGAGAAGAGAACTTGTTTTGGTCTGAGGAGGAAGAGAATGAGTTTAGTGAGCAATCATCTGCAAATATAACAATAAAAAAAGAAGCTCAAGAAAGACATATATCACATGAACCAACAATGGTATCCGAAAACGAAAGTGTTCATGAAAACAAAGAATCTAAATACGAAAATGAAGATGATACTGAAGAAGGAGATTTGACTATGTTAACAAATGCTGTGAAGAGAATGAAAGAAAAGAAGTTCAAGAGAAAGTCGATTTTAAATGATTTAGATAGTATACCATTGAATGAACCATCTGAATCTGAAATCAAATCATTGAAGGTATTTGTACCATCTCATCGTTAACAAAATGCCATTTATTACTATTATCAAAAACGTTTTATTACAATATACATATAAATAAAATAATTAATGATTTGTATTTAATAAATTCATTGATTTTTTATATTTAAACTTGTTTTTTTTTTTCTGAAAAAAAAAAAGAAAAAGAAAAAGAAAAAGAAAAAATAACCTTATATACCTTATTGAAATCCTCTTATTCTTCTTGCCAATTGCAAATCTTTTTTCATCACTGTACTTCTCTTAGCATGAATGGCTAACAAATTCGTATGTTCTAGAAGACCTACAATGTATGCTTCACTAGCTTCTTGCAGAGCCAATAAGGCCATACTTTGCCATTTATATGGTTCATCGGAGCCATCAGTTATTGTATATCTATCTGTTATTTGTTTAACAATTTTTGCAAATGGGATCTTTGCCACAAGCAAATCCGTTGTTGATTGATACTTCATGATTTCACGCAAGGCCTTATCAGATGCACCCCCCTCAGACATGTATGGTTTCTTTTCATACATGCTGGAATCCCTACTGCTGTACCTGGAGTTTCTTCTACTGGATGAAGGTGAATACAAGCTAGATCTTCTCTTTTTCCTTCTTACAGAATAAAGTCTCTTGGAATTCAAGTTGAGACCTGTTTTTTGGGATATTTGGTTCGATAAAGTATCAGCAACAGCTCTGTTTCTGTTAATCTTAGATCTCTGTTTTTTGAGATAGTCCATCATTCCTTCATGGTGTTTGTTTCTCTCTGAGGGTATTAAGGATTTACGTTCACTAATGTTACTATCATTTTGTCCTAGTAAATTCAAGGCTCTGTTGTTTAACTCATTAAAATCACTTTCTTGTTCCATTTTTCTTGTATTGATATTATAAAGTAGTGAGTATTTTTTTATTTTTTTATCAGTACAAAGCTAATATTATATAGATGGTTTGCTTTATATTAATTATTGTAATGTATTGTTCTTTATCATTATTAAAAAATAAGAATAAACAAATTGAATATATAACTTTCTAAAGCTGTTTTTATTGCTTTGTACAACGCGAAAGAAAAAAAATTTAGTAAAAATGTTTGATGGTTTCATCTTAGGATACTTTAGTCCATCAGCACGTGACCTATTTGTATATTGTATTTCTTGTCTATAGATAAAATCACATATAAATAGTTATATTACAATCATTAAAAAAATTAATCACATTTTTGATTAAAGATAAGAGGTTTATTAGACACTATTCTTTCTTTAAAAAAATAGCCACCTTCATTCCTGTAGTCTAATTTAAAATATTTAATATGTATCATTTGAAAATTTCAAATGGATGTATAAAAAAAAAACCAAAGCCAACGTTAAACTAAATATCCTTATCATTTAGTTTATTTACATCCATTTTAGCCCTTTTTTCCCCCACCCCTTTAGTGATATAGCTAAAAACTCATTCAAGTTAATTTTTTTTTTTAATTCCAAATTTTATTAGTTATTTATGATCTTACAAAATATATTTTAATAGTTTTGATTTGAAAAATTAAGTCTTTAATTCATATTATTTTATATCCAAATTATTTAAATCAGTACTTCTAAACTAACCAAAAAATAAGAACCACTCAACTTCTTTTAAGAAAACCAAACAATCATGGATTTCTTAACTGATTACGTTAAAAAGGCTGTTTCTAAAACAAACGAAAAAAAGAGAAAAAGACAAATCATAATTTCATGCATTGTTGGTATAATACTAGTTGGTTTGATCTCTATTAACTTGTTCAATCCTAATGACAAGTTTCCAGATTACACATCTGATTGCAGCTCTTATCATAAGATGCCCTTGCTCTTCAACAAATCATATGATAAGATTCTTCATGATATCGATTATAAACTAGAAGTTGTCAATAAATTGTCAGGTGCAATCAAGATTCCTACTGTTGTTTACGACTCTTATGGTCAGCCTGACTTGAACACATCCTTGGCCGATGATAAGGAGTATTCACAGTTTCAGAAATTCCATGACTATTTAGAAACGGAATTTCCACTGGTACACAAGCACTTGAAGAGGGAAATAGTAAACAAGGTGGGTTTGGTTTATACATGGACACCAGAGGTTGAAACAGATGCCAAGCCTCTCTTATTGATGGCTCATCAAGATGTTGTTCCCGTTGAACCAAGTACCTTAGATAAATGGTCATACCCACCATTTGAAGGTCATTACGATGATTTATCTGGAAAGATATACGGTAGAGGGGCCTTAGATACTAAATTGTTCTTGATTGCACAGTTTTCCACTGTGGAATTGCTCTTGAAGGAAAAGTATGAATTGAAAAAACCATTAATTTTGGCATATGGATTTGATGAGGAAAAAGGAGGTGACTTTGGTGCAAAGTTCATTGCTGATTTCTTATTGGACAGATACGGCAAGGATGGAATTGAAGCCTTGTTTGATGAAGGTGAGGGTATTGTTCAATTGGATGAATCGACATTCATTGCCAGTCCTGGAGTTGCTGAAATGGGGTACTGCGATGTTTACATTGAACTTGATACTCCTGGTGGCCACTCATCAGCACCAAATCATTGGGACATTGAAACAACCGGTATAGGTATCATTTCCGAAATCAACCATTTTATAACACTTGATCAATTTGAAACCTCTGTCTCCAGCAACAATCCAGTCTTGAGCTTTTTGCAATGCAATGCCAAGTTCAATCCGGAGTCCTTAGATCCATTGGTCTTGAGGGCTATAAGAAAAAATTCTTTAAGTAAGTTTGAAAGGGCCATTCAAAAGAATGATTTAAGATTCACATTCAAGACCACTCAATCCATGGATGTTATCAAGGGTGGAATCAAGTCCAATGCCATGCCAGAAAATGTTGTAGATGTCATTAACCACAGAATAGATATCCAATCATCCGTCAATGAAACAGTTCTACATGATTTGAAGCATGTCATTGATGCTGCAGAAAAATATAATTTGGGAGTTACTGTTGATTGGAGAAACACAGGAGAAATGGAAGTCTTGAAAAACTCCACCGAGCTAGGTACATTCAACATAAGAGTTGTGGGTGCCTTGGAACCTGTTTCCACCATCCCATACGATGATTTCTACGAATTGGTTGCATCTACAGTTGTTAGTGTTTACAATGATCCGTTATTTGCTGGTGACTCAGGCAAGGATGTGGAAGTTTTGTTTGAAGGAACTATGTCTCCAGGTAACACTGACTCTGTTTATTATGCATTAAACAAGTTGGTCAATGGAAGAGTATACAGATTTTCGGGGAACTTGGTTGAGGCTGCCAATGCACATACAGTGGATGAATGGTGTACTGATAAATCTTTATTGACTTCACATGCTTTTATCTATTCAATGATTGTTAATTTTAATGAAGCTTATTAAATTTGCCATAATGATTACGTAATTTTTTCCCATTTTTTTTCTTCTAAAGGAAATTGGAGACGAAACATATATATATATTTTTATATATGCTAAACGCCCTTAAAAAATGAATAAACTTAAGAGGGTTTATTGGCTAAACACAATGAGCCTTTTTTTTCTTTTTTACTTCATGAAAAATTTAAACAAAGTTTATCGGAAAGTATTTTATGTAAAAACTCCGGATGAATTCAATGCGTATATATTAGGTAAATTACACCTTTTTTCATTTTTATTTTACAAAGAACAGTCAAGTGACAGAATTTCCAATAATATTAAAGTGCTATTTTATTTTATAAATAAAAAAAAAAAATTTCTTTCTTGCCTTTTTGAATTCTTAATTTAGAATATATCATATCCTTGAGTTTATCTACTTTACGATTGTTACATTAAGAATACATCTGCTTTAATTAAAAAAGGATAATATCTTTTTCTTTTTCTCTTTTTTATTCTGGTTAGTTTAATTAAAAATTCTTAAAAATAAATATTAAAAGCCAACCTACAATCGAAATTTACTATTCATTAAGCACAATTCATGATACTGTTTTCCGCATTATTCAAAAGAATAGCAACACTCATCCACAAGCATCCTAAGTACCTTTTCTTATTTCCATGGTTTGGAGTGATATTCTGGTATGCCATGCTTATATCTATGCTTGCATATTGGGGTGGCGAGGGAAGGCCCATATGGCACTGGATGTATGGATATGACATTTCTCCAAAGAATTACAAGAAAAATTACGGAAGTGTTGGGTTGGTATACATCAGTGACATTGGTACAACTAGGATGCAAGGGGTATTCATTGCTTTCAGTTTATGCCAAGGTATCATCTACACATCAACTGTATTTGTCTGGTATGTTATCAACTATACAGACAAGAACGATTACTTGTCTCCTCAGGAAATGCCTGTTGATGACATTGAAAACAGCTCTAATGAGGCTCTTGAAGAGAATAAACCAGAAGTTCATAGAAAGAAATTCTTCAAGTTTACTGAACATGAAAGAAACTTAATTTACGCATCAATATTCTTTGCTTTTATAGGAAGTGCTGGTATATTTTTCTGTTCTATATTCAACACAAGAGACTTCCACCACGCTCACTTAAGTATGGTGGGCTTATTCCTTGCTGGGCTTGCCATAAGTATCATCCTAACCAGTACAAGTTTCATCTTGACTGGTAAGGATGTGTACATAAAGGAACACAATGTTACTGAACATTCAGTTGGTTATAAGTTCTGGACCAAAGATTACTATACAAAAATGTTTGCCAACGTTTGGTTAGATTCCGGTATTGTGAAACTAATATGGGTCATTTTTGCCATTGTCTTTGCCATTTGCTTTGGTGCTATTGACAAAAATGATATTTCAGCTGTCTTTGAATGGCTTGTAGCTTTCTGGTACGGGTTAATCTTTGTCATTTGGAGTTTTGATATGTTTGTTCATAGAAAGTTGAATTACCAAAATACTGTCTAATAAATAATTTCTCAACTATTATTCTTTTTTTTTTTTTTGTTTTTGTTTTTTTTTTTCTTATAAGTATTCTTTGAAAGAAATGAATTTAGAAAACAAAAGACAAGTAATACAAACTGTTTAAATCTGACCAATAAAAACTTTATATATTAGTATTAATTTTAAGAGATAAATATGTTAACTAAATCAACTTTAAGAAATAAATTCAAATGGTTTATAGCTTTTGTATTATTGGAGGTGTCAATGATACTAAAATTCCTGAAAAGATATACTTAAGCATTTAAGCCGAAATTAATATTCATCGTATTTAGCTAATAACCCAATAAAGAAAATCTCCTAGCTATTTTGTTAAGGAACTATTATAGGAGCAGCATATTTCCGCATGCACAACTTAAGATAAAAAAAATATTCTCTTAAAATTATCACCTCTTTTCATTTTTTTTCCACCAAAAAAAAAAAAAAAAAAATCAAAAATGTCAAACGATGGTGCAGGAATTGAAGATAAATTTTAAGAAAACTCATGAGAGACGCGTAAAAGCCAACACGTTGTACAGGATGTCTGTCACGCTATTTTTTTAATATATATTTCCCCCCATAAATCGAGAGAATGCTAAGAAAAAACAACATCCAAAGCACGAAAAGTCAACTAAATTTTGAAATTCAAATTTTTTTTTTTCCTTCGTTTCAATTTTCATTGTCACTAAATATCACACGTCTATTTTTATTTTAATGTTATTTTTCTTTTTTTGTTTGACAACTTTTAATATATATAAATGAACCTTAATTTGAAATTGTATTTCTTTCTTTATAATATTTTTTTTAAGCTCTATGATTATTAATAAAAAGGTTACTGATAATAAAACCCAAAATTAATATATCAAACAATAAAATATAAAAGAAAATGGTTGCTCCTACTCCTAGCAAAACTGCTGCTGCTGCCTTAGATAACTTAGCCTTAAACTCTGCTAAAAAAGAATTGAATTCTGTTTCCGAAGAAGATAACCAATCTGCTGCTTCCACAGCCATTGGTGGAACCAAGGAAACTGCAGCTTTGGAAGCCAAGATGCTTGATAGAACAAAATCTGTTGAACAAAACATTGCCAATGCTGTTTTAGCCCATGAAGAATTTAAAAAAAATCATGCAGTACATAGACACAAATTGAAGGAAAGTGAAAAGGATGAAGTTTTGTTGGTTGAAAATAAGAGAAGATTTGTCTTATTCCCAATCAAATTCCCTGAAATCTGGGAAGCTTATAAAAGAGCAGAAGCATCTTTTTGGACGGCTGAAGAAATTGATTTATCTAAAGATTTACATGACTGGAACAACAGAATGAACGAAAATGAAAGATTCTTTATTTCCAGAGTATTAGCTTTCTTTGCTGCCTCTGATGGTATTGTCAATGAGAACTTAGTTGAGAACTTTTCAGCTGAAGTTCAAATTCCAGAAGCTAAGTGTTTCTATGGTTTCCAAATCATGATGGAAAACATTCACTCAGAAACATACTCTTTGTTGTTGGACACATACATCAAGGACCCTAAGGAAAACGAATTTTTATTCAATGCCATAGAAACCATTCCTGAAATCAAAGAAAAGGCCGAATGGGCTATCAGATGGATCCAAGACAAGGATGCCTTGTTTGCCGAAAGACTGGTTGCTTTCGCTGCTGTTGAGGGTGTCTTCTTCTCAGGATCCTTTGCTGCCATCTTCTGGTTGAAGAAGAAAGGTTTGATGCCTGGTTTGACATTCTCCAATGAATTAATTTGCAGAGACGAAGGTTTACACACTGACTTTGCTTGTTTGTTGTTCTCTCATTTGAAGAACAAGCCAGATCCAAAAATTGTTGAAAGAATCATTTCAGAAGCAGTTGAAATTGAAAAGAGATACTTCATTGATGCCATTCCAGTGGCATTATTAGGTATGAATGCTGACTTGATGAATCAATATGTTGAATTCGTTGCTGATAGACTATTAGTAGCTTTAGGTTGCGAAAAGATATTTAATGTAACAAATCCATTTGATTTCATGGAAAATATATCCCTAGCTGGTAAGACCAACTTCTTTGAAAAGAGAGTATCTGATTACCAAAAGGCAGGTGTTATGGCCAAATCATCCAAGGCTGAAGCTGAAGATGCCTTTGCTTTCGATGAAGATTTCTAATTCTATAATGTATACTATTGAATGATATTGTAAAGTTTTATATATCTATATATATATATGTTTTATTTGACTGTCAAATTTCATCTTTTGTCAATGCTGAAGCACGTGTATTCCGAGTGTGTGATATCATAAGATTTTACCTGTAGTTTTAATTGCTTTCGGCTTTAAGAAAAACTCATGTAAAATGAATTATAGTGTTTTTTTTTTTTTTTCTGGTAAAAGAATGATGAATGGAATATTTATCTCAAGGATTTCATTTTTATTTTTCCCTAAACACAACATTTTGCTGTGTTTTGATTTTGGTTTCTTTTTTTTTTTTTCCTTCTTCCTTTTTTACTTTGGAAAAGTCTTTAAAGCTTGTGTGTGTTTCTTATATAATATATTTTGTGCTTTTTCTTCTTTCTATTCTAAAGACTAAATAAAAAGCAATAATAGTAAACCCACTTTGTAATCTATATATAAGACTTGTTATATTAAGTACATATACTTGAACTATAGAAGATTCATTTTCTGTTGTTTTTACAAAATAATAAATAAAACTCAAATTCAACACTTACCATTACTATATTCTTCTATTTTTTTAACTTTTTCCTTGTGTTATTATAAATAAGATAAACAAAGAAAATGGATGGAATTTTAAATTTTAATGAAGCCTTAGATATACCTTTATTAGATCAAGTTGTTAATACATTTTACACAGGATCAGGTGAACAACAAAAGCAAGCACAAGTTGTTTTAACTCAATTTCAGGCTCATCCTGACTCTTGGCAAAGAGCTGATCAAATATTACAAAACTCAAATAATCCTCAATCTAAGTTCATTGCTCTTGGTATTTTAGATAAATTAATTACCTCAAAATGGAAAATTTTACCTAAAGAACAAAGGATAGGTATTAGAAATTTTATTGCAGGTATGATCATATCTCTATGTACCTCTGGAAATGCTGATAAAAACTTGATAAAAAAATCAGATTTAACCTTGGTTCAAATCTTAAAACAAGACTGGCCTGCAGAATGGCCTGAATTCATCAACGAAATTATACAATCATCTCAATCATCAGAAGCCGTTTGTCAAAATAATCTAACCATCTTAACTTTATTAAGCGAAGAAATCTTTGATTTCTCTTCAGAACAAATGACACAAGCAAAGGCCATGAAATTGAAAACTGCTTTAACAAATGAATTCAAGCAAATTTTCAATTTATGTTTCAATGTTTTATCTGGTGATGCATCGAAGGATTCTTTAATCAAGACTGCATTGGCCTGTCTGTTAAGATACATTCAATGGATTCCTCCCTCATTTATCTTTGAAACGGATATCATCAACTTGTTAAGTAAGAATTTCTTAACTCTGGAATCAACTAGAAGCTTATCTTTGAAATGTTTAACAGAAATTTCCAGTTTGGACTTGAGCAGTGTTATTGGTAACATTGACGTACAAAACATTTTATCAAATTATTTCAAGCAATCATTAACATCCATCAATTCATTCATGCCACCAAACACCAACTTGAAAGAAATTTACCTAACTTCTAACAATTCTACACAGGCATTTTTGCATGATTTTGCTATGTTCTTGACCACTTACTTAAGCAATCATAGAGTGCTACTAGAAGAGAGAGGCCTAAGTTTCCCTGAAGAAAAGGAAATGAATCTTACCGCACACAGCTACTTGATCGACTTGTCTAGAATCAATGAAAGAGAGTTGTTTAAGATATGTTTGGACTATTGGAACAGCTTCTCAAAAGACTTGTTTGATGATATGCAATCTCAAATTAATAACAGTGCCACAAACAGTAGCAATACCTTAATGAAATTGAAAAACATGGAATTTCAAGTTTCATCACAACAAGGTGCTCCAGATCCACAGTATTTGCTGCAATATCCATTGAAAAAACACATCTATGAAGATTTGTGTGCCAGTTTGAGAATTATCATAATTGAGAACATGGCCAAGCCCGAAGAGGTTTTGATTGTTGAAAATGATGAGGGTGAAATTGTTAGAGAATTTGTCAAAGAAAGTGACACCATTCAATTATACAAATCGGAAAAGCAAGCCTTGGTTTATTTAACACACTTGAATGTTTCAAATACTGAAAACATCATGGTCAACAAGTTATCCAATCAATTGAATGGGTCTGAATGGTCATGGCACAATATCAACACCTTGTGTTGGGCCATTGGTTCTATTTCTGGAGCTATGTCCGCTAGCTTTGAGAAGTCATTCATTGTCACTGTTATTAGAGATCTATTGGTTTTGACTGAACAAAAGAGAGGAAAAGACAATAAAGCTGTTGTTGCTTCAAACATCATGTATGTTGTTGGTCAATATCCTAGATTTTTGAGGGCACATTGGAAGTTTTTGAAAACTGTCATTGCTAAATTGTTTGAATTCATGCATGAAAAACATGAAGGTGTTCAAGACATGGCTTGTGATACATTCTTTAAGATTGTAGAAAAGTGTAAGAGACACTTTATAACTATTCAAGATAAGGAATCTGAGCCTTATTTAATGAATATCATCACTAATATTTCTGATCATATTTGTGATTTAGAAACTCAACAAGTTCATTCTTTCTATAGAACTTGTGGTATCATGATTGCTGATGAAAACAATGAAAGTCAAAGAGAATTGTATTTACAGAAATTGATGATTTTCCCTAATGAGGCTTGGACCCAAATATGTCAATTATGTCTTTCAGATCCTAACATGTTGACGAACACTGAAACTGCTGCTATTGTGTCTAACATTGTTAAGACCAACTTGGCCGCTTGTTCCTCAATAGGTACTTTCTTCAAGTCACAAATCCTATATGTACATAGTGACATGTTCAAGATGTATACTATAGTATCAAAGCTAATTAACGATGCTGTTGCAAAAGATGGAGATATTGCTACAAAGACACCTAAGGTTAGAGCTTTAAGATCAATCAAGAAGGACATTTTGAAGTTGATGGAGGCTTATATCAGTAAGGCAAATGATATTCAACAAAACATTGCCATTTTGATTAACCCATTGTTGCAAACTGTCTTACAAGATTATTTCCAAAACGTTCCAGATGCTAAAGATGCTGAAGTTTTGAAATGTATGGCAACTGTTGTGAAAAAAGTTGGAGGAAGTATACCAGATGGTGTAATTTTGATTTTACAAAGTGTATTTGAATGTACTCTTGACATGATTACTAAGGACTTGACCAACTACCCAGAGCATCGTGTTGAATTTTACAACTTGTTGAAACAAATCAATTCCAAGTGTTTCAACGCATTGCTTCAATTGCCACCTGCTGCTTTCAAGCTATTTATAGATTCTATCTTTTGGGCATTCAAGCACAACAACAGAGACATTGAAGTTTGTGGTCTAGATATAGCCTTAGAACTTATTGAACACATTTTGAAACTCCCTCAAAACAACGAATTTGTTATCAACTTTTACCAACAATATTATTTCACATTCATAAGTGAGATCTTTGCTGTCATGACTGATAGTGATCACAAATCAGGATTCTCCAACCAAGCTGCTGTCTTGATGAAGCTTATAGCCATTGTTGAAAACGGAGTCATTAAGACAAGTATTGTTGCTGCTGGCCCTGAATCAATGGAAGGTGCTTCCAATCATGATTATTTATATGCATACATGGGAAATATGTTAACCAATGCTCTTCCAAACTTAACCACTGAACAAATCATATCATTTTTGCAAAGTTTAGTTAAGCAATGCAACTCACCAAAGGTTTTCAATGGTTTGTTGAGAGATTTCTTAGTGCAAATCAAAGAGTATGGTGGTGATCCAGCTGATTACTTGTACGTAGAAGAGGTCGAAATTGAAAAACAAAAAAAGCAACAAGCTGAAATGATGAATGCTGCAAGAGTTGGAGGTTTAGTTAAGCCTAGTGAATTTGAAGATTAATGATTATCTTTCGTTTTTTTTTTCTTTTTCTTTTTTCCAAATGTCCTTTTATATATATATAGTTATTGTTTGTATCTTATTTATGTATATAATTTCACTTCTTTCACTTTATTTTTTTTTTTAATAAAGAGTTTAGGCAACATACAGCCCTTTCATGCTTAATATGAGAAAACTATTAACAAATTAAAAAAGAGTCGTTGTTAACAATATATATACAGAATAGATTAATGGTATATCTTGATAGCATCTCTTAAGGTAATGAATTCCCCCTTTTCACCAGGAACTGATCCTTTGACTACTAAAGTTCCTAATTCATCATCTGCTTCAAGAACTTCTAAGTTGTATCTAACGGTGTTTTTGAAACCGTATCTACCAGCCATCTTAGTACCTGGGAAAACTCTGGCAGGTTCAGTGTTACCACCAAATGCACCTCTGTGTCTTACTGTTTTGGTGTTACCATGGGATTTTGGTTGCATTTTGAAGTTCCATCTCTTAATCACACCTTGGAAACCTTTACCCTTTATCTCACCTCTAACATCTACAAAGGCACCGGTCTTGAAATATGATGGCTTTAGTAAAGTACCTGGTTCCAACAAGGCTTCTGGAGTTTTTACTCTTGATGATATGACCTTCATCTTTACAGATGTATTTAAGGAATTGTATATACCTTGTAGTGATTTATTAACCTTTCTTGGATGTTTCCATCCAAAACCTATCTCATTTATGTATAAACACTTCTCTTCATCAATTACTTTCTTGATCACTTCAACATTGTTGAACTCTAAAACTGTACAGAATAAACGTTGGCCATCTTCAGTAAAGTATGCACTAGCCCCTAGTTTTCTAGCTATGGCACCTGGTCTTTTGGTTATGTTAATTCTTCTATGTAAAATGTTAGAATAGTCAGTAAGAAGAGATAAAGACTTGAAGTTCTTGACATTAATAGTTTGAGAGGATGTTAGTTTAGGAATAGATAGGGCAACTTCGTTTAATGTCTTGCTTGTGTATGAAAAATATCTAGCCGCAGACAACGTTGAACTGTACATTATGACACAAATAATAGAATAGTGTATCTGTAGTTTAGGTCACTTCAATTTGTTCATATATGTATTGTTAAATGAACGCAAATAAAGTTTGTTGATAAGTTTAAGAAAATTAATTAGATATTTTAAAAGCAAATGAAATTAAAAGTGAAGAAAAAAAAAAGAAAAAGACGAATTTTTATGAAAAAATAAAAAAAAAATTTTTTTTCTCTTTGAGTTGTTTTTAAATTTCATTTGCTTTTAAAAATTAATAGATCAAAGACATCACGTGTGGACACAGAAATTTATTTGTGATTTACAAGTAAACTAACGCGAAAAATGAAAATAACTAATATATTAATTCTAAGAAACAAAATTCAATATTATTACAAAACTTAGCTATATTAGAACCAAAGAGAAAACCTCCATAACAAAATTAAAATTATTTTAAACAATACAAGAGAAAATGTCTAGAATTAATGATTTAGGAATCAAAACTTTAGAGTCTTTTAAATGTTTTATATTAGATAACAAGATGAATAATCTTGGAGATAATTCAATTGAAATCAAACTAATACTATTTCATTTAATATACAAAGAGCGCTACTATACACATAAGACAAGAGCTAAGCTAAATAATTTGATATCAGCGCTATTATCAAATGTTAAATCTCAGACTGATCACAATGTATTAAACACCGCTAGTCTTTTGCCATCAAATATTGATGACAATCTAATGAAGTATTGGAACTTAAACACCTTACAACAGAATAAACAACAAGCTCTTAATATTTTGAAGGCAATCTACGCTAAATTTGATGAATTCATGGAGTCAAATAATGAGTTTGAATCCAAAGAAAACTGTATACTACTGCCATTAGTTGACATTATTAATAGCATGTCAAAGATTGAAACCAATACAATGTTTCAAAATATCTCCAATGATTTTTATATCTTTTTACATAGTGCAAATGCGTTTGAAGATGTTTCAGAAAAACAACTACAGACTTTTTTAAGTACATTGACAAATCTTAATGCATTCTTTGATGAACGTAACTCCCAAGGAAATAAAAACCAGTTTACTATGAACTTTCATTTTATTTTGAGTGAAGAAGAGAATGGGGAAAATAACGCAAAGGACAAACTTCACTGGCTTTCAGAGATAATTAGATTTTTCAGTACTGAGCATTGTAAGTACACTTGTAATATTGATACTCTACATAATAAACTTAAGTACTTTGAGTTCAAGGACTTCTCAACTGTTGATCCTAGAGTTGTATTTCAAGGTGACATCATCTTCAATACCAATTTCCTAAATACTCAATCTATCAACTATCGAATCAATAGAATTCCAGTTTTGGGTTATCCAGCCGTCAAGAGAATCAAAGCACAATCAAAGGTAAGCATGTGTGTTCTTGATGGACAATTAAAGAAAATTAAACAAGAGTTTGCATTGCATCATAAAAAGGATATGAAAGACTCGGTGGCAGACATTCAATATAAGCCCTTACTGAAGGAATATCTTGCTACTGTTTATAAGCTTGGTGATTGCTACTTTTACTTGGATGAAAAAGAACTTAAGGCATTGACAACATTGAACATTCCCGTAGAAGAAAGGTATATCCAAGAAAACAAGTTTGAAGAAACAGATGATGAAGATGATAATACGCAAAATATGTTGAATAAGCACACATTGTTCAACAAAAGTATTGTACCTATGTATACAATGGAAAGAAATACTCTTCCTCATGAATACCTCATTGGAGAGTCGCAAATTATCACTTGTGATTTTTACTCCAATAAAACACCAGTGAATAAAGCCAACTACTTGGCATTCATTTCATTTGTTGATATGTTGCTTGAAAATGATCTTGTTTGCATCGGAAGGGTTGTTAAAAAAGATTTAGCACCATACGATATAAGCATGTGTTGCTTATCTCCTAATAAAACCGTTACAGATGGGAAAGAAAATCGTAGTTTGATCTTAACTAGAATTGTGTTTGGTGCTGAAAACAAATATGCTCGTGTAGAAGACAAAGGAACTACGATAGCTGAGAAATTACCGACAAAAAAGCAAAAAACTTCAGAACAAAATGTTGAGAATGGTCAGTACAGATCTTCGTTTGCAAGTTTAATTGAAAAGAATACAATGAACATTGATATGTTTGAGAGCAATAATCCTCAGGTCTTTATCAAGGATAAGGGTGATAATAGAGAATGGATATACACATTGAAGTTAAACCAAGGATTTCCTTGTGTGCATATAAAATCCGCATTAAATGAAAAAAAGACTGATGCTCTTTCTTTGTATGAGCTACATGATGAAAGAAAAGATAAATTCACAGAACACTTAGTGGATCAACTATCTTCTAAATATAATAATGATGACATCTGTTACAATAGCTTTGATCTTAAAAGAGTTTATGATGGAAACTTATCTTGAAGCAATTTAATTATGTAGTAATGACAACTTGTTTATGAATTGAGAATAAACCCCTTTCTTCCATATAACAGTTGACATCACTTCAAAGAAACATTGGTATTTTTAGTCATAAAAATTGAATCCCTTTTATTAAATCAAAAAAAAAAAAAAATTGAATACGATAACAGAATATGCAATTTGTTATCAGTGGTTAAAAGTATTGAAATACCCTTTTTTTT
Organism: Hanseniaspora guilliermondii; assembly: GCA_036287555.1. Classification (NCBI taxonomy): domain Eukaryota; kingdom Fungi; phylum Ascomycota; class Saccharomycetes; order Saccharomycodales; family Saccharomycodaceae; genus Hanseniaspora; species Hanseniaspora guilliermondii. The sequence goes on along the minus strand of CP143016.1, from coordinate 611,541 downwards.
GGCATATAAATGTAGAGGGATTGTGTGTGGAGTGAATAGTTTTAATTAAACCTATTGGTTTTCCATTATATTTTATGTTTATATATTCATTGTTTTAGATAATATAATTGCGTAAGAAATTTGACAAGGTTAAATAATATGAGATAATCGAATAATCAATTCATTATTTATGTATTCTTAAAGTTTTTTCTTTTACTAAACGTAATTTACTGAAGGGTGGTTATTTATTTTAAGCGCCTTAAAATTTTATTTTTTTTCAGGGAATAAATGCATAAGTGGTACAAAGAAATCCAAAGAAAAAAAAAATTGATGAGAAGTTTCGTGATGCAATATTAAGTATCACTTTCATATATAAATAGATTGAATTATATATTTTCATTTTTACTTTCATTTGTTTTTTGTTTTTTTCTATCAAAAGTATTAAATAACAAAACCATCATTTTGATAATTTATAGTAAAAAAGAATATATAACAGAGTTTCCTACTAGTGAGCCACTTTTTCTTTTTTCTTTGATTCTATTATTGATCTATTTATAACAAATTTATTATAAAAAATGACTCTACAAAATTCCAAAACTATTAACAGCCCTAATACGTCTAGCAAACTGATTGTAAAGAAAGTTCCTACTGTTCCATTTAAAGATCAAAAACCTGGTACTTCTGGACTAAGAAAAAAGGTCAAGGTTTTCTCTAAGGAAACAAATTACACAGAGAACTTCATTCAAGCTATCTTAGAATCTATTCCTGAAGGTAAGCAAAACAGTAAGTTGGTAATTGGTGGTGATGGTAGATACTACAATGATGTTGTTATGAAAAAAATAATTGCTATTTGTGCTGCTAACGGTGTCAAGCACTTGATCTTTGGTCACATGAACGGTATCATGTCCACTCCTTGCTGTTCTAACATCATTAGATCTAGAAAATTCACAGGTGGTATTATTCTTACTGCTTCTCACAATCCAGGTGGGGAGAACGGTGATTTGGGTATCAAATACAATTTGAGCAATGGAGGTCCAGCTCCCGAAAGTGTTACAGATATCATTTATGAAAAGTCTTGTTACTTAGAACACTATTTCACCGTTGAAAACTTGCCAGATATTAATTTAAAGGAGGTTAATACACAATTTGTTGATGTTGAAGGCTTTGGGGAAATGACCATTGAGGTTATAGATACTACTGTTATTTACTCTAAGTTCATGCAAAGTATCTTTGATTTCCAAAAGATTAAGAATTTCTTATCAACTGGTAGGTTCAAAGTTTGCTTTGATGCTTTAAATGGTGTTACAGGACCATATGCTATTGAGATCTTGCACAAGGAATTAGGTGTACCATTAGATGATTTACAAAACTGCTTCCCAAAGCCAGATTTTGGTGGTTTGCATCCAGATCCAAACTTAACGTATGCGCACACTTTAGTTGATACTGTTGTTAACAAAAAAGTTGATTTTGGAGCAGCAAGTGATGGTGACGGTGATAGAAATATGATCTTTGGATATGACAATGAAAGAGACGCATCCACTTTTGTTTCACCAGGTGACTCCGTTGCTATAATTTCTGAATATGCACTAAAGAACTACATACCATACTTCGAAAATGATGTAAAGGGATTGGCCAGATCCTTCCCTACATCATCTGCTATAGACAAAGTTGCTGCTGAATATGGTATCAACTGTTATGAGGTTCCTACTGGATGGAAGTTTTTCTGTGCTTTATTTGATGCCAAGAAGTTAAGTATTTGTGGTGAAGAGAGTTTCGGTACAGGATCTGATCACATTAGAGAAAAGGATGGTCTCTGGGCTATTATTGCTTGGTTAAATGTTTTGGCAAGTTATAGCTCTGAACATCCAGACAAGGTTGTTTCCATTGCCAATATTCAAAGAGACTTTTGGGAAAAGTATGGACGTACCTTCTTCACAAGATACGACTATGAAGATTTATCCACTGATAAGGCTCAAGAAGTTGTGGACTTTTTAAATGATGTTGTTGCTAATGAAAAAGGTGAGTATCAAGATGTGAATGGTGTTAAAATAACTGAAAGAGGTAATTTCTCCTACACAGACATAGATGGTAGTGTTTCTAAAAACCAAGGTTTGTACTTTAAGTTAGAGGATGGCTTGAGATGTGTTCTAAGATTATCAGGTACAGGTTCTTCAGGTGCCACTATTAGATTATACATCGAAAAATATAGCAATGTTAAATCTGAGCTATTTAACGAAACACAGAGCTTCTTAAAGGAAGATATCAAGAGTATTGTTCAGTTCTTAGGATTCCAAAAGTTTATTGGAACTGAGGAGCCAACAGTTAGAACATAGATGGTACAGTTGATGCTTTTATAGTTTCATTTGATATGCTGAATAGCACTCCTTTATATATAACAAAACATATATTAGCAAAATTATTTTTATTATCAAATATTTATTGATTTAATTATTGGTATTTATAACTCTGTTTCGTTAGAATGCAATCTGATTCTTTTGTTCAAATTTTTATTAGTTTTGAAAAATAACTTTATAAGCGGTCAAGAGATTACCAATTTAAAAGATACTTCATCTCTGTGGTTTTCAAGCTAATCTCCAAAAAAAAAAAAAAAAAATGTATGTATCTGCAATTTAATGTGTGTCCAAAAGTTAAAATTTGAAAATACATAGAGGGGGGAAAAATAAAATAAACATATAGAAGTCGCATTTTTATTCAAATCTATATATAGCCAACCAGATAAATAGAGAGTTAAATATCTAAAAACCCCCAAAGAACTGTAAGCATTTAATCATCTCATACTTTTTATAACCATCTTTTCAAATATTTGCTATTTGGTTTTTTTTTTTTAATTTACGTCACTATCTTATTTATAAACACAAAGTAATACAATCATTAAGTAGAAAGCAGTATGTTTTCATGGAAAAAGAAGTTTAACATTAGTGGAGGAGAAAAATCTTCTGACAGCAAGTCAGAAAGTAAACAAAAGTCTCCTAAATTAACCAGTAAAAAGTCTTCAGATAGTACACCCACTTCAAATGAACAGAACAAACATGGTTCTCAACCTGTAGAGCCGGTTTCAAGTGCATCTCGTGTATCTAACAATGCTGAAAATGATAATAAAGCACCAAATGGTATACCAACACATTCAAAGAGCACTGAAGAAACCAGTGATCATCCAAACAACATTGGTATGTCAGGTCTTTCCATCAGCTCCTCAAACAATCAATCTGATGATCCAACAATAGATGCAAAACCTGAACAACCACAGTCAGGATCTTCGGGTATTTTGACTCTAAAAATATACAGTGGAGATGGCTTTGCTTTACCTTTTCCTTTGGTGTACAACCCACAGCTACTTACAAGATTATTAAATTCAAGTGCAGACAAGCAGCCATCAAGCAAGATTCAGGAATTGAACTCATTGATGGAAAACTTAAGATTGAGTGACCAACTGGAAGATTCAAATTCCATACCTGGTCACATTGCCACAAAGTTTGTACCATCAACAATAATGCTGCCAGGCTCCAAAAATTTGAACCCATTAATTTATTTCACTGTTGAGTTTGACAACACAGCTGCAACAATTCAGCCAGAATCAGGAACAATGGATCACCCGGTCTTCAACAAAATATCCACATTTGATGTAACTAGAAAGATGAAGAATCTAAGAATAGATGTATTTTGTAGAATTCCATCAATTTTGCTATCTCAATCTTTGATTAACAATGCTGGTAATGATCCAACTCTACAAAAAGTCATTAACAATCAAGATGTTCACTTGTTATCCTTTGATTTGCCATTGAATTTGCAAGACTATACATTGAATAGTGTGCGTTTGTTCAATCACAAATGGGTACAGTTGGGTGAAAATGGCAGCAGACTTAACATAACAGTTGATTATAAACCATCTGTCAACAAGAAATTGAGCATTGATGACTTTGAGTTATTGAAGGTTATAGGAAAGGGCTCGTTTGGTAAAGTTATGCAGGTTAAGAAAAAAGACACACAAAAAATTTATGCTTTGAAGGCATTGAGAAAGGCATACATTGTGAACAATAGTGAAATTGTTCATACACTTGCTGAAAGAACAGTATTGGCTAGAATAGATTGTCCATTCATTGTTCCATTGAAGTTTTCATTCCAAAGCAAGGAAAAGTTGTATCTAGTATTGGCATTAATTAATGGTGGTGAATTATTCTATCATTTACAAAGAGAGGGTAGATTTTCCTTGAGTAGATCAAGATTCTATACAGCTGAATTATTGATTGCTTTGGAGAGCTTACATGCAATGAACATTGTTTACAGAGATTTAAAGCCTGAAAATATTTTGTTAGATTATCAAGGGCATATAGCTTTGTGTGACTTTGGGTTATGTAAGCTAGACATGAAAAAGGATGACAAAACAGCCACATTTTGCGGAACTCCGGAGTATTTAGCTCCTGAACTTTTAATTGGGCATGGGTATACAAGAGTTGTTGATTGGTGGACTTTAGGTGTTTTACTTTATGAAATGTTGACTGGTTTGCCGCCATATTATGACAATGATGTACCTAAGATGTACAAGAAGATTTTGCAAGATCCATTAAGATTCCCAGATGGATTTGATGAGGATGCCAAAGACCTTTTGATCAAGTTATTGAACAGAGATCCTGCTAAGAGATTGGGTGCTAATGGAAGTTCAGAAATCAAAAAGCATCCTTTCTTTTCACAATTATCATGGAAAAGATTGATTTTGAAGGGATATATACCACCTTACAAGCCATCGGTTGAGGGAAACCTTGACACATCGAACTTTGATGCAGAATTCACTAGTGAGAGACCAGTTGATAGTGTAGTGAACGACTATTTAAGTGAGAGTGTACAAAAGCAATTTGGAGGATGGACTTACGTAGGAAATGAACAATTGGACTCTACACAATAATTATATACTTAAAGAGCATGAAACATTGAGATTATTTTGATTTTATTTGATATTTTGTTTTTGTTGGAAATATAATTATATTGTTTTTTTTTTTTCATTTATTGGATGATAAGCATATATCAGTGGATATTTGAATTGTGTATAATATGACTTTGATGATTAGATACTCCTAAAATGGAAACAAAATAAGCAACATTTCTTTTTTTCTTTTTTTTTTTGCACTGTGTCTTGAATAATTAAAAAGTTTCTTTTTTCAACATGACTTTTTTTTTTTTTGCCCTATTTGAAAATAAGGTTGACTTTTTCTTTTTTTTTTTATGTATATAATGAAAAAATGACATATAATATATTACTCTTTATCATAACAACCCATCCACATATATAAAGATCCCAATAAAAATATAATTGGAAATTACAAAGGTATATTTTTAAGGTTTTTAGATTATATAAAGGTTGTATTAAACTTGTATAAATCATTGGGAAACATATAAAAAATATTACATAAGTAAACTTCAAGTTATGCTTACATCAAAGATCAAGCGTACTGCTTTAGATGCAAACCTTCCCAACAAAGAGTTTGATGATATAATTGATTCTCCAAAAAGATCAAGGAGTGTAAATAACACAGAGAATGAGTCGAGCTCAGATGAAGATACATTAGGTAAATATAGAATAAGTAGCAAGCCTCAAATCACAAGTCCATTAGCAACCGTTAGTAATATGGCATCCTTCTCAAGATCTTCAACACCACCATCTATAAAACTTATGAGAAGTGATAATTCTGGCATGGAGAACACTGAGGAGTTCAAGAAATTTTATGATAAATTTATTAATGAAGCCATATCTAATGGGATGGATAATAAAGACTTCAGTTCTCTGGATACAATTTTGATGTCATTGGATAATAGAAAGATAGAGTCTATCAATATAACACATGTTTCCATATTGATAAAGAATCTTTGTAGATATGTTGCTAAGTTAGATTCTTCTAAGGAAATGAAGGCATTGATAGATAATCTTATAAATTTGAATGATTGGTTTTCACACCCAGAGGAGGATTTTGCAAGCAATTACATGAAGTTCATAAAGCTGTTATGCTCAGGACAACCAAAGTACATTTCCAAGATCTTAGAGACTTTTATCCTTCAATTGTCCGATAACAATATTTCTGTTACCAGAGATTACCATCATCAACTGTTTGCATATTTGGTGAATGGGTTTCCTACTATAGTTTCAGAATTTTTAAATTTACTCGTAAGAGCCTTTCCAAACAAGAATGATACACAAGCACGTAATATAAACTATATTGAGAATTTACTAGAGATCATGAAGTATTGTAAAGAAAGCAGATATTCTCTGATGGCTTTGATTGTTGAAAAAATGATATCCATTGATGTGGAATTACAAAATGAAATAGATGAAATGGATTCCGACAATGATGAAAGCTCAAGTGACATGTCCGGTGACGACAGTGAAAATGATTCAGGATCTGAAGAAGAAAGTGATTCTGATGATGAGTATGAATCTGGGGATGAAAAGCTGGATAGTGATGATGAAGTTTTAAGTGATAGAGAAGAGGACGAAAATGGCATGTATTTGTCTTCATCTGTGGATAAGCAATCCAAGGTAGAAGATTTGTCTGATGAGGCCATTCCCGAAGGTGAAGAGGCATATGGTGTTGAAGAAAGCAACAACATACAGGAACTTTCTGTGAAATTGGACTTGATGCTGGCAAAGGTATCTGAATTTTTAAGATCCAATTTAACCTCTGAAAAGCTAGAATCAGGTGAAGGAATTGAAATTTATACAAATTTGAAGTCCATATTCAAGTCCCACATTTTGCCGACATACTACACAAAATCAACACAATACTTGATATTCCATGCCTCTCAAGAACAAGAAGAACTAATGGACTCATTCTTGGTTGGATTATTAGATGTATCATTTTCCAAGACTGAGAGTATTGAAAGTAGAGTTAAGGCTTTACAATTTTTAAGTTCATTCATAGCAAGAGCCAAAAAAATGACCAAGAGTCAAATTTTGTTTGTTTGTACATATTTAGTCACATGGTTGAGCAGATATGTTGCGGAAAGAGAAGTTGAAATAGAAGGAATGGCAGGCACAATGGAAAGATTTGAGCACTTTTATGCAACTTTCCAAGCATTGTGTTACATTTTCTGCTTCAGACATGATATTTTCAAACTAAAGTCACAAAACCCAGACTCCAAAAAAACAGAGCTATCTGTTGAAGAACAATTGAAATTGAAGGTTAAGGGAACCATAAAAAACAGCGTAGATTCAGAATGGGAATGTGAACTTGATAGATTCTATCAAAGAATGATATTATCCAAGTTCAATCCATTAAAATATTGTAATGAAAATGTCATTTTGATGTTTGCTAATATAGCTCAAAAGACCAATTTGGTTTATTGTTATACAGTTATTGAAAAGAATAACAAAGATAACATTTTGGGTATCATTAACAGTTCAAGTTTAGGAAACATAAGTGAAAAGAGTTTATCTGGGTCAAATTCATCTGATAAGCCTTTGAGTACTTCAGGAGTTTCAAATGCCACCTTGTCATTAACAAATACAACATCCCTACAAAAAAAGCAATTTATTGATCTGCAATCTTATTTCCCATTTGATCCTTTGTTCTTACCCACATACAAAGAATTCATGAAAGAATATTACATAGAATGGAGTGAAGTTGAGTTTGACAATGAAACAGAAATCTATGATTGATACATATCTTTATATATAAGTTATTGTAAAACATTCCCGGAGTTTTACCAATAAGAATTAAAATGAACTGTTTTTTTTTTCTTTTTTAAAAAAAAATAATGATATTGGTTATAGTGGCTGAAGAAAGAAAAAAAAAACGTTTCAAAAAAAAAAAAAAAAAGGCTTGTGTGTGTGTTTTCCTTTTATTTTACCATTACAATTCTTCCTAGATTAAGAAAAATAGCAGATAAGCACATTCCACTCAAGAATATCATTGGGCTTCAATTTTATAATGAGAAAAAAACAACAGCGGGGGAAAAAAAAACTTATAGCTTATATAGATTTATGTGTTATCTACAACTACTTTTATTTGTTATACTTTTATTCTTGTATTTTATATTGACAACTAATTAATTCTTAAGAATATATTAAAAAGAGTATTTGTATTCATTAAAAAGCATCCAATATTCAATTGTTAAAGCTTATTCTAGACTTGATATGTTAATCAACGAGCCTAGTTTGCCACCAGATAATGGCGAGGGAGATCTTAATGATGCCTTGATTTCCCTAATTGTTATGCTGATATCCATGGGTATTACCATTTTACTGTTATTGATCATAGGTATAATCATTGTAAACTTTAGAGAAGATGATGAAAGTGACTTGGAAAGTGATTATGATGAAGATTCTGATCTAGAGAATCAGCCATTACTGTCTTCGGATGATGCTCCAGAATACTCTAGTATTACAAATAGATTCTTTAGTCTTTTAGGCTTCAATAAGGAAACAGCCCCAAAGAAAAAATCAAAACACAAATCTTCATTCATGATGAAGGAAGAAGAAGCAAATTATTTATGTAAACAATTTGTAATAGAAAAGGGATTTGTTGGATCTAATATCTTTCCAAATTACAATGTCTTCAATAATAAAAGATTTACTTTGAGAAAGTATTTACAAAGATTAAATTTGGATATGGTCAACAATCAAGAGAATAGAGAGAGTTATGCAAATATCCTGCTGAAGGTCTTCAATGATAATGAAAGGGCCGATTATGAAAGGAAAGTGTACGAAAGTAATGATAAGACGGAAATTGAACTATATGAGAGACTCCAAGGATTTGAAAGTAACAATCCACCTGTTGTGAAGGAGTTTAATACAATGAATAACATGAAACTTAAGCAAAGAGTTCACTTTCGAGGGATCCAGAGTTATCAGTTTTTATCTTCATTTAAGGATTCATTGGGTGATGATGATACTTTTAGGCCTAGTTTTATAGTGAATGATAAATTGAATATACAATTTACCAAGCACAACAGCTTATCATCATCTGTGATGAATCTACCTATACCCAAGAACAGTAAGGACTGTTGTTATTTTGAGGCAAAGATATACTTTAACAAATGGAGCCTTGCAACAGAAGATATATTTAGTGTAGGTTTGGTGACAATACCATATCCTTACTTCGTAATGCCTGGGTATAGCAACATATCAATTGCATATGAATCAAATGGAGATTTAATGATTAATAAGTACAGGAATGAGGGTGTACTACCAAAACTCAGCAATGGAGATGTTGTTGGCTTTGGCTACAGATACAAGAGTGGGTTACTCTTCATAACATATAATGGGAAAAAGGTTATGGATATACCCAACAAACATGCAATAGAATTGTTTGTCTCTTGTGGTAAAAGGGGAAATCAATCTGATTTAGTTATGGAATTTAATATAGGGCAGTATGGGTATGTATTCATAGAAGCAAATGTGAGGAAGTATGCATTTGATCCCAACATTGAAGGCACTGTTGGAGTACCTCCATCATACCAAAATAAGGAAAAGGACAAGTTAATAATTCCCTCTGTAATGCCTGAAGAGGAGAAAACACCACCGCCAGAATACTAAATATGCATTTCTAACGGATAATATGATGTATCCATTTAGTTTTTGTTTTTTTTTTTGAACCTCTTTTTACCCTTTTTCTTTAGGGAAAATACAAAAAAAAGTAAAAACACCAAAGAATTTCGTATGTATTTAGCCGAAAATTCATTTATTTTTTTTTTTTTTTAAAACAAAAAGTGATAGGGAAAATCTTTGTACCGGTCAGAATTACAAAATGAAAAGAGCCAGTTAACGATAAGAATGATCCAAGAAGATACTTTATATCCTTTCTGGTAATGGAATAATAGATTACAATGAAATATTCAAATTATCATATATAGCATTTAATATAAAAAAAGAAGTAAAGTTTATATATCAAATGCCTAATAAGACTAATAACAATATATATAAACATGATAGTTTAGGATAATTTTTTAGTATTTATTAATTAAACTATATATATATATTTCAAAAAAGAAAAAAGTATAATAATCATTAAGTAAAGGTATTCAAGAATCCAAAACAGAAAAAGAAAAATTATTACGTAGCAATATTTAACAACCGTTTATAAAGACTTGGTTAATAATAGTCTTGTTTTTTTTGATTTAAGGTTGTTATTTGCTATACTTAAACGAACACTTTAAGGGTCAAAGAATTCTCTGGTGTGATCCAAGAGGGATTTGAGTGCTTAATGTGTAACCTTCATTACTTAAAATAAATTTAAAAAAAAAAAAAAAAAAAAAACTCTCTCAATTATGCAATATTCGCTTTCCCCCCTAGAGAGAACACTTTATTTTTGCTAAATCCTTACTATCCATTTTTTTTTCTTCCTCTTAAAAGAGATTGGTCTCCAGATCTTTACCTTTCCCGTAAACTCTTTCACTTTGCTGTATATTTCCATTTCTATTTCTTTTTTTTTTTTTTTTTTTTTGGTTTTACTTTTTTTTTGAAACGGTAAAAAGAAGAAAGAGAAAAAAAAAAAACTTGCTTGTTTATATTTCTTTTTGTTGATTTATAATAAAATATACAATCTATACAATATATTCCTAGCCAAAGACACCAATCAAACATTACAAGATCTTGACTTATTTATTTTAGTTTGTTTAACTGATTCATAGTTTATTGGCTTTATCAACCTTTCTATGGTATCAAGTCTAAAAAAAAAAAGAACAAAAACTCACAACTTTAAATCAAGCTTTTAGTTTCAAATATTTATACATATAAAAAAAAAAAGGGATAGTTCTCATTAATAATATTTAAATAATGGCCAATATAGTGGTTTCAAAGAAACTCGCCACTGAAAATGATATTAAAAGCAACACTGATCATCGTCCTCTTAATAAAGACATTGTCATTAAGAGGTCTAAATCAACTGGTATAGTCTTGAAACAGAAGAAATCACATATAGGTAATCTAAAGCATTTCCATGCTAAAAGCATTCCGAATTCCACCTCAAAGGTTAATGAGTCCTCAAAGGCCTCAAAGAAAATACAATCTAAAGATAATAAGGATGTGAAACAACATACAAAGGCACCACCCAAAAAGCAAAATGAAAAGGCTAAGGCTAGAAATAATGAGTCATGTAAGTCTAAAGAAAATAAGGAAAATGAAGAGCTTAAAATTGAAAAGCTTACAAGGGTGACTGATAAAAAAGATAGTAATGAAGATACAACAAAAACCAGTGATATTACTCATAAAAGTAATCACATAATAATAAAATCAAATTCAGAAAGTTCAAATACCATAACACCCACTTCAGTTTTGGAAACCAAAGGGTCTTGTGATAGCAGTGATACTATTACAGAAAAGCCACAAATCACTAAAGAACGAGATATATCAATTGAAAGGGTAATGCAAACTTCTAACGATGAAAAAGAATTTTCTATTCAAAATGGTTTGAATACTCCACCATTAAGTACGCTCAACACCTCCTCTAATAGTGATGTCGAAATGTCAAATGAAGAAACGAATAAAGAAAAAGAATCAAGTGTACCTAATATTCAACCAAAAGTCAGCGTTTCAAGCTCAAATATTCCAAGTAATCATATTCATAACGAAAAAACCAACACAAGTGATCATAAAGAGACCACAAATAAAACTGTTACTAAAGAGGATAAAAACAACAATCTTTATCAAAATAAAAATCTAATCCTTGATTTAAACATGGATTCTTTGTCAGGAATAAAGTCGGAATCTGTTCCTATGACTCCAAGCTATACAAAGAGTATAGATGAATCGAAAAATAAAGTAATTGACGAACCTCAAAAAACAGCTAGCTTTTTGAAGTCTCCAAAAGAAGAAACCTTTGATGGTGTCAAACTGTCTAAAAAGGCATCACAATTGAAGAAAAAAATTATTCAAAGAAAGAGCAAAAATGATATTCTTAAGTTGGAATTGAATCAACTTATTGAAAATCTTCAACATCTGAAAAAACAATACGACATGATATCCACAACATTCAACGATAACTTTGATGATGCATCATTGAAAAAGGACATAAATCCTGATTCTTTGATCAGCACCGAAATGGAAGGAATTGATGGGAAATTTGTAAGAGAACTCACTCCGCAAGGCAAATCTGATTTAATTGATATTCCAGGGTATTATATCAAAAGAACAGGAAATGCAGTCTTTGGTGACATTGATGATACAAATGCTTTCTTGAAAGAACCTAAAAAGAGAAAAATAGACACCTCAAATAGCATGGATTCCATTGAACCAATTACCAACACTACAAAGACAGTCAATGATATATTGTCTACAAGTTTAAGTCAAGAAAAGCTGCCCATTGATGTGGATAGCATTCCTCTTGTTACTTTTGATGAGATTTTACAACCGGAGAAAAAGATTATGGACTTCGCATTGAATGATAATGGAATATCATCCTTTGATGATAAAAGGTCCATGTCTAATGGATTTGACTTTTTACTTGACATAAATAATGACATGGCACTGGATGATGATATAAATATGGACTTTTTTAATTTTTAGTGCATTCATGCCTTAATGAACAACTATGATGATTCCATTCAATATATATCTATTTTTATTTATACTTATTTATATATTAAATTAATGAAACTGTTTACTCTAATGAATGATGATATTGATTTTATGACGAGAAGCTGAGAGTAACGCGCGATCTTCGTGGCCTTTGAAAAAAAAAAAAAAAAAGAAAAAGGTTTCATCATGAAGTTGTCAATTTCCTATATACCTAATTTCTTTTTTTGAATTTTGAGAATTTAGTTCATGATGATAAGTCATATTACTTATTAGAACAAATTGCTATCCATACCATTCCAAAGAACTTTATATCTTTGAATAATACTTTTTTTCAGTGATTTTACAACTTTTTTTTTTTTTTTTTTGTCTTTCAATTTTCGTATTGAACATATATGCAAAGAAAATACCTTTCTCCTGTTAAAGGGAATAGCACTTTTACTGTTCAAATAGGTCCAACACCACAGCTCAAAGGGCATGTTAAATCTATTTTGGATATTAACACTCCAACACCGAAAAAGTCTTCCACAGAGAAAATCTCCAAACAATTAAAATTTGAAGATTCGCCAGAGAAAAAAGAACAGTTAGAAATAACTAAAGAACATATAGAAGTGATACCTTTTTCTCCTATAAAGCTTTTGAAAAATATATCTGTGAAAAACTCACTTGCATCAAATACTGGTACACCATCATCATCTTTGGATAAGGGCATTCTTCAAGAAAATTCAACCGATGACACGGATAACGAAGATGAATCAGGATTGTTGTTTTTAAAGAAAAAAGTATCAATAAAGCCTAATGTCAAAATTTTGCAGGAGCTTGATAAAGAAGAAGTTGGCGATCTTAATAATGATTCTCAACAAGTACCTAAGGCTGCTACTGATGAATCTATCCCAGATTATAGCAATGAAACGGTTATCGGAAGACCGGTTCAAGGCTATTGGAAAAGAAAACTTCTCGAAATGCATCCGAATATCAAATTACAGGAACATGAGGATATGAAGAATGAATTTAATGAAAAATTTAATAATTTAGAAGATATCAAGAAACAAAAACAAGAAGGTAATTATTATCCTGATACAAGATATAAGGGAACATTAACGGATGATGTGTTGCCTGATATAAACAGCAAAAAGAAAAGAAAATACAACGTTGTTTCGGAAAATTATGTCAAGCTTAATTTAAAAAGAAAAAAATTCAAGAAGACCAAAAAGTAGTATTAAACTGATGAAAGTCTTTATTTTGCCAATTATATGTATATTAATATAAAGTTAAAAAGATCAAAAGCAAAAAAAAAATGACTATTTATGTATAATGAATTTATATAAGCATCTCTAAAATACCTTGAACTTTTTGAGATTGTTCTGCTTTTGATATTTCCAGATCTAATTTAGATCTTAATATCTTTAAGTATTCTTCTTCAATGTCGCACGTTTCAAGCAAAATGCTAACAATTTCTAGAGCTATACCACATGATCTAACATCACTTATGCCGTATCTCAAAACCCAATCCAATACAGGCTTAACCTCTTCAAAGCTTCTTGATTGAAAGGCTGTCTTTAGTTTATCTTTCTTCTTTAAATCATGTATGCATGAAAGAGTTACTTCCAAAGGCATCATGCTTGTACCATTCAGTGTAACTATAGATGCTATCAAAGCATCAAACCATTTGAATTGATTAATGTACTTTTCAAACTGTCTTTGTTTCCCTGTTGGATTATTAGCAGATGTTAATTTATCATCATATATGATTTGTTCTGTTTTCAAACCTTGGAAATCTCTACCAACCATCATTCTGTTGAATGCTTGAGGTTTTTTAGATTTACTTTCACTTTGTAAATAGGCATACTTATTATCTTCTTTTTCCTTGACACCTTTCTTACGTGTTCTAATAGCTAATAACCCAGTGGCCAATCCGACAACCAAATGTTTGTTGGCTATTTCAGAGTCTTCAGATTGATTGGACAGAGCTGTTGGTGATATGGCAGTTTTTAAGACAGGACCAGAAAACTTCCATCCAAATTTTAACTTGAAGTTGTCTAAAGGATCAAATACCTTAACATGTCCGTCTAGTGATGATGCTATCAAGCAATTGGTTATAGAACTATCCTTATTACCTGCTTCAGTAGAGATTGATTCATCTTTTTTCAAGTAATTCAAACATGTAACAGTTTTATTGAAATTGTATGATTCATTAATTACCCTACCGTTCTTGGCAATATCCCAACACTTGAATCCATTACCACCACAACTTACTATAGTTTGAGAGTTGATGGCAACTATGTCTTCAACAGATGCTCCTTGATCAAATTTCAAAATTGGTTTACCTGTATTGGTTCTCATATCATACATTCTTACCTTCTTATCGTAGGATCCAGTTATTAAAACGTTTGGATTATCTGGTAGGAAATCCAAGGATCTAACGTAGTCATCACTACCCGATATTACATTTAATGGGGTGTATGAGTTAGATAAGTCAAAAACTTTAACCAGTCTATCATCACCAGCTATGAATACTTTTGAAGGATCTTTATTTACATTATTAAATTTAACTTTATGTACAGGAAACTCTTCACCATTCTTTGGTCTTATTTGTAAAATAAGATTTTTTGGTTGATATGAGTCATAAATACTGATCATACCAGCTTTATCAGAAACTGCCATCAATTTACCATCGTATCTGAAATCAGTAGACAAAACTTGCTCTTTGAATCTTGAAAATTGCTTTATAACTTTTCTTGTCTTCGTGGAAAAGCATTGAACTTTTGAGCTACTCAAAACAACAAAGTCGTGTGGAGATATTGGATTAAATTGAATGTCTTGAATAGACTGATATTCCTTTACAATTTGTAAGTTCTTAAATGTTTTCCAAAATCTTTGCTCAGCTGTAATTTGTTGAGATTGATATAATGGCTCTTTGTATCCAGTGACTTTTCCTAGGTTAGCAGACATTATTCACAAAATTCAATTGTAGTTTCTTCAGGTATATTATGAGAAGAGGGAAAAGAATTAACTTGAAAATTGGTGGGATAATACGATTGTATGGTTATAGACATATAATTCTCATCAATCTTGTAACAAATTTCAGCTAAGGAAATAAGTAGATGAAGAAAAATAAGAAGAAAAAAATATATTTTTTGGAAGAGAAAAAAAAAAAAAAAAGAAAAGAAAAAATATCTAATATTTTCCCAAAAAGGTAACAAATACAAAGAAAACTGACAATGTTAATTAACTAAATGAATTTTTTATATACAAATAAACTCGGATATAAACAATATAACTTGCACTCATTTACAATTTCCAATATTTGATGCATCCATCACCTCCAAATGTTACTATTTCATCAGAGGAAACAAAGCGAACACCAATAATACCCATTCTGTGACAGTTCTCTATTTTAAACTTTGGTCTTATGGTTTTTAATAAGGAGTAAACAACTATCATGTTATCCAATCCAACAGTAGCTAGAAGCGGTTCCTTCTCATCTAGGCTTAATTCTTCAATGAACTGAGGCTTCCATACCATGTCTGTTATTTTACCTGTATGATGAGACCACTTGTTAACAGAAACTATAGTTTCTCCTTTAGAAAAGCTTTTTCCTCCAACTTCATAATGATCACTTAAGCATTGAACTTGAGTCTTTCCAGAAACATCCGAAAAAGTAAGATGTTCTTTAGTTACGATGAGTTTGGAGATTCTAGCTTTGTGAGTTAATACAGTTTGCCCTTTGTTAACGATCTTAGATGATTGGGTCATTTGATCAAACAAGCACACATACATGTCATCTTCTATTGATGTTATGCTGGTAATTTCCTCAGTTATATCAGAAGCCAATTCCTCACATTGATGGTTTTCGTAATAACACTTGTACATTTTAGAACTGAAATCAGAAAATAAAATACTCTTTGATAATTTATCAATGTGTGCAATATTAACATTGACATTCAAACTTGTTCTTTGAATATTCTTTTTTACAGCCTCACATAGTGAAAATGTTGTTAAAACACCGCCTTTATTCAAGGAAACAAACGTGTTATCTGAAATTTTCTCTAATAAAGACAACTCAACATTATCGTCATTTTCATATAAAAGCTTATCTTTGTAATTAAAGATCTGACCATCTTGTGTTGAAATTAAATCTTCAGTGAACTGGTGGATTCCTTTAAAGATTCCTTTGGTCTCTTTTAGAAATGATATATTTGCAAGATCTTCATCCACCTTTAATAAGGTAACATACCCAAGCTCATTAACAGCTCTTATATTACCACTATCCAAATTTGCTCCATATAATTTCAGATCAGAAGAAAATTTCAAGCAAACGGTGTTATCTAAGATCTTGTAGATTCTAGTTCCACATTTTCCAGAGACCATGAAGCTATCATTGCTAATCCATTCTACTAAGCACCAGCCCCCTGATGAAGTTCCCATTTTATTTATATCATCAATGGTTAATACGTCCTGTATCAAGGTTAGATCATCACCATTGAAGAGTTTTATTCTCTTATCACTATAGACTGATATTATGTATTCGCCACGAATAGGAACACCTTGTTTGGATCTTTGATAAGCCCCTACAGAAGACAACATTTCATCTGCCTGCTCTTTAGAAGATGGTGAGAATTTCAAGTCTTTAACTGTACCTCTAAAGCAACTGCTTGAATCTTTGTAGGTTCTGAAAAATTTGAAACCTGTACCATTCTCAGAGCCCTTGAACATTACTATGGTACCTTGGTTGTCTGCAGAAACTACCCTTGGCTCTATAATATTCTTAGAACCACTTGCAAATGATAAAGCGCAAGTAGAACCATTTGCACCCATTGGATCACCAATGGAGTTACCTAATTCCCAGTTGATAAATCTTAATAGAATATCAGAGTTGGCACTGGTACCAGAGCTGTTGGAACCCATGTTAACGCAACCAGCAATAAAGAGCTTTGATGCTGTGTTATCAGTAACAATTTCGGTAATTATAGCGTTAAATATTTGGATCTCCTTGATTATTTTGAATACATCTTCTGTTTCTAATAATAGCTCAATTATTGTTATCTTACCAGAAGAATCACCTATAAACATTAATTCTCTGGAGGAGTTTGGAACCTTGGTAACATGGATGGCACTTATGTGGGCATTGGATTGAATTGGAGTGAACTGTTTAATAGATTCTTCATCACTATCTAAATTGTAGTAAACGGATCCACCATTGGTGTAAAAGTTGTAGGAAAGATTATTGTTTCTGGATTGTGTTATACCAATATCAGTATTTGGTTTCACTGATGGCACTACTGACTTATATAAATGAGCCATACTATGATCAATTGATTAATTCTTTTGGTTTCTACATATTATTATTTTATTTTATTGTTACCAACGTAGATATATAATAACATGAGCTAAGATAAAATGATATTAGCAACCCTTAAATATAAAATGCGAGAGGTGAAAAAAAAAACAAAAAAAAAAAAACAAAAACAAAATAGAAACTTTTCGCATAAATAAAGACGTATTTCTACTTTAATATTTCAATACCATGTAACATCTAACAGTTAAGACAAATGAAAATTTAACTTTCCTAAATAAAAAAATGACATATATAATTTTACAACTCTACCAAAGCCATCACAAGTAAAAATATTGGCTTGTAACTTGCTAATCCTTTGTACTGAAAAAGTCTCTATTAATGTACTCTACATCAATATTCAGCTTTGATATCAGTAAAGAAGCAGATATTTCTATTTCATCATTAAAATCAAGCATGAGACTATTCGTTTGTAAATTCGTACTCTGTATTCTTTTATGAATAATATAATTAAACAACTTCATATCACACTTCATACATGGTTCAGACTTTGACAAAATTTTTCCTGATAGTAAACAATGTTTGCCAGTGAGTCTTCTAATGTCTTTATTGGATATTTTTATCGTATCTGAAGGGTGCGATAACACTGTGTAGATGTCATTCTGTGCAAAGTCCTCCGCATCTGGACTTTCTCCTTTTACAAACAAGATGTCGTCAAATGTATCCTTCTCAACCTCTTCTTCATCAAAATTGGCCTTTTTTGAAGGTCTTCCCCTTCTTGGCTTCGTTCTGACGCCCTTGGATCTTGTGGCCTTTTTGTCATTAGTTTCTTTGTTGGATCTTGTTATTTTGAACTTTCTCATTGAATTTTGATCCTCTTTTAGAAGATCTGTCATGGACATTGTGTCTTTAGAGTTTGAATTCACTCTTCCGATAGTGTTAAAGGTTGGATTATATGATCTTGAATTTCCTTTGCTGGTGAGTCCTTTGCGTCTATTGGCTTTGCTTATGCTCGTAGCATAATCGGTCGAAATAAAATCATCGTCATCGTTAAGTGCATAACTGATCCTTTTTCGATCTCTAAGTCTAGTCACTCCGTTGACTTTCTTGTTTAAGTTTATTCTTGGGTAAATGTTGTACCTTATAAATGCTTCCTTTATCTCTGAACTACGAGGATATTTGAGAAGCTGATCATAACGGCGTTCATATGAAAATAAAAAGGGTCTTTTTCTCTTGTATGTCTCTGTACTCATGTGATTTGCTATGGTAAATTTGTCCTCCTCTTTAAATAATAATATATGTATATTTATATCAACTTTTAACCCATTTTTTATGATTATTTTAGATCAATTCTTATCGTTTTTTTCAAATAATGACTTTGTCCATTGAAGTAAAATCTTTGGCGCAGAACAAACAGGCTACCATGTTTGGCGAAAGAGAGAAAAAAAAAAATTTTTTTTTTTGTTTTTGCTGAATTTTGACGTGTCTTCTTGCAACTTCAAATAAAATACTGCAAATCTTAATCGGTAGTTGATCTTAGGAAGCTATCCTCATGAAAGAAAAATGTTGAAATCAACCAAACTAGTTTTGTAACTTTTTAGAAAAGTATATATTCGTGAAAGTGTATGACTTAATGGAATATGCATCTATTTAATCAAAAATGTATTCGGTATTCGTAGGCATAACAAACTAAACATTAAACCACAAGTTTACAGTTTCCCTTAAATCAATTTCACCTTTATTCTCTCTTTGTATTTCGATTGAAACCAAGGATCTTTTTTCGGAAAGCTTGACATTGTAAATGCACCTTAAACTGTTTTTTTCTTGTAATTTTTTGGGAGTAATAACAATAGGAGATCCACCTTTAACGTGGTTAAAAAAAACTTGGCATTTGTAACTGAATGGCGGGGTTTCAGCATCATCGGTGTATGGTATGTCCAAATCTATTAAATTTAATTGTATCTGTGTATAGAAATTCTTATTTCCATACAAAGGATTCTTTATAGAATAAAAATGCTCCTTAGAAAAGCCTTCGTTTTTTATTACAAACTGATTCAACTGATCATAATCTTTGCCTTTCAAAATAGTGGTCTTCATTTTTATAGGATCACAATAAATTTCAGAGAAACTTTCACTGGCTATGTTTGTAACATTTTTATCTGGGAATCTACTATCTTGGAAAAACGTAAGTTTTAACTCTTTGTAAGAAGAAGTCTCTTGTGTCTCTTTATCTGCCTGAGAGCCAAAAAGATTGGCTATTAAATCATCATTTTTATTATAGAATATATCTTCTTTTTCCTTAACCTTATTGTTTTCGTTGTCTAAAGAAATTTCATTGTTAAAAACGTAGTTATCGGGGTATTCTTTGTAAAGCTTTGGCTTTCCACCAAACTTAATTAATTCAATTTGTTCTGAGTTTAATTCATGTACATCCTTTTTACCAATTAGACTTCTTTCAATATCATCAATCTCGGACTCCCCTTTATAGACAATGACATCAGTATTGGGTATTGTTTCAAACATTTTATCAACATTCAAGTTATCAATTTGGGTAATACATTGATCAAATAAGCATCTGACAAGAGCTAAAAGATTACAAGCATCACCATAAAGTTCAGTCTCTGAGGAATTATATGTTTTGCAATTCATAAACATTATTTCTAAATCCCTGTAAAATTCAAAAAATGATTTGTAGAATCCGTTATTCAAATTGCTTTTAATCATGTTGAAGGATATAGGATGGTGTATCACCTCATAGTAATCAGGAAAATCACTTTCAGAAACTAAATCTAAAAATGGAATTATGATGTGGAGTTCGTCATCCGCTTCTCTTGTAAGCTCTGGAACATTGATTCCAGCCTCTTTTAAATGAATGATGGTTGCTTTTTCTGTTATACTTTCAAGTTTTACCATTATGGTGCTATTAATTTTTTCAATAATCTCTTCATTCAAAGCATAGTTTCTAAACTCATTCTTCATTGATAGTAAGTCTAGTTTTATTAAAAACACTAATTGATATGCGGCTTTGACAATTAGTGCATGTGGCTCATTGAAATAGCTACAGTTTTTGTACAGCAAATCAATGTCCAAAAGAAGTTTTTGATAATCATGTATTTCTGATGTTTCTTCGCTATCACTGGAGAATGTATATGATCTTTTCTGAATATCTGATAGACTAATACAGTTTCCAATAGGAATTTTTTGAAAGTACTCAGAAAAAAATTTTCTGGATGGATATCTAGAGAAATCTTTGAAAAAAATGTTCTTCTCTCCTCTGTTCCATATATATTTGCTCACAATAGCTTGCACTTTTGCATCAAAATCATTCACATATTCCTTTTCAATATTTCCTTCCTTCCAAAGAGGAAAATCAGGATCTACAGGTTCTTTTTTGTTGATTTTATCATCATAGGAATCCGAAAACTCTTTCTTTGGCATCTTTCCAGAAACATAACCATTTGAGCTTTCGTCTTTCTCCTCAAACTCAAAGTTTGGATCCTGAATTTTACGTTTTCTGCCTCTTTTCTTTGGTTGGGCTTCTAAACTGTGATGCTCATTGACTGAATCAATGAAATCATTCTTAGATAAATCATCTTGTCCCTCTATTTTTAACGGGTATTTTCTTGGTCTTCCTCTAGATCTCTTTTTAGGAGGCATATTTCTGTAGGTTTGATAATTCTGGTTTAGATAAAGAATTTTTTGTTAAATTTATTGAATTTTTTTTTATATGAATAAAAATTAAGTGTTAACGCACGAAATAATTAATTGAAAACAAAATAATAAATACGAAATTCTGGCTTAGCTTTAGAAAAAAAAAAAAAATGCAAGTTAAAGTAATTATGTGCCTTAAATTCCATTTTGTTTTTTTTTTAGCTTATGTCCGTCAGTCAAGATTAATTTTAAGGCTATATTTGATTGAAACGATAGTATATTAAAACTTTATAGCAGATATTAATTTATATATAACTGTTCTTGCTTTCAAAAGGCTACTGAACTAAAAATGATATTTTTTGTTCAGCTATCTTATTTTTAATCTTATCGTGGTTTGCATTGATAAAATCTTGAAATTGTTTAAATTCTGTGTTATGTATTTGTATGAGACCTGCTCTTGTTTTGCTATCAGTGTTTTTATAGATATCAACAGTGTTTGAAAATAGCTCTGCTGTAATTTTAGGATCCTTTAGTAAAATTGATGGGTTTTTTTCCAAGAATAGAGAATAATTGTTGTCAACTGTTGATAAACCATAAGTTTTGGTCTTATTTTTAAATTCCTTATTTATAGTATCAAAAATATCAGCGTCTTTAACATCAGTTTCTAAATCATTGGTTCCAATGTTAACTGAGTCATTTTTGATCACTTCATTTGCTACCATAATGTTCTCTATATTTTCTATTATTCCTACATCTAGGTAAGATTCATTGGCAACATTAACAATATCTGTTAAACGTTGCTCCTTTTCTAAAAGTCGTTGTTCTCTTTCTTTTTGCTTCAGCTTTTCTTGTTCCTCTTGCAATAAGTATTTTTGTTGTTGATTATAATAGTTATCTTTTTGTTGCTTTAATAAATGTTGTTTGCTTTCTTTTGAGCCATAGTCAGAATCGTCACTGTTATCGAAAAATAACGAACAGCAGTTACTAATGTTCACACCCATATAATATATATTTACAAAAACCCCTCTTTTACTATTAAAATTAGCTGTTAAACGTAATGGTTTTATTATTGGTGCGTTTGATTTGCATTGCCTTTACAAATAAAAGCTTCTAATGTTTTTACTTTATTAGAAAAAAATAATATTATTGGGGGAAGATTCGGATATAAAATTTGTGCTTAGTATTTACTTGCAAAAAAAAAAAAATTTTTCTTTTTTTTTTTTTTCTTTGACTTGAATCTTTTAAAACTCTTCAGTTTATGATTTTTTTTTCTATTTTACTAATTTTATAACTCATTAGATATAATCAACTTTCAACAAAATACGTTGTACTTAAGTATTAATATTAAACCAAGAAAAGAAAGTGTGAAATAAGCAGTCACTCACTTTACCCTGAATCTGTTCTTACTTTAAAAGTTTTGCGCATAGAAAATAATGCTGAACATAATTAAGCTCAAATCTAGTACTAACAAAAGTACTAATTTATTAATTAGTAACAAAGTTAGAAACTACTCTTTTTTGGATTACTTTGTAATGAAACAAGAGCAAAAGAAAGCATCTGGTGATGTATCTACAAAGGATCTATTGCAAACTTTAACTAAAAATGATAAGTCTGCTGACGATGCTGTCAATAAAGGTCTTTCTGACAAGAATGTGGATTTTAAGACTACAGTAGTTATAGGTGACTCTAAGTTGTATGAAGAGCGTGTAAAGTATCTGAAAGATCATAAATTTTCTCAATTGAAGGTTAGTAAGTGGAATAAAATTGATGAAACCAGCGTAAAAAAATTCACAAAGGATGATATATTGAACTTAATAAAGAAAAATGATATAAAACAAGAGGATATTTCCAAACCATTCTCTGATTACAAAACCAAATTTTTATTTGCTAAAGACTTACAAAAATTTTCAGGAAGATCTCTCTCTGACTTTAACCTAAGTTTGTTTAATACACCTGAAGAGTTCATACAATTTTATCAAAAAATATTTTTATCAGGCTTATTTGACAATTATGATGAAACAAAACCTCTAGCTGTATACTTAAAGGTTGGGGATGATTCTTTCAAGCCAGAAAATGATTTTTCTATAGACTTTAAAGATGCAGGAAGTGAGTATGAAGAGCTTGTTAGTACTATAACTGATAGAACTAAGGTGTTCCCTGCAAAAGACAATAACGTTAAAATTAAAAATACTAGAAGTCTTGATGAACAAAGAACTCTTAAGGACATTATAAAAGAGGAGGCTGAATACTTAAATCTAAAATATTAGTAATGAATCTAAGAGCAATATCTACATCAAAAAATCATATATAGATACACCAGCTGTCTGCAGCTTGATGAACTTGTACATATAATTCTCAACAAACATTTTCGTCTTTTCAAGTTCTTATTTTGTTTATCTATAAAATAGATTTATCAAAACTTTTAGAATATAGCATCAATATGTACAGATTGCCAAGAAAGTTTCTCTGTCACTTTTTAAGATAGCCGCGTTTTCTGAAAAAAGAAAATACGCCTAAACAGTTGAAGTCAACACTATTTTTCTCTAGCATACACAAAAACAAATTCAAGTTTAATCAATTAGTTTGTGGTTTTTTAGACACAGAAAATTTATAGAAAATTGGCTGTTAATATAGTTTATGAACATCATACAATTATGCTCTTTATATATATATATATTACATATATCTAGTTTTCAATATAGATCTATTTAACTTTAGCTTAATAAAAACTAAATAGTAAAAAAACCAAATCTGTTAAAATGATTCTAGTAAAGATATTGGGTATATTGCTTTTTAATATAGTATTAATTTCAGGAGGTACTGAAAAAGAGAAGTTCACAAGCTTAGTAACTCAAGATGTATCAAAATTTAATGATGAGTCTGGGAAAGCAACTCTTTCAAAATTGTTTGATAACTTTAAAAAAAATGGAAATGGTTTAAATACCCAAAAACTCAAGAGCTTAAAAGGTGTCTTCGAGTTTTTAGACATGAACCAAGAATATAACAGCTTACTAAAGAAAATCTTAACCGAGAATCACTTCAGCGCATTCAATAATATTTTGACTGCAAAGAAAAGTGACAATGTTAAGCTTGAATTTTATAATGGTACAGTAAATATATTAAACGAAGTTTTCAATGATAACAACACTTTATGCAAAATTGATGAATTTGTTATTTGCCAAAATCAATACTTTTTGCTACTTAATGAAACACACCAAACCAATGAATGTGACTATCTAACTCATATATCTAACTGTGCAAACAATTTGTGTTCAAAGTCCCCTTTGGTTACGGATGCTATACGAAATTTTACACAGGTTTGTTCTTCTTCAAAAAATCAAAATAGCTTTATAAAAAAGAAAGCTAAGGGCTTTATAAAAAACTTTAATAAAGAGTCTTTTGTTAAAAGCATTAAGGATGAGTTTGAAAAGTTCCGTATTAGCGGTTCATTGGATATTACAGATAATGTTGTTGAAAGTGAGCTATACTACAAAAAAGATAAGCTTGAAGGTATTAGCTCAGAATGTATCATTCCACATTTCAAGCCAAGCTTTAATTTAAAGAGCTGCAATAAAAAACAGTTTTACATTTGTAGAGAAATAATTATGGCAGAACTTGTTTTGACAAAAGTTCATTTCTGTCCAAATTGTGAAAACGAAAATGCGTATGATACATGTATATGTAAATGTTGTGTTGCAAAGGAGTTAATGAATATGTGCTATAAGCCCAACTGTGAAGATGAAATAGAGTTGTCAAGATATAATCGATACATTGAAGATACTTGTAAAATCAAGCCTATTGTAGTGATTAAAGATGGGAAAAAAAGAGATGGAATGTATGAAGCAACATATAATGACAATTTAGAAGACCCAAATACTCCAGAAAAAAATCTTGGGCATGAATCAGAAAGTTATGATGACACATTGGACGTAGAAGCAGCTATCTTTGGAGATAATATAGCTGGTAGTATCAATGATTCTAACACCTTAAAGTTTGATTCAAATTCAGAAGATACAAGCAGTTTCGAAACCTTAGAAAGTTCAAATGATTTAAACATGGAAGAGACTCTCACTAATGATGCAGACTCTGACAGTCCTATAAATCTAAACAAGATAAAAATCTTGGCAAAAAAGGAATCTCTTAAGAATCTAAAAACTGGCAAAAGAGATGAACATGATATCAAAGCTTGGGAAGTTCAGTACTTAAACAATGATGTTGAAGATGAGATAGTTGAAGATTTAATTTCACATGCAGAAAATGTAGAGATCTCTGATATGGATATTTTGGTTTATACCCAAGAAGATCTTGAAATATTAGAAGCTAACGGTTGTAATCCGTATGAAGTCACTGGTGAATGTTATCATGAACATTGCTGTTACCCACCAAAACAGCCTACCAAAACTGTATACGAAGTTACTACAGAGACTGACATGATCTATTCCACTATTCTAAGATACAAGCTAGATGCGAAAACAACAACTGAAACACAATTGCTAGAAAGTACTATTACAATTCAAGTTCCAGCAACTACTGTAGTTTCAACAAAGTATAAGAAGAAAATTGTTCCTAAATTCAAAAAAACAATCACACTGACTACTACACAGATATCAGTCTCTACAGTAACCGTGA
Organism: Hanseniaspora guilliermondii; assembly: GCA_036287555.1. Classification (NCBI taxonomy): domain Eukaryota; kingdom Fungi; phylum Ascomycota; class Saccharomycetes; order Saccharomycodales; family Saccharomycodaceae; genus Hanseniaspora; species Hanseniaspora guilliermondii. The sequence goes on along the minus strand of CP143016.1, from coordinate 585,466 downwards.
CAACCACTGTTTCATCTGTCACAAATGCAGCAAATGCTGCAACGGTTGCTTCAACAAACAATGCTATGCTAGCAGAGTTTGATAGCTTTCAAAGAATACCTAATAGAAGACCAAGTATACCAAATTTAATTAGAGTCTTTGGAACCGGCGATAATGGAACATTAAAAAACTCCTCTATAGAGAACAATACAACTCTTCCTTATGACGTAAAAATAGTCTTAGCTCCACTAAGTAAACCGGATAACCGTTATTCACAAAATTCAACTTTCGATAACGCAAATAAAATCATATCAAACTCGAATAATAATACAAATAGTAACTCAACATCACAAATAGCATTCAGTAGTTTAGGAAAAATTAATAAATCAAATAAAGCAGGCATTGTTGTTTCTTTTATTACTATAATGATAGCATTCTTTGTAACTGTAAAGAATACATTTGAGTCAGAAGGTGTGCTTAATGAATCTGACCATGTAGTAAGCGATATTATGCAAGATGTTAGTAGCATTGAAAAAAGAGGGCTTTCTAAGCCATATGAAGCAACATATGAAAATGATAATGAAGAATTTTCATTTGTAAAGGATGAATTAAGTAGATTGTCAGTAAAGTCTCAATTGGAATTAACTGACGATGAAGTCATACAAAAATTGGTGGAAGAAGAGTATTAATAATGAAAGAATGTGCCTTTCTTTAGATTGGACTACCAGATTTATAAAGAAGTCATATCTTTTTAATGATATAAAGGTAGTTTTTCGAATAAAATAAAAAAATAATTATAATAAGCTTATGCATATATAATGTTGGAAAACTTGTCTGTTTTATTTTTCATTTTTTATTATTATTAGAAACAATACTAGATTCTCAATATTTCTAGAATATATATCACTGGATATCAAAGGCATTCAACACCTCGATTCTTGGTTAAACAGAGTTTTTTTTCTCTATTTTGGTTTTGGAATCAGCATCCAAGTTAAACCCATGTGTGAATTTCTGCCCAGGCAATATTGGTGCAACACTTAAAATGGTCTTAATTTTTTCTTCTGGACTAGCATTAGCAGATATATTTTTATACAGGTAATATTCTAAATCATCGCCTTTTACTTTTTTGAACAGCTTAGGCTTATATTCCACCTTTAGATCACTCCTATCCTTAGCCAAACGTCTCTGATGCTCTTCAATTTTGAATTTTTCTTCTGTAGCAGCATCGTGATCTCTCTTCCCTAAAGCCTTCAATACGTGCCTCCACAGTTTTCTGCTTTCAAGATTTCCTTGTTCATCCAATGGTCTTACTAAAGGAGGAAGAGATTTGCACTTATTAACATCTAGTAATACTTTTTTTGAAGAGCCCCTCTCATTCTTTTTGATATAGATAACGTCGTTCCATTTACCCGATATCTCAAATAAGGTCTTGTTTGTTTTCTTTTCTTTAATTGTACCTTCAATTACATCATAGGTACCAGAAACAAATCCTTTAGTTTTAAATTCAATATCAGCTATATGCTCAGGACCATTGATAATCATATGATCACCTAGTTCAATTCTCATCTTACCAAACAATATTCCTCTAGCATATACATTTGGCTGATTAAATGTGTACTTTTCAGGGTTTTTAGTAGCAGGATCTATGATATCCAAAAATTGTAAAACACCTAACCCCTCCATCATCGCAGCTGATGAGTTTCCTAAAAACTTAGATCTTGGAAAAAGAACACCATCAACTCTGACATTACTTTCAGGAATCATGTAAAAGTATGCAGATTTGGGCGGATGATGAGATGTTTGCTCTGAAACATAAAAAGCATATTGGCCATTATCTAATTTCCAATAGCATTGAAAATGTTCTCCAAGAACAGGATTTAAAGGTTTCTTAACTGCTTTAGGTCCTATGTGCCATCCGGCTAAATACCATGCTAGCACACCTATCATTCTATCAATTGATTCAGACTTTTGTTTAGCATCCAAAACAAGGTGAGGTTGCTGTAACTGGTTTGTAATTCTTTCAAGCATAGATTTTCTTTCCAGAATAAACGTAGGTAAAGTGATTCTGGATAAATCGGCACCTGGTTTCAACTGAGATATAATTCCCAAAAGAATAGACTTTCCACCTTGATCAGTTTCATCTATGTCATCTAGATTATCGTTACTTTCGTCTTTCCAGAGTTTAGCCTCTTGGTTTTCAGATTTCGTAGCCATCTCTTAAAGTATATGAAAAAAACACAATATTTGGTTTTATTTGGAATTTTTATAAAAATTTTAAATAGAAGCCAATAGGAATCTTACTTTTATAATTAATTAGGGAAGTAAAATTCTTGTTTTAGATTTCAAGAGTGTATATTAATTAAGAGTTTTCCTTGAATTTATTATTAACACCTGGTTCAAAATTCAAAGAGCTTTGTTTTGACTTATGCCTAAAATGATCTTTTAAATACTTAAATTGGATTATTCTAAATTTTTAACATATGGATTTTTAGTGAGGGGGTGAAAAAATAAGGGGTTAAAAGAAAACAAAAATGAATTTCCTAATATCCGATCCAGTTATTTTCATTTTTCGATCAAAACAGCACAAATCTTGATGAAAAGCTTTCACAGTATACCGTAAACTGAAAAAAAATATGAGAAACAGTCATTAAATGTTCAAAACTATTTATATCACAAACATATATAGAAAATACTACTTAATGAACTAGCAAAAAAAAGAAAAAAAATAGTAAAATAAACAGCTCTAGTCACTTGCTAAAGGAATTGTTTTCTGCTTGCAAGGAATCAGTCAAAGATTGTTTCCCCTCGCTAGTATTGCAGATACTTTCATTATGAAGATCAGTGGCAGATGCTAAAGGAGTTATATTTGCCGCTGTAGCCATCTCATCTGAGAATTTGTTAGAATTCTCTATAGAAGGGAAGCTGTTAGAGTGAGAGCTTCTTCTAGCAGCTATTTCATCTTCGTCCAAAACCTCAGTATTCTTTACTGGTGTTGGTGCTTTAAATGACTCCTCATTGGCTTCGTGTTCAAGTTTTTTTTTCTTACTGGGAGTAGTGTACTTTACTTTTTTTCTCCTTTTTGCTGGCTTTTCTGGTCTAGGTTCGCCTTCGTCATAAACAAAATTTGGCAAGTCATGTGCCTTTACATATTTCATCAATAATCCAAATTTGTTTTCATCATATGAATCTGATGCTGTCTTACACATTTCCATAAATTCCTCACAAGGTCTTGCAACGTCTATAGGTTGGCCTTCTTGAACCTCAAACCCGATAAACATACTGGTTATATGCAATTGATTAGAAGAGATGTACTTATTCTTGTGGTTTTCAATAATCTCTTTCTTCTTTTCATTAGTCAATGGGGTTTCTCCGTTTTTCTGTTGAGCTTCATTAAGTACTGTTTTGATTGGATCAATTTTTTCGTACACTTCTAAGTCTTTTTCTGAGTTGTGGTATCCAAACTTGGCCAAAATTGTTTCCGCATCGTTATCTTCGTTGTAGGCATATGTCGTTTCGTAATAATCATTGTGAGGTTGTGCCAAATCTATTGATGGTGTATTCTCAAGTTTACTTGCAAGAAGTCTTACCTTACTTTCAACGCATCCGGACCATTTTAGATGTTCTTCTTCAGTACCTTTGGTGGTTGCTAATAAGATCAAGTAAATAGTATATCTGTGAAAAAAATCATGCTTTACAATTAAGTCCTTCCATGTTTTTGTACCGGCAGTGATTTCATTAGATATTTCGATACCTCTTTTGAATTCTCTTAAAATTACGGTTTTGTTACTTTCTGTGATGTTGTGTGTAGCACACATAGAAGGGTATGATGGAGTAATAACAGGCATTTTGTGAAATCTATCCTGATTTGATTTTGTTGGATTCCATACTCTAAATGGCAATCTATTTGTTTCTATCGACTTTAACAATACTGGTTGTGGCCATTTCCAATTGTAGTAAAATGAAAAAAACTTTTGTACTATTGTTGCAGAGTTTGCATTAGGGTAAACTTGGCACACTTTAGCTACGAGCATAGCCCATGCTACACCACCTGGAAACCCAAAAACGTTTGCGTAAATTCCTCTTTTTTGAGCCCATAGCTTTATAAATCTTAAGGCTAATCTAAAATTAGATTTGGATGGAACAGATTTTAAGATGTCATCAGTAACTCTCGTTCCATTCAAAGCTCTCAAATCTTTATCATCAATATTTCTCAATATACTTGTATCTGTCAAGGTTAGATCAGAATGAACTTGTGCTAAATCAACCTTACCACATATTAAATCTATTGAAATACCATCAAACTCCATCTTGATAATAGGAACAAATGCTTCAGAAACTGGCTGGATTTCTTCCAACTCAGGTCTTTCCTTTAAGATGGGAACCATGAAAGTAAAAAAGTCTTCTCTTGATATATGCTTGGGAACAACAATTAGAGTGTCTATATCTGACCCTGGTCCATGCACACCAAGTCTGTATGATCCAAACGTGTAAACACAACCACCAGCATCTCTTGCCATAGATTCAGACATACCTTTGCTTAATGATGCTTCAAAAACAAATTTTCTAGCCAATTCTTTCATAACTTGTATGACTTTGACTCTTTTATCGGTTTCAGCCTTGGTTTCAAAGCTTCTTTCATCTTTTAGTAGTTGAAACAACTGAATATTAAGCTTTTCTTCTGCAGCAGTTGGTTTATCATAGCTTAACGGTATTGATATACCCCATTTTTGATTCTGGCTCATTTTATTTGTATTTCTTATTGTCTTTAAAAAAAAATCAACCTCTATCTATATAATACACTCTAGAAATTGCTAATTATTAAAGATATCTTTTTCAAGATAGTAGTCTATATATATTGATGATCTACTATATATACTTCACTCCAGTAGATACAGTATGAATTATTGTATTAAGTAATTAACTGAAACCTTTATTTAACCTCAATATTTAGCCTATTTGATACAAACTAGATATTGTATATGATAGATTTTGGTTTTTGTTCATAATTCTCTTTTTTAAAAAAAATCAGAAGCTTCTTGTGTTAAAGTTTGTAAGTGTTATTTCAAAGAGGGAAAAAAAATGGTAACTAAAATAAACGCGGATATTAATCAACTTCAAAAAAGAAAAATTTAAAGTGTATAAGACAACATAGATACTCTGTTGCAGTACTGTGAATGTTTTCCTAAATAGGAAATTTTTCAATCATGAAAAAAAAAGGTCATAAAAAAAAAAAATTTTTTTTACAAAAATGTATATGAATAACCATAATTCTTAAAATTCAAAATTAAATATTGTCAGATTTAACGGCTTAACAGTCAACTCCAACATCGGTGTTCCAATTTCAAAAAACGTTTAACTATATCCAAAATAGTAAGTGTGATATTGTAAACTGCAGACCTTGTTCGTGCTATCACCACAGGCTTAGGGTCACCCAAAGCTAGTAAATTAAACAGTTTCGACAATTCTGTGTGCATTGTTTAATACTTCAATCATTTTCTTGCACTCCTTTCTTCTTTCAATAGTAATTTCATTTTCGCTCACCAAATCTTCTAATTTAGGACTATCGTATAGTTTCTCTAACAGAACTTTTTGAATATCATTCTTAGATTTAATAATCAATTTCAACATAATAGCTTTTGGAATGCTATCAGCTACGTTTTTCTTTACAATGTTATAGTAAGAGTCAATTAATAGTTTAATCACCTCAGTTTCTGTTGTTTCTCTGTCTGTCATTTCTCCTGTAGCCTTAAGAATCTTAGGAGGACTCTCTAAAAATTCTGTAGGCTTCTTGCTCTTTGAAGAAAAGAAACCTCCAAAGAAACTGTTAGAAGGTTTTTCAGCTTCATTAGTAGGTTGATTAGAAGATTTACTTCCTCCAATTAGAGATTTACCAGACTTAGGATCAACAGCTGTCTTTGAGCGTAATTTATCTTGTACCATTACCATAGCATCAGAACCTCTCAATAGATCTGGATGCGCAGTGTTGATATAAGTTTCCTCACCATCAATGATATCATTAACCAAAGCATTAGTTGGAGTAGTGTTTTCTTTAACAAAATCAATAAAGCAATTTATCAAAGCATCTCTCAATTGTGGGAATCTAGCGTATCTATTTTGAGATGTGATCTGCTTCAAAATTCTTATCATTTCATCAACAACTAATAATACTAACTTTTCGGATGGTGAGTGGAATCTCTCAATTTGTTGCTTAACCAAAACCTCAAAGGCTTCAGTGCCAACAAATAATGAAGGAGCATACCCAGAGCTATTGTACATGATAGTTCTGATATCAGAGTCCTTGATTTTGTCAAATGGGTTTAAAGAGTAAATACCGCTTTTAAATATTTCATGAAAGACATAAGAGATTCTTGCACCTCCAGACAATTCTTGACTTGACAAGTCCTTAGCTTCACCATCCAAGATTCCTACATATTCTTTAGTGAAGTCTGTAATCATGTTCAAAACTATAGAGTTTGGTGAATCAATCATTTCTGGGCCCAATGATGCCAATTCATTTCTGAATTTCTTTAAAGCTTTTTCAATTTTTTCCTTGATTTCTGGTAGCTTTTGCTTTATATGATGCAACAAAATGTTGTTCAATTTTTTAGCCAAATAAGGAGTACCACAATAAGCTGCTTTAGATCTGTAGGCCTCATGATCTTCAAAGAAACGAGCCTCATCTTTTAGTGCTTCTCTGATAGTCTTCTTCAATTCAATATCCTTTTGGCCTCTGTTTATGACAGGTACGTATCCATATCTTAAAGGAATTACTCTACCGGCAAGTATCTCAATGACATCAGTTCCTCTGTCCATCAAATCAACCTTGGTTAAAACACCAATAGTTCTCTTACCCTCAGGATCAACTTCCTTAGCTAATTTCAATCCATCAGAATTAGCTAAATCAGCATTGGCAGGGTTTACGGATAAAATGATAGCATTTGGCTTGGAAATATAGGTTAAGATCATAGACTTGATTTGCTTCTCAATATCTGGAGGTTGATCACCAACAGGAACTTTAGTTAATCCTGGTAAATCAACCAAGGTCAACGTCAAAACATGTGGAGAATATATCCTTAAATTGATAGGAACAGGTGACAAACCAGCATTGTTTCCTGTTGTTCTTTCTGTTTCTGCTTCAATTTCTTCTCTGATTTCATTGAAGTTATAGAATTTCTTTCCTGGTAAGTGCAAAAACTCACCCCATTCTTCAATGTTATCTTCTTCTTGATTTGAAACGGCTTTCTCATTTTGATTTTCACTTGTATTCAAGTCTAGCAGGTCTTGCTTTTGTTGAGCATTTTTGTCTGAGTTATTGGTTCTTCTATTTATTAGTTGTAATACCAATGGTCTTCTAGTGACAATTCCAGTACCTCTTGGTAAAAAATCTCTACCGACAACGTTCTCTAAAACAGAAGATTTACCACTACTTTGTGACCCAACAACAGTGATTTGTGGCAAATCAATTGGAGACTGAGAACCACCACCTAAAGGAGCCAATGTGTCTTGTAGCTTGTTTATTATACTAATTAAGTTTTCATCCATTCTCTTTATAGTACCTTAATTTGAAAGTAATTGTTTTTTGGGTGCTGATTATATTTTTTTCATTTAATGTATAATATTTTTTCTACAGATAAACTGTATAAAAATAAAACAAGTGGTAAGAATCTAAATCTAAATCAAAACACACGAGCTCAACATGATTTGTTGTTTTTTTTTCTGCATATTTTGAAAAGTATATCCGATGAAAGAGTTTATAAAAATTTCAATCAAGAAATCTTTATCCAACTGCAGATAAGAAATTGATCTAACATATCCAAAAGAATGTAGGATGAATAAGCCTTTAAAAAAACAAAAGCTGTTTATTAGGTTTTTGCAAGTAATCTTTAGTTCATCCACTCAAATAAACTCTCAAAGTTATAGGCAGCTGAGGATCTTTGATATTATATACCTTGAATTAACATAGCAAAATCAATACGCTACCAATATGTCAACATGTATGTCATAAACTAACTTTTTGATATAAAAAAAATTTCATTTTCATCTAAATTTATATTTTACAAGCATATGCTGCGTTAGAGTAAAACATTCAGCAAAACAATCAAAATATTCGCCTATGATCAGCTTCAAAAACAAAGCATGCGTTACCCATAAAAAGCATTAATAAATCGTTTAATCTTGTATTACTACGCATAATTTGCTTTTTTTTAAAATTGTTTTTTTCAAAAAGAAACCAATTATTAAAATGTTTACAAGTAAAAATTAGACTAGTATAGATGTAAACATGTCAATTAAAAAATTAAATGTTTTGATTAAAGGCTAAAAAAGTCTCAAGTTAACAACGGCTACAACTATTTTAATTACCACTAGGCTATAGAGTAAATTTTTGTCTTTCATTTAGAGGTATCAACTGTAACTAAATTAAGCAAACACTCTAAACTGCAAACAGGCGATGATCATAGGTTTTGAAATATTCATCCATATATCTATTTCAAAATAAATTGGACTCTTTTATTAAACTGCACAAAGGCAAAATATCAAGCTATAAATGCATAGAGTGCATTCAAAAATATATATAAAACAAATCAAATAAATATACGTTTAAAAAATTTTAAAACCAAAATAAATATTAATTTTTTTAATATTTTTTGTACAATATTTTAAGCAATATTTAAAATATCTAGAAGCAACTTTAATAAATATTACAGCAAAAAATAAAATTATATAAAAATATATTTAGTATTTATACGCTAATTATTTTTAACGCATATTTTCAGATAATTAGAAATTTTTATTATAGGCGTAAATATTTTTTTAATGCCATACTCTGCTTTGAAGAAGCCAAAAAAACAGGTTGTTCACATATTTGCTAACAATCAACGCAAAGTAGGTCATTGATATGGTCAAAATGGACATATTTGAATATACTGCCCATACGAGAAGATATTTAAGTTAGATAAGATTATACTATTCAAGAATAAAGGTTTGAGAACTCAGACATTAAATTTGTTTTTCCATAGGTGGTTTGGTGATGATTCTGAATATTTCATGTTAATTTTTCAAAATATTTAGTTTATGATCATTTTGCCAAGAAAAACAAAAATCTCGGATATAAAGTTTTTTGATATACAGTTCTATACATTAATTATAGCTGTATCTGTCTGGAGCCTTAAACTCTTGATCCAAAAGAAACTTTCAGCTTTAAAATCAAAGATGACCAGCGATATGTTCTACTGCCTCAATCTCCTTTTTGTAGAAAAATACTAATAAAGGGTTGATAAACTGTTTAGAATTACATACAGCTTTTTTAGACAAGAAGAACTCCATCTATAGAGATCTTTTTCACGGTTAATATCAATGGATCTACAAAAAGCTTTCTCTTTTGTAAGATTTTATTGAAATCAAAACAGACAATACTATTATACACTTTATTTTTAATTATAATTAATAATACTCTTTTATATTTAAGGAATAAATTATTTCAGTACACATTTGAAATGTGGTGGTGAAAAAAAAAGACTACAATGTGTGCTACCACAAATATTTCAAACTATAGATAAATACAGTAATAATGCGATGATAAAATTTATAGAACAATGAAATCTATATAAGAACTGAAGGCAAGAAAAAGATAAATTTAAAATGAAATTAATTTATATTTTACTAGAGTAATTAAAAGCAAACTGAATTGTATATACTTACTAAGTTAACCCATAAACCTGGAAAAGTGATTATTGAACATGGCTACTAATATTACTTGGCATCCAAACTTGACACATAACGAAAGAAGTGACTTAAGAGCTCAAAAAGGAGCTACCATATGGTTGACTGGATTGAGTGCTTCTGGAAAGAGTACCATTGCTTGTGCTCTTGAGCAATTATTGTTGAAAGCCGGTAAACATGCTTATAGATTAGATGGTGATAATATTAGATTTGGCTTAAACAAAGATCTGGGTTTTACTGAAACTGATAGAGTCGAAAATATTAGAAGAATATCAGAAGTATCAAAACTGTTTGCAGACTCTTGTAGTATTGCAATTACTAGTTTTATTTCTCCTTACAGAAATGATAGAAACAAAGCTAGAGAGCTTCATAGAGAAGCTAACTTACCGTTCATTGAAGTGTATGTTGATGTACCATTGAAAGTAGCTGAGGAAAGAGATCCTAAAGGTTTGTACAAGAAGGCAAGAGAAGGAATTATCAAGGATTTCACTGGTATTTCAGCTCCATACGAAGCACCCGAAAAACCTGAAATACATATAGAAACTGATAAGCTGTCTGTTGAAGAGTGTTCTTTGGTTATTTATGATTACTTGAAGGATCATAATTTAATATAAATGGTATTATCTTTTGTATAGTTATATATTGTTTTCTGTCTAAGTTGAAACTCAATTAAAAGAAGATAAGTATGACTTTTTTTTTTAGACCATTACATAGTAAGCTTTACTACGCTTCTAAATTCCTGAATGTGATAATACATGAATATTAAAAACTTTATAAAAACCATTACTGAATCATTACCTAAATGAATTCTAGCGCTTCAAGCTATCGAGCCTTGCTTGCAGATCTTCATCAGCTCCCATTGCTATGGGTGCTGCTGAGTTTTCATTGATCAACTCTGCATTTGTACTGGATAAGTCTGAGTTGGGTGCTTGATTGACAAGTTTACCCTTTAAATCCACATCTATCTCATCCATTATTTTTCCCAAAAACTCATCAACCTCTTCTCCTTCTTCTTCATTATCTTCATCAAAAACGTCATCTAAGACGTCGTCCATCATTTCTTGTTTTTGGTCCATTATTTCATTCTGTTTTTCAAATTCCATAGATATCTTTTGAAGCTGTGGTAAGTTCACTCCAACATTCATAGCTCTAAGCAACCCTGACGCCTCCTTTACAGACTTAGACATCATATCTGTAGTTTTAATTGATTGAATTCTCAGATTAATCATATTAAGTTTTGTTTCCATTATCTCAAATTTCTTTATGTAGTTTTTAGTTCTAATTAAGTCTTTGCTTTTAATTTTGGCTTGCTTGATTTGTCCATTCTTACACATCTTTTTAATTTCACTGGTGAGCTTAGTTTCTTGTTGTTTCAACTTTCTATTTTCTCTATCTATTTCTCTTATAGCTTTCTGTAGAGATCTCTGGTTCATTTTCAATCTTTCTTGTGGCGTTATTTGTTTGCCAAACACCCATTCAAAAACTGACATGATGTACTAATATATTTTATGAGTTACAGTTTTATGGTTTTTAACTATATATAAAATAAAAATTCAAGTTTTTAATTAACCCTTTGAATTATACCTTGAGATTGTACAGATAATTATAGATTATTTATAAAGGTGTTTTTTTATGTATATAGAAATCTCCCGTATCCTACTTTTTTTATACTTATTTTTTTTCCTGAAGGACCATCTTGTTATCTGTAGATTTGAACACAGCATGGCCATTACAATTTTTCTGCGCTCACTTTTTTACCAATAACAATAAAATAATGGCACGTGACAAGTACTTTAGAAACTTGCGATATAAATATTAAAGCTTGAATCATGCTAACACCAGTATAATGCACTCTAATTTATTAGAAATAAAAACTGAAATTTTGACCTATGATTAAATACAGCTATCCATTTATTAGGATTAGGTAAAAAAACTGAAAACTCTCCCATTTATATTTTACAACACATCTGAAGGCAAGATAATTATTAGGCTCATAAAAAAAAGTTTCAAAAGGTGCAATATATGATTTTTTTAAATGAACACTTTTTTAAGTTTGTTGACTTTTTTTCTTTCAGGAACATTTTCTTTTAACTTTATTTTCTTCACCACCAGGAATATTTAATGTAATGTTTTTCTTTGGTTTGTCTAATTACTAGCAAATGCTTGTTATCATGTCTTGGTCACGTTTTAGTGATCTGTTTCACTTCTAAAAAAAAAAATTTTTTTTTCTTTTCATCACTCTAGTAAGATCTTTGAATTTTAATATTTTTTGTTTGGCTATTAAAAAAGAAACATTAAATTTTGTTACTTTATGATCAATATCTCTTATTGACATAATCTTCATTGAACCAAGAAAATAAATATATTACGAAATTATAGTATTATACTATTTATTATCACTATATATAGATGCTATACGAGTTAAGAGCCATAATCAGAACACCAAAACTTTTTGGTCAAAAAAGACATGCAGATGCCAAAGCCTTTTGTGAAAATTTAGGAAAGCTAATTTTAAATAATAGAGGTGTAGTTAGGCAAATTGAAAATAATGGATTACTTCAACTTCAGAACTTGGTAAGAAAACACGGTGAGTATTTTTTTGAAGGCTACAAAGTGACTATGTTATATGATTGTTCTCCTGTAGTTCATCAACAGATACAAGCTAATTTAAAAAATGACCCAAGAGTTTTGTCATCTAAAGAATTCTCACATAATGTTACATTAAAAGATAAAGCAAAAAAGACATCAACCGAAAGAGTATATGGTGCTTTCAAATAAAGAGGCGCTTACTTCTAATTACATGAGTTCTTTTATTCATAGTACATAAAGTTTATTTTGGAAAAAAGAATATATTCAAGTTCATAGATATCAATATTTGCTTATATATTGTCCTACCGTTTTTTAAAACATTGTAAATAAACATAACCGTTGTATTTGATTTGATACAACATTTTAATGTAGAGTATTATCAACATTATAAAACACATTCATAGTTTTAATGGAATGTATTTTAAGCTTAAAATAATTATGTTAGTGCAGCGCTGTGTATCTACATATTTGTTCAACCATAGTATTTTATTTTTATTTTTACTTTTTTTTTCGGACTCAAAATTATGTGGGTTTAAAGTCTCATATGAATTAAAATTTCAATAAGTATAACACAGATACAACAAGTCCAAGTCTTGAGACCAAAAAAACTAAAAGATTCACGCATAAAACAAGTCTATTTTTTATTTATACCATTTGCTTTAAAACAATCTAGCCTAAGAAAAAAAGATATAGCTCTACTATATTCAAAAAACAAAAAATATCATCATAAAGATTATTTATGACCTTATGTCTATATAGTAAATGTATAGAAATGGACACAAATCAACAAACAATAAATAGTAAAGCAAAAGAAGAAAGTATCTTGGATATACTAAGGTCTACAAACAAACAAAATGAACTTGATACGACCGCCAATACTTTAGATATAATGAAGCTTGAGATATCTGATACTTTATCCGAATCATCAAGTTATGAAGGTAGTTCCACCAATAGCATACCCATTGAGCACAGTTTCAACGATGATGAAGTCAAAGAAACTGAATGCGGTATGAATAAAGAGTCTGTATACCAATCTCCTCTTGCTGTACTCTTATCGTCAAGCGAAAGTTTTAATAGATCTTTAGGAGAATGTGCGAACGATTTACCAGATGAACAAAATTTGCCAAAGAAGTCAGGCTTAGTATACGGAGACAATCATGGAAGTGGTATAAACCCTAATAGAACAAACAACAAAAACTTTGAAAGTACGTTTTTGCCTTCTAGATCTGCACCAAAGCCACCTGTTGAAGAGAAAAACAAGAAAAAAATATTGCTTTCTGGCAACAAGCTTTCCCTTAACAAAATAGAAAGAGGCGACTCTATTCATAGCGTTAAAACTAGATCAAAAAAGTGCTATGGTCTAAATCCAATAGATACCAAAAGTGATAAAAAATCTAGGTCCATTTTTAACTTAGCCAAAAGACCGTTCCTAAAAAGTAAGTCCGTGGGATCCAATATGTCATCAGGTTCTTCTTCAAGATCTATTAGCGCTAGCATCTCAACTCCTTACGATGCGAAGCACATACACCATGTAGGTGTGAGTGATAGTGGTGCATATACAGGACTTCCTGCGGAGTGGAAGAACCTTCTCATATCTCAAGGTATCACTGCTCAGGAACAAAATGAAACTGAAAATAAGCAGACGTTGCAAAATGTTGTTGAGTTTTACAAATCTGAAATCTTAAATTTAAATGATAAACCTGCCTCTAAAGAAAGATCTATATCAAATTTGCTAGCCGATGACGATGAAACAGATGTTTTGTCAGTTATATCACCCGAGACAATTTTGTCAAAGGATTCAGTAAAAGTTGATCATTCAGACTTAGTTGATAATACCAAAAATGCTGATCTTATTGAGAAGATGAGTTCAGAGGTACCGCCAATTCCAAAAGCACCAAAAATTTCCCTGAATGATAACGCCGAAACTGCAAAACCAAGAGACATATCTCGCAGAGCTGTGAATAAATCAGCTGCTAATAAAGAATTTTTCAATAGCTTGTCAAAGCTTTGCATATTAGAAGATCCTAAAAGACTGTACAAAAACTTTACAGAGATTGGGCATGGTGCTTCAGGAGCTGTTTTCAAAGCAGATGATAACACGGAAACTGTAGCGTTGAAAAAAATAAATATAAAGAGTCATCCAAATAAAGATTTGATTTTACTGGAGATTGAAACTATGAAGAAATATACTCACGATAATGTAATTGAGTTCAAGAATGCATTTTTCTTTACCTCTGAGCTATGGGTTTCGATGGAGTTCATGGATGGTGGGAATTTGGCTGATGTTGTTATGAACTGTGTTCTCTCAAACAACCAAATTGGATTTATATGTAAAAAAGTTCTAGGAGGAATTAATTTCTTACATAAAAACGGTATTATTCATAGAGACATAAAGTCAGACAATATTTTGATAAATGAAAAAGGAGAGGTCAAAATATCAGATTTTGGATTCTGTGCATTGATAAGGGAAGACCAAGGAAAGAGAAATACTATGGTAGGTACTCCTTACTGGATGGCTCCAGAAGTTGTTAACAGACAAAATTATGATCAAAAAATTGACATTTGGTCGTTGGGTATTATGATCATTGAAATGGTTGATGGTGAACCTCCATACATGAATGAAACACCACTGAGGGCATTATATCTAATAGCCAAAAATGGAACTCCTGATTTCCAAACAAAAGATGGTCTCTGCGAAGCAGGGAAGGACTTCATGTACAAGTGTTTAACATACAATCCACAAGATAGACCTAGTGCGGATGAACTACTAACTCATAGGTTCATTACAGACATAAATTCTGATGGTAGCATTATTGTCCCATTAGTGAAACTAACAAAAATGAAGAAGGATCAAGAATAATATACATACATGATAAGATAGAAAGTGAGAGACAAAAAAAAAAGTAAAAATGAAAAGATAAATATAATTAATTGACAATAAAAATGAATATATATAATATAAAAGCTTTATAATATTAAGTTTTCAGAGGAAGAGTCTACAAATAACTTAGATTCTTTTGGTTTTTCTTCTTGTATCTCGTTCGACTCATCAGATTCACCATTACCTTCCAAAAATCTACTTAGTTGTTCTTGCTCATCGTCTTCAGATACCTCGTTATGTTCAGGAATAACGGAAAGAACTTCAATATCTTTATCCATTTTCTGATTTTTTCGATGTATCATAGTAAAGTTTAGTTGTAATTCATCTTCTCCGATGTTTTCAATAGTATAAAAGCTATTAGTAGGGATTATAAATTCAGAATTCTTGATGCATATGATAGTAGATCCTTCTTCTCCTTCATTCTTTGTTTGGAAGAGGTTTATCTCAGCAACACCATTCATAACAACAAACTGAAGCCATTTACAAATATTCTGCTTTTTTGCCTTTTTACCTGTTTCCACAGGGAATTTGAAAAATCCTGTTCTTATAATTTCTTCTCTGGATATTTGCTTTTTTAATGTATAACACATAGTAAAGTCATCTTTGTCTGATACTGTAGGTATAGTTTCAGATGCCGTGTCTGGAGCATAGGCAACTACAACTTCTTGAGAGTCATTTTTATCATCTATAACTTCTGTCTCATAAATTCCATATTTCAGCCAATCTGATCCTGGAATCTCTCCTGAGTCAATTTTTTCGTATATATGGAGATTTGTTGTACGCTCTGAAGCAGACTTGCTTAATTTTTTCTTTCTTCCTCTTCTTGTTTTATTTTTCCCAATAGTTGCTGTACGTGTTTGTTTTCTTTTTCTTTTTGTTAAATCTTCCTCTTGAATTTCGTAACGCTTATCATGTTTAATAACATAGTCTATACCCAAGAATGGTCCCGTTGAATCTCTTTTATATATGATCCTTTCATTTCTCCAATGATCTAAAGTTGGAACTTTAGTTCTTTTAGATCTTCTTAGAGGCCTTGGAGGCAAGTTTTCCAGTTCTTCTGGATCAGTTATATCGAATTCATCATCTCCCGATGTAAGTTGGGATTCAGAATTAGAGCTCTCCAATGAGTTTTCGTAATCATTCAAGTCCGCTAGTTCTTTGCTTAAATGCTCATCTTCAGAGTCAGAATTTCTTATTTCTAGTTTCTCCTTTTCATAGTCATACTCGCCATCAGATGAAACATCGCGTTGATTAATAGGGTCTTTTAAGTCGAGTTTACTCTTCTTTATCACATCCACACCAATTTTTTCTTGTGAATCTTCTATATCAAAATTATCAGAGACTTCAATACTCAATTGATCTGGGTTTGCCACATCTGCTGATTTTTTATTGCTGTAATCCCCGTAATCAGCAACAAATGAGTCTAATCCATTTTCTCTTAGTTCCTCTTCTCGCAGGTTTTGCTGTGACTTTGCAGGTGGTGTTAACTCTATATTAATATCATCTAAATAATCCTTGTTTATATCTTTATACTCAATATCTTTATATGAATTGTTAATTCCATCATTCTTTGAAGCATCGGTTGCAAATTCTTTTTGATTGTTAGCTATTGGTGTGAAATTTGGGGCATCATAATCACCATACTGTTGATCATCTATCCCTGAATTGTTCATATCTTGATCGTGCACAGATGCAAACCCATTACTTCGACTTCCTTCCTTCATCAAATTATTTTTATTAATCTGTTCATTTATATCACTCAATATCAAGTTTTCTTCAGTGGGATTACCAAAACGAGATTCATCTATATTCAAACCAGCAAATTGATAAAAAGAGGTGTTTTTCTGAGGTCGCTCTGACTTTGTTGGTGTTTGCTTTATACTTTTAAATAAGGAACTTCTTCTTCTGTCAATAGTTGGCCTATTTATTGCTTTTGAACTATTCATGTATGAGCCTACAGATATTAAACTGTTTCGTTTGGATTCTGTTACATCAGATATGTTATCTTCAATAGGATTCAACAGAAAGCTGTCACGTCTAATAGGTGTGTTTTCAAGTTTTGTGAATTTAGACAGATGACTATTTAGTATCGAGCTACTTAAGATACTTTGTTTTCTACCATTATTATACTTTTCTTTTTTCTTCAAATTCGTCCCATTTCTGTTGTATTTTAGCTCGAATTGAGAACTCATTGTACAAATATTTCGTTGCTATTCAATTGTTATTCTTGTTGATATATGATATATATATATTATGAGATATTAATGCACAACTAAACAAAATAACTTCTTAATGCTCGATGTGGTTTGTTAATTTTACTAAAGTTAAGATATGTGTTGTCATATTGTCGTTGTGCTTGAATAATGATAAACAAAACAAAAAGAAAGAAACAAATATCATCTCTAAAGGTTAACATTCACTAAAAAAAAAAAGAAAAACAAGCTTTACGCGTTAAAAATTTAACAAAAGACAAAATCACGTTTTTTTGACTTTTTTGAGATCAAATCTTAATTAAACTAAGTGTTTGAGGCACATGAACTAATATATATAGATTAAATAAGACAGATAATTAAAAACTCCATTTATTCATTCTCTCTCTTTTTTTTTTTGGAGTGACAAACTAATCGAAAAGGCACTTATTTGCCATATTTGTCACTAATTTTCTTTTCAACAGTGTTGACCTTGTCAGCAGCAGTTTGACTCTTATCAGTTCTGGAACCAGTTCTTATTTCAGTATGTAATCTTACTAATTTCAAATTTTTGTGACAAAATAGGTGCACCTGCTTAATTAAATTAAAAACATCACTCATTTCACCTTCTAATGTTGTACCTGCAGAATGCAAGGTAGTCTTCACATTCAAAGTATTGTTTCTTAAGTAGTTTTCTAGTTCAAAAACGTAATCAGATATAGAAGCAGAACCAGTACCAACTGGGACTATGCAAACATCAGCCAAGCAGCTTAAAGAATCTGTACTATGGTATGTGATTTCTGTGTTATCAGACATTTAGTTAAATAACTTCAAAGATTGTTATGGTGATGAATTTATCTTTTGTTAAAGAAATAAGTTGAAGTAAGATTATTTATATAACATAGGTAAACTTATATTTTAATAAGATATTCAAAAGAAGTGTAGGGAAAAAATCTGCAAAAAAAAAAGAAGAAGAAGGAATAGCATTCACAATTCAAAAGTAACGTGATTATATTCATTTTTCCCCCTCCATATTCAAGCTTTGAGTTTTACTTGATAAATATGTGTGAATTTTTTAATCGATAGTAGTATTATTGTTTGTTTTTTTAAGTAAAACAAACACCCAATTGTTAACATTTATATTAGATTTTAAATACTTAAAATAAATGTTTTAAATGTATTCCTAATCCTTGTTGTGCTATTTGTTTTTGATATATAAGTCTAATTTACAGTACACGTGCAACTTAAAAATATTATAGGTGAAAGATCACCACCAAAGAAATTAAGTTTGTATCAAAAAGAGAAGAAAAAAAAAATTTTTTTTTCTATTTTTTTTCAGTTTCTTTCAGCTTTGATGAAACAATAAAAAATTTCTAATTATTTATTTGAAAAATATCGTTAAGAATTTTTTTTTAAATTTGTAATGATAATTATTAATACATAACCAATAAATAAACTTTGAGGGGTTTCCATACTACATCTGTATCAACAAACCCTAGTATTGCAGTTTTTTTTTAAATAGAGCACAGAAAACTATAAATAGTTTAGTATTAATATATATGCTATCAAAGTCTATTAAAAAATTGAAGGGAGGCTCATTGAGCTGTTATTTGAAATCATACACTAGAAACTATAGTGTTAATATCAAAGAAAATGCTGTTGTTGCTGATAAGACATCCGATAAATCAATTATAGATTTTTTCAAAGAGAATCAGCAATTTCAAAAGAAGTCTCAATTACCAAAGGACCTTGACTTAGGCCCTCAAGAAGCTGTAGGTACAAGACTTAATGTATTCTTACTTTTTAAATTATTGAAGCAATCTAAAATTAACTCTAACAATTTACAAGAAAGATTCCCTACTTTGAAAGAATTGAACATTAAAAACATTGATGATCTGTATTTACCAAATTCTGTTCAATTGAATGAAGAAGAACAAAACTTGGAAAAGAAAATCTACAATCTGTTGAAGGTTGTTTATGATGTTCCTACTACTGAAAAAAATGAAGTCATTAAGATGGGTCCACACGTTAAAATTGAGCATGGAGTAGGTTATGGTATACAGAAACAACCATATGGTACTGATGTTAAGGTCACTGACCAAAGTTTGAAGTACTTCTTATCTACTTCAGATCCTGATGCTGATGTAAAGCACGGTGCCGGTATTTATAAGAAATTGTTGTATGGTTTAAACAATTCAGAACAAACTATTAATACAGCTGATGTTGATAAAATTTTGCAAAAAATTCACTCATCAATCGATATTTTGGAAGAGTCATCGGGACAAAAGGAAAATATTGACACCAATAATTCTAAAGTATTTGCCAAAAACGTTAGAAAGTTCAAATACAACAACTTCTACTTGAATAAGCTAGGATGCACTCCAGAAAACATATTTAACATGGAAAGCAACATATACTCTCCTAAAAGCTATACTGAAGTAACTGTTGAAGATTTAATAATTTCACAATGTCATTTGGGTGAATCTGTAAGCTTAAAGCATCCATATAACAAGCACTTCATATATGATACCTACAAGCCTTACATCACCAATGGAAAAAACAATGATGGTGATATAAGTATAATAGATGTAAACAAAACACTGCAAAGTTTGAAGAGAGCATGTCAGTTTTTAAGTGATGCTGTGTCCAAGGGTGCATTTGTTTTAGTTGTTGGTAATAACTATGGATTATCTGAGCTAACATTAGAAATGGCTTCTCAATTGCAAGGTTCTGCTGTTACAGACACTTGGTCCAGTGGTGCGTTAACCAATATTAATAATTTGAAATTCTCAAAGAGAATCCAAAGTGGTGATGATAGAAGTTACAAATACGTTGACAAGAAAAACAATTTAGTCGATTATCAAGAATTAAAGGAAAATCAAAAAAGAAGTCTATCTACCAATGAAAGATTACCAGACATAATCATATTCTTAAAGCCTTCTGACAACAACATAAAAACTGCATTGAATGAAGCCAAAAGATTAAACATTCCTGTTATCGGGTTATGCGATACCGACATAAACCACAACTTCTTTGATTATGCTATCCCTTGCAATGACGATTCCATTAGAAGTGTTACATTTGTCGGTGGTGTTTTGGCAAAAGCAGGTCATGAAGGATTACTAAAGAGACAAGCTGAATTAGTATAACTATTCTAAATTTATTAACTGGTTTTATTAATCTAAAATCCAACTTACAAAGAAAAAAACTAACTTGTATATACTTTAGCCACGATTTTTTTTTCTTTATATATATCTTTTGATAACAAAATTCTATTTTTTTCAAATTTTACTTTTAACTGTTCGACATTCAAGAATTATACTAATAATCATATAATGTATCATTTTTTTTAAAGAACTGACAAAGATTGAAGTACTTAATCGTTTCCTTGAACTAAAGAAAAAACTGAAATTATTTAATCCATTTTTTCCTTTGCTTCAATTTCAATTTCATCGTCATCACTATCACTGTCACTTCTTTCATCTTTTTGGACACCATAGAAGACTAATCTGTATAGAATTCTAAAAATCAAAAACAACCAAAATAAGTTCAAACATTGTAACGAAAATATTAATACAAATATGATTGGTCTGGAAATCCAACATTTATATTGTTGTTGAGCAAAGTCCAAAACATATGGACCAACTTCTTTGAATTCCCAGATTAAGGAGTACAATATTCTCAAATTGATATAATGTCTTAGATAAATCCATGATCCAATGAACATCAAAAAGACTGGTGTAACAAAGATTGACTCTAGATAATTTAAAACCTTTGACAAAGACAAAAAGAAGTCAGAAACATCCATGGTTATGTAAATGGAGAGACCCATTTGTTGGAAATGGAAAACATAGGATAACCATATCAACAAAAGAGTCACAATATGATGGAAAATCAACTCTTGATAGTCTTTTCTTGGTTTTTCAAGTTGAAGAACTAAAATACAAGCCTGTTGAACCCAGAATGCAGCTTGAACTAAATAAAACAACTTAAAGTAAAAGTTCAATTGCGTGTCTGGGTAGGATTTATACATATTTTCAGTATTGAAAAGCCATAGATTGGAGCTGTATTTCATCACCAATAATCCCATTGGTCCAGAGATACCATAATAAACAATGGAATAACATTGTTCCATCATTCTTCTAAGCTTAGAAACCTTATAGATATGTAATACATGTATAGCTAAAGGTTTTATTATCATAAACATGATGAAATCTCTAAAAAAAGTGAAGAAAATCATGTAAGAAAAAACAAATGCCAGATCGTTGATACCTTTGCCATATAATCCTGTTTTTTCATCATGGTATGACAAGGTTACAAACTTATGAAGGAAGTTGGATTCAGTATGGTTACCTGAAATATAGTATAAGGCTTGTATCGATAAAAATGTCATCAATGGAATTATCCAAAAGTTTTCTTTTGAAATTGTTATTGTTTTTTTCAAGAAAGGAGTACTACTACCAGACTTTTCACTGTAATATTGATTGTTTAGTAAAGGCATGGTATCACCGTGTAAATCGATTTTTCCAACAGATGATCCTCTTGAACGAGTTCTTCCTCTAGAAGTAGCATTTTTAGTGCCTGATAAGTTCGTGGATTTTGAAAAAGAAATTGATGTCGTTCTCTTCTTATCGACATTATTTCTGTTTGTGGTTGATTTATCTACTTGAAAAGCATCATTACTGGTTTCTTCTTTTGGCATTGTTCTAGGTTGTAATGTAACAGAAAATTTAATAAAAAGAAATAAAATAGATTGCTAATTGAAGAGACAATGATCAGTGGTTGCTATTATTTATGTACTTTTTTCCACAATATGTTATTTAATGAGATGAGTAAACATCTTTAATTCGGGGGGAGGGAAAAAAAGCACACCCAAACATCTAATGGTAGTAAGCTCTTTAAAGTTATTTTTATTCGTACAAATCACGTAAGTACAGAAAAAAAAAAACGAGTAAAAAAAGATATATATATAGACGTTACGTGATCTCAAAAGATGTGAGAAAACACTTTAGTCACACTGATTTATACCAATATATCATTATAAATGGTAATTACTAAAAAGACCGATACACTATTTAAATGGAAAACATAATAGCACAGCTTCTTACTGATAATAAAAGCGACATTAACGTTCTGATCATTGTTCTTACAGAGGAAATGAAATCAAATGTTGATGATATGTGTTTAAAAAGTCCATCTAATGTATTGTCCATAAGTTCACTTCTTCAAATTCAAAGTAAAGACTCAAGAACTATATTTTTGTATCTTGAAAAGATTCGATACTTTTATATATATTTAACTTATCTGAGCTATAACGAAAATGACAAGCATAATTTTGATTATATAATAATTCTGGGGTTAGACTTACTCATAAATCACGAAAGCTCTTCGGAGTATACGGAATCTCTCAGGTTAGTGAACTTGGCCTTTCTTAAGCTGAAGGAATTAAAGCAGAGATATAAAAATGCATCACTTGAGGTTTCAATCATTCCCACTGATGTTGAAAGTTTTGTGCATTTGAGTTTAGAAAAGAAAACTAGCTTGATGAGTAGTCTTCCTATAATTCAGAATCTGTTCCAGACTGTAAATTCTTACTTTTAACATAAGATTTATAAAATTTTGAAAGTATAATAAAGCTTTGGGTTTTCTTTCTTTTCTTTTTCATGTTTGTTTGAACAAACGACTTTAAAGCACAATATATATAATTTGCATTGAAAGGTAATTGTCTAAATAACTTAACATGTTTAGCACAAGTCTTGAGTATCTTTATTATAGGCAGCCATAATTTCAACTTTATACTCACTTTCTGCGATACCAAATTGTCTCAAAATTAAACATTGAATGACATTTAAAGTTTCATTTTTTTCACAAACAAAGTAGTCATTGTCCAAAAAGATTTTACCGTCTTTTAGTGATGTTGGAATTTTATATTTGTTTCTTAAAGTTGGCTCTAAAGAATGAGCCATTGGAATATCGTCATTATGATCTATAAACCCACCTCTGGAGTATACCACACCTTTAGGAATAGTAAATGAGATTGGGGACTTTGAGTTACTTTTTGCAAAATCCTTTTTAACATAGGATTCAAAAAAGTCAATTACAGTTTGATAGTCATAATTAGTAAATAAAACACCATATGTTGAGTTCTTTTCGTGAGTGTTTTTTAGTTTTTGATTTAGTTTATCCAAGTTGGTAAATTCTTCTTTGTAGTTATCAAAATTTTTGATTATCATGTTTTTCTTTGAGACAACAAATTTGGATTTATTTTCTTCTTCTAAAGTCTCGTTATCCCATTGTTTTCTCAATTCCTTAAGATTATTACTATTTATATTAGATAAATTTAATAAAATGACTCTCTTAAACTTTAATAAGTTTTCAGATAAGTTGTCAAAATTCTTGGTCTTAGCTTCTTTGTCTTTCTTAGTGACGTTAGATAAGGTGATAACTCTGTTTCTTCTAGATCTAGGCATGCTTATCGTAATTTATGTGTATTGGTTTTATGTATTAACTTTTATAAATAAGTTGTAAGTTTCAAAAATTGTTTACTTATAATGTTGATATGTAATTACATATATAACTTAAATTATTTTTCTTTTTTTTTTTATGATTTTCTTTTTTTTTTCCCTCAAAATAAGCCCAATTAGGAAATAATGCAGGCTGGTCATTTCTTTCTTTTTTTGCTTTATTAATCATGGGAAAGGTTTTACTAGATAGCAAATTGAGAAAAAAAGAAAAGAAAATAGCACACGTGATGTAATATCTACAGTTATATTGGACACGATGATGCAAATAAAAGTATTTCTATTAGCCACATATGAAGTAAGAGTTACCATATATACTACTCAATGCTATTTAGCATTCATAAACATCGTTCTTTACTATGAAAATGCATCTGTGTTCAAGGAATCAGAAGGTTTATAAATGAAAGAGATAAATAACAACACAATTTGAAAACGAAAAGTAATTATCTTAATGACCTGAGTAAATAGTAATTAAAATTGCAATTTCCTAAAAAACTCTCAAAATACCTTCTTCAGAATATAATATATCACTATCAAAATTACCAGTATAGCTATTGCGTTCCTAAGTGTTTTTCTATTTGTGCCATTCTGTAAAATTCTGTTGAATGCCTGCGATTGATTTATAATATCCTGGTTTAGTTGATTGAGACGCTCCTCCAATTGGCCTAGTATCCCATTTTCGGCATTCATATCTCTCTGTGATTGATCAAAAATATCAGAGTTTATGCCTCTAAATTGACTTATTTTTCTTGATAGATCATCTAGTTTGCTGTTGTTGCTTTGCTCTTTTTGAGATTCTAGCCTTGAGTAGTCAACACCCCGATTGCTCATATTTGTTGTTGTAAAATTTATAATAATTTATTGAACTATTATTAATGACAAATGAGAATACTATAGTTTTCAATATTTTTCTCTTCTCTATAAATTATTGAAGAGTTGGAAATATTTGTTACAGTTCGGTGGTGCAATAAAACGAAATAGGTGTTTTCTATGAAATATGTATTTTTCTTTTACGACACCTAAAACTCTTGTTTTCTTTTGCTCTCCTTTATAGGGGAAAAAAAAAAGATAACAAAATCTTTATCAAATGTAACAATGATTCCAAAAACTGCAATTAATGTTGTCATTGACCATCGACACACTGCAGAGCTAGATTTCAACAACAAAAGCCACATTAAAATCTTGTGTAGGCAAGTCAGTGAATGAAGTAGTTATCAAAGCAAAAGTGAATACGAGCTTAAACAAGAAAAAGAATACGATTCTAGATTGTATTGTGTACAGTTTTAATTTGTTAAGAATTCAAATTCAAAAACCCTTAAAGTGTCTACATTCATAACTCATTGATAGCAGCTATAATTTTTTTCCGTCATTAATATTTTTATATCAGAGTAGATCTTGGTGTATATTTAATTGTATTTTCATATTTATTAATCAAATAAGCGTCTCATCACGATAAAAACAAACTCCTTTTTTAAAATTTTGAAAATAAGGGGTTTTTTTGACCAGAAAAATAATGTTGATCCAAAATATTTTTATAACAAATAGTCTTATAAGATTCTAAAAATATTATTTGGATCAATTACTTTAATTTTTATTGTTTATAAGTAACGTTTTTCGCAAGAAAAAAAAACACTATCTTACAAATTTACTAAAATTCAAAGTTACTTGGGGTTTCTTTAGACTTTTTTAATTTAAATAAAGCTTGTTTCTTGTTACACATAGGGTATTATAATAGAAGCAGTATTTATATTTACATTGGTAGAAGTTGTCAAAAAATTTTACATTGAAAATAAAAGGAAAGAAAAAAAAAAGAAGATGAAAAAAATAAAAATTAGTACTCAAACTGGATTCTAAATTTTTGTGGCAATTTTTTAGACAGAGATTTAAAAGAACACTTTCCTTTTAGATATTACTCTAAACAGAAGATCTTACATTTTTTGTTACATTTCTATTACTTAAAAAAAATAAAAGTTACCTAAATAGGAAGTATGTTCTATTTTTTTTTTCTAAAAAAAAAAGATCGATGCGACAATTAAGAAGGTTGAATATGGTGTAACATTTTAGCACAGGAAAAAAAATTTCCTAGTATAGACATCTACTCAAATGCATATAAATCTTTTTGTTTTTTTTTTCTTTGTTTTCTAGTACAGATTTTGCATGCCTAAGAAATTTAGCTGCTAGAGTGAAAAAAAAATGTGTTTTTTCTATTTTGGAAAAATTTTAGTCTAGCTCTTGATTGTATGTGAAAATAGCCTCATGAATTAGTTGTCACTTCATTAAAATGTTCAATAAAAAGTAAAGATAGTTTAGAGGAATCCTAAATAAACCAGAATAACAATCATAATCAAGATGTCTTCTAGTGTTAAAACCTCTAATTGGAGATTAGTTGAAGTTGGTAGAGTTGTCTTAATCAACAAGGGTCAATTCGCCGGTAAATTAGCTGCCATTGTCGAAATTATCGATGACAAGCACGTATGTAACATTTAAACAGTAAAAGGAATTTAAATTATTTCAAACAAACTATAGTCGAATTATGAACATAAACCAATAGTGATTCTAACATTTTCGAGTGGAATTTAAAAAAAACTAGAAAAATAAAGAAGCGATGTAACAGTAAATGCTGTGACCACTTTAAACTGACTAACTTACATGTTAGTTGCGCACTATAAGCTATAACAAATTTAAACGTTTTTTGTGAAGAGAATTTAACATTTCAACCACGAGTTATTATGCTATCGCATCATCTGAAAACTCAAATGGAAACATGCAACTTAAAAGTTATTGAATACTTTTGGATATGGGAACTTTCCAAAAGCAAGATTATGTTACTGATTCAACCCAGGAAAGGGTATATCATAGACAATGTGTTTTGTTAAATGTAAGATGACAATAATTGGGGAGTTGATAATGAAACTATATAGTCAAGGTTTGAAGAAATGGCACAACTCTCTAAAAGGAGTTGAAATACTTAAATAAAACAAAGATTTACTAACAATTATTACTTTATTAAAATGACTTATCAATCATTAATGGATTTTTAAAAAAACTACTATTTTAATAAAGGCTTTAATCGATGGTCCATCTACTGGTGTCCCAAGACAATCTGTTAACTTAGGTCACGTTGTCTTAACCAAGTTAACCTTTGATTTACCAAGAGGTGCTAAGACTGGTATCGTTTCTAAAAAGTGGGCTAAGGCTGAAGTTTCCGAAAAATGGGCTGCTTCTTCTTGGGCTAAAAAGATCGCTCAAAGAGAAAGAAGAGCTGCTTTAACTGATTTCGAAAGATTCCAAGTTTTAGTTTTAAGAAAGCAAAAGAGATATGCTGTCAAGAAATTAGTTGCTAAGGCCTAATTGATTTTATTAAATTTCAAGTATTAAAAAAAAAACATGATTTCAATTTAGATAGATAAATCTAATAGACTAACTTTTTCATCAGGATTACATATCAAGTTATATAAAACTATAAAATATACGATGTGAGTTTAACTCAAAATATAGACTAACTTTTTTTTCTGTTATTGCAAAACTATCACCAATCTCGAAATCTCGATATATTTATTTTTTAAGTTTTGTTGTATGAAAATAAGTAGATGTTCAAATCAAATACAGCACCTTTAGTGTTTAGACTATATTAAAGATCCTTTAATGAATCATAAACAAAAAAGAACAACAAGCATCATAGTAACCAAAGGATCCAATGGTAAGGCTAATTTATATATATTTTCATGATCTTATAAATATATACATCAAATGATTTTTCCAATTACTTCAATACATGCTTCATTGTCAATTATTAAAAAGTCTTTTGCGACTAAAAACTCGCACACTAAGCTATAGGTATCTTTTAGAATGGGGTCAATGTCTACATCAGGCGATTTTATAATGTCCAATGGCCAAACATAATTGCATAATGTATAGTTAGATTGGATGTCAGGCTGATAGCATTTGATTTGTCTTTGTCTAAGTTCCTCAGACCACCATTTTTCAACACTAAGATCAACTAAAAGAATAGACTCTAACTTCCCAAGACCACTCATTGATATCACACATGAACTTAGCAACTCAAACAAGGCATCATCTATGATTTCTTTATGCTTACATAATTCAAAACTGTCACAGTTTTCATCTTTTCTTGGCCCAGGTTTTTCTACTTCCCTCACATTTATGACTTTTTTCTTTATAGTTTTAATCGATTCTTTTTCGATCGTTTTTATCAGAGGTGAGCTTAATGATTCATTATCTATAAATTCTTGTTTTTGAACATATGATTGTAAGCCCGAAATTAAGTCATCTTTGGTTAAATACTCAGTTTCAGAATTAATATATTCAATCTTTTCTAGTTTTTTAATCAGCACTAATAGTTCTATGGACGCTTGAACTTCAATATTGAAAAATTCCAACACTTTTAATGCAAAAATTAAGTTGAATTGTCTCATCCCTGGGATATTCTGCAGAAAATACACATATTTCTCAACTTCTTCTGGATCAACCATGATATTTTTAATTGGATAATAACGTGGTTGTCTAAATTTTGGGGCAGAATTCGATTTAATATCATATTGTTTATAGACAACAAGATTAAAAGATTCATCATACCCATCAACATTGATAATATTATCAAAATTTCTCTTCAAATCATTAGATAAAGCTTCGAAGTTCAGTACACATTTTAAAACAGCTTTTGAAAAGTCATAACTTGATACCATTAAGCAGTATTCTGCAAATTGAAGAGTAAGATTCAAAAACTTTTGAGCAATAGAAACTTTTTTCTTGGTTGCCGAAAAATTACTGTTCTGGTCATTAAGAATGATTATTGTTTTATCTTTAACTTGATGAGATATCTTTTCAATACATCTTATCATTGCTTCGTTTAATCTGATGATTTTCTTCTCATTTGAACTCTGAAAATCATGTGTAATGGTTTTACCATTATCTTTATGTGAAATCGACTGTACGTAATATTCCAATTCATTTAATAGTACATCAGAATTCCCATTAGAATCGTAATATTTTTCTTTTAGTATGCTATTCGGAACACTAGGAAAAATTTCCTTCCATATAACCAATTCGTCATAGCTCAAAAAGATTTCAACTTCTTCATTGTTCTTTACAAGAATGGTCTCGGTTTCTTCCTCTTCATATTCCTCAATTTCTAATTTCGAATGAACAGCTGAACCTGTTTTCTGCCATACTTTTTTTACAATAGATGATGGTGTATCATCCATATTGCAAATACCTGCAAATGTGTCACTATTAATATTGAATAATTTAGCTATTACATCAGAAACTTCTTTACGATTTTGCAATTGTATGTCAGCTAACTTTTGATAAGTTGCAGATATATCAACAACACTTTTCATCTTTATATCGTTACTATTTTTGAAAGAAACTCCATCAAATTCTTCTTGGTTAGCAGCCTTGATTTCAGAATCAAACTCGTTGTAATCTACTGGAACATTATAATAATTGGCCTCAGCACTCATTAGCTTGGGAGGATCCTGTATGTTTTCAATTGAAAAATTATCACGACCACCTTCATGATCACTTTCATCAGAGTCTTGTACTTCACAATTTTCTGAAAGCTCATCAAAATCTGCTTCTTTGGTCTCATTAATCGACAAATTATCTTTAGAGTCTTCAATGTCTTCAATGAAGTTCTCCAGAACTCCAAAATTTCCTTCCAAAGCTTCTTGCAATACTTCAATAGTTCTACAGTAATCATATTCAGTTTGCACTAAAATAGATTCTATATCAGCTGGATAAAAGCTCTGGTATTTATTTGATAGCCATTCAATGCAGTTTGAAGTGTCCAATTCAAGAACAACATCTACATATTTTTCAGGATGTTTGATAAAGTTCATGTTTTTATTTAATTTGATTTGATTTTGAGCATACAAATCTAAAATCGTTTTATCAATATTCCAATAATTATGAATAGAAACAGGTTTAAAATCTCTCTTATTTAGCAAGAAAAATATTTCTTCTAATAAGTCCAGTGACATTTTTCTCATGTCTTTGAAGAAATAAATTGATATTACTTCAGCATTAGATGAATTTGTTTCAACTTTTTTCAAATCTTTACCATTTTTGGCTTTATTGGTTTTTGGGTGCAATTTTTTGCTAATTTCAGCTTCATTTGCATTATTAGCAGACTTATTTATCGTGGATATAGAATGAAAGTCTAAATACGTTTTTAAGTACTCCTGATCGTCTTCTGATAAAGCCCCATCAATTGAAGAGCTTTTGGCATCATCAGTAAAACTCTTAGAGCGATCTTCTAATTCTCCTTTTAATAGGGGCAGGTTTTCTTCATTTGTTGAATCAACTGAAATGTTTGACTGTGTCGGTTTTGAACGTCTCTTTTTAAAGGCTGGATCTTCTATGAAATAATATCTTGGCTGTAGCCTGATAATATCAGTATGTCTCAATAATTTATTAATATCAATCAATACATTTTCTTCTATAATGTAATTCAAAAAATCGAGAATAGCACTTTGAACTTGCTTTAAGAGGTCTGAGTCAGAAAAATGATTAATAGTTAATAAGCTATCATATTCTTTAAACTTAGATACCAATTCCATTAGTTTAAAATAGTCTTTTAGTCTATATCCACTATCACACCACCTACTTAAACTACAGGTTGCTTTAATTTCCAACAAAATGTCGTAAATGTTAGGAAAAGAATGATAATATTCATATCTAATATCTAAGTTCCCACTTGTGTTAACAGTATATTTCATAAATTTCAAATGTAAGATTACGTATTTTAATGCTATTGAAGTTTCAAAATCCAGAGTATCCAATTCTATAAAACCATCAAATTCATAAACGTTAGTCAAAAGAGAGTTAGCAAAGATCTTTGAGTAGTTGTAAATCTCCACTAATGATGTAGCCGCATCATTAAGAAATGTTTCAAACATTTGATACTTGTCATTTGTCAAAACAAAAAAAGCTCCTGAAAACAAATTCTCAATTAGCTCAAATACTCGACATGTCCCGTATAACTGCACTATTAGGTTAAGATAATTTTGTTTTATTTTTCTAGTTCCCTCCAAATTCGTGATAGGTTCTCCGTAATCAATATCTTCTGAAAATACCTTCAAAGCTTCAAAGAATTGAACTAAGAATTGAAAATCCATAATATCAGAGATATTCTTATCACTAACTTCATAAAGAAAATCTGCACATATGGTAAATACTTCATACGTTCCTGTAGACTTACGTGAGTTGAAAAAAAGCAACTTAGATTCTTTTCGAAATGCTTCTACTGATTTTCTGAATACATTTTGAAGATAAAATAGTGGCTTATTGGCTATTAATTTGATTTTTTCATCACTCTCGATCCACAATAGATTAACGTATTTTTGAATGTTCATCTCATCGTTCCTTGAAAAATTCTTCCTGGTTCTTTGACGCCTCATCTTATGAGAAATGTCGAATTCAAACTTCTATAGGTTATTGAGTCTTGGGTAGCTATAATATTTATATTTATTGAAAACAAATATAGAAATAATATGTTGATATATCACACATTTAAAAGAATTTGAAGTGTGAAACTTTGGAGGGTTTTTTTTTAAAAAAAATTTCATTAGTAGATATGCATATATATTTTTTTTTTTAAAAAAACGAAATTGACTGCTTAGAATCTTAAATTTTAGTTTCAAAATCTACAATGGCTAAAAGATCCTTAAGTTACAATAATTCAGCAAACTGATGTGTTCACCCGGTTTGACTATTTTTGAAACTTTGAAAACAGCAAAGCCATTGATTCTTTTTCAAAGGAGAAGAAAATGCAAAAATAACGTAATTTTTGAAGGATATACCAATAATGTAACATTGATTGCTAGTTTAACCCTACTCTTTTATATACGCCATCAGCTACAAAAATCTGCAATAATAGATCACTTTTTTGAACAAGAGGCTTGCGGAAATTAAAAACCTAATATAATGTATATATCATACTTAAGGATAATATAAAGAAGATATGGTCACGGATAAGATGTCGAATTAAATGTATAGATTTTTCAGGTTTTTATGTCAATCATTTAATTTTCTTTACTTTTATAAGAAATAAAATGCCCACCAATTAAGAAAAAAAAGTAGATGAATAAAGATTTCTTGTATTATTCGTTATCTGTTACTTAATACCAACAACTTAAGTTTTTACACTGTTGTAATAGTCATATTTGCTAAAAGCAATAAGTCTTTATAATATATGCATGATGTCTTTTTCTGTTATAACATAAATCAATTTTAGTTCTAAACAAGCCGATTTGAGAGTATCCCTGTCGATTGAAACGTATGGTTACTGTATTGGATGAGAAAATATCTGAATTACTGCTTGTATCTGGCCTTTATTACTTATTTCTCGAGGCTTGTCTTCCGGTCACAATAAAATATCCATCATGTTCTTCAAATGTATAGAAGTTTAGGCGTAAATAGTTTCTACACTGTATCTTAATTATTGAAATACCATTTTTACTATGCAAGCCTTTACCAGTGATGATTTTTAGTTGTCCGGTGTACAAGGCCTTGAGTGATTTTGCATCTTGTAAATTTACAGCATTATTGCCTCTCAAATACAGCTCTCTGCGCCACCAATTTCTAACTGATTTAGAGATTGTCATTAATGAACCAGCTACTGTCTGTCCATGTAAATCTACTACCAATGGAACTGGTTCTATAGCTTCGTAAGTATCATTAGCTTTTCTTTGTGGCTTTTCTTTTTGCCTTAACGTGGCAGCATACCTTATTTGTTTTGGTCTTTTAATTGTTTCTTTTTGGACTTGTGCGGTAACTGCTGATTTTCCATTTTGAGCTTTTAAATCAGGTTCAGAAAATTTAATAGAACTCCACTCATTATGTTTTTGATAAATACCTACTATTTCTACAGACTCATTAATATATTCATTTTTTTCTAGAAGATCTAATAAATGCAGAGCTTTTTTTTCATCACCCACGTAATAATTTATCACTTTTTTTAATAGTATCTCAGTCGTTTTGTCATTGCAGTATTCTATAAGTTTTTTGGATTTTAAATTTATATCTATGATTTTCTTTGGTTTTGAAATACTTTTTTTTAGATATGGTGCAAAAGGATCAGCAAGCTTTACATTACGTTTTCCTTGAGATCTTTGTACTACTGCTTTAGTAGTAAAAGAGTGGTTGAAAGTTTCTTTAGTGAAACTTTCAGATAAGCCTTCGGTGATGATGTATACGAGTACTCTTCCGATATGAAATCCGTGCTCTTCAAGTAGCTTTTCAATTGTAGTATCATCCAGAAATATGTACTTTCTTATAGTATCTCTTTTTATTTGAATAATTCTATCTGTATCAATACCATTTAAGTCACCTAAAAGTAAGTCATTCTCTACTATAACATGGGGAGTATGTTCAAAAAGAATGATTTCATTGATAAATCGAGTATCAGCAAGATTTTTTTGAAAATTTTGACCGTCAGATTCTTCATGTACTAAAACACTTGTAGCTTCTAGAGCAGACAGTATTATTTCGTCTGATTCATCTATATTTTGCTTAATGACTTCTTTAATCTGACTATGGCACAATTGTGGAAATAAATTTAACCAGTATGAGGTTTTTTCTAATATAAAGTCTTCATCAATGTCTAAAAAATCCAGAGACTTGAAGATTGTTGCATCGGTTTTATTGCCATTAAAATGAGAATATCTCTCAGAAGTTGATAATATTTGATCTACAGTTACCTCAACATTGTAATTGTTCTCTGTCAGTTTGCGTTCAATAACATCAATTTGTATCTGTGGAAGCAAAGATTGAACAATAGCACATTTCTCTTTGAACTCTCCTTTTTGAAAATTGTTCATTTTGAGATAAAATAAAAGTCCTTTAATTCAACACTTTAAACTCTTTATTTGATGGGTTGGCCCAATGTTTAAAGTAAAACCTTTTATTTTTATGAGGGGGGGGGGGTTCGAGTGTATACGGTTATTACAAATTCAATATATTAAGAAAAAAAAAAAAAAGCATTTGAAACATAAATAGAATATTAAGTAAAATCTTCACCACATACAAAATTGGAATAAAATACATAAACGTGTTTAATCAATCGATTTGATGGAAAATTACCAATTTAACAACATTCAAAATTCTTTGACATTAGCATTTATTACAGAGTCCACAAATGATTTCATGTATGCTGCACCACTACCGTGACATACCTCATGGCCTTTCATCAAATTCATTATCTGCCAAGTATCAAATGTATATCCCTCAAGTTCCTTTTCTTGAAGTTTTCTAAATAAATAATCCCACGTTTTTGATACAGTCATCGCTTCGCCCTCATCTGTCTGATAGTCAATATCCTTTAGTTGTGTTAAGTAGGCTTCATGTGGAGATCCGGCATAAATGTATTGAACATATTCAGTCTTATTTGGAAAATTATAATTAGGACTATGACTTATAGAAGATGTTGAGCTCATGTTTTTATATTCACTGCTTGACGTAAGATTTTTTTTTTGAAGTTCTTTGTTTTCAATTGACATTTCATATGTCGTCTTTTTGAGTTCCTCAATTTGTTTCAATAATTGTTTTTTGTCATTTTCTGAGTCTAGCCACTTTTGTTCCATTTCTTTTAGTTTCTCTTCTTTTCTTCTTCTGAATGCTCTCTGTGCTTCTCTATTTATTCTCTTTTTACGTTCCTCATCGTTTAGAGTCTGATCGTTATTCAACAACTCCGCTATATCTTTCTTAGATGATTTTTGGTGTGTTCGACTTTCTGAATTGTGATTGAATTCTTGTTTTATGCTCAGCTCGGAATTATACGAATTGTTAATATTGGAAGGATCCAAAGAACTGTTTGCTCCTTGAGTTTGTAAAAAATAATTGTTCTCATAAGGATTAACCGATATGCTATCAAATTCATTGATCTTTGATTTTCCTTTTATTGCTGAATGCACATCTCTCTCAGATGTGTCCACGTTAAGATTCTTTCTCAATATATCATCGTTATTTAACAGTTCAAGAATTTCGTCATTGTTTTTAAAATTATAAAATCCATTATGACCTCCGTACTGTTCCATTTTTATAGTCAGATTTTATAGACAAATGATATATTAAAATTTTGTTGTTTGGTTTGTCTTAGAAGTTTGATTTTTTTGAGTTTTGTATGGGGGTACTTAAGAAAAAAAAATTTTTTTTTTATCTGCAAATTAACTTCAAAGGCGCTACCGCGTAAATTTAATGGCATTTAAAAAGGGTAAGTGCTTAATTGTATATAGTAAAATGAACTATCATTCGAGTAACTTAACATAAAAAGTCAGAAAAAAAAAGCTCTAAATAAAATAATAGTAGACCATTATTTGAGTAATCAGAACCATTATATGCATATTTCTTACTTTGATGTATTATACCAGAAAAAGTCTTAAAAATAGAGTTTTCTTACTTTGAAGAATATTTAATGCCATTTTTTTTTAGAAGTATAATTAACAGTCTATATATTGACATACTTCATTAGTATTATTTTAAAATTTAAAATTTTATTTATTAAATTATTAAAATAAACTATAAAGGATTAAATAGCCCATATATTAGTACTTCAGTGTTTAAGATAAAGCTTATCTTGCAAAAGTTAACAATTCGGAAAACTTCATTTAACTATATATAAATAGATAAAAAATATACCATAAATGTAAATATTATATTTACTGATATGTATTGCTAACGTTTCATGCAGTACTAAAGAGAATTACTACATTGGCAGGAAGACACCCTCTGACATCGACTCTTCTATCATAATCTCTTATAGAAGAAACTAACATAAACCGCGTATATATTTCCAACTTGAAAAAATAAAATTATGTAAATTATTTAATAGCTCGATTAGCTCAGTTGGTTTAGAGCGTAGTGCTAATAACACTAAGGTCAACAGTTCGATCCTGTTATTGAGCATTAATAATTTTTTTTTCCTAATTGCTTAGCGTAGAATGATTTTTTTTTTTTGTATTTTTATACATTGCAATATTCAAAAAATACATATATATTTAATCAAAGACTCTTTTCTGATGAAAGATTATATATAATGTCTAAAAGAAGCTATCCCAAGTTAGTTGTTTTTTGACAGCATTACTGAAACCTTCTTTATATTTAATCCAAACTCTACCTTCTGCGTTATTTGATGTTATTTGACTACTCTCAATTTCATTAGATTTATTCCTTTTTGCAAAAGTTAATATATCAGTGGGTCTATTGGCATAAACATACTTAACCTTTTTATTCGATGGTAGTGGTGTATCTTCTGTTTTTCTTTTCAATGATGAAACCTTGGTCGTTTGATGTGTGAAGTCTTCAAACTTTTTCAAAAGAAACTTTAAGTTCTTAAAAGTGGTTACAGATTGATTTTTAATGATTGTATTTCCTACTAAGTTTACAAATGCTTCATCATTTTTCAATGCTGTTAATTGATTATTCTTACTAGGTATACTGTATATCTTATCGCCTTGTTTTATATTTTTGTGATTACATGATATTATTTCGAAGTTAGAAAAGTTGTTCATTTCAGTAATATCTGTAGATAAATATATGTCATCAGTATTTGATCGTTTATCGCTTTTTGATTTACTTCTCACCAACCTTAGACCTTTAGCTTTAAACAAATGATAAATATCAAGAAGTATCTCCTCTCTCTTTTCAATGCTTTTTAACGAACCCATGATATCAATAGATAAAAGTGATGCTAAAGAAGGTAAATATTCCTGAACTAGTTGTTGACTATTCTGATTAAAATCGTTGTAAGAAAAGTACTTTTGATTATCATCATAAACAAAATTATGTGTATTTCTAAACATATCAACAACTTCATTAATGTTTTGCTGTACTGATACACTTTTGGTATTCCAGACATTGTACTTCAAAATGTTTTGATTCAAGCTTTTGTATGACATAGAGCTCCCCTCATGTATTTTGTAGTTGTAGACGGCAAAGTTTAGTAGAGGAACTACACCATATTGGGGTAATCTCCCTGTAGTGGCATCAAATGAATTCAAAACATCCCAAAAAAATAAAGATTCTGAAAGGATGTCAAATATTTTACTATACTTAGATACTGAAGATGTTTCTAGATTTGGAATCAAAACAGGATAGTTGTCAAAACTCAAGTTAATCATACTTAAGAATGAATTCTGAAATGGATCTAACAATTTGGTGAAGTTAGATATCACGGATGACAGATCCTTTTGAGCATTATGAGGTTCAAACAATTCGACAAGTAAGGAATACCAAGATTTAGATTTATCTTTCCCATGTATCCCTGTTTGAGCTTCGGTAGTTATTATATTCTCTACTTCTATATTGTTAATAAGCTCACTTTCTAATATATCAAATTGTAAATTGTTTAAACTATTTCTCAGATCACCATTACAAGACTCAACCAATCTTGAAAGTATTTCCTTTTGATTCTTCGATGGTTTTAAATGAAGCTCTTCAGTAATAATATCCTGTAAAAAGTCAACTATTTTCCTTAAAGCTGGTTGCTTAAGACGAAATACTTCACAGAAAGGCTTCACATGGGATAATCTCTTAGAATTTATGTTTTCAGTCAAACAAATGATCGGCTTTCTCAATAAAGTTTGCTTGCTCTTAGAGAATGATTTTTGCTCGTTTTTTGTCATGCCTGAATTCAAGCTGTGATTTATGCAATTATTAGTTTCCCTTTCATCTTTTCTCAAAAACTCTAGTAATATAGAGAATAAGTCTGCAGAATCATTTGAAGAATCATCAACAAGAAGACAGTTTACAATGTTTTTTCCCATCACTGTATTTTTTGAAAAAAGTATATTAGAAATTTTTTCCTTTAGTTGTTGCTTAGTATTGTCACTATTATCAACCTCAATCAAGTCATATCCACATACTTTAGATAAAGTATCAGCTAGAGTGTTTTTACCTATACCGATTTTTCCTTCAATTAAGATCATTTTTTTCTCAGGTCTACGATATGGATCATTGATGTTTTCTTCTGAGCATTTGTTAGGTATGTTGTTGGTGGAAAGGGACCAGCTCCTAAACCATTTCAAAATTTGAAGCTTTTGCTCTTCATGTCCAATAATTTCCATAACATTTTTTGGTTTGTATTTTTCAACCCATAGGTCCATATCTTTAATTTCGGTCTGATCTTGAAAATCATCAGTTTGTTCAAAACTTGAGGCCAAACACCTTTCTTTTTCAACTTCCTCGAGTAGACTTTTAATATTTAGTCCGTATTTTCCCTTACTTTCATTAGATTCATTATAAATGGACTTGTTAAAATAGTGTTTAGTAAACTTGTTATCCTCAAAGTTCTCATTACTCAATAGTGTTGACTCATATAGTGTTTTTTCTTGATATATACTTCGTTTCTTTAGTTCTTTAATTTTCCCTTTTTTGTTTAAATATTTTACAGTTTTATTTTCAGAGACATTTTCAGTTAAGTTAACATTTGTAGAGTGAGCCTTTTCAGAAAAATCTTTGGTTGCTTGGGAAACATTATTGAATTCTTCATCTATATCAAACAATCCCATCTTATATGTTTCAATAAATTATACCAATTGGTGTATATTACTT
The DNA here is from genome assembly GCA_036287555.1 of Hanseniaspora guilliermondii. NCBI lineage: Eukaryota > Fungi > Ascomycota > Saccharomycetes > Saccharomycodales > Saccharomycodaceae > Hanseniaspora > Hanseniaspora guilliermondii. The sequence continues at coordinate 547,016 of CP143016.1, read as the reverse complement.
TTACTTAGGTCTCTTTAAAATGGGGTTTTGTTTTCTTATAGATAGTAGCAGTTTTTATCTAACTAATAAAATGATAAAAGAACAAAAACAAAACAAAAAAAATCTCTCATCAAATAAATTATTTAACGCGTCTTCGTGTTTTTCGGATTTATCACCATAAATTAACTACTTTTTCTTTCAACAATTATTAACCAACTATATAGACAATTGATTAAGGTTACCATAAAAAAGATCTTAAATAAGTTTTTCTGTGTGTAGCTATCACATCAATGAATAGTTTCAGTTATAATACCTTTCATAAACATTGATATAAAACCAATAAATCATGTGCCGTAAATAAAATATCAAGTTGTACACAAAGGCACCATTCAATCTTTACCCTGACTACAGATTTATTTCAATATTTAAAAAAATTTTTTTTGCTTATGAAAAATTTAACAAGGAAAAATTTTCCCTTAGAAGTGTGTCCTATAATTGATTTTATTTTTTTTTTTTTTGATACGTTTCATTAACTTTTAATAAGAAAATCCTTTCTTTTTACTAGACTTGTTTTAACATTGATACAAATATGATCTATATGTAACTTACCCTTAGGTAAAATTTTGAATAATTAACCAGCTAAACCAAATAATATAAGAGTTAATAAACATAGAAGCCTCTAGTCTGTTTACACTCTCACATAGATATTTAATAGGCTTAATCCAATAGCATAATAATACATATCAGCGTAAATACAAACAATTAAAATGCAGTGCACTTTGAAAGAATTGAATGAATCATACCCTCACAATGCTGCTGAAGGTTCTTTACCAGGAACTTACGGAAACTTAAGTCCTGAACAAGAAAAGTCTTTAACACAATTAAAGGAATTAATTGAGTCTAATATTGCTGCTAACACTGACAATGCTGCTACTATCATTAACAAGGAAAGATGTGATGACCTAACACTATTAAGATTCTTGAGAGCTAGAAAATTTGATGTCACTTTGGCTTATGAAATGTTTTTCAAGTGTCAAAAGTGGAGACATGAAAACAATATTGATAGCATTATCGAAGATTTCAACTACGAAGAAAAATCAATTGTTGCACAATTCTATCCTCAATATTATCATAAGAATGATAAAGAAGGAAGACCTGTTTATTACGAAGAACTTGGTAAGGTTAACTTAACTGAAATGTTAAACTTCACCAATGAAGAGAGAATGTTGAAAAATCTAATTAAAGAATACGAAATCTTTGAACAATATAGATTACCTGCTTGTTCTAGATTCAAAGGTCACTTAGTTGAAACCTCTTGTACTATCTTGGACTTAAAGGGTATTTCTATTTCTTCTGCTTACAGTGTTATCGGATACGTCAAGGAAGCTTCCAATATTGGTCAAAACTATTATCCAGAAAGAATGGGTAAATTCTATTTGATTAATGCTCCGTTTGGTTTCTCTGCAGCCTTCAAGTTGTTCAAGCCATTCTTGGATCCAATAACTGTTTCTAAAATCTTTATTTTGGGTAGCTCTTATAAAAAGGATTTACTAAAGCAAATTGACAGTGCCAATTTGCCAGTTAAATTTGGTGGTGAGTCTGAGGTTTCCGAAGCTGAAGGTGGTCTATTATTAAGTGACATCGGTCCATGGAGAAACAAAGAATACATTGGTCCAGAAGGTGAAGCTCCAGCTTCCTTATAAGTTCAACACCAAGCGTATGAATTATTATTCATCAGTATATACGAGAAATGCAATCATGATAAGGTAAGTGATATGTAATTAATAGCATCGTTTTGCCGTCTTTTTTTTTTTTGCTGACCTATTTGTTTAAGATCATTCTTGTAAATATAGTACATAATAATATATTTTCCTGAAAATTAACCACACTCAGTCATGTGAATTCTTTGAAATATTAAGAAATCCAGTATATATGGTCAAAGAAAGCATTATTGACTTATTGTTAACATTATTAAACTATTGTATTAACTATTTACAATTTTTAAAAAGATCTTGATTACAAGGCTCTAATATATTAATGAGCTGCACGATTGTTGGTATGTTCGCCTACAAATATTCTGTATTTTTCATGAGGGTTATTAGTGCAGCGCTGAAAAAATCAATAAGTTGACAAGAAAATAAAACTCTTTTTTTTTTTTAAATTTAAATTTTAAAAACAAAATAAACAAATAAATAAATCATAGTAATAATCCTCTTAAAAAAAACAGCTTTATACATCTAAAACCTAAGAAAACTCTATCTACATAATATAAAAGGATCATAATCATAATAGAAAGCAATGATTGGAAATAAATCAATTTCTAGCAATGCAACAATAAATGAACAAACCCCTATAACTCCATATGTAAGCGGTTCAGAAGGTACGCCATACGATAAATATGACGTTTATAGAATGATTGAATCTTTTGTTAAAAGAACCAAGATCAAACATCATTCAGAGCATCCTTCATATGAAACTATGTACCTCAATAGTCAAAAAGTTGAGATTTGTAAATATAACAATATACCCAATTGGACCATACAGGAATTAACGATTAACGATGGAATTATTGAGCCATTAGACAATCTTGACTTAAGCAAGTACACTTTCAGACTACTAAGAGACTTTACTGACTTAAGTGTTGTTTTTCCAGAAGCTCAAATTAAGCATGTAACGTTCCCATCTGGTAATGAGTACACTGATGTACCTTTCTTTTGTTTGATTGAAAAAAGTGAGACTCGTGTAGAAAAGGCCATTTTCATAAGAGCATTGTTCAGAGATGTATTTATGAAGCTGTTTACTCAATTTGCCTTTTGGACCAATATGGGAAGAGTTGGTGTATTGGAGAAATATCATATAGAAAATAATCACAAAATATTGGATGACAATTTGAAAAAAGTTAACTACTTAACCATCCCTTGCAAAGCCAAAATACTAGATGAACCTCGCTGGAACGATATACAACTGTCATTGTCCTCTGATGAGCAGAAAATGAAATTTTTATTCAAAGATAACTCTAAAGACTTTGAAATTACCATTGCGTACTTTATGCGAAGTGAAATAAATGAATGTGATCCTTCATTGACTGGTACTAAAAGAAATGTTATAAAAATTGAAGTTTTGCCTGAATTGAGGCAAAAGTACAATTTGGAGTCACTATCTTGGTTTAAGGAAAACAATATTCCAAATAAATTCATGATTGAATTTGATAGTCTCTATAACTTTTTGAATATGTTATTCGTGCTTAAAGAGAATAGTCAACAAGAGGTTCTAAGTGAATCTATAAACAAAAAGAATAAAATGACGTTGAAACATGAAATCAATTTAAATGTTATTGAAGCTAATTTTACTGCTAGCAACATGTATACATCCCCAATATATGTTGAAGTATGCATGCATGATTCAGTGTTTGCTAAAACTACACCTGTAGAAAGTAGTTATGGGCAACTGTTTTGGAGAGAGAACTTTACATTCAAAACAGACTCTAATTTGACTCAAATAATTTTGAAGCTACGCTTATCCAGCAATGACAGTGTGCTGGGCTTGATAGAGTTAAATGATTACATTTTATTTAACAAAGAATATAGAGTATCGCCTAAGGAAGTCAAACTTCCTGTTTTTTTTTCTAACAATAGTAGTGAGCATAAACCTCGCTTAATAGGTGAAATTCTACTAAGCTTTAAGCATGATTGGCATTTTGTCCAACAGCCAGTTCAGTACTATGCTATATGTGACCTATTTAGGAGTATCAATATGCAAAGCTTAGTTGATTACCTATACAAGGAAAATCAAATTGATAATGACAGTATAATTTTTGAAATTGGTAAGTCTATTTTGAACATCCAGTGTTCATATAACAGGGAAAGGGAATTTTTAAACTTAATAATTGAAAAGGAAATTAATGATACTATAGAAACCCTTATAGTTAGAAAAACAACACTATCTAAGGATAAAACAAACAAACCGTCTAATAATAACCACATCTTTAATTCTTTATTCAGGGGTAATTCTTTAGTTACCAAAATATTGGAATCATATTTTGAAGAGGTAGGAACTGAATATCTTTTTATTATATTTCAACCAATTCTTCAAAAAATCTATGCAGATAATCTAAACTTAGAAATGGACTCGAAAAAACTATCAAAGGCTTTCAAAGATAACGAAAGCTCAGAATTTATTGAGAAACTTTTAGACCACAACTACCATAAGCTTTGTGAGTATTTGAATGAGTTTTGGAATGCTATTTATAAGTCTACTATGGATTTACCACAAGTGATCAAAACACAGCTTAAGTTTATTAGAACTAATTTGGAGTTATTTACAGTTCATGATATCTCAGAAAAGGAATTAAACCACTTAATAGTGAATTGCATATCATCATTTTTATTTTTGAGATTTTTTATACCTATAATTTTAAATCCAAAAATGTTCCATATAGTCCGTGTATCACCTAATGAAACTCAAAGAAGAACATTAACATTGATCTCTAAAATATTGTTAAATTTGTCTACACAAACTATGTTTGGTATCAAAGATCCTTACCTAAATAGATTTAATGATTTCATCAAATCAAAACAAACAGAAGTCTACGATTATTATGATAAAGTAACTGAAAGAGTTTTGGACTTTACCCCAAAAAAGTTTGACTACTTAGTCTGGAGAAATGATATAACATTATTGTACAAATATGAAACCGATTCAGTTGAATATCAATGTAGTAGATTCATAGATCTTATAATTGAAAATGACTTGAACTCTAAAAGCGTTATAGGAGAAAATAAGTTTCTATATGATGTTAAAGAAATTGTGTACAACGAGAATGTCATTGTGGGGTTTCCTAGAAACTTGAAGAGTCACGATCTATTATCTATAACGAGCAATGAACCTCAAGAATTTACATTCAGTAAAAGCAAAGCTCACAGGAGAAAAAGTACGTATGAAATCGGTCAGCTTCTATTTGAAAATGATGCTGGAACACAAGTAGAGTCTGATTTTCAAGAGAGCATGTTTGAGCTTTTAGGTATTGATGATCAAGAAACAGGAGTGAAATCAAAACGGGCTAGTAAGCTAGAGGTAGACTCGTCAAATTGCTTCTCTAAGAATTTATCGGCTCATAATAATGATATATCAGAAGTTTTTTCTGAATGCCATGCATTGTATTCTAAAAAGTTGAGAACTTTAAAGGAGCTGCAATCCAAAGATATTTACAAGGAAAACTTATTGAACTATCTAAGGGAGCAGCTGTTTCCAAATCTTGTCGCTGATATGAATCAAAGAACTATAGCATTGAAAGATATTGCATTAAGTGAAACTTACGACAGAAGATTTAAAAGATTAATATTTGAGTCAGACATTGTTGCCGAAGATTTATTAGGTTCATACATTGTCTATGGAGACAAAAGTAGAAAATCAAGACATTCACAAGGCAGAAAATATAAAGCAGTAGGTGTTGAAGCTAAAGAAACAAATTCAAGTACAAAAATGATAACAAGATCAATTTCCAGGTTTTTTAGTAAAAAGTCACATAGCTAAATCAATTACTATTTAGCTGTTATATATTACAAGGAAATACATTACTCCAGACAACTAGTTTCAATCATCTATTTTTCCTTTGATTTTTTTTTCGAAAAAAAAAAAACAAAATATGTTTAATACTAATCTTTCATAGTTTAATAAAAAAAGAACATCGTGTAGTCATCCTTCATTAGACAAATACTTTAACCTATTAAATTCTAAATTGCTTTTTGCATATCTCTATTTCCATTCCACTTTGTTCACGATAGATTAAGACGGTTCTTATTAATGTTCATAGGTAAAAGAAACAACACTTTTAAACCTTTAACTAAGTATTTTTTTAAGAGCCTTTAAGCTATATATTCTGTGAAAAAAATAAATATATACACTCAAAAGTACAACGACTGTATACTAAATGTGTCCAATTATTTGCGTCCTTTTCTTTTTTCAACAAAAAAATTTGAATATTAAATTTACATTTGGAGGGATGGCCGAGTGGTCTAAGGCGGCAGACTTAAGATCTGTTGGACAGAGTCCGCGCGAGTTCGAACCTCGCTTCCTTCATTTTTTAATTTTTTCCCTTTTTAAGGGAATTAATTAATTAAATGTTATTAATTACGTCAAAAATTTCAAAAACTATAAATAAAATAGAGATCTAGCCGTTTTGTTACTTAGGGAACTCTAGTGCAAACATAATAATTATCTCTAAAAATAACAATGATTTAATTGTCAATAAGGGAATCTCGGTATTTAAAAATAGTAATATCCTTTAAAAATGATGTTTTTTTGCTAAAATTAAGTAGTTAAATAGTAAAACAAAATACATAATAAGTCTAAAACAACTCTTATATGTTGTCTAATAGTTTTTTTTTTTTTGATTGATGTACTAAGTTTTTTCCAATTTTACAAATCAAATGGTATATAAGAGTAGATAATCAATCATTTTATTTTCTATTTTGCTTTCTTCTTTTTTTATTTATTGTTGATTTGACAGATAAATAATGAAGTAATTTAAAACCCCAGAGTAATAAAAAAATTTAATTATATCTTTAAAGTAAAAATGCAATTCACTAGTATTTTGATTTCTTTAATCGCTTTTGCCTTCATAAGAAAAGCTTGTGCTGATTCCGTTCCATTCACTTTATTGTCAATCTTTTCAGGATCAGTATTGCAATATGCTTCCATTGCACCAAACGAAGACAACATTTTACAAGTTGCTTCTCCAAATCACTCAACTGGTGTAATTACTGACGAAGGTTTCTTCAAAATTAATAACAACACATATGTTTATATTAATGAGAAGAATCAATACGCTGTCAGTGAAAACAAGTGTGATGCTGTCTCTGGTTTCTCTATTAAGGACGCTAACATAAACTTCAAGTATCCATTTGCTGCTCACAACCAAACTGAAGGATGGATTTTGTATTCTCAAAATCAATCTCCACAAGATATTGGTATCGCTATTGCTGCTATTACTAGAAACGGAAGTTTTGCTCCAGATTTTAATCCAAACACAACTGTTTCTACCACTACTACCTTAAGCCCAGCTTAAACTTAGTAAAACCAAAAAACTAGTAAGAGTATTAGCTTAAAGTGAAAATATATGGTTCAAATATAAAATAATGATTCAAACTTAAATAGACATATATAAATTATATACAACTCAAAGTATTTACTTTGTATAAATTTAGAAGTTTAAGTTGATAAAATTATGTTTTTTTTTTTATTAATATATAATATAATTACTACCCCAATCCGAAAGAGTAATAAAATGTCCAAACATCAAAGCAATATATGTTTCTTATCTTTAACTGAAAAAATATATGCATTGATAGCATGAATTAATTCTAATGGTTACAGTTTGAAGTTTTGAAATTGATTATTTAGTTGAAAATCTCTATTAGCATCATCAAACTGAAAGACTCCGCTGCTGATAGATGTAGATTTGTTAAGATCGATAACCATATCTAAATCTTCATCTTCTTCCCAAGATTCGTAGGTTGGTGGTTCATATGTTTCAATATCGTAATGTTCCCTTTCGTGTAGCTTGTATCCATTGTTATTGGGTAAGTTAGGCAACTGCAGTTCCTGTTCTTGTTCATGTATGTTATATTTGTTGTATGTCATTTTTTCGTTTTGTAATTTTAGTATATGCTGCTTGTAAAACTCTTCTGTTATATCGTATGATGTTTGATGATCTATATCGTTGTTTGAAAATAAAGAGTTGTTTTCACAAGAGCTTGGGTATTTATCCGATAGAATATTGTCTGATCTAATTTGATTGTTGTTAAATAAAAAATTGTTTTGATTGTTATAATTGTATTTGTCAAATGGCATGTTATAATATTCAGAATTCATCATCCAAAAAAATATGTATGAGTTGATTATTTCTCTAGATTTTTTTTTTTTTGGTTATTAGCTATGTATCTTTATTTTAAATATAAATGTATATATTTCTTTAATATGATTTATTATAATGATAGTTACCTTATATACTTGAAGGACTTGAATAATGTTTTTCTGTTATTTTTTTTTTTTTAGCGCAAGCTAGTTGATTGAATTCTGTGTAAAAGTCTCAAATTAGTGTGTAAAAACTGTGTAATTTTTTTACACACTTTGCATTACTTCCACTTTTGGACACATATTTCTTACTGTTTCTTTTTTTTTTAAAAAAAAGGTCGGAGCTTGAGGATATGAAAAAAAGAAAAATTAACAACTCAAGATTTCGTTATCAATACGGAGATAATTTGTGATCTTCATAGATGTATATGAGCTCAATGAATTCGTAAGATTAAGCAAAGCTAATGATCCTCTCTACAAAAAATACATACTATATAGATGTATGGTTTAACAAAATTTTAAATATATTACTATTTAACTAATATTATTCAAATTTCATTGTTTCAGTGTAGTAATCTTCATGTATCCATATCTGTGTATTTTTTTTATTAAGCCCCATATTGGGTTTTCGCCGTTGACATTTTTCTTTTTTCCAATTGTTAAAAAAGAAATATAAAAGCCATAAATATGTCATTTATGCCAATTTTTTTACTCCTTAAAAACTGAACATAGTAATCTAATGAAATCTATTTATCACGCAATTCTCTAAAAAGAAGACAATCAAAAAGTAATAAAATTATTTAAATATATGACCATACAATACAAAAAAAAAAGATAAAATATTAATTGTGGATTTAAATGTTATGTAGTTTGCTATATCTTTTCTTTTCTTTTTTTTTTAATTTTAAGAATCATCTTTAACTTTTAAAAAACATAAATAAAAAAAATTCTTGAAAATAAAAATAGGAAAACAAAAGTTTAATTTGAATGTTGTTTTTTTTTAATAATAAGATTCTTATTCAAAAAGGTTTTTAACAACAAAACTTTACTTAATCATAACGGATTTGTTGTTAAATTTTTATACAATTTTGCGTTTATATTAGAATCACACAGTATAAATTATTCTGAATAATTGTAGTCAATTATCCTTTGGATCTATTCGGATGATATAAACTCAGGGGGGAGGTTTAAAAAATACACTGATATCTAGAATCTAATTGTACAATAATCATTACAAATTATATATTTTGGCTCTTATATGAGGTTAAATATAATAATCATCTAATTCACTTATCATCATTGGCTGCATTCATTATATTATTTTCAACTTTTGTCTTTTTTCTTCTGCAACCTAAATCTAAAAGCAATAAAATGATAAATGTTTAGGAATAATCTTAGTATGTAGTTTATAATAACACTTTGGTTATTTCCATTGCAGTAAATATGCAATCTACTTCTTCTTAAGGCTTCTACAATTTCACTAGGCTCAGTTGAACCCTTCAACCTCAATAAAACGTTTACCAGCTCCTTATTGATTAAATAATTATTGTTATCGTTGTAAACACCTTTAATGTCTTCAATTGTGATGATTTTGTCTTGGCATAACTGCACTAAATACTGCAATCCTTTTGATTTTGCACTTTGCAATAAACTTTCCTTCAATTTGTCCAACTTGGCTTCATATATTTCTTGGGTTTCAATACAGTTCTCTATTTTTCTTTCCAATAATCTGGAGTCATAAGTATATTTTGACACTGTTGAGTCCAATTGTTTTTTTTGTTTTTCAATTTGCGTGCTATTTGTTTGTAATCTTTGAAATAAATCAGTCTTTATTAACTCAAAGTCTTTGTTGCAGCCTACAACAAGTTCCTGATTCATGTTCTTAGTCTTTTCCAAAACATCTTGTTTTTTTCTAAAACTTATTCTTTCTTCAGCTTCATTAAACTCCTTTATGGAAGTTTTTATGTGTTTTCCTATACTTGTTGAAGTAAGATTTCTTTCAAAATCTAATACAGAATCATCAATTAAAGAAAAACTTTGGCTTTTTTTCAATGAAGGTCTCTCAATTGAATTGACTCTCCTATATTCCCCATTTGATATTGTGGATCTTCTCAATAGCTCATGTTCAAATTTTGGATTACATATCTCCTTTTTTAAAAAAACATCAAGATTAGTTTTAATAATTTCTTCTTGAACTTTCTCATAGATTTTCATGTGGTCTCTTGATTTATTATCTATTAGTTTACCATCAACAGGAAGATCAAACATTGAGCTTTGGTTATCCAACATACCATCGTCTTCAGTGCCGTCGATCAAATGCATGCTGCTCTGTCTTAATGATAATTCTGTTATGTTTCCGCCATCTTTTTGTTTATTACTGATGTTGTCCTTGGTTGGCATCGTGCCATTATGTGTTATTTCATTATGTTCCACATATTTGTAGTTATAATAGTCGTAAAGCTCTTTGCTTATTTCATCTAATTTATTCTCGTTGTTATCATTGAAACTCGAATAAAACTGATGTATCCTAAATCTTTCCACAATCTCCGCAGTTTTCAACTTGCTTGTTTCATTCAACGTCTTTTTCATTTTCTGTCTTAAATACAAGTTATCATCTATTTTATCCTTCCGACCTAAAGCTTTCTTATTGCCTCCATCTTTTAATATTTCTATGTCCTCGATCAAACGATTTGCTTCAGTCACATAAATTTCTCTGTACTGACTATCAAAAAAGGAATCATAATCAAACCACACGAATCTGTTATAAAACCCGTAATCGTATTCCTTGTTTTTAGATTTTTCAAAGTAATCATTTAAGGGGAAGCTTACTTCCACCCATAAATATCCTATGATTGAAGATATATTTTTGGGAAACCTAAATCGTATCTTCTTGTAAAAGTCCACTTTTAAAGCTTCTCTATTATATTCTTTAACTCTGGGATAAAATAAATCATCTCTATCAAAAGCATTTTCAATTTCCATTTCGTTCATATTTACTGTTTCCATAAAAGCTTCTGGATCAAATTGCATGTTCTTTGAGCCTCTTGAATTAATAGATGTTGATGCCAAAAGAGTTTCTGAGTTCCTGAAATAATCTCTATGTAAACTCACCTTATCAACAAAATCTTCGATAGAGTTTGTGAGTTCTGTTGTAGATGCCAAATCATCAACTGATTTTCTAGATCCCATTTTATTTATAACTTTCTTGACACCTTTCTTGCTGACACTAAAATCCTTGAAAGTCGTCTTAATAATTTTTTTAAATTGATTCAAGTCTGCCGTATCTGCTTCATCAGTCAGTTCAAAAAGTCTATCAATAATATAAAAATTCAAGAATCTTGTTTTTTCTGTTGAGTCATCGTTATAGTCTGCTTTAGCAGGATTTCCATCAATTTTCATTTTTTTTTCCTTGAGTCTTTCTTCAAACGTCTGTATACCATAAAATAACAACCAAGGATTGATAAAGGGATCTTTCTTTTTACATTCAAAGTTCAAGTTATCAAAGTAGTTAAGTCTTCTCAACTTAAAGAAAATTACCATCACCAAACTTAGCAAAGCCGTGATTAAGTTGCTATTTATCCTGTTATATGTAATTGATGTTTTCAAAGTTTGATTCAAGTGAGGAAAATACACTGCTCCAAATGATTTCTGCCATTTTAATAGAGCCCTTTGTGTGTTTTTACAAAGAAATCCATCAATGTCATTTTCGTCATACAAATCAAAAAACCATAACGATGTTTGGATCATATAAACCAGTAGTTCAACATCAGTAGACAGTTTGATGAAGTATTTATTAATTTTTCTGTTGGAGTAATTTGAAGAAGAAGGTATATTGTTATCATAATCATTCTCCACGTAAAAATCATAAACCTGAGAACCTAGAGATTTTTTTGGAATTTTGAAAAGTTGATAGAACTTCTCAATGGTGCTAGGACTTGGCATCTGAAACAATGAATTTGATCTACCAGAGCACTGCAATTCTCTTAAATTTATATTAAGCACAAAATTATTCCACACGTCTCGAATTGTAGTACCATTTGGAATTAAAATCAAGTTAGTGATCTGATAGTGATTCAAATTCAAGTCGTGTATATCTGCAACAAATATGTATCCCTTCCCCATGACGTATTTCAGGAATCCTATTTTGGACATAATTTTGTAATAACTTCTTAAATAAGAGCTCGGCCACGAACTGGGTTCCATTGGTAGAAACATTTGGCAACAATTTATCAAATTGTTTGGATTCCCTGTAAACGCAGGCAAAAGACAAGTTTTTTCTCTTTCCAAGGCCCAAGTCTCTACTAAATAAAGTTCAAATCCTTGTACTGTTATTTCAGTTGTTTTTTCCTTGAGACTTTCATCGCTTTGAAAAATCTTGTAAACGTATTCAAAGTCAGGAAACAAAAAAGGATACAATTTTTTATTAAGTTTATTTGTTTTATACTCACCTGAGGTAAAATTAGATCGCTTTTTTCTAACATTAGATTTTTCAGTGACTAAGCTCAATGAACGTTCATTTGATTCACTATCGTTGTAGTATGATGATCTTTTGAATAATTGCGGTGATTTTCCATCAATATCAGTGTGATAGCTAACTTCATCAGAACTAGCAGATTCTGTTTTTATAACTGGTGGAACAATTACATGGGTTTTTTCATTGACCATCAAATAGATATGATATAGAAATTAATGTGTGTATTTTTTGTTTGGTTAAAATTATACCAGATATTCACAAAGAGTTGTATATAAAGGGATCTATAAAAATGTATTTATAAAACAGAAAAAAAAAGGTATCTTTCTTTAAAGATATATATAAATGCCCTAGAATCTTGCACACGTTTTTTTTTTTAAAAAAAAAAACAATTTGAGTCTGAAAATACCACTCCATGTATACAGAATGCTTTGATATCACAGATTTTAAACAGTAAAAACCTCGTTTATCACAGCTATATAACAATTACTAAATGCAATGTTTTATTTTTCTTTTTAAGATAAAGATATTCAAGCATCGACTGTGAGTCAAATTATTCAAAGTTTAGCTTTTTTCACTGGGTTTAATTTTTCGTCTTCTGTTTTTACTCTTTTTTTAGTTGCGGTTGCCAGTTTTTTGCTCTTTTTTTCCAAGGCTTTCATTTGTTCAGATCTAGAGGTTGCTCCAGCCTCTTGTAACATGATTACTTTCTTATTGAACTCATCTTCAGAAGGATTCTCATAAGCGATCCATTCAAGTAGTTTGATTTCTTCTCCGTACTCATCATCATTTTTGATTATTGGAGTTTCTAATATTATTGGCATATTCTTGATAAAATCACTTGAAGTCAATCTCTTCAAAAACTCTAAACCAATAAATCCTTGGCCTAACTTTTCATGCAAATCTCTGTTGGCACCCAGAGGAGTTTTTGAGTCATTTAAATGAATTGCACTCAAATACTTGAAACCAATAACTTCATCAAAATTCTTCCAAAATTCATCATAGGATTTATCAAGTAAGTCATACCCAGCAGCAAATGTGTGACATGTGTCAATGCATACACCTATTCTACTTTTATCCTCTATCAAATCTATAACATACTTGAGATCCTTAAGGTCACTGCCAACTAAATTACCAGTCCCTGCCATATTCTCTAGAACTACTTTAACAAATGATGTTTCCTTAATAGCTTTATTGATATATGAGGCTAATTGTTTTAGCTGAGTTTCATGGTCACCTTTTAAAGATGAGCCAGGATGAAAATTATACAATCCAATATCCAAACTTTCGCATCTTTTCAAATCATCCAGAAATGACTTGTATGATTTTTCAGCCTTTTCTTTTTCAGGATTGGCTAAATTGATGAAGTATTGACCATGGGGCAGTATGTGTTTTCTTGGATCGTAATTAAATTTTTTACATTTTTCTTTAAAAGAGTTTATTTCTTCTTCTGTATAAGGTTTAGATTCCCATTTTCTTGGAGATTTCAAGAACAAGGCAAAACTGTTACAACCAATGTTGAATGCATTATCAACACTATTGGAAACACCGCCAGCAGCTGAAACATGTGCACCAAATAAAAAGCTTGAGTCTTTTAATCTTAAAAATTTGACGTTTGAAGTCATGTTGTGAATAACTCAATGATAATATAATAAATTTCTTTTGGATTTTTTTGTAAATAAAAAGGAAATAAGGAAAAAGCTATAATTACTTGTAGTACTCTGCAATTTTTTCTTTAACAAAAAAAATAAATGTTTTCAATTTAAATACTTAAAAATTATTATTTTTTTTAAAGATTAAAAAAAAAAAAAAGGAGTAATTGTAAACTTTGTTAATAGTAACAAAAAGTCACGTGATTATATGTAAACAATTATCAACATTTATTATTTTATACATATGTTAATATTTACTCGTAATAAGTGATTTACAACACAAGATTATAAACAAAAAATAGACCTATCATTACCCAATTTTATTAGACTTAGATATGAACTCAATGTTCAAATTTCAACAGAAAATTACAAATAAATTCTATAAAATTACAATATATCACTTTTTTTTTCTTTGAGGTTTTTGAACTTTTCCTTTTTGAATCTTTGAAGGTTTAGATTCTGTTGGTTTTACTTTGAAAAACCCATCTAATCTTTTTTGATTACCCTTTTTCAAGTTTTTCTTTAATCTCTCAATTCCTGATTTTATTCTGTCTTCAGAGAACCCATTTTTGTTGACCATAAACTCAATTAGTTCTTCTTCTTTTGGTGGGTTCCATTTCAGATCTATATCTTCAGATTTGATAACATCTGGATTTAAGAATAGCTCTTTGGACTCTTTATATAACCAATCTTGAGGAATCTTCCAGTTTTTTTTAACAATATCACCATTTTCAAAGGCCTTAACGACGGCATCAATGGATCTATACTCATTGATTAACTTGTAACTGTTAGCTGGTCCACATCCTTGAATTGTTGGACAATAATCACATCCCATCATGATACATAGATCAATGAACTCATCAAGGTTCATTTCCAATGCGTCCAGAACCTTTTCAGTCTTAACTTCAAGAATCGGCTCTTTTCGTTGTTCACTTAAAGTCAATTTTCTAAGTAAGACAGGCACATTATAACAAAGAGTATCCATATCTTCGGAAGCAACCCCATATACTTTACCTGATCTACAAAGCTCAACACACTGAGCTTCAGCTTCAGCTGGAGCATTTACATAGGGGATACCCATAAGATCCAACAAATGTTTTGCTTCTTCATTTTGCTTTTGAGTAACCTTGACGGTTCTTCTCTGTAACTGCATCAATCTTTCTTTTTGTTCCTTTTGTAAAGCTTCTTGTTCCTCTTCCTCTTCGTCTCTTTCTCCCTCTTCCAGTTTACTTTGCAAATGTTTGATTTCTTCTTCAGCCTCATCCCTTTTACCTCTTCTTTTGTCAAGTTCACCTGATTTCAATTCGGGTGGCTTACCATCAAAAACATAAACAGGCTTAATACCATTATCACACAATCTAAGTGTTCTATAAAAGAATCCCATTAGATGTGAAGTAGTTTCACCTTCGGAGTTGTTCAATTGCATACCACTGTCTTGTTGTCTGACAGCAATCAAAAACTGGTATAGACACATGGAAGCATCAATGGCAATTTTTTGACCTGATAATGATTTAATGCTGATTTCTTTTGTGCTTTCAGGAGCATTGTCCTTTAAAAAGTGAGATAGACCTTTAATACCCATATCTTTTATTACTTTCCTAATTATTTTTTTTTGGTGTATTAAAAACGGATAATGGCTAAAATTATTTGTCTTTGACTATTTATTATATATTTCATTGTATAAATATATATATTGAAAAGTATTAATAGAGTAACATGGAGACCTTTTGAAATTTTTTTTTTTTTCAAAAAAAAAAAACGCGAAAGTTTTTCACGTGTGCTTTTTGTCAGATGTACACGTAATATATCTTTTCAACTCATATTGGCTTTAGATTTTGAGCTTAGAAGACAACTTTGTAAAAAAAAAAAAGAAAAATTATATAAATAAATATTCTTTTAATAATAGTAAACAAAAATTGTATTCTTGATAAAAACAACTGGATCATTATATAAACTTGTTAAAACAAAATGAACATACATTTGTTTCTTATATTTCGCGATGTCTAAATGGAGAAATATTCTACTAAGTTTGATAAGAGCGCTTCATTTTTTTTTGCTAACTTCTAAGTTAATGTCAAAAATATAAAGCCACCCTGATTGTATTTGTTGCTGTTGGGAGTTTAGTCACTTTTTTTTTTTTTTTTTTTGAAGGAACTATGATATCTAATTGAGTACTTTTGTCAACAAATCCTATCTTATTTAATGCAGTTTTAATCAAATTAGAAACCCACAAAAAAAACCCCATAAAGAAATACAAACAGTAGAGGAGTCCTGTACTTTAAAAATTTAATATCTTTCATTTCCTTTTATTAAGTTTTATTCTGCCTAAAGCCATGAAATTCTTTCCAAAAGTAACACCACAAGATGCTATATTATACAAACCTAATGAAAACCCATACCCATCACAAGAAGCTGTAGAGAACAGCCCTGCTATTTACTGGCATAGATTTGATAAAAATTTATGCTTAAGATATCAAGTTTGGAACTCTAACACTATCAAAAACTCATATAAAGATTTAGAACAATCATCTTTTCAATCAGATAACAACAAGTTTAAAAGAATTATAATCTCGCATGGATTTGGTGAACATATATTGATTTATGCCAGATTTTTGAATGATCTGTTAAAAAAGTTTAAGAACATTGAAGTTTGTATTTTTGAGTACGAGGGTTCAGGTTTAGGACTACCAATTGAAACTTTAAAGAGAGAATATGGAGAAAAAGTAACAAACTACGATGAAGACTTTATCTATGCTGGTACTTTGAGTGAAGAGGCTCTCTATAAAGCTGCAGGAAACAAAGGAAATACAAACAGAGAAAAACAACTATCGCAATTGGCTCATTTTGTTAAGCTTTTCAAATCTGGAAATGCAGTTGGTCAAATACAAGAAAGTCACGAAAACCTCGAAACTATACTATTTGGACATTCCTTGGGGAGTCAATTAGCAACAGAATATGCTTTTAAGTATGTGCCATTTGACTTAGCTTCAAAAGATAAGACAGTTAAGGAGAACTACCTTGTTGATAACTTGATTTTATGTGCTCCATTGTATATACTATCTTCTCCAACCAGACCTCCAAGTCCATTGATTTACATCTCCAAAATGTTATCTATATTGATACCTAATGTGAAAGTTGACTCTGAATTATCTGTTCAAGAAATCACTGATGATAAATCAATGCAAAATTTCTTCTTGAATGACTACCCTTATTTAGTCCCTTGTATTGGTAGTATTCTAATGTTTTATCAAATGATATCTACAGGTGAAAACATGAACAGTGGAGAATTCTTTAGGAAAAACAAAAGAGCTCCTAAAGAGCTTTTACCTAAAAAAATCTACTGGGTTCATGGTGATGCAGATGGTGTCAATGATATCAATGGATCGAAAAATGTTGTTAGAATAGTAAAAGAGACATTTGGTGACTCAATAAACGGCCAATTTAAAGCCATAAAAAATGGGAAACACTCTCTTTTTGCATGCACTGATAATATATATAATGACTTTTTAAGCTACATTTCCACGTAGGTTTTCCATTTTTTCAAGAGAATGGAGAACATCCTTCATTTTGATGGAAAGCGCTGCGTACATTTTCTGATAATTAGTATTTTTATTCAATATGTTTTTTTGTTCTAAGTACTTGATATTATCTTTTAGCATTTGTATTAGATCGTTATTTCCTTTATTAGACTTATGAACTTCAAACATATTATTCACAAGATAACCCTCTATAAGATCTATCAGTTGATTATATTCATTTATGAGGTTCATTATTTTGTTCCGGACTTTAAGTTGATATTGAAGATTATTTATTATTTTATAGTTCTCATTTGATACAGCGATTAAGTTTTCAGCTTCAATTTCATATTCACTTTTTGTTGTTTTCAAATCTTCCTTAGTATCTTTCAAAAGAAAACCATCATCAAACTTCACATTGTATAGATTTTTAAGTTGTTCAGTGATATTTTCTAGCTTTGATATAAGCTTTTCATTTTCTGATTTCTGAGAATTGTATTTGGCAATTGAATCAGCTACAAGCTTCAATTTTTCAATTGAAACGTCTTCTTCGCTTCCTGAGTCCATTAGATTCAAATACAAATAATTGCTAAGGTACTTTACCAGGGTTATCTTATTGTTATTTTTTCTTAGCTTAAAATTGTTTATAAACCCAAGAAAAAAAAAGTAATACTACACACTTTTTTATGTTGGTTTATTTATTATTATTATTATTTTTTTTTTTTTTTGAGAATTCAATCCAAATGTGTGTATTAATGAGCGTAATTAACGGAATCAAAAGATTAATTTATATGTTAAATAATGTATATCGACTTTGACCAAGAAATACGTTAGCTGAAATTAAAAAAAATAAAAACAACAAACATAAACTATTGAAAAATAAATAAAAATATGGGATTTCATGCTGAATTATCAAATCAATTTGCTTCATCCACTGAAAGGCTAACAAAAGAAGAAAAGATCGAATCTTTGGAAATGCTTGTCGAATCTTACAAGGCACTAGCAGCAGATACCAAAAACTTGATATCTAATCTAGCAAATGCGTCTTCTTTGTTGTGGTTTTGCTACAAAGGTATGAATGTAAACGTTAATTGGACTGGGTTTTATATTTTGGACTCTTCAGATAACAAAAAATTAGTACTGGCCCCATTTCAAGGGAAAGTGGCCTGTCAAGAAATATTCTTTGGAAAAGGTGTATGTGGATCTGCCGCACAAACTGGTGAAACACAACTAGTTCCAAACGTTCATGAATGTGAAAACCATATTGCCTGCGATGGAGAAACTAAATCTGAAATCGTTATTCCAATCAAGTACAATGGCAAGGTGGTTGGAGTTATTGATCTCGATTGCTTAGACCTTAATGGGTTTGATGAGACCGACAAGTTTTATTTGGAATTATTGGCAGAAAGCATTGCCACCTCATGTAATTGGGAAAAGTACATTTGAAAATCAATGCTATGCTGAGCTATCATTGATTATGAAGTTAACTACAATGAGTAGTGCTTTTAAAAGTAATTTATGTATCAGAATACAATAATATAATTGGGAACATGAAATAAGCAAATAACCTAATACTTAAAGGACATTACTTCTGAGATATAAAACCATTGTATATATATATTAAGATCTTTTTCAACCACTCACTCACTCTATATGCCTAAAATAGCAAAAATTGGATTTCTATACCATTTGCTCATTGCATTCATTCAATGCTAATAACTCTAGTCACGTGTGTTAAATTTCTTTTTTTTTTCTTTTAAAAGCTATTTAACTCAAATTCCAAAACCTTTCGAATCCAAATCCTCCAAGAAAGGAAATAATTTTGAAAAACAAAATTTCAAAGAAAAAAAAAAAGAATCTAAGAAAATATCTAAAAAACTTTTTAAATTTTTTGTAAAAGCATTTTCATAGAGATTTATGATTGCTTATATTTATTGAAATAAATTGATAGTATTAGGGTTTAGATAACCAAAACTAAATCGAATTAAGTAAACGAAGTCTTGTTATTCAAGAAAACTATTTTTTTATACATATATTTTGGCAAATTAACAAACAGACATTACAATCATTAAATAAGATATATCTATAAGTATGGTTTCTTTTAAGTCAAAAAAAATATCAAATTTGTTTAAAGGCAAATCTGGTAAAAATGATGTTGAAGCATCTAAAAGCAAAAAAAGATCTATTGATGATATTGAACAGGAAAATGATGACCTTGATGAAATGGAATTAAAGGGAATGATAGATGTCGCTGATTCCGAAGAAGAAGAAGTAGTCAACTCCGAAGGCGATGACGAGGAAGTAGTTGATGAATTCAAAGACATTGATGAAGCAGAAGAACAATCTGTTCAAGAATCAGGAACTGATGTTTCCTCTATTGCTGAAGAAGATGAAATCAAAACAGGAGATGAACAAGAATCTGAATCTGATGTTTCTTCTTTAGACTCCAGCAATATGTATACACCAGCTACATCTATTGATGAAAATAAAGACAAAGTCGAACCTGGTGTTACTAAAACAAGCTATTCCGATGGTAGTTTGAGACTTATTAAACCAGAAGTTGATCCTGTTTATGAATCCGATGATTCTGACTTTTTCCAGCCTAAAAATACCATAGGTAATATTCCAATTGAAGTTTATGATGAAATGCCACATATTGGGTACGATATCAATGGTAAAAGAATCATGAGACCAGTTAAAGGTAAAGGGGGTCAAAGTGCAATTGATAAGTTACTTGAATCTATTGACTTACCTGCTGGTTGGACTGGTTTAGTTGACAAGGATACCGGTGGTTCCCTGAACTTGTCTACTGAAGAATTGGAATTGATTAAAAAAGTTGAAATGGCTGCTAAAGGTGAAGTCATGGATGAAGGTGAAAATGAATATCCTGATTATGTTGATTGGTTCTCTAGACACCAAGAAGTTATGCCTCTTCAAGCCGTTCCAGAACCTAAGAGAAGATTTGTTCCATCTAAACATGAAGCTGTTAGAGTCATGAAAATTGTTAGGGCCATCAGAGAAGGTAGAATCACCACTGGTAAAAAGGTTAGGGAAGAATTGGAAAGTGGCAAGAAGAACTACGATTTATGGGGTGACAACATTGATGAAGGTATTGATCATATTATGCAATTAAGAGCTCCTAAGTTACCACCACCAACCAACGAAGAAAGTTACAATCCACCAGAAGAATACTTGATTCCTGATGAAAACAAAGAAGAACAAGAAGAGTTTAAGGCTACTCACGGGTTCCTTCCAACTAAATTTGCTGCATTGAGAAAGGTTCCAGGTTATGCCAATACAGTTAGAGAAAAATTTGAAAGATCTTTGGATTTATATTTAGCTCCAAGAGTTAGAAAGAACAAAATTCAAATTGATCCTGAATCTTTGATTCCTGAACTACCTTCCCCACAAGATCTAAGACCTTTCCCAATCATGACAAGTAATATATTCAAAGGTCATTCTGACAAGGTAAGATGCTTGGATATAGATCCTACAGGTGAGTGGCTAGCTACAGGTTCCGATGACGGTACTGTTAGAGTTTGGGAAATCTTGACAGGGAGAGAAGTTTACAAGGTTCAATTATTTGATAGATCTGACGAGGATTACGATGACAGTAAGATTGAAGCTGTTGCTTGGAATCCAGATGATTCTACTGGTATATTAGCCATTGCTTTAGGTGAACAATTATTGTTGATTGTGCCACCAGTGTTCGGATTTGAAAAGGAAAATAACGGTAAGTTGAAGATTGAAAATGGATTTGGATTCTCCACCTTTGGTAACAAGACCCAAAGTTCCGGAGTTGCTGGTGTTGATTCTGACAATGAAGACGCTAATGATCAAGCAGCTACAGGAAAGAAGAAAGCTCCTGTTGCCTCATGGAATAAGCCTACTGTTGCTCAGCAAGAAAAGGATATTCAAATATCCATCAACTGTCATAAGCAAGATAGTATCAAGAAGATTGATTGGCACAAGAAAGGTGACTACTTAGTCACCGTTCAACCAAACTCCGGATCTACTGCCATTTTAATCCATCAGTTATCAAAGCATATGACTCAATCACCATTTGGGAAATCTAAGGGTATCATCATGGATTGTAAGTTCCATCCATTTAAGCCTCAAATAGCCATTGCCACTCAAAGAGTTATTAGAGTATACGATTTACAAGAACAAGCACTAATCAAGAAGCTCCTAACTGGTGCCAAATGGTTATCAGCCATACAATTCCATCCAAGAGGAGGTGATCACATCATAGCCACATCCTTTGATAAGAAGCTTTTATGGCATGATTTGGACCTAGGTAACTTGCCATACAAAACATTAAGATACCACACTAAAGCTATCAGGCAAGCTGGCTTCCATAGAAGCTTACCGTTGTTTGCTACTTGTGGTGATGATGGTATGATTCATATTTTCCATAACAACTTGTACATGAATGATTTATTGAAGAATGTTTTGATAGTTCCATTGAAAAAGTTGAAGGGCCATAAAGTTACACACAATGTTGGTGTTCTAGATTTGTGCTGGCATCCAAAACAACCTTGGTTGTTTTCTTGTGGTGCTGACGGTACTGCTAGATTATGGACAGCTTAGGTACATATAACTAATTATTTTGTATATATTATTAATCAAATTAGTATTTTTATATAATTATCGTTTTTAGTTTTATTTTTCTTTGACTTAAAAAAATGGATAAATAAATGCAATTTTAGATGTATCATACAAGAGGATAATTATTTGGTTTTGAAAACGATACTGTGCCATGATAATACTTTTATCGATAAATGTGAAAATGATCAACTCTATTTTTTTAATATAATAGATAATAGAACATTCTAGAAAGTTATTATAGTTTATTGTAATTAATATGTTTCACATGTATTGAATAAAATAATACATTAAATAGTCTCATCGATAAGATGAAAATACACAATTAAATTATTCTATGATTGTTTTCAAAATTTTAAGGAGGATTATCCCACAGTTAAAAAAGGCCTAAAATATACGGTGCTGTTAGTGTTATTTTTTTCTTGGCACATTTTATCTCTCCAAAAAAAAAGATTAAAATTGTGCATTTTTCTCCATTTTTTTCACACTTGCCTCTTATTATTTTGTGAAAAAAAAAAAAATGTTCCTTGAAAATAATTTAAAAAAATAAAGATCGTTTTATTCAGTGAACGTAAGGCTAAAAAGTTTACTCTAAATAGTCACAGTAAAGTAATATTTTGAGATGTAAATATGTAAAAGTGGATTTATTTTATTTTCTTATATAAAGCTTGTGAAAACATTCAAGAGAACAAAACAAGAATTAAAACCAGCAAACCAAAAGTTTTCTTTACAATATAAAATTAAACTATATTTAGTAGGTTTATAATAACTCATTCACTATTAATATCGATCTTCTTTTGTCTGGTACAAAAAGGTTATATATATAAAGAAAAAGAGACAGAAAATTAATAAATTTATCTTATTATTTTTTGAATAAATATGGAATCTATAATCAAAGCCGTTATCGGTGCCTCCAATAATGGAGGTAAATTAGGTACAATCTTCACTTATGTCAGATACGTTCTATTTCTAATAACCTTAGTAACTTTTGTGAACAAATTTTTTCTGAAGAGAGACACTGATGAAATCAGATTTATGCCAGACGAAGTTATTGTTCCCAAGGCTACTAATATTCGTGATAGAATTGCTAGACATATCATGAAACAGCAAATGAAATCCAAAGACATGGCTTTGAAAGATTACGGTAAGTCATTAGAAAGAAGAGAATACGAAGCTGGTCTAGATTTATTCCCAAAACCTGTAGGTTATGAGCGTTTTATTACACACCAAAAACCTGAACAAAACCTTACTAATATCACTGCTTATGTTTATGATGTTGAAAGAGAAGAACCAACAAAGTTAGAATCCTACTTAGAGGAAGTTCCAACTTTAGAATTTGTCAAGTATTTCAACTCTAAGACAAACCCTCAACTTTTGGTACCTGCTTGGTTACCAAATGATAAATTGGACTTATCTTTGGTATTCACCGATTACAATGATTACTTTAGTGAAGTCAAAAATCTTGAAAATATAACTTTGAACTCTATTGCAACTCATAAAATAGACTTTCCGTTCAACCCTTCATTTGATTTGTTGTATAATGGTGAAGACGATTTGTTTTTGGAAATTAATCTTCAAAGATCTGCAGATTGTGAAAAGAGATTT
Organism: Hanseniaspora guilliermondii; assembly: GCA_036287555.1. Taxonomy (NCBI): domain Eukaryota; kingdom Fungi; phylum Ascomycota; class Saccharomycetes; order Saccharomycodales; family Saccharomycodaceae; genus Hanseniaspora; species Hanseniaspora guilliermondii. The sequence goes on along the minus strand of CP143016.1, from coordinate 523,335 downwards.
AATGATGATGATTCATGTGATGTTAAGGCCACTAAGAAGATTAATTTAATACAAAAATTTACTGACATTGACTCAAAGACCAATGAGGAAGTTGAAAAGTTATATTACAACCCAAAGCCATTAGTTCAATTAATTTACAATCACGGTGAATTGTTAGTTTCTGAATTACCTGCTAACATAGCTGAAAATGTCATTGTTGATGACTTCACTGGTAGAAGGGATAACTCATCTGGTGTTGCTTCAAGATACTTCCCATTCATCCAGTATGACAATTTTAAGCATTCCTTTACTGATTTAATTGAGCTTAAGCCACAAACAGAACAAACATTGAAAGTCACTTTGAGTGTTGAAACTGAAAGCTTCATCAAATGGAAGCTTGCTATGGATATAGCAGAGTACGCATTAAATTTTTTTGTTAAGATCCCATTTACCTTTGTTGAGTCCAGATTCCATTTTATTTATAAACTGGATGCTTTCAAGAAGGCCATGTATGAAACCTCATACACTGAAAAGGTTTACACAACATCTTTGGTTATTGCGTCAGTAATTTTATCCAATTTGTTCTTCTTTAAAACAGAGGCAAGATTCAATGCCAACATCTCTGCCAACAAGTCTTTCATATTCATCATTTTGAACATGATATCTGCCATATGTTTGATTGCCAATGGGTTTAAGTACTCTTTAACAGCTATTGGCTTTACTGTTGCTAATGCCATTAGTTTAGCCATTAGAATCAATGAACAATACCACTGGAGATTCTATGAACCTGTTGATCCAAAGCCAAAACAATTCACATTCAAAAAGAAATTTGGTTTAAAGGAGTTAATTGCTATTGATTTATATCCAAAATTCAACAAAGATGTCTTGAAGCAAGAGCAAAAGTTCATCAAGAATGAAGGTTACATGTTGGCCTTGTTTGTTGTTTTACCTGCTGCTAGTTATATTGCAGGATCAACATTTGAAAGAGATGGTCAAGTCTTAACTTTATTCAGTGAATTTATCTTGAATATGTGCTTAGGTATCATGATGATTTTGAAATTGTCGCCATTAGCCAGAAACTTTGAAGATAAAAGAGTTTACCCATACGACAAGTACTTATTGATAACTAAAATTGTTAGTCTGCTGATTAATGGCTATATTTGCTTCACTTTCAATTTTGGATTAAACTTTAAGATTTTCTTGTTATATGATGCTTTCATATTGGTTGTCTACAAATATCAAGAAAAGACCTATAAATTATGGAAAAATATAAAGTTGCCTGAAGTGACAATTCTGGAACCAAAGAGATTGACACTGGAAGAAATCAAAAAGCAAAAAAATGTTTCTGCTGATTTTGTTTCTAGAATGAAAATTGCTGCCGAATTTGATGCTGAAGAAGGTAAAAAGAAAGCAAAAGCAGCTGCTGAAAAGTTGCAAAAGGAACAAGAATCCAATGAAAAGAAGTAATAAATTTTATCAAAGCTGAAACATGAATGCTTTATACTTTTTTTTTAAAATTATATATAAATTTACTTGTACTTTAAACGAAAAAAAAAAAGAAAGAAAAGAAAACAACCTTTTACTATCATTTGATTAGTATTTATACATTGTCAACATTATTATTTGAAGCTTCAAACTGAGCTATTTCATCTTCAAAAACATCTTGTTCAGAAGTGCCTTGTATATTATTGGGAAGAGAATCTGATTTCAGCAAAGCTTCATCTTCTGCCAATTTTTCTTGAAGCGTTTTCTTGGCTGCATACTTAATAACTTGATTATTCCCAGAAGCTTTTGCTTCCCTCTCTGCCATTCTATTGTTAATATCCAATTCAATACATTTCCGTCTGTATTCTTTAACATCTGAACTCTTTCCCACTCTATTCACCAACTTCACAGTATCCTTTAATTTATATTTAGGAGCCATGCCATGAGCCCAGAGTCTATAAATCTTTACTAGTTCATCGTATACAAGTTGATTTTTGTTTTCTGGTGATTTGTGTAACTTGGAGATTTTACCTATATTTTTGTTAATAGTGTTTCTAAGACTTGGTAACCCCAATCTCCCATCAAGTAAGTTTTTATCTGAAAACTTATTGGGATTAATAGGCTGTACGTGTTCAGTTAAGGATGTGTACTTAACTATATCATCTGATTCAATGGGTGTAGAGTCTAAACCGACATCTAAAACATTATTATTACTCATGGCTATTAATTGCAATGGTAGACTCTACTAAATGTATACTCTTGTTGTATACGCACTTGCTAAAGATATCTTTAAAAAATTGAAATTATTATTGGCGTCTGGTTTTTTTTTTTACGTGTTTGGTTTCCCAAAATGGACACAAAACAGAGAAGAGGGCAAATAAAAAAGAAGATCAGGGTAATTAACGGATAAAATTGTGTTTGGTTTCCGTAAAAGGAAATATTCTGGTGTAATTATTTGAAAAAAAAAAAAAAAATTTTTTTTCTTTTTTTCTACCAGTGTGTCTATTTATTTACTTTTTTTCCCCCCCTTTATTTGTTTATCGTTAAGCTTTTATTTTATGAAAAAAAACACATTTTTTTCTGTATAAGACAGCATGGGAAAAAAAAACACATAAGTTATAAATTTCCAATTTAAGTAATCAAGTGTTTATCAAATACTAAACAAGTAATTTAATTACATATCAACATTAGTTTATATTAGCTTTTATTACAATCTTATATTTATAAAGACCAAGAACTCTTATAAAGATAAAGAAGTTAATATAACAAAAGGAAACACCTCTTTACATCTACAAGTCTCTATTATTATATTATTATTCATAAATTTATCAATATTTATCATTGAAGATTTAATATAAAAAGAAATTTCGAGCCACTAACTTATTCTTTTAGAGAAAATACTTATAACAAATAAAGAAATACCTAATTCCAAAAAATGAGTGATACCCCTGAACAAAATCCAACTACTTTAAAAGAAGAAGAAACTAAAACAACTACAGAAGGAGAAACTCCCGCTCCTGCAAAACCAACAGACAAGAGAAAAATTGCTATCAAGTTTATTCAAAACAAAACTAAGAGACACGTAACCTTTTCCAAGAGAAAACATGGTATCATGAAAAAGGCCTATGAATTGTCTGTCTTAACAGGAACCCAAGTTCTTCTTCTGGTTGTATCTGAAACCGGTTTGGTGTATACTTTCACTACTCCAAAGTTCCAACCTATTGTTACAGAACCTGAAGGTAAGAACTTGATTCAAACATGTTTAAACACTCCTGATGGTGAGGAAGATGAAGAAGAGGAAGAAGAAGAGGAAGAGGAGGAAGACGAAGGTGATCATGATGAAGAAAATGAAGATGGTAGTAACCAAAACGAAAATAACAATGAAGGTGTTGATGACAACATTGAGGACAACAACGAAGAACACACTTCCAATACCCAAAACATTGAAGATGTTCTAGAAGATCCAAACATTGATAAAAACATCTCAAACCATGCTAACAACAACGAACAACATGTTGACAACATATTTGAAAATGAAGAATATGAACAAGCTCCTAAAAGATTAAAAGTTGATAATGATTCATATCAATCAAACCATAATTCTTCCGAAGCTTTATTAGCTTAAGAATAAGTACTATGGATTTGTTGTATTTATTCTTATTTTTTTTTTCTTTACATTCAAAAAAAAAAAAACAAAAGTAAGTTGCATATGGCTTATATAAGTTATATACTAATTAAATAGGATTATCATTAACATAAACAAAATTAAAAACTGTTTATTTTATTTTTTTCTTCTCAAATTTTTATTCATTTGTCTATATATACTAAAGATGGAAAATATCAACACATTTGGAAAACCAACCAACCATTTTTGTTGTCGTAACTCTCAAATTTGGCGTTTTGTATATTATCTATTTTTCTCTTCAAGTTCATTATATGACTCTTTATTACTGGATGGTTAGGATCAGTTATAGGCTTTCTGTTTATTTTGTCTATAGGCCACATGTTGTATTTAATGATTCTGCATTTCTTATTGATCAAGTTCTCATGGTTTAATTGGATGTGTACCTTATTAAATTCAATGATACTTTCGTTGAATATAGCTTCAGAAAGAGGTATATTGCTCATGTCAACAGGTTCCAAGAACTCTATAGATCCGTATTTTTTATGTCCCATTTTCAAGTGATCAACTTTACTTAACTCTAACAAACTCAATGATTTCAAATAATTCAAGGATGGTTCAATATAAAACTCACCCACGTGAGTAGTTGAATTAGCATCTTCTTTGACAGGTTCTTCTTCAGATTCAACAATCTCCACAACAGGATGCTCCTTAACTTCGTTATTTTGTTTCTTTTCATCTTCACCAGCCTCTGGTATGTTGATGATTGTATTTTTCTTGGCAACAACAGGAACAACTTTTTTTGGGGAAAACAAGGAAGTGTTCATGACTTTTTTGTTGTCATTGTTTTCCAATTCAGGTGTTTTTTCAATTTGGAACTTCTTGGTCAAATCCTCAATTATATTCTCCTTTTCATATTCCAAGGCTTTAGATTCATTTACAACTTGTTTACCAGTGGAACCTAGCAACTCCTTGCTAAACAAAGGCTTTGGAATAACACATCCAATAGACAACCCGACACCTGCAACATTGGCCGATTCCTTTTTGATTGATTTGGTCACAATTGGAGGAACAACTGTACCGTTACTCAATTGACCTTGTTGAGTCAATGAGTTAGGCATGACAATATTGGAAAAGATTTCACCTAAACTTGAGCCATATGCCTTCAAGGAAGTAACTTCCACACAAGCGGAACCTGGTTGCTGGTTATTAGTGTTGGTGACCATGTTTCCCTGTTGGGTATTGTTGAACAACCCATTGCTTGCTGTGGAGGTGGTTGGCTTAGCACCAAACAACCCCCCACCTTGATTGTTGTTTCCAAATAATCCATTTGAAGTTGTGGAATTGTTTAAAGTGGTACTAGTATTGGTATTTCCAAACAAGCCACCAGTGGTTGTAGCAGGCTTGGCACCAAACAACCCACCACTTGTTGTGTTATTATTATTGTTGTTTCCAAATAACCCACCAGTGGTTGTAGCAGGTTTGGCACCAAACAACCCACCAGTTGTTGTGTTATTGCTATTGTTGTTATTTCCAAACAAACCACCAGTAGTTGTAGCAGGCTTGGCACCAAACAACCCGCCAGTTGTTGTGTTATTATTATTGTTGTTTCCAAACAATCCACCACTAGTTGTACTACTAGTGTTATTATTGTTTCCAAACAATCCCCCACTTGGGGCTGGTGGTTTGGTACCAAACAACCCACCTTGTTGTTGATTGTTTTGTTGTCCAAATAAACCACCACTTTGTTGATTGTTTTGTTGTCCAAATAACCCACCACTTTGTTGGGGTTGTGTGTTTTGCTGACCAAACAATCCACCAGTTGTTGTATTATTGGTGGTATTATTGTTACCAAACAACCCACCAGTTGTTGTTGCCGGTTTAGCACCAAATAACCCACCACTTTGTTGAGGTTGTGTGTTTTGCTGACCAAACAACCCAGTTGTGGCAGGCTTGGCACCAAACAATCCACCTTGTTGTTGAGTGTTATTTTGACCAAACAGACCAGTGTTTTGCTGTTGATTGTTTTGCTGACCAAACAATCCATTGCTTTGTGGAGGCTGATTGTTTTGTTGACCAAACAAGCCTCCAGTATTAGTTGAGGTTGTGTTAGAATTACCAAACAACCCACCACTTTGTTGATTATTTTGTTGACCAAATAATCCACCTTGCTGAGGTTGATTGTTTTGTTGACCAAATAAACCACTTTGTTGAGGTTGTGTGTTTTGCTGACCAAACAATCCTCCATTGGTAGTTGAACTAGTGTTGTTGGTGTTACCAAACAAACCACCAGTAGAAGTAGCAGGCTTTGCACCAAACAACCCACCTTGTTGCTGAGTGTTATTTTGACCAAACAGGCCAGTGTTTTGCTGAGTTTGATTATTTTGTTGACCAAACAACCCACCACTTGTTGTATTGTTGGTGTTACCAAACAAGCTGTTACCTTGTTGTTGGGTATTTTGTTGACCAAACAGGCCATTATTTTGTTGAGTTTGATTGTTTTGCTGACCAAACATTCCAGTTGTAGTGGCCGGCTTAGCACCAAACAACCCACCACTTTGTTGATTGTTTTGTTGTCCAAATAACCCCGTGGATTGGGTGTTGTTTTGACCAAATGGGGAGTTGTTGGTTTGCTGTTGTCCAAACAATCCAGTTGGTTGAGTGTTGGTATTTTGACCGAATGGAGAATTGCTTGCTTGTGTGTTATTTTGTTGACCGAATAACCCACCGGCTGAAGTGTTATTTGTTTGACCAAAAGGAGAATTGTTTGCTTGTGTGTTATTTTGTTGACCAAATAACCCACCACTTGTTGTGTTGTTTTGACCAAATGGAGATGAATTGTTTTGCTGACCAAACAAGCCAGTGGTTTGTGGCTTTTGTTGACCAAAAAGCCCACCTGAGTTGGTGTTGTTGTTTTGACCAAATGGAGAAGTGTTATTATTGTTACCAAAGAGGCCACCTGCATTGGCGGTAGTATTATTCTGACCAAATGGAGATGAATTATTTTGTTGGCCAAACAATCCATTTGCTGAATTTGTAACGTTATTGTTTGAAGAAAAGTTTAAATTGTTAGTATTCGAAGTTCCAAAGCCGACACTATTACCATTGGAAGACCCAATTGAACCTTGTACCCCATTGGAACCACTAATACCACCGAATTTTCTACCATTCAAATAATCTTGTAATCTCAACTCTTCTAAGGAGTAGTTTTTACATTGATCCAAGACTCCAACGTTTTCAAAATTGGAAACTGTTTTAGCATTGATATCTTTATCAATGACTGGTTTGAAATCTATTTGAGAGGTTCCGGGACCTTGGCCTGCCATTTGCATTACTTGGTTAGTAGCAGTGATTCCATTGGGAACAACAGATCCAGATGAGACTCCTGTTTGTTGTAACTGATTATTGTTGAAGGACATACCATTATTGTTAGTATTATTTTGACCAAACATTGGTGCTGAATTGTTGTTTTGCATAGAATTAAAAGGAGTTGATCCTATAGTAGAACCAAACATACTTTCACCAAACTATTTATTTGTTTTTTTTTTTTTTAATAGTAAAAAGAAAAGTAATTTAATCCACTTGCACAGATATTTCTATAAATACTAAAGAATTGATAAAAAAAAAAAAGTATAATGTTACCTAATTACTATATTTTTTTTTGAAAAAAGAATTAACTATATGTATATTAGTTATTTTTATAGAGGAAATAGAAGAAGAAGAAAAAAAAAAGGCCACCAGATTTTATCTATGCAGAATCCAATTATCACGAAATTAACAATGGTGATATCTTTCTTTATAAAAAAAAATTAAGTATAATTCTTTATATAACCTTATTGTGTTGGGTTCATTTTACAAGATTAACATTAAATTTTTAATGATTTATGAAATATGTATATAAAAAAAAAAATAGAAAATAAGGAAATGAAAATTCAACACCAAAAAGTTTCCCAAAAAGAGAAAAAAAAAAAAAAAATTTTTTTTTTCTTTTTTATTTAATGGTAGATTTTTCCTGTATTGATCTGATTTATTATGGTGAAAATAAACAATCTCCACTGTCTACACGTGACTCAACATTAAAAATAGTTCTCATAGAAAAAAAAAAAAAAACATTTAATTAATTAAATCTATCATAAACTATTACATTATATATATACAAAAAAAAAAAAAGATTAATATATTTTTATTATTTTTGGTACCATAATGTACAAACATTAGCATTTAATTTTTTATGATATCATGAATATATATTGTACTACATATATATCTGAGAAAAGTCAAAGTAAAAAAAAAAAAATAAAAAAATAAAAAAATGAGAATTAATTAACAACTATTGGATAATCCTTTAACTATGATAGAAGTTAAGCTTCTACTTCTTTCTCGACTAAGCTTTCTATGTTCAAACTCTTGTTTACTTAGTACATCATTATTTTGTGCATCATTAGTGTTTGTCAATGAACTACTAATCAACTCTGCTGTTAAAAAATTTATATCATTATCCGAGTCAGATTCATTTTTATTGGCTAGAGTTAATAAGTTTGGACTTATAATAGATTCATTTGATTGTGAGTCTTTCTTTAGATTATTAAAGTATTGGTCAAAGCTAGATTGTTTATGATTGAAATAATCCATTCTTTCTGTAAAATCATCACAACATTCTTTATCTGTTTCCAAGCATTCGAACTTTTTACAAGCATCGCAGTTTTTATTTTGACAGTGTTTATGTACGGTAGTTATGTAACACTTTTCATCCATATCACTATTGATATAATCATCCAAGGTTAAAACATGAGTAGGGACTTTGGAAAGCTGATTATCTGAATGGGTTTTACTTTCAAATGTGAAGTTCTCATTAAAAATGGGGGAGCTCTTATTGTTGATATTCTTAGATGATAAAAATGGATTAAAGCAAGTAGATTTTGGGTCAATATTATCATCTGGATTAATAATTATAGATCCTGAGCTTCTTGGAGAGTTATAGTTATGTTTTATTTGAACATCTCTTTCAAAGATATCATTGTTGCTATTTAAACGGTTATCATTTTTTAAGGAATTTGTCTTAGAAGTGGGAATGTCCATATTTGGTTTTTATATTTAAAAAATTGGTTTGATATTGGATTCATTAAACAATAATTGGATATATACTAATTAATGAATATATATAATCAAAAAAAAAAAAAAAAAAACAAAAAGAAAAAAACAATGGGATTATTTTCTTAAAAAAATAAAAAATAAAAAAATGAAAGGGAAAGGTGATTTTATTTAAATATTACAGATCATTTAATTAAGATACATGAAAAAAAAAAAAATGTCACATTATTTTTATTTTCATTAGTAATTAATCTTCACTAGTAAAGTTTTAATGTGTATGATTTATTTATAAAATATTTTATAATAAATTTTTAATCTCTTTATAAGGAGATTATAATACACAAATTAAAGAGTAAAAGTTTTACTTATCTATTGAAACTTTTGAAGAGGGGAGAGAGATATCTATTTAAGGGGGGAGAATAGGACATAAAAAAATATTAGTAGTAGAATGAAAGATATACATAATAGAGTACCCCTCTCCCCCTTTTTTTTTTATTTTAATGTTTTCAAATCCTCCCCTATTAATTTATTAATAAAAGTATTCATTTTTAATAATCACGTTAATGAATTATATTTACTAGTAACTTTATTAAATATAGATTGTATTGAATTTATATATATATATATTTAATCTAATAAAGCAATATATATCTTAAAATGATATAATTTAATAAAAAATTACAAATAATTAATAATTAATCCATAAATGTATCTTAACAATTTTATTAGATGATTATTAATATTATCTATATTTTCAATATTGAGGAAAGTTTAAATATTTATATAAAACATTATGTTTTCTAGTAATATTTTATTTTTATTTCTTTTTTAATTTTTCGGATTTACTTTGTTAAAAAATTCATACCAAAAACCAAATAAAATATAACCCAAAAAGAGAGAAAAAAAAAAAATTTTTTTTTTTTTCTCTCTTTTTTCCTTATACAAAAAAAAAAAATGTTAATATTAACTAGTTATTTAAACTCCTTAACAAAATATCATAACAAGTTTTTACAAATTTAAATAATATCAAAATCAATAAATAACCAATTCAAGATATCTAAACAAATATATACACACATAGAAAATGGAAAGAACTTTTATTGCTGTTAAGCCAGATGGTGTTCAAAGATCAATCACTCACAAGATCATTGCCAAATTTGAAGAAAAAGGTTACAAGTTGACTGGTATCAAGTTGGTCAATGCCAGTTTGGAATTGTTAACTGAACATTACATTGAACACAAGGATAAGCCTTTCTTCCCTAAGATCGTTAGCTTCATGACTTCAGGTCCTATTTTGGCCATGTGCTGGGAAGGTAAGGATGTTGTTAAGCAAGGTAGAAAAATCTTAGGTGCCACCAACCCATTGAATGCTGACTTAGGTACCATCAGAGGTGATTATGGTATTGATATGGGTAGAAATGTTTGCCATGGTTCTGACAGTGTTGAAAGTGCTGAAAGAGAATTAAAGATTTGGTTCTCTCCAGAAGAAATTGTTTCTTACAAGAAAGATGAAGAAGCTTGGTTATACGAATAAATTCACTTGTAACTAATATCATATAATCATCAAATATATATATATATATTCTATAGATCTGAATTTATTATTTATTATTACTTGATTTTTTAACTGTTTTAATTAAATTTGATGTTTATTAATCTACTATACAACAAAACCTAATTACAGTTTATGGAATAGTTGTAGCAGATCACCTGATATTCCTTTTATTTTATATTATTTTATTTTTATTTTTTTTTTTTTTTGGTCTTCCCCACAGTTTTCAACTGTCATTAGAACCTTCTTCCCATATTTTTTTCTTCTAGAATTGTCAGCTATTCTACCATTCCATTACCCTATTTAATTTCTCTAAAAAAAAAAAAAAAAAACAGGAGATGTTTTAATCAAAACGACTAAAAAAAAATATTGATTACTTGTGAATATTGGAATAATACCTATTATATTTATTTTATTGGCGTAATCAATAATTAAATCTTGTGATATTTAGCGATAATTCCATTTTTCATATTATAAGGTTATTAAGCAAGCACACATACACAAAAAAATAATAAACAATAATAGGTATTTAACAATAATTATGGCATGATCACTATATTATTATATATATATATTTTTTTGTAAATTTTGAAAGATAACAAATGTTCAATTTTCCTTTTTTTTCTTTTTTTAATGAACTATTTAAAGGATAGCTTTAATATTAGTTTTCAAAAATATTTTTCTACGTATACTTTTTTTCTCTTGCATAAGTATTAAGACTTAATAATATATAATATAATTCATTAAAAACCAAACAAAATATAATATTACAAAATCATACCTCATATATACAACAATGTACGCAACTAAAACCTTATTATCTGCAGTAAGCAAATCTCACCCATCTCCATCTTCTAATAATATGCTAAAGACCATTGGTCTTGTTTTCGGATTCGTAGCACCAATAGGTTTCTACAGTTTTTACTACCAATTCAATCATGGTACTATTCTGAAGATCTTCAAGAATGAAAGAAAAGATGGTTTCAATCATAAATATGAATAAATTTATGACACTACCTAAAAATGAAAAAAAAAAAAAAAATTTTTTTTTTTTAATGATAAATTCTATATATATATATAAATAAACGTTTTAACTATATTCGACAAAACAATTTTTTTTTCTTTTATGAATGAAAGAATAAGAAATAAAGTATTCCATCATTAAAAAGTAAGAATTATAAAATATATAACTATTAATTAATTAATTATTAAAATAAAGAAACAAAATGAATTTTTAATATTATTTATATATATTATATGTTAATTACTTTGCTATGTGTTTTTAATATCTCTTCTGAGGAAAAAAAAAAAAAAATTCATTAAATTATAAAAATTATAAACTTATTTAATCTTTTCCTTTATAATAACCACTGTTCCAAGTTAGATTTTTAATTCCATTTGAAATCATTAAATCATCTATTTCTTTAATACACAACTCTTCATTTGTTGAAAACTTGAAATCATTACTCATTGTATTTTTGTAAATAGATTCACAATCATTCCATTCTTCTAAGTTTGAAATTCCAACAACAGTCAACAAGTTATATTGAAAGTTTTTGATTATGGCAAATTTAGTGGCTAGAAGAGGTAATCTTTGATGATATTTATCTAAGATTTGTAAGAGTTGTTGATTCAAAGAACTTTTGACATTGAAGTCAAACATTTCCCTAATAATTTTTTGACATGGATGGAAGGGTTTGATACCCAATGCGTGTTGGGATAACATGGACATGGAAAGAATACTACCATTGGAAACAACCTTAAGACCACATTCCTTGAAAAACCTTTGATCAGTAACTTCATTGTCAAATAATGTATCGTTTTGTAAGCATCCGTTAGAATAACTTAAGGTACCATCAAGACTCTCACCAAATCTCTTCTTGAATTCAATACATGTTTCATAGATGAATGAGATGGGGTATCCAGAACAACCAATGAATCTGATGAGTCCCTGGGTTTTCAAATCTTTCAACGCCTTCAAAGCCTCCATTCGTTGGTCCATAGTTTGGAACTCAATATCATGAAGGTAAACCAAGTCCAAAAACTCGCTTTGTTCTTGTCCAAAGAGTCTTCTGATGGATCTCTTGATTGAGCTTATTATTGCATCATAAGTGTAGTCAAATTCATTTTCCCTTATTCTCCCACACTTAGTGATTACAAAGATACTTTTTCTCTTTAAGGAATTAGCATTGTTTGTATAATTTAGATGTTGAAGAACTTTCCCATATAGCATTTCTGAATCACCGTAATATGGAGATGTGTCAATACTGTTACAAATCCCAGAGGAAAATGCCCTTTCAACCATTTCTAATAGAGGAATGGATTGTGGATCATCATTGTATTGAACATTAAGAGTGGCCCCTCCTAAGGTTATAGGTAATATATCTGAAATTTCCATTTTTGATTATTACAAACTAAGAAAAAAACAAAAAAAAATCCTCCCCAATCTTTAATAAATTAATATAATATTATCACTAATATAAGAACTTCTTCGTAACTTTTTTTTTGGGGTTTGTCAATTCATTATATTGAAGTGTGTCTTTTTAATTTAATATGATATTTTTTAACCAAAAAAAAAAAAAAAAAAAAAAAAGGAAAATGAAAAAGGAGGCTAGTTGATATCATAAATATTACGTATTGATTGCTAAGTAGGAAATACCATCACTTTGTTGAGAATACACGTGACTCAGAAACTGTATATGAAGTTATGTTTCCAGTAAAGACAATATAAACAAAACTTGTTATTAAATGTTTACTTTAAATGTTTCTAGAATACATTTAAAATACATATCAATGTCTTAACTGATAAAAAAAACAGATAATCATTGGTAAAATCAAATACTAATCAACAAAAAAAGCAGTAAGGTAATTACATCAAAAAAAAAAAAAAAAACAACTACAAATACAACCATTTAAAAAGAAAAAAAAAAAATTTTTTTTTTTTCTTTTTTCTTTCTCGTTTTTTTAATTTAAATATATATATTTTTTTCTTGAGTATAAATACAAGTTAACACTCTAAAATTTTGAAAAAAAAAAAAAAAAGAAAGAACAAAAAACTTTTTTTTAAAAAAAAAATAAACACTGTAATATATTTGATGTTGAAAAAGAAAGAAAAATGTTATTGGAAAATTATTAATCTAAGTTAAATATATTTTAAAGTAGTGTACATTTGTTAATTAATTTATGAATTATCAGATTATAATGTATAAGAATATTTCAACTTCATAGACTGAGAGTAATTTGAATTTCCTTTTTTTTTTTTTAACTTTCTTTTAATATTTCATCCTTAATTAAAGTATATTTTATTATTTCCTTCAACATATTATAGTATTTTGATCTTTATAAAATGAAGCTTTAAGATATATTATTATTATTTAATAAACAGAAAAAAAAAAAAAAAACCAAACACGCACTAACCAAGTCTAAATAAAGATCAATTTAAAAACATAAATATGGAATCTGTATCAGCACCTGGTCAGTATAAATCAGCTTACAAGAAATACAACAAGTGGAACAATTGGAACAAAAACAAGGATGGTAATAATGAAGGTACTGACAATACCGACAACCAAAAGCCATCAACCAATTACAGCACCTCTAATCAACCAGAAACAAGCTTTGATTTAGGAAAAAATAAGAGAGTGACTGTTAGACAATTCAGAAATGTCAATCTGATTGATATCAGAGAGTATTACAAGGATTCCAATGGTGATTTGAAACCAGGTAAAAAGGGAATATCATTAACCGAAGATATGTTTGATTCTTTATTATCCAATTATAAGAATATAGACGATGCTTTAAGAAGATTGGGTTCAGATAGAAAGAACAACATAGATTCACATGCGTTTGATAACCTTAAGAGTAATGAATCCAAAATAACACAAAGTTCTACTGCAGGTACATTGCTAATTGATAATACCGGGACTGTTAAGTCCGAAGACGGAAGTATAGGAAGTAAAAGAACATTAGATGAGCAAAAGGACAGAGACAATAAGAGAGTTAAGGAGAGTGGATCTCAAACACCTGCACCACCACAAGAGGAACAACACAAGAAGGTGGAGGCTTTGGAAAATAGTGCTAATCTAGTAATTCCTACCAAACAAGAAAAAAAGGAAGTAGATAGTGATGATGATTTTGCCAATGATCTTGAAAATGAATTGAACAACTAGATATTTAATACATATATTACTTTTTTATTTTATTTGATTGGGTTTTATATGAATTCAATTTATAAAATTATTGATGGTGTGTGCTTATAAGTTTTTAAGGTAATACCCATCTAGTTATGATAGAAAATAATAATTATTTTACCCACCCCCTTGTTTTCATTTATATGATGAATATATTTTTATTTTTTTTTTGGGAATCATAAGGTAATGGAAACATCTCCGACTACCAAAAAAAAAAATAAAAATAAAAATTAATACCATCAAATATATCTTATTTCAAAGATTTATTGAATTGTTAAATTTATTATGAATTGAGCATATATCATCAAATCAAAAGATATATGAAATATTACAATCATATTGTTAAAGGGGGGGGGTTTCCTTTATAACTTAACAATTACAATCTAGATCATTTTGTTTCGTGTCCAAAATGAAATTATATATACTTTTACTTTTTTTTTCCCTATATCTTTTTTCTTGTTTTTTTTTTTGTATTAGTCTTTTCTTTACAGAAAAAAAACCCCCCTATTTTTATAATCCGTATTATTTTTATTTGATCTCTTATAGAATAATTTTTTTTCTTTTTTTTTTTTTTTGTTTTAATGATAAAAAAGTGTACACGTACACTTCAATAGAACAACTACTCAAATTTTATTTTTATTTTTTTTAAAAAAAAGTATGTCTTCTATTTCAATATCTTCTATAACATATTCGTCTAAGAATTATTTGTTATTATAAGAAAGCCTATAATTATTATCATAATTCAAAACTTTATATGAACACCTTTGATTAAGACACCATTAAGACTCTTACATAAGTACATACATTATTGAATATGACTAATAAAGACTCTACAAATGAAGATCTTCTACCAAGATACAATAAAGATCATACATCAGAAAAACAAAACACCCAAACTTCTATCAAATGGCTTACTAATGTAAATAATCGCATTGATAACAGTGCCTTTGTCAATAAGAGTAAGACTTTAAAAAATATTAAAAAAAGAATTCATATATTATATGCTCTTATCTCTATACTTTTGATGCTACTCATGATTCTCGCTAGACTATATACCCTATCTTATTTCACAATCAACGATACTTCTAAAGACCCACTATTTGTTCCTCAAAATATAGACTATAAACCAGACCATATATTAGTTACCCAAGAAATTGTTATGGTGAATAACGATGAGATCATTAAGGATAGTAAAGTCAATATGGAAAAGGCAAAGGAAATGCTCTTGCAAAAACATAACAAAGACAATTCTGATTACAACTCCAAGAAAGAATCCTCCCACAAAGGTAATGATATTAAGGCATTGAAGCAGAGTGACGATGATAAGAAATTCAAAGAAAATAAAAAACAAAACAATGAACCAGTATTAAATGAACCTCCTTTTAAAAAAAACTCAAAATGAATTTGAAAAGCAAATATTAAACTCTTAAAAAAAAAAAAAAAAAAAAGGTCATAATCACATCTTATTATTATTATTTTTTTCCTTTATTTTTTTTCGGACATTGATATATATTCTTGAACCTTTATTTTTTAATTTTTGATTTTTTTTTTTTTTTTTCATGTATTATTGCTGATATATTAGATTAAATATTCGTTTATACTATACCAGCTTCCAAAGCATCTTTTCTTTCTTCCCAAACTGTCTTTCCACTGCAAGCACAGACTTTCTTACTGTTTCCCCACAAACCAGAGGATCTAGCCCATAGGCCTATAGCATAGCACGTTTCGTTTTTCTCATCACATATTGATACTCCTCTTCCAACAAGATCAATCAATGACACAGCTTTGTTTTCTTTATGATCTCTTTCATCATTGAGTGACATGAATGCACCCCCATTCAACAGCTTCACCTTGATGGATTTGAAAATTGGACCCAAGGTGTCATAACTTTGTAAGTTTCCAAACTTATGCAAATTAACATTATAAACCGCATTCAAGTCAGGTAATCTTGTTAATGCAGCATCTATCCATAATGGGTTTTTGGAGTTTGGGTCTTTATTAGATCCATTCATTTCTATTGCTCGGATAATGCCTCGTATACTTTCTATGGATCTTATTCCCAAAACAGTCTCAGAGTTGATGATTGATGTTGCCGTTGCGTTTTCTCTTAAGTTAGATATATTTTCAGATGGAGATATTGATTCCAAAATCGACACACATGCACCCAAATCTTGTGTCTGCTTTAGAGATGATGATGTTCCTCTTAGCACTGCATCCTTTCCTATGGACTGAATTTTGGTGATCAAGTTGTATGGGGAAATGTTGGATTCAATAATTAATACATCCTCACCTGAATCATTCTTCTTCATGTCATATTTTTTTATATTGGCATCTGATATCTCGTGAAGTGCTTTCTTACAAGACTCTTCACAAGATTCACAATGTATATTATTCACCAAATAGGTGGCTTCAAATGTTAAGTCTTTCTCACTCATTAATTTTTTATTTTGGTATCAATTACCTTTCTTGTTCTTCTTCTTTTATTTGATATTTTTGAGAGTGAATTTATTCAACATTCATATATTATGTAATAGATATTTTAGGGAAAGTACAATTTCCAATACTATCTAGAAAAAAAAAAAAAATTAGAAACGCTGCTCATCGTGTGGGTTAAGAACTGTGGATAAAAGTAAAAAAAAAAAGAAAAAAAAAAGAGAAAGAGACTTGATATCTAGTTTATTCAATATCGTAGTGGAAATATTTTATAATTACTTGACTTGTTTTATATACGAATGTTCTATAGTACGATTGATTATTAAATCTACTATACTTAAACATTGAATTTTTACTTAACATACACATATTGGCCATATTTCATCATTCTTTAGCCTGTTTGATTTTCCATGTTTATGAACTGTTTCATTACCTGAGAAATTCTACCTATTTGATTGTTCACTAATATATTAAAACAGCAAACCTTAGCAAAAAAAAAAAAAAAAGCTTAATAAAACAACTATTGAAATTCATTAAAATATTATTACCATTGGGTTTATTTATTTATATTTCTTGCATATCAATACAGTATCTTGAATTGTATATAATTTTCTTATGTATCATTATCATTATTTCCCACCTAATATTACCTAAAAGCTCAACTTTTTCTTAGTGTACCAAACACTCCATGCAGTGAATATGATCATAAATCCAACAATACCAAAGAACCAGCCTAGATTGTCATAATACTGTCCTGGAACTATACAGTTCATACCCCACAGACCAGTGATGACATTAAGTGGCAAAACAGCGGTACCTAAAATGGTGATTTTACCCAATACATCATTCATATCATTATTAACCTTAGTCATATCAATGTTGATTTGAGCCAAGTAATTGGAGTGTGATCTACTCAACAACTTTTCAAAGTGATTCAATGATGATACCATTGTTACTATATGATCTTGGATATCTCCTAAGTACATACCAATATCACTTCTTGGAGCAACTTCCCAATCTTCATTACATCTCTTAGCAAATGACTTGATGACATCAGCCTTTGATCCCAACAATCTTGAAACACTCATGACCCTCTTTCTACACTCTGCTATTCTTCTCAACATATCACCCTTTCTCTTCCAAAGAATGATATTGGAATCTATAGAGGCAGAATCACTTGAACTACTGGAGCTCGAGCCACGTGAATATCCAGTCATTGATGATGTATCAGTCATGGATGATACATCTGACATTCCATTCCCAAAAGTTACGTTGTTTGCTTGATTCTTCATGAAGTTGGAATCTCCCACTGTTGACATTGATCTATTTCTCTTATTCATGTTATTTTCAGATTTCATCATCATCTTCTCTTCATAATTGCTCTCAAAATCAGAATAATCACTTTCATCAGAGTCATCATCAGAGTTGTGAATGTCTGGGTTGTGCATTTTCAAAATAGCCTCCTCTATATCATAAACTTCATCTTCAATGATTTCAATAATAGGAGCAAAGGAATCTGTGATGTCATCAATTAATGCATATGCAACCCAATCTGAAGACACATCCATGTAATCTCTTATCAATCTAGCTCTTCTTCTGACATTAATAGGATGTGGAGTAGGTGCAAAATGGAAAGTTAACACCCCAGTTCTAAACACCAAAATATACACATTTAATGGCTCCAATTCACCTGATCTTGGCTTGTGTCTGGATCCAGATTTCCTCTTGTACTCATCCAGCTCTTTTTCCTTTTGTTGCTTTGACATATGACTGTTTTTACAATCATTCAAGTTACCCTTGGATGATTTCATGCTCATTGCTGATGTTGAATGATTACCTTTATTAGAGTTATTCTTACCAATGAATTTCATGACCTTACTCTTTAAGTTCTCAACAATCCCATGACTTTTTGATCCTCTTTTGCCTACACTTTCAGTACTGGAAATTGTACTGAATGATGATCTTCTGGATTTACCACTCTTTTCTGATCTATTATCTCTACTGTGTCTTTCAGCAACAATATCAAAAGATCTAAAACATACCAAATAATAATCTTTAAACAATTCAACCTTCTCTCTTGCTTCACCCAAGAATATATCTTCTGCTGTTAATGGATGGATCCCGAATGACTTCGATATAACTTTCATCTCCTCTTCAGTTGGATTCAACACATCCAACCAGAATGGTGCTACGTAATTGTTGTCCTCATCAAACTTCAAATTACCCTCACTGTCAAAATCAGACTCATCATAATCAACATTTTTCTTATAATGCTCACCTACAAACAAATCTCTGAAAGATTGACCTGGTTGCAATAAGCCCGATATTGTGGGTGAATGAACTGTTGATTCCATATCATCTCTGAAATATGCAAATCTGAAATGCTCGGGGTTATTTGAGATGATCTGTGGGGGGTATTGGATCACTGATGAATCACCTATCAAGAAATTGCTATTTTCATTGATATCTGTGTTTTGTCTTGTTAGATTTGCTGTGGTGTTAGAAGGCGTCTTTACCAACTTAGGCATATCATACCCAAGCAAGTTGGATGCATTTGAAGCTGTTCTATCAACAATACTTGAACTTGCATTCTGCAATTTCTTCTGTGCCTTGTTTTTCAACTTCCATGCTTGAAATCTGTTATTTTTCAATGCCTTCCCCTTCAACAATTCAGTTTCATTTATCTTGGCATTTCCCAGTTCAGGCACATCAACATTGGAAACTAGTGGATTCTTGAACCCTATTGTTTGCTGGAATCCTGCCACAGATGAGGATGCATTTGACTCTGTATCTTCTTGTGTTTGCAAGCGTTGATTGGCCGCAGAATATCCTTGATTCATGGTTATTGGCGAATGACTGTTCAGACCTCTTGCATGGATGTTATCATAGCAGAGATCAGGGGACATCACCTTTCGTATGTTTCTATTGTTGTCTAAAGCTTGTTTTTTCAACTTTTCAGTTTCATCTTTGGAAAACTCCTCCAAAACAGATATATCCGGCCATTCCTTCTTAACACTACTCTTTTTTCTTCTCTTGTTTTTGTTTCTCAATGATGATGTTGATGTTGTCTTGGATCCCTGATGATTATGGATCTCATCCTCACTGTTCTTCTTGTTGTACTTGTTTTTTGTTTTGTTCATTTCAAAAATACTGTTCATAATATCTTCTTCATATCTTGTTCCGTCAAAGCCCTTGCTATTTGTTGCGCTCTCTTTATCACTTTCATTTTCACTTTGAGATTTCTCGCTGCTCTTACTCTTACAGGATCCAATGGACTCATTATTTTCTTCATCTGTATTAATATCACTGATGTAATACTCCGAATCACTAGTTATAGGCAAGCAAACATCACCAAGCGATGAAGCATCGGATGAGTTAGAATTGGATGATGGTGGCTTTGAACCTAAATGACCTAAGTCATTATTACTGTCATTTGACTTTTTCTTTGTCAATCTCAATTCATCAAAGGAACCATCAATTTGCTGGTCTATGGTATTTGAAAGTTCAGGTGGATAACCTCTAGTGAAATGACTTCTTCCTTTGTATTTATCCTTTTTGTTGGTTTCGGATCCCTTGTTGATGATGCTACCGTAATTTTTTGCTTGATCATTTGAAACATGTTTTCTACTAAAATCTTCATTCAAGTGGTCTTGCAAGTCAGCAATAAGCTTATCTCTATTATCATTCTCATCAACATGTTCTGGTTCTTCATGGACAGTTTCTAAAGGAATCTTTCCTTTAGATTCACCTTTACTGTTTGGCATAGAAGAGGGATTAGATTCGTCATTTTGCTTGGCTATTTCCTTTTGTCTTTCAGCCTTGGCCTTTTTCTTTCTTTCTCTTCTCTTCTTCAACATACTCTTCTTCTTATTTTTTAAAACTGGTTCAGTCATGGAGGGTCTATGATCAATGAAAGTCCCATTCACATCATCAAAGGATCTTATGTATAATGGATGCTGTTGAATAGAAAATTTATTTTTCTTATTAGACTTCTTCTTACTGGAGGAGCTACTGGATGAATCGGTACTTGAGCTAGAGCTTGAACTACTAGTAGATGTAGAACTTGTGTCTTCTGATGAGGATTCAGAAGAGCTCTCACTAGAGTCTGAAACATCATCAGTTGTTTGTTCAGAGTTGTTATCCAGTAACATATTATCTCCCTCAATAATGACTTTATTCTTTTTTTGTTCCTTTTTAGATTTTGATGACTTCTTGGTCTTTGAGGAGTTGCCTTTTTTATTCCCCTTCTTATCAGAGCTTGACCCTCTCTTTGACTTTTTTGTTATCTTTCTTGATTTCGATTCCGAAATGTTTGGCAATTCAACCATAGAGATATCATTATCAGCTTGTTCCGATAAATTTCCACCTTCATTAACGGATGAATCTTTTTGTAGTGGATTTTCACTTGATTCCAAAGTTTCACTATCAATCATTTTCCTGGAAGCACTTTTTTTTATTTTGTTTAAAATATAATTGAAAGCTTAAGAGTTATTATTAATAATAGAATGTTATGGTAGTTCTTAGTATTTTCTTTTAATGAAGATTTATCAATTTGGTTTGTGTGTTATTTATTATATATTGTAACGGTGAATGAATGAAAAAAAAAAAAAAAAAATGGAAATTGACTTAACAAGACAATATTAAAGGGGGACCCACCAAGTTCATTATTTTTCATTAAGAAAAAAAAAAAATTAAGCCATAAAACGAATCTGGAAAAAAAAAAAAACTAAGCAAAAAAAAAAAAAAACAAAATGAAAAAAAGTGATCACCAAAGTTACCCAGCTAGATACATAGGACTTTTTTAAGAAACTACAAATTTTACAGAGGCTTAAAAAAATATTAAAAAAAAAAAAAAAAAAATTCAAAACAAAAACAAATAAAAATCAAATTATAATTTCATTCAATAGTTTCTTCAATAATCATTCCTGTATAAACATTTGTAACATAAATAAAATAAAATCCAAAGTATTAAATACATAAACATAGATATCAACAACTAAAATAATGTCTTATGCTCCTTATACACATAATGTGTTCATTAAGCTAGGTTGTTACAACACAATAGTATGTCCTGTTCCTCAAGCCTTATACACAAGTGGTGTTGCACTAAATATTGAATCATACTACTCAAATGAAAATAACTTTAGTTTTGAAACAAAATTCTACAAGACAAACTCTTCCACTGCTTTATTTAAGAAAAACTTAGAAGATTACTCAGCAATTGAAGGCTTTTTATCCAAAGATAAAGTTTTAGATTGGGAAAATACACATACATTCATCAAATTGGCCCTAGAAGAAATAAAACACAAAATTAAGGAAAAAGATAATTTAGAAATTGTTTCATTAAGCTTATCAATTGTAACATCATTGAAGCCTTATCATTTACAAAAACTAGGTCACATATTCAATGATTGTGACTTCATTACCAATGTGAAGTTTATTCCTATCTATTTATCTTTGCTGTATAATTATCCAATGGGAAATTACGGTAAAAGCGCTAATCCTGATATGCTCTCTGTCAATGATGAGCAATATAAGCTGGCTGGGGGATTAGGTAAATTTTATGAAGATTATATCATCAATTCAGATCTTACTACATCTTCTATACCATCAGCAGACCCTGTCAGAAACATTTTAAATTCAAATGTTATGACAAACCAACAATTAATGCAAGATATACAGCTACTATCAGGATTTTACACAAACACAGGGTTCCAAGGCCACAGTTTGATTGTTGATATTGGTTACAAACAAACAAAAGTCTACTTTGTTAAGAATTTCAAAAATGATCTTGATTTGGAGACCACCATTGACATAGGATGCAAGGATTTTATTGAGGATATTTTGAAACAAAACCCATCAGTTTCTGATATTGATTACCTATTGGAACATGGTTGGGTCAACTTTGAGATAAGTGACAACTTCTCTAACTTTATAGAAACACAAAAATCAGTTATAAAGGATACTCTGAATTTGAATACAATAGATGCAAATATTGAAGATCAAGAGGAAGAATTAGATGTTGCTAAGATTTTGGCTTCTGGAGAACCAGGTGAAAAAACAACGAACAATGAGGATGATTCCGAGGAAAAAATAGAAGGTCAAAATGTGGATTACAAGATCCAAATCAATGATTCAATCCATGAATTAGTAATAAGAATTAATGCAATCGCAAATATACAAGGGGACAATGAACTTAACAACATGCTTACATTTGGTAAAATGCTGGAGAATATTGTTTTATCAGGATCATTAACCAGATCCAAAAGCTTTAAAGATAGTCTTTTGAAAATAATGTCCTTTGAATTAAATGTTGATGCACAAAAAACAGACAATGATGTTAATCCAACATACAACAAGATCAAAGCGGTTAACCCAGCAATTTACTTCCCCAACTGGAAAGAAGACCCTTCCCAGGAAATTGATGTTTTCAAAAAGCATTATACTAAAAACACATTTGATAGTGACATAAAGGGTGCCTTGATCGCATCAAGATATGGATTCACTCAGCTAATATCTTATCCTACCTTTAAAGATCAACATACCAATTATGGATATTCCATCCATGAAGGTATTTTGGTTATTGATAAATAAATGACATATATGTATTTCTCGTGTGATAACTTTAGTATAAACAATCTTGATTTTATTTTTCTGACGGTTTTCAGTATTCAACTCCATGTATATTTAACTTTATGTATAGTTAAAGATTAATTGAAAAACCAATACATCTTCAGAACATAATTTAAATTTACACATGAATTTTTTGTTTTGTTTTTTGTACTGAATAAAAAATTTAATTATCTTCTGAATTAAACAATGCTTCATCTGTTCTTCCTTTTTTTTTTTTTCATCCATTTTAGGGGGATAAACATCTTCATTTGGATTCTTAAAAAAATATATGACATTTTTCTTTCTTTTCTTTTTTTATTATTTTTAAATAAAGAAAAACCCAAAGAAAATAAGAAACGACAATACTCAACAGAAACGTCTTTTCATAATCAAAATAATAAGGCGAATTTGCTCTTCAAGGAAATAATAGAAGTTAATTTATACATTTAAAAGAAAGACAACAACAACAAAAAGTTTTTCAATTAATTACCATTTAACATCACATTAAAAAAAGTAATCCTATATAAACGAAAAGAAGTTAATTAGTTACAATAACTAAGAATCACATTTTATATCTTCTATTCTTAATAAAAATCCATTTTATCATTAGAAAGCTGCACTACTAAATAGTAACTCATCACATAGCATATTTTAAAACAAGAGTTAGTCCAATCTTATAAATAAAATTTTCTCTACAAACCCCCCAATGGAGTACACAAGCTTTTTTAATGAAATAGATACCAACTGTTTAAAAGATTTACAAACATCATTTGTTGAAAAAAATGAACACCTTGAAGACATATCATATAATAGATTATTTCAACAGAATAAAAAATACTTTTTTCAGGATGGAGGCCATATAAAAAAATACATCAACAAACTTATTAAAAAACCCAATAGAAGTAATCCTTACATAAACCAATACAAGCTAATAGCATTTCCTGGAAAGTCTTCTACAACTTTGGCTAAGTGCACGAACCCTGGAGTAAAGATCAAATCTGCCATTGATCCATCCAATGAGCTTATAGCTATAAAGCAATACAAAAAGATCAAAAGTACTCATAACCAAGTGATTACTCGTTCTCATAACAATGTGCCTTTAAAGGTCATTCAAGCATATATGAAAAATAGTAAGACCTCGGCAGATCAAGCTTACAACAGAGTGCAATTTGATAAAATGGCATGGGAATTTTATGTTTATAAATTACTGGATATCAAACTTGAAGACGTTAACCAAGTTGGAGTTAAAAACATTGTGACTTTTTATGAAATTATAGATTCTTCTTACTCAATTAAAGTTTGGTTTACATTTGAATACTGCCAATTAGGTGAGACCCAATGGGAGGGTGATCTTTATGATAAATTTATTACTGATGTTTGGAGAACATGCCACAACAACATTGCTGTGCCTCCATTAGTGTTCAAGAACTATGTCAATTTACGATTTTTGTTAGATACTTTAAAAGGATTGTCATATATCAACTCCAAAGGAATAGCACACAGGGACATAAAGCCAAGTAATATATTAGTACAAAGGGACCACAACAATGACTTTGTATTCAAAATATCAGATTTTGAAACAGCTGTAGTGACTGTTGATAAGAACTATCCTCACATAGATGGGGTATCTTCATCTGAAATTTACAAGAAATATCAAAACGAAGTTAATAAGCTTATAGGTTCTCCAATGTTCATAGCTCCTGAGATATGTGGGTTTGCATGTGACTTTGATGAAAGCAATGACGGATCACAAGATCTAAAGTTGAACTATTCCAACAAAATTAAACTGTTGGATCCAATGAAGTTTGACTGTTGGGCATTGGGTATATCCTTGCATTGTTTACTTCAAGGAAAGAAGCCATTTGACATGGAATTAGGGGGAACTGAGTTTGAACTATACAAAAAAATCAACCAAGAAGATTTAACTGAAGTTTTCAAGAATAAGGATACATATGGGAAAATATATGATGTAACTGCTGTAAGAGAGGAACTTTTAGTCAATGAGGAGATTGATGAAAATTGCCAAAAAATGTGTGAAATATGTATGTTTTTGCTGATGGAAGTTTGTGATCAGTTATTAGTCAAAGACAACTCTTTAAGAAAATCTGCCTCTGAATTGCTATCAGCGTATTCTGTTTATTTCAATTTCATAGAGAACAACTTAAGAAGCCTGGTTGAGTCCAGTATTAATGAAAACAGCAGTATGAACAAAGACATATTAAATTTGGTAAGAAAATCACCATTCAAGTTGAAGAGTAATACAAGTCTTTTATCCAACAGCTCTTATTCCAACTCTGGAGAATCCTTGAATATTGTTGCTTCTCCTATTCAAACATTACCAAAGACTTCCACAATGGGAAAGGCTCCTGGACAGGAAAACTCCAGAGTTTCATCAATCAGAAGTACCAGTGGGAAATTCAAGAAAATATTTCAAATTAAACCCAAAGATTCATCATCAAGTGATTTCCTAAAAACACCTGAAAAAAAACTAGAAATATCTTTACCTATATCACAACAATATCTGCCTATTGACTCTCCTAACTCTCCATTGAGTATGAACAAGACCTTGTCATCAGGATCCAACATAGGAAATTCTAATTTACAATCCGGGAATGGTAAGTATATTGATTTGAAAAATTTTGTTTCATCAGAAGAGCAAAACAATGCAAACTTGAAACAGGGATTTGCTAGAATGACTTTGAACGGTGATGACTTATCATCTCCATTTGAACCTGATGTCAATTGCTCAGATGACGGAATGATTTCGATCACTTCCACTGAGAGCGAAGATGAAGCGTCTGATTGCTCAGATGACTATCTTGGAGATGATCAAGAATATGTTGAGTTCAAGGCCAATGGCAAAAAAGAAATCTCAAAGTCAGCAGGAAGCTCCAAACCATCAAGTGCTGCAACACAATATGGGTATAACAAACTAAATCTAGAGGAAGAAGTGCGAATTGAGGCACCTAAGAGATCATCGATGAGATTGAAAAAAAATGAATCGGATGTTTTAGCTCAACAGCCACCAGTTGCAACATTAAAACCAAGTGCCAAAACCATAGACTTTAAGAAATTTTTGAACAACGAATCTGGACAAGAAGATAAGACAAGGAAGAAGAATAGATTGACAGTATTGAATATAAGAGATTCTATTTTGAACTTTGAAAATGTGGATGCATTGAAGAAGTATTTGAATTTTGCTGAAAATGGAGATTATAACAGTTAAGACACATATGCTTTCTTAATTTTATATATAGATCTGAATGATATATTCATAGTTTGAACAGATAAAGACTAAACCCGTATAGAAGACACCATAGAAAAAAAAAAAACAAAGAAAAAAAAAATGAATGGGAATGAAAATAACGTCAATTCAGAAATTAGTTCTAGATTTAATCAAAAAATTTAAGAGTTAAAAAGAATAAAAATAGACTCAATGTTATGAAACGTTTCTTCAATGAGGTGATAACTGTTTACTTAATGAAGAACAATTTATTGAAGAATAATATTACATACAATATGCTTCATTATATCTCTTCTTCGTTTCAAAAACAATACCACGAGTTAACATTATCAAGAGGATCATGTCTAAAAATACATCAATAAACGCATACATTGTATTGTCAACAGTATATATATATTTTTCTTGTTAGGATTATTAGCATCTCATGAACTATTTACTGGATCATTATCCTATACCCAAAAGCAGGAAAAAAAAAAATTTTTTTTTAGTGAAAGAAAAAAAAAAATACTTGTATATGGTTACATACGTGATACAAAATCAGACACATAAAACCACAAATAAACTGACAAAGGGATCTTTAAGCACTTCTACACTACTTTATATAAAAAATTTGATCACTTAAAAAATCATTATATATGTCAAGACCAGCATGAGTAATGATCAAGACTTAAACATCGATAATGCATTGAGTTTACTCAATTCACAAATATCGAAATTCGAAAAAAAAGTGAAAAATCAAATCAAGAGAAATTCTTATATTCTTCATGATGATCTACTAGGAATCAAAACTTATGATGTTAGTGAGCATGAGGATGACGATTTTGAAGACGAAGATGATGTTATTTTGGATATGAACTTCAATAAACAAATCAAAAACTCTACATTGAAGCCATTTGATCAACCTGATGTCAGAAATGAAAACATGCAGAAAAAAAATACCCACAAAATAAAACCAAGTTTATCCTTTAAAGGTAATGGTGACTCTTTTAAGTATGATGAACACAACATAGAACATGATACTCTTTCCTCATTGAGTAAAAAGGATCAAAAGGCGAATTCTGGATTATTCTCCACAAACAATGAACATGCGTCATCGTCATTTAAGTATATGCCAAACATTAGCAAATCTAATATTAAGAGATCCAATGGTGGAAATGGATATTTGGACTTGTCTTATGGTCCTTTTGGAACGAGTAGTAGCAGTGCATCACCACCTTTTATAAATCAAAATGCTCACTTTGGAGGATCTTCAGGATTTTCAACTAACACATCACCATTCAATAAACAAAGCAACACGGAAAATAATGAGATGACTAGTAGCAAAAAATCATCTTTGATGTCTCAAAATTCCTTTAAGATAACAAACTCCTTAAAGAGAAGTAACTCTTTGAAGAAATATACAAATAATTTGAATTTATATCTAACTAATAGCATCGGAATAAATAATGGGAATAATCACATACCCACAAAGAATCAGTCAATGATTAATTTACAATCAAGAATAGAGCAAGAAGCAAAGCAAGAACAGAATATAGCAGGAAGCGACAATAATAAGCGAAAAGAATCTGAAATGGACACTCTTGAGTTTTTTAGTAAGCAACCACCTCCGCATTTAAACATGCTTTATAGAAATAACAGCAGCAGCGGATCCAGTAATATGGTGCCTTTATCCTCTTCAAACACAGCATCCAGTCTTTACAGTTCAGGATCGAACCAATTGGGGTTATTTTCCATCAAGGACAATGAGAACAAGTCAAATTCCATGACAAACGATGCATATGCTTTCAATAGAGATGATTTAAACAAAACACCAGTTGTTTCAATGCAAGGCCACAACACATTGATGATTGATGACTCATACACACACAAGAAACTGCCACCAAAGACACCTGATAGAACAAACGACTTGCTTTATAAACTCAACACAGACATGAACTTTGAAGCAGAATCCATTGAGGTGATGTCCGCAATGTCGCAAAACTCCTTTGGATCAACAAACTTGAATGCTAGCAGCTCAATGATGTTCAATAAAAATGATTTGGTGAAGATGAGTGAATATGGGAGTTCCAGCTTGACATTGAGCGAAAGCAAATCACAAGTGCATCATGAGAATGATGTTGATGTGGACCAAGCATTGAAGAAGATCATACACCTTCCAGTGATAGGTACAAAGATGGAATACAACCAAGATGGAATAGCAATGTTAAGCTCAAATGAGTTGGTCAATTTGATTATTGGAAATCAAAAGACAAAAAATAGTACCGGAAATGAATTGTTCATCATTGATTGCAGATTTCCAAGAGAGTTTAATGAAGGACACATTAACAACAGCTTGAACATCTATGACTTCAAAGGGTTGTTTGAGTTTTTGAAGCACCTACTGATGAGTGATCGTAATAAAATAACACAGTTTAAAATAGTCTTTTATTGTGAATTTTCTCAATATAGATCCCCAAAGTTGAGCAAGTTTGTCAGAAAGTTGGATCGGTTGGTCAACATCAAGTACTGGCCGTATTTGATATATCCTGATCTATTTATTTTGAACGGAGGAATTTACAAGTTCCAAGAAAATAACAAGGACTTGATGACAGGACAATATAAGAGCATGAACGACTCATATAGCTCTTATAGTGATGAGTTGGATGATCATTTAATTATGTTCAAAAAACAAGTTAGCTGCTACTTAGGAGAGGATAGTGAAGCTGCAAAGAAAAATAAAGATCATGATACATTTGACAGAATGGTTTTTTTGAAGAATGACTTAATGAAATGTATAGAAAAGTAGATTTTTCTCATTCTAATGTATACTTGAATATTGGTTTCTTTTTTTCTTCTTTTTTTTCTTTTATAGAGAGAAGTCCACAGTTTGTAAACATTGAAATTTATACTGGTATCAACTGTAGTCAATTTGATGCAATGTATTACTGAACTTAGTTTGTAATTTAGATCATATATGAGATAAAAGTTTCAATAGAATTTATTAATTTCATCTTCATTCTTTATTGTTTTAATTTCATTTTTTATTTTCTAACTCTCAAAATAGTTGTAAACATGATGGGCATCTTTGTTAATAAACAACTAGTAAGATTATTCAAAAAGAGTTCATGATTGCCTATACTTCGGATATAAAGTTGAAGAAATACTTTAATCTAAGGTTTTCATATGTTTATTTTTTTTTTACATATATTTTCCAATGGAAAAAATATATTTATCTGAAAAAGTTCCATAATTTTTTATGTTTCAAAAGAGCAATGATTTCAAAAAATAATAATAATACAAGCTTATCTAATATGATCATAACTGACCGAATAACTTGAAGTTGTAACAAAAATGAGTTTAAGAAAGAGACCATCTATAGCCATAGTAACGGCTCTACCAATTCTATTTTTTTTCACTACAAATGTCATGGCTGTGGGTATAATAGAAGGAGAATCAATGGCACCTACTTTGCATAACAAAGATAGGGTACTACTAATAAAAACCCCATTCAGAGAGATATTCTTTAAAAGGAATCTTGGGCCAGGCGATGTAGTATTTTTCAAGAGTCCACAAGACAACACGGTTTGCTGTAAAAGAATCAAATATGAACAGCACCAAACAGTTGATATTCTTGCTGGAAAGGACATTGATGAGATCCATGTTGTACCGAAGAACCATTACTTCATGGTTGGAGATAACTTGAACAACTCTATAGACTCAAGGAAATACGGATATGTTCCTAATGGACTTATTGTTGGGTATGTTAACAAAACAGCTGCAATCATATGGCCACCAAATAGATGGTTCAATAAAATATAGGGCTAGTTCATAGTATTCATGATAATGCCTTTGAATGGTGTATGTATGCACGTGCACATCTGGTTTTTTCACATGTGCATTCTTAAATTTATACATATATATTTTTTTCAACCCCCCCCATTTGTTAGTACTTTCCTAAGGACTTCTTCAGTGCAAATAAGTGTGTGTTTATTTGGCATTTTTTTTTTATGAAGTTTACAATAAATTAAATGGTTAATCAAGTGAGTGTCTTAAAGAGAGAAAATAAAAATATTATAGACATTTTACTTTTCTATTGATTAATAATCATTGCAGAAAGAATAATATATGGTTCCTATATATTTATAAATACAAAATAAATTCCCCGTATAGATAAATTCCTCATATAAAATAAATAGAATAATATCATGTCTAATGAAAATCTAAATTTAATTACTGTTATCAAGTATTTACAAGATCAATATACATTGAATGAAAGAAACAGACTAAATTATGAACTTCTTTTAAGAAGTAAACAACTTCATAGAGAAAAGGGCACGTCTATTGATAACATTAATCAGACGCTAAAGCAAATACGCATTGATAACAACAAATTCAATGATCAAAGTGAAGTTGATAATATTATACACGAAGCTAAGTTTAAACTTTCAACAGCAGTGAAAGATTTGGATATGATCTTAGCTGAACAAGAGTTCAACAATGATCTCACATACAAAAAAGAAGAACCATCTTCTAACTATCCGGATGATATTAATGATGGTAAAGCATCAATAATACCTGTCAATGTGTATAGTTCAAACATACCCAGTGTTAATAAGGTAATTCTTAATGGCAGTTGCTTGTTTTTATTGGATTTCCAAAATGGGTTCATTGAAAAGAGATTTATAGACAACAAGCAAAGGAGACTTATTCTTGATGTACAAAAGAAAGATGATCTATTGAAAGAATCAAGCAATTGTTGGTACAACAATAAACTGGACAATTTTGTTTGTGTTAGGGACACGCTCTTATATGAGTTGAAAAATAGAAAAGAAATAGATGTATCTAAGAGGGATATTTTTTATAAATTTGACAATTTGTGTGATTGTAAGTATACAAACTTTGCATACATAGATGATGATTATCAAAGCATTAAAATCATCAATGTTAGTGATTCATTGAAGTATGTCGTTGACTTACAAAAACACGGAATTCAAAAGATATTGGATTTGAAGTTTGGAATTACAGAAACTTCACTTCTTGTTCTAAGTGACAAATCCTTATTCATAATTGATTATGTTAAAGATGCAGTCTTGAAAGAAACTAGTATGAATTTGATAGGTTCAAGCCCCGTTAAATATGGGAAAATTACCATATCAACTGATCTGAGCTTTGTAGTTCTATCTCATATTCTTCACAATAAGTTGATCTTAACATCCATTTATTCATTGGAGAACTTTAACTTATTGGATTGTGCACACAAAGTTTATGGACTCAATGAATATTGTTCAACAATAGTTGCTTCCAGCAATAGATTATTCTACAAGTTTAATAACCAAATTCAAATACGCCAAAAGGACGGCACTTTTATAGGAAAAATAACTTGGGAAGATGATAAACTTTTTAGTGACGTTGTTGTTGATAATCAAAATCATTTATATTTCATTTATAAAGATTCTGAAAAAGAAAAACTTACTATAGAAGAATACGATGTATAAGAAAATACCAATTAAATTCATTTTTTTTTTTTTTTGAACTTTTAAAGTAGGAATTTAAGAATTAGATTATATATAAGTTGATAAATTTAATTAGATTTTAATTTTAATTTTTTTAGAGGAAAAGAATAACAAAAAACAGAACGCCTGATTAAGAGTAGACTACCTATATTGAACTTGATTAAAAAGCATTATAACAATATATATAAATAATAAGCTATTAAATGCTATCCAATTAGATCTTTTCTTGAACAACACCGTGCTTCCAGATACCGACGAATGGAGTAGTACCGTCTTCTCTGTAGTTCAATAAAACTAACATACCATCTGGGTCCATGGATTCACCAGTGAAGAATTCCCAGTCCTTGAAAGTGCTGACAACCTTCTTGACGTAGGCTTGAGCACCCTTTTCGAAGACAGAAACGGCTTCTGGGTCGGTTTCTTCTAATTTCTTCTTGATGGTCTTCATGTAACCCTTGATGTAGGTTAGGAAGGACTTCTTGTCGAAAGCGGTTTGTTGTAATCTGAAGGAGTAAACAACATTGTTGACGATTTCAGCACCATCTTCAACATCTTCTTCACCATCTTCGGCAGAAGGGTTGGCACCAATATCAACGTTGTCACCACCAATCTTGACTAAGTCACAGTTGGCTTCGTAGATGACACCGTCAACTTCCTTGACGTCGTAAGCATCAGATAATAATTCATCACCAGAGATAATATCCTTGTAAATAATCATTTTTATATGTGTTTATGTGTAGAAAAGAGAAGAAATAAAAAAGAAAGTTTAGTTCTATTTGGTTACTGATTAAGAATTTGATATTTAATAAAGATAAATAAATTCCAATACAATTTTAAACCAAATCAAATAATTGAAAAAAAAAAAAAGAAATAAAAACAGGTTAAAGAATAACAGAAATTATATCAAAAAAAAAGCAAAAAATAAGAAAAAAAAAAAAAAGGAAAATTTTTTTTTATTTTTTTTATACTTCTTCTTCCCCCTTCATTCTATGTGTGTGTAATAATTATTGGTGAAAAAAAAAAATTAAAAAACAAATTGTACTTGGAAGGGAAACACTAACAAAATTGGTTTTTTAAAACCTCTTTTTTTGTATCTGATGAGTTACTTTCCTAAAACAGAAATTACCCATTTAGGAAAGTACACTTTAAAAAATAATATATATATATATACAAAAAAAAAAAGCAACCAAAATTATACCTAATGAATAAAAAAATACAAAAAAAAAAAAAAAAGATAACAAACTCCCCAATGGAGAAAATATATTCAATAAGCACGTGCAATGCACACAGATTATAAGTATATCCAAATAAATAATAACCTTTAAATTCAATAAATTAAATGTTTGTATTTTTTAGATTAAGGGAGGTTGAATGAAATATCATATTTGTTACATTACCGGTGGTATCCTTTTTTATATTGAAATCTTCTAAGAGCTTTTTATTAGTAACAAGGTTTGTATCCATCATAAATGGAACGTTATAATGTTCAACTTGAAGCCAGGGGAATCTTTCTCCATATTCCAATCTGAGATAATCAGATAACATTTCTACATTTCTTTTAGTCATTGCGTACACCATGTTTCCCTTTATAAGTACTTCTTCTTGATTCAAAATAGATCCAATAGTTGTTATTTTTCTTTCTCTAGGCTTCTTATAATTCTCTTTAACCCATATATTAAGAAGACTGCTAACTATATTAATATAAGATATGATATTGACATTGAATGTGCTTTGTACTATTTTCGGCTTAGTGTTGTAAATCAAGGAATCTTTTGACATTGCATGATTCAATATAATCTCATCCAAGTTATTGTCCTTGAACATTGCCTTTAAGTTATCATGTTCTTTTATTGTTTCAATCTTTCCGTTGTTCACACAATACTCTTCAAGACAATGATCATTTGGATTGCTAAAATCTAATGCAAATCCACTCACCTTTATGTTCTCGTTGTTCAACTTATCTATAGCCATCAATCCATCAAATAGACTTGTCTTTGATGATCCATGTATGATTAAATGAGTGTACTTCTCTTTTAGCTTGTTATCCGTCACTATTCGTCTCCCAAGAGCATTTCCTAGTCCTTTACTTGAACCTGTGATTAAAATACATTTTTGTAAAATGACAGATCGCTTGAACATCAAACTTTATTCGTTTTTATTATTACTTTGGAGTTTGAATTGCTTAAAAATCTGTCATTATTCTTTATCTACAACAGTTCATCTTATAAAGTTGTAAAAAAAAAAAAATTAACGATATGAAGCAAAATGTTCAAAGAAAAAAATAATTATACATTCCTTTTCAACTTTTTAAAGGTTACGATAGCATAAAACATATTTAAAAATTAATTATGAAATTTTCGTATATATTGAATTCAAATTCATTACGCTAAATAGAGAAAAAACAATAATTCAATACTTATTTTACTTTAAACAAAGTTCTAAAAAATTAAAAAAAAAAAAAAAAAGTAATTATAATAAAGAAAATCCCTTTATTAAGTCTATTACAAATCATCCATTATTTCTTTCTTATAAACTAAACATTATTTATCATCTAATATTGGTTATAGTTTTGGTTCATGTTATAATAGTTTTGTTGACCATAAGGTTGCTGCATTTGTTGGTAATAAGCATATTGATCTTGTGGTTGTGGAATTTCAGAGCCTTGTGGTACTTGTTGGTCTTCTTGTCCTGGAACTGGCTGTTGAGCAGCAAATTGCCCATATCCACCATAACTTGGGTAAGCATTTTGCATAAATTGCGGTTGTTGCATGCCCATCATTTGACGACCATTGGCAAAGTCAAATGTTTGTTGAGATGGCGATTCACCTGGTGCAGTGTTTGGTGCAGTGCTGCCAGTAGAGCCTGGTTGCTGTTGTTGCATGTATTGCATTTGTTGGAAATGATTGTAAGCGACAAATTGATTGTACATGGCCATTTGATCTGGATAACCGGTTAGATACATTTGGTTTTGAGGCATGAAACCTTGGTTGTATTGAGAGTAGTTTGGAACGCCATTGTAACCCATGAAAGGTTGGAAACCTTGTTGGAATTGAGTTGATGGGGTGCCAACTTGAGGTTGACCATTTATGTCTTCAACAGCAGATTTCATGTTTGAGTAATCTCCTAGCAAGTTGTTTGGCTTATTGGATTCAACAGCTGGTTCTGGGGTCTTTTCCTTTTCAGCTTCAACGGGTTCTTGCTCAGGTTCAGTTTCTTCCTTTACCTTTGTTTCTTGTTCGTTTTCTTCATTAACATTTTCTTCAACAGGTTCCTTCTCTGGATGTGCTTCCTCAGTTGCAAGGGATTCGGTATCATTTGACTTAATCTCTTTTTCTTTGGATTCATCTTCAGCTTTTTTCTTTTCTATTTCTTTCTTGGCTTGCTCTTGCAAAGTGTTGAATTCCTTTAACTTCTTTTTGTATGTCATTTTATCAGCCCATGTTAAGTCATCAACTTCAGCATCAGTCAATACCTTGAAATTCTTATACTTTTGTAATTGCTCTAGAGCAGATTCTGATTTCTTAATACCATTGGCTGAAGTGGGCTTGGAAATACCACTGTTTTGAATTTGAGAAGTAACAGGCTTTTTCAAAGAAGCAGTTGATCCGGTGTTTCTTGAAGATTGAGCAGGTTTGGTACCAACATTGTTGCTATTAAATTTACTTGTAGGAGTCTTATTGGTTTTGTAAGCATTGTTTCTGTAATTGATAGAAGTGGAGTTACTTGATGTGTTTGATGCTGTTGTTGAACGAGAAGCACCTACTACATTGGAGGTATTTTGGTTAGATTGTTTATTATTAGAGTTTTTTTCAAGTTTTTCCCATGGAGTGATCACCCCAGTAAGAATCTTATCAACAACGTCCTCAACGTCACCTTTGTATTGTATTAAAGCTTCTTTTAATTCATCCTGAGACCATTCTGGAAACATACCTTCCAATGCTGTCAATTTGCCTTGTATATCTTTTATATTTGTTGACATTATTTATATTTGTGTATATTATTGTATCGTAAGTGAAAAAAAACTAGAAAATATTTATAAGGATTTGGAACTATAAACTTCAACAGTAAAATACCTTTTATTATTATTATAAAGTTATTATTATTATATTAAAAAAGAAAAAACCTTTAATATATTTTTGTAAGATATTATAATTCAATTATATTCTAGTGATTGCTGGGTTTTTATTGTTTATGTTTCACTACTTAAATATTGTAAATCTAATGAAACTTTTGACTTTTTCTTTTTTTATAACTTATTTATGAGTGTGTTAATATGTTTAATTAAAGTTTAATTGTAGAAACCATTATTATAGGATTTATAATTTTTTTTAAAAAAAACACACACACTCACTCTCTTTCACGACAACCACCAATGAATGTCCCAAAAAAAAAAAAATAAAAAAAATTTTTTTTTTTTTTCTCTTAAGCGTTTTTGTTTAGAAACCGCAAGGTAAACTTGCCCTATGACGATCTTATTGATAGTGTTTCCACACCAAAAAAAACAAGAAAAAGAAAGAAAAAAAAATTTTTTTCATTTTTTCATGTTTTTCTCTAAATAGAATAGACCGGGGAAAAAAAAGAACTTTTTAAAACATAGGGAAAAAAAAAAAATAAAAATTACTACCAACGTAGGAATATCCTATTTAGGAAAGTACATATTTGTTACCCTGTACATGAAAATATATAACAATTAAAGATTGACCTTTAAATTCAACAAATAACATATTAATTAAAGTATCATGTCTTATCAAATCCCCCTCTATCGGCTATATCAAACTTAATATCGTTCTCTTGAATAAATTCATTTATATCATCTGGTAAATCACCCTCCTGAAACTCTTCAATCGATTTAAAGTCCTTCAAAAGTAATGCCACATTAACACATTGTGCGAACTCTTGAAACAAAAAAGAGCATGGATTCTCTGTTGATTCTCCCTTCAAAAACTCTCCTTTATACCACTTGTCTGAACAATCATTGAATTTTTCATTTAGTTTTGTACATTCTTTTGCAAACACTGGTACTGGTGCTGATAGATTAGATCCCATTTTTTAATATATATTTTAAGTTATAAGTGTGATCAATAGCTTGATTATTTGGTCTCATAATTTTAAATAATATTAATTAAGGTATGAACTAAAAGTGTTATTAATGATCTTTAATTTCATTTGTTTATCTATATAACATTTGAGAAATATAATTAAATTCATTTGAGCAAAAAAAAAAAAAATGAGAGAGAAAGAAAGATAGGTTTAACGCAACCCAAAAAAAAAAAAATTTAAGATACTGATATTCTAAAAGTAAACCATGAGCAACTGCAAAGTCAACGTAATAAATGCATCTAATATTTCATATCATAATTCATTATTCAACTCTATTTACATTGTGTATATAACATTTATAAGTTTTCAGGACATATACTGCACAACAAAAAAAAAAAAGAAATCTAGCATAATGTACTAGGCTCTTGCATACAACTATTATAAATTTCATTTTTTCTTTTCAAACTCAAGTACTTCTTTTTCTGCTTCCTTGATACTTTCCATTAACCCTCTTGGTTTCCCATCACTGTCAGTGGCTGAGGTTGATGATTCCTCATCTATTGTAGCTATAGCTTTAAACAAACATTCGTGATACTTGTTAAATTCAGGCTCACATATCTTCTCATTACCTAGCTCATTTTCCCCATCATTAGCTAGAAAAACATCTTTGAACCACTTATTGAAACAATTGTCATAATCTAGTCTAAGCTTTGTACATTCCGAGGATATGGATTCAGTATAGTTTGGGTTTTGTCTTTGTGTCATTTTTTACTCTTCTATAGTTTGTTTTCCTTTTGAATGAAAATTTCTTGCAGTACACTTGAAAGATAATATCTGGCTTATAAGATTTTGGTTTTCTTGTCCAAAACTTATATTATGATTATTTAGATATCACCTTCATTAAAACATATCCATTTATTTTATGTATAGAAACGAAAACATCTAAGCAGAAAAATAAGCTTGATTATTTATTTTTTTTTTTCTGAAATATATTTCCACATTGATTCCGAATTAATTTGAGATCACGTGTATTATTCACCACAGTCAGAGATTTAACTTGAACTTCAAAATTTTGAAAGAAAAACGATGATTTTATTTATTTTTTTTTTTTTAAAAATTAATTCATTGTATTTCGATTAAAATTATACACAAATTCAGCAATCATAATTTATTTTAAAAAACCGTATTATATTTAATCATATTTGATTTTTTCTATTATCATTAACAAAAACAGGTAGGTTAGTTTGTTTTATTTCAAAAACAAGAAAATTGAATAATAAAATGAAAAGAGTTCATATCACTACACCAATCTTTTATCCAAATGCTAAACCACATTTAGGCCACTTTTATACCAGTATCTTATGTGATGTTCAAAACAGATACTATAAACTAAACAAATTTAATAGTGTTAAGAATATTACCAAGTTTACTACAGGTACCGATGAGCATGGTATGAAAATTCAAAATGCAGCATTAAAAGCGAACTTGGATACTCAGAAATTTGTTGATAATCTTTCTTTAACCTTTAAGGAATTATGCTCTAAGAGTAACATAAAATATGATAGATTTATTAGAACCACTGATTCTGATCACGTAAAAGAAGTCCAAAACTTATGGAACATGTGTAAAGATGATATCTTCATGGGTGATCATGCTGGTTGGTATTCAGTCAGTGATGAAACTTTTTATCCTGCCATCCATGTTCGTGAGCTTATAAATGGTAATATGGTTTCTTTGGATTCTAATGTTGATTATAGCAATGTAGATAAATCTAGAACCTTCATTAACACAGAGACTAACAACAATGTAATTTTCTTCCAAGAAAAGAACTATTTTTTTGATTTGAATAAATACAAAGATAGATTAATAGATTATATTATCAAAAATCCAGACTTTGTGCAACCTTCAAACTATAAAAACACTCTGCTAAACACATTAAAGACTGAGCAATTAACATCATTGTCAGTTTCTAGACCAACAAAGCGTCTTGAATGGGCAATTAAGGTTCCAAACGACTCTTCACAATCTGTGTATGTGTGGTTTGATGCATTATGTAATTACTTGACTTCAATAGGTTCTCTAAACAAAATCAAAAACCCATCATCAACAGAATCAGAATTCATGAGAAACACCACACATGTTATAGGAAAGGATATCATAAAGTTTCATTGCATATATTGGCCTATGTTTTTGATGTCAGCCGGATTACCATTACCAAAGTGCATCGTTGTACACGGCCATTGGGTTAATGATGGTGTCAAAATGTCAAAATCTTTGGGTAATGTTGTTGATCCTTTGGAATACATAGAAAAGTACGGATCAGACTCATTGAGGTTAGCAGTACTAAGTCATTCAAATCTAATAGAGGATAACAACTTCTCTGCTACATATGTCTCTGAATCTAGAAATATTGTATTGGTTAACAAGCTTTGTAACTTAGTCAGTAGAACCTCAAAGAAATTTAATCCTAGACCAGCTATTGAATTTTGGCAGCCAATATTCAAGCAAAATCAAGGTAGAATTACACCAGAATTATATGAAAGCTTTGACGAACACTTTAAAGAATCGAAAATTATCAAAACAGCCTTGAAGGAGATTGAATACAATACAGACTGGTTAATCAACAATTATGAAACCAGCATGGAAAAATTCGAATATCAAAAAGTCTTGGGATGCTTGATGAACTTACTGAACAGCGGAAACTCCTTATTTCAAAATGCTGAACCATGGGCCATAAAGGACAAGGATCTTTTTAAACATAGAGATCTTGTCTTGTTTTTATCTTTGGAAGTTGTCAGAATTTTCTGTATATATGCTAGTCCTATTGTTCCAGAAATAGCAAGCAATGTGTTGAAAACTCTTGAAGTTCCTGAATCAGAAACTCTTGATCTTTCTTTTGCAAAATTGGGGGCTGGTAGTGCTTATTCAAAGCAAAGCAAAAAAGGTATTTCAATCTTAACAAGAGTCAATGATGAAGACTAACTCACAAATTCGTTTGATGTTATAATTAATGTATGTCCCCTAATTGCAACATATATATAAATACTTGTAAATATATTAACCTACTCTTCCAACACCCTTATTTATTTATTTTTTACAATTGTATAATCTCATAATCTAAAGTTTTTAAGTCTAATTCAACAACTTGTTTTGTTTTTGAAAAAATAGGAATTCCCAATATCTGAACATTATTATAATTGATATTAATCAATTCAGGTTGATTTCCTACAATTAAGCTTTTAGGATATGATTCTTTCAAAACAAATGGATCTTGTTTTTCATTAATGTCAAACGGCATAATGTTCAAAGTATCCGGTGCTGTTGGCACCAAATTTTGCCATTTTATAAACCCCTTCAAAATCTCTGATCTACTTTCAATACCATCATAATCACCGTATTTCACAATATCATTTATAGAGTCTCCGGATTCTAATATGACTCTGTATTTGTCTAAATAAAACGGATTAGTTTCAGAGCATATCAACTTGTTTGAGTTGATTTGAAGTTTTCTTTCAAATAATTTCATGTTAATTGGTCTTTGAGGCAATGCTTTATCACTAGGATCATTAAAACTAGGAATTATTGTTAATGTTTTGGATTTGATTAGTGTTAATAAAAAGTCATTCATTATGTTTAAATTGGTATAGTTGGTTAATGAATCTCCTAAAAACACCACATTTCTGCTAACCTTTGTGTTCTTTGAAACGCCAGCCAAAAACTCTTGTAGTTTTTGTAAAAGAGGCAAATTGGTGTCTTTATCAATATTTAACCCACTAATTAATAATATCTTGGAATCTTCATCATCCTCGATCTTTAAGTCTTTGTTGGATAAAGCTTCAGGATAACAGCAATCAAGTA
Organism: Hanseniaspora guilliermondii; assembly: GCA_036287555.1. Classification (NCBI taxonomy): domain Eukaryota; kingdom Fungi; phylum Ascomycota; class Saccharomycetes; order Saccharomycodales; family Saccharomycodaceae; genus Hanseniaspora; species Hanseniaspora guilliermondii. The sequence goes on along the minus strand of CP143016.1, from coordinate 482,237 downwards.
CCTGTAAACAGTTATCCACATCTACAAACCCCCTAATACCTACCACAACACCAGTCACCAATATATCCTTAGGTGCTTCAAAATGATTAAATTTCAATACTACTCTACCACTTTCATCTTCAAGTAGCATTTCACTATTTTGTGAAAAATCTGCCCTATCGGAATCATTCTGAATGGTATAATGTGAGGGAGATTCTGGCATACCGTATATATCTTTACTGACCTGATTTAAAATATCCGGCTTGTATTTCATTTCTGTATAAATTGTACCAACAGTAAATATTAACCCTTTGGTATTGATGGAATCCTTTGGCTGATCTAGTTTTATGGATTGCGATAACAATGTTGGCTGAATATCCAAAACTTTTGATGTTACCTTAATGGAAGATCCAAATATAGATTTTGCGTTATTAATGATTCTAGGCTTAAAGTAATTCAGTCTGTTATTGTAGATGTTGAAGTATTGGTTCATACTTCCTTTGTTTGAGCTGGTATATTTATCTGAGTGCTCAATTAAATCAGAAAATATGTTTGATCCACTGTTTACACCAATGACTTTAGTAGCATTTAAATCATCAAAAGATTTTAAATTATTAGTAGTATTTAAAAACTTTTCAAGAATATTGGCCATAATGAAAATTTTTAAAGTTCAACAGAGAATTATTATAAAATGGTACTATTTATTAAAAATTAATCAAAATGCGTAGCCTTGACAGTATTGTCAATAAATCTGTTTCCTAAAGAAGTTCTTTTCTCGTTAGTTGTCTTTAAATAAATATTTAATATTAGATATATATTTTTAAAAAAAAAACACTAAATGGAACTTATATAGTTTTGAAAAAAAAAAAAATACAATAAAATGCAACTGTGAATTTTTTTTTTTTCATCTTCCTGAACAACTATTTCAAAAGTTTTGAGTTTTTTTTTCGCGTTTCAATTTAATCAAAGCTATTATTATTTGATCATTGAAGACCGTTGTTTTTTTTGATAAATGAAGCATTTTGGTCATTCCTTTTAAATTTTCCAAAGAATAAAATATTAAAAAAAAATATATATGAATTAGAATAACACTGTATATATTTTTTTTATCCAAATACAATCATGGATGCAAACACTGAATAAAATATAAACAAAGGATAAGCAACTAGTAATCTTACATTATGCATATTCAAAGATTTTATAAATTGACCAGAACTGCTAACAGCAGACCAAACTACAGATAATATAGATATAAGAATACCTATTGTTGTATTCAAGTTCATGAACATCGCTATAGTTGACAAAATACACAATGGTAAAAAGGAATATCCTAAAATCGAGCAAGTTTGTAATATGTAAAGACTTGAAGATGCTTCTTTGACCTCATTAGCATTTGAGTAGCTTGTTGAAGCAGTGTTGTTACTCATCAGCTTTAGTAAAGCATGGATGGATACAGTTCCAAACATGCCAACACCGTATATGTAGCCAAAGTGAAGCTTACCTGAATAGAAGTACAATAAAGCTCCGAATAGAATGACAAAAAAAAGTGGCCCTGCTAAATCGACATCATCAGTAGTTGAAGCAGCATTTTTGTTCTTCATCAAAACTGATTTTTTTGTATTGTGCCATATTTGCTCAAAATTTATTCCTAATTCTTCCATCAATGAAACCTCATCCGAATATCCTTTAGTGGATAAGGCATTGAATAAACCTTCTGGTAGTACTTCGTCCAAATTTCTAGTTATGCCTGGAGTTGCATTTCCCATAGAGTAGTCTGTAGCAGAGGGAATATAGCTCTGTTGCATGAAAGAAGACCCTTGGTTCATTTGAACGTGAGCTTGTGCGCTATATTGCGACTGGAATTGATGCTGTGAAGAATTACCATAGAACTGGTTGTTATCAGAGTACTGATGAGACTGACCATTATTAAAGTTGTTTCCGTAAAATGACATTTTTTATTTTTTGGTATTATTTCTATTTATCAAAATGTTTACTTGACCTTCAATTTTTAAAGTTCTTTTTAATTATATTACAGAAGTATTATTACTTGTATGTTTTTGAAGATTTTAAAACTAATACTAAATATTTATCCAAAATAACTAATTAACTTATCAAATAAATGTCTTATCTTTGGAGATTTTTTTATTATTGGTCTAAACATTATATATTTATAGTTGAAGATGTATAACCACCTAATGGCAAAGTGTGTACTAAAAAAAAAAATTAAAAAAAATAAGGAAAGTATATGCTTACCCAAAATTTTTCTGTTTTATGTCCGATAATAAACTTAATGGTGACATCTTAATTAAAAGCTACAAAAACTATTTGCAATTTTAAGAGTGAACAGAGAACTTAAAACTTTAATAGGTTACCTATTTTTAGAGTGGAATGTTCTTGATTTAACAGGGCAAATTTGTAGAAATTCTTTTTTTTTTTCTAATGAAAAAATTATTATCTCTAATTGAAAATTCTTCTTTGATGGTTTTTGATATTCTACATAAGCACAGTCGACCTATTTATAAAAGAAATTCATTTAATTACAAACAGCTGCTGCATTATTCTGTAGCTAAAGCAACATATACATAAAGCATAGACTTACATTTATAGAGTACAAATACTGTTCTTATCAGTTCAACATTTTAAAAAATAATCACGTGATAATATTTTTAGGGATAATATCAAATGGCAAAAAAAATTTTAAAAAATTATGAAACCTGTTAGTCTAATTGACAAGCGGTGAAATTTTTTATTAAAACGGGGCTATGATGTAATGGCAGCATTTTAGACTACGGATCTAAGCATCAGGGTTCGAATCCCTGTAGCCTCGTTTTTTTTTTATCATATTTTAAAATATGATCGTGTAGCAGTATAATAAGCTTTTTTTTTTATGAAATTCATCTTTTTTAAAAAAAAAAAATTTTTTCTTTTCTATACATCAGCAATTTCTTAGTTTCATAGTTTAATGAAAAAAAAAAAACAAAAATCATCTAAAAGTGTTCATAAACTTATAAAACCAGACAACCTTTCATTACATCAATAGATATAATCGCTATTTAGATTTTATTGGTGAATATTCTGAGTTGATATAACCTTTTCTTTTCATTATTTATAAAATTATCGATTACTTGAAACGATGGCAGCAGGTATTTTGGAAAGAATTTCTGACATTGAGTTGGAAATGAGCAGAACTCAAAGAAACAAGGCTACTGAGGCCCATTTGTGTAAATTAAGAGCTCAGCATGCTAAACTAACTAGAGAATTGATTGCTCAAGAAGAACAAGCCAATTCCAAATCTGGAAAAACACAAGGGTTTGAAGTTGCTAAAAGAGGTTTTAGAGTTGTTTTATGTGGGTACCCATCTGCAGGGAAATCTACATTGTTAAGTACCATAACAGATACCAAATCAGAAACTGGTGCATATACATTTACTACCTTAACTGCTATTTCTGGTATTTTGAAGGATGAAAATGGATCAGAAATATGTCAAATTGTGGATCTTCCTGGTTTAATTCCTAACAACGGTGGTAAAGATAAATCTAGAGGTAGATCTAGACAAATTATGAGTACAATCAGAACAGCAGACTTGATTTTGATGGTCTTAGATGCCACTAAATCTGAGTACCAAAGAGAATCATTGGAGTTAGAACTTGAAAATGTAGGTATAAGAATTAACAAACAAAAGCCAAATATATACTTTAAGAAGAAGGATACAGGTGGTATTAAAATTACATTTACTCAACCTCCAAATCCAGATATTACAGATCTTAACGAGAAAATGATTAGAATGCTACTTAAGGAATATAAAATTCATAATTGTGATGTACTAGTTAGAGATGAAACATGTACTTCTGATGACTTTATTGATGTATTAAATGGAAACTTTTGTTCATACATAAAGTGTTTGTATGCCTACAACAAAGTCGATGCTGTATCTTTAGAAGAGGTTGACAAACTTGCAAGAAAACCACAAACTGTAGTGATGTCATGTAAGGAGAACTTAGGTTTACAAGATTTAAAAGATGAGATATGGTATCAACTAAATATCAACAGAATTTATACAAAGAAAAGAGGAGTTAAACCTTCATTTGAAGATCCATTGATTGTTAGAAACGGATCAACAATACAAGATGTGTGCTCTCATATACATAAAGACTTTAGCTTGAAGTTCAAATATGCTATGGTCTGGGGCTCTTCAGCAAAGCACTCCCCACAAAAATGTGGATTAACGCACAATCTTCATGACGAAGATGTTATTTCCTTATTTACTAAGTAAGTATATAATTTTCAGGTTTTATTTTTTATTTATTTTCTTGTCTTCAATTTTAACTTTAATCTTTTTTTTTTTTGTTGATGCAAGAAAAGAATTGGGGGTGTTAATTGCTTCGTCTTTCATGAGATGCTCATTGGATTTTATTTTATTTTTTTTCATTTAAAGCTAGTACGGCTAAAAGATGACGATTTAAAAAAGATTCAAAACTGTCGCACCTTTTTTTAAATTTTTTTCCTCTTCTCATAAAATTTTCAGATGGTCATTTAAAAAAAAAAAAATTACTAATAAATTTAACCTTTAAACTATTTATATATGATATATTAGAGAAGGTAAACCCATACCGCATATAACCATAATACTTAAAGGTCAATAAAAACAAAACAAAAATGGGGAAACGTTTTAGTGAATCTGCCTCAAAGCAAAAGGAAGGAAGAGAAAGAAAAAGACAACAAGAAATAAATAAACAATTAAAAGAAAGAGAACAACAAGAGCAAGAAGAAGCCAAAAGATGGGAACAAGGAGCAGCTAAAGTTAGCAAAAAGAAATTAGAAGAACAACAAAAGCAATTGGAGAAACAAAAGAAAAAGGAAGAAATGAAACGTTTACTTGAGGAAGATGAGGCTTCTGTAGGTAAAAGTAAAAAATCTAAATAGATGTAATCCTTGAAGGCATAGACTTTTTTTGTACTTTTCTTTTGTATATTTTTTATTTCTGAGTAAAGGGTTCTATTAGATTAATAGCAGCGTTTTTGTTTATAGAGTCATATATATGTTTGATCATCTATACAATGTTACTTTTTACTTAGAATTAAATAAACTCACAACATTTAACACATCATATTGATGTTAATTCCTCTCTTTGTAAATCAATTGAACCGGTGACTGATGTACTCTGAGAGCTTTATTTAACTTCTCAATATCTTTGGATGAGAATTTTTTTTTATCATAATCATTGAATATGTCAATCCATTTAATATCTGCAACTTGTGATACAGCATTTTTCATTTCAGACCTCACCTCTGGTAAAGCATTTGTTAGTTCTTCAAGAGTTTTGTTAAGTTGTATGAAATAATGCCCTTTTTTTGCAAAGCCTTTGGGTATAATTTCATGCTTGCCTAAAATTGTGTAAAAGTAAGGAGGATCTGTTTTATATATTTCTCTCAGTTTAGAGTATTCATTCCAAAAAAGTCTTCTAAATATCTTTTCGGTCTTTGTCATCGGTGAGAAATTGAGCTTATTGTGTTTGTAGCGTACTGATATGGAAGGTGATGATCTTTTAAACAGAAAAACCTCTGGATGGAAATCAGAAAAAAATTTCATATTTATGTATTTCCCTTTGTAAATGAAATCTCCTTTTGAAAACAAGTTAAGATTGTCATGCGGAACCAATGTCTTTAAATATGAATGTTTTTTGTTTGATCTCCAAAATTTGTAGTCATCATCAAAAGAAAAGCCCTCAAAATTGTTTAATAAAAATGTGCTTGTGTCTCTTCCTTGAAAGTAATCCTTAATCCATTTGTTTTTAAAGTCCGTTGCAACTTTGATATCTTTTGGGATCTCCAGGTTTTTTTTCATGTGAATGTAAGCTGCATTGTGGTATAGTTGCGACTTGTACAAATTATCTTTAGTTGGGTTTAAGTTCACACTGATGTGGGGATCTTGTTGTTCAATGCCTCTAAAAAAGTCAGGAGAATATATTCCCTCTTCTGAGTAATCCAATTTCTTACGATAAATAGATCTGGAATAGTCAAAAATCTCTAATCTTCGTTCATACTCTTTTTTTTCAGATGGTGATAATGAGTCAGGTTTAAAATTCAAGTTTTTCTTAAAATTTTCTATTTTCAAGTCTGCAATTGTTTCTTTTTTAGAATCAAAGATTTCCTTACTCCTTATTTTACAAAGCTCTAAGTAGCTTGAATATAGGTTTGTATTTCGCAATTTAGAAATATATCCAAACTTTTCATTATATAAGTTCTGTAATTTCTGAAATGTTCTTGATGCTTTAATTTTTTTTGTTATCATTATAATTCTTGACTGTGGACTAAAAGAGCAGAAAATAAAATCAGGTTATCAAATATAATTATTTTATATGCTCTCACAAATCCTTTATATTATAGGTTATAATAGTTTTTTGGTGAGATGATTGATGAACTTATTAAAATTGAATAGTTTTTCGATGACTTAGTACAAGTCAAAATTACAGTAAGAAAAAATAATGGGACCTTTTTCGTTATGATTCTATTTTTTTTTTGTAATCTCCGATAGTATGACTTTTTTATTTTTTTTTTTGCTTGTATCTATTTATTTATTTTTTTGTACTTCCCTTAAATCATGTTTATCTAAATAACCATAAATAACCTTCTTCTACAACAAATAAAAGAGTTAAGAAATCATTATCTAATACCACATACAATATAATTAGTTTGAAATGTTTGATGTTATATCAATTAAGTTTTTTGAAGGTGATCCATCAAACAATGAGTTGCCTTTTAAAGAAAATCAATTGATAAGTGTCACTGGTTCAATCGATGAAAATAATTACATGGGTCAATATACTATCCCTGGCACCAATGAGGTAAGATCTGGTAAGTTTCCCAAATCATGTGTAGAGGTACTGAGTGAAAATATAGATGACAATTTAGACTCTCCTAATGTTCCTGAAATGTCTATAAGAGATAGAATTGCGTCAATGTTGAAACAACAAGAAGCAGAAATACATCTCACTGAACAACATTCAAGTATTGAAGAGGTTGATTCAAATAAAGATGCTGAAATAGAACAAATAAAGGTATCTGAATCTGAATTGACAGATAATGAAGGTGAAGATGACTTTGAGAATCCCGATACCAATGATGATAACAATGAATCTGCTGAAGCAGCTAGAAAACAAAGCTTGGTCGAAAGAATGGCTAGACTATCTGGAGCAGGAAGACCTGGAGCAAATGGATTTAATCCATTTGGTATGCCGCTACCTGTTTCCTTGAAATCGTCAACACAAGAACACATTGAGTCAATTCACGATGACAAAAAGGAAGATATTGAAGATCTTTCAAAGAAGAGACAGTTCAATATCATGACAGGTGAATGGATGGATGTTAATACTTTCAATCATAGCTTTAAACCTCAAAAATCTGAATCTGCAGAAATAAAAGAAACATCACCAATAGATGATAATCAATCTAATGATGATATTAGGCGTCAGAATATAGAGATTGATAAGGATGATGTAGAGAACTTTTCTGACACTGAGGCTTCATCTAATGATCCTCAGTCTAAAGAAAACGTTTTCCATGAGTTAAAAGCTCAAGAAACAGCTCATGTAGAGCCAGAAATTCATTCTAAGACAGAAATTAAGCAATTAGACTCTCCGCAAGTGCCTACTAAGACTAATGATGTGTTGGAAAATTCTAGATCTATTCCAAAGCCAGGTCCCGTCTACATTGTTCCTGATGTGCCTCGTACTATGGATATCACAGGAGAAACAAGTAAAAACCCGCCTTTAGCCTCAGCATCAACAAGAATCTCTAAGACTGCGCCACCGCCTATACCTACTATGACAGCCCCAAGCACAACTAAGCTTCCACCAACAATACCAACACCAAGTGTTCCTGTGGTGACTCCATTGGTGGAAACTGCAGATGATCACTCCAATTCTTCTAAGCAGCCCTCAACAGAGGTTGAGTCTGAAATAACAGTGTCGACAACTATTCCAAAAATACCTAAGAATATGTCTCCGCCACCACCAATACCAACAAGCATGAAGCCTTCTCAGAGTTCGGATATTTCTTCATCTCCAGTCGCTTTCAAATCTCCTCCACCAGTTCCGCCAAGCACTAAGCCTCCCCAAATTGAAGGTATTTCTACATCACCAGGCAATTTCAAAGCCCCACCGCCAATACCTCCAATAATGAAGCCTCCCCAAATCGAGGGTATTTCTACATCTCCAGGCACTTTCAAAGCCCCTCCTCCAGTACCAAATGCTTTGCCGAAATTGAAAAGTGAAGTAGCTGAACAAGGAAATTTGTCAAAGGGTGATACCATGAAAAAAGAACATATATCTTTGAGCAAAGAATGCCTATTAATGAATTCGTCATTTGCTAATACTAGAGACAACGACTCAACAATTTCTCAAAAGGTATTCTTTTTTGATGAATCAAAAAATAACGTAGAACTTGAGACCACTTTTAGAAAAACTTACAAAAACGCATGTTTAATGAATGTTTCAGATGGAAATGAATGGCTTCTTGTCGATGGGTTAGTTCCTGAGTCGGCCATTGTTTCTGTTGATGGAAAGCTACAAAAATATGTGGTTCAAAAAGAAATTCATGATGTGAGATTAGATACAATCGGTGAAATTGTAAGCATTGTAGCAATGCGTATTTTATTTGAAGATTATTCATATCTTGATGTCAAGTTGTTATTTAACAAAGAAAAAAATCAGATAGAATATTCTAAGCAAACTTTTGTCTTCACACATACCAAAGAACATAGTTTTCTTGAAGGATTGTCAGCATTAGCCGTAACTCTAGAGAAGGAAGCAATGGCAACTGTTGGTAATAAGACTGAATTGGTAGATTCTGTAAGATGGGTTGATGATTTGTTGCAAAGAAACAATTTTGTTGAAGTTTTGGGAGAACGAACTTTTGGTGTAAATATTATTAAGTACGACCCACACAAAGGAAAATTGAATGTTGAAACAAACGTTGAAATAGGTGATATTTTGGTTATTAAAGATGGAGATTATGCTGATGGTATACTTGAGAGTCTCATTATATGTAGCGTGGATGATAAAAACTACTCCTTTAAATGCATAACCATCGATTCAAACGGTGAAATTATCATAGTAGGAAGAAACTTCTCTAATATGACGAGAGGAAAGGTCAGAGTCTTTAGACCTGTTCCAAAAGGCATTTTATAATGTAAAACACATATTATGACATTAAAAAATGACATTCAAAATTTTCAAAAAAAGAAAAATAAATAAAAAAGCATGAGTATATATTTATGAAAGTCTATATCTATAATTCTATTCTAAAAATTCAAAGGCCCAATGTGGTAACTTTGTTTGGAAACATAAGTCTGGTTTCGACAAGTCTTCCTCAACAATTCTGTATCTGAAACTATGCAAAAATATTTTCATTTCTTCAACAGGTGGTTCTGTGAACTCATCTTGTCCACATTCTGAGCATGGAATTGGGACACCATCGGAGTTGTCATTAAGAAGATCTACAAATTCACTACGAAACTCATCAAATTTATCCTTTAAAAGAGTTATATCTGGGTATTGTTCTTTATGGTCCAAAACATCTTTAATGAAAGTGATTTTCTTTGGGTAATAAGATTTTTCTATATCATAAATAAAGTCACCTGGAATTGCATGATTTAGTCTCATTAAGTGTATTCTCAATTGATGCTGTCTTCCGGTAATTGGTCTACACAAAACAAGTGATTCATTTTTACTTTCGTTGTAAGCAATTAGTTGAAAATGAGACTCTGCTTCCTTTGGCTCAGTAAATCCATGTCTGAAGCTTGTTTTAGTATCAATCTGGTATATAGGTGATCTTTCAATAACAGCTGTCTCCATTGGAAAATCAACTTCTTCATTACCTTTTGCATTCTTATTATCACACATATCCATAAATTTAGTTAAATTTATAGCAGTACCGGGAAACTTACCTTTAGTTTTTGCCAAATAATATTTGAAGCAATTCTTATTTTTTATATTTTCATGAAACTTCTTAGCACCTTCTGAGCTTTTACCTAAAGCCAACACACCAGAGGTGACTTTATCAAGTCTAAAAGTGCTGTAAAATTTTTTTCCAGTACCGTGAAATAAAATATTTGTGATGGAGTTATCGTAATATGAGGCACTTGGATGAACAATGATTCCGCCTGGTTTATCAATAACAATATAGTCATCTTTGTTGGCCAGAATATCCATTCCACATATCATATTCTTACTAAAGTCAGTAACTTCATCTTCGGACCACTGAAGACAAAAAGGTTCATGCTTGTGATATGCAATTGAATAAGCATCATTTTGTTTGAAACGATAAGTCAATATTTGTTGTGGATCGCATATTTCATTGGTGAAATTTGAGTCTTCTTTTAGTTTTTCTATAATGTCTGCATTTTTATAATGAACGTAAATTTTATACTTACCTTGAAAGATGTCTTTTATGTATTCTTCTTCAGTCTTGCTTCTAAATTCTGATGTTAAAATATCAACTAATGTTCTGTTGAAAAATCTACCTTTTATAGCACAAGTTCTTGTTTCATAATGTGGTTTTATTTTCCTAAACCCGTTTTCAAAAACAACCTGTGGTGCCTTTGTACTGATAATTTTATTACTAGAAGGTGTATAAATCATTAATTTTGTGGTATATTTCATCATACTATCATAGATTTATAGTACAATATGTGATACTTATTCAAACCGGATATATAAAAGATAATTTGATGTATAGAAAATTTTCAAAAAAAAAAATAAAAAGAAAAAGAAAAAATATATTGCAAAATTATCGGAATTTTAAAACTCTGAAAATTTAAAGAGAGGTATACACAGTCACGTGTGTATTTATTTTGCTTCCCTAAATAGGAAATAAGTAAAGCGAAATTATCATATGCAGCCATCAAACGTTATTTTTAGAAATGTTTCATTTTTTTATTTTTTTTTTTTTTGATCTGCAAACTTTTATTGTATTTTCAATATGCACATAAAATTTGGCCTAGTTACACAGCATAAAGTGAAATATTTAACCAATGTTAATATGAAACATAAATTATGCAATGATTTATAAAAAAAAACCTTCATGCAACTTGCTGAATATATACCTCTTATAAATCTTCTTTTTTTTTTTTTTTTAAAAAACTGAATAAATTTGACAATTTACACAACAGTATATAATTAGTGCCATTAATATACAGATAAAACACTTATTAATTAATATTTTTTGTTAAATTTTTTTATGACAGCTTTTGTTTCCGCTATTCAAAAACTATTTTCAAGGCATTAAAACAGACCATAAAACCATTCACCAAAACACATTACTATAGATTTCATATATGTTCAATATTCTTTATATTTTTATTTTTCTACAGAGTTCTATACTTTTGAGTCAAGCTACTAAAAAGTGTGACCCGTTAACTGAAAGTAATTGTACAGTCACTGATTTAGCTTTCAACAAAACCTCTATTGAGATTGATTTCTCAAATAAACATAATGTTTACGAATACTTTGAATTGTACTCAAATAGTGGTTCTTTGAACTACTCTGATTCGGGTTTGAATTTTACCCTTAATAAAAGATTTGATAATCCTTCTTTGCAATCTAAATTCTATATATTCTTTGGAAAAATTGAAGTTGTGTGTACACCTGCGGTGGGGAAAGGTATCATTTCAACAGTCTATCTTCAATCTGATGATCTTGATGAAATAGATCTCGAATGGGTAGGTACAGAAAACACACAAGTTCAAACAAACTGGTTTTCTAAAGGAAACACCTCTACATATGATAGAGGAGCATACAATTCTCTGAGTGGTGACTCCATAGACCTCTTTGAAACATATCATAACTACACTATAGACTGGACAAAGGATTCTATTAAGTGGTACATTGATGATCAATTGGTAAGAACAGTGGGGAATAAAAGCTCAGATGGATTCCCACAATCTCCTATGGCCGTTTTCATTGGTGTTTGGGCTGGGGGTGATCCTTCAAACAGTGAGGGAACTATTCAGTGGGCTGGTGGAGAAACTGATTACTCAGATGCACCATTCAGTATGCTGGTGAAATCTATGAAGATTGAAAACTATAGCGATGGGAAAGCTTACACATATGAGGGAAGTTCAGGTGATTGGGAAGATATTTTAATAGAACAAAACGTTACTTATAGCCTTTCACAAACCTCTGTTAGCTCATCATCTATTCAGTCTCTAACGACTAAAACATTGAGCTCAAAATCTGTTATTGATAGCTCTTCTTATTATTCAAGTTCATTTAGTAATTATTATGAATCTAAAACTTCAAGCTCAAAAGAAATCCATATTTCATCTCAAACTAAAACAGCCAAGGGTCATGCTATGGCTTTACAATTCACTGAAGAGAAAATATTAATGAGTTTACTATGTTGGTTTATATCAATGTCTATATGATCCCCGCCTTTGTTTTCTTTGGCATTTTTTTCATTTTATATATCATATATATATATATATTGAGGCATGTTGCTTTCATTCATTTCACATCATTGTATCTATATTGCGAAAATCTTAAAATACATCTGTAAAATATTTGACAGATGTGTGTCACGTGTGTTCTTGAAAAGTATTGTTCAGATCGTATTGAACTTTTCTTTTTTCTTTTTTTTTTTCATATAGTTAACTTTAAAGAAATTTTGTTAATTTTTTTTATTTTTTTTTTTTAGAAAATTATTTTGAAAAGATTTTATTCGAAGTTCAGAAAGGGGATGTCTTTCCCTTTGAATGAAAACTTATCAATATATGACAATCCAAAAGGTATAAAACAAAGAAAAGGTGAAAGGAATCGTTGCCCAAATAATCTCCACTAAATATATATATAACATTCATAATGAAAATAGAAGAAGTAAGATCAGCTAGTTTGACTGATTATGAAGTTTTCAAGCACCTAGTTCATGAAATGACACCAAAAGACAACTCGAATATTCAAGACAAGCAAAAGAAAAGGAGAGCTAAGTTACCTTATGAACATAGAAAAATAGTTTCAGGGGTTATTTCATATCTTTCAAAAAACAAAACTACTTCAGTAGATGATAATACAAATTGGAATCCAATTACCATGCCTGAATATGATGATACTAAGTTTATAGAGTTACTCACACTGTTGAATGAAAAAACAAACGGAAAATTGTTTAAATGGGAGAAACTTCAATTAATGAATACTACTCCAAAAAGTATGGTTGAAATATTCACAATTGTTGAAGAATGTGATACAAGACTTGATGAAACAGAGATTGAAGCTCTTTTAGAAGTTTTTGCTTCTATTTAAATGATAATATATATTTATTTGCTTTTAGTTAAGAAAATAAAATGAAACATCTGCTTCATGAAATATAATGACAAACCCCCAAACAATGTTTTATTGCATCAGTATTAAAAATAATGCCAATATGTTTTATATATAGTCTTTGAATTGTAATGTTCAGCTTTAATGTTATGTAGTACTTACATACATTTCAATACAAAAGTTGGATGCTTATATAGTTTGCTTCAGGGCACTATGATATTATTCTTGTTATCTATATATGTAAATTTTATTTAAACATGTAGCTTCTTTTTCATCATTGCAAGAGATCTGGATTTATCACGTGTATGGTTTCATTTCGTACAAGTTTCAATATAATTCGAGTGTGTGTTAAATTTTTTTTTTTTTTGAGTTTTTTTTCTCTCTGAATCCCCATCTAATTTTAATTTCCAAAGAAAAAAGCAAAAAAAAATTTTTTTTCTTTTACTGTTTTTTTGTTCAAAGATAACTCATAATCAACTGTATTATATATATATATGAAACCTCAAAGAAAGCTATCAGTATAGATCCTTACAAATACAATGCAAGCTCCAGTGGTTCACATAAACACTCCTGCACAAACAAGAACTCATTCTCAACAAGCCCAGCAAGCTAACATCCAATCAGCTAAAACTATATCTGAAATCATCAAGACATGTTTAGGTCCAAAAGCCATGTTAAAACTTCTATTGGATCCAATGGGTGGTATAGTTTTAACTAATGATGGTAATGCTATCTTAAGAGAAATTGAAGTTGTTCAGCCAGGAGCTAAATTCATCATTGACTTAGCCAAGACACAAGATGATGAAGTAGGTGATGGTACAACATCTGTTATCCTATTAACCGGTGAGATTTTATCTATAGTTGGTGGCCACTATTTATTGGAGAGAAAAATTCATCCAGTTGTTATCAACAAGGCCCTGAAGATGTGTTTGAAAGATGCTTTAGATATTTTAAAGCAAATAAGTAACAAGATTGACACCGAAAATGATCAAATCATGATCCAATTAATTAAGTCTTCATTAGGTACAAAATACATGAACTATTATGCAAATGATGACTTGTGTAGATTAAGTTTAGATGCTGTCAAATTGATTAAAGATGATGTCAACGAAACCATTGATATTAAAAGATACGTCAAGGTTGAAAAGATTGTTGGTGGAGATGTTTCCGATAGTAAACTAATTAAGGGTTCTATTTTGAATAAAGATGTTGTTCATCCCTCAATGAAAAGACACGTTAAAGAACCTAAGATCATCTTGCTAGATTGTCCTTTAGAATATAAAAAGGGTGAATCTCAAACTAACATAGAAATCACTAATGAAAGTGATTGGAATAGATACTTAGAAATTGAAGAAGAACAAGTTATCAAGCTATGTGAAACCATTTTGGAATTCAAGCCAGATGTTGTCATTACTGAAAAGGGTGTTTCAGACTTAGCTCAACACTATTTGATGAAAGGCGGTGTTTCTGTATTAAGAAGAGTTAAAAAATCTGATTTAAATAGATTAGCAAAGGTTACTGGTGCCACAATCGTTAACAGAGTTGATGATCTGAAAGAATCTGATATTGGTACGGATGCAAAGGAATTTAAGGTTGAACTAATAGGTGATGAGTACTACACATATATTCACGAATCTGAAAAGGCCAAAGCATGTACTGTATTACTAAGAGGTCCTTCCAAAGACATATTGAATGAATTGATGAGAAATATAGAGGACTCCATGGCTGTTGTCAGAAATATCTTGACCTCTCCATATTTATGTCCAGGTGGTGGTGCTACTGAGATGGCTTTGTCAGTTGAGTTAGGTAAAAGGGCCGAAGCCTTAACTGGTATTGAAAAGTGGCCTTATCAAGCCATAGCTGATGCTCTAGAGTGTATTCCTAGAACATTGATACAAAATTCTGGTGGTAACCCAATTAAGTTGTTATCTCAGCTTAGAGCCAAGCATGCTAATGGAGACTTAACCTATGGTATTGACGGTGAAGCTGGTAAAATAGTTGATATGAAAACTTATGGAATTTGGGAACCTGAGCTAATCAAGCAACAAACTTTGAAGACCAGTATTGAAGCTTCATGCATGTTGTTAAGAGTTGATGATATAGTAAGCGCAATTCAAAAAGAACAATAGAGTATTTATATAAAGTTTTAAAAGAAAATATTAGCAATTATTATATACACAATGATCACATATTTAAACACGATTTAGGTTCTTATATTTCAATTTACTTTTTTCAGCTATTATTATTTTATATTATTCTATTTTTGAATAAACTAAAAATTAGCTATTCAAAAATTAAAGACTGTCATATGTATTGGTGGACATTTTTTAATCTTGAAATAGGTAAAGTTGTGCTCAGTTTTTCCGCTTAAGCTTTTGTTGTTATTTCAATATACTTTATATTGAATTATATTGTTTTTCTTTTGTGAGGGTTAATCTAACCTGTTCCAAAACATCATTTGTTTTCTGGTTATTAAGAAGCTTTTCTTTAAACTTGTCCATGTAAAAGTTCATTTTGTTAAAGAACGGCAGTTCAGCTCCTTCGTTCATCAAAGTGCTATTAAGAAATGTCTTGAAGAAACCATCCCATAAGTCTCGGTTTGCCCTTGGTATGTTTCTCTTGATAGAATACCACCTTTCTCCGTTCACAACATCCATCCTGTTTTCAATAAACTCATTAAAAAGCAATGTATGTGCTATAGCAGCTATTCCGTAGTAATCAATTTCATAATTAAAGGGCCTCTTTTCCCTCACTTCCGGACAGTCCTGAAAATCAGTTTTCCTTAGGTTATGTATAAATTTTTTGTTTTTATCATCAAACAACTGCATATCAGCACTCTTTCCAAAATCAATTAGTCTTAATGAAGTAATGTCATTATCAAAGTCAATTTGGTATATTGAGTCTTTGCTGTAATTAGTAATCATACAGTTGTCTGCTTTAAGATCACCATGAATGATTCCGACTTTATGCAAACAGTTTATGATCTTCATTAACTCAAGAGTGAAAAAGGTTGCTATGATATCTCTTGATTGCTCATTGAAAAGACCATTCTTGTCTTTTTTCACAAAATTTGATAACTCAAGTAATGTCCCGGAAGAAACAAAGTCCATTATTATAATCGAATGATCACCAAAAGAAATGTTTTTTTCAAGTTTTACCAAGCTTTTTGCACACTGATAATAAATGCATTTTGTTTTTTGCGATATTGGTTCACTATCAATCAATTTATCCAAACGATAAGATATAACTTTATTTATGTAAAACTCCCAATCAGAGTTGTTTTCTTGTATCTTAATAGCTTTATAGCTTTTTATATTAGTACTCTTTTTAAAATCAGCGGCCAAATACACTACTCCAAAGCCCCCTGCACCTAGTCGTTCAAATATAGTATATTTTCGATTGTCTAGCATCACATCCATCGCAGTAAAGTTTTTCTTTTTTGAGCTTGATTTTTTCATTTTCAATAATCTATTTAAGGTTGTGAACAACTTATGATCTTTTTCTTGCAACACATATCCATCAGCAAAAGCTTTGTTGATTTCTTTAGCAGCTTGAGAGTCTTTCCTTTTGGAATCAAGCAAAAGTTGTTTATTTTTTTCACGATCGTAAAATTCGCTGAACTTAGGCATGGAATCAAGATGTTCTAAGCTTTTGTCATCAGTTTTATACATTCCATCACCTTTAATAGTTAATTTGGATGTACTAGCAGGTTTTTGTTCTTTACTGTTCCTATTTGATGGAACCTCTGCAGAATTGGAATATTTTGTGGTTTCTATACTATCATCATCCATTTTAACGGAAATGTCTTCCGTGAGTTCAACATCAGATAAGTTATCGGTCTCATCATAGCAAATTATTTCGTATTCAGAACAGTTATCACTAGAGCTATTAAACATATCTGGTTTATAAATTTCCTTTATTGTGTTATTTTGTACTAATTTTGGGCCAATTTCAGCCCTCATGGTAGACATATTGTACACTAAGTTCTTTTTTTTATAAATAAGTGCAGGTAAGGAAACATATTCATCGTCTTCATATTCGTTAGCATCAGAAGATGAATTTTCATAGAATTGGCGACTTCTCTTGACTCCTGCAGAAGTTAATTTTGTAAGAGCCTTAGAGACTCTATTAGGCAGTCGAAGTTGTGAAATATATTTTTTGTTGAGTTCTCCGTAAGTGTAGAATCTATTTAAATCATTTATAAATTGAATCATCATGAAATTCTTGAACTTCTCATTGGATAAAACCTTGCTGTGATTCTTCAATATTGTAAAGACAGAGAGCCCAATCTCTGCAGCAGTATCACACAGGGAAAATATAAATCCCATGTCATATATACCAAATGATAATGTGTACATAAGTTTGTATAATTTGAATTTATCAAGGGAGTCTGTAATTAATGTTTCTATAATATCCATTACAGCAAAGACAATGTCTCTCCTGTGATGAAACTTTTTCTTTATATGCATGATACAAACCTTTATAAACTGAGAAGTTTTTCCTTGTTCAAATTTTTCAAACAACAAGTTTATCTTGATTTTTTCCAAATAAGTTTTCAAGGATCCTACAGAATCATGATTCCCACTCGCCAGATATATATCTATAGGGTTTCTAGAAAGTTTTGTTACATCCATATCAGAAGATTTCTAATTACAATTTCTCACGTTATAAATAAATCAACTTGGTTCATGAAACTTTTCCATTGTGTTTAATTTTGTACATTTTTTTTTAAATTTGTTTTCATGTTTTCTTTTTTCCTAAGAAAAATTCAAAAGCAAGAAAAAAAAAACAAAAAAAAAACACGAACAATGACAATACACGTGCAAAATAGATAACATTTGATTAAAACATTAGCATCATGTTTACTTTATCATGCATTGGATTTAAATTATTGATTATATAAACTGACAAAGTAGCCAAAAACAAAACTAGACAATAGCAATACTACTATGCTGTTTACACCTATCTTATCTTCAAAGATTCCTTCAATATTCCATTTCATTCTTATAGCTACACATCTCTTCAAGTAAATATATGTTTCCCAAATCAACATGAATAAGCAACAAATAGTGAAACCTAAACTACTAATCATGTTAGCTCTGGTCCCGTAATTTAGGAGAATCAAATTCAAAGAGTTTAAGGTTAAGATTATAGATATCCAAGATAAGAATGTTCTTTCTGTGGCAAAGTATACCTTTGGTTCGATTCTCATTGGAACGTATATCGACTTACCTGGTGGTGGTTTAATGTCAGTAGTGTAGTAAGCATCAGGAGTAGCAACAACTACAGACTCATTTCCTGAGTACAAGAAATCATCAATGTGGTATATAGTACACCAAAAGTATTTTTGGATTGAGCCAGGTTTGCTGGATGTCACTTTCTCTTTCAAATAATCAGCATTTGGTGAGTTTTTAGAAACAGCTGTTGGCAAAAAGTCTTCAGCTTCTTCCAGGTCTTCTATGTCATCAGCTTTTAAAGAGCCATAGCTTGCAAAGCCACCAACCGCTTCCTCTTCATCAAATCCATTTCCTCTTGCAGTGTCATTTTCTTGATGATTGGCATAGGAGATTTTATTTTGACCAGGAGAAGGCTTTCTGATATCAACATCCATTTGAGGAATCCAAAATGGAACCTGATCAATTTTGTTAGGCAACAATGTAGCAATACCATGCAAGAACTTGGAGAACTTAGGAACAGACTCAACAAGATTGCTGGAGATCAACTCCTTGATCCATGTTGGAGGCTCTTGACCTAATTGTGTTTGAAGCTTAACTTCTAGCACTGCATATGGGAATCTTTCTATGTCTTTATCAGGCAAGTTTGAAAAAGGCCAATCAATTCCAATGTCCATTCTTCTCCAATTGCCATGAGTTCTGTCGTAGCCATCAAAGTTGTCTTCTCTGACCAAAGTCAATTCGGTGTCCAGGGAACATCTAACTCTAGCATCTCCAGGAAGCTGGTATGCTGTTCTATGATAAAATGATCTAACAACAGGTCTTAAGTGGTGTTTCAAGTGGAAATACTGTATTTCTTTACTTAGTTGGATGTTTTCCTTTGATTGGTTAGGAGTGGTAACCTCATTAAGTTGATATTTACCAGATAAAAAGTCATTGATAGTTTTTTCCTTTGTTGAAAATCTGGCTTTTATGGATTTTTCACCCGTCCAATCTTCTCTATGTGTCTTTCTTTCAACAAAGATGGTGTTGGTTTGCATACCACCATACCATCTTATTCTATGAGCCTCAGCACCTTCATCCTTTCTTAATCTGCCGTAGTACAAATCCAAGTCCTCATTATCAAAATAAATAGAGCTGATTGCCATATCATCTTTGTTGAACTCTTTATCTGGATTGAAGACCAAAACAGGCAAGTTTTTCAAGATTCTCAGCTTAACCTCTGTTATGTTATCTGGATGGACCCAATATTTAGTAGTTTGTCTAACAAAGTTGGTTTGTTTTCCACCAGCCGAACTGTTTTGTTTATCGTATGATGGTTTGTTTCCTTTGTTTTTGATCTTCTCATTAATGTTACTTAGCTTAATAACAATGTAATCATAGTTTTCCAGAGTTTTGAAAAAGGGCTTGTTGTTTAATCTTATTTCAAATATAGGTTTTAAAATGTAGTTTGGTAAAATTTTATCATGTTTCTTTAGAATTTTTAAGAACCCAGAGTAATTTAATCTAATGAATTTATCCAAATCATAAAGATTAGAAATTAAATTATTTAGTTCTAGTTCTAACAATTCAAAGTCTGTATTATCCTCCAAAGAATTGATAGATATGTCTTCAAACTTGTTCAACTTATTGACTATTTGTTTGTATTCCTTTTGAACAACATTATAGATCTTTGTTAGATTACCTTCTAAGTTTTCAATGAATTCAGTTTCAAAAGTATCATTCCATGAATCTTTATTTTTTTTAAGAATTTTTTTTAAGTTGTTGTATTGAATATAGTTTTCAGCAGTATTGAAAGTTTCAATGTTGCTGAAACTCGAATTAATATTGTTGATAAGGTAGTTACCAAATTGTACCATTCAATTAATGAATATAGATAAAGTTGTTGGTAGTTTATATATATCTACTTGTTTTGTTTTTTTTTTTTCATTTTTATTTTCTTTTTTTTTTTTTTTGCCTTTTGTAAGGTAAGAATAAATTCAATAATAAGTCATAAAGATTGTTATAATTGAATTCTTTTTCCTATTGACTTTATAAATATGAACCATAAATTTTAAACTTTAAAATAAAGGGAGGGGGGCATAAAAAACAAACAAAAAGCTAAATTTACTAGTTAATGAATATGGAACATTTCCTTTGTATTTTCTTTCTTTTTTTTGTAGAGATTCCGATTAGTGTGGAAGTTGCAAAATAAAAAAACACACGCACACAGAATTGAATGTATTTTTATTACTATTTTGCTTAAAACTTCTTATGAGATTTTTTTTTATTAATTTTGATAATTAACCCACGTGTGCTTTATACACCATTTCAAATGTATAGATTTATCACTCTTTATTTGTATTGTTACACATCTTGTTCATTTTAAATTACAATGCCATGGATCATAAAATTATTCACTGAAAGGCAACTACCACGTTTGTTTAGTGGGTACATTTGTATCTCTAAATCACTCACTTGAACACTTTTATTCTTTACATCAATAATTTCATATCCACCTGTATTGTTACAAATGTATTCATCAACCATTACCATCTCTCCTTTCAATTTATATTGAACTTTCATTCTTTCTATATTGGGAACAACTTTCCCATACTCATATATTATTCTATCAATCATCAAAGGCTTAGCAAAATGTATTCCCAATCTACAATACTTGTCATATAAGCATTCCCAATTTATTGTGTTGTCATTCATATAACTATGTGTTAGCAAGTCAGTGGCCAATATTTTAGATTCGTTACTGCATGTTTCACTGGTCTTGTCTTTAATTAATTTAGTCCCATATTTGTAATTCATGAAATTTCGATGACCATGAAGCTCAGTCTCTATGTTTCTTTCCATTTCTTTGCTTTTGAGATCATGTTCTATTTGTCTAAGCTTACAGTTCATAATTTTATTCTCTTCCTTCATTTTTATTATTTCCTTTGACATCATGTTGTAACTATCCAAAAATTTATCTTCTGTTCTATTTTGCCTGAAAGTTGCTATTTTGGACAATATAATATTAACAAGCAACAGCAAAAATATTATATACACACTAGCTATTCCATAGCTGTATTTGGTCTCTGTTTTGACATCAATTAATTCAGTCGCATCATCATTGTTATCTAGATGATCACCATCATGTGTATCTACATTATAAGCATAGCTATCTGTTTTTCGTATTTTGTTATAAATAAAGGATACATCATCATCTATTGAAAATGCAGTAGATAAGTCACTATTCATATTGTTTAATCGGTATTCATCTATGTTTTATGGAGATATATAAGATGTCTTCTCTTTTTTAGCCTTAACAACATGAAAACGCCAAAAAAAAAATACACGAATGAAAAAATGATTTCAATCGCATCACATTAAAAAAAAAAAGAATAGATTTACCACAATCAAATTAATAGGATAAATAACTCTTATCTCTTCAATATATATAAAATTTCGTCAAAATTTTCTCAAAATCTTTGTACTGAGATCATTGAATAAAGTGATTTTTTTGGAGTTATTATCTGATATATCTCTCATTTGTGATAAGGATAATGTCACATTATTATTTTCAGGACATTTCTCTATGGATAAACGTATACTGTCTAATTTCTTTTTATTATTATCAATATCAAAGTTGATGCTATAGATAACAACATTACCTATATCTTCTTCAACTCTGTAGTTCAGCATATTGTTACTTTTAGTGAGTGTATCTAATTCACTCACCATGAGTCTATTCACAGTTTGCAATTTGTATTCATTACTGCAATTAAACAATCGTTCATGTAATATTACTGTAGGCTGTACACTTTCTTCATCATTCTTAGATTTAAGCTTTGCACCATCTTCTTTCAAAAATGAGCTCAATCTGGAATTTATTTTCGTGGTGGTACTAGAACCACTTCCTGAGCTAATTCTGCTTACTAGCCTGGTGAACCAATTACTATTATCATTTTTTTGAGACACCTTTCTTTTATGCAATCCTTGTGAGTCCCTTATCTTAGGTATGGTAATATCCCCTTTGATACTGCTTTTCAAAGAATTTCTAAAATCGTTTAGGTTCCTGCTTTTCTCTCCCTCTTTGGAACTTATCAGATCTTCAAAGAACTTCTTTTCATTTTCATCAAAAAGCATAGTCACTCTATTGTTGCCATTGTCTTCATTATTTCTCATGTCATTTGGTGTTTCACAGGTTAGTTCAGGTATTTTTTCAGTCTTGAATTCATCATCGTTAGAAATTTCATTCAAGTTTTCATTTGTTATATCTCCAAGAGATATCTCAATTAATCTACTATCTCTGTTATGCTGAACATTCTTATCAAAGTTAAAATTGTCCATTTTGTCACCATCAAAAACACCTGGTCGTTGCGGTAAAACTTTTTGTTCATTACTTTGCAATAAATTCGTGTCCACCCCAACAAAGCTTCTCTTAATTTCTCCTAAGGAACTCTTATTCAAATCAGAGTCATTTGTGATGTATAAACTACCTCTAAAGTCTAAATTGTCATTCCCATTGTTGAGACTGGATAGTTTGCCTTCAGCACTCATCTTCAAATCCTTTCCAATAGAAGAATTATTGCCAACAAGCTCATTGTTCTCAGTAGCTGCAACAATCCTCTTTGCAATGAGCGGTCCTTCAGATTCATCAGATTCATGTAAACTCAGTTTTTGTGAGGACATTGTACTTTCGAGATCAGCAAATAAAAAGCTTCTTGTCGTAGGTAAAGGTCTCAATCCGTTGTTGGGTTTTTGCAATTCATCACAAGGTTCAATATATTGTGTTTCCTCATTCTTCAGCAACGTTTCATTTGAAGTAGTCAATTTTTCTTCATCACATACATCTTCATTAACATTGATTGATGATAACAAGTGTTTCAAATCTTGAAAAGTAGATGTTGTTGAGAGAGTATTTGCCTTATTTTCAGTAGTTGATTTATTATTCAAAGCACGTTTCTCTTTTTTTAAAAGATTACTCAAATTCTTTAAGGTCTTTTGCTTTAATTTTGGATCTAAGCTCATTTTAACAAATGTATTCTGAATAACAGTGTCATCTATTTTGTTTTCATCCTCAAATAATAAGTTTTCACAAATTCTAGAGAACTCATTTCTATGATTCAATGGCGTTATTGGCAATGGAACCTCATGTTTATCGTTTCCTAATTCACCATGATTGTCTGTTAAAAAGTTGCTTAAATGCAAAGATCTTTTCGATATAGAATTCAAAGCATATAATGATTTTGAGTCATTTTTTTCACAGTCATTGTTAAAAGCATTATCCAAATATATTCCCAGTCCTGGTTTAGGTTCATCAATTGACAACTCTTCCAGAATCAAATTATCTTTTTCAGAATAATTCAATAAATCTTTCTTTGTAAAAAACTGACTTTTATGAAGAGACATAAAAGATGAAAATCTTGATACTGCATTAAGCAATGGTGCATTTTCAAATGCATTATCATCTTCTGGTAAGTCAACCACAATTCTCTCGATTTCAGGTTCATTTTGTTTTTCAGTATTAGATGTCTTATGTTGATTTTTTTGGTATTCTTCTAAAAGCGAGTAAAAGAACTTTTCCTCATTCTGTTCATTGTTTAGTAATGACTTGATAATTTTATCTTTAGTAACACCATGCCATAAGATCTGTAGGCTGTTCAAAATATCTTGATCAACACTGCTTTCATCTTTCAAAACAATCTTATCCATATCTTTCGGCATTGTTGGATACCTGTGCCTCTCCTTTACGTGATAAATTTGCTTTTCTTTAAGCAAGCTTTTAATGTTAGTGTTGGATTTGTCTTTTGATGTTCTGTTATATTTCTTCATAAGCGGATGGGTCTCTATTTCATTGATTAGAACTCTATCATTTGGATTAACTTTAAGCATTGAGTCTATCAAATCTCTACTTTCAACACTAAAGTGTTCGGGAAAGTCATATTTCCCCTTTTGAACCTTTTCTAATAATGTCTTTATATTACTATCATTGAAAGGCAAATATCCAGCTAACAATGCATACAAAATAACACCACATGACCATACATCACTTGGCGAGCCATTGTATTTCATTCCTTTAATAATTTCCGGTGAAGCATAATGTGGAGAGCCACAGCTAGTAGTTAATAGAGTGTCTGATAATTCTAAAGCAGCCATTCCAAAATCAGCTATTTTTATCTTGTGATTTTTTTTATCTAAAAGTATATTTTCAGGTTTCAAATCTCTATGGCAAATGTTAAATCTATGAAGATAAGACACTCCCTGAATTATTTGCTTAAAGTAATAAACAGCCTCGTGTTCTGGAAGCTTACCGTTATCTACTAATACATCAAAAAGCTCACCACCATCAACGTATTCCATAATTAAGTATAATTCGCTTTTGTTTTCCCATACCTCAAATAGACTCATAATGTTTGGGTGTGCCACAAGTTTCATAATTATTATTTCTCTTTCAATACCATACGGTACCAGTCCCTCTTCAACAACAACCCCTTTAGAATTATTTGAGCTACCATGGCCAAGATTGGACTTTTTATTTTTAGTCTTGTTCACTATTTTTACAGCTGCCATCTGGCCAGTAATTTTATTCTTAGCCAACCTCACTCTTCCTGATGAGCCTTTTCCCAAAGTTTTTCCCAGTTTCCAGGGCCCAATCAGATCATGAGACTTGGAAGACTTCTTTGATGTATGTTTCTTGGTTTTTTTTATGTTAGTTTTGAGAGTTTCCTTGGTCTTGTGACATGATTCATTTCTCTGCTCAGTATCAATAATATGTCTATTGCTAAATAACTTAGTGTTTTTATCAAAGCTTTTGCCAATAGTGTCAGAAGTAGTATCGCTCAAGTTTCTCAATTGATCGATTTCCGGTGTTTTTAGCATAGACGCATCGAAAGTATGTTTTAAGGTCATTAAGGCAACATGAAGGTATATAAACTACTAAAAAGAAAAATAAATGCAGTCCGTTAGAATTATGTTGTCAAAAAACAAAAGAAAACTTTGGAGGTCTACTAATATAGGTCTTTTGGGGCATCTTGTTTTTAATTTTATACATTACAATAAAATATAATGTGGTATAAAAAATAATTTAACTATAAATAAACAACAAATTTCGTGAAAAAAATAATGAGAACAAAAAAAAGCCATTTTCACATCAAAAAAAATAATAAAAGTCTACTATTAAAAATAAAAAATGAAGGAAGCGAGGTTCGAACTCGCGCGGACTCTGTCCAACAGATCTTAAGTCTGCCGCCTTAGACCACTCGGCCATCCCTCCAAATGATTTTTAATAGAAAAAATTTTTTACTGTTCTATAATTTGACTTATACATATTCGGAGATAAAGTAACGAGGTTAAAAGAAAACAAACAAAGTATTAATTAGTCTGTAGTATTTTAACTTGGTTATATATAAATATATAATATGAGTATCTCTAATAATTTTCATTGAATCATTACTAAAACAACAAGTATTACAAGATAAACTTAACGATCAAAACAACTGTTTATATAGTTTTGGAAAATGGCAAATTCTACTAGAAATCAAAAGTCTCGAATTTCTGAAATATAGTAAAATATGAAGCTATGTTTCTTTGAGTGGCTTTATGAATTTCTTCAATAAAGCTTACTGATTAAAAAAAAGGAGTGACTTGAAATTATGTAATTTTCACATTATCTAAGCGAAAGAAATAAATTAATAAACAATTAATTTATTTAAATGGTAGTAAAACTTCAACAGCACTTTATTTTTTATTTGTATCCTTTTTTTTTTTAATCAGGAAACATAACCATGATATAGTTAATTTTGGCTCAAAAACTTTAAGATAAATATTGCCCTAAATTTATTAACGATAGAATCTAGATGTTTTTGGTCGAGAATCCAAAATTAAATATAACAAATTCAATGTTGTAAAGTCGTTGGCTGTTTGAGTCAGAAAATATCACGTGACAAAGGGTCAGGAAAACTTGGGAGAAAAACCTTGAGTGTTTGTCATTCTTATATAATTAGGGTGTAACAATAATAAGCTAAAGTAAGATTCGTTTAATCTAATTGTAATCTGGTTAATCTTATTCTTTGTACACTAAATTATATTTAGTAAACTTACTAACAATAAAGAACTTTAAATAAAATAACACTTGTTTAATTGTCCGGAAAAGTTAAGAAAAAACAAACACTCAAGGTTTTTCTCCCAAGTTTTCCTGACCCTTTGTCACGTGATATTTTCTGACTCAAACAGCCAACGACTTTACAACACATTCAACAAAAATTTAAAATGGGGGATTGGTCTAGTGGTATGATGCTTGCTTTGGGTGCAAGATGTCCCGGGTTCAATTCCCGGATCCCCCCTTTAAAATTTTTTTTTAATTTTTTTATATTTAGAAAAAGGTTAGCTCAGGTTTAACTGTATTATTTTTAACTTCAAGTTAAAAAAAAACCTTTTTTTTTTTTTTTTTTAAGAAAAGTAAATAAAACCAGAACAATACCATCATTAAATTATTATCAACATGCGGAATATTGTACTATGTAAGTATTTTCTAATATGTTTTGCACTTTTAAAAGAAATAATGGCCAATAAAAAGGTAGTTACAGATGACTCTTTACAGGTTTGCTCAGGTATGTATTCTAAAAAAGATTGGAATGGTAAAGTGGATCCATTTATTTCTTTTAATTTGAAGTCTTTAAGCAACTATAACGAAAAACAAAACCACGATGTTTCTGTAGTTATTTTTGATTTTCAAGACTATGAACATATTGGAAAAATAAGAGAAGACACCAAAGAATACTACTTAATTTGTGATGAGGAAGCCATAGCTCATGACATGTGTAACGCCACACAAATTAATCAATTCTTGATTGAGCCAGAGGTTTACGATCCATTAACTGATAGCAATAAGACAGCTAATGCAGAAATTTTAACATTTTATCAGGATCATACAGGTCTATATGAGTATAAATACAAAGTTGAAAAGTCAGGATATTATTGTGCTTTAACATATTCTAATAATGGAAACCTGAAGTATAATGCAGTCGTTAACTTTAGAAATGCTTTTGGTCAATTACCAGCATCAGAAGTTAATAATTTAGCTTTGTATGGGTTACTTGCGGTATTTTATGCTGTTGGCTGCTGTTTATATGGATTTGCTTTCTGGAAACATAAACACGAATTGTTACCTTTACAGAAATATCTATTGGCATTTTATGGATTTTTAATATTTGAAAACGTCTTGGTATGGAGCTATTATGACCTAAGAAACAAAAAGGGAAACACATCTGGCGTGCAAGGGTATATGGTTTTTTTGTCTGTAATCAACTCCTTTAAAGTCAGTTTTTCATTTTTTATATTACTTGTGATATCATTAGGCTATGGTATAGTATACCCAAAATTACAAAGAAAGTTGATGCTAAAGTGTAGAATCTTCGCCCTAGTTACATTTGGATTTTGTGCTGCTTTCATTATACAGAGATATCTAACACCTTCTGATTCACAAAGCTCTGCAATTTTATTTACATTTTTTCCTGCATGTGCATGCCTGTTGGGCTTCTATTTTGTAACATTGAAGAGCTTATCATTGACAATGCAATATCTTCAGGAGCAAAAACAAATGGTAAAATTGAACATGTACAACAACTTATTGAAAATCATTACCCTCTCTTTGGTTGCAGTTATGTTTGGTACACTAATGACTTCAATAATGTTATTGGGAATGTCTGCTGTAGAAATGGTTGAAAAAAATTGGAGATATAGATTTTTTTTCACTGACTTCTGGACCTCTTTAGTCTATTTTGTTGTATTTGTTTTAATATCATTTATTTGGAGACCAACATCAACTTCTTATATGCTGGCTTTGTCTCAGCAACTACCTACTGATCCTGATAATATAGCTGATTTTGATTTAGATGATATGTCATCAATCAATAATGAACAAACATTCAGAAATAACAATGCCAATAAACCGTCTTCAGATGAAGCAACAAATCCTTTTGGAGATTCTAATGAAATAGATTTTAATTTAAGTGACGATGAACAAAATCACGTATAGCTCCTATATGATATCAATTAGTGCAGAGAAAAAGGGAAAAAAACATTCCTAACATAAAATATATGATAAGCTATAAAAACTATATATGAAACAGTAATGCTTAGATTTGTCCTAATTGTTTACTACTATTTTATTTTTGTAACTTAGTAGACTGCCCCAATGACTAGTTTTTTAGAATTTGACTACTATTAAATCCTGATATACTGCTCATTCCTTTTCTATTATAGCTAATTTTAACATTATCAAGTTTGTAGTAATAAATTTCATGAGATGTATTAATTTTCAATGGAAACATTCTTGTTAATACTTTTTTTATATCCGACATTATTAGTTTTTTTAATCTCATGTATAAATAGAACTAACGTTTGTTTGGAACTTTAACGCCATCCAGTAAAAAAAAAAAAAACCTAAAGAAAGTTTAGTTAAACCCAGGTTATTTGATTAAGCATCTGATTCCACAGTTTTGTTCTTCTCTATATTTCTGTTTGTTTTTTTTTTTTTTAATATATTAAAATGAGTTGCATATGCCATGCATTGTGTTTACTTGAGGAGGTAAATTTGAATGTGATCATTACTAGGCAGTTCGAACATACTCGGTTTAAACATTTACCTATTTTAAAAAGTGATAACAAAGGACATGACGTGATAGCTGATTTTGTCAGTCAGTATATCAAAAGTAAAAATGATACAAAATATTTCAATGAAAACCTGTCAATAGATGCCAAAACAGGCTTTAAACGAAACAACAACATAACACCTTTAATGGAAAATTCTGTTTATCCATATATAAAATATTTACAGGTTACTAGAAACGGTATTGTTTACGTATTGATATACTCTACTTCTTATGTGGACAGTGATGCTTTTTTTTGTGATATAGATTGCTTCAAGGCATTTCAATACTTGGAGAGTTTAGATGGATTGTTAAGTAATTTTTTTACTACGAACTTTAATATCAGACAATTGAGGACTAACAAAATGGTTTTGAATGAAATCATAGATGAAACTCTAGATTTTGGGATTCCCCAATTAACAGACTATAACCTACTTCATCAATACATAAAACTGAAAATAGAAGAAGAACCTCAACATAATAAAGATAAACAAAAGTCCAGTTCACATTTACACAATTTGAAAAATCTTGTTACAGGAAATAATGTGGATACCAATATACAACAAGATGTAACAAAATTTGCTCCAAAAGAAGACATATACTTAAAATCAAAGATAATTGAAACACTAAATGACTCTGTTAGCTGGAGACCGAAAGGTATACATTACAAGAAGAACGAGTTATTTGTTGATGTTATAGAAAAAATAAGGTTCATTCAAGATTTAAATAAGGACTCATCCAAAAACATAAAGTATCATCAAGTGGAAGGTTCTATAATGTGCAAAAGCTATTTGTCCGGTATGCCCGTTGTTGAAATAGGACTTATAAATGACATGACGTTTAATATTGATAGAATAAACCAAAAAGGAGATGAGTTTAAATTTCATCAATGCATTCAGAAAATAGACACCAATTACTATCAAAATAAAGATGGAAATAAACTGGTTACATTTATTCCGCCTGATGGTGAGTTTGAGCTTTGTAATTACAGATTTGATATTTTGAGAGACCACAAGAGTAATGACAAAGCAGAAATTGTTCAAATAGTCGAATTTACCAAGGCTTTCAAGGAAGGGTCTATTAAAAAGCTTAAGATGCCTTCGATAAAGATGAATTTAAAGATAAAGACTTACTTTAAAAAGAATTTAGTTCCTGAATTTTTACGTATCAAAATACCATTAAGTTCATTCATTGATGATCCTAATAACATAGACCTAACATTCACTCCCAAGTTCAAAACTGATTTTGGTACAATAATTTATAATTTGAGTGATGACTTTTTGATTTGGGACTGTAAAAATATTAAAGGAAACTATGGTGAAAAAATATATGAATGTTATGTGCAGTTCCAAATGTTAGATAATGAAATAATGAAACTAAAAAAGGAAGAACTAAGAAAGCAAATGGATGCACCACCATTACGAAATGGGCCTAAACTTGAAAAAATACATGAGGATTTACAGAAAAATAATTTATCAACCACTGAAAAACTTGAAAAGGTGAACAATAACATTCAAGTTGAATTTGAAATACCTTATTTTGTGGTGAGCGGGCTCAAAATTGATTTTATAAAAGTGGATGAGAGTGCAAATACCAAATACCAGTTCTTTTCTTGGATCAGGTACAAAACTGAAAGTCAAGAAGACGGTTACAAGTTTAATGCCACAGCAAGACTGTTAACAGGCAAGTAGTTTATTCTAGATTTTTGTAACTATATTACCGTGTAGTTGTAATTAATTTAGTTACTTTCGGAATAATAACTAAGAAAATCGGGTATAAACTTAATCAAACATAGACTTAAAAAAAAATTAAAAAAAAAAGAGGAAAAATGCTCTCCTTTTGAATAATTCCACTTTGAAAAGTTTTTTTTTTTCTTTGATAATTACTTAATCATTAAGCTATATAGTTGTTCAAAGCATATATAAATCTAAACTCGTTAACCAATAAAGAAAAAATATTACTATTTATTATAGGAAACCTTTGAACTGATATGTTTGCTATAAAAAATTCTTTTATTGCTTTGGTAAAGCCTGCTAGTGTCAGTGTATCACTCAAATACGCTACAAAAGCATTTGCATCTAGTGTATTTCAAATCAAATCAGAAATAACACCAAATGAAAACTCAAGAAAATATAGCTGTATTAATAACAATGTTAGCTTTACAGACTCCAGAATGATAGTTGAAGTCTCTAGAGATGATCCATCAACATTTCAATACAGCGTCCTAGCTAATTTTTTATTGAAATATATTAAAGATTTGGATTCCGTTATGATTAGTCAAAAATTTGTGACCTGCACAAAATATAGTTCAGCTGTTTGGCTTGATAATGATAAACAAATTGCAGAGGTTTTATCAGATTACTTGAAATATCAAGCACATAAATCAGCAAAGGCACTAGAGGAAAGCTCAAAGGAACAAATGTCAACTGATATGGATGAAGTAAGTTATAAATTATTCGAGCAGGAAGAACAAAAAATCAAGGAGCTTGTTAACAAATTGAACATTAGTGAAGAAGAAAGCAAGGAATTAAAGGAAAAGTTCCAATCTGAATATACAGAAGAAGATGTCGAAAAAGCTAAAAAGGCTGCCTCTGATAAATTAAATACCGAGTTGTTTTCTAACTTTAAATTTAGAGAGCTTGATGACTTTGAAAAGGAAATTGAAGAGGATGTCTTGGATCTATTAGAAACTAGAATTAAGCCTAATCTAATGGAAGATGGTGGTGACATTTCGTATCAAGGTTACGATCCTGATACTGGTACCATTTTTGTTAAGTTGCATGGTTCATGTAAGTCATGTTCATTATCATCTGCAACATTGCAAGACGGTGTCGAAAACATGATAAAGCATTACATACCAGAAATTAACAAGGTTCAACAGGTGTTGTCTGAACAAGATGAACAATCAGCTCTTCAACTAAAAAAACTGGAGGAGAAAAACTCCAAGAATTAAAGCCAACAGCACATTCCTCACAAATTTAAACTGACCGCAGCTTACATTGTATATATTTATTACCACCAATTTTTTATTTGTTTATAAATAATGAAAATACAACTTTTACTCTATTAGGTGCTGACTATATAAGTAATAGCTGAGAGAATGTATACTATTTGTGTAGCGATGTTTATAGTGTTGGTTTTTTTTTTTTTTTTTTACTTTCTATACTTTTCTTTGGTGGAACTTTATACACATGATTTTGTTCATGGCGTGTTATCTTTATTTTTTTTTTTAAGTTAAATTTTTGAGATAACATAATCAATTACATCAAAAGAGAACTAAAAGTTGCTAACCAAATAACAATATATATATAATCCGATTTATCTTCTTTTTTTTAATAATTAAGTCTTACTAAATAAAAATATGATAGCTATAATTGCAACAATTCTTCTAATAATATTGATTGTTACCAGTAGAAATTTTGAAGCTAACTCTAAATCTTCATCAAAGAGCCTCACCAAAAAAAATAACATAAATAAAATACATACACTCAATTCGATAGGCGAAGAAGTGGATACAGATTCAGATATGATTGAGGTAAGAAACAAATCACACTATCATTCAATCCTAAATGATAAGAAGAAGTTAGTTGTTTTAGATTTCTATTCTGATACATGTGGACCATGTAAAATGTTAGCACCATTCATGGAAAAATTTGCAAACTTTTATGATGAATCCAAATTTACATTTGGGAAAGTAAATTGTGAAAATTTACCTGAAATTGTTAGTGATAATAGTGTAACAGGTATGCCTACAACAATATTTTACAAAAATGGCCATGAAGTTGAGAGAGTGGTGGGAGCTAATGTTAATGGAATAAAGCGAATTCTGGAAAAACACAATAAGTAGTGTGAAATTAAACTTTCTTTTTTTTTTCTATATTTAATCAACTTTTTCTAATTTGAATTTGTTTCCATATTTCTTCTCTATCATGCTCATTCATTAAGAATAAATCAGGCAAATTGATATATTGAAAGAATACTCCCAAAATAGTGATTCCACAGAACACATAACCTAAGTTCATACCTATGAGTGTGTTCATTGTAGGTGTTAATGAGCCTATGAAGAAACTTGTCATCCAGCTAAAGCTACTTGATATTCCAAAACCTAATGTCTTTAGCTTGTTCTCTCTTGGAAGAATAGCATCGATAATTATAAAGCTTATTGGCCCAATGAAAATTGCGAAAAAAATAATAAACAATGCTGTTGAGCATGCCATCAATGATGTTATAAGATTTGATGTTGAGGATATTTTTGTCTTCACAATTCCCAAAGTTGAAAATATAAACATATTTATGCAGCATCCAATATAACCTGTTAGAAGAACGTTTTTTGGTGACCATCTTCTCATGATTGAAAAGCTGGCCAATGTAGCTAAAAAGTTTACAATGGATAACAGTATATTTATTGAGTCTATAGATATATTTTTGCTGTTTTCAAAAAGTAAGGAAGAATAGTAGAAGAAGTAGTTAACACCTGTAAATTGTTGGAAGACAAGAACAGAACATCCTATGGTGACCCTCCAAAAGTACAATGGTCTACCATTCCATATTTTCTTTAATGATTTTTCTTTTCTGCTGGGCTTCTCATTAAAGGATTCTGTCTCAAGCATATCCAGTTTGGTAGATTGTGAAGAAAACTTTGCTAGTTTGTTATCAACTTGTCTTTGGATATCTAATGGGTGTGGGCATACAAAATACATCAATATAAGCATGGTGAATGTTACTATGATATTAGTTATCAAAGGCATTCTCCATTGCAAAAATGCTTCTGAGATATAAGTTTTGTAGCAGTAATTTGATAAGTTACCACAACATATACCTAAAGTAATCATGAGTTGAAAGAAGGACATTTTGTTCTTACTAACAGGTTTTTGAATATTCATTCCGGCCAAGAGATTGAATATCTTACATATTTGACTTATATACAATGGGCACAACACATTGTTACCACCTTGACCTAGGCCAAAAACAAATCTACCGAAAGTAAAAATCTTCCATGACTTGAATCCATATATTTGTATGAATTGTCCCAAGAAGACAATACTTGAGTTTAGGCATATCATAAATTTTATATCGTTGAATTCATGGTGCTTATGTTTGGTGAGTAATAATCCACCAAAAAGACCACCTAAATTTAGCATGGAAATCACAACACCAGTACTGAAATCTGTCAAATTAGAATATTGTAATTTGAAGCTACTGAAGCTCGTGACTAAGGACCCAATACTTCCAATGTCTATACCCAAATTCAAGCCAGCTAAAGCAGCAATGATACAGTATTTATTGATATTGCTATGATTCAAAGACATGTCTTGATAATGTTTGATTGGTTGATCAAATTATAATGATTCTTACATCATTAGCTATAAAACTTTGAGGAGAATTGAAGGTAATAATAATGCTTTTATTTATAAAGTGATTGCTGTCTTCTTTTTTTTTCTTTGGTTTTGAAATTTTGTTTTTTGTGTGTGTGTGTATTTATCTTTCATGTTTTCTTGTTTATTTTTGTTACTATTAAATTTGAGAATTAATTAAAGCTTATGAGGGGTGTATTATTAAATTACTCAAAATGGCAAAATGGAGAAAAAGAAATCTGTGTAGCGTTTTACCAATTAATGTTTGATTTTTTATCTTGCCCGATAAGATTGTATAAATACTGTTTGATAAAAAAGATGCTGATGGGAAGATTACCAATTATTTAAGTTCAATATTTTGTTTTCTCTTTCCTTCTTTTTTACTTTTTAATATTAATTTATTATTAAATACAATTCAAACTTCATTTATTTTTTAATATTTATCGAATATGTATAACCAATATATTCTATTGAAGATCTGTAATCCTTCAAATGACCGTTTGAAGTGTAGCAATATCACGTGATGTATTCACATTTTGATTCCCGTGCACAATCTTATACACCTCATATTTGTATTTATTTTTTTTTTTCCTTTTTTTTTCACATACCAATAATTTTTTAATTGGTGCATTATGATTACTATCATATATATTTTTTTTTGTTCCTTATGTTAGATTCTTCCTATTGAATAGATATACTCTCTTTACAATCTTGAAGAAACTTTAATGAAAGATTAAAAAATGTAGCACATATATCAGAAAACCTTTGACAAAAAAAAAGAGAAGTGTATAACCATTATCACTATGAAAATGTTTTTTAAAAGATTTGCTAACTCATCTATGAGGCTCATCACAAATAGATTTATAGCAAATCAATCAGCAAACAACCAGTTTGTTCCTAAACTTAATATCTCAAAACTTACATATGCCCAGAGATTAGCTTTGATTGATAATTGGACACACACTCAATACAGATACTTGAATAATATACAAAACAAAAAGAATATATCCATTCCTTTAAAAACATATCAGTTCATTCCTCTTTTGATCAGCAAAGATAATATCCAATTTAAGATTACGAATTATTTGAATAATAACATCAACATATTGAACATCAATAATTCATTGGTGTTTTTAAAAGGGAAGCTATCTACAGATGAACTTATAAATGACGATATTATTGATAATAATGTAATTAATGATTTCCCATTGGATATAAAAGAGTTGAGTTATCAAACAAGTAAAAAAATGCGTTCATATCTTTGGAAATTTTTCTTTACTAAGCAGATATGGACATACTCATCATTAGCTGCAATCTCTGTTTTTCTTCCTAGCTTAACATTTCCATACGTTGCACTTGCCACACTTATCTGTGCAATGAAAGACTATTTAACAGTGTATAATTATATCTTTGATGAGATTTGGTATAAGTTTTTAATCAAGCATAGTCTCATTGAGCCTTTATTAGATTATGTTGAAAAGCAAGACAAAATTTTAAAGGAAAAATATTTAGGTCCTAATAATGCAGAAATAATCCACCAAAAAACAATGAAAATTAAAGAACTATGATTCATTCACTTCATAATAAAGCACTGTGCCATCCGTGTTCAACAGTGCAGTATATACTTTAACATCTATATTCAATGTAGTAGTTTGCCCTGATACAATGTCAAATATCTCGCATATTCCTTTCAAACTCAAATTCTTCTTATTGTTCAATACAACGAAGAAGAAATCCAGGTTGCTTTTTTCATCTTTTTTTCCAATTCTCTTGATAAAGTAGCTATTGTCATTATATTTATATATCTCATAAGTGAATGATAAATCAGTTTTAGGCGCCACCTCTGAAACAAAATAAACTAGATTATTGTAAACCATCTGAATAGCCTTTGGGCATTGATGAAATTCTATCAATGAAGCCATGATTTCTCTTTACAAAAATGGATATGTATATGCTATCAGCAATGATCTCCCTTGGGTTTTTATATATTTGTAGATAACTTTGGATCTAAAATCCGCATCTAAAACAAAATAAATAAAAAACTTTCGTCAAAGAAAAAAAAAAAAATAGAAAAATTTTTGATATCTGAAGCAAAGTCAAATTTTACAGTTTTTGTTTTTTTAACATCTACAACTTTTTAAAGATGATATATTGAAAGCGCAATTTGAAATTACCAACAGCTTTGCATAAGTCTTTTTTACACCAAAACTTTTATATAAATGCTCTCTAAGTCCTCTTATACATTAATCAAGCTCTCACAAAGGCATCTCTTGTCAAAAAAATTCTCTTACATCCCAATAGTAAAATGTTCAAACAAGTCAAATATAATACGCAATAAGGTTAGATATTCTACAGATGTTGCTGGAAAGTTTGGTGTATATGATGATTCTGAGTTTACTGATGAATTTGGTAATTTTGAAATACTTGATTTTGAGACAAGTTTAAATAAAATCACCAATGACTTTTTAATCTCTCATGGGGATAAGCCCATTGAGAAAAAGGCTCTGGACAAATACTGGAGCTTAATAATAAAAGATTATGAATCTAAATGTAAATTTACAAGTGCAGAATCATTACAAATGGACTCCACTTTATTGGATCACTATTTCAAATTTGTTTCTAGCACTGCGTCAACAAATGTGATGGCCAGTGATATATTGTCTAGATACATCAACCTGTTAACATTGATAAAAGCTGGCTCCATACGTGACTTTTCTATTGCTAAGGGAACTACAAATATAAAAAAGGATATTGCCTTCACTGATGAAATGAACTTGAGTATCAATAAAAGATTTGTTAATGTATTTGATAGTGTTCTGAGAATATTGAACTATGTCCCTCTTACAAACAAATCTCAAGATATACCAATACACTTCTTTTATATAGTTTATTTGAGATTTTTGAATGAATTGTCATTTCAAAGTGGACTGGATGTTAGAAATCATCAAATGAAAGTGATTAAATTTTGCTTAGCAGAATTTTTGAAAAATAAAGATTCATCTCTGAATAAAATCTCTGATATAAACTTAAAGCGCTTTCAAAAAATTCAATACTCATCATTATCAACTCATTCAAAAACAGATTTCGATGATATAGAATCTATCAGAGCTTTACAAAAATGCATAATTTATAGAATATTAATTACACAAGATGAAAAAATTATATCTAATGTCTGGGACAGTATCAATTTCAGAACAGGTTATTACAAAGACAACATCATTGAAAATTGGAACATTTTCATTGAGCAAATGGAGAAAGTATTCATGAAAGATCAAACCCCAATGAGTGATGCCATGAAGGTATATGCTTCAACTCATCTACTTTCTATGCTCACTGAAGATTTGATAACTTTCTCTGAAAATAAAATTCCAGAAGGTAAAAATTTAATCAAAAGACTCAAATCACTGATAAAATAACATTTAATGTACTTGTATATATATATATTTCTAAGAATTTTTTAAATTTCTGAAAAGTTCTTAGTCAAGAATTCCATAAATTGTTTTTCGATGGTATCTTCTAAAGAGTTCAAATCTGTTTCAGTTTGTTTTCTTATTTTATGTAGTTGAATAAATTGTCTTTTCAGTCTTTGAAGTATATTTAGATTCGAAAATAATCTTTGTTTAACCAAGGGGGACTGAAACTGGATGAATTTTCCTCTCTCTACATCTTCATCATGTAACAAAAATCTTAGGTTCATTGAATTTACTTCAACATTCAACCATTCTGATAATTTCTTCAGAAGATTGGATGATATATTGTTCAATTTCATTAGATAATCATTTTGCGTTATTGGTTGCAATTTGGTAGTATTTGATGGTTTCATCTTATGAGCTAAATCATTCAATTTTTTACTTTCTTCTTCAGACATGCTTGATCCAATGTTTCCCAAAACATATTTTTGGAATTGCTTTGGATATAGACATTTTAAGATCTCAACAACAATATCATCTGTAACTTCGTCTTGATCTTGTAAGAATTTGAAACAAGGTGAATCCCAACGGTTTCTTTCATTTGGCTCTTCAAATCTCATGGCTAGTTCATTAATCAAATTTTTATCCCACTTGTCTTCCTTCCCCTCTTCACTGACAATATGGTCTTCTTGTGTGTTTAGTTGACCAGAGGCACTCATTTCTAGAAGATTTCCTACTTTGGCTTGTTCAAGTTCATTTTTCGCATGCTTGATAGCATAAACCAAACAATATCCTTCGTTGAAATTTTTACAATCTATAAACAATTGGTATCTAAATCCTTTTATATAATTCAAACTATTGACAATAACTATGTTTTTCAAATTAACATCTCTTCTCATAATAGATTGGATTTTACCTCTATTAAACTTTTCTAACTTTGGATCAGAGTAGGAGCTTGGAGGTATGGATAGTGTTTCATCAGAGTGGTAAATAATATTCGGTTTGAATGATAAAGGCGATTTGTTGTTTGAATCATCGAAGAAATCATTTAACTTCTTAATTAAATTTTCACAAATTTTGGTTTTTCCTGAGTTAGGTAACCCGGTTAAAAGAATTAATGGCATGATATGTATTGGTGAATTCTATGGTATGTTCTTACTCTAAGATATTCAATTATTCTGTTATTCTAAGGAAAATGTCTTTTCAAATTTTTGCTGAAATATGTATTTTTTCTTTAGGTTTTTTTTTATTTTTTTTTTTTTTGTATTTTCAGTAAATTTTTAGATGCGTTTTTCAAAAAAAAAAAAAAAAAAAAAAAAGAAAGAAAAAAGAAATTTTATGTATTACATCTGGAAAAATATGTGGAATATACATAGCATATAATAAAAACTAAGAAGCCCAAATAAAACGCTACAAGCATTTGCTCATTGAATAAAATAATAAAAATGCTTAAAACAATACGTTTACAACGAAGATTGTATCACTGCTCTAGGGTGTTGAGGCAGTTGCCCATTAAAACTAATGAATATAAAGACAAGAACATAGAGAAAATCACATATAAAAGTAATCCTCTTTCAGAAGAGGATGTAAGGTTCAGGCCAAGACTGGAGTTTAACTCTCAACTTGTACCAACTTTCAAAAGTATTAAAATTCCTCCTTATGATGTTTTGAAAACTTTATTACCATTGTACAAGCAGTGTCAATTTGTTATAGAAATCAGAGATGTTAGAACACCATTTACATCGAGAAATGTTATGTTTGATTTGCTCGGATTGAAATCAGTAACAAAATCAGATATTGAAAAGCGGAATTCAGAAAGTGAATCACCAACACCCATAACTATCGAAGACATGCTTATGAGCCAAATTGATGGGAATGCTGTCTATGGAGATAATGGGGGCAGTGATGAAAAGGTGAGAGATGTAGAGAAGTTGATTGTTTATACATTTGGTGATTACTTGAACCGTATGGCACAAGAGAGTCCTGTTACTAGAAAGCTGGTTTCTGATTATAAAAAAAGCTAAATTTCTATCATAAACAAATGAAGGAAAATTATATCATCATAGACGGTACAAATATACCAAAGTCAGGACTTGAGTTAAGAACTATATTGAGAACATTTTATTACAGATATGTCAGCTCTTATGACAATGTTCTTTCTCCTATTGGTTTTAATTGTTTGATAACGGGTATTCCAAATGTTGGTAAATCAAATGTCATAAACATAATGAAACACTGTTTGGACAAAAAAGAAAAAAATCAAATAAGAAAAGTTGTAAAGTCTAAAAATTTTAGTGGTACAACGAGAAATGCTTCAGGTAGAATTAAGGTTGATGATTTTTTGCATGGAATTTATCTCATAGATACTCCGGGATTAAGTATGCCACCTATTATGTATGATTTAGACATGAGAATGGCATTAGCTATGAACTCAGAACAGATTACGGTACACGGGAACTCCGACAAGTCTTTAAAGACGAATGCTATAGATGAAATTATGGAGCTGGATTTTGTATTGTACTTAATAAATCTAATGTTAAAGAAGGAAGTTATCAAAAATGAATTAAATATACCTTTAGTTAATGATGTATGGGAACTTCTGGAATGGTACTGGCAAAATGTATTAATGAAAGAAATTGAAAATAAAAACTTGAAGAGGAGTCAATTTGAGCATGACATTACCAGTAGATCAAGGATCAAGAAGTTTATGTTATCTACAACAACTAGGAAAGCCAATGAAGAAGTCGAAAACACTAAACATGACATATATTTGGATTGGCAGAATATTGCACATCATTTGCATCATTATTATTTAAAAAAATTGAGAGGATTCCATATACCATGTTATGACATAAGCTTCTGGTTAGGTGTGGATGAACATAATGATCCTACTCTAAAGCATTTCAAGGCCTTCATTCAAAATCAAATAAAGAAAACCTTGAAGACACATCCTGAAATACAGATAGAGCTGATGGAGGCATCTGTTGAGGTCAAAACTAAGCTTAAAGTAGCGGAAGAGATTAAACGTATAAAAAAACAAAAGAAAGTCAATCACTTACCACCAAAACTTGTCGATAGCATTAAATTGAAGCATGAAAAAAAGAAGAAAAATGCTTTCATGAGAGCTTACAATAAAGTATTATTTGAATAATTGTATTGACTGATTATGTTGGTCTGTGGATATTCAAATTATAACCATTGATTAAGACCCAGATCACTTATCGGGATGTTTTTTTTTTGTTTGCTTGAGTTATACAAATATGTAAATAAGAGTCCTATAGGAAAAATTCCAATCCGATAACGGTATGAAATTTGAAAAAAAAGTTTATATGAGTAATTTTTTTTTTTTTTTGAAAAAAATTTTTTGTTTATGATATTTAGTGATTAATACCGTAAACCTTTGTTATTATTTAAACAGAATATTTGTGTTATCAATTTTTTTTCTTTTATTGAACCAATTGTCAAGTTAGTTAGTTACCTTTCATTAACTTCCGTAAGGGTAAAACCATATATATAGTAACTTTCAATTATACTATATTAAAAATAGATTAAACGAATAAAACCTGAACAAAGAAAAAAAAAACTAAAAATAAAATATGTCTTCAGAAAAAATAGAGCATAAAAAATCAGCAGCTCAAAAAGTATCTACAGCTGGATCTTTTATTGCCGGTGCTGCTGCTGCATGTATAGCAGTAACTGTTACAAATCCTATTGAAGTAGTTAAAACAAGAATGCAGCTTCAAGGTGAGCTTAGTGGGAAAACAGGTCAGAAAATATACACTAATCCGTTTCAAGCTTTGAAAGTGATATTTCAAAATGAAGGTATCAGAGGTTTACAAAAAGGTTTAAGTTGTGCCTATATATACCAAATGGGTCTTAATGGTTGTAGATTAGGTTTTTATGAACCTGTTAGATATCAACTAAATAGTTTAATTGTCTCCAATAGACAAGATCCTCACAAGCTTCAAAATCCTATTATAAACGTTTTTTCTGGTGCTATCTCCGGTATTGCAGGTGCTATTGTAGGTTCTCCTTTATACTTAGTCAAAACAAGAATGCAATCTTATTCAAGTCATATTCAGATAGGTCAGCAGACACATTACAAATCATTTATAGATGGATTAACACAGATCTATAAAAAGGAAGGTGGAATTATGGGTTTGTTTAAAGGTGTTGATGCAGCAATTTTAAGAACAGGTGCCGGTTCCGCCGTTCAATTGCCAATTTACAATACAACAAAGAGTTTCTTGGTAAATGGTGGTCTGATGAAAGAGGGAACAGCTTTGCATTTAACAGCATCATTAATCAGTGGTATTGGTGTGGGAATTGTAATGAATCCATGGGACGTTATTCTAACCAGAGTTTATAATCAACAGGGACATTCATACTACACCGGTCCTATAGATTGTATGAAGAAAACCATTAAGTCAGAAGGTGTAATGGCTTTATACAAGGGTTTTGGTGCTCAACTATTTAGAATTGCACCACACACTATATTATGTTTGACATTCATGGAGCAAACAATGAAGATTGTTGTTGCTGTTGAAAGTAAATTAACAGCTTAATATAAATGAATGGATCACCTTTTATAAAAAAAAAAATTTTTCTTTTTTTTCAATATTTCTCTTTTATGCCAAATTTTTATTAAACGCGCTTAGCACCTCTTTAATAAAAATGATTCAGGAACTCCTAAAAGGGAAATAATATATGTTTTATCAAATAAACTTTAATGTTATTTTTTTGTGTGTGTTTTTCGTAAGACACTTTTATCATCTTTTCATTTTTTTTAGATTTTAACTTACTAATTATATATACTTCTTCTTTTCAGATTTTTGAATCTCAAAGTCATTTACAAATTTACAAAAAAAAAAAAAAAATGGACATTCTTCAATTAACCAATATATAGATTTGTACAGTATTATGATCTTTAGAAACAGAATATTACTTTACAATCATTGCAAATCCGTTAATAAGTCTAAATATTGCAATGTTGAGCTAAATTTTAGTCTCAGAAATACCCATAATACAATACAAAATATTGTTTATAAATTTGGATATTTTTGTCTTTCTTTGCCTATCATCTCCAGTATATTATCAATCATTCAAACATTTGTTTTGATAATTCTCTCTTATGGGGAAGTTCCAACACATCTATCGTACATCATGGACGGTAACAGAAGATTTGCAAAATCAATAAATCAACCTCTAAAAAATGGGCATGAAATCGGCTCAACATCCCTATTGCAAATTATTCACTTTGCTAAAACTGTTGGAGTTAAGCATTTATCAGTATATGCATTTTCTATAGAAAATTTCAATAGAACTGAAAAAGAAGTTCAATTACTTATGGAACTATTAGTTGAGAAATTAACTTATCTCAGTCAAAGAATTTCTGAAAAATCTAATAGCAAGCATGAAATATTCAAAGGAATTCAAATTAAAGTTGTAGGTGACCTTTCGTATTTGTCAACAGAAGTGACAGCTAGAATTAATGAGATTGAGAAAAGAACAAGTATTTCAGATCCTTCTAATGTGTTTTTCAATTTGTACATTTGTTGCCCTTATACCTCAAGAAACGAAATTTTTCACTCAGTCAAATCAAACATCAAAGCTAAAAAACAGC
Source organism: Hanseniaspora guilliermondii (assembly GCA_036287555.1). Taxonomy (NCBI): domain Eukaryota; kingdom Fungi; phylum Ascomycota; class Saccharomycetes; order Saccharomycodales; family Saccharomycodaceae; genus Hanseniaspora; species Hanseniaspora guilliermondii. Next base: position 438,760 of record CP143016.1, on the reverse strand, counting down.
AAGGAGATGCTTATGAAATTAGTGAAAGTAGTTTAGAAAAAAAAATGTGCTTATCAAAGTACATACCCACTTGTGACTACTTGATAAGAACTTCAGGAGCAACAAGATTCAGTGATTATTTGATGTGGCAAAGTCACAATCAGTGTTCGTTTGTGTTTTCTAAGACCTTTTGGCCGGATTATGGTTTTAGAAGCTTCGTTAGAGATATGATTTCTTATAGTTATTTTAAAAGTTTGTATTCATGGAACAAAGTTGAAGTTTTTGCACACAAAAAGCACAACTGTTTATTGGCTAATCAATTGGCTAATGTAGAAGCGCTAAAATATTCATTAATTCAGTCCCAAATCTTTGAGAAACAGATATTCTTCCCTATGAAAATCATTTCAAGAGCTTTGCATAGTGGTAGAAACAATGTACTCTATGAGAACTTAAAAATGGCTCCTAAGTCAGCTTCTATTGTTGAAAGAAATTAAATTCAAAGAATACTAATAGCTATTCCATTTTTTTCTCTTTTTGAGACCAGTCTTTGTTGCTATATCTTCTAAAACTGTTGTACACTACAACATCAGCTACCAATACTAATATACCCACGAATAGGCATAATAAAACCCTTAGATTTATGTCCTTAAAAGGAGTCCAGTACCAACATGCAACAATGGAGCTTACAACAGTTATCAGTATATTCAAAATTGTTGTATATATTTCTTTTAACTCCTTATGCAGCATTTGATGAGTATATTGCTTTTCCTCTGGAGGTTTTATAACATCCATTAACTGCTGTTTTTTTATGGTATTCAATAATTCTTTAAACTCAGAAGTATAATTCATTCCATGGATCTTAGGCTTTGAGGTAGCAAAGCTGATATTATTTATTTCTTCAAACCTAAGTTTTTTATTCTTTAAGTTTAATATCATATCATCGATCGTTAGAGAGCTGGAAGGCTGTCTTGTTCTATTATAACCTGATTCCCCTGCTCTTCGTTCATCTACATCTAAGTTTTCTACAATGTTTCGTTCCAACTTTATATAAAATAGATTATCTTCAGATATATCCCTCATTTTAAATTACTATTTAGTTTGGTGTATCAATTATTTATTACGGTTCTATTGTGTAGACCAACTCTGTAAAGCATAAATAATAATTTTTTTTCTTTTCTTTTTTTGCTATTATTTTTTTCTAGTGTGTTGATGCTAAGAGGTAAATGTTTATATATAGTCACGTTTTGCAATTATGTTTACATAAACAAAAATATTTATATAACGTTAATAAATTTATGTGTGATTTAAAGCTTTTTTAAAAATCTTAAAAACTTTTAACAATATTAACTGAAAATGTTATAATTGTAAACTTGATTTATTATAAGCTGCATTATATATTAAAATATTTACTACACAATATACTATATCACAGCATTGTTTGGTAAGTTAATTTGTTAAGCTGCTTATCGATGTCAAGAAAATTTTCCCTTGCTTTTTTTCATAGACTTTTTTTTTGCTAAGAAAAATATGAGAAAAAAAAAAAAAATAACTATTTATGAACACATAATATCAATTAAAAATAAAATAAAGTATAAATGAAAACCTACAACATCAGAATAACACTAAATATAGTATATAATTGTCAATGTCGGGTATATCTGAATGTAGACACGATGAAATTTCTGATAGCATAAAGAATACAACTGATAGTGAATCTACAAACAAGGTCGCCAAAATAAATACAGACGAGGTTTTCAAAGACCACCCTGTTCATTTGTTGGAAAGTACTTGGACCTTATGGTACACAAGACCAAAAACAAACAAGAAGTACAATTGGAAATCCCAACTTCAGCCTATAGCAGATATAAGCAGTATTGAGGAATTCTGGGCCCTAAATGCCATGATACCAACCATTGAAGATATACCAGTAAAGACTGATTATCATTTATTTAGAAAAAACATTAGACCTGAATGGGAAGATGAAAACAACAGTAAAGGTGGTAAGATTATTGTAGAGTTCAACGATTATGAAAGAATGAATACTGTTTGGATTAATTTGATGATCATGGCTATTTGTGAGCATTTTGAAGACTTAGAGCCATTGAGTGAAGTTGACAATGATTTCATAGATAGACCAGAGTTGTTTTATGAAATTGATAGTACCAAAGAAGATATTAATGACCATACCGTTTTGGAATATAACAAGAGTAATCCTGTTGTCAATGGTGTCGTTTTCAGTAAGAGATATAAAAATTTAAGAGTTTCTCTCTGGGTTAAATACTACTTCGATAAAATGAAAAGCATTCAAATAGCTTTGAAAGTTAGAGGATTGGTAATTGATTGGCTTAAGGCCCATGATCTGGACAAAGAATATACCTTTGAATTGAAAGAGGAAGAAGTTATTAGCTACGGATCTCATGAAAATAATAAAGAGTTGAAGGAATCAAATATTGTAGTCAAGTTCCTGACTTTGAATGATAACATCCATCTCATATCGTTGCCTATTGAAAAAAGATAGAATTTAGCCATATATAAAGTTGCTGATAATTATCAAAACAAAAAAAAAAATAAATGAATGAATTATATTCTAAAGCAGTTAAGAACATCTGTTAGCAGCATGATAAAATAGTATACATATCTGATTCATATAGAAAAGTTAGTTTACTAAAATTGCAAAAAAAAACTTTAAAGGGGGGATCCGGGAATTGAACCCGGGACATCTTGCACCCAAAGCAAGCATCATACCACTAGACCAATCCCCCGTTTAAAACTTTTTGTTGTCAAAAAAATTGTCTCTTATGTAATATCACCTCATTCAAAAAAACTTAATTAATACAGTTTTTGTTAAAGACATTAAAAATTATTAGGTTAGGTGTACATTTAAAATCTGATAGTTGTAAAAAAAAAAAAATGAATTATAAACTTTAAGGTTGTTTTATCTTTGCTTATTTATTGTGGTTTGATTGTATTATTTTTGACAAATCATTTCATTTCTTTAATAATGACAAGAAATTAATTCATAATTATTATTAATTGAAGATTCCTACCGTGTAATTTCAAAATGTTAAACTTTATGCCGTTTTTCTTAAGAATTTAAAGCTTTTGTAATATTAAAGTTTTAAACTAGCTAAATTTTGTAATTACTTTATTGATTCTCAGCATCTTAAAATACACAAATCTGTAAATAAAATAATAATCAATCAACTACTTTTAGATTGTGGTATATACATAATGTTACTTTAATTTCAAGAGAGATTATTTGATTTAAACCTATAAAATTTAGTCTAAAGAAAGATTGAAGCTAAAAAACTATACAAAGTCTTCTATTCAATAATTATTTACTAAGGAAATTGAATGATATTTGTTGTTTATTATTTTTGAAAAGTTCAAACTGAGATGTTTTTCTTTTTTAAGAATTAGCACTTAATGGTTCTTCTAAAAATCAAAATTTGCTGTATTTTAGGGTTGGGTAAATGTTAATATATTTAAGTACAGTTTACAATAGAGTATAATCTCTAAAGAAATTGTTAAACTATCTGATTGGATTTTTCAAATTATATATCAGAATTATTTTTATTAGTATTAAAGAATATTTATTAAAAATGGTAGAGATACACTGTCGATTTGTTTATTACTGAATTTTAGCTGTTTATTACCACATTAGACACAATAACTGCATGGCTAAATAGATATGAAGTCAAAATTGTTAATTAGAGAAAATAAGGTTTTTAAATGTTAACTATAAAATAAATAGCCTATTTTCAATTAATTAAGATTTAATCCATTATGACTACCTGTAGCTTTTCAAAGTTTTCAGCTCGTAAATTTTTCACAGGAAAAAAAAAATAATTATGAAAGAAATACTTATATAAATCATTAGAGGTCATATGTTTTATATTTACTACCAATATACAAACTAAATTAAACAATGTGAATAGAAAAAACAATGACAATTCAATTCAAGCTCAAAAAACAGTTCCATCACTTATTAAGTTAATTGGTGGACCTCCATTGATCTCTGGTCTTTTTCTCATGGCTATAACTCTTCCACCTTTCCAAGAACCAGCTTCTATTAATTGGCATAATTCCAAGTTGTAACCTAGTTTAGCATTGACTAATGGTAGTATATAATCCAATAAACCTATTGTCAAACATCTCCATTCTACAATAACACCGTCTTGAGGCTCATAGCTTGGTATTTTAAGAACTTCATTTTGACTACCAAAATCAATATTTTTGGAATTGATCAAACCGCGTTTTAGAGTTTCATCTTTCAAAGTTATTACATCAAAATCAACAAATAGTCCACCGTTTCGATATTCTGGTAATCCTGTTTGAAGATCTGTGTTTAAAATATCAAATTTGTATCCATATTCTTTTAATGGAATAAGTAACGAGTAACAAAGCCACTGAGTTAATTTGTGGAATGTAACAATGTTATTGGTTAGATATGGAACTGAATCGCAATTCCAAGCATCCCCTAAAGGGCTACCAGCCAATGTTAATCTACCTTTTGGCCATATACTAACCAAGCCTGTCATTAATGCATCCCATACTTGACTTAGATCAACAGTGGGTGTTTTGTAATCTTTTAACCTCTTGGCGTATAGATAATCGATAATATTTCCTGGTCTTGAATCAGTTCCGAATATTTCTTTATTTGAACATAATGCATTACCTAACGATTTGATTAAATTTAATCTACCCTCTAAACCATCAATATTGTTTTCACTGGTGATTTGAAAATTCTTATTAAAATCCTCTAAAGTCCATGCCATCAAAGTCGATCCATTGACCTTATAAAGATCATCATTTGAACAATCAGACAATTTGCCTTGGCAAAAAATGTTGAAAGAGGCCACAGCCAAACCTTCAGATCTACCAATTGTGGTATTTGAGGACTCTTCATAATAGCTCCAAGATGTACCGGCACCAGCATCGATCAATACACTGAACACAAATAAGTCAATTATTTTTTTACAGATCTCATTTTCAGAGTAATCCATATCTCTCCATTCTTTGATTAATGTGCCCATTCGATCAACATTAGAAGCATTTATATGCTGCCATCTTCCATGAGGAGGAATGGTCTTGAGAGCCTCATCAGATGGATAATCAGGTCTGATGATACCATCAACAACAAAGTCAACAACATCAGGTATTTTCTCAAGATTCAAGTTGAAATATTTACCTTCACCGTTCTCTTTGATGTAGTTAAAAACAACTGATGTGGTTTCTCTTACGGATTTGATGGTTTTGTAATATTTGAGTGATTGTTCATTAGGTGTTCCAAGTATAGTCATTGCTACTAACTAATTGGGCTTTGGATATGTATATGATTATAGTTTAGTAAATTATAAGATAAATATAAATATATCCATTTATCTCACTTGTCTTAAATATAAAGAAGTTAAAAAAACTCTTCAAAATTTTTATACTCAAATCTGCTTAAATGGTATGTATCATATGTTGTTGTGTTGTTTATTTTTGGTTTTCTTTACCTTAAAAAAGATAAGAAAATTATAGCGAAATTGTTAAATTTTTTTTGCATGTGGAGCTTATCGGAAAAAAATTAAATTAACACAATAATGGAGGGCAGAATAATTAATTCCAACGGTGATATTTGTCTTCCCTTAAATTTTATAATTTGATATATATTTCGCTTTCTTAACAACATAATGGATCAAGAAAAAAAAAAAAAGTACATAGTCTATAAAAAAATTTGCTACATTTTTTTTTTTTTAAAAAAAGTCTTCAAAGCTTCCTGTTTAGGAATTTTTGCTATGAATATACAAAATTGTGAACAAAAAAAAAATATATGAAGAGGTGCTAAAGTAGATTTTTTTTTTTTTTTTTGCCTATTGCTTTTTCTACATTTCCATTCTATTCCTTCAACAAATTTTCAATATGGAAAATCGATAGATATGCTTGTTTTAGGGCGAATATGAGATGCTAAAAATTTAAATATTCTTTGAAACATACAATTTGAAATAACAAAAATAACCTAGAAACCTTTCAAAAAAAAGTATAAAAGATAAACCATTAACAATGTCTGAAGTTGAAAAAGTCGAAATCCAAGATCAACCTGAAAAGGTCTACTACGTTCAATTGAACATGGTCTCCTCCAATGTTAAGGAATTAGAAGAATTCGCCACTGTTGCTGGTAACAAGTTCTCTGCCTTAAAGACCAAGAAGGGTCCAGTCAGATTACCAACCAAGACTTTAAAGATCACCACCAGAAAGACTCCAAATGGTGAAGGTTCCAAGACTTGGGAAACTTACGAATTAAGAGTTCACAAGAGATACATCACTGGTCAAATCCCAGCTTCCGCCATTGCTCACTTCTTGAACTTCACTGTTCCACCATCAGTTACTGTTTCCATCCAAACCAAGGAATCCACTGCTTAAATCAATTGAACTATTTTTTTTAAAAAAAAAATAATTTTATTTATTTAATTATTAAAGTGGTTTTCTTGTGATTCATAAGGATCTTCATACATCAATCACAAATAAAGCACATCATAATGTGGTCTTTTTATTATTATTAAACTTTTGCCTACTCAAGGCTCAACTCAACAGTTTTCCTTTATCTTTTAGCTGAGAGCTATCAGTAGTTAGAAACATTACAAAAAAAGGGTTCGAATGTTATTGTTATTATATTTTTCAAACATTAATGAAAAAAAAAATGAAATAAATAAATTTAGAAATTTCCCGTTTCTGTCATTAGCTTTAATAAAATAATTGATTGTGAATTAGTGTAGAGGTTTTAATGTCAATTAAATTATGGACACATACTATGAAAACAATAAATAGTGAGATTTGGTTTTATTTTTTGTTTTATTTTATTTTTTTTTATATATCTTTCTTAAAGAATCCAAATTTCAAATATCTGTTTACAATATTTTTTTAAAAATTTTGAAAATGTTTTATATATATTTTAAAAGTAAATTTTTCTTTAATTTTTATTATGTCATAACTCTTCTAGTAATTATTACTTGCCTTTTTTTATCAAATCCTTCAAGGTTATTAAATATGGACTACGATCTGATAATCTTTCTATAGACCTTTGATAGGATAAGCTACTTGTATCTGAATACTCAGCTGTTATATTACAAGAATCATCTGAAAAGAAATCATCTTCTATCACTTCATTAGGTGAGTAAGATTTTTTACTAGCTCTTAATTTAACCATTGAATCATTCTTTAATTTTTCCTTAATCATAAACTCCGAAAAATCGCTTTTTGTAGTTGGAGTTGTATACCCAGACTTGTCAGAAAAGGAATCATTATTATCAAATGATTTATTCATCTCATCAGTACTTGAAGTTCTTTGCTTGGTTTTTGCAACTTCAGCATTGATGTATAAGTTGTTCCAAGTCCACATGGGTTTTTTAACAGATGGATGATGGTACATTTCATCTTTAGCGGAATCATCTGAATGATTTCTAAATTTAGGCTTTTTGTAATCTATTGATGATCCATTGTATGCATTTGAAGAAGTTACACTGTGGGTTCTCTTTTGTGATATTAAACATGTTTCTTGTTGATTGAAGTCTTTAAATATCAAATAGCTTGAAGAATTAATGTACATACTGGGCTGTTCGTAATTGGGATTTGAGATGTTTGAATTTTTGTGCTTATACAAAGAAAAATGACCTTGGATTTTGTTTGTCTTTCTAGTTGTTACATATGTCATTATATTTCAAGAAGGTTGTGATAATATATCCAGATAAATTGTCTCTTGATAACAAATTACTATATGTATTTTCTTTTGATTCTTTTAAAGAAGTCTTAGTAAAAAAAAAATTATAATATTAATCCAGTTTGGATAAGCTGTACTGCTTTTTTAATATATCATATAACAAAACACCTTAATAAGCTATAGAAGAATTAGTTATTTTCAAAAAAACAACAAAAGAACATGCATATCATCAACATATTTCTGAGATATATATAGTATATTCAAGATTTAGGTATTTTAAACTAAGAAATCTTTGTAACTTTCTTCAAATAAATTTTTTCTTTAATTTTATTCAAAAAAAAAAAAAAAGAATTAAATGTATTAATTAAACAATATAAATGATTTATAATTTGTCTTGTGATATTAATTTGATTAAACTCGTGCAATTGTGTGATGATGAATTGTGGATTATTCTCTGTTATTACTATTTTTTTGGCACATACAAAAAAAAAAAAAATTATTTAGAAAATTTGAAACTTTCACTTCATAAATCTATGTTCTTTTCCATCTTTTCTTCTTCTAAGAATAGAAGATCATTATTAGATTTTTTTTTTTGCATTGCTCTATTATATAAATATAAAAAAGACTTGTTTATATTAAAACCTATAAGAAAGTGAAAAAATACTGTGATTTAAGTTTACTGTGTGTGTTATTGAGCTGGTGTAACTATAAGATGGAATTTGATGAGAGTTTAATACATAGCAAAGCTGATTTGGAAAACATAGCTCTTGATGATTTGAAACAGATACATCAAAGGAACAATCAACAAGCAGAAAAATATACCCAGTTACTTTTGGCAAATGCCAGTAACAAAACCCAGAAAACAAAAGCCAAAAAGACCATGAAGGATATCAAGTTTAAGCTTAATTTTTATCAAAATAAAGAAATACAAGACTGGAACAAGCTACATCCAAACCATAAAGAGGATGATGATTCTTCATCTGAAGAAGAAGTTTCACCAGAAGAACTTCTTAAACATATATCTGATATTAAATTAGACAAGGAACCCATGCCTGCTGCTAATGAAATAGAGAAGCCACAAAAGAGGAACAGACAAAAGGAACGTAAAATGAGGAAACAAGCTGAATTGGATGAACAAAGAAGACAAGCTGAATTAGAAGCAAGCCAGCTTCCTGATTTGAAAAAATTGGAACATGACAAATTGACAGCCAAGTGTGATGAAATGAACGTTTCTCAAGAAGAAATAAAAGCCGATGGAAATTGCTTGTTTTATTCTGTTGTTAATCAAATTAAGACGAGGCATTCTTGTGATTTATTTGATACATACACTATTCCTAACAATTTTTCATACAAAGACAATTCGAAGCTGTTTTTTGAATCATTATCACAAGGACTTCTCAGGGAACTTGTTGTGTGTTATTTACAAGAAAATAAAGATAAATTTCAATTTTTGTTGTTCAATGAAGAGACAGATGATTTATATGATTTTGATGAATATTGTAGTATGATGAAGGATACATCTGCTTGGGGAGGTGAAGTTGAGCTATCAATAATATCGGAAATATTCAGATGCAAGTTATTTATTTTGCAACAAGATACCAGCTTTGAAATAGGTAGCAATGAGCTACCTAACCCAACCTTAAAATTAGTATATTACAAACATACCTTAGCATTAGGAGAGCACTATGGTTCATTAATTGATAAATAAAGGTGTATCTACATAAACTATTTATAACATTTATATTCAGTGTAGTTATATACATAGAAACCTATATGATTTCTACATCATCTTCGAAAAGATTCGTATATAAAGATTATATTTTTAGGATTAAATATTCTTAGATTTTCATTATATTTTACTTACCAAGGTTTACCAGTGTAGAACTCTTTTTGATTATACATCCAAATCAATGAAGTTGAGGCAACAACAAATGGTCCAACAATACCTTTGTCAAGTTTACATGACTTGAAGACAATTAGTTCTGATCCGAAATGACCTAATGCTACAATGTAACTGATGAAACAGATTTGATATATTTGCTCATTGGAAGGATATAAAGCAGCATACAATCTAATGACACAAGAAATGAAAGTCCAAGTACCAAACAATCTACATGATAATTCGTTAATTTGATTGTTATTTTTCAAACTTGTATTAGCATAAACTTTTCTGGTCAATGAAATACCTATTTTAGAGAAGCATTGTAAACTATTGAAAACAGAGACTACTGATATAAACAATAACCATTTTGGTAAATAGTTTTTGGAGAAAACTACTGGTTTCAAAGTGTCAACGATAGATGTAAGGATGTTATCAAACATGATTGTATATGGTGGACATGAAAAAGAATCATATACTTTTCTTTCTTTTACAAATGATATTTAAAATATGAACACTTTTTTTTTTTCAAATAAAAAGTTTAAAATTGTTTCTTTACGATGATTTATCAATTTCAACGTATATTTATATAGTTAATCATAATGCTTTATTTTCAGAAAAAACAAAAAAAAAAAAAAAAAACAAAAAAAAACAAAGAAAAATAGCTTAAAATTGTATCATGTTTTGTAATCAAGTGACATTTTTTTTTTGGGTGTTTCGTTTAAAAGCAGATCACGTGCACATGTAATTTAACTAAATGCAATTACCAACAATCAAAAAGAAAAAGAAAAAAACAAAAAAAATTTGCTTTCAAGTTGATAAGAGAAAGAAGCAAGAAAACTTTTATTCATATAAAGATTGTAATATTATTTTTAGATAAAGATTTATTAATTAAGAAGTTAAATATTTTTTTTTTTGTTTTGTTTTCAGTTAGGTAACATATTGGTCTCACGGGGATTTACATATCATTACTAAAACTAAAAGAATAGTTAATGATATCTCCCAATCGAAGAGCTGGGTTTATAGCGATATGACCTGAATGGCCAATTTCATCATATAACAAAAAAAAAATATAATAATTCCAAGTAAAGGAAAGATAAACATCTATAAAGAATCTATAATAATACAATTTTTATATTCATTCATCTGAATGATTCAATTGATGAAAGGAGGTAAGTGCCTTGTTACTAAATTAAAATAAAGAGTCTTTGGTTCTTATAATACATTTAGATTTTTTTGTACATAAAACATAATTGAATATCTCAAAGTATCAAAAGTAACATATATATAGAAAATTTAAAAGTTTTTCAAGTAGATATAAAAATTGAAATTAAAATTAAAAAAAAAAATTTTTTTTTTTTTCTTTTAACAAATCTCTTTTCTTAGTTGTGGTTTTATTTTTTTAAATCATTTTGCAAATAAATTCAAACAGATTTCCTATTTGGGAAACTCAATGGAATGTACATTTTTACACAAGAAAAAAAAAAAAAGAGAAAATATGTGAACTGGTAACTCTTTCGGATATAAGGAACTTACTGTTCAGTCATAGAGTTTTAAAAAAAATTGTTTCTTTGGAATAATGAATTAAACCTTGTATACACTGTTACTTATTAAGCCGATATAAGCTCTTACAAGTACACTTTTTTTTTCATATTTTTTAAATAAACAAAAACATTTGAATGAAAAATTAAGGAAAAAAAAAGAAAAAAGAAAGCAAGCTAAAAATAGCAGAATAATACCACATTGGCACCTTTTTTTTTTATTAAACAGTTCTTTCTTTTAGTTTATAGATTTTAACTTCTATGATCGGTTGAGGTACCTATTTTAAGCAACCGAAATTATATATGATATGATACCGAGAGGGATACATCAATGAAAGTGTAAAGAATTCCCTTTAGCTTTTTTTTTTTTCATTTTTATTCTATTTTTTATTCTTAAATTATCATTAATTGATCAATGAAATCTTGTTATTTGTTCATTTAAGACTCCCCCCTCTTGTAATTCCGTCGGTTCATTAATTGGATAATTATTTCATATTATTTCAAAGAGAAAAAAAAAACAATACATTGTAAGGTATTATGAATATATTTTTTTAATACTTTTCTTGGATTGATTGGTATAAATTCTCATATTATGTGTACCGATGGATTAAAATCACTTTCAAACCTTGATGAAAATTTCTTAAAATGATTTAACTAAATTGAATAATTTTCACTTATCCTTAATGTATGACAAGGAAAAAAAAAAATTATAGGGCTGAATATTTATTCATCATCAGCTTATTTTCAAATTGAAGTTTTTTTTTTTCTTTGACAAAATCTTCACTTAATGCTTTTAAATTTTTCACTATCGTCGTATATAAACAACTTCAAGCTTTTTGTTCAGTTTTTACTGAAAAGAAAATAAATTAAAAATCTTTCCTATCCTTTTTTTTATTTGAAAAGAATTAATAATAAAGAGTCATTATTGAGCTAATAATAGTTTTTTATTTTTAGGTATATCTTCTAATATTACTATACATTAATATACTTCACTTCATAGTATTTAAAGAATAAAACCATAGATTTTTATTGTCAATAATAACAAGCAATAAAAAATCAACTATATAAACAAAAAAAAAATGTACAAAAATTTGTTTAAACCTCTATCAACTTCATTCATTAGAAATCAACATACTTTCAAGCACAACGTCAATTTACGTGTCTTAAGCAGAAGAGCCAATGCCACGGTTAATATTCCAAAGAACCAAAAAGGTGTTGTATTCTACAAGCACAATGAAGGTTTAAAGTATCAAGACATAAAAACTCCAGAGCCAAAGTCCAATGAACTTCTAGTCAAGGTTCTTTACTCTGGTGTTTGCCACACTGACTTACATGTTTATAAAGGTGACTGGACAGAAATCGATTACAAGTTTGATCCATACTTAGTTGGTGGACATGAAGGTGCTGGTATTGTTGTTGGAATGGGTTCTCAAGTTAAGGGGTGGAAGATTGGTGACTTGGCTGGTATCAAGTGGTTGCAATCCTCCTGCCAAGCCTGTGAGTACTGTGAAACTGGTCATGAATCCAACTGTAACCATGCTGAACTAAGTGGTGCTACTCACAATGGTTCTTTCCAACAATACGCCACCACTGATGCTGTCCAGGCTGCTAGATTAGCCAATCCAAAGGACTTGAAGGTTTGGGGTGAAGAAAGATTTGATGAATACATGGCAAAAGTCTCTCCTATTCTTTGTGGTGGGTTAACTGTTTACAAAGCTTTAAAGGCATCCAACTTGAAGGCCAACCAATGGTGTTTGGTCACTGGTTGTGGTGGTGGTTTGGGTTCCTTAGCCACTCAATATGCCAAAGCCATGGGGTTCAGAGTTATTGGTATTGATTCAGGCGATGAAAAGGAAAAGTTCTTCAAGACTTTGGGTGGTGAAGTCTTCATTGACTTCAGAAAGACCAACGACATTGTTAGCGACATTCAACAAGCAACAAAGGGTGGTCCACATGCTGTCATCAACTTAGCCACTTCTTCTGATTCCATCTCATTATCCACAAAGTACTGTAGAACAAATGGTACCATTGTCCTGGTTGGTTTACCAGCAGGTGCTGTTGTCAAATCTGATGTCTTTGATCACGTTGTTAAATCTCTAAACATTGTAGGTTCTTATGTTGGTAACAGAGCCGATACCAGAGAAGCTCTAGAATTCTTCAACAGAGGATTGATCAAATCCGAAATCAAGATTGTTGGTTTAAGTCAACTAGAACAAGTCTTTGATGACATGGAAAAGGGTAAGATTGTTGGTAGAGTTGTTGTTGACACTTCCAAATAATTTGATAAAGCCTAATAAAATATTATTTCTTGATATGTATCTTTATATAATAATATATTACTAACTTTAATAATTATAAGATATATATATTTTTTTTTCTATTAAAAGAAACATTAATTGGATTTGTTGAAAAAAAGATGGTATTGAAAAAAGAGTTACTACCCCTCAAATAAACTAGTCACATATGAGCATAAATTATTATTATTTTTTAAATACTGGATTAAGATTTTAAAATACATGTTTAATTATTTCATCATCAAAACAAAAAAACAAACCACATTGAAATTAACCCTCATCAAAAGATGACAAATCCATTTAGCCTATTCAGCCAATCTTATCTTTTGATATCTCTATTTTTAAACTATAACTGTTTAAAAGACATTTACAAAAATTGTACAGTGTGACTTGAAATTATTGATGACTTAAGATTATTTAGAGTGGCTCATAATCTTTTTTTTTTTTTTTTTCCTCCCCTAAATTAAGGGGACCTTTTAACTAGTAAAAAAAAAAAAAATAAAGATAAAAAAATTACATCAATAAAGAATAATCATTTAATATATAGTCTTAAAATCTTAGATAACCGGATACATTTTAGTATTGAGGGTAAGATGAGTATATAAATAGAGCAGATAAATTTAATGATTAATAAGTTCTGTTTAACGATATATTGACTTTTCTTTTTTTCAATTTTTCTCAATTGAATACTATATATTAAAGATGTAAACATGGTATTAACATTAATTAGATATCTAAGATAAACCAAGGAAAAAAAAAAAAGATTAATAAATAAAATATCAAATAAATAAAAAAAAGAAAAAACCAATAATGGAGAAATTTTTAAACGCTTTTGCAGTATACAACCCTAACAAACATATTAAGGACAAGGAAAAAGGATATGTTTCAAGAGGAGGAGGAAATTCTAATCCAGGTAAAGCAACAGAAGTAATTTACTCCAAAGAATGGTCTGATCCATCACATTCAAGAAAGAATTCAGGTTCATCGATGACTGAAGATCAAAAAAAAGAGTTGTTGTCAACCTTACCAACTAATGTTGATTGGACCAAGATGACCAAATCTGAGTGGAACAAAATAGGTCAAGCTTTGTTGGATGATCCTAATAAAACCCAGAATGCTCCTAACAACAGAGTCAACATATAATAACAACATATATAAGCTATACATATGAATATTTATTTTTTTATTTCTAAAAATTAAAGAAAAAATTGATTTCTTTTTACATATATTTTCTATCAATGTTTATTAGTATTTAAAGGTACTAATTATAATGACAAAAATCACGTTATATTTTTGTTTTTGTGCCTAAATCAAAGAGAAGCGCAAAAGAATTTTTTTTTTTTTTTTTTTAATTTATTTTTTAATATCCTTACAGATCTAAACAGGTAGCCCTTCCACTTTAAGATATATTTTTTTCAGTCAGGCTTGAATGGTGGATAGAAAAAAAAAAAAAAAATAAAATTGCCCTGTTGCTTTGAACGGATAGTTTAGGAGCGATTCCGGAGACAAAATGCTCAGAATTTCTTTTACCTTAAATTTTCTTAGTTGTGGTGAAAAGAGAGAGAGAAAAAAAAAAAACCCCCCCATTAGCTGGGCTTTAAGCTGTACACCACTACAAAAAAAAAAAAAAAAGGTTAAAAAATTGAATGAATCTCCCTCCAAAATGGAAAGAAACAAAAAAAAAAAAAAAATTTGATGACTCAATTAATATGTAGAATTTTTTTTTTTTTTTCAAAAATTTTGTTCAGATTTATCAAAGACAATTTATAAATCCTATACTATTAAAAGGATTTTATAATTTATTTTTCTATGAAATTTCATATTAGAATCAAATAAATTATATATTTTATTATTACTCTCTTAACTAGTTAGTTATTAAAAGATAATTGAAATTTAAAAACCAGTATACACATCTATAATTTAATCAGAAAATTAGGATTTCTCTTTGAAGTTATTTTTCTTAATAATCTAAATCATATCCATTTATAATTTTTTCTTTTCTTTTTAAAAAAAAAAAACAAAAACAGAATTATTTAACAAATCCTTCTTATTCTATAATAACTTTTATATTTCCTTTTTAGCTTAGTCTAACCATTTACAATCATATTTATTTGAAAATACTGAAAAAAAAAAAAAAAAAAAACAACCTCCCAATAATCACCAATATGTTAAGACAAAATAGATCAATTCTTTGTAAACAGTCTTATAAGACTCAAGCAATGAGAAATATAGCTAAAAGAAATATCAGACCCCTTATTTCTAAAGCTCATGCCTCAACTGCTACATCCACATCTCCAAATAATAGTCTTGGTCATTCCAGACCAACTCCTGCTCCTAGCTTCAATCAATCTTTTGCCAAAGAACCTAACTTCCAATCAGATCTAGATTCATCCTTTGTTGGCTTGACTGGTGGTCAAATTTTTGAGCAGATGATGAGAGTTCATAAAGTAGATACTATCTTTGGTTACCCAGGTGGTGCCATTTTACCAGTTTATGATGCCATTCACAATTCAGATGCCTTCACCTTTGTCCTTCCTAAGCATGAACAAGGTGCTGGTCACATGGCTGAGGGGTATGCAAGAGCCACTGGTAAAACTGGTGTTGTCTTAGTAACTTCTGGGCCAGGTGCCACCAACATCATCACACCAATGGCCGATGCTCTTGCTGATGGTGTTCCTCTAGTTGTCTTCACCGGTCAAGTTGCCACCGGAGCCATTGGTACTGATGCCTTCCAAGAAGCTGATGTTGTTGGTATTTCCAGATCATGTACAAAATGGAATGTCATGGTCAAAAACGTTGATGAATTGCCAAAGAGAATCAATGAAGCCTTCCAAATTGCCAACCAAGGTAGACCAGGTCCTGTCTTAATTGACTTACCAAAGGACGTCACCTCTGCCATCTTAAGAAACAGCTTACCAAAGTCCCATGTTGATCCTAATGCGGTTAATCCAAAAATTGAAAACAGCAATGCAGTTCTACCAACAAACACCATTTCCAAATTGGCCAAGAAGGTTGTTGATGAATTCACCTCCAGAAACATTGTAAAGGCTGCTGAATTGATCAACATCGCCAAGAACCCTGTTATCTATTGTGGGGCTGGTATTCTAAACAATGGTGATTTAGGTCCTAAACTATTAAAGGAATTAGCTGAAAAGGCTCAAATCCCTGTCACAAACACTCTTCAATCCTTAGGTGCATTTGATCAAAGAGATTTCAAGTCTCTTGATATGCTAGGTATGCATGGTAGTGGTTGTGCCAATCTTTCCATGCAAAATGCCGACTTGATTATTTGCATTGGTGCCAGATTTGATGATAGAGTTACTGGTACACTAAGTAAATTTGCTCCAAAGGCCAAAGAAGCTGCCGAACAAGGCAGAGGTGGTATCATTCACTTTGACATTAGTGCCAAGAACATCAACAAGGTTGTTGAAGCTACCGTTTCCATTGAAGGTGATGCTGCTGAAAACTTAAAGGACTTGTTGCCATTGGTTGAAAAAGTTAGCAAGAATGACAGAAGCGAGTGGTTCAACACCATTGAAGGTTGGAAACTGAAATACCCTTATGCATACACAAAGGAAACCTCCGGATCCTTAATCAAGCCTCAAACTGCCATAGCCAGATTATCACACTGGGCCAATGAGCTTTATCAAAGCAAAGGAAAAGACGTCATAATCACCACTGGTGTTGGACAACATCAAATGTGGGCTGCTCAACACTTCTTATGGACCAAACCTAGACAATTCATCTCATCAGGTGGGTTGGGTACCATGGGGTACGGGTTACCTGCTGCTATTGGTGCTCAAGTTGCCAGAAAGGATGCCATTGTTGTTGATATTGATGGTGATGCTTCTTTCAACATGACCATTGGTGAGTTAAGTGCTGCTGCACAAGCCAGAGTTCCGGTCAAGATCTTATTACTAAATAACGAAGAACAAGGTATGGTTACACAATGGCAGTCTCTATTTTATGAAAATAGATACTCTCACACACATCAACTGAACCCAGACTTCATCAAGGTTGCTGAAGGTATGGGTGTCAAGGCTCAAAAGGTTGAAGACCTAAGCAAGTTGGATGATGCTCTAAAGGACTTCTTAGCTTACAAAGATGGTCCTATGTTATTAGAAGTCAAAGTTGAATCTAAAGTATGTGTCTTACCAATGGTCCCTGCAGGAAAAGGACTAGATGAATTCATAGCATATGATCCAGAAGTTGAAAAGAAGATGGCTGAAGAAAGATACATAAGAACTGAAGGTCAATACTAAGCTTAAGAATATATATCTAAATAATAAATTATATGGAAAATGTTTAACTTTTGTTTTTTTTTTTTTTAAAAAAAAAGACATGGGTTTCTACTAATTGCCATTACAACCGTTCGGATGTTTTCTATTTTTTTTTTTTTTTGTTTGTCTTTTTTTCCTTAAGCCTGGTTTTCAAAAAGGTGTCTATTTTTCCCTCACACTTTTCTGTGCTAAAAAAAAAAGGACCTAACTGTTATTCTTTTAATTCAATTTTGTTTTTTTTTTTTTTTTTTTTTTTTACCTTAAATTTATTGAATATGTTGTTGAATTATTAATAGATTTGAATGTATCTTTATCGTGTACTTATCTATTAATTTGTTATCAAAAAAATTTCCATATCAACCCAGTGAAAATAGAAAATAAAAAAAAAAAAACATAATATATCAATTAAGTACATTGTTTTTAACAGTTGTGTTTTTCTTTTTCTTCTAAGTTTTTAAGAGAGAGTATCAACACCTTTAAACCATTACTAAATAAAATAACTATTAATCGAATTTAAATAGATAAGGAAGACTAAAAACAAAAAGTTTATTTCAACTATATAATTAAAACAGTTTCATTTAATAATTAAAACACAACATTCTCTACAAATTATAAAAAATACGCCATATAATTTTACATAAAAATAAAAAATGGCTTTTTTGAAAAAAACTCAAAGAACAAAAAACCAAGGGCCCGCACCTAAAAAGAAAATCCAAAAGGCAACCTTTGAAGCAAACAAAAAAAAGGAAGTTGGTGTTTCTGATTTAACATTACTAAGCAAAATCAGTAATGAATCCATAAATGAAAATTTAGAATTAAGATTCAAAAATGCCTTGATCTACACTTACATTGGTAATGTCTTGATTTCTGTTAATCCATTCAGAGATTTGGGAATTTATAGAGAAAGTGTTTTGGAATCATACAAGAACAAGAACAGATTGGAACAACCTCCTCATGTTTTTGCCATTGCTGAGTCCATGTACTATAATCTGAAGGCTTACAATGAAAATCAATCTGTCATTATTTCTGGTGAATCAGGTGCTGGTAAAACCGAAGCTGCCAAACGAATCATGCAATACATTGCTTCTGTCTCTGGCGCTAACGAAAATGAAAATATTGGAAAAATTAAAGATATGGTTTTGGCAACAAATCCTTTATTGGAATCTTTTGGATGTGCCAAGACTTTGAGAAACAACAACTCTTCCAGACATGGTAAATACTTAGAGATTAAATTCAATGAGCAACATGCTCCTGTAGCTGGAAATATCACCAACTATCTTCTAGAA
Source organism: Hanseniaspora guilliermondii (assembly GCA_036287555.1). Lineage (NCBI taxonomy): Eukaryota > Fungi > Ascomycota > Saccharomycetes > Saccharomycodales > Saccharomycodaceae > Hanseniaspora > Hanseniaspora guilliermondii. Next base: position 419,799 of record CP143016.1, on the reverse strand, counting down.
AAGCAAAGAGTTGTTCAGCAACTTAAAGGTGAAAGAAACTTTCACATATTCTATCAATTCACCAAAGGATGCTCAGAAAAGTATAGACAGATGTATGGTGTCCAAGGTCCTGATCAATATGTTTATACTGCTACATGTATTGATGCTGAAACAATTGATGATGTTAAAGATTGGCAAGATACACTTGATGCCATGAAGGTCATTGGTATAACCGAAAGTGAACAAGATGAAATATTTAGAGTACTGGCTGCTATATTGTGGATCGGTAACATTTCATTCATTGAAAACGATGAAGGCAATGCTAGTATTAAGGACTCATCAGTTATTGACTTTGTTGCATACTTATTGCAAGTAGATAGCCAATCGTTGACAACTGCATTGGTTGAAAGAATCATGGAAACTAACCACGGTATGAGAAGAGGATCTGTTTATCACGTTCCATTGAATATTGTTCAAGCAAGTGCTGTTAGAGATGCTTTGGCCAAAGCTATTTATAGCAATTTGTTTGACTGGATTGTTGCTAGAGTCAACATCTCTTTAGGATCCAAGGGAACTGCTGATGATTCTTTGAAGACCATTGGGATTTTAGATATTTACGGGTTTGAAATATTCGAGAAGAACTCTTTTGAACAACTTTGTATCAACTATGTTAATGAAAAGCTTCAACAAATCTTTATTCAATTGACCTTGAAATCTGAACAAGAAGAATATGCTGCTGAACAAATTGAATGGACTCCTATCAAATACTTTGACAATAAAATTGTATGTGATCTTATTGAAGCAAGAAGACCTCCTGGTATCTTTGCTGCTATGAACGATTCTGTAGCTACTGCTCATGCTGATTCATCAGCAGCTGATCAAGCTTTTGCTCAAAGATTAAATCTATTTGCATCCAATCCTCACTTTGCTAACAGACAAAACAAATTTGTCATCAAGCATTATGCTGGTGATGTAACATATGATGTCTTGGGTATCTCTGACAAAAACAAAGACCAACTGCAAAAAGACTTGGTTGAATTAATGGGAACAACTTCAAACAATTTTGTAAAGACTATATTCCCAGCTGAGGTCAACAAGGATAACAAAAGAAGACCACCAACAGCAGGTGACAAGATTATTAAAAGTGCTAATGAATTGGTTGAAAAATTGTCAAAGACAAAGCCGTCATACATTAGAACAATCAAGCCTAATCAAACAAAAAGACCTGAAGACTACGACCAAGCTCAAGTTTTACATCAAGTCAAGTATTTAGGTTTACAGGAAAATGTAAGAATCAGAAGAGCTGGGTTTGCATACAGACAAACCTTCGATAAATTTGTTGAAAGATTTTACTTGCTATCTCCTGCTTGTTCTTATGCCGGTGATTACACATGGCAAGGATCTGAACTAGATGCAGTCAAGGAAATATTGAAGGCCACAAGAATCCCACAAACAGAATATCAAATTGGTACCACTAAGGTATTCATTAAGACTCCTGAAACAATCTTTGCTCTTGAAAATATGAGAGACAAGTATTGGCACAACATGGCTGCAAGAATTCAAAGGGCATTTAGAAGAAGATTGCAAAGAAAGATTGATGCAATCACTAAAATCCAAAGAGCTATTAAAGAATATAGACATGGTAACAAATTTGAACAATTAAGAGATTATGGTACTGCTAATGTTTTGAGATATAGAAAGGAAAGAAGATCCATGTCGCTATTAGGTTACAGATCATTCATGGGTGATTATTTAGTTTGTAATGGAGTGAAGACTAAAGGTGCATTCATAAAGAGACAAGTGGGCATCAAGGAACCAGTTCTGTTTTCCCTAGGTGGAGAGATGTTGTTCACCAAATTTGGAAGATCAGCAGTAAGATTGAAAAAGACATTCATGTTAACAATGCAAAATCTGTACATAATCACAGCAAACAATGTCAACAATCAAGTAACTTATGGTATTGAATTCACCATTCCTGTAGGATCAATCAAGAGTGTTTCTTTGACAAACTTACAAGATGATTGGTTAAGTATTAACTTAGATAGTGCCACTCACCCAGACTTTTTGATTAATTGCGTTTTCAAAACAGAGTTAATTACCCATTTGAAGAAAATTAATAGCAACTTGACAATTAATATTGCTAGCACTATAGAATACAACAAAAAGCCTAGAAAAATTCATGTTGTCAAATCTACATATGATGAAACTGCACCAAAGTTGTCAGACAAGTATAAATCTAGTACGATTTATGTAAGAAAGGGACATCCAGCAAATAGTAACTCCAAATCTAAACCAACAAAGAAGAAAATGGGCCATATCACTCATAATAAGCCTTCTAGAGATGTGCACTCTGCTAGAACCTATGAAAAGCCAATGAGTTCCTCTGGAGCAACAAAGGCAGCAGCTCCACCACCACAGAAAATGGCACAACAGGCAGCTAGCACAGCTTATACTTCAACGAAAAAGGCACCTGCTCCTAAGCCGAAAGTTGAAGTTAGAAAGGCACCTGCTCCAACACCAAAACCAAAAGTTGAAGTTAGAAAGGCTCCAGCACCACACCCACATGTTCAGCAACAAGAGGCCAAGAAAGCACCAGCACCACAGCCTATGCAAGTCGAAACTAAGTTCAATAATGCAAGCATACCGCCACCGCCACCACCACCTGCAGCTAAACCAACACTACCAAAATACAAGGCTTTGTATGCATTCAATGGGTCAGGAAATAATCCTAATGAGCTGCTATTGGCCTTGAATGAAGTTGTGTATTTGAAGCAAACTGATCCTAGTGGATGGTCTTTGGTTGAGAATGAAGCAGGTAAGGTGGGATGGGCACCTACTGCGTACATAGGACCAGTTGTAGACGAGCCAGTTCAAAAGGCACCAATAGTGAACAAACCAGCTCAAGCTGAGCCTGTAGCTGCCAACAGTGGAGCTGATTTTAGTACAGGTCTGGCAAATGCTTTGGCAGCAAGAGCCAACAAGCTGAGACAAGATGTAGATGAGGATGAAGAAGATGACGATGACGACTGGTGAGGGAGCTCAAAAATTCAATATATAAAAATTATATAAAGAATACATTGTCATAACATTTTATTTATGAAAGTTGTAACTCATAATTTTTTATCTTACTTCAAATCATACGGAAAATTCTGTACTAAAAATATTCCGAATTCTCTTTGAAAAAAAATTTCTGGTCAACATTAATTGGTTTGGCGTTTTTTTTTCTTTTAATTTTTCATTTTTTTTTTTTTTTTGATTTCTTTGGTGTTCTACTGAAAAATATTAAAGATAATGATAAAGTTCTTGTAAACTTCAAAAAGATATACAACATAAACGTCGTACCAAAACAGAAAAAAAAAGGAGTAAGCATTAATATTAAGGATTATGCGTGCACGTCAAATTCCATATGATGAAGCTATCAAAGAAATGTTTACAAAAACAAGGGGTCTCGCTCCTAGAGATCATATTATAGACCTAGAAACTTATGAAGCTATTAGTGAAGTCCTGATGTGTCATTGTATATATATTTCTACTTACATTCAATTGCTGAACAAGTACATTAATTTTATCAAACGAGCATCTGCTTTAAAAAACGAAAGGAATTTAATGATTAAGTTTGTCAAGAAACTAAGATTTCTCAATAATTATTATTATTTTAAGGAATTAATTTGCATCCCAAAAGGTCTGCAGTACTCCCAATTTACACTTTTGAATACCCATTTTGCTGAACTTGCGCATGATATACCTGAGTTGCAAACGCAAAAAGATGCTATAGCAGAAGAAATCTCTTCTCTATTAGCTAAAGGAAACAGGGCAGCTGACGAAACAGTTGGCAATTGTTTGACAAGAATTATATCTCAAAATTGCAAGCTGTTAGAAATAATAGAATTAACTAACTTCATGGTTAACTCCTCTTTGAAACAGGAAATTTTATCAAAGACCTTGAATGAAAAATTGGTTTTAACTAAGGAGTTTATTGATTCTATGTCTCATGTTTACTGTATTTTTGTGAAATTCAATCAATGGATGGTTGAGTGTTTGAATTTGAACAGAGTACATGGGAACCTAGATATTGAATTATTGGAATTGGTATTAAAAAATGACTTGAATCAAAACATCAATATCCAAGTATCTGAAGAAGATGATTTGCTATTGCAAGGCGTGGATCAATGTAAAACATTAAAAGATTTCAACAGTTTGGCTTGGGAATGGTGCGAAGTAGTTAGAAACTTATTAAGAGACTTCGACACTAAAATAGAATCCGTTTTGAACAACGAATCATCAAATTCTAAAGATAATCATGCATCAGGTCATATTCAAAATGATGAGAGAGATGTTCTAGAAAGATCTCAAAGAAGCGTCAGCTTATCATCTTCAACAGAAGAATTAGAAAATCACAAGCCTCTCAATATACCAAAGAGAAATGTGAGCAATAAAAGATCAATGTCTAATAAGAGACACAGCAGCATTAATAATAAAAACACATCAAGAAATTCATCATTTTACTAAAATCAATAATTGCTGGTTATAAAGGAGATGGATCAGAAAAGAGACTTCTTTTTTTATTGTTATCATCAATCATCTTTATGATTTCTTTTCATATTTTTCTACATGTTTGAAACAGGCATATATAAATAACTATAACGGTCATCAAAGACTCATCCCACTTATGAATAATTTCTTAAGTTATCAAAGGATATCCTTTGATAGATTAACATCATAATCTCTTAGGGTATCGAGCTTTCCTTTGAAGTATATGTACAATCTGTTAAGGGACATTATCTTATTACCTTCAAGCTTTTTTCTCCCGTATTTATTATTTCCTAGTCTTATATTTTCAATCACTCGTACAGCTACCGATAGAGGAATAGTTCCATCTTTATCATCAACATAAGATTCTGGAATTTCATATCTCCTAGGATTATTCACAACATCTTTTATCTTGTTGATGATGATCATCCTTTTTGAGTAAAAAGATCTATCGTTTTTTCTCCACAAGGCACCAAAATGCAAGTCTAAGTTCATAACAGATGGCAATCCATTTATTCCAACAAAATATTCATCAGCCAGCTGCGTAACAGTAGTCAGATCTCTAGACATTTTATAAACATGAACATTTGGCTTTCCGCCATTATTGTATGCTTTCCAAATCTTATTAAGGTTTCCTTTGACCTCAGATAAGTTTTCTGAAGCAGTTTCAATTAACGACTCATCTTTAAGCGGTTCAAGCTTCACCTTGCTTTTATTGATGCCTTCATTGATCCTCTTTTTTATAGCCTTCTGAAGATAGTCTTCTTTTTCTGAGAAAATGTTCGAGAATAACGATTCCATTTCTTGTGCATTGTCCACTATGTAATTTCTTGCCAAGTTCCAACTGTAGTTTTTATTCAAAACATTAATAAACTCAACCATATAGTTATCAATACTTTGATTTGTCTTTATGATTGTATCCAGTTTATCATATTTGCTTTGATTACCGAGTTCGTCCTCAATAATTGAGTAAAGACATTCCAGCTTTTCGTTCATAACCTTTTGTTCAATGACAACTTTATCTAATTGGGATTGCAAAAACCCAAACATTTCTTGTGTTCTTTTTGAATACAGAGTGGATGTCCTAACTTCAAGAATCAAAGTTTTTATCAAATTGTCTGAGGCTGTTTGTAAATTCTCATCGGTGGAGTTATTAAATTGGGAAAGTTTAGCTTTTATATTGTTTTCGTCATTATTGTTAATATGATCAGCGGCCATTATTTTTGGTTTTTTTCACTAATAATCTCAGCTTTGATATCTTTGATAATTGAAGTCAATTTGGATATGGCTTGGTTATCTATACCGTCAAGAAGATGAATAAGATTCTTATCTATTTGATTCAATTGATGTATTCTTTGTTCTATCTGATTATTTTGTAATGACTGGTTAGATGAGCTATCCATTGATTCAAATGGGTATAAGGTTGTCTTAGGGTTTGATGTATATTATTCTTTATCTATTTAAGTATCTAAAAAAAAATAATCTGTAGTCGAGAGTCTTCTAAGATTTCTATGGGCGAAAAAAAATAAAAAATAAGAATGAATTCACCAACAATCCACAATTAAATACCGGAGATCAAAGTTTTAAATAATGTAGTTGATTTCCTCTTATTATATTTTTTTTTGAACCTAAGAAGTTATAATCAAATGAGAATGATATATTTGCAATGTGTATTACAAACCCTATAAACTGAACAAGAGTGATCATATATATGAAATCATAACAATTGTCCTTATATGGACTATTACTCAAAGTAGCATTTTGTCAATCGGATTTTAAAACAAGATTACCAAATGAGCTTGATGAACTTTTTTTTTTTTGTTCAAATTAATTAGCTATTTTCAATGTAATTTCATAAGAAAACCAAAGAAAAAAGAAGAAAAGAAATTTAACTAACACACATATAGCATGTCAATAAAACTGGGACTTGAAAGGTTAAACAAATATGTTTCCTTGAAATCCAATCTATATAAAAATGGCACAATTCTTCAGAATACTATCCATGTTGCAGGTACAAATGGAAAAGGTTCAATATGTCAGATGATTAGTTCCATACTATTAAAAAATAATCCTTCATTGAAGATAGGAAAGTTTTCATCACCTTATAATGTTACTCCTAATGACGCAATTTCTATTAATGGTGTTTCTATGAACTATGAAATGTATAAAGCATCTAATCCACTTATGGAAAAATTGAATATGACACCGTTTGAGCAAGCTACCATGAAGTGTATTGATTACTTCAACACACAAAGGAATGATTTTAACATCATGGAAGTTGGCTGTGGTGGACTATTGGACAGTACAAATATAATACCTGCAAAAGATAAAGTGTTGATAATTATAAACAAGATATCGCTTGACCATACAAATTTGCTTGGTGAAACTTTAAAGGAAATTGCATATCAAAAAGCAGGTGTCATAAATGGCCAAAACAAACGTTGTAAAGTTTTGATAAATGGTGAAAATGATAAAAAACAAGTAATTGAGACAATAATAACACAATGTAAAAAAATGGAAATGGATCACGAAATAGTTGACACTACAGATATAAGAACTATCAAGGACACTGAGGTACACGAGTTCCTTCATAAGCAATTTAAGCATAGCTATCAGCTAGGAAATGCCATTATTGCATACAAAGCTGTAGAACACCTCATATCAACAAATAAAACACTGGAGTTGAAAACAAAGGAAACAATTCAAGCATTTGCAGATTTCAATCTTTTGGGAAGACTCACAAAGGTCACAGATTACCCCATTGGTCAAAGCAAAACCCAAAAGATTAAGTTCCTAGTTGATGGGTCTCATAACAATGATGCCTTAAAGAACTTAGGTGGATATATTGATAATTTTTACAGAAATTCCTATTCAGATCAAGTTGTATTTATTGTTTCCAGAACTTCTTCTAAAGACCTTGCATGGAAAAACTTATTGAGAAAAAACGATATTGTAATTGTTACTGAATTTGAAAATGTTGAAGAGATGAACTGGGTAAAATCAGCTAGTTGTGATCAGATATATCAAGAACTAGTTATAAATGGGGTTGATCCTAGAAATATTATTCTTGAAAAAAATATCGATAAGGCAATAACAGTTGCCAATGCCAACACAAAGCTCACGTTCAATTCAAAGAAACCTGAAATCAATATATTTGTTGTTGGTAGTCTGTACCTAGCAGGAAAAGTTTTCCAATTGTATCAAAAAAAGCTGAAATCATTGGAAGGAGTGACAAAAGACAAGAGAAAATTAATATAAGTAATTTCTTGCTAACTTTGGTAAGTTGAAGACTTACTTACAGGATTATTAACTTGAGCTTTGTTAAAAATTATATAAAACTTTCCAGGTATTTTTTTTTTTACTTAGTGTACCTTATTATTGAACAGTTTGAATTAAATAAGGATTAACTGATTAAAAACCCAATTTATTAATGATTAATTTGATGGATATGTAAGATGATTAATGTACAAAAAATTATATCCGATTATTCATATGTAGAAAAAAAAATTTTTTTTTTTTTCCTCTAATTTTTTTTTGAAAATTCTCTATCAGCTTAGGTAACAAATCACCTTAATTTTCATATGAAGGCTTAAAAAAGGATATCATAGACTGAACCAAAGTATTAACATTTATATATAAAGGATAATCGGTATCACAAAAATATAGTATTTGTGATAAGCTGAGAAAAAAGATTTATATTTTGTATTTTAAACAAATTACTTTCATTTTTGAATAATAATACTCATTATGTTCAACTTAATTAAATACAGAGCTGGTTTCAGATATCAAGTCCAAACAGCTCCTAGATTTTCAACATTGAGCATAACAAAATCATACAATACCATAATAAAAAGTCAATATGTCTTGAAACAAAGAAATCAGCTTTTAAAATGCAATACCACCAAAAGAGGTTTACATCAGTTTTCTAGCTCTACAACAAATAATGTCAATAACCAAACACCTCCTTTAAATAACAAAGGCAACAATGGGAAGAAATCCGCAGTCTTAAGAAACGTTCTTATGATTGTCATTCTTGGATTAACTGCCGTTATAGTTATTCAGCCATATAATCCGTTTCCATCACCTGTGGCAAAAGAATTACGAAAAGCTTTATGGGCTGAGAGAAAGCAAGATTACTTGAAGTCCATTGGCCATTATATCAATGCCTTATCCATATATGATCAAGGAGAAATCAAAACAGATAAATTATCCGATGAATACACTGGAATTGAATTGAAAATTATGGAAATGTATCTAAACTTGAACATGTATAAAGAGGCTTCAATGGTATTGCTGGAATTGAGCTATAGATATTACAACTACTTAAACGATACTATTTTGGAAAATAAGAAAGTTAACTATGGGCTTTTGTCTCGACTATATTGCAGAGATTTAAGATGTGTTATAAAGTTTGTTGACATTCAATTTCAACATCAAAATGTGGGAATGAACCCTGATTCATTGATAAGATTACTCCAAGCCCATTTGAAATTAGCTGACTCAGAGGTCTTTGCTAAGGATATGAGTGTAGCTCGTGATTTAATTGAGGAAGCCATCCAATATAAACAAGAGGCTCAAGAGTTTCCAGTTTACCCAAAGTTTGTGAACATGATTACTGATGACAACTTGAGTACTGATGATAACGGATTTTTGAATATAAACTTAAATAATCATCGTACTTCTTTTGTGTTTGAACCTTTTAAGGATGAACTATTTGTTGCAAAAGATTTATTAGATGCATTATATTACCAAAAGAACGACTTCAATAAAGCTATTGGAAATAAAAGAATGTCATTGAGTATGATGGTTGCAGCTAATAGTGAACCTGGAATGTTAATGATGACCCAAGCTAACTTAGGTACTACATACTACATGAGATTACAACAATTAAGAGAGGAATACAAGTATTTCAAAGAAAATCCTGATAAATTTAAAGAAATTTTTTTGACCGAAGAAAACCTTGAAAATAAAACAAAAATTTTTATGGATCATTTGGAAAGAAATATGAACATATTAGTTGAAAATGTGAAGACATGCTACAACGGAGTGTTGAACTTTACAAATGATACCAAGAAAAAGATAAAATACAACATAAAGGATAATTACATTGACTCGAAGATAGCAGAGTCCATAGTACTATCAAAGTATGGATTAGCCGTCTTGAACATGAACATATATGAGCATGAAGAAACTTCATTAGTTGATTTACAGTACTGTAAAAGATTGCTGATGGATGCCAAGAACTTATCCAAAGAACTAGGAAACTCGGATTTGTTGCTTCCAATCGAAACCGAAATGAAGATCTTGGAAGAGCTTAATAATATCCAAAAAGCTTAAATATGATTAAACTATGATTATATATTTATTGTAAATACATATAAAATATTCAATTTTTTTTCTTTTGAATTCGGACTTACTTGAAGGGAACCAAAAACAGGAATAGATTCAAAAAAAAAAAAAAAATGAAACAAGAATAAAAAGATTGATATATTTCTTACTGGAAAAAATAAAACCATCACAGAACATTAATCACCATATATGCTAAAATGCAACAGAGCTCTAAATAGAGCCTTTACGAAACATCTGATAAAGGCACATTATAGCCCTATCCTTTCTAATACATACTTTCAGAGATCATATTCTTATACAGCGCAACACCCAGACACTGTGAGAAAGTTGTTCAATGATGGTTCTTACTACAAGAAATTTAACAAAACAGCTTTAGACAAAAAGTATGGGTTATTTTCCAATAAATTACTTCAATCACCAGAAGGTTTATATCAATTTTATAAATTGTATCTTTACAAATGTCAGCACTTACTAAGAATCATTCACCAAGACCAATCAGAGGATGCAGATAAAAAGTTTATTTTGCGAATTGATAATATAAGCAACAATTTATGTAAGGTTATTGATCTATGTGAAATGATTAGATCGTTACACCCTGATGAAAAGTTTGTTAATATGGCTGATAGAATTTACAACGAGATGTTTGAGTTTATGAATATTTTAAATACTGATGTGGTTTTATACAATAACTTAAATAGAGTTATGAGAAATAAAGATATTTTGAAGTTAACAAATGAACAGTGCATTGTGGGAAAGATTTTATTGGATGATTTTAATAAGTCTGGACTATTTATGAATGATGAAGCAATCAAAAATCAATTTATAGAGCTATCATCAGACATATCTCAATTGGGCCAAAACATAATCATCTCTGAGCAAGAACCACCGTTTAATACGAATGAAGAGATGTGGAACGTTTCTTTAGAAAAATTAAAGAACAGCTTACCAAATGAAATATACAGCAATTTACCAATAAGAAAAACCAAGTTTTTATTGAAGAGTAAAGAATTTGTCGACATTAGTAAGAATAACTTGTATCTACTGTACCAAATAAATAAGTTTTCTACCGATGAAGAGTTAAGAAAGAAAAGCTGGATGTACATGAACATGAGTAGTCAGGAACAAGTTAGTAAAGTATCTAAACTATTGCAACTTAGATTGAAACTGGCTAATTTAATGAGGGAAAAAACACACAATTCATACCAGCTTAAAAATAAGTTGATGAAAAACAGTGAGCATGTAAAATTATTGTTACATAATTTGGTTAGTGACTATAGAGAGAAATCTTTAAACGAGTTAAAAGTCATAAAGCCTGGAAAACTAGAAGCTTATGACCGAGAATTTTACAAGTTTACCAATAAAGAAATCAATCGTATACCTCAGCTACAATTAACTGTAGGCTCTGTTTTTTCTGAACTGTTCAGGCTTTTGTCAACGCTATATTCTCTAGATTTTGTTGTTACTCCACTTTATAAAACAGAGACATGGCATGAAGATGTAAGAAAAGTTGAAATATATGATTCAGAGACTAAAAAGCTTAAAGCACTTTTGTATCTAGATTTATATCACAGAGAATCAAAAAACCATAATGCCTCACATTTCACTGTTACGACCTCAAAAAAAATTAACGATCAGGAAATAGTGTACGAAAATGAAGATATAAATGCTACTTGTGTGATCAGTGACGGTGTACAGATTCCTATCATAGTTTTAAACACTTCTCTATACAATCCATTGTGCATTAATGAAAATGATATGGAAACAATTTTCCATGAAATGGGTCATGCAATGCATAGTGTGCTGTCCTTGACCGAATTACAAAATTGTTCAGGGACTAGATGTGTGTCAGACTTTGTAGAGTTGCCTTCCATACTAATGGAATTGTTTGCTAAAGATCCAAGAGTTCTGAAAAATGTTGTTGATAATCCAGCTACTGAGCTACCTAAAGATTATTTCAGAGCTACTGAAATGATCCAACAAACAAAGCTTGCTCTGTTAGATTTTAGATTCCATGAAATTGATAACGTCAATGATCTTAGCCCTGATAACTTGCTAAAGATATATCATCAAACCGAAATGGATGTTGGAGTCATGCCTGATGTGTATACCAACTGGTACGGCAGGTTTACTCACTTAGTTGGATACGGAAGTAGTTATTACACATATTCTTTAGACAGAATAATTGCCAATAAAATCTATAATAAATTGTTTGCGAACAATCCTTACAGTAAGGAATCTGGGGATATCTTAAAGAACAAATTGTTGAAATATGGTGGGTCTAGATCTCCTTGGGATTGTTTGGCTGATGTGTTTGAAAATTCCGAATTGGCCAAAGGGGACACCAAAGCCGTTGAAGTTATTACTGGGACAACACCAGACAAATAATCCATGATAAAACTGATACAGCAACTTATATATTGAAATAGAATTTAGATAATAGTTACATTAGCAGAGAGATGAAAAGCATTTTGATTATTGAATCGTACTTAAAATAGGAATTTTTTTTATTTAAAAAATATATAATCAGCTATCTTATAAAGTGGTGGTCATTTCCCAAACTCTGATGGTGTTATCAGTGTAACCAGCGAATAAGACAGAGTTGGATTCACCAGACCATTCCAAAGAAACAGCGTGAGGTTCGTTAGCCTTGTTTAAGCCAACAAATTCTGGCTTAACGTTGTCAATAACGGTTTCCTTTTCGATATCAACGATCTTGATACCAGTTGGGGTGGAAACGGCCATGAAGAATCTGTTAGAACAGAAGGCAACAGCGAAGATTTCTTCGTTGACGTCGAAGCTGAAAGAACAAGATGGTTGAGTTTCCTTAGCGTTCCAGATGAATAATTTACCATCCTTACCACCGGTGGCAATTAAAGTTTGATCTGGAGAGGTGGCAACAGCGTTGATAACACCGTTGTGACCCTTTAAGTCAGCTAATAACTTTTCAGAACCTAAGTCCCATAACTATTCATAAATTTGATTTTCGTTTGTTTGATGATTACAATAAGTAATAATATCGTTAATTGTTAGTAAAAAAAGATTTTCTATAATTAATTTCTATATTCTGAAGAATATTACAACAGTATCAAAAATGAAATACTAGTAGACAGAACCCATATTATAGTGTAATGTGTTTGTTATAAGTTATGGATATTTTTTCTTTATTTCTCTCAGAGATCTTGGTGATAATTAGTATGTCTCATTGGGATAGATAGTCCCTCTGAAGTAGCAAATATTATAATAGCATCATAGAGAAATTTTAAAGCCTTTTGATTAATAGTCCGTTTATTTTTTAAATCAATAATTCTTTATGTTCATTTATCTTATTTTTAATTTAACACTTATTAAAATCAACTTTATTCGAAAAAAACATATTTCAACATTATAATCAACACATTAACTACATATAGTTACAATCTCCTAAGAACAAAAAGTCCAAATACTTCATATAATTACACACTGACTGTAAATAACTCTTCTTCAATAAAATATATCGTGTTCGTATTCTTCCACAGAAATTTCTTGTATTACATACCTTGGCGACCTTATCAGAAGAGACAGAGAAGATCAAGTTCTTGTTAGTCTTGGCTGGAACAATAACCTTGGCGGAAGTAACCCAGTCGTCGTGACCTAATAAGGTGGATAAACATTCACCGTGAACAGACCAAACCTTGATGGTCTTATCTCTGGAAGCAGTAATAACTTGAGAGGTTTCTTCGTTGTAAGAAACAGATAAGACATCAGAAGAGTGACCCTTTAAGGTGGTGATGGCTTTACCTTCGGCAACGTTCCAAATCTTGGCAGACTTGTCCCAAGAAGCAGAGAAGGCGAAAGAACCGTCTCTGGTTAAGACAACATCTTCAACGATGTGACTGTGACCCAATAAGGACTTGACTGGAACACCGTAGTTTTCTTGTTCACCAGTTAACTTCCAGAAAACGATGGATTTGTCTCTGGAACCAGAAACCAATAAAGTTTCATCACCAGTACAGGTGGCTAGGGAAGTAACCCAACCGTTGTGACCTTCTAAAGTACCTCTTAAAATGAATGAGCTGTTAGACATTTTTATATTGTGCTTGAATGTATGTGGTTTTTATAAAAATAAGTCTTCTTGCCTTAATACTGATTTCTATAATTTAAATTAAGATATCCTTAAAAGCCTTCAGATCCATACATCTTCTAAACTTCAACTTTTTTATTTTGCTGTAAACTACAATATACAAAAACGGTAATTTTTTTTTCATACTTTTGAGATGTTATAAAAATTTAAATAAAAAAAAAAATGAAATTTTTGGAAAGTTTTCTTTTTTGCATTTCAAAAATGGAAAATATAAATTTCCTAAAACAGTAAAGTTAATTTTTTGGGAAAAATTTGTTGTATTTTTTTGATTGTGGAAACTTACTACAGTTTTTGAAAAAAAAATATTTAAAAATATTTTTGTAAATTCTTTCCTAATTGAGAAAAAAAATAAAGAAAAATAACATAATTTTTTTGTTACAGTTCTCACTATTGTATGCGCAGTTTTCTAAGTATTTCGGTCTAAGTTATTTTTTTTTAGAAAATTTGTAAAATTTGAAAGATTACTTTTTACAGTAATAGTCATGTGACTTTTTTGAAGAGTGGAATGCAAGAATTCTAGAAAATAATGTGTAAGAGTTGTCAAAATACCCTCAGTATTCACTAGTGAAACACAAATAATTATTAATGCTTGTTAGATGAGTGTAAAAAGATCATTAAAGAATGCATAAATGGAGCTTATATAGATGTATGATACGATTTTCACTATATATGTGTTCGTGATAGGAAAACCTAGCCTATTTACTTACTTGACCCGCAATAGATAACATAAACCTAGGATAATATTCTAGGACATCTTTAATATTTCTTTTGTATATTTAAAATCTGGTGAAATATATAGTCCATACTTTTATCTTAGGTATGGAAACATGTTCTCATTTGCCATAGGTATTGCTACCTTGAAAAATTAAAAAAACCACGTGAAATTGTCTATCACATGTCATTATTCGGAGATAACAATTTAGAGATTCACGAATAACGAAAGAATGTTGACACCTTAAAAAAAAAAAGAATTACATAGCTTTATCAACAGCACAACTTTTCAAAAGGTTTTCTATTTATAAAATTAGATTTAAATAAACCCCAATACATCTATAGTTTACAATTAAATATTTAGATCGCCTTAATTCTGGTTAGCTATTTTGAAAGGAATAGGATAAGAGAAAGTATCAATCAGATCAATTTAACTAGAATAAACCAAATACATTCTTTCAAAAAACAAAACAAAACATGGGTCCTTTCGATAAGAAATTTAAGAAATTTATAACCAACAACATAAGAGTTGCTCCAAAAGTGCCTTCAGTAAATGACAAAGTAGGAATTGACGAACTTAAAGATTTTTTGTCAAGCAAATATCCTCAAACTAGAAAAGATGCTGTAAGAAGAGTGGTTGAACAAATGAACCTGGGAAAAGACATGTCCAGTTTGTTTCCTGATATTGTTAAGAATATGGGAATAAACAACGATGACATTGAATTGAAGAAATTGATATACTTGTTTATCATCAATTATTCGTTGGAAAAACCAGAGTTTATGATTTTGGTAATTAACTCGTTCTTACAGGATACCCTATCTGATAATCCACTAATTAAGTGTATGGCTTTGAAGACAATGTGTATGCTTCCTATAGAAATGGTTTTAGAATACTTAGAACAACCAATAACTGATGGTTTGCTGAGTGACAATGCTTATGTCAGAAAGACATCAGTAATTTGTTTATTGAAAATATACAACTATGATTTGGACTTATTTGAAAAGCTATTGCCTGTGTTCAAAGGAATGATGTATAAAGAAGATAACAGTATGGTAATAGGAAACATTCTACAGTTTTTGATGGAAATGGACAGCAAGAAGTATCTAAATATAACACTTACACAGTATGTTAACGAAAATATAGAAAAGCTTGTTAATATATTACCTGAGTGTAATGAATGGAGCAGGGTGAGTGTCTTAAATAGTTTGGCAATATATGACAACCAAACTTTACCGCTTGATCCATCTTCTGTGTACTTATTAACAAATAAGGTAACTCCGTACTTACAGCACATAAATCCAAGTATCATTATGTCCGCTTTAAAAGTTCTTTTCAACTTCATTGATTTTATAAAAGATGATAGCAGTGTTAATATATGGGAAAAGTTAGCCATGGGCATAGTGTCAATCCTTAATAACCCATCATTTGAACTTCAATTCATACTGATGAGAAATTTAAGAATTATCTTAAGCAAACTGGCAACATTATACAGCTATATTGACATTAAAAATTTCTTTTTAAAGATGAGCGACCCAATATACCTGAAATATGCTAAGTTAGAAATTTTAGATGAGGTTTTGAATAAAAACTTAAGAAAGGTTGATGTTGAACTGGTTATATCTGAGTATAAAGATTATTGCAATTTTGAATTCAACAATGAGTTTATTGAAACAGTTTTGAATAAATTGGGAGATCTGTTGTTACTACTTGATAGTGAAAAGGATATACACCTCAAGCTGAATATTATAGAATTCTTAACAAACGATATAAATTATCAAAATGATGCTGTGATGATCAATCTGTGCAAGATATGTAATTCTTACTCAAGGGAATGCCAACAAATGATACTAACATGGTGCTTGTCAAATTGGGAAAGTTTATTATTTGACAGAAGTAAAGCTCACTTTATAAACTACATAACAGTGTTAAGAAATGATGTTACAAGTTTCAACAGCATTTTGAGTGCGTTTATAGAAAATATATCAGATGAGGGTCCAGAAACTCAGTTAATGACTATCAACGCATTAATTAAAACAGAGAATTTGAGTGCTTTGAAACAAGTTTTGGACCTTGATGTGTACTCACTTGAAGTAAAGGAGATGGTGACTTTCTATCAAAGATTGTTAAGCAATAGTAATCCTAGTGAAGCATTGAAATTTATGAATATCAACCAAGTTTCATTTAATGATGCTGACTCTTTAAAGGACAAAATACCAGCTAATAAACTTAACTACTGGTTCAAAAACTTGGGATATTTGTCTTCAGTATTATATCATGAAAGTGAGGAGGATATACCACCAAGAGCTAAAATTTTATATTACAAAAACAATGATAATAAAGAGAAAATAAAAGCAGACTTACTCACATTGAATGATATGATACAAAAAGATAGCAATGAATTGAACTTACTGGACTTTGAAGATAATGGAAACCTACAATCAACATCCGCAAAAGATTCCAAAACAGATCCTATAGATGACTTATTAGGTTTGTTTTAATAAGTTGCTTCATAAAGTTTTCCCTTTAAATTAGTTTTTTCTTCTTTAAATATGAAAATTTATGTTTAAAATAGTATATAAAGATATTTACTGTTGTCTATTTACAAGCAACAAAAACAGTTATTTTTTTTTTTGTCTTTGAAATGGAAGTATATTGCACGACTCTTATGTTAAGAGATATTTTAAACAATGCTTTGTGCATCTATATATATCTGAAAATTTCTGGTCTTTTTATGTTCAGCTGTCTTTTCATGAGTTAAATCATTTGTTATTTTCGTTTTTCTTGGTAGCTTGCTGCTCAGCATACTTTTTTTCCATTTTTTCCAATCTCTGTTTCAAATGTATATCAATCTGTTCATCAACAAAGCCATCTTTTTGATAATACTTCAAACAATCATGCAACTTAAATCTTTGAGAGTCACACTTTGGAAAAATAAGAAGACCGGCGTTTTTAGAACAAGCAACAAATTCAGCAACCCATTCATCACATCTTTTCCAAGCTGCTTCTTTCAATCTTTTTCTTATAGTTTTTTCTTCGTATGAAGAAAGGATCCAGACAGGAAGCTTTCTTCTACCTATAGCATCGCTTGTAGCATCATCAATAGCTTGAATATCTTCTTTTGACAAATCCATTTAAATGGTATATTTGAAAATCGGTCTTTACATCTGATTATCTTAAATTTAGGCAAGTATTTGTATCTTCAAAAAAATGCAAAAGTCATGTTTATAGGAAAAAACAAAAGTCTAAAATTGTTTTTTACTCAAAAAAAATATAAAATAAACTTAAAATCGGTAGCGGTTACGCCTACTTGAGCTTTTATTAATAGTTCTTTAGACTTTCTTGCAGTTGTGATTCATATATATTGTAAATGAAATTCAGGTATTACGTTTTAATATTATTCGAATAAATTTCCAAACTTTAAAAAATGGTATTTTAAGAGTTTTACTTTAAATTAGTATGCAACCTAGAAGAAGTTTATTTTCAGTTGAAGGGTGGTGAACTTTTTCTTTTTTTTCGTATATTAAAGAACTGTGACAATAACGTATACAAGAAAATACTCCAATTTGATTATAGAAACATTATGATAAGTCAGAGTTAATAACACATTATTTAAATTTAATTAAAATAAAATTTGGTTATAAACTAAGATGTTCATTGCCAATTTGTACGTGGCATTGATAAAGATAAGAAAAGCTTTGAACAATAAATTATTTCAGCCATATAAAAAATTTTTATCTCCGACTATGAGTATTTGGGCAAAGCATTAGGAAAAGAAAATTTTTTTTTTTTTTTTACTTTTTTTATGAGTTTTTTGTAAAGAAAACTATTATTTGGAAAATTTCTTTAAAAAAAATATCTAAAAGACAAAAGTAATCATTTTATAATACCAATAATTAAATATTCCGTTTGTTGAAATCAATTATTCTGAATTGAAAGTTAACATTGTTTCTCTAAAAAAAAAAAAAAACTTAAACATACAAAACATAGTCAACAAAAATGTTTAAACAAACTTGCACTCTATTGAGTGGTATTGCCAACAGAACTAGAAATACATTGAACTCATCTCAAAAAGCTTCTCAAAGAAAGAGAATGAGACAAGTTGATGCTACCATATACAACATCAGAGAAGGTTTGAGAATGAAAGTTGATCTTATTCCTGAAGCCAAAGCTAGAGAAGAATACTGGACTGCCTTGATGAAAGAATATAACTTTAACAGATATTTCAATCCTGAATATTTCCAACCAGAACATACTTGTACGCCATTGATGAAGTACTTCTTTCTATCCAAAAAATCCAAGAACGGTTATAAATCCATGAATTGGGCTAGATTCAAAACCAAGACCAGTATCAATAGAGAGTCTCCATACCAGATGCTTCCTAATACTATGAAAATTACAAATAAGTTACAAGGCGGAGATCTTGAATAGTTGACAGATTAATGAATAAATCAAAAATCTTTTTTTTAAAGAAAACAAATAAACCCCCCAATTGAATTAGGAACAAAGATTTAATGCTGTTAATATTACTATCATTCTTTTTTTGTTTTCTTAAAAAATTTATATACTTGTAAGGAATTTAAACAGATACACAACCCAATATACATTTAAACAAAATAAAACTTAAGATGAATGAAACAGTGAAATATATAGCTTTGATAAAAATTATAAATTTGTATTGTTGTTGCCTTGTTTCAAAGCATTCCATGCATAATTTTCTAGTTCCAGTGAGTTTTTATAATCATCAATGTTTAAATATGTATTCTCTTCAATAAAACATCTATTTTGTTTATAATCAACATCTATATTGAACGTATTGAGAAGTATAGCATTCTTTTGATTTCCTTTAATAGATTTCTTTTCAAGTTCATCTGTAGCCATATTGTTTTCTCTTTTGAGTCTAATAATATCGTTATCAATGTCAACTATTTGTTGTTTTATATGAAGGACTTCAATTTCTCGTTTCTCTTGTTCATTTAACCAATAATTTCTTTCTTCTATGAGTGCAGTCGATATATTTTCATTAGTAGCATAGTCTATTTGTTGATTTAATTCAGCTATTGTTTGTTCATTATCCTTGATGCTTTCTATAAGCATTTTGGTTTTATTTTCTCTTTCAATATCCAATGCCTCTTTCATTGCCTTTAAGTTTTCTATTTCATTGTTTATCTTAGTTAATTTGTTTGTGTATTGTTTTTTGTTGAGTAGATATTGACTGTTGTCTATATGTTGAAGAATAGTTTGATGATCAAACTTCAAATCATCTTTTTTTTGTTTTAATCCATTGCTTATATCATTCAAATTTAATGAACTCAAATCAAGTAAGACATTTTCTTCCGTATCTTCATGGTTGGTGTTATCAATTAAATGTTTGTTCTGAAGATAGCTGTCATTAATATTAGACAGTTGTTGTAAGGTCATGACTGGTAAAATTGGTGTGTCTGTTGCTTGCATTGTTACAATTATCTGTATGAATTTCTGTAGTATCCTTTAAAAAAAAAATATATATTCTTAAAAATTAGTATCAAGTCAAGTTTTATATCAGTATTTGACAGAGTTGGTCTTATTCATAACTTATATATGCTCAGATTGATTAAATGATCATCATAATACAGAGAAAAAAATAATTTGAAAAAAAGGCATACAAAAGCTTTATAATTGAAAATTGTTAGATATTTATAAAACCCACAAAAAGTTACAAAACAAACCAAACAAAAAAAAAAATTAAACGTCGCGCACTATTTAATCATACTGAAGGAAAAAAAAAAATGAAGTAAAGATAAACTACGTGTGAAAACCATGGTCATATATCGGGATTTATTAATATTTAAAGAGCTCTTCTCTAAAGTCAAATTCAGTTTCAGCGTTTTTATCCATATTATCTTCTCCAACTTCAGATGATTTACTAAGCATATCTATTGGCTCAAGTATACTTTCATCAATGGTATCAACACCAACATGCTCAGCACATTGTATCAAGTTTGTTGTCATTTTCACCGTGCTTACTGCATTGTTGTTCTTCCAGAATTCCAGAAATTTTACTACATTTACATAAACGAGCCTGTTTACATCATCTCCCCAGATGATATCTAAATGCTCATGATCTGAAATGGGGGTTTCGAATGTTGACTTTTCAGGCAGATTGTATTTCAATGTTTCTATATCAACCAGCGAGTCTTTATCTCCGTACACCAACAAAAGAGGAACCTTGATGTTGCTCTTTGTTGGGAACGGAATGGCTTCAAACAAGGAGTGATCACTTTCATTCAAGTCATTGGAGGATACATACATCTGAAACTTCTGGGTTTTTAATATTTGGAACCAATGAACAATGCATTTCACACTTGTTGGCGAATATAAATTTTTGAAAGCAACGGTTTTTGAAAAGTTGATGTTCTTGTTTTCCCAATTGAATAAAATTAATGTAGACAGCTTTATGGCTTGATTGAACATGTTTATTGGCAAGATCTTTTGCCATAGAGTACTTGCAGTTGGGAGTAACATCTTCTTCCCAAAGAACAAAAACATTAATTTGGGTTGTAGTTTAATAATATTATCTACAAATCTGTTGAATAGCCCGGGTGGAGTTAATGCTGGTGACAATGCAACAAAGCTGTTAACCTTTGAATTGAGTTCTGGATGCAAGGAAAGACTAGCAAATATCTGTGCAGATCCTTGTGAAAATCCAATTATAGATATTTGCTGATTTTTTCTCATAATTTCATCAATATAGTCATCAAATGCGTTATACTTAGTTTCATTTTTTAAAGTATTTAAAATATAATGTAAGGAATCTGGTATATCGTACATGGCCATTTCATCTAACGAAAAATCCCAGAACTTGGTGGAGTTACGCTCAAAGTAAAAGTGCTTGTTGGAGTATCTATTCCCTCTGTTGTTACCCATCCATACATCATAACCCAATGAGTTCAAGTAGAGTGGTAAATTGTTATTGATTGGATCCTTTGAGTGGCATAGCCATATGTTTGAGCACATGAGTAATCCATGTTGCAAGTAAACAGGACCTTTATACTCAACACCCTTTCGTTGTATTGACTTATCATATGGTATTCTATGCAGTTGAAGCAGGTAGTCATCTTGTGTCTTTACTATATGGGTTTCCATACTGATATCTGGATCAATTGCCAATAACATATCTCTCACACTATTACACATATAAAGCTTTTCAGAGAGAGTACTTGTATTATTGGATAATAAATAATTTTTGAAGTCTTGTCTTTTATTGATTGAGCTAGACTCTTTGTCTTGATTAACATCTGTGTCTCTTTTATATATTTTGGAAAAAGAGGTAAATGGAATGATTGATATCATTGAAGATATTACAAAAGATAATATCTTTTCTGTATAAACAAATATGATTAATACCCATTCGTTCAAAGTAAGTCTATTAAATATCGGTATCATAATTTTGTTAGTAGATATATCTATCAAAAACTTTCTGTTTTATGGTGGTTGAATATAAGTATTATTTCTTTACTTGAAGTATATGAGTTGACAACTTGTGTTTGATTTCTTAATTACTCTCCCCTTATTTAATTTTTTCAAAAAAAAAAAAAAAAAATTAAAAAACGCTTTAGATGCATAAAGACAAATTTCCCGTAAAGACTAGCCAAGTCAGCCATGCGATTACATAGAATATTGTTATGCATTTATATCAATAAAAATGTCAATTGGCAATTATACTGGATTTTAAGATACTTGCCATCATTATCTACAGAAACAATGCTTTATGTAAATAAATATGAATACCTATCACCTTTTATCTAACTCTTTTCTATTTATTCAAAAAGAGTATTTGTAAGTCCAGTTTTTCTCTGCCAGAAAACATAAAATGCTCACGTGATTTTGTTGTCGAAAACAACCAAGTTCTCATTCTTAATTATAATCAAATACTAAATAAACGAACTGGTTTTATCATATAATGTATTTCTTTTTATAAATAAATAAGTTAAAATAAGAAGCTTCGTCAAAGACAAGCCTTATAATATATAAAGTTATATTAACAAAGCAAGTTTAGCCTAGATTGTGTTCATAAATTAAACTCCTTAGTATGTTGCACTAACAATTTTTTTTTTTTTTTTTTTAACATAAACCATTTAGAAGGCCTTGCTGAATAAGTAGGAACCAGCTACAGCACAAACAGCTAAGACAGAGTAACCACCTTTGTAGATACCCTTTATTGTGAAACCGGAACCCTTATCCCAAACTAAATGTCTGATACCATTGGCAAAGTGGAAGGCAAACAAGTATGCAATGGAAGCCTTTCCAGTGTAGTCCAACCATGTAGGAACGTTATTTTTGTAGTATTCAACTAAGGAATCATCATTCAAACCAAAGTTGTATATTTTGTTGATACCATAAGCAATTGTGACACCAAAGAAAACGGCACCTAGCAAAACACCAGAAACTCTGTGGACAGAAGATAAATACCAAGTTATTTGTGGTTGGTAAATAGTCAAGTGAGGTGAGATAGGTCTTTTGGCTCTTTGTTTAAGCAAGATTTCTTGTCCCTTTGCTGGAGTTTGCAACAAGTTCTTGTTTATAGAAAATAGTCTTGTGAAAGTGGTTGTAGGCTTGTATGAACTTCTTAAAGAAGATAAAAGAGGGTTTCTTAACATAAACATGTTTTATGATAAATGCCTTTCTATTTGTTTATATTTTGTTTGGTTTTATTTGAATCAATTATATTGAAGCTTCCTATATCAAATTCAAGAAGTAATATTTGATAAGATTAAATAAGTTATGTTTAGTCAAATCAAATTGTCAAGAAATATATGTTGTACTAATAAGAACCTCGAAAACATGCTTAAAAGGTAAATGGTACGAAGAAAGAAAAGAAAAAAATAACTAAAAAAATAAAATCATACGAAAGGGTAAAATCTTTGGTACGAGTAAAAGAAGCAAAAAAAAAAAAAAAAGTCAATGCGAAAGAAATCCATAAAAAAAAAATTGCTGTAAAACCGAAAAAAACAAAAATTAAGGAATAGTCAAAATCAAATAAACTACCTCCTAATATTTTTCTCCTTTGAATGTCTTAAGTTAAAGTTTCTTGAGACACGTTAATAAATTCATCAAATGGCATATGGCCTTTTAGTTTGAGGAATATTATGTATTTTTTTTGTTGGTGGGTTATTAATATATAATGTTAAATAAGCTGATATTCAACATACATATATCAATCGTTGTTGGAAATGTCACAATATCATGTTTAAGTTTAAACAATACGCTATAAACTCATCCATATAAGAAGTTTTTCATAAATTGATTGAAACTTCTTATTATATCATAGAAAAGAATGGGTTCCTTTTTAATTCATTTTCATTGTAGATCATATAGTTCATTGGAAACAAAAAAAAAAACTTGTTGAAGTATCTACTAAGTGTGTGTGTTTTTTTATGTTTGCAATGAATTATTCATTAATTTCATTAGTCATCATCGTAAAGTATAAATGTGAAGAGTTACACTATACTTTACTCATTATTATTTCAGTTACTTTTATTATTTAACTTAAATGTTATTAAGAGCATCTTTAATAGAGTTCATCATCATAAGTTCATCATTTGTGTTTGGGAATGAATTTATTTTTTGTTGATCATGATATTGTTGTACTTGCTGTAAAATAGAACCTTGTGGATATTGACTACCAATTATATTATTGAATCCTAATTGATTTAAATTCAAATTGCTGTTGCTAGTACTCAAGTCATTCTTCAGTAATGAGTTATTATTGAATGTACCTGGATCAAAGTATATATCATCAACAATGATATCTTGCTGTTTTTCAACAGAGGTTTCCAAAAAGCCAAGATCAATGCCTATATCGTCAAACCCATTTGCTAATCCTATATTAGTATTGAAGTCACTTTTCTCAGCGTTTTTCTTTGAGTTTGTTATGGCTTTGGCTTGTTTTTTGTTAATTTTATTTTTTGTAGTTTTGTTAGAGTTTAGTTCTAAATCAAGCATATTGATACCTTCAGACCCATCACTTACACCATTTACCAATCTGTTAAAAGTTGTGGGGTTTTCTGTTTTACACTTATTTATGTATGTGCTATACCAGTTGATTTCTTGCTTGATTTTACCAATGACAGTGGTGAGTTTACTATTTTCCGTTTCTATACCTTCAAATTGCTTTTGCAAGTCTTGTAATTCCTTCATTTTAAGGATTTTTTTATTATTTTTATTGTTTGAGTTGTTCATTTTAGCTAATTCTTATTATTTCATAGATATCATGGGGGGTTTTCTTTATAATTTGTTTTATTAAATAAATTAAAATTAACTATATATTCATTAAAAACAACGAAACATTTGAAAAAAAAAAAAGAAAAAAAGAAAGAAGACAATCCAAAAGTATTATGAATCTCCATATATATCGTGACTAAATCCATCGCCTCAAACTTCTTGTATTGCCACAGTTCAAATTCAAGAAAAAAAATAAAAATAAAATAACGCACCGAAAAGGTAAAAAAAAAAAAAAAGAATAAAAAAGAATAAAAAAGGCTACAAAGTGGAGATTAATATGCGAATTGAATTATTCGATAACTTCCTAAATAAACCCGATTAAATCTTGTATAAATATTATATCAATCTTATATATAATTTTGTCCTCTTTATTATTAATGTGAAAAAAAAAAAATATATATAAGTTTAAAGATCCATCTCAGCTTGTAGTGCTTTCAAGGCTAACTCGTCTTCATCCTCTTCTTCCTCTTCAGTATGTTGTTTAGTCGAGAGATCAGACAAGGGCACATTGGGTAAGAAACTGTTTGTATTTTCTATCACACTGTTGCCAACATTCTTCTCAAGTTTTTCTGTTTCATCCTCTAGCATCAAGTCTGCTAGTTCATCTTCCAACTCATCTTCATCAACGTATGTTGATCCTCCTATAGGTCTTGTCAAAGCCTCGCTAATTTCTTCGTTCATGTCCATGTTTTCTCTCACCTCATCCATAGTATCTTCAACTTTGTCAACATTCATTGATGAGCTTATCTCCTTCATTGCACTGTTAGCCTTTCCAATGGCCTTAACAGTTTCCAAGTTCAAATTGGCATTTTCTATGGTGAACAATTGCATTTCAAGATTCTCAATCTGCTGCAATGACTTAGTCATTTCATTTTCTAGCATTTTGGACTTCTTAAGTTGTATCTTGGCCATGTTGGTATTCTTCTTTTGCATGTATGCCTTTGCCTTATCTCTTAATTCATCTATTTGCTGTTCTAAATGAGTTTGTTTTTTGGTGAGTAGTTGAATTTGCCCTCTTAAATCAATAATGGCTGATTTAGTACTTTCCTTTTGTTTCTTTTGTTTTTCCTCAGTCGAGGCTCCCCATAATGATTTCCACATTTTTCTTTTTTAAAGTTATGATTATTCTATGAGTATATTCTTTGTACTCTTAATTAAACCAAATGTTATTAGTTAAAGTTAAAGAATACAATAATATCTTTCTTTGGTTTTTATTATATATGTATTTCTATTTTTCATTAAATGAAACATTATAAATTTACAACTACTCTTGTTGAAAAAGAAGATATTTATACATCATTATAATTAATTGTGACTAATCAAATGATAAGGATTTGCATTTAAATGTTTTGTTTGTAATTTCACACACCATATCTTGATAACAAAATTAAGAAAGGGAAGGAAAAAAAAAAAAGAAAGAAGAAAATTTTTATTTTATATCCGATAATCACTTAGTAATACTTTCTAGAAAATAATGGATTATGAATTATATAAAGTTAGATGCTAATTAACCATTACCCATATTAAAAAGAACAGAAATAATGTTCCAAAGATTTTCACTGACATCCATTTGTTAGAGCTAATTCTATCATAGTACTTCATCAACTCGGCCTGAGCACCGTTTATATTATCTTCAACTTCAAATACGTTTTCGTCTATTCTTTGTACTTGTTCATGTTGTTCTTGAACCATTCCTGCCAACTGCTGGAACAAGTTCCCCACCTCCTGTATGGTGGATTCTATAGTTTCAACGGCTCTGTTTCTGTCCTGTAAATAGGCTTGCTCAGAGGACTGGGTTTCTTCCTGTAATAACATTTGTGTTTGCTGTTGCGAGAAGTCTAGACTTCCTTTGTTCCCATTGGAATCTATACCTGCAGACATGAATGGGTTGCTGCTATTATAACTTGTTTTGCTTTGTGACTGGCCAACACCAGTGTCATCTGATGGAATCAAGCTTCCCAACCTTTCCTTATTTTCTTGTTCCAAGACTTGTCTTTTTTCTAAAACTTCCTTGAAATTTCCCGAAATGTTCTTCATTTTGCTATTCAACAAAACCATTACATTCCCATAGTGTTGTTTCCCACTTGTGTTGTTCTTATTTAAATTATTTATGTTGCTTTTAGATAGGCTTTGCAGATTTCCTAATTCCTCTTCAATGACATAAATCTTTCTCTTTATAATGAATGACAACTGTGCTATATCCTGTGGATTATCATTAAATATCGGCTTTCTCTTACACAATGTTGATAACTTGTGTAATAGCTCTGTTGTGGATACAATTTCTCTAGCTATTTCTTGTGCCTTAAGAGTAAACTGTGATTTCTTTGTGGTCTTAGACTTATTGCCTTCATCTGGATTTGTACTTAATGGTTGATATGCATTGCCCCTAGATGTGTTATTTAAGTTTCTAGATTGAAGTTGTGCAAATCTTTGAAATTCCAGTGTTCTATCACGTATAGATGTAGACATGTTATGAAAGAGACAATAATCAATTGACTTATTTTATTAAAAAAAGTATTTGACTGGTTACGATTATACTTTTTAATATTATTTAAATAATATTTCTTTTTTTTCCATTAACTTTGAGTGTGTATGAACGATTTTAAATAGAAAAACTTAGAAAAAAAAAAACAAAAAAATCATAAACTTAAACAAACTTCGAAAAATTCATGTGACCAAATGGAAATAAATAAAATAATTGATAATATTTTCCCAAAGTCACATTAAAAAGTTGGGACAAAAAAGAAAATTCTATAATCATCTTATTAATAACAGTAATCTTGAATTATTAATATATTACATTCTGTCTTTAAATAAATAGTTATTAAAAAAAAAAGAAGAAGAGAAGTCTATCATTTAAAGAAATATTTTATTTTTTAAGCAAAAAATCTAACAACTTCGTCGATAGCCTTGGCAACATGTTCAACGTTTCCATCGTTCAAACCAGCAATGGAGGCTCTACCTGAAGGGGCTAAGTAAACAGCATGTTCCTTTTCCATTCTTTCAACTTGTTCAACAGTCAATCCGGTGTATGAGAACATACCGACTTGGGTGGCAATGTGGTCCCAGTTTCCAGGGGTGTTCAATTCTTTTAGCTTGGCAACCAATTTGTGTCTCATTTCAATGATTCTTGAGGACATGGTGATCATATCTTCAGACCATTGCTTGTATAGATCGTCGTTGGATAGGATTGTTGCAACAATCTTGGCACCATAAGCTGGAGTGGTGGAACATTCTGATCTGATGACGGCATTCAATTGGGATTGTAAGGCATCTTGGTCCTCTTTAGTGTAACCACTTTCTGGCAAGACTAAATGAACACAACCAACTCTCTCACCGTACATACCTACGTTCTTGGCAAAAGATTGGCAGACTAGCACTGGATAGTCCTTCAATATGTCGTTGATGGCCAATCTAATTGAGTAGGCATCCTTGGATAAAGAACCAGTGGCAAAGCCTTGGTAAGCACTGTCAAATAGAACCAAGTGATTCTTTTGCTTGATGGCGTTCAAAATTTGGGTCCATTGTTCTTCAGTTGGGTCCAATCCAGTTGGATTGTGGGCACATGGATGCAAGACGAATAAGGAACCTTCTTCAGCAGAAGCAATGGTGGTAAGGAAGCCTTGTAAGTCTAATTGCTTATTAGCAGGGTTCCAGTATGGGTAAGTCTTGGAGGCCTTGAAATCACATTTACCAAAGATTTGATAATGGTTGTTCCAAGTAGGATCACTGAAGTAAACATCTCTGTTGTTTAAACCCAAAGATTGCAACAATTTGGCAGAGACATGTAAGGCACCAGTACCACTTAAGGATTGAACATTGACAACTCTTTTGGCACAGTCAAAGGAATCACCAAATAAGATTCTGGCAGCATGCTTTCTTAAGGCATCCAAACCAGAGATATTCGAGTATTCGTGGTTATACTCTGGGTCAGATTGAATGATCTTTTCAGCCTTTCTGACTGATGGTAAAATCCATGGCTTACCGTTGTTGTCTCTGTAAGCACCAATACCTAAACCAACCTTGTTAGGTCTGGTATCAACGTCCAGTCTAGCTTTGATGGCAAACAAGGCATCATTAGGTAGTTTAGTGACGTTTTTGAATAAAGATTTAGTTTTCATGTTTTGTTCTTGAGTGGACATTTCACAGGTTATTATAATTTAGAGGTAGTAAAGGAAAAAAATAAATTTAAAGACAAATAGTAGCTATTATTAATTATATTCAAACTTGATTGATTAGATGATTAATAGTCAGGATCTGAATAAAAGTATTGGGGGGAAAAAAAATAATTTGAAAATGAACTATGAATATTTATAGAAAAGTTGAAAAAGACGTATTTATTATTGATGACTTTTTTTTTTTTTTGTTGGTTTCTATATGACTTTAAATATTAATATAAGGGATATTATTATAAAAAATAAATAATGAAAAAAAAGAAAAGAAAAGAAAATAGGAAATTTTGAATTAAATTAAGAGTTCTTTGAAGAACTTAGAAAAATTGAAAAAAAAAAGAGAAAAAACCAAGACCGAATATTTCATTAAATATCATTTTGAATTTGAAAAAAAAAAAAGAAAAAAATGGTGGAATTTTTTTTTAGCAATTTCCCTTCATTTGTATTTGTGAATTTTCCATTTTTTTTTTTTTTCGAAAAGTTTGACTATATATATTAACTTCTGTGTATCATTAGTATAGTCAGTGAAAATATTAAACTTTATTTATGTTGACTTCTCTTTTTCTATATTTTTTTAGAATCTTTATTTCTTCAATTTTCATGTTCGCATTTATATAGATGTTAACATAACAGATTTTGTACTTTTATTTTTTGCCGTTTTTTTGTTTCTTTCGGTAATCATAAATCTATGACTCATTACTCGTTGCAGTAGCTTATTTATAATAAAAGCTGTTACAAGTAAATGTATCTATTAAAAAGTAATATATAAAAAAAACTTTTAATGATATTAATTGATTGAGCTTTATAGATCAAAAATATTATTTGTTTGTTTTTCTTTCCACTATGAGAATGTATTCGTAAAATCTTATTATTTATATTATAGTCACCATTTCTAGTCATATATCTCTTTGTGTTCCACTTTAGATCACCCATCTTAAAGAGAGCTTCTGTTAAATGATGATCATGTATCCGTTGTAATATCTATAAAAAGATATGACTTAATTCTTAAGAAATGAAAGATGTATACCATGATGAGGATTAGCTATGTTCCTATGACACGTGCACTCCAGATTATATCAATTATTAGAGCAAAAAAAAAAACTCTCAAATTCCTTAGTCTCTCTTTTTTTCTTCCCTTGAAAAAAAAAAAAAACAATAACTCAATCATAAAAAATTGGTTTCTGTTTATATACGGTAAAAGTTCCACTTCTAATATCATTTAAATGTAATAAATGCTACATATTTTCAATTAACATATTGAATGATAAATAATTGAGTAATATCCAAGATAATAATACAAAACTGAATAACATATCATTCATAGCCTCTTTATAATACGTAAAAAAAAAAAAACTAACCGAAAAATATACACAAAGTAGATCTAACTATCTTACAATATAATGAGTTTGAATAATAATGGTTCAAAGATCTTGGCCTCAGATAATGATCTCACATCCATGTTTCCTTATTTGAAGAGAAATGCCAAATTTAGTAATTCAACATTGTCGAACATCGTTGAAATGATCAAAAGCCTGTATGAAGTTTCTAAAGCCAATCTTATATCAGATGAAAGTTACGAGGCTTTAGATAACGGCCTGATAGAACCAAATCAAGAAAGAGCAAACAACGCTTTAAGCATTTACAACATATTGAATTCTAATGGATTTTTCTTTATTTTTAAATTCATTTTCAAGTACTGCTTATCTAAATATGTGCTAATTTGTATATTGAATGCAACTCTCTTAAGTAAGAGCACCTATTTCTCAAAAAAAACTGTTGATTTTAGAAGGAATAGTGTTAGATGGCAATTGGTCAAACAACAGCTCTTAGCAAGAAGACTGGAGCTATTAAGAACAATAAACGATAACCAGCTACCTGAAGATTCTCCTGAAACTTTCCAAGTTGAACAAATCGATATACAATTAGCAGAACTAGAAGAACTTGAACAGAATCAATTAAATTTAGAACGTCAAGAAATAGTTAAAGCTAGAGATAGAAAAAAGTACAAGAAAATTGTGGGCATCCTGTTGCATGCATTTTCAATAACATCAATGATTGTCTTATTGATTTACTCCGAAAAGGGTTTATTTGCCAACTCCTACCATGTGGATGTCGCAGCCCATAGACTAAAGCTGAATCAGTATGCTGATGCTGTGTTTTTTATTATAAATTGGTTAGATTTGTGCTTAAGCATAAATACTCAATTTGACCTACTCCCACACAGAAAAACTATACTGAAATATGACGGCTACAACACATTTGACTACTCTGTCATTTTATTTGCTGCCACAGGGTTCTTCAACCAAAGTTTAATTAAAGAACACTCAGTACTCTTTAAATTCTTTGTTTACAACAAGTTGTGTTATGAAAGTGTAACCATTGTGCTGGAAGTTTTGAATCTAAAATACTTGTGGTTGTATTTTTCATTTTTCCTTGATATTGCATTTTCCAAATGGGCATTCGATATAATGAGTTCTGGAATCTTTAAAAATGTTTACAATTTATTGGATCCATTTATTTTTATATCTTGCATAGAAATATACTTACTCTACTTACCTACATTAATCAGTTACGGATACGCTGTCATATGTATGCTTTCACTATTTTATGTAGTGACTTCCATGGGATTCAAGAATTTACACACTTTAAACTTTTTTATAGCATTCAAGGATTTTGTTAATCATGTCAGCAAATCCGAGACAAGAGATCAAAATCAAACATCAAGCATGTTCTTCCAGGTGTCTAAAATGAATTTTTCTAAGTTGACATACAAGTTCATGTTGTTCACCATGAGAGATAACAAAAAGTCGTTGTCCACTGTGAAAGAATCTTCACTTTACAATGCTGTTAAGACCACTTATGATTTAGAGTTTAGCACCATCAACAAACGATTTACTAAACCCAAGGGGTTAAAGAGGGCTTTCAACAAGCATCCGGGAAGTCTCAATGAAGTATATTTAGATCACCTGCTATTGAATGTTCTTGATGACAAGGCTGTTGATATTGATTATCTCAATGAAAATGCTATTGATAGTAGAAGTGAGGAAATATCCTCATATAAGGGTAAGAAACATTTCAGAGGCTTTAAAATAAGTAACTTATTACCTCTTCTGAACAAAAAAAATATCACAGAATCATTCAAATTCATTATCAGTATGCTCTTGAACAAGGAGGACAATCAGCTAGAACAAAAAGAAGAAAGTAAAAACACAATGAGCCTTTCAACAATTTACAAGCAATGGTGCCCAGCTGGCACTAATAGAAAGAAATACGCAGCCTTATTGTTATCAGATATGCTACTTCCAGGAGCCGATGACAATGGTGAGTATCAACCCGAACAAGAAAACATCCTGGAGACAGAATCTGATAATGATGAAGCTGAGGACTATGATAGTCTACAAAGCGAACTTGATGACCTGTTTCCAAAATTCCAAGAGTTTGTCTGTCAAGATCTTGATGATTCTAAAAGAGAAGAGTTTGAGCTGCTAACGGATATTGTTAAGAAGGAAAGTATATTCAACAAGATTTCTCAACACTTCAAGTTACATTACTTTACCAGATCTTATTACAAAAAATATTTGGATGATGAAGTTATTATGGATGTCAAACATGAGCTTAAGAAAAGACACAACTACTATGCAACCTTGAAGGATGTTTATTTACCAAATGAAACCGAAGAAAGTGAGAATGAAAATGAACAAGAGGATGATTTTTCAAATGATTGTGTAGTTTGCACTGAAAATAAGAGAACAATTATTCTTTGGCCATGTAAGTGCTTTGCTATCTGTGATGATTGCAGAATAACCTTATCTGAGAAAAACTTTGCTCAGTGTCCATGTTGTAGAACTTCTGTTCATGGGTACAGTAAAGTAAATAATGTATGATTTAAATAAATATGTAAATAATAGTAAGTAAAGCAAATCTTTGTAGTTTCCAAGTTAGTTAATCGTGATTATCTTTTGTTTCTGATTCTTTCTTTATTCTTAATTACATGTTTTCTACATTTGGACACACTAATTCGCTACACGATTAGTAAATTTTTAAAGGAGTATTTAGTGGGTTTTACAAAAAAAAAAATTAGTATTGTACTTTGTTTTCCCCTTCTTGGTTGTCATCCTTTATTATATACTAATTTAGTATATGGATAGACTATTGTATACATTTATCTGATAGTAAAACCCATAGAAGTTAACAGCATTACTCATTCTTATTAGGAGAGCAATAATGACAGCAAGCAATGAATCACCAGTTTACGATTTACCAGTATTAATTTCAAATACAGAGTTTCTAAGTAGTAATGATTCCACTTTGAACAAAAACTTTAACATAAAAAATACAACATCAGGAACCATATCAACTTATTCACATACTAATGGGATTAGTGATTACTTAAAACAAAAAATACCTGGACTAGGAGAGAACATTGAGGATGATCATGATAAACCAAGTGATGTTAATAAAGATTCTAATGGAAAAATAACAGAATACTCAGTTTTGAGAGCAGAGCTTACGGACATTCAAGATCAAGTAAATACGTATCTAACTGAATTGATGGCAAAAGAGAAAGAATCTAAGTAATTTTAGATTGGATTCATATTTTGATGACTTCTATAAATTGTTGAAACATATTATTTAATTTTTCATTCTTTTTTTATAAACGATTAGTTAATTAAAGTATTTTTTCATGTGGATGTTAAAACGACAAACGGTGATGTTTTTTTTCTATGGGAAAATGTGGTAGATAACACACATTTGTATTGGTTTAATTTTTTTTTTTCTTTTTCTCCAGTTCAAATTAATTAAGAATTTTTCAACAATTTTTTTTTTTTATTTTTTATTTGATCAATTCATGATTGATAAAGTATTAATCATTTAAATCAATCATCAAAAATATATATAAACAAGCCGATAAAAGTATTTTAATATCTAATTTTATTATCTTTAAGTGTGGGGTTTTTTTTCTCGTAGTTCTGGTTTATTTTTATATTAATTAAAGTAGACAAATTTTATTTTCTATTTTACCTTTAATCAAAACAATACCAGTAGATATATAAGAGAAAAATAATAGTGTTCTGAAATACATTCAAGAGACTAAAATATATTCATATACTTATAATATCATTGTATATTACTTTAGTTTTACTTGCTTTTTTTTCTTTCTCCTTGAATTGATACATTATTAATAAAATTTTTATTTCATATAATGGAAACTCATATTGAAAAGAAACAAGACGAAGACTTGGATATTAAGTATCAAGTTGAAGACTTTGACGGTGAAGATAACCATGAGTCTTCACTGGACTTGAATGTCAACAAGTCAAAGTTTTTGTTTAAGTTGGATGCTTGTATTCTAACTTATGTTTGTCTCCAATACTGGATCAATTATGTGGACAGAGTTGGATTCTCCAATGCCTATGTCACCGGTATGAAGCAATCTTTGAACCTTACTGGTAAGGATTTCAATCTTATCAACACTTGCTTTTCTGTTGGTTACATAATCTCAATGATTCCCCACAACATCATGCTTTTAAAAGTCAAGCCTAAGTTTTACTTGGCCTTTTGTACTCTTGTCTGGGGGGTATTGACAATTGTTTTACATTGTGCTAAAGATTTCAAGCAATGCTGTGCCATCAGATTTTTCCAAGGTATTTTTGAATCATGTACCTTCTCAGGAACTCATTTGATCTTAGGTTCTTGGTATTTGGAACGAGAATTGCCCTTCAGATCCGCTATTTTTACTTCTTCTGGACTTATAGGATCATTATTTTCAGGTTTCATGCAAGTTGGTATCTATAACAGCATGGATGGATTACAAGGAATGCAAGGTTGGAGATGGTTATTTATCATTGACGGCATCATAACTATGCCTATAGCATTACTTGCCTTATTCATATTCCCTGATACTCCTGATTTGATGATTCATCAAATTGAAAAATCCTCTGATATGCCAAACGCAGGAATATTGAGTAAAGCTGGACATTACTTAGATAAGTTATCAATTGTCAACAAAGTCTTTTCCAATGATGAGATCAAGTATGCCAAAAAACGTCTTCCAATCAGAGATGGTACTATTGTTGGAAGCTCTCAAGATGAAGGAGCTAAGAACAACTTCATTACAACACTAACTTCCTGGTCTGTATGGAAGAGAATCTTTGGTAGATGGCATTGGTACTTGTTCTCATTAGTGTGGGCCTTAGGTGGTTTAAACATATCATGGTCTTCTAACTCTACTTTCATGTTGTTTTTAACTGAGAAGGGATATTCAATTTCTCAAAGAAATCATTACCCTATGGGTATCTTTGCTGTTGGGATTGTTGCCACATTGGCCACTTCTGTGTTTTTAACATTCAAACCTAAGGGACACTTGGTTCCATCCATTTGTATTTCTGTAGTATTGTTCATCACTGCAATCATGATCAAAACAAACCCAAATAAAGACGTACAAGTGTTCATAGCTCAATATTTAGCTGGTATTGCCTATGCCGGCCAAACCGTCTTTTTTTCATGGTGTAATGTTGTTACAGCTAATGACATACAAGAAAGAGCCATTACTTTGGCATCTATGAACATGTTCTCTGGTGCTGTTAATGCCTGGTGGAGTATAATCTTCTACCCAGCTACCGATGTTCCTTCATTCACAAACGGTACGTATGCAATGATGGCCACCACTGTAGCAACAGCAGTGGTCTCAGCTGCTATATGGTATTTGTACAAACAAGATGAGTTAAAGAGAGCAGCTAAAATTAACTACGTTGATTTACATGAAGATGCTTTGCGTTAATCCAAACAAAAATACATTATATATTCCATTTAAATCAAGATTCAATTAACTCATTATAGGGGTTAACTGATTTAGTTTACTATTTCTTCAATGATGCATTGGATATACTATATATAATTTATATGATATATTCATGGTTCCAAATAGATTCTGTTACATATTGTATGAGTAGAGCACATGCACTGGCCAAAAAAAAAAAATTTTTTCTTAGTGGGTTTACTCTTGTTTTATTTGCTTTATTTTTTTCACTCTATTTTCATTTGATTTGAATTTGTTATGTTATTTTTATCTATAGATGTTATCTTCTTGTTTTTAAAAGTTAACAATTGCTTAAATATTATAAGCATCAACAACTTTCTTTTATATCCATTTGGGATAATAACCCAAACAATATCTTATTACTATATAAACTATTAATTTTGTGAGTCTAATTTATTCTTTTTATATTTTCATTTGGTTTAACGTGATCTGACAAAATGATTCCAAAAAAACATTCTACAAATAAGAAAAAAGATTTTGTTTCCTTGCTCAAATCATGGTTTGGAATGGTACAAGAAGAAGGTGAAGCTCTTCTTTTTGATAAAGAAATGTCGTCATCAGAAGAAGGATCCAATAAATACAAAAAGAGAAAAAACAAGCTATGGAAACTTTTAGGATACTGTTTTATAGCATTAACTATAGTATTTATTTTCTTTAGATACGGTTCTAACATATCTGGTTCCTTTAATCCATCAGAACCAAAATATATACCAAAAAGAAGAAGCTTTTACACATACGAGATCGAACAAGATAACCCATTAATTTTCCCAGCTATTGAAAATCAACCAGCATTAAAGAAGGCTGGATTGGAAATTCTATTTACAAAAGGAACACAGGGAAGCTTTGTGGTGAACTTGGATCAAAAGCCAATGTCTGAAAAGCAAAAGAAACAACTGCTGGCATCTACTGAAAACAACGATAAAGTTCTTTATATAAAAAACCAGTTCATAGATCATGGAAGAGTTGTTTATAGTGGTAGCAAAAAAGAATCTCCAGAAACCGTTATTGTTACATTAGTTGATTTTGATTCTTATGGGTTGGACTCAACGGTCAAGATTGTTCAAAATAGAGTTGATTATTGCCAAAGACAAGGATATGGATTATATGTAAGATGGATTCAAGAATTTATTCCCTTCATTGAAGAACAAGATCTAAGTAAACAAATCAATCAAGACTTTATCAAGTTCTTGATAATGAGACAAGCCATGTACGCTTTCCCACATGCTAAGAACTTTTGGTTCTTAGACAAGAATGCATTAATAATGAACATGAACATGAATTTAGATTCTCAAATCTTTTCCAAAACTAATAAGCACATGATTGAAAATGATTTGGTGTACTTGAAATCACATATCATTCAAGATGCCCCTGTAAAGACTCATGGTAACTTATGGAAAAAGAATGCTAAAACTGATGTTGAATCTGAAGAATCAACTTTTTCCATTAAGGACACTCAGTTTTCTTATATGTTCGCTAAACAGTACCTACCTATAGAAAATATAGATACATCATCTTTTTTGATGAAAAATGACATGTATGCTCACGCTTTACTAGATTACATGAACGATCCTCTTTTCAGACAATACAGCTGGCAATCTGTGCAACAAGCATTGGCTCACTGTTTACAATGGCATCCATTATTAATGAGAAACTTGATAATGATCAGAGAGAAAGTCATTGGGTCCTTTTATGATCCAAATCCTTCTAAAAACTCTGTTAACAATGAGGATGCTGTTACGGATGTTAAAAAAGATGCGTATTACGAGGGTCACTTTGTTATAAAGTTTAGAGATTGTTTAAGATTAAAGACTTGTAATTCATTATTAACAGAATATTATAACCTTATTGACAAATAATTAATTTAATTATATACACGTTTAATCATTTTCTAAAAAATAAAAAATACAAGTAAAAGCTTATACTGTATGAGCTGCTATTGAGCAAACATTTATTTTTCTAATGATATCTCTTTGATCAACATCATGAGTGTCTTCAACTTCACCCCATCTTTCAGTTTGGTATATGATTTCTAGGTTGGATAATCTTACAAGATCTTGAATAGTGTGTTTGTGATTTTTCAAAGTGTTGTTATGCATAGAAATCAAGTACCAACCTAGTATGAATGATTTGGATGATAAAACACATTTTTCCAAGATTACAAGTTCCCAAATAGACAATTGCTTCAAATATTCAACAACTGCATCTTGTGTTTCTTTACTTTGATTGTTGCTTCTAAATCCATCAGTTTCCCCATCTAAAATCCTAATTTTGATATCCTTCTTTGGGGTGAATTGACTTAAATATTCTTCAAGTTGCTTAATAATAGGTAGGTACTTTTCATTTTGTTCCTTTCTTAGCTTGCCTTCAAATTCATGCAAAGGCGATAAGCACACAAGTGTGTCTGTATCTAAATATCTCAGTAGTTGTGGATATAATTCTTCTCTCTTGATGCAACCTAATTTTGTAATCATTTCTTCTTCCTTAGCAAGTTTTTCAAAGTCTGTTAATTCTTTATTGTTCAACGCCTCGTAGGACTTGCTCATATCTATACATCTAGATACTAAAGATGTAATCGGTAAATCATATGGCTTAACCTTTGAATCAGTTAGGTTTCTCCATTCATTCATTAACAGCATACCTAGCAATGGCTTATTGGAAGGAATTACTAAGTGATTGCCCATGCTTGTTCTTACCGGTTTAGAATCCATAGTTAAAACATAGTCTTTATCCTTGTTTTTGGTCATTTCAATGTTTTCCCAGAACTTTGTCATGGTCTTAGATAATCTATTGGTTTCTGTTTTTAAGTTATTTTCTATTGATTTATCAACACCTAATGGAGCTGCTTTTGTAGTGTGTTGTAGCCTTTTGGCCATAGTTTCAAATCTAATGTTTCTAAGCATGTTCGAGCCAGTTCAAATTTATAAGGGGACGTATGGTTTGAGTGATATGTTAATACATTGTAAAGAATTAATACTTCAAGAATCAAATGAAGATGAAAAGTTTAAGATATATGAAATTTAAATAAATTTCTCTACAAGAAAAACAAAAAAACTATTTTTTCAACATATCCAAAAATGCACGTGAATTTTGTGTTATTTTTTCTCTAAGGCAAATCTTTTTGACAACATTTTCCGAAAAAAAAGTAATAATTATTTAACTAGCTCTTCAAATGGAAGTTGACACTGTATGAATTTACCTTTTCGATATTTAAAAAGATTATTTGAACATGTAAACCACAGAAAAATTAACATTTATAGTAACATGGCTCTTACTGAACAAGATCAAAGAGAACTTAATATTTCTCAACAACAATTACTACAGCTAAATCAACAAAAACAGTTATTAAAGCTAACGGAAACAGAGCTCATAGAAAAAAACAATAAAGACTACATATACAGCGGAATAGGAAAAGCATTTTTCAAACAAAATAAAGAAGACTTCAAAAAACAAATTAAGGATAATGAAGATATGATTGATGAACATTTGAATGCTATACATAAGAAAATTGACACCATATCAAAAAAATAAATACTTATTAGTTTTTAAAAAAAAAGAAGAAAAATACATTCAAATATTATGTATATATAACATACTTTTAAACAGCTGCATAGCCACTTCTAGTATCATTATCATTATGGCCTTGATTATTTGTAGGGGTGTATCTTGTAAAATTATTACCCACAATCTTATTGTATAACTCTTTTGTGAAAGCTGGAATCGAGAACATTAATTCCTTAAATTTATACTTGAAAACATCCTCAAAGTCTTGTAGTGTACCTCCGTCTTTGATTTCAATGTAAGAGCTTGCCCCAATGTAAACTATAGTAAACAGCATTACATAAATAAAAAAGTATGTGAAAAATGAATGTTTGGATTTTTTTGGAGGATTTTCTTCAACTGGTTTGTTATCTTTGTCATTAGTTAAACATCCACTTGGACCTTTGATGTCCATTGTCCAAACATTTGAAGCTTCCTTTGATATGATATCAAAAGACTCCTTCTTTTCAAGCTTTCCAAATTCATCGTGCTTCAAGTTGTTATCACATTGAAAGGTAATGTTGAAAGCATTAGATTTAACATTATCTATGAATACATTTAAGCCAGTGTATGCATCATTTATTTCTTTTAAGGTTACCTTATTGGTATCTAAATCCGAATTTAAAATATTGATAACATCTGTATATACAGATCCTGACTCTAACTTGGAGATTCCATATATGATACTCTTAGATTCATATTTGGAAAAATCAATTTTATTGTTGGATACATCAACTTCATTACCACACAAATTTAATAGCAAAAACTGATCAATGGTGTTATCTGTAGTTTTCTTTTGATACGATATATAAGGTAAGTCATCTTCAACATTTAGCTTCTTTTTGGAATCCTTACCTCCAAAACCTTCATAAAAGTTGAATTTTTCTAAAATGTTTTGGTTGTCTTTACAAAAATCATATGCTTTCAAAATATTGATCAATATAAACAATCCAAAGAACAAAGTGTTTTTGAATATCATATTAACTTATTAGTTTCTTTATGGTGATAATGTTGGAGATATGTATTGTTTGTTCATTTCTCTATTATTTAATTGATATTTTTTGTACACTAATAAAAAAATATATAAAAAAAAATAATCGTAGTGTAGCCCTCTTTTTTTGAAAGTATTTTAAAAGATAAGGGGAAGGGGATTGATAGTCACTTAAAAAATTAAAATAATAAAAAATCTATACAAATTTCCTTGTTATCGGAGTTAATCTAACTTATAAGCAATGGCTGATACAACATCATAGGTAATATCCTAATTAATGGTATTAACTAAGTGATTTTTTTTATAAAAAAAACGATTACATTTTTTTTTTTGTTACATTATTTTTTTTTTAAAGTTTTCAATGAATTTCTATAATAGGAAATTATTACAATTTGTTTGAAGAAAAAAAATATATATTTAAAAAAAGAATAAAAAATACACTTTTCAAGTTGAATTTATTAATAATAACGAGAATTGCTCACAAAAACAATAATAATTTTTTATTGAACATAAGACTATTCACATAATTATTTGTGTATTTTGCTTGTAAATGCATTTTCTTCTTCAAACTTCTCTTGTAAAATCAAATAAATAATAACATTTATGGTAATTTATTCAATGAAACTTGATATTGTTTTTTTCATTGATCTTCTTCAAAATCTCTTAAATTTTTAGAATTCCTTAATTTGGAAATTATGCTGATTTTTTTTTTCTCTCTTTACGGATTCTACATTTTCAAGTTCTTTTTTGTTTTGTATTTTTTTTCCCCTTCTGCTTGGTACAGGTCTCCTTAAGTTTCTTTGTAAGCAGACATTCAAGATTTTGCCTGTAATTTCTTCAGCTTTGTAATTTGCATTTTCTTTTTTCTTTTTTTCCTTGTAAAAAATTTCATGTTTTTTAGTATTTACAATAAACTCACATGTATGATGATTCTTATTATTTGAAAAAAGATAAGAAAAAGTTTAAACTAAACCACCATACAGTATAATTTGAATTAAGATGGCTAGATACGGTACTACTTCCACTAACCCTTCTAAATCTGCTTCTGCTAGAGGTTCTTACTTAAGAGTCTCTTTCAAGAACACCAGAGAAACTGCCCAAGCTATTTCTGGTTGGGAATTAACCAAGGCTCAAAAATACTTAGACCAAGTCTTAGACCACCAAAGAGCTATTCCATTCAGAAGATTTAACTCTTCTATTGGTAGAACCGGTCAAGGTAAGGAATTCGGTGTCGTCAAAGCTAGATGGCCAGAAAAATCCGTTAGATTCGTTCAAGATTTATTAAAGAACGCTGCCTCTAACGCTGAAGTATGTAATGACAAACGCAAACTACGAATATGGAATTAAACTTAAGTTTCAAAGATTAACGGAAGACATACATTGATAATTACCAATTATTAATAATTCAATGGAAGATTATATTTTTTTATGAAAACAACTAAGTAGGATACAAATAAGATATGCATCTCAAACTAACAGAAAAAAGAAGGAGTTTAAGGAAATTTGAATACAGTAGTAAATTGAAGTTTTGACTGCACAATTTTCTTTAAATATACCTTTCTTAATAAATAGATTTATCGAAGTTACATTACAAAAAGGACCTTCTAGTATCATTAACGTGAATGTG
The DNA here is from genome assembly GCA_036287555.1 of Hanseniaspora guilliermondii. Taxonomy (NCBI): domain Eukaryota; kingdom Fungi; phylum Ascomycota; class Saccharomycetes; order Saccharomycodales; family Saccharomycodaceae; genus Hanseniaspora; species Hanseniaspora guilliermondii. The sequence continues at coordinate 377,702 of CP143016.1, read as the reverse complement.
GCTAGTAATGTTCTACCATGTTAGAATTGAAATTGAACAAAATATCTAAAATTTTAGAAAAAAAAAGACTGAAATAAACGTGTACAAGTATAAAGATATTTCTTTCTTTGGAACTGTGGAGTCCTATGATATATCTTTATAAGAAAAATTATAGAAAATTGTTGATGAAAAGAGAACTTAATAGCAGCAAAAAAATTATATCAATTTTCAAGGGTGAGCTAAGAACATACTAAAATAATATTTCTTCTATCGAGTTAATCGACATTGGATCATTATCAATAATTGTTATAAAAATCTTTGAATAACTTATTCAAACAATCAAAAATATAGAAATCAAATGACATGAATTTTACTAACACTTAACAATTTTTTTATTCAATTATTCAAATAATTAAAAATACAAACAAAATTATATCATTTTCGAACAGGCCAAGGGTTTAGATGCTGAAAAATTATACGTTTCTCACATCCAAGTCAACCAAGCTCCAAAGCAAAGAAGAAGAACTTACAGAGCTCACGGTAGATCTAACAAGTACGAATCCTCTCCATCCCACATTGAATTGATCTTAACCGAAAAGGAAGATGCCATTGAAAAGGCTGCTGATAACAAGGCTTTAAGATTAACTTCCAGACAAAGAGGTAGAATCGCTTTACAAAAGAGAATTTCTGCTTAAATTTTTTAGAGAAATATATGAAAATTTATATATCTATATATTGATAAAAAAAATAAACAAACTCTGATTGAAATAATAATATCGAACATAACTTTCAAAAAAAAAAAAAAGAACATTAAGAATCAAAAACCTTGATTTTGTTTTCTATATGTACTTTGAATGCATATTGCCATATTGAGCCTTAAAGCATATTGTTTTTAGCAGCTTGTTGTGCGTTACCCTTTCCAGGAGCATGCATAACATTACCTCCAGTTGGAGGTAGTTTGTTATTTGAGGCCTTGCCAGAAGCACCTATTGTAGAATCTTTATTAACATAATTGGCAGTGTTTTGCTGTCTTAATGGATAAACTATAAGCACTACCAGAAGTAATAAATGTAATAAAATGAAGTAGTTGATTACAATCCCTCTCTTGTATGAATCTTTCAAAAATTTGTTACTGATGTACCTATGTATTCTATTGAGATATGATTGCTCCTCTAGATTTGAATATCTTCTGCTAAATGAATCTCTATGGTTACTATCACTAAAATCGAGTGTTATATCATTTTTATTGAAAATTTGAGATTCCATGTCAAAGCTCCCTTTAGAAGCAAGACTACTCTGTCGTGATTGTGATTTGGTAAAGTAAGCAACTTTGTCTTTCAATTTATTAATATTGATTTCAGCAGCTTCTAATAACCTAGTTTTCTCCAGCATTTGAGACTCTGTATGTTTCAATCTTTGCTTTAATAAATCTCTTTGATTGATTACTATAGATAACATTTTTTTAGAATCAACATTAGCACCCAAATTTGTTGGCTTGTTATCAGAGTCATGATTCAACAATGAGGTTATGGAGTACATTGAAGTTGAAAATGATGATTTGAAAGAGCTAGCGTCATTATCATCAAAATTATTCAAACTGCTCAGCTCATCCGCGGATATATTCCCATGATTTACAAAATTGTTCATTTGATTAGTAAGCTCATCTATTGTATGTTTTTTAGATTCTATTTCGGCCTTTAGCTGGCTTTGTGATTCTAATAAATCATGTTGCTTGTTAGATAATGATACTATGGTATCATTTAACTTTCTATTTTCATTGATTAAATTAGATTCCAGAATATTACTTGTGTTTCCCTTGGGGTAAGTTTTTATGTCCTCACTTTCGGGTTTTATGGCTGTTTTAGGAGAAGGACAAGACATGTTTTGATATTGTTTCTTGTTTCTCCAAAAAAATAAAAATAATTCAACAACTAATAAAAATAAATTTTGAAGTGGGTTTATGTATATATTTTTCAATCAATGAAACAATTTAGACTATATTCTAAGAATCTGAAGGTTTGAAGACGTGTCAATAATCATTTCAATTTTCATCTTTTTTTTTTTCTTTTTGTCGGAGGTAACCCCTAAAGTTCTATTACATCGACACATAAAGATTACCGAAAATGCATAGATTAACTCTGGTATATATAATCATCGTGGCTACAAAAGCCTTCATTATAAATAAATCACATATGAATGGTGCTTAAAAAAATTAGTTATAGCTTTTTAAAGTTTGAAAATAAGAGAAATTTACATATATTTGTGGAATTATAAAAATCATTAAGGTGACCAATAACGATATTTACTGTTATCTGTTATGGAAACAGGTAAATCATCTGTTTCTTTACTTGTTTTATCGGCCTCATTATCTCCTTGATGCTCTCCTTTCTTCTCGAATGTGTACTTTTCATTTATCAGGGCTCTCAAGTCATCAAAGAGCTCTTTGTTATCGCTATACTTTTGCTCCAAGACGTCTACACCTTTCTTAATTCTTAGTAGATTAAGCTTGTGCTCTATTCTTTCCTTCTTGGTCTTCTCAATCTCTTGGAATCTTACCTTTTCTAGTATCTTAAGTTTTTCCATCTTTAAGTTCACCTTTTTTATACTATGCTCTAATAGAATTTTCATTTGCTTAATGGTTTGGCTATATTCATTCAAGGCCATTTTATCGGCTCTAATTGCCAAAGACGCAAATCCCAGATTTACGAGATTTTTAAAAGCAGACTCATTTCCTGGGTTATCAATGTCCAAGTCAGATTGTTTAATATTTTCTATTTTTTGTTCTTCATTGATGAATTCAAGTATTTTTTTGAGCTTTTCTGGTTCAACATATCCAATAAGTGTTGTCAATGTTTCTAAAACTGGATTTGCGATTTGAGAACTATTACCAGCTGAACCTTCTATACCTAGCCCGTTCAAGTATGGTGCATATTTAAAGATTCCTAAATCCTCCCTTTTCATCAAATAATCATCCTCTATTGGAATTTGCAAAAACTTCAGTATACAATCTGTTGGTGTTTTTTCAGTTTTAAGAACATTTTCTTCAGATATCAAGTTTACTTCTTGAGATATTTTTATCCAATGCAACGACTGTAATGGTGCTGTTCCACCTTCTGAGTATTTATAGAATAATTCCAGAAGTTTCTTATATTCTTTGTCAGTCCACTTGAGAGATCTTCTCCGTCTTTTGCTATCTTTATTTAAATTTTCTTCTGAAGCTTCCAGTTTTCTTTTCTGTAACAGAAGTTCAACAGTTTTGTCTATGTCTCTAGCCCCATCATTATCATGATCGTTTCCTTCTCCAATAATTTTTTTCAAGTACTCCAAGTCTTGCACACTCACCGATGGTTTATAAGATTTAAACGGATATAACTTCTTGGAAGAATCGCTGGATGTACTAAAGTGTCTAGTACTCTCTAGATTTGGTAACTTACCTAAAATTTGAGACACCTGTTCGTTTGTGGATGCATCTACTTGATTCACTTCATTTAAGGATTCAATCTCATTCGTAAAGTTAACTTGATGATTGATGAGGCCCCATTTTTCCAAAAATTTAAATATTCTTAGCAATGACCCTGCATCACCTTTCAAGTTTCTTCTTATTGCAAAGAATGATATCTTTTCACTTGGATTGATTCTATATGTGTTAACAATAAAATTTCTCACAGTTTTATAATATTGTGCAGTTTTTGATATATCATCAGAAGAGTCTTCAATAAAGAATTCAGGAAGTTCTTCTTTTTCCTTTTGATTTATTTTATCCAAATCAAACCAGTAAGAATAAGAAGGAATCAGTATGCTATGCATTTGTGGATAAAGCTTAGGTTCATGTATAACTTTTGCTGTATTTTCCGTTGGCGTTTTATTAACATTTTCAGAGTCCTTTAGAATCTCTTCCTTTTTATTATTTGCATCGTTTTTCTCTGGTTTTACAATGTTCATTTTGTCTGAATCAGATACAGCTTCTTCTTGTATAATCTCAGCATTATTTCCAGATTTCTCGGTGGTATCATCATTAACCTCATTCAAATTGTTAGAAACATCCATGGGCTCGGCCACAGCTTCATCGTTTGTGTTAACTGGTTCTTTTTCTTTATCAAGAGATGAGTCAATAGTAATTTTATTAGCATCATCATTATTATTATTCAATAGATCATTATCATTATGTAAATCTGTTATTTCAGGCATGTTTAAGTTTTCATTCGATAAAATGTTTGATGGATTTGATGTTAGGTTATTAAAGTCAAAGTCCTGATTTAATATGTCATCAGAAGCATTATGCTCATTAATTAGATTATCATCAATCATAATAAATTATTGTATCCAAAGTATAAAAAAAAATGATAGCGTTTAAACGTCTAGTTATTTTCTACTTAATTACTTTTATTAAATATATTGAGAATAACTTGCTAAAAGTATTTAATGAGCTAGAACTGAAGAACTTATGTAATTATACAAGCTGGGAGGGGGGTTTTTTTTTTTAAGTAGGAAAAAAAAGACAGAATTTAAGATCTATAATAATACAGTAAAGATACAGTGTGTTCAGTACTACACTCCTAATAATAAAAATTGATTATAAGTCTTTTGGTTTTTATACAAAATAAAGCTGTATAAAATTTATTAGTAATATGTTTTCAAAGATGGATTAATAATTTATGAACAGTAAACAAAAAAAATTGAATAAATTTTATGGAAATGTTGGTAAATCTGCTACCGCTTCAAAGTTTGGTTGTTTTGATTTTTCTTTCCCTTCACTCCATTTCCAAAAAAAAAAAAAAAAAAAAATTTTCTCCACGATACACATGCTCTCATTGGATTTTTTTGGTGTAGTTACCGAAAATAGACAGAAGCAAAAACATGGTGGGGTAACAACACGAAATATAACTATTTTACTTTTTCAACTAGATTCATTATTTTCCTTATATATCATTTCTATATAAAACATCACTCAATTGAGAACCCTCTTCAGATAACTTGCACAAAGTCAAAATACCTTTGATATTAGGTTTGTCATTTAAGAATGGAGCCAAATAGTAATCATGAATCTTGTAAGTAATGTCTCCATTTCCATCAGATGTTACCAAGAATTCGAAGAAAAAATGAGACTTATCATTTTCTGTGTCTATCTTTAGATATTCAATAAGATCTTCAATAATAGAACATAACATATTGGTAGGAATCTTGCACTTACGCAATGTTATCCATTCAGCTCCGTAATCCAACGCATTTTCTCCATCATCTTCGGTGTTTCCAGCATATGTGCTCATACTCTTCAAACAAATTGGAGAATCAATATGAATTTCCCATTTGTCATGTCCATCAGCATCTTCTAGAACATTTGGATTAGCTATAGCATTGTTTAGTAATTCACCAACTTTGTAATTTTTAGCAAAATCAATTCTTCCAAAGATTTTTACTGGTTCTGGATTTCCTGCATAACTCTTTAAATTTTGAGCATTGACTCTTCTGGATGAAACAGAATGATTAGGTTGTAAAGTTGACATTTGTTTTTAAGTTAAGTATATCCCTTTTAAGTTCTTTAGCAATAAGTGGGTTTATTATTTTTCCTTTAAACTATTATGAGCTTTAAAACGATTATAATGTTGAACGAAATATATATTTTCACTAAAAATTTAAATGAGGAAAAAAAAAAGTTTGGAATTACTGTTAAAAATGCGTGATTGGACACAGGAACAAAAAAACACACGCACATTGGTTTTTGTAATCTTTACGCGTCAGTTTTGAAAATATGCAATAGGATAAAATCTAAAATGGCTTGATGTAGACTCATGAAGAAACTTATATAATTTAAATTAAACTCAATTCTTTCAACTGCAAGAAGAGATCATCATCAATATACTCTTGTAACGATGGTCCTGTATCATCCATAGAAGAGATGTTACTTTCGATATCTTTTCTTTTTCTTGTTTTCATTAAGAAATCACGACTTAAAGCAGCATCCTTGGCTGGTTCCAGCTTATGCAACTGGATGCTATTATCCATCACATTACCTTCCACCTTGTGCCAAATTCTCTTTGTTGTATTGGTCTGATATATGCAAGATCCATTTGATACTAACAATAAATCTACATTCAACCCAACTGAATCAATGCATGGTATTTTCCCAGTTATCTCAATAAGCTTAGATCCAGAAATTTCCTTATAACAGGTCACTTCACATCCTCTTCTCTTGTTGAAAACGTACTCCATATTTCTTGAGTATTCTGTTCTTGATATAACTGAAAATTCGAAATATGGTTCATACAGAACAGGCTTTGCACTAAGTAGGGCAATTTTACAGGCCTTTTTAAATGTGTTCTTAAAATCTTGAATATCATCTTCATTTTCTTCATTCAACAACTCAAGGGACATTAACTTGAAAATAGTGCTGTTGATGTGTTCAGCTGCTAAGGGTCCTTCTTCACAAATCTCATAAAAAGCTTCAATCATAGCAGCTTTCAATCTTTCAAGCAGAGAATTGTCCATATCATCTGGTAGTATATCATTAACTAAAAATACTGTATTCTTGATGGCCAAGATATTTCTAGACAAGCTTGATTCCCACTTATAAGTTTTTCTTAAGTTAGATGACAGCTCCATCAATTTCATCTCTTTTAATAACTCACTTGGATTGAAATCCCTTTCAGATATATCTTTGAAAAGAATCTTCTCTAATGGTGTGGCAACTACACTAATACTGTAATATTTGGAGGATGCTGGTATAGAAGCAAATGACTCAGCACTGCACCCCTCCTTGAAATCAGTTATTAAGTTAGCAGTGCTTTTAACCTCTATAAAATCAGTAATATGTCTGTGGTAATATGCCATGTAAAAGTATCTCAACTCAAATAATATCATGTCCAATTGCATTTCACCACATGCATGTAAAAAGTACATTTTAGATATTTGATTCTCTTCTATTCTAACATCTGGATAAATCTCCTGTATAATTTGCAAAGCATCATTCAATAAATCATGATGTTTCATGGACTTAGGTTGTAAGCCTACTTTTACAACAGGTTCATTCATATAATTTGATAGAATATTTTTGTTCCGAAACTTGTTTACAATATCATCCCCTTCATACAGCATCTGGTTCACTGGATATCTATTTGGAACACCATCAACAAATGCCTTTTTAATCAGTATAATTTGATTTGGATACGCATTTTCTATCTTTCTTATAAACCTACCTCCCATGAATGCCATGTTATCAATGGTGAAAGAGCCGCCATCATATTGCAATGTCTTTGATGTTGTGATTTTCCCACTGATCACTTTACAAAGGCACCATATTTTGTTGTCATAGTTGATACTTTTATAGGCTTTTACCTTAATGGTGTCATCAACATCATGATGGTTCTCAGGTACATTTCTTATTAAAATTTCTTGTTGGCTCTTGAAACCGTCATTTCTTCTATCCGCTTCAAATATACATTCACATAGTTTGATGAGTTGATCATTAATTTCTTCAGATTTAGCAGAGGACATTAACTCTCTCTCAAAGTTCAATTTCACCCACTCTTTTAAATCTTTAATATTATAAGTCATCCCATTGATTAATATTTTGTATAAAGGCCTGACAATAAATTGAACAAAGGTTAAATTCTCATATTCATCTGTGGAATCATCCATCTTGGAAAATTGATTATTTTTAAAAATTACACTTCCCCAACATCTATGCTTCAAATATGTCAGGACATTTTCATTGTTACATTGCTTGTTGGTTAACCTCAAAAAGCTTTCAATAGAAAACATGAGATGTAACTTACTGGATGCAAATATAATGTTATCTAGTTCAGGTGAATATTTAGTACCATCAGGTCCCATATCATTTATTAAATTAACAATTGATAAAATTTTAAAGTAAAAATTAACTTCATCCAATTTAAGTTCCAATATCAGTCTATCAACTTTATTGATGATGAATCCAACTTTTTTGTTAAGAGTTTTTGAGGCCATTTCAAATAGTCTCCTAGTTGAATCAGTAACTCCTTCAACTGCATCGATCACTATGTAGATAAAGTCAGCCATGTCACATGCCATATATGTCTCATTCCACAAATCAGAATGGCCAGGTGTGTCTATGACATTTATGGCACTTTCATCATTATGCAAAAAGACACCCATGTTCAATCTGCAAGTGGTTTTTCTGTACTTTGATATGAGTGAGTTGTCTAAATATTTGTTTTTGTTTTCTATATCATATTTCTGTCTTTGGAAATGTTTTCTGTGCTGTTTAACAATAATATTCGATACCAATGTTGTCTTCCCAGATTTGTATGGACCTATGAAGGCGATATTTTTGATGCAACTTTGCTGAATTTTTTCCTTTAATAATTTTGAAGAAAAATTGTATCTTGGTGGTTTCCTATAAAATCTTCCGTTATGAAGAATACTTCTGTTTTGTTTGAATATTTTGATTTTGTTATCGTGTTTGTTTATATCATCTATGTTATCACTCATGTCTTCATCTTGAGATGCAAACTCATCTACAAAAACAGGAGCATCATCATTCTTTTTAAGCAAAACGTTATCCTCCAGCTTTTTGACTAGTTCATCTTCATCTTCTTCTCCTGATGATATCGGATTATCATCAGAAAGTTCAGACACATCTGCACCAAAATCTTTAATACCTATAGATGAATCTGAATTGGAATCAAAGTCATCATTGTTCAAGTGTTTATTTAAGTCACTATCAATATCAGACATGATGAATTAATTATTTTAAAGTATATTTATTACTAAATGCTGGGTATCTCTATAGGGTGTTTTCAAACTGTTTTGTATAAATTGATAAACAGTTATAGTATTTAATTATTGAAAATTAAAAAAAAAAAAAAAGAAAAAAAAAAAATTAAAACGATTGTTTACTCAATTACTACACGTGACCACCAGCATTTAGAAGGTAGTAATACACAGCAAGAAATTGAATAATCATAGAATTATGAAAGGAATAACAAAAACAAAAAAAAAATATAGAACTTTGTATATATTAATATATTAAGAAAATACACCTGATACAAGAACCAAAAAGCCTCCAAAGCAAGCCCATTTAACACAATTTGTACCAAATGTATGATGTGAGTCATTGAAATCATGGCCCAATTCATCAGTACCATCATTGACATCCATTTGATCACCATTAACATCAGAGTGGTCATGGTCATGAGAATCACTGAATCCAATAGCTGTTTGAAGCATTTGTAAAGAAATAACAAACAAAAACCCTGATGTGACTGACATCAACAAGATGTTGACTGTACTAGAATTCTGAGATATCCAATGTATGATACCAGTTGTGGAATCTTTTTGCTTCTTCATGTATGCATTATAAATCAAGTACCCAATGAATGCACCCAAAGGCTGTGTTACCCCACCAAGCAATGATATGAGCACCACAGCTTTTGCCTTGCTGGCAAATGCAGTGTATATAGGCAAACACATGGCAAATCCTTCAATGAAGTTGTGAATGGCTAGAGCAATGAATATTGATGATCCTTTTGTTGTATCTGTACCATCCATGGCTCTACTTTCCTTGTCAAGGTTTGAAAAGTAGATTATTAACCCTTCAGGAAGCTTGTGTAGGGAAAGAGCCAAGCATGTTTGTAACCCAATAGAGAACAACTTTGAGAATGGAGTTTCGAATTTGTGACTATGTTGAGGTACTTCATCAGAGTCTGAGGAAAAATCATCAAAGTGAGGATGAATGCTATGACTATGTAAATGATGAGTTTGATTTCCTTCTTGTGTGCTTGTAGATCCATAATTATTGGAACCCTCACTGGTCAATGGGGTATCTTCATGTAACTTGCTGCTATTTTTGTTGAAAACCATCGATCTGTAATGATCAATGTTTTTCAAGTCATATCCAATAGTATTTTCTAAGCATTTAATGGACTCGGGAAGATTGCTGTGTGAGCGACTTTTGTTCAATAAAGGAGAACTACTTTGTTTGTTCAAGCTTTGACAAGCTTCATCTAGCTTTGACAATTTCATGTTACCTAAAGATAAATGTGAGTGGCTGTGTTTACTGGAAACCTCATGTTGATCTTCTTCAGATGTATCGCTGTGAGAGTGACTGTGTTCCGCTTTTTGATCACCTTCTGAGTGAGCACAATGTATCAATGATTCATTTGTATAATGATGGACAATGTAATTCAAGCACAAACTCAAAATCAATCCAGAAACCCACCCACATGATATTAGGACATTTTTGTTGTGTAAATTTGATCTTGGAAGAACTTTGTAAATACTAGTAACAATCATAGATCCTGCTGAGAGAGAAAGACCGTAGTTAAGAAGCTTTGCACTTCTAGTGGACTGTTCATATGAGCTGTTATTGTCATATGAATGGATCAAGTTATCTTTTTCTAATCTACTTAGAGCATCATTGTTTCTAATTTTTGCCTTTGCCCTGAATTTCTTGATGAAATCAATAGTAGGAACTAGTAAAACACCAAATACACAAAGAATAGATGATATTGTTGTATAGATGATCCAAATGGGTATATCCTGATGATCAAAGCTTATCATTGTTGTATTGGTGATATGTGGAGATAAATAATTATATGATTTAAAGAAAAAAAAAACAAAAAAACAATTCTGTAATCAATATGATCCTGATTCTTTGTTAATTTTATTTGGGATATATATAACTTTTATGATTTTCTATTTTTTGATCTAAGAATTGATGATGGTACTGAATGGAGTTTTTGATGCTTTCAAAAAGGTGAACTTCTTAAGAAAGTTCAAGTACTAGTATACATTCAATATATTATGTTAAGATGCAATATTACTAACATATATGATTACCCCTTGAGAAAAAATAATTAAAAAAAAAAAAAGAAAAAGAAAAAGATCATGGGGAGAGGTTAAAATGGCGGTTCTTTATATCAAAAAATGCCACTAAAAAAAGTATCAGATTAGTAGCATTATTCAAATAGATGGCTTATTTGTTTTTTTACAAGTGTTTCAATCTAATTGTTAACCATAACCTCTCATTAAATTGTTGATCCAAAGAGCGGATACTTTGATCTTACTATTCATTATTATTATTTTACGTTAAAGAAATATATATAACTTTAATCTTAGTACAAAGATTATATCTCTGAAAAAAAGGCTACTTCTAATAATTCAGTTTGAATTATCAAGGCTAAAAAAATATAAAATATGTATAAAAATATCCTTCAATTTTTATTTTTCTTATTTCTCTTGTAAATAATATCTATTTAGTTTATCATCAATAAACTAAAAAAAACTAATTAATTATCGTTTCTTAACTTCAAGATATTGTATAATGGAACCAACCGAATTGTTCCACGCTTCCAATGATTACATCAAATATTTAGTTTTTTTTTGAAGAAAAACAAAAAACGAACCCTATTTTTTTTTTTTTCATTAATTCAGTAGTTGTACTTTTTCCTTTTCCTTTTATTTTTTTTTTTAAATCTTTTTATGATCAACCATAAAGATTATCTCTTGAAATAAACACTATTTGTATAGTATTTGTAAGAAAAATTAGTCTCTATTTGTATTGTAATAGACCGAGGGTTTTATCAACTGTATTTTTTTTTTTGTAATATTAATCACTTTACTAGTGTTTACTTGTACAGATGTTGTTTTTTTTTTTCTATCTGCTTTTTTTTGATCAAATAAATAGATTATTGTAGTTTAGCACTTTTATCATGAATATAACTCCTCTGTAACTATTTAAATGTCACTATACTAAAATCTTATTCAAAGCATGTATCTCTTTTTATTACTTTGAAATAGCATACTTTTCTGATTACTTTTTTTGTTTTTTTCTTTTCTCGTGAAATTGTCAGTTTACGAGAACATGAATCACATTATCCACACTAAATCTAGTTTTTTTATTTTTCAATAACTAATCTCTTGTTTATCAAATTGAAATAATACTGTTGACCATATTAATATGATCATTAATACATACTTTATTTGTGAATTAAAGTAGGGAAAGTTTATCTTCTCAGTTCCATCAACAAAACTATGTATGAGAAATCCATGATATTCACGTGACCATCGATTTAATCATTGATACATCCAAAAACAGTAATTTTCAAGTTTCTTGAGGTTAAAATTCTTCCAAAACAAAGAATAAATCTATCAAGATATGTAACAAGAAATGAAACATAGTGTAATTTTTTGTATAAATCACTAGTAATAATGATATTAATCTAAACCTATTTCTTGTATATATACATATGCCATTTAATCTCCTTTAACCAAGTTAACATAATTCTTATTCGTGTAGAAGTAGTTTGAGACTTTGATCTAAATAAAAAGATTAGACAATCAAAATTACAAGACATATTCTATATTAATAAACCTAAAACCAAATACTTTTGTTTTTACTTTGTATTTTTTTTTTTTTTTTAAGACAAAAATTTAATTTTATAAAACAGCGGTACATAATAAAAGAAATTACCATGAATATACATATAGAGAGTAATAATCAGTTATTGGATGAAACAACTTATGAAGAGGAATTCAACTCATATCACTTTAACAAGCATCAAGAATGTGTTTGCAACATTTGTAATTTCTATGTCAATAAACATATCAAGCATACTTTCATGTATGGTTTTATAATGCCTGTATTATGGCTTTATATTATTATGATTTACATATATAATTATTACATATTGCAAAACAATGATCCCAAAATATCTGATTCTTTTGACAAACTAACACAATATGAATTGGAACAGTTTAAAAATAAATATTACAAGTCATTTGATGATCAGTTCAAAGAAGTTACAAATGAGGATGATTCAACACTTCATGGGCAAAGACAAATCAATTACCATGAAATGCATATAAAGGAATGTATCAAAGATGTTATTCAGTATCATGAGAAAGTACAACAAGAAAACTCGATATGGGCTTGGAGATGTTTTTCTGCTATAATGGTTTACATATGCATTATTTTCATGTTAGTGATGTGTGCTACCAACAGCAGTTCTAATAGTGTAATAATTTTGTAACTGATTTAACTAAAAAAAAAAAAAGAATATATACCTTGACATTATATATAATTAGATTTTCCCTATTTAACTTTTTTTTTATATATCCCTATTTTATTATCCACTTTTCATTATTTATGTATTGTTATGTTTACCTAATTTATTTTTATCTTTTTTTCTTTTCTAAGTAATATTAATGTCTGTTGAGTATATTTCATTCTATATTTTAATTATTATAATCATGAATGATAGAAATCAAATGTGATTACAAAATGTTAAATAATACAATGAAGAAAGAGGCTAATGCGGACAACTTATTGTTGATCAATATAGCAACCTCATTCTTGAAGCTTGAAGTTGTACCTGTTATAGAGGTTGCAGTGTAAGTAACAGAAACAGAGCTCAAAGTTGTGGAGGATTCATCATCCTGATTACCTTGAATGATCTTCAGCATATCTGAAGCAGAAATACTCTCATCAAAGGTCAAAGAATCAGACATGAAAGAAACAGTATTACCATCGCTATCAAATATAACACCGCCAGTCATGGTTCCATTTGTGTCTCTCTTGAAGTAAGCACTTTGACCCAATCCTACACTGACACTATCAACACCTTGGAAGGTGTGGAAAGTGGAATAAAATTCACCATTGGTTGAACCATTAATAACCTCAAAAATATCAAACTCACCACATCCAGAAGCCCAACAGGAACAGTTACTGTTGGTAGGATATTGGGATTGTCTAGGAATTTTAGAATTTAATACCCAAATAGCTGGCATGTCATATGACTCAAATGAGGATGAGTTACTTTGGCTTTCTGTAGGAGCTTCAAATTCAAACAAAAACATCTTGACATCTCCATAAAAACCCTCATATGCTGGTATGCCCTCTCTGTAAACCCCACATGTGTCATAAACGGATGAGTTAGGACAAGATACATTGGAGAAGATAATGAATTCTTCATCAGATGCAATATAATTGTCTTTTTCCAAGATAGTTGCACTGTCAGCCTTCTTCAACCCAGTGCTGTCGGCATAAGATATGGCATTTCCTAAACACTTGGACTTGTCACCTTCTCTGTTCATGAAGGTAACATTAGAAGCAGAGCTTGAGTCAGAATGGTCGTAATAAGCAACTCTTGACCAGCTGGAAGAATCCTTAGAGCTTCTCTTGATTTTTTGCTGGTTATTAGTAGGAGCTGACAATTGAGTAGACTGTTGAACAATGGTTGATGATTGTGAAGATGAACCAGAATCAGCATAAAAGGCATCAGATGTATAGAAGGCAAACTTGTGTAAACTTAATGGACCTCTGAAATGAACAGACAGAGGTTCATTCAATGGAGCATTAGATCCTTCAAAGTAGTGATGATCATCCATGATGTAGCATTCACATTTCTCGTTACCAGCAACATGTTCAACAATGTCGTAGTATCCATTGAAACCAACATTAGAGAACCAAAGTTGATCGACTTGGTTGGCAAATGAAGCATCAGCATTGATTGCTAAGCTGATGAACAAACCAAAGGCAAATAAAAGTTGATTAGTAAAGATCATTATATACCAATATCAGATTTTGTTTTTTTTTTTTATTAAAATAAAGAAAATATAATATCTGCTTTTTTTGTTTTTTGGGTTCATAAAACAACTATCTATAAGAATCCTCCTTTCATTTTTTTTTTTCTATTTACGAGAAGACATTTATATCTCTTTTAATTTTTTTCATTAAAAAAAAAAAAAGAAATATTAAATTTCTAAATTTTTAAATTAAAACACGTAAGACTAAAAAAAAAAAAAATGGTCAAATCAAAACAACTAAAATATATATTTAGAACATTAGTTTACAGCCACAATGAGTATCCATTAAAGCCTCATTATATATGTTTTCGCTTTTTAACAAAGAGTGTACTTATTCTAATTATAATGAAATAAAAAATACCTCCTTTTTTTTTTTCAAAAAAGAAAAAAACTTAATTTTATTTTATAATGAATTTTATTGTTTGATTTTTATTTTTTTTTATAGATTATCCAATGACTTAATGTGTTCAATTTTCCATTAAGTTTTATAGTTGTGTACCTATTTTTAGAGCATGATAAGTCATATCACAACATTTTCAAAAATAATAAAAAAAACTCTAGTTAGCGCCTACAAGCTCCGAAAGAAAAAAATTTATTTAGAAAAGGGATTCAACATTATTTTTTGTTAACTCCATCTGCTTACGTTGTTAAGTCTCATGCACGTGCCGTTGCATCACGTGAAGCCAATAAAAAAAAACAAAAAAACTTATCTTTAACATCGTATCACAATTTTCAATGGAATAAGCATGTGCATGTTTTTTTTTTGCATTGCGTTCCCAAATAGGAAAAAAAAGATATTTAATTAATAGTCAAATCAACAAATAATTCCAATTTTAAGAACATTGTCTTGTTTAAAATATTAAGATCAGCATTCACTCATCAAACTCATCAAATAAAGTTGATTTTATATGGCTATTTTTTTTGTTTTTTTTTTCTGTTTTGTATTAATATATAAACAGTTTCTTGATAATATATAATATTGAAGTATTTATAAATTTCATGTTACTGTAATTCATCTTTAACAACAATGTGATTTTTATATATTTATCAAAACAAGAAAAAAAGGAAAACCCCCAAAAAAAGAAAAATATAAACCCAAACATGACAATAAAAGGGTCTTTACAAGGTTTGTCAATATTAGCAATCATTGCTATAATTCCTCCATTTTTCTGGCATATCAAAACAAAAAATATTCCAGCACTCACACTATTAACATGGTTATTTCTTTATAACTTAAAAATATTTGTTGATGCAACTGTTTGGAGTAAAGATATTATTGACTTGATGACAGGTTGGGATGGGAAAGGATGGTGTGATGTTATGATCTACATTGAAATTGGTTCTTATGTTGCTGTTCCATGCTGTGTTTGCAGACTGGCTTATGAACTAACAACAATCATCAAGGCTGAAAACATACTACCTGACAAAAGTAAAATTTCATATGTATTAAAAGAACTCTTTATTTGCAATGCGTTATCATTTTTGTGTATGTTGATGAGTTATTTCATTCAAATTAATAGGTATGGGCTAACTACATATAATGGGTGTCAACCATTCTTGTCCACAACTTGGGTCACAATTCTTCTTTATAGTATATGGCCATTTATTGTCAGTACATTGGGAACTTTTTTTTCCTTTAGATTATTGTACATTTTTTACAAAAAGAGAAGAGATGCAAAAGATATTTTACACTGCACAGATTCAGGGTTGACTTTATCTAGATTTTCAAGATTTATCTTCTTTTGTATGTTGATAATCTTAATAATGTTCCCTGTTTCAATATACAATTTCATCAACACATGCACCAAGGTCAAAGGTAGATACAGTTATCACAGATATCATGAAAATGGCGCTTGGTGGGAAATTCCCAAAATAGGTACAGACAGAGCATTTTATAGTGTTTGGATTTATATGGCCATGGCATATTGCTCGTTCTTTATCTTTGGTACTTCCCAAGATGCATTGACCATGTACTTAGATTTATTGAAAAAACTAGGCTTAAGAAACTTTATTGAAAGAAAACAGGAAAAAAGACAGGAAAAGAAGCAGGCTAAATATAACCAAATGTTGCATTCGGCATATTACAACAACGATGGGGAAGATAGTTTCTTGGGTAAAGCTGAAACACCAGTTGCAGTTAATGGATCAGGTTCTTCATGGACTGAAATTACAAAGTTCAAAGTATATGAAGATGTGGACTTTGAATATTTGAATACAGCAGGAAATACCCCAACAGGTTATGTTGGTAACGAATTCGAAAACTTTGAAATAAATTATAGAGAGGTTGATAACAGCAACAAAATAAAATTTGATGCCTTACAGCCAAATAGTAGCTTGTTTGGAAAGTTTATAAAAGGAAAACATAAAAACAATCAATTTGAAAATAAGCAAAGCATAAAGGATACAGATGAAGACAATTTCCTGTATCATTATGAATTCTCTAAAAATTGATACTAGCAAGTGTACTTCATTAAGGGTGGGATGTACATGTTACTTATTTTTTTCTTTCATTAATTTACTTTTAAAGTTTTAAATTCTTATATTTTTATTTTGGCTGTAACATTATATATATAATAAAAATGTTTATTAAATTTATTATAACTATTATTATTTTTTTTTTTTTCGAAACATAAATATCGATATGACCTGTAATGGTCTTAACTGTGATATTCGTTGACATTTAAAACATAATCGTACAAAAATCCAATAGTTGAAGCATGATGTTGAGAGCCAATAGCTTCGTTGACTGAATGTAAGGATTTTATGACCTTGGTGTTAAATTCCAAGAATTGGAATCTGTAGATGTTACTAGTCAAGTTCCAGTAATATTGTGTATCAGTATTCAAAGTGACTGAGTTTGGCGAAACCACAAAGGTTATTTCATCATCCTTGTTATCCTTCATAACACCATTAACAAATGTGTTGTAGATGGTCTTTTTGAAAATATCATATACATCATTTTGAGGAGAAATAGGAGCAGGTTCTACAGCATCACCAAATTGCTCGACTTTGATCATACCATTAGCTGTTTCTGGGATGATGACTTTATCTTCCATAGCTAGACCATATTCATAAGTTTTAGCAATAACCTTGGCCATTTCTAAGTCTCTTTCCAACACTTCCTTGACTGATGATCCAAAGTCGATTCTGTGATTAACAACAGCATAAGCATCTTCTGGTAATGCATTTGCCTTTACACCACCTGAAACAATATCAAAGGCTTGTGAGGTTTTTATCAAATCTTTGAATTCCATCAATGAACTTAAAGTCTTCAACAATTTTTCCTTGTAATAAGATGAAACATCTCTCTTCAAGATCACCTCTCTAAACTTAGGATCAAGCTCATCATCATATTTAGCAATACATTCCAAGAACTGCCATAATGAATTCTGCTCCGAGTATTGGTTTTCAAAGCCGGTGTCCTCCATTAAGCTGATGATTTTGGCTAAGATACCGATATTGGTGTGCCCACTCAAGGGAGGGTTACTGGAGTGGCCACCATGACCATCAACAGTGATTTTAACATCAACTCTTCCCTTTTCATTCAAAATTGGGTATGCAATAAAGAACTTGTCTGTGATTTTGGAAAAACCAGCACCTTCATCGATAACAGAGTATATTGAATCTGGACCTAGGGTGTTTAATAAGTGCTTTGATAAGGAAGACGCGCCATGAACCCCCGAGCTTTCCTCATCAAATCCCAATGATAATAAAATGGTTCTCTTTGGAACAAATCCTTGTTCAAGAAGAACTTCCAAAGTGTGTAGTTCAGCAATCAATAAGTTTTTGCAGTCCAATGAACCTCTACCCCAAATCATTTGTTCTTCCTTGTCGTAATAGCCACTGAATGCAGGGTATTTCCATTGGTCCAAAGTCTTTTCATTAACTGGAACGACATCTTGATGGGCCATGAACAACATGGGCTTCAAATCAGGATTAGATCCTTCCCATTTGTACAACAAACCAACTTCATTAACCTTTTCCAACACCAATTTTTCATGCACCAATGGGAAGGCTTGTTCCAAATATTCATGGAACTCAAAGAAAGGAGCCCAATAATCAATGTTTTCCTTAGGAGAAGGAGGCTTATCTCCGATTGATGTATTTATTTTTATAGCACCAGATAGTTTTTCAGCAGCCAAGTCAATAAATGTTTCATTACCAAAGATGTTGTTTAAATCGTACTTCTCAAATGTAGGAGTCAGTGGAACAGATAAGGGGCATTTATCTTTTCCAAGGATGTTAAAGTCTTGTACTTTATCTAAGAACGATGTATCAGTATCTTGATGAATTTCCGTAGAAGCTTCAAAATTAAATTTATCTTTAAAAAAGACTAATGAAATAGTCAATAGTGTTAAAATCACTCCAGCAAATTTAACTATAGATGTGTTTTTATGACTTCTAAAGCGATGTTTTTCTTCTGAAGCAACCATATTTGTTTTTTTTTTTTTTTTTCAAATGAGTTATTTTCCTATTTTATTTTTGTATGGTTTTATGTTTATTTTTTAAAAATACGAAAGAGTTTTTATTTAAGGCTTATTTAGCTTCATTCTAAGTATATATATAAATAAGAGTAGTCTTGTATATATATCTATAAAAAAAAAGAATGCAGTATAAAGGTAGAATGACGATTTTCAAAATTTATTTAATCTTGAATATTTTTTAATTAAAAAAACACATATATATACAAATGGGTAGAATGAGCAATAAGTTAATAAAACTTTCATAATAAAAATAACATATTCTAAGGAAAAAGGGTGATTCAAAAAAGTGCTCGTAAATGTTTTTTTTTTCTTGGATTATTACTATAGTTGATAAGCATAAAAGTTGCATAAATTTCTTTTTTTAAAAAAAAAAAACAATAGAAAAACAAAAATAAGACCACAGAAATATGGTGTTTAGAAGCGGTTAGGACCGAATTCTTTTCTTGTTTTGTTTTTTATTAATTTTTTTTTTTTTTTTTGAGGGGAACATATCGTTTATTGCATACATATATGTATATCTAATTATTTTTTATTTGATTGATTAATTTTTGCAACCATATGAGGAACAAAACAATCAGTTTTCCTTAAAATTGCAAAAGACGAACATATCTTTACACCATTTTGATGTGAATTATTTAAAACATATCACACATGACATTACATTGTTACTTCAATTATAAACTTATTTAAACAAAGATTAGCCTAAATGTTTTATTATGATGAATACTTTTATATATATTTCTGAATCTCATTAATTGTTTGTACTCTTATAAATATTCTAGTCAGATAGAACTATAAATTATTATATGTTTTGAACTTTTAGGATATTAAAACAAAGTTCTTTCATTATCCTTCAATGAAATATACAGTACTAAAAAATCGTAACCTTATATTTAATTTTAAAAGATATACATTACACACTTGATTGTTGATGGGGAAAATAAACATCATTTATATTTAAGATTTCTTTTTTTTTTTAATCATTAATCTATAATTTTAGTTCTCGGATATAGCTGTCTTGTAGGATCACCAAAATACAAAGTGACTGTAACGTTGAGAAGAAATAATAGTGGCCAGTCACGTTGTTAACTTTTCTTTTTTTTTTTTCTTCAAGAGAATAAATCGTAAGCAATATTTTGTTATGAAAAAGGTGAGTTTGAAAAAAAAAAAACTTCCTAATAAGGTAATACAGTAAGCACTAGAGTTCTCTTTCATTTTTACTTTTTTTTTCTTTCTTTTTTCTTTTCTTTTTTTTTTATAGTTTTTGCTAATGTATAATATTTTTATTCAGGTTTAAAGTTAAGAGAAGGTTCTATTAGTATAGTTATGAATTGTTTCTTTTATTTTTTTAGATACATATCTTGATAATAGAAACAACGTGTGAACCCTGTTCAATCAATAAAATATATATAACAAGCATCATAATGGCTAAAGGTCCTAAATTGAAAGACGTATTGGAATACGAAAAGGCTAAACAAAATATAACCAAAGAAGAAAACTTGAAAAAGGAAAAGAAATTCAAAGAATTAGAAGCCAATCAACCAGTAGTTATTACCAAAGATGATCTTATAAATTCAGGTCTATTGAATCAAGGCAAACCAATAGTTGATGATCTCATCGATGAAGAAATAAAGGCCTTGGAAGGTAAAACTTTATCTAAAAAACAAAAGAGACAATTAGCAAAGTTACAAAAAAAGAAGGAACAAATGAATGAGATTGCTGCTGAACAAGAAAGTGGAGATGATGAAGAACCAGAACTAGACATTGAAAACTTAGCTGCAAGTGATGATTCTGAAAGTGAAGATGAATCTGAAAGTGAAAGTGATGAATCTGAAAGTGAAGAAGATGTTTCTGAAGGTGAAGATGAAGAGTCAGATGAGGAAGATGACAGACCAAGAGAAAAGGTGTTTGCAAACAATCAAAAAGCATTGAAGAAAGCTTACAATAGATTGAGACTACCATGGGAGGCAACCAGATTTGTTGAGCATCAAACCTTGACCACTTCTGCACCAATCCATACACTCGTCGAAAACATTGAAGATGATACTCAAAGAGAACTGGCTTTCTACAAGGCTAGTTTGGAAGCCACCAGCATAGCAAAGAAAAAACTCTTACAGCAAAAAGTACCATTCCACAGACCACTAGATTACTTTGCAGAAATGTTGAAAACTGATGATCACATGGAGAAATTGAAACAAAGATTGATTCAAGAGGAATCTGAAAAGTTAGCCAGACAAGAAGCTAGAAGACAAAGAAACTTGAAGAAGTTTGGTAAACAAGTTCAAATACAAACCATGCAAAAGAGACAACAAGAAAAGAAGGATACCTTAGATAAGATCAAGTCCTTGAAGAAGAAAAGAGGTGCCAATGAAATAAGTGGTGGTTCTGAATTTGATATAGCTGTTGAAGATGCAATTGAAGGTAAAGATAGTAACAAAAGACAGAAAGTTAATCATAAAAGAGAAGGTAAAAATAAGAAGTTTGGTCAAGGTGGTATGAAGAGATTCAAAAGAAAAAACGATGCACAATCTTCTACAGGTATTCCGGATAAGAAATTTAAAAAGAATGGTAAAAAGAGATTTTAAGACCTGTATATGATACTTTTATTTTAGTTTAGTTTTTTTGTAGTATATGATGTTCATTAATTTTTCATTATTATTTGTAATCTTAATTATGTTTTTTTTTTTCTTATGTGCTTTGGTTATGATTCAAATACCTCTTTTGTTGTTGATGTATATTTTACAGAACAATTCACTTTGAAAACTCTTCAATGATAATAAATATTTAGATTTTTTAAAAAAAAAAAATGAATATTTTATGTACGAAAAAAATATATGCAGAAAGAAAAAAAAAATTTTCCTTTTATTAATTTTTTTTTTTGGTTTAGTGTATTTGTTTAGTTGTATCTGATGTTTTAATGTTTTCTATTTTTTATTTTTTTGTTTAAAATTTTATGATCTTTCTCTTATATAGTTGTGTAAAAACGTTCATCATTTGGTTACGTTTATCTTTCCTTTATATTCTGTTTCTTTTATAAATAGAAATTACAAAATACCAAAAAAATATCTATTTTAGTAGCAAATATAAAATGTCTAAGGAATATAACAGATCAAGATTTTTACAAGAATTTCCATCCTTGGTTGAGGAACTGAAGGAAATGTTGGTAAACTATGGTTTACCAGAAGATGCCATCAATTGGTATGAAAAATCTTTGAACTACAACACTCCGGGAGGTAAATTGAACAGAGGATTGTCTGTTGTTGATACCTATGTAATTTTGAAAGGGTACAAGTCCATTGATGACTTGCCAGCTGAAACATATAAGAAAGTTGCCTTGTTGGGATGGTGCATTGAATTGTTACAAGCTTATTTCTTAGTTGCCGATGATATGATGGACAAGTCCATCACCAGAAGAGGACAACCATGTTGGTACAAGGTTGAGAACGTTAATGAAATTGCCATCAATGATGCATTCATGCTTGAAGGTGCCATTTACATGCTATTGAAAAAGCACTTCAAGGGAGATAAATACTATGTTGACTTGTTGGAATTGTTCCATGAAGTTACCTTCCAAACAGAATTAGGTCAATTGTTGGATCTAATCACTGCTCCAGAGGATCACGTTGACTTGTCCAAGTTCTCCTTGGAAAAGCATTCCTTCATTGTTATTTATAAAACAGCTTATTACTCATTCTACTTGCCTGTAGCCTTGGCTATGTATGTTGCCGGTATTAACTCTGAAGCTGATTTGAAACAAGCACATGATGTCTTGATACCATTAGGAGAATATTTCCAAATCCAAGATGATTATTTGGACTGTTTTGGAAAGCCAGAAGATATTGGTAAGATTGGAACTGATATTCAAGATAACAAATGTTCCTGGGTTGTCAACACTGCTTTGAAGATAGCTACACCAGAACAAAGAAAGGTATTAGATGAAAACTATGGAATCAAGAACAAAGACACAGAAGCTGTTTGTAAGGCCTTATTCAAGGAAATGAAGATTGATCAACTATATCATGAATACGAAGAAAGAATTGCTACCGAACTAAAGGAAAAAATTGCCAATATTGATGAAAGTAGAGGATTCAAGGGTGAAGTTTTAACAACCTTCTTGAACAAGGTATACAAAAGATCCAAATAGATTATATATATATATATGTAACCATTTTTTTTTTTTTTGTTTTTCTTGAGATTATAATATTAGTTTTTAGCAAAAATTTGTTTGGTAATTATCACGTGTCTGATTTTATATAAATTTTGGTTGAGGAAAGCTATCGAGGGGGAAATGTGTGTAGAGTATGATGAGCAAATTGATAGTAGAAATTTTATATCATTTGTAAAATTTGGTTGGTTGAAAAATATTTATACTACAGCTTTTCCTTAATGTAATTTTTTTTTTTTTTTTTGCCCATAGATAATGTAGTTTAAATCCGATAACCAAATTTCAACTATACTTAATTTTTTTGTTACTAGTAAGAGAAAAAAAAATTTTTTTTTTTTTTTTTTTTTGGCTTATGCAATTCTGGGTTTTCCTTAGTGTTCTCCTTTTCCTTTTAAGTTTTTTTCTCTAATGTTTATTATTACTTGGTTTTATGATATGATTACAAAACAATATTATTCTATATTTTAAGTATACGAGAATTAATATAGAATAACCAAGATAATAAATAACATAGTTATTATTAACACCCTTTTTTTCTTATAACATATACAAAAAATGGCAGGTCCTCCAAGCGCTAAAACTTACATGGGATGGTGGGGTCACTTAGGTAACTTCAAACAAAGAGGTATTACTTCATACGCCGTCTCTCCATACAGACAAAGACCTTTCGGTGGTGTTGTTGAAGCTATCTTTGGTAACTTCACCAGAAGAGTTAGATCCCAAGTCTTATACTTTGCTGTTCCAGGTTACTTATACTATGTATGGTGGATTAACAGTGTCAAATACAACGAATGGTTATACACCAAGGATGGTAGAGAAGAATTAGCCAGAATCAACGGTGAGTAAATCAACTCTTCAATAAAATACATATTATAATGAAACTATACACTTTTTGTGTTAAATATTAGTCAACTATTTATTCAACCTAAACGTATTCAAAAATTAATTATATACTTTAGAACAAATAAAAAAAAAATTAAATAAGGAAAAAAAAATTACTCTATTTTTATCTTTCTATAATTATAATTATAATTATCATTGAGGAGTAAGTCGATAATGATAATATATATCATAAAACATTTATTCACATTGTAGTTATACTTATACTATATTCTCTTCAACTGAGCTATATAGACATATTTTTTTTTTTGAAAAAAAAAAAAATTTTCTCTCTCTCTCAACAGTATAGTTGTTAAAGGATTGATACCTTTATGGATGTAAATTATGAGCTTTCATTTAATTCAGTTGAACATACATTTAAGTCCTTTTCTTAATTATTTTTTCACAAATCTATCCTAAATTTAAATTGTTATAATATACAAACCAACTTCCATTACTTATTAGGTGTTTATAGAAGACAATTTTTACAGAGGTAAACTGCACGTGCTTTATACCCTGTACATCAATTCCCTCCATTTTTGCCTATGAAAAAAAAAGCAACATTAAGAGGTGCCATCACCTTAAGTCCATAGAGCAAAAAGAAAACCTAACGATTCATCGCCTTATCATTAATGAAACTTTAATGATTATTTTTTTTTTTTTAATTTAATTTCTAATGTGAAAATGTGAATTATATCCCTTAAAAATAACATGAACGTTTCTTTAACAAACCATAATCTTTAAACTTTAACAAATCTCTACTTTCTTATTATTTATAAGTTTTGAACTATTGTATTATTATATTAGTATTTTCTTCAAACTTAATACTCTTTAAGGTCTTTTTTTTTTCTTTAAATTTACAAAGAAAGTTACAAATATCATCTCCAAAGGTTAATGAATAACACTTAAGAAATATAGAATATCCATTCAACATTAACTATTATTACTAAACTACACTATTAGAAATGGCAGATAGCTCCAATAAAAATGCTGTTTCTAAAATTAACCCATTATTAAAAATGGTTTATTCTGAAAATGAAACTGACAATTACAATACTACAACAGGTAAAAGACTTTCTAAAGACAATGAAAATACTATGAAGGATAAAAACGACCAATCAATGTCTTTGAAAGCTGGTGGCTCTAGACATTTCAGTGTTAATGATGCATCAGAAGACAAGGGCGACATAAAGGATAAGCTGTGGAAGCAATTCTCCCAACAAAGAAAAAATTACAACAACGAAAACAACCCATCAGCATTAACGGGTACTCGACATGAAAGCAATAGAATGGAAACTGATGAAGATGATGAAAACCTCTTGGAGTTGTATTTCAGAGACAACGCAGATTCAATCATTAACGACAACGAATGTCTGATTCCTTTGGAGGCTCTGCCCAAGAGTACAAAAATCTTGAAAAGAAAGAGAAATTCAACAGGAGAGTCACATCCTGTGGCTAAGAAAGATAAGGTTCCCATGATGTATGATGAATACATTCCAGACATGGACTTCATTAACAACTTTCAAAGAATGCAAGAGTATTACGAGATTAACCCCACATTTGATGATGAAGAGATTCCACCATTACAGAAGAAAAAGAACAGTAGTGACAAATTGGAAACCTTGAACAAGTCCAACAATTCAAGCACAGCAAATTTGATGAGGGAAGTCATCAAGCATTCCCATGTTGATCCTATGGAAATCAAACAGGATTCATCAATTGAAATCAACGAATATAACACCAATACAGTTTCTGTATCAAAGAGTTTCTTGGATGTCAACAAATTGCCTGATGGGTTTGAAACCATGCCTTATTCCCAACGTAAAAAGGTATTGATGGATATATGCCCAGGTGTTGACATCAAGGATATTCTCTTGGAGTTGAAGTCCGTCAATGCTAAAGGGAGACAGGCCAGTAACACGTCCATGAGCTCTGTACATTCAAGAAATAGCAGCTTGTACAGTCAAAGAGTGAATAGTTTGATGAAGGTTTATGATCATCAAAAGAACACGCCTAAGGAATCTAATATAAAAAGTACCATGGATCTGGTTGTCATGGGGTACAAGTTGAAGAAGATAATCGGACAGGGTGCTTGGGGTGTTATCAGAGAATGCGTTAATGTTGATGACTCCAAGGATGTTAAGGCCGTCAAGATTGTTAGGTATAGAGACAATCTTTCAGTTAAGTTGTCTGTCATTCAGGAAGTTAATGTATGGAAAGTTCTCAAACACAAGAATATCCTTGCATTGGTCGATTACAAACAGGGAGAAAATGCAATGTTTTGCTTAATGGAAAGGATCCACGGAGGAACCTTATATGATTATGTGGCCAAAAAATGGTACAACAATGAAAGAGAATATCCATTGAATATGCGGATTGAATTGATTATAGATTATCTACTACAGATCATATGTGCCTTGAGGTACATGCATGAAGAAATGGGGATTGTTCATGGAGATTTAAAGCTAGAAAATGTTTTAATAACGGAAAATAACAAGGTCTTATTGTGTGATTTTGGAATGTCCAAGTTTCTTGACAGAGATAACAAACCCAAAAAACCAAACTTCAAAAAATTCAATTCTTTCAACAACTTGAAGTACATCAACTCACAAATACAATTGAACAGTAAATCAAAGAATGAAATGCTTCGGAATATAATCAACAATAAAGATTTGGTCCATGATGACACAGCTTTAGGAATAGCCTCTCCAGACGGGAACATTGGTCCAGCATACCAATCGACATCTTTGATTCTTGAAAAGGAAAGGAGCTCATTAGATGAAACCTTATCCATAAATCAAATTGGATCATTGCCTTATGCTGCACCGGAGCTGTTGAATAAAAAGAATCATATCACGGAAAAGACTGATATTTGGGCATTGGGTGTGATGATCTATACCATGTGTGTTTATAAGTTACCATTTCAACATGAGTTTGAGCCTCGGTTAAAGTTGATGATTGAAAAGGCAACTTATGATCATAAAAAACTTACGGATTTGATGATGAAGAGTTGTGCTTCTTTATGTTTTGTAACTGAAGGATGTTTGAAAAAGGCAATAAGTGAACGATGGTCTTTGGAAAAAATAGAAAGAAATTTGAGGTACTAATATATTGTAATATTGTTTTTGTCCTATTTAATTCTTCTTTTAATTGTATGATTATATAATTGTTTTGTTAGTGAGGCTGTGAAATGATATATTTAAGGTATTGCACGTGATTGTAGCAATGGCATCTTCAGTAACTTTTAAATTTCAAGAAATAAATTTTTAAGAAAAAAAAAAAATTTTTTTTTTTTTTTTGGCTCAAGCCAAAGAGATTAATCTTTTTCTTCTTTTTTTTTCATTCAACAACTCTACAATTTAAAGTCATTAATGACAACGAAGAATATTAGGGATATTAAAGTAGTACATATACCGAAGATAAGAATAATATAATCTTTATCATCTATCATACAAATATAAAAACATAGTAAAGAAATGATTAATTTGAAGGCTTTGTTGAGATGTGTAGACAGCACAGGTGCCCAAGTTGTTGAATGTATCACAGTACTAGGGAAGAAATCAGTACATCACGCCAAAGTAGGTGATAAGATTGTTTGTGTAGTGAAGCAAGTCAAACCAGCCACTGGTAACAATACAAACTTGGTTAAGAAGGGTGAGGTATGTCACGGAGTTATTTTAAGAACAAAATACGGAACCCCACCAAGAAAAAATGGTATGACTGTCAAGTTCAGTGATAATGCTGTTGCTTTGATCAATAAGAATACTGGTGAGCCATTGGGTCAAAAATACGACCAGAACTCTAATCTTATTGCCAAAGAAGTTGAAAAGTATTTCCCAAAAATGGCTGCAGTTACAGATAAGAGAATATAAATTGTGTTTATACGATATATAATGCACAGTGTAAATAGATGGTTTAATTATTATTAACAGGATTTTATTTAAATCTTTTTTTTTTTTCTCAATATTAATAGTTCTTTGTCTTAAAGGAAAGGGAAGGTAACATCTTGGTACCTATGTGTAGATGATTTGTTCCCAAATGTATTTGAATAATTTTCTTTCAAGTTCAAACTTGAGTTGGTCGGATATAAGAATTTAATAAATATAATCAAATATCTTCACTGTTTAATGTTTACATATATAATTTGTTTTATTATTTTAAAAAATATTTTAAAAAAAAAAGGTTTAACTTTATCAAAATGTTAAATTATATAACAAATAATAATTTATTAAAATTGTTTATGTAAACAAATTATTAGGTGTTATATTACCGAGTTAAAACCCACATAATAATAATCCTTTAAAAAATAAATAAGAGTAATAGCATTAAAAAAAAAAAAAATATCATTTGTATCATTGGCTTACATATTGCCTTTGTATATAACACAACAATGAGTTCTTTTCATCCAGTTTGAGTTCAACACATCCTTTACTAAGACTCTCTTGTTTGGGTTTGGGTGCAACATTCTATACAAACACTTCTTTCTCAACAACTTCATTTCAGCATTGACATGTGTCATTTCTTCAAATTGTTCATAGTCACCAGAGATGATTTCTTGTTGTTTTGTTTCTGCATTGTATGGAATCACCACCTTCAGGGAATCAACAAACTCAGCGTAGTCAGGATCCTTTTCCTTTATTGGGGATTTCCAGGGATAGTGTCCCAATGCCATTGTTACGTATATTATCCCAACAGCAAAAGTGTCCACCAATCTTGGGTCATATTGC
This sequence comes from Hanseniaspora guilliermondii, assembly GCA_036287555.1. Classification (NCBI taxonomy): domain Eukaryota; kingdom Fungi; phylum Ascomycota; class Saccharomycetes; order Saccharomycodales; family Saccharomycodaceae; genus Hanseniaspora; species Hanseniaspora guilliermondii. The sequence goes on along the minus strand of CP143016.1, from coordinate 348,906 downwards.
TTATGTGGGATGAATTGCTCAGGTGCCATGTATGGTTCTGATCCAAAACACCCCTTTTGGTAATGTGGTTTCTTTTCCCAAGCTGTTTGGAACACACAAGAGGTCCCAAAATCACTTAACTTCAAGATCCCATTTGGCTTGAACAATATGTTTTCAGGCTTCAAATCACAATGGGCCACCCCATGCTCATGCATGAATGCAACACCATTGATGATTTGCTTCATGAAACAATCAATTTCTAAAGGATGCAACAATGTGTGCTTTTCTTGCTTTCTTACAATCAAGGATTCCAACAAGTTCTGTTGAGAACCACTTAATTTTTGTCTTTCAGGTACATTCTCACCTTTACCCTGTCCCTCCAATATGCTTGAAGAGAAACTTGTTCCTCCATCCATCAAATTCAAAGTATCACCTACAAAGACAGGTCCTGGCCCAATAGGTGGAAGTTGTATTTCCCTAGATATCGTCTTACCATTCCCATTGACAGCTGTTCTCTTAATGAGGGAATGCAAATCACCTGAAGGACAGAACTCCATAACTTGCAAGAATTTGTTTGATATGTTGTCATATTGATACAAGTCAAAGATCTTCAAGATGTTTGGGTGTCTACCTATGTTGTTCAAAGCATGTCCAATGACAAACTCTGATGTCAATCTGGTACAGAACTTGGCATTGTAATCCTTGTTTTTTCTCTTTCGATGCTTTGTCAACTTGAATCTTATGTTATCTGATAGAGTTGTTGACTTTGTGTCACTATCTGCCTCACTACTTTCATCATCCATGTAGCTCCCATCCATGCTCTCCTCATCATCGGAGTCCAATTTACGTACATTCTTTCTATCAGCTTGAAGCTCCTTAACAGCAAAGAAGACACTGTCTCTAAATCTAAAACTCTTCTTGGCAATGTTATCAATAATGTATGGTGCATTGCTCCTTGTTTCAATATCTGTGTTTTTCTTCAACTTTCTGCAAGTTACCTTAACCACCCCATATGAACCTTGACCCAAGGTTCCTGCACAATAACCATACTTTGAGACAAATTCCGACTCCTTGGCATCACTTGTGGAAACAGGCTGTTCCTCCTTATCATCAATGATGGTCTTCATTCGCGTTGTTAGATCATTGATCAAGTGTAATTCATCCTTGGAGATGGCAGCCTTGGAGTTGACTATACTTGGTGTTACAGATTCATTGGCTTCCGATTCACCAATGTTACTTTGTATGTTTCTCTTCTTCTTCATTGAACAATAAGCATCAATTTTCACCACTTGTTTACAATGAGATGCATTGCTATTGAAGAGATTATTGTTTTGGATTTCAGATTTGGATGGTATATAACCTTTGCTAGTTTGCATGAATAAGTGTGATTTTTCATCATTTTGTTCCTTTGCTTGTTGAGAGGTTTTATTCAACTTGAAGAGCGTGGATATGGAGAAAGTTGGTGCATCTTTACTTCTTTGTTCCAAGGCTTCTTTCATGGCTTCAGGATCCTTCAGAAGATTTGGATTAACATCTATCAATGGTAGGGCACTCAATTTATGTTCATGTGTGAAGTTTCTGTATAATTTGAAAGTTTCCGACTCCCAAATCATGTGTCTATTGTTCACAACTATTCCTTTCCCATCACCATGATGCATGCCTTTCACCAAGGTTGCTGATCTCTTAATGTGCTGAGTGGAATCTGAGTTATTGTTGGGGAATGGTGAATAAGCAAAATTAGCTTGACTCACAGACATACCTCTGTTTCTATATTGCTTTAAGGATCTTTGAGGTGAGAGTGAAGGTTCTCTAGAGGATCCTTGGGGTGAATTGTCCTTTGACTTCATGCTTTGTGCTGATTTCGACTTATTTCTACCTCTTGAGGAAGATTTATCACTCATGGCATTCATATCGGATTGTGCGTTGTTAATAATGTTCTTGTTGATGGCATTTAATTCCTGATCAATTAAATTGTTAACAGATGCGTTAGAAGAAGGGTTCAATGATTTTCCCAATGGTAAAACAGGACTTGGTTGTCTCATCTTAGGTGAAGCAAGATTGGAGTTTGATTGGAAATCAGAACTGCTTCTGAAGTTTGAATCCAGAGAGTCATTGCTTGATTGAGACTTTATTTCAATATTGTCCTTTGCACTCAATGCTGCACTGTTTAATGATGCAATATGAGCCAAAGACGGGTCCTTTTTAGAGCTTTGTAGATTTTCTGATGAGTTATTGTTTGAACTGAATAAGTTCTTGAATGATTTGGTAATAGATTTAGCTCTATGAACACCAGTATCTTCTACAGGAATGGATCCATTGTTTATATGATCTTTGTTAGGCATATATATGAGTGTAGTAAAAAAAAGAGTTTTTTACAATATTAAAGATAGAAAATTAAAAAAAAAAATAATATCACAAAATAAACAAAAGAGAGTAAATAACAACTAGATCTGGTTTTTTTTTTAAATCTTCAAAGATATTAAATAGATGATGGTAATAATCAAATTAATTAAAATTATTATTTATTGTATAGTGTATTATGAATAAATTGATACTAATGCTGTTTTTACTATTGATTAACTTTGGGGGTATACTCTAGTAAAATTATAGTTGTGTAATGTTATAAATTAATCCATTAATGATAATTATATATATATTTTTTTGTTACCTTTCTTAAAGTGATATTATATTAATATGAATATTTTTTTTTTTTTTTTTTGGACAGTATTTCGTTTTTAAAGTGTTGTGTCTCCAAAAAAAAAAAAAAAAAAGTGAAAGAATGGAAAAAAGAAATTAATTTAAAGGGGAAGAAAAGTAACACTTGTTTACCTAAGATGAAATGGTGTAGCTGTTCTGGGTCCTTTTTTTTTTCTCCCTTTAAGCCACTTTAAGAAAAAAAAAAAACAAAATAATTAAATAAAATTATTGGACACAAAAAGAAGTTATATAACAAATTAGTAATTCAAAGATTAAGGCTTAACTTAGTACCAATAGCCATTATGTTGTGATTATTATTCAAAAATGTATATCTTGTTTTTTTTATTCCTAACAGTAAACAGTGCTATCATCTTTGATACAAATTCTAGCAAATCTGAAGTAATGAGTAAGCACACACGTGATATCAAACACACACGTCATTTTTTACTTTCAAAAGAAAAAAAAATATACATACAATGTCAATAATAGATGTTATTATTTCCCATTAACATCCAAAAATATATATTAAAAAACAGTTAAATCGTCAATCATATACTACATTGCTTGACTAATCAATGTTAAAATTAACATGAATGTATTTAATCTTTTAAATTAATATATATTTTCTAGTTATAATAATTTACGCGCTTTGTATTTTATTCAGTTCAATAGTATTTTTTACATTTATAATAAAAAAAAAAAATTATACTATACATACTTTTGAATGACAATCATTTGAATATTAACTATCATTGTCTTATCAAATATATTACTTGATATATACACCTATTTTGACATATGTCAATATTACATAGTTGTAATTGTAAGAAAATATCACTTTATTATTTTGGTGGGGGTTTCCCCCCCAAATAGAGGTAGAATAATCCAAATGGATATGTTTTAAAAAAAACAAAAAAAAAAAAGAATTTCGTTTTGAAAAAAAAAAAAGAAAATAAAGTCTGAATATATACTATCCGTGATCACACTAACTTCATTATGTGTATTTTGTATCTTAGATAATCATTCAATAAATAATAATCTATAATAAGATAGCAATGATATCGTTACATTTGTCGTTAGATGCTTAAATATACATTCCTACTTGTAACATTCTGATATTAACTTAACTAAGAAATAAAATTCATGAAAATAAGAGCAAACAAAAAAAACCCGCCCATATATTTTTTTTTTTCCATTTGATAATCAATTTAGTTACCAGAGACAAAACCTAAAGCCATCAAACCAGTGACTAATAAAGATAACTTCCAGTTAACACTGACACCAGCGGATAAAGCAGATCCAGCGTTCTTGGACTTGGTAGAAGAAGCAGAAGAACTGGCCTTGGTGGAAGAAGAGGAGCTGTCTTTGGTAGAACTGCTGTCGTCAGACTTGGTGGTGCTGACAGATTTTTCAGAAGAAGTGGAAACAACAGAAGTCTTGGTGTATGTGGAGCTAACTGAAGAAGCAGCAACGTTACCAGTGGAAACTAAGTTGGTGGCAGTAGTGTGTTGAGAGACAGATGAAGAGGAAGCCATTTGTATATATATGTATGTTATGTACTATTAATTATTTATTAATTTAATGTGGGTTTTTTTCTTATAAGTATTTCCTTAATTATATTAGTTTTGATTAATTAATAAAGTTAATTAATTATAATATTTATGAGAATATATATAAAAAAAAAATAATAATTTTGAAGGATAAATCTTGAGCTCTTATATATAATTACATTTTTCATTGAATTCATTAATTTACATTATGTTAAAAAAAATAAAATTCAGGGACACAGAAATCTAAAAATACTTAAATGTTCAGTTATTGAAGGGATAATATTACGAATTATTAATTACTTTCATTAGTGCTGAAGTTTCGAATTTCGTGAACTTGTGGGCATTGTTTATACTATTTTTTTTCTTGTTTAAAAAACATATAAAAAAAAAATCGTGGGTTGTTTCTAAAAATATCATTGGTATTTTTTTTTTTTTAGTTAAGAGCACCGAAGTAACCCACAAAATATTTTGAATACTAGACTTTAAGTATATCATTTCCTCTTTAGGAAATATAATTAGTTTCACGTGTTTTCTCAAATAAACTTGATATAGAATTTTTTTTTTTTTTGTAACACTTTTCTTTTTTTTTTAGAGATTCCTAATTAGGAAATCCAAGCTCTAATTTTATTAATATTATTTATGATCATAGTTTTTTTTTCTATTTAATTTTTTTTGAATATTTCCTAAAAAGTCAACAAGAGAAATAAAAATTTTTTTTTTTTTCTTTTCCCACTAGATTTTGCTCTGAACTGTTTCATATTCAATAAATTTTCTTTCTTTTTTTTTTTTTTTTTTTTCAAACATCTTAGTTGTTGTATTATACATACAATTAAGAGCCTGATTTGGAAAAACTTTACTTTTTTTTTTTTTTTCAAAAACTTATTAAAAGATATTTAACAAACCACGAAACTAATTTATTAAAATGGGTGCCTACAAATATTTAGAAGAATTACAAAGAAAGAAACAATCCGATGTTTTAAGATTCTTGCAAAGAGTCAGAGTTTGGGAATACAGACAAAAGAACGTTATCCACAGAGCTTCTAAGCCATCTAGACCAGAAAAGGCTAGAAAGTTAGGTTACAAGGCCAAGCAAGGTTTCGTCATCTACAGAGTCAGAGTTAGAAGAGGTAACAGAAAGAGACCAGCTCCAAAGGGTGCTACTTACGGTAAGCCAACCAACCAAGGTATCAACGAATTAAAGTACCAAAGAGCTTCCAGAGCTACTGCTGAAGAAAGAGTTGGTAGAAGAGCTTCTAACTTGAGAGTCTTAAACTCTTACTGGGTTAACCAAGACTCTACCTACAAGTACTTCGAAGTTATCTTAGTTGATCCAAACCACAAGGCCATCAAGACTGATGCTAGATACAACTGGATCTGTAACCCAGTCCACAAGCACAGAGAAGCTAGAGGTTTGACTGCCACCGGTAAGAAATCTAGAGGTATCAACAAGGGTCACAAGTTCCACAACACCTCTGCTGGTAGAAGAAAAACCTGGAAGAGACAAAACACCTTATCTTTATGGAGATACAGAAAATAAACAATTTGAAATTTCAATATTGGAAATTTTTTTATACTTTATTAATCCATTCAGGTTGCTCTTTTAGATTCCAACCTTTGTGATTATAAGTGATCACATATGATTTGCTTTGCTCATAATCATTTGTAATGATTCTATAATCCTCAAAAATTTTTTTTTATTTTTTTTATATATATGTTTATTATTTCATACCAATTTTTTTCTTATAAAAGTTTTATTGATATTTTAACAGTGTGTAAATTTCATTGTTTGAATTTACCGTGAAAAATAGTATTAAACCTTATATGATCGGAATATTCAATTACTCAAAAGGGTTTTGCCGGTGTAAGGTACTGTCGGGGGAGGGGGAGGGGTTTTATTTTTATTATAAAAAAAAAAAAATATTCTCAACTTTCTACTTATAGTCATATCATATTAATAAAAATAATATAATTACAAATAAAAGTATTATACAAAAAAATAAACCAATAATTATTACATATTAAATTTTATTAATAATGTTTGCAAAGGACTTTTCTCATTTATACTCTGATGAATGTAACAGAAGAGTTAAAGACAAATTAACCAATTTATTTTTATTATCACGGGGTGAAAATGTATCCTTTTTAGGTAACGGGGCACCTCAAAGTAAATATTTCCCTTGGCAATCAGTTAGCGGTACATCTCCAATACCCCCATTTCCTAATGGTATTGCATCCAACGATGAAACAAAAGAAACTACTTCTTATGAAATTATGAAGAATGATTTGAAAAACTCATCAATTGGTGCCTCCGGAGAAAATAGTTTCAATCTAGCTAGAGGCTTGCAATATCAGGCTATTGAAGGTCAACCAGCCATCTTAAACTTCATCAAGGAACATTTGAAGCTGATCCATAAGGTTGGTACTCACTATCAAGATTGGGATGTAATTCTATCCCTTGGTAACTGTCAAGCTTTTGACTCTATTTTAAGAACTTTCTGTAATACAGGTGATTACATTTTAGCTGAAGAGTACTCCTTTTCTGCCACTATAAACGCAGCCAAAGCCCAAGGACTGAAGCCAGTGTCTTTAAAGATGGACAATCATGGTATCATTCCAGAATACTTGGAAGAATTGATGGAAGCTTGGCCAAAAGACTTAAAGAAACCTAAATTATTATACACTATTCCAACTGGACAGAATCCACAATCTTCCTCTTTATCAAGTGAAAGAAAGCAAAAAATTTACAACATCTTACAGAAACATGATATTTTGATTGTTGAAGATGAACCTTATTACTTCTTACAAACAGGTAAATACATCTCTAAGTCTGAGAGAGAGGAAATTAAATTTAACAATCAACAAGAATTTATTGACAACTTAGCAACCTCTTTCTTGTCCATTGATACTGATGGGAGAGTCATGAGAATGGAGAGTTACTCAAAGGTTTTGGCTCCTGGGGTTAGATTGGGATTCATTGCTGGATCAGCTGCCATCATGAAGAAGTTGGCTGCATACCACTTGATGTCCATCATGGCCCCATCCAGTTTCTCTCAAATCTTCTTGAATGAGTTATTACAAACTTGGAAACAATCTGGATACATTGACTGGTTGATTGGCTTAAGACACGAATACACATTGAAGAGAGACGGTACTTTGGACTACTTATTGGAAAATATGCCAAAGGAATTCATTGATAATGATGTAGTAAGAATCAACCCACCAGTAGCTGGTATGTTCTTCACCATTGACATCAATGCCTCAAAGCATAAAAATTACAATGGAGATAAAATTGCCATGGAAGAATATATCAACAATAAATTCATTGAAGCTGGCGTTATTGTTGCTCCTGGCTCTTGGTTTGAAGTTGGTAGTCCTGATGAAATATCAGCCATCAAAAAAATCGATGATGATGGATACATTTTCTTCAGAGCTACCTTTGCTGCTAGTGATTTACCACAAATCCAAGAAGGTATTGCTAAGATCATCAAAGTATTAAAGGCCGAATTTTGAAGTTAAGAAAGTATATAAGTTCTATGTAACGAATAAATCAAAATAAAATAATTATACATGGATATGATTAATTCTTTACTCTTATTTTTTTTTTTTACCCATTTTGAATGAAAAAATGAAAGTAATCACTTTGAGAAAAGAACAGAAGTTTGTATTTTTTTTTTCCCACCTCGTGTGAAATTTCAATGCATAGGCGAAATTGTGGTAGCTAATTTCTCTACTGATGACCCTTTCATTTTTTTTCGTTTTGCTAATCATATATATAATAATATTCTTTGCTGATACATAATTTGACTTCTTTTCATTTTCAAATTCATTCAGATTATATAAGCATTATATCTTCACTCTTCATCTGGTTGTAATTTTAGTTTTTCAGGTTTTAAAGACATCTCTAAATTAATATTCTTTATCCTGGAAAAAAAAAAGAAGGAAAATTAAAATTTTTAAATAAAATACAAGTTATAATTAAAACCAAGGATTTATAAATTATTCACTCAATCATAATGTCTCAAAACAAAACTGCTATTTTATCTGTTTATGATAAAACTGGTTTATTAGACTTAGCTAAAGGCTTAGTTGAAAACAATGTCAGAATTTTAGCTTCTGGTGGTACTTCAAAAATGATCAGAGAAGCTGGATTCCCTGTTGAAGATGTTTCTTCTATCACACATGCTCCAGAAATGCTTGGTGGTAGAGTCAAAACTTTACATCCTGCTGTTCACGGTGGTATTTTAGCCAGAAACTTAGAAAGCGATGAAAAGGATTTAGCTGATCAACACATTGACAAGGTTGACTTTGTTGTTTGTAACTTGTACCCATTCAAAGAAACTGTTGCCAAGGTTGGTGTCACTGTTCCAGAAGCTGTTGAAGAAATTGATATTGGTGGTGTCACTCTATTGAGAGCTGCTGCTAAAAACCATGCCAGAGTTACCATCTTATCTGATCCTAAGGATTACTCCCAATTTGTTTCTGAATTGAAGGAAAACAAAGGCGATGTTTCTCAAGAATTAAAGAACACCTTGGCCTTGAAGGCATTTGAACACACCAGTGATTATGATACCGCCATTGCTGATTTCTTTAGAAAGCAATACTCCGCTGGTACCACTCAATTAACTTTAAGATACGGTGCCAACCCTCATCAAAAACCAGCTCAAGCTTATGTTTCTCAACAAGAATCATTACCATTCAAAGTTTTAAGTGGTTCTCCAGGTTATATCAACTTATTGGATGCTTTGAACTCTTGGCCATTAGTCAAGGAATTATCTGCATCTTTAGGCTTACCAGCTGCTGCTTCTTTCAAGCACGTTTCCCCAGCTGGTTGCGCTGTTGGTTTGCCATTAAGTGATGTTGAAAAGAAGGTTTACTTTGTTAAGGATATTGAAGGCTTAGATGAATCTCCATTGGCATGTGCTTATGCCAGAGCTAGAGGTGCTGACAGAATGTCTTCATTTGGTGACTGGATCGCCTTATCCAATGTTGTTGATGTTCCAACTGCCAAGATCATCTCCAGAGAAGTTTCTGATGGTGTCATTGCTCCAGGATATGAACCTGAAGCTTTGAAATTATTAACAGCCAAGAAGGGCGGTAAATATTGTGTTTTACAAATTGATCCATCTTTCGAACCAAAGGATAACATCGAATCCAGAACTGTTTTTGGTATCACTTTAGAACAAAAGAGAAACGATGCTGTCATCAATAGATCTACATTCAAGGAATTTGTTTCCAAGAACAAGGACTTACCAGAGCAAGCTGCTATTGACTTGACTGTTGCTACCATCGCTTTGAAATATACTCAATCTAACTCTGTTTGTTACGCCAAAAACGGTATGGTCATTGGTTTAGGTGCTGGTCAACAATCCAGAATTCACTGTACAAGATTAGCTGGTGACAAGGCTGACAACTGGTGGTTCAGACAACATCCAAAAGTTTTGGGCTTAAAGTGGAAGAAAGGTGTCAAGAGACCAGAAAAGTCCAATGCTATTGATTTGTTAGTAACCAGCCAAGTTCCAACTGAACAACCAGAAAAAGAAGAATTTGAAAGCAAATTTGAAGAAGTTCCTGCTCCATTCACTGAAGAAGAAATCAAGCAATGGAGAGCCGAATTAAAGGACGTTGCTCTATCTAGTGATGCCTTCTTCCCATTCCCGGATAATGTTTACAGAGCTGCTAGAAGTGGTGTCAAATACGTCGCCGCTCCAAGTGGTTCCGTTATGGACAAAGCTGTTTTCGATGCTGCTGATTCTTTCGACATGGTCTATGTCGAAAACCCATTCAGATTATTCCACCATTAAGTGAAATGTTATATATGAAAATAAAAAAAAAAGCAAAAAGAAAAGTATTATGAACTTAGTTTAGTTTTTATTTATCCTAAAGTCTAAATTCTTTTTCTCGTACAAATTTATTCATAAAATTATTTTAATTTCATACAAGTCCAATAAAAGTAAGAAAAAAGTTACGGAATAAAAAAAAAAGACAAGAAAGTTCAAGAAATTTAAAAAATTAGAAGATAGTTTTACAAAAAAAAAAAAAATGTCAGCAGTATGGTTTTACCCAAATGATCATTGGCCAACTAGGACCACAGAAAGCCAACTGCTCCAAATAGTCCTTCTTTTTTAAGGAAGGAAAATAAAGAACGATGAAATAAGCAACACAATAGGATCGCTCCATATCATGTCAAGACAAATAACATCTACAGTTGAACTTTACTACACAACGTTTAGGAATATACTGCGGCATATGAACAAAATGCATATTTAAAGGTTCTCAACGCTAATCGTTAAAACAATAAAGCGGAAATCCTAAAAACTTTCTTCGGGATAGCCAATCTGAAATTCAGAATGACTACCGTAAATCCAAAGAAAACATAAAGTTCAAATGCTTTTTCTAAGAATCTGCCAACCTGGGCATTAACCCTGACCCATGCCATCCGAAGATAGGTGTAGTTATGTACATGCAAGCTTGTAAGACAAGCAAACAATATACAAGGAAACTGGGAAATCTAGCCTCTCGCGAGTTGGATAGCGACATAGGCATAATGATTTGAATGCTAACGCAGTGATTAGGCTGCAACATAAAAATCACCTACATCTCAGATCTATTGTATGTTTTACAGGTTTTTTTTCAGTAATTCTTTACTTAAATTGTTAAAAATTTGTTAACGAAACAAAACAAACTTAAATTTATGGATTTAAATAATGAACACAATTACTAGCTGATTTATATATTAGGCCATTAAAAGAAAAAAAAATTTTTTTTTTTTTTTCAGGAGCATATGCTAATAGATATTTGTTAACATTGGATTTTTCCAGAAAAAAATATATATCCTAAAAGGGAAATTGGTCATGAAGGCAATAAAAAAAAAAGAAATTAAAGTGAATAAATGAAAAATAGTATAGATTCTAAAGACAATACTACAAAAAAGTGATTCGCAGAGTTAAAATAATATAATAATAGATTCATATATAGAAGATACACTTAATAAGTTTACTATCTGATAAACAGATCTATTAGAATGGATAGATGTACAGTTCTCTAAAAATTATTACACAATTATATTTGATTTCAGCATAAATTAATAAGACATCAAAAAAAATTAATGTTTCAATTTTTATTGAGTAGTAAATCAGGATTAATCATTTTATTTCAATATTAACCTATTAGTAACTTAATTCAAGATTTGTTTCAGGTATAATTTGATGAAGTATATGGAAATTTTGTCAATCACGAAAATTCTGAGTGAGCTGAGTAAAAATTATCATCATATAACAAAGATATTAGAAGAAAGTTTAGGAGCTAAAAGGTAATCACTGAATAAATATCAATAAAAGGTTTGAATCATTAATTAGTATGGCTATTAAGCATATGCTAAATACAAAGTAAAAGAATAAAATTTTTTCTTTCCAAAAAAAAAAAAAGAAAATGACACTTTGTTTCCTAAGGAATCCAGATATATAATCAACTTGAACTTAACGAAAACATTTGTTGGGGTTTAATAAATATATTCTTTTTAATTGATTTATAATTTCATATAGCAGAGATATAATTCTTTTTAAAAGTAAATAATAAATAACGAAACATTAACAATATAACATCTGTGCGAGCATTTATATACTACCCATACATCTTCTACATGATTGGAAAAAAAAAAAATATAACCTTTAAAAATTTTCAGGTCTTTTCACTTCCTAAAAGAGTAATTGGTAAGTACGAAAAGTCTCCGACACGGCAAAAAAAAAAAAAAGAAACAGTTAATAGATTTAATCATTTCATATCTTTATTATTCATTTATTTATATAGTGAAATATTTTCCAGAAATCAAACTTGTTGATAAATCCATGTTTATTTCTTCTTTGTTAAAAGTAAGTAATTGTGGAGCAACAAAACTGCTACCATTGGCAAGGCCGTTGTAGCCAAACATACTAAATTCAATATTACATTTACCTTCTCTTCCTTTTTTATCAGTAATGAATCTAACAATGAATTTCCTCTCTTCTTCAGGTTCAAATACCAATTTGTTGTTTTCATCCTTAAATCTCCAAATAATTTTTTGTTTCTTCTTGTTGAATACACCATTTGGCTTGGATAAAACTTGTGATACTTGACAATCTAAGATTTGAATTGAAACAGTACATGTTTGGAACTCTAGAATTTTATTTGTATTATTCTTCACAGATAACACCATACTGGACTTAGTATCCTCATGATTCCAAACCGAAGCCACAGTAACTGGAACTTTATATGAAGATGGGGAAAGATTTGATGCTTGATATTTCAATAAACCAACAGATTTACCTACAAGCTTGTTGATATCAACAACATTGTATTCATTCTTGCCTTCATTTGGAGTTAGCACATCACTATTATAAATCAAGTTACTATCTTCAATCAACCTACTTTTATTCAATTTCAAGTTCAATCCATCAGCTGGTAGATTAACATTATTGATTGAGCTTGGTAAAGATAAAGCAAGCTCTCCAACAAGATCAATGTTTTCAGTGTATTTGGTGTCACCATGTTCATCTTCATCAGTAGTGGCAACTCTAGCGTAATTGATGACTTCAGCAATACTGGAATTGACAACAATATCCTTCAAATCAACTTGATAGTCTTCAGCTCCTAGTGTTGTATCACCAGCATCCTCAACAGGTAACACTTCTGGATGAACAAATTGCGGAGTTGAATTACCAACTTCACTTCCAGCACCTGTTAACTGTGGCTCTAAATCTTGACTGTTGTTATTCAAATACACAGACTCTCTAGCGCTGACGTTCAAATCTTGGAATAACTGGGATTGCACTCTTTTGTTGGATTTTCTAGGTCTTGGAGCACTTGGAGCTTCAGCATGTACAATACTTGACTCACTGTTGGAAGGAACTTGTACACTTGTTGTGACTGGTAATTGGGATTCATTTTGACTGTCAGATACTAAAAGTGGAGAATCATCCTCAATTCTTTGTATTCCTGCTTGAGCAAGACTTGATTGATTGTAATGCTCTGGATAGGCTTGTGGTTGACTATCAGATGAGTACTTAATCTCAGGGGCTTTCGGCAAATCCTTATCATGGGTAGGATTCAAGGAATTTGAAGGTGAATCATAATTATTTGATGAGGAAATTTCAGCTATGTTGCTGGGTCTTCTACCAAGACTCTTTAGTTGTTTTGCACTGGAACTTGTACTTTCCCTCTCTGATAAATTTTCAGAGCTTTGATTAGATGCATGTTTGTTTTTGTTTTTCTTACCAAATAAGGTTCCAAACTTGCTTCTAAGCTTATTCTTCTCTTTCTTCCCAGATTCAACTTTTCCATTGTTATTACTGTTAGTAAAATTAGAATGAATTAAATCATGTTTCAAGACAGTAGAGCTGGAGGGATGTCTAATACTCTTTGTGGATTCTTGGATAGATTGATTTCTGTGATGTGACTTTGAATTGGTTGTAGAATCAGCTTTAATCAAGCTCTTAAAGCTGGTATTAGAGGCATAATTGGCAAAATGATCAATTTCTGCTTCTGGCGAAAACTTGAATATTTTGTTGTAAGTAGCTTGATTTTTGTTAGTCAATGCAACTTCATATTGTCCTACTAAGACCTCAAAGTCCAATAAAGTCTGTTTCAAAAAGCTTAGTCTTTCAAAATCACTTTGTTCAAACATATCAAAAAGCAAAGGGCCGTTATTTTGCCAACTTTCATTTGATATTTCTCCACTTAACAGATGCTTTAACAAGTTCCAAGTTTCCTTTGTCTGTAAGTTGTTGGAATCATAATTGTCTAAACTAGTGATGAACTTTTCATTCAAGACAGTTTCAAATTTTGCTGTATGGTTCATTTCAGTTCTCAATTCCTCCAATATGGCACCATACATTTGTTTGTTTATATCTTTCCCTACTAACTCACCATTAGAAAATAACTCAGCCAATGTGCTAATATCTATATCAGCTTCCTTGGCTATTCTATCAAAGACTATGTCATTGATTGCCTCATTATCATTGTAGATTTTTTTCAACTGTTGGTGATGTGTTCTCTTTACTATAGAAACTTGCTTTAAAAGTTTAACAAATTGTTCGTTATAAATTTTGGAGGTTGTCAATTTTAACTTAATTAGCTCCAATGATTCTTGAGGGTTGTTCAACTTTTGGGTAAGAATTCGATCTGTATAAACCGAGCCTGCCCTTTGAATCTCTTCAGAATTATGTTCAGTATTCATTTTTTTTTTCCTGGTTGTTTAGGTTATTTACTTTAGCAAAAATCAGATATAAGTATATAACAAAGAGCTAATTTCTTATAAATAATAATAATAATATTAAAAAAAAAAAGAAAATACTAATTTTAAGGTTACATTCAAAATATGCTTTTCCCCCACCAAATAAGGAATTTTTCATGTTGTGGGTATTTTGCCGTTGTTGAGCTTTAATGATTTATGTGTCCGGAAGATTCACCAGAGAAAAAAAAAAAACTACCTGCAAGAAAAGATTGCATCTACGGATTTAAAATGTTTAATTAAGAATCGATTTTCTTTAATTGAATTAAATATTAAGTTAAGAAATATCACTACAAATCATTCAATATATTTCACTATTATAAATATAAATTGATGCTGTTAACTACATTATAATAATAGAACTACTGTTTACTATGTAACAATTTTTAACAGTGCTTTTTTTGTATTTATTTGTAAATAAAACACAGCATAGAGAATAGGTTTATTGAGTAACTTGCCACTTGCTCATCTATATTTTTCCAATTTCTTTATTATAAAACAAAAAAATACCTTAAACAATCTCCTGTGATTAGTTATGAATACCTGTATAATATATACAAAACAATTATAAATCAAACTTAACATGTTTTCCGATAACAGTTTTTTTTTTCTTTTTCTCTTTTAGTATTTCTCTTCAATTATCACTTCATTAGTGATACCTTCATTGAATTTCTCTCCTTCTATAGTTCTTTTCTGAGAGAATAACCCCTTAATATCTCGAATCACAATATATAGTGGCAGTAAAAAGAACAACAATGCCACAATAACAACAACACCGATGTTAAAAATACTATTGTGTTTCATCTTGTCTTTATTATCCCATTTATATATGTAATTATTCAACAGCAAATCTACATTATCTATGAATAAATACTTAATGAGCAATTGTAATCTGCTTGCAATTACATCTTTTTTCAAAAAAGAATAAGATTCAAATGATTCAATACATATTTTCAATTGCAAACAAAAATCTTCAAGATATGGAATTTCATGCTTATCACAATAGCTCTCCTTATAATCTTTTAGGCACTTTTGATATTTGACTTTGTTCTCTACACTTAAGTAATGAAACCTTGTAGATAGATCCTCTTTGAATATACCGTTATATATGAGAATGACTATAACACAAACTGTAAAAATCAATAAGTGTTTTCCTTTTATAGTAAACATGAAACAAATGTAATAATAATAGATTGATATAAGGTACTCACAAAACCATAAGACCTGTAAAATCTGGTAATAGAGTTTTTTAAATTCAAACAAGATACGTTAACATATATCTTTTTGAAATATTGATATTATTGTCATGTAATTAAAATAAGATCAGTTACGGCTGTCATAGCCTAACATTTTTTTTTTCTACACAAAAGACTTACCCGAACATAATGGCCAGCTTTGAAATGTATTTCAAAAGACTTATTATTTTCTATATCATCTTTAAATCATGCCAGTTTTTAAAAATTAACAATAAAGCTTAATTTTTGTTTCCACTATATGTCATCCATGCTTTTGTACATTAAAGCAGAATATAATGGATACAAGTGTTGATATGGGGCTCAAATAATCTACATGATTAAAGCGTTTAAAGAAAAAAAAGAAAAAAAGGAAAAATAAAATTTTTTGCCTACACGTAAAAAAAAGAAAAATAAAGGTGACATTTCAATTTTTTCTTTTAAAAATAAAGAGTTTGGTGTCTTGTTCATTTTATCTTTTTAATTAAAAACAATAAAAAAAAAAACTTTATCGAATCACCATCCAATAAACAAAAACAACCAATAAAAATGTTTTCTATTGCTAAAAGACAATTTTCCACATCACCAATTCCTAATATTGCTAAGTTCTCTGTCACTGGTAGACTAGGAGCTGATGCCACCAAGACTTATTTTGGTGATAAAGCAATTTACAAATACAGCGTTGCTAGCAACGCTAAAGTAAACTCTGACTCTGCTGATTGGTTCAACATTACCAAATTTGAAGAATCCCCTAGTTTTGAAAGAATTGCCAAGAAGGGTAACCTCGTTCAAGTTGACGGTGATTTAGTTCAAAACGTTTACTTAAAGGATGATGTTCCAACTTATGGTTATAACTTCATTCAAAGATCCTTCCACGTTATTTCTTTTGCCAAGACTTCTGAAGAACAAATGGAAGGTGCTGAAGTACATAACCCAACTGAATCTGAAGAAATTGTTAAGAACTTATAAGTACTACGTTTTTATGTATATTAAAATAGTAGTGAACGTTAGAATTTCTTAAAGGAGATCATAATATCATATTAAAAGAACAAAAAAAGTTTATATTATAGGAATTTTTCTGTATTACCTTGCTTAAGAATGAATTCGAAGTATATATTACTTCAAGTTTCAAAAGGATTTTTGGAATTTGCTGAAACAAGACAAGCAAATGATATATAAGAATTCTTTTATTTTTGACAACTAATTATATATTATATTATTTCATTATTAAGGTACTCAAAGCTTTTAAATTTTAATGTTCTGTCTTTGGAATGATATCTCGATTTTTGAGCTCTATTCATTTCATGATAATCTTGAAACTACATATTGAAGACTCACATCTCAAACAATATTAATTAAAGGAATTAAATGATTACATTAATGTGTGGATATCGGTCTAAAAAAAAAAAAAGGGAAAACAAATGAAAACACCAACAAATATGTTTGTAAATTTCTTAAGTTTTTTTTTTCTCGCGAAAGTTATCTAATTGTGTAAACTGTGTTCAACTTTTTTATTTTTGTTTAATCACCTATAATCACCAACATATTTCTCGTTAACCAAACATAACACTTTTCATTAGTATACACAAATTGTATCATACACTAATCTATTAAACAACATTAGGTAGACAGAAAATCTTAAAAGGTAAAAAGGTTTTACTTGAACTAAAGCATTAAACAAACATCATATAAACCATATTTAAATACGCGCAGTATTATCTTTTCATAGTTAACAAATATTAGTTATTGTGTACATAAAATGCCAGACGTAACCAACAAACGACAAAATAGTATAAGTTATTCCCCTCATAGAAAGACACCAGTAAATAGCAATAAGCTTCAGTTTGAACCATCCGATTTTTCAAGAGATAACTATGATAGTACAAGTAATGTTGATAGCGCTTCTAATATAGGAATCAAGACTCCATTCCCGTTAACACCAATGGATTTTGACAGTTTGAAGAAATTTCATGATTCAGAGGCTAACATGTCACTAAATCGTAATCATCAGAAATCCATACTTAGCCCAAACGCACAAGAATCACCATATACAATGTTTGATACTGAAAATGTATCTGTCTCCAAACTAAAGATGCCTCAAGTTGAGAAACGATATAAACGTCATTTTTATGAAAGCTTTGTAGATTCAAATAGTTCTGATGTTTTGCATGATAACTATCCATCCATTAATGAGTATGAAGTTTCTTTACAACAACCAATGGAGAATACAGCCCTGGTGAACAAGAGGGGCAAAAGTAAAATAGGTATAACAAGAAGTGCAGGTCATTTGAATTTGTCATTAAACAGCAAGTTTCAGGACAAAAAAATGTTACCAGAAAGATTAAGTGCTAACCAGCAAGTGAATTCATACGCAACTGATGAGCTGAGGGGTTCTTCTCAATATTCCTCCGACTCCAAAACATCCATGACTTTACAAAATAGCTTTAACAATACATGTGATCCAATTAAAAGGGATAACCAATACAATTCCTTTAAATCTAGCCTTGCAAGAAAACACAAAAATAAGAATTTATCTCTTGATTTGAACGTTGACCAATCAACAGTAGTTAAAAACTATTTTGTCGATTCTGCAAAGACAGAAAATTCTATATTAAGCTTCAGAAACTCTTGGAATCACTCAAGCAACACTGCAAAATTTGGAGTATCCCCATTACCAACAAACGATACACAGTGGTCTCACCCAACTTTTGCAGATTCCAATGTAAATTCAGCAACCGAAAGTCTTTTCAACTCTGAAAGAAACCATGAAGATTTTGATCAGACCCCTATTGACACTACCATTAATAGCCATGCAGAAGGCTCTATTACTAAAATGAGAAAGATTTTTAACCCTGGTTCAGGAAGTCAAAACAATAACCCATCATTCATAGATGCAAAACCGGATCCTAATATATTTGAAACAGATAAGCTGGTGTCAAAATTCCAGTGCAAAATGTCAGCAAATAATGAACCAGAAGATACTTTTCATGAATATGGACTGTTGAGTGATAATTTCAAGTATAATCCTATAAAAAGCTTTAAAAATAAGGGACATGTAGTTCCTGACACACCAGTCAAAAAGCCTTTGATTTTTCAATTTAATAAAAGTAACGTTTTGAATGAACCTTCAATAAACGAAGATGATCGTGATATTGATGATATGTCTGACGATGTGCAGTCAAGGGATTATGACATGATGGATGATGCATCTGATATACAAAACGACCCACTAAAACTATCTTTCCATCAACCTGATTTGAAGGGTGGAAATTCTCAAGACATATTTAAGAGGTCACCAACTCATCTAAACAATCATTACAAAAATTTAAGAAAACAATCCTTTGTTGAAAAAAAGGAAAAAGTTTTCCATAAGCCAAACAACTCTGTAACAACAATCACCACAATAAGTTCAAACCTAAGTTATGGAAATTCAATTGATTCTCAGCACGGATCTGCTAGACAATCAATGATCTTAGGAAGTAACCTGAACTCAAGTTTGCAAAAGCTAACTGATGATCTTTATGGTGGGCCATCCGAAGGAAACATCTACAAAGAAGAAACACCCACAAAAAATAAGTATGGAGTGGCTATTTCAGAAAGATCATATGGAACAACAAAAAATCAATTTCATACTCCACAGAAAAATGAGAATCATGCAAAACATGATAAAATGGACTTGTTGAAATCCTTAAAGAAACCAAGTGCTAACCTACAAGGACCATTGGATCTAGAATATAAAAGTGTTATTACACCATCTAGTAAATTCATTTCACCTGATGCAAAACATTCTACCTCTATTTTGGACAAAAACAATGAGGATGATATACATTATGCATATTTGATAACCAAATTTTCCAAAGTGCAAGAAATCCACAATGCTGGTGAATTTGCAAAAATATTTAAGGTGGAAAAGAATATTTCAAATTCAAAATCACTAGGAAGTGTGACTAAGAGCAAAGACGTGTTTGCAGTGAAGTGTATGTATGCAAATAATACCAAGAGTAACTATTTAAATGTTTTGAATGAGATACACATTTTGCAAACGATTTCCAAGTGCAGAAATGAATACAGAAACAAGTACAAAAATAATAAGATTGAATCAAACTATTTCAATGAACCTGTAATATATGAAAAGTCGCATCAGAAGAGAACATTATTCAAAAAGGATGATTTTTGCATAGATGAATCATCATTTGTCTTTGATTTCATTACTAGCTGGAAACATGACAATGGATACTACATAATTTCGGATTATTATGAAAACGGTACATTGAATGATTTCATACAGGACCAAATAAAGAATAAGGACTTCAAATTTGATGATTTTAGAATATGGAAAATTATAGTGGAAGTGTGCCATGGCTTGAACTTTATACACAACCATTGCAGTATTGCCCATTTAGATCTCAAGCCTTCTAATATATTTGTAACCTTTGAAGGATCATTGAAAATTGGAGACTTTGGATTAAGTACAAAGTTGCCCTTAAAAGGAAAGCACTTTGAAAATGAAGGAGACAGAGAGTACATTGCACCAGAAATTATAAGACACAGCATTTATGACTTCCGTGCAGACATTTTTTCTCTAGGATTGATTGTGATTGAGCTTGCTTGCAATGTTGTACTACCAGATAACGGAAAGGTATGGCAACGATTGAGATCAGGCAACATATCTGACTTGGGGAAAATATCCTCAACCGAGATAAACAAATTTTTGAATGAATCAACAGAAGATTATTCATCTTTCAGCAATAAAAGTGAGTCTAAGATGACTCCATTGCTGTCTGCTTCTAACTTTATAGGTCCATCCAAGCTTGATGAAATTGAAAAAAACACAGGAAAATTAATACCGGCATGGGTTCCTAAATTTTTGATAGATGGCATGAGCTTAGAAAAAGTTGTTAAATGGATGATTGAACCTGACTATACAAGGAGACCCACATCACAAGATATTTTACTAACGGATGAATGTGAGTATGTTGGGAAAGCCATGCAAGCAGGAAGTGTAGTCTTCGAGGGAGACTTTGGACCAAAGTTAGAGCTGTACTGAGCATAACACACATGTAATATAATCAATACATAAATATTAATTTATTGAAACCATACTTTAGGAAGTTTTTTCAATATTTTATTAGAGCAATTTCTTTTTTTTTTTCCATTTTTTTTTTCAATATTCCTAAAGCAGGAATATATGTCTCTAAACAAGAAAAAAACAAAGTAAAAATTTTCTCTAATATATTTTTGAAATATCATTTCAGCTTTATAACAAAGAGCTAAGTTTATTTTTGTTCATTGAAAATATATATGTCAATAATAGAATGATTTTTTCAATTCAATACAAAAATTTAAAAAAAAATCTTGATTTAATGCACCCTAAGAGCTTAAATAGAATGTTAGAATATTTGTTATATACAATCAAAGGCTTGGTTGTCAACAAATGATCATATATATTGCTCTTTAAGCAAACTCAAAGCTTTTTTTAGTTGGAAGAATCTTTATCAAACATGATGATTAATTTATTTGGAATACCAATAAAATGCTAGATAGTACCTGATATACAATTGACGATAGTATTCTTATTTTAGTTCTGATACTTGATGATTTCTTTCAACAAAGAAAGACTATTTTGCACCAAAGATAGTTTATAAGGTAATTTTATATAAATGTTTATTACTTCAGGAGAAGTTGTAATCATTTAGATAATTATCCATAAGATAAAACAAAAAACTATACTTAGTTAAAAAAAAGTGAAAAATTTCTATCGTAAGATGATTCATTTTCTTTTGATCCTTGAATTTATATACTATTATATAATGTGATATATTATCAATTCCAAAAGTAACAAACAGACCCAAAGGCTTTTACAAGCTTCAAATCCTATAAGCATAAGAAATGAAAAGTCTGAGTAAAACTATTTGAATTCTTTGATTTAGAACAATGGTATGTCACCTAATATCTTGTACTGTAAGCACAATTTATATAAACTCCTTAGGTATGTGCCTAAAGAAGCTTTGTAAATGAAGTTTTTTATTTTATAATGGTTAAAAAAAATGAGTAATAATTTCTTGCATTTCAAAATAACTTAGATGTTCAATTTTGTTCTTCTCCAGTGTCTTCTCTTAGCGTTGTATCTGATAGTGTTGTCGGTTTTTAATCTGATCCATTGTGGTAATGGTCTGTTTTGACCAGCAGCCTTAGCTAATTTTTGCTTGATTCTGAAACTCTTTTTAGCCTATTTTTGAATCTTAGTGTGTGTGAAAATGTTTTAAACTTAAATAAAGATATATTTGTTAGTAAATGAAATGTTTTTATCTTCTTGATTTCATAACGTTTTTGCGTGCAATTAAAATGAACAGTGACTTATTAGTTCCAGATTAGCCTTATTAAAAATGACCTACAGCTTTAACCTTATTGTAAATATAAGTGTTGAAGGTACTTGGTGGTGAGATGTATTTATAACAATTCATTTGAAGTTAATAATATTCTAAACACACGAAAGTAAACTCCATCAGACATTAATTCTCCTGCTGAGATAAAATTCATAATGTTAAAATACCTTAAAAACACTTGATGAAGATAAAAACCATCAACATTCTGATATTGTTTAACATCTGCATATTATCTTTCAGCTCGTTCGTTTACTAAACTATAAGTCAAATGATTTACTTCTGGGTTATTCAAAAGGTAAGTATTGGTTCATCTATAAGGACATAATATTAGGACATTTTGTATCAGAACGTGGAACATTTTGTGTTGCATTGAACTAATTATTTGATTGGTATTGGTTATAGGTACATACAGCCATTGTTAACTATATAATTTTCAGTGGTTTTTTTTAAAGTTAATTAACTAATTCTCTTGTTATTAATTTAATTAATTAATGTTTTTAATCAGACCTGATATGAAATATAATTATAACAGAGATTCAGAATGTAGGCAAAATCCAACAAATATTCATAGCAAACTGATTTTGCCTCGAAAAAAAAAAAACAAAAAAACTAGAAAACTCAAATTAAGTACCTTTTTTTCATTTTTGAGAAAGTAGTGGATATTCAAAGTATTTCCCAAAAAAAAAAAAATAGGAAGAAAAAAAAAAACTGTATTTTGATTTTTTTTTTCTTCAGTATATTTTTGCTAATTTCCCAAATAGGTAATTTTTTAATGAAGGAAACAATATTTTTTTTTGTAATAGTTATAGAGGTTTACCAAGAAAAAATTTTTTTTTTTTACTACTACAAACTTCCTAAAAAGGAAATACTTCTTGCCAATTTATATTGCTAAAAACCTAGACAGAAAAAAAACATGTCCACAGCCAAAGTTTTTCCTTTCGGATATAATTTACTTGGTGAAGATTTCTTTCAATTTTTTTTTTTTTTTTTGATACAAAACATTTTTCAGAGACATGTACATGTGTATGGGTTATAACATAAATTATAGATTTTTCGTTTTCTTTTTTTTTTTTTTCAATGGTGTATAATTGCAAAAACTATTTTTTTTTTTACTTTTCTTTTTACTTTTTTTGTAAAAGGGAGAGTACTTTACATTATCTTAAAATGTAATACAAGAAAACTTTTCAAGAAACCTCAAACCAACTCAAGTTTATATAATAAAAGATGACCAGAGCTTCCGTTTTAGCCGATGCCTTAAATGCTATCAACAACGCCGAAAAGACCGGTAAGAGACAAGTCTTAATCAGACCATCTTCCAAGGTTATCATCAAGTTTTTGCAAGTTATGCAAAAACACGGTTACATTGGTGAATTCGAATACATTGATGACCACAGATCCGGTAAGATCGTTGTCCAATTAAACGGTAGATTAAACAAATGTGGTGTTATCTCCCCAAGATTCAACGTTAAGATCGGTGACATTGAAAAGTGGACTGACAACTTGTTACCAGCCAGACAATTCGGTTACGTTATCTTAACCACCTCTGCTGGTATCATGGATCACGAAGAAGCTAGAAGAAAACACGTTTCCGGTAAGATTTTAGGTTTCGTTTACTAATTGCACTTAAGTATAGTTTGTTTTTCATATTTTTTTTATAAAATAATAAAACATAACTTATAAGTTCATCTAATAAACCATAACCTGTAAAAAAAAAAATTTAACCAGCACAATACTGCAATTGGTAATATAGTTTGAAAGAATTATATTCTCTTTTAGTTGTCTTAATTTATTTCTTTTAACGAATCCAAAAGAATGTTTTAAGTATTCTAAGGAGAAACAAAAGCTTTACATATAGCCTGTTGGATTGTGTACTATACCTGTATTGATTAAAATTTGATTGAAATTTATCTCAATAGAGAATAGATGTCAGACATTGGTGGAGCTTTTTTTCTTATATTATTTCTTACTTTTATAGCTTACCTAACATTGATGGTATTGTGGAAATAGAAGCATTTCAATGCCTCATGCAACAACAACTTAATAGTTTACTATGATTTGTTATTGTTTCAACTCATCTTTTAATCATCAGAGTTTATGGATCAATGATTTTAATCATTTTACTTATTTTATTTTCTTTCTATATGAAAATGTTATAAAAAAAAGACTTTAATTATATATGTTACATAAATTCACCATTTTTTTTTTCTTTTTATATATTTTAATGATATCAAGATTTTAAATATTTCTAAACCCTATAACATTTCTAAGAAATTAATCACTATCTTAAAATTTCTATATAGATCCTCCTATTTTATCAACTACGTGAAAGATCTATTATTCAATACATTGAATGAAGTTGTGTGGTTGTATTATTTCACTTAGAGAAAAAAACAAAAAAAAAGAATAAAAAGTAAGATAGCTCCGTTATTAAAATATATTTAGTGAAATATTAAAATAGATATAACATAAATACAGATGTAAATACTTTGTGAAAAAAGTGAGGAAGATTATAATCTTCTACCTCTTCTACCACCTTTCTTTCTGGTGGAATCAGATGGAATTGGAGTAACATCTTCAATTCTACCAATTCTTAAACCAGATCTGGCCAAAGCTCTGATGGCAGATTGACCACCTGGACCTGGAGCCTTAGATCTAGTACCACCGGTACCTCTGACCTTGATGTGGACAGCAGTGATACCGACTTCCTTGGCCTTGGCAGCAGCATCTTGGGCAGCTAACATGGCAGCGTATGGAGTGGATTCATCTCTATCAGCCTTAACCTTCATACCACCAGTAACTCTGGCGATAGTTTCCTTACCAGATAAATCGGTAATGTGAACGAAAGTATCGTTAGAAGAGGCAAAAATTCTGGCGACACCAAAAACTTGAGAGTTGTAGTTTTCCTTAACTATTTTAAAAATGCAAGATTATATTCTTATAAGTAAAAAGAGAAAAATAAATAATTGTTAGTAAATCGTATATTCAATAAAAAAAAGAGTATTGAAAGCTAAGAAACTTTATTACGAAAAGGAAGACAAAGAGTATTAATTACAAATTTTAGTAGTTACAATGACAAAACATTAAAAATTGTGTTCTGCTATTAATTTCTAAAACATCTTCCAGGTTTTTTAAATCAAAGTATGATCAAGTAAAAATAAAAACCTGTGATCCGAAGATATGGATTACTTGTCACGCATAAACTAAATAAAAAAATCAAAAATATATTCAGAAAATAATAAAAAACAGAAAAGAAAAACATTTTCTGAGACTATTTATTTTAATCTCATAACACAATACTTTAATAAAGCAACTTCAAATATGAGTGACTGGATCAGAATCACCACTGAAGACTCTCTTGTATAATACATCAGCATAACAATTATGTTTACTGGAAAATTATTGTAGATATGTCTTACTATACTCAAAGAAACCTTATATAAAAAGTTTGCGTTTGTCATTTGACTTTTGTTAAAAGTTTTTTATCATTCAGATTGTTATTTTTGATCTATTAGTTTTGAAGACAGAGTAACTTGTTTAAAGAAATACAATAACAGAATATATTGTAACTACTACAATTTAAGCAAATAATAAACTATGCTAACTTTTCTGGCTTTAGCTAGGAGATCACCCCTCAAACATACCGTTAGACATTTTTATTCTGGTTTTTTTTATAATTTTTAATATGCTTAAATTAAAAGAAAGGTTATCCAAGTATTTATATAATTGTTGAATAAAAATGTGTTGAAGTAATCAAATAATGGAAAAAAATATTAAAAACAATTTGTTATGGAAAAAAAAATCCAAAGAAAATTTTTTTTTGTTCTTTTGAGAAAAAAAAAGAAAAGATGGAAGTGATTAAGCATTTTTAATCTGTGAAAATTAGCAAAAAAAAGTGTCTTAGTTTCCTATTTAGGATATAAACGTTTTTTTTCAAAATTTTTGTTACATTTTTTTTCAAACACCAATTTTTATTTTACAATTCGGAGAAAAAAAATTTTTTTTTCCCGCCTCTTCCTTCTGAAGGTATATGGGAATATTATCCATTTAAAAATAAATTAACATTTAGTTTACTTTGTTGCTTCATATAACGTAAATCTAACATTTATTGTATAAAAGAGAAACTGTTTGCTGTAACCTGTACTAAAAATCAGAACGAGTATTATTGTAGTACCTGTATCCTGCTTACTTTTATTAAGTTGCTTTATTTCCCCATGATATTGGTACCCTACAACTCTGTTCGAGATCAACCTTTTTTTTTTTTCTTTTAAAAGAAGAAAAAAAGTTGTTTGAAATCCTTCCTTGCTTCGGTGAGGTGTTTTCTTACAATGTAGTTAGTGCAGAATTTGATAGTAAATATTAAACATATTTATTTTATGCTCCTGTCCTAACTCTACATTTTTATTTATCTCAATATTTCTCAGCGTCATACGTGTGTATTTGTTTAACTCTTCAGTAATCGTGTTCAGTTTTTTGTGTAGTTATATTTTCATTTCTTCATTAGGTTATGTATATATATTTGGTAGCGTTTGAAGCAAAACAATCATAACATTAATCCCGTATCGAAAAAAAAAAATGTACAAAGATTTATTTACTATAGGAAGTCTAAACAAAATTAATAATAACAACTATTTGTGAATCAAACCAGATAAATTAAAAATATTCAATACATAATGAGCTTAAAATATAAATTGCTCTTTATTCTATATACTTTTCTAAGTATACTCTCTGTTACTGCTCAAGATATATCCATTAATGGACTTATTGACCTGTCTATTGTCGATATCATAAATAACCAAACATCAACAACTAATAGACTGAAAAATACAAGATCCCTGCTAAACAGCATTGAACTAGAATTGAATCCTGTGTACCCTTATAAAATAGAAGACTCCAATGAAATTAACAGTAAGAAACTATACTTTACAAAAAAAGAGAGAGTTGCTAATTCCAAAGGGGATTTTTCTTTCAAAAATGTTCCATTAGATTCAAACAGTAATGTATCTTACTACAACATCAAAGCCATATCTTCATACTTGAACTTTTCTCCAAACAGAGTACTAGTCACCGTTCCTAACGATGATGTTCAAAATATCACCTACCAAGCTAATGTCATTGGTAAAGACAATTTTCCCTCTCCAGATATTCTATATCCTGAATCTTTGCCTTTTATGAAGGCCTTGGTAATCAAACCTCTAAAAGAGACTCCAATTAGAGAATATGTCATTAATAAAACAGAGGGTATTCTACAAAGTGGTTTCATAGGTGATATACTAGCCTCTAAATGGAAGACTGCTGGTATTGTCACCGCCATCTTCATGATGATATTCCCTTACATATTAGAGTACATAGACCCTGAAGCCGCAGCTGAAATGAAGGAGAGAAAAAAGGCACGTAAGTAGTTTACCTTTATATATCATTGTTATTTGTTTCAGTGTAAAGATTTTATTGATATAAATATCTTAATCTTATTTTGTTTGATTTAAAAATTCGATTAAAGACATATAGATAAGCGCGTTTTTTTCCCACCTGTTTAGAAAGTATAAAAGAAATTCAAGAGTTATCAATTTTCCGTTTTGTGCAATCTATAAGCATTTACCAAAAACCCCCACCTAACGACTATATTTACCATACGTGATAATGGAGAATCATTACGATCATATATTTTATGCTTTATTTGACTTTCATGATGATGAGTTGTCAACTAGAACATTCAAAGGAGTTCTTGAAAATATCGTTGAACCATACTTTGATGAAACTACAGAAATACCTGAGCTCTCTCTCAGCATCTTCAACCATATGATTGACCCTTTTGTAGTGTCATGGGAAAGAACTTGTTTCAAAACCAAAGTTTTTGATACTTTGTTGAATACATATGATATTAAGTTTCTCCTTAAGAGTAACTCATTATTGCTGTTTATAAATAACAGCATTGAATTGTCTTTGGGTAACCAGCTAATGCTGCCATACACGCTTTTATATGATATATACGAGCCCTTAAAGCAACATATATCTCTTTTAGAAACTGATGATTTGAACAAAAAACAAGGATATAGGCTCTTGAAAAACATGGTGAAATATGGTTATCAACGTTTCAACAAACAATTTAGTTTTAAAGATCTTGATTTTATTGATATGGACATATTCTTGGAAATAAGCCTGGAAAATAAAAACAAAGCTATTAATGATTACGTTTTAATTAAAAACTCACCACTATTAGTTGATATTGAGAGTTTCAAACTTTTTGAATTTGTCTTTCAATTTCCTACTATTAAGAAGAATGAATATATAAATGTATTCACAATCAAGAGTTCTATGTCAACATTAACTGTATTGCTCAATTCTGATGAAATTTTAATACATCATTACTATTTGAGTACACAGAAACTTGAAGCGGTTTACCAAAAGAGCTTGACAACTGGCACCTCTAATATTTATAAATTTATACTTGAACGGAAAGATTGTCTGTATACAATTCACATTGAGGATACAGACATGAGCTTTGACTTTTTTGATGAGCCTATAGAAACATTAGCTATTGGAAAGAAAAATACAGATAATTTTTTTATCAAGTGCTTTTCTATAAGCAAGATAATTAAGGATAATGAAGAAAGTGTTAATATATTACAACATATGGCCTTAGAGAAATTAGCTTACGATAATTTACAAAAGAATGATGGTACATTTAATTGCAACAACAACGAGAAACTCGCCCAAGTATATCTAAATTGTGACATATTTAGGAAGACTATCAATTTTGCCAACGGTTCACCTTCCGATGTGTTTTTTACTCATATTTGTGATAAGTTACTCTATTACAAGGACGTGATATGCTCTTATTATAAAGATTTTGATCATCAATTATCTAGAGCATACATAAGTGCTGTGTTTCTGATGATAGATGAGAAAATTGTAGGGTATGAAAATGCAAGTGATGTATTTAAAGCTATATTAAGTTTTTTCTTAAAGCTTTCACATAACAACGAGGATCGAATTCTATTGAATCATTGCTTTGAATGTCTATCTAAATGGTCTCATATCAATGAAAATTATTATACGGCATTTTTAGAAAAAGTTTTTGATGCATCTTTCCATGATTCAACTTCATTTGAATACGAGATAGTTGAATGGATTGAGTCCAACATAAAAATGTTTGATAATTTCTTGGACACAATTTCACATATTAAAGCGTCACCAAAAATAAAAAAAGCATTGTCAAATACATTGGAAAACATCTTTGATTGTGCTTTAGCGGCAGAAAATTCACCCTTAATGATTCATATGATGCAGAAATGCTTTTTTTACATGAACAAGGATACGGAAGAAGGTCGTTTCTTTTCTGGGCTATTACTGGACTCTGTAACAAAATCCATTTCCCACAGTGACGAGCATCACATTTGTAGAACTATAAGTCCTGTTATTGTTGATATAGTGTATTTGCTAATTAACACCACCTCAACAGATTTATTCAATGAGAATTATGAGACCCTGTTTGAGAAGAGTTTGTTGTTGTATTGTGTCATTGTGAAAAGCTGTCCGGAAATTTTTGCTCAGTTCAAAATAAATGGCCCTTTAAAGCTTTTGGGGATTGCCAATGAATTCTACGTAAATAAAAAACTAAATTTGTTGAACTCATTCTGTAAAGTTATATGCTTCTCTTCATTTAGTTTCAAGAGTAATGATGCTTTATTTTTAGACTACGAATTGATAACAGAGGGTGAATTGCCTTTATCATTATTGTTTGAAAAGGAATGTTTAGAATTTCATTTGCTATTATTGAAGGTTATCAGTCTTTTGGACTTTAAAGATATTCCCTTTATATCCAAATACTATGAAATTTTAGACGGTTTGTTAGAATCAGATAAGTTCAGAATACAAATATTTGATAATGAATGTAGAGTTATGATGAGTTTAATAACTGTATCAATGATTAAAGTCTACCCAGATAATCTTGAAACGAAAAAAATATTAATTAAAATGCTAAAGCTATCTCTTATTTTTCTTCCAAACGAAAGTTTTGAAAAGTTAAGCATAGTTTTCAATAGTGATAATTATGAAAGTGATCACAGAAATTTGGCTGGTATTTACAAGAAATGGATTATTTTTGAGATAATTCCAAGTTTGTTTAAAGATTTATTGGATGTTCATGCCACTCTGCTTGTGGAAAACACTTTGTATCCTGAAAACTTTAAAACACTACTCAACTTTATTGGAACTATATTTTTGACCTATAAATTTGATAGTGGGGTTTTAATAGATTTTTGCACATTACTTTTTGGATTGTTGAATATTGCACCAGAAGGCAAATACCATATACTTGCAGCCAAATTACTTTCTGTGATATTCTGTCAGGATAATGGTGAGAGTAATGAAGTGGCTAGATTGATTATTTCTAATCAACATATAATACTAACGGATAGTGCCTTCCTTTCAAACTTCATACAGATTTTTGAGTTCATGGCTTTAAACTATATTAAAACTAGTGAAAACAAGGATGAAAAATTCGCATTTATAAGGATACAAATGAGCACTATTGAAAGTTCTTCTAAATCGGGTATTATGAGTAAAATTCAATTTTTCACAGGTAGCGATTTTCCTATTAAAAACTTATTAAACAAAATGATGAAGTATGATGACTCTGAAATAAAGAAAACATTAGTTGCGAATAAAGACGAATTCCTAAGAAACTTGAATAAATTATCCAAAACAATTGTTCTAAAAGACATTGGTTTTGACAATGAATTGGATAAGAAGAAAAAATTCATATGTACTGATGTGTCAATAGCCAGACTATGTATAGAGTCTTTTAATGAATCAATAAGCAATTTATCTGAGCAAATCACTTTATCTGAGTTTAAGAATCTGCAAATAAGAAATATAGATAGAGATGATGAAATAATCGCTTCTAAAAAGTTCATAAGTGATTGTGATTACTACATGTACAAGATAAAACAGAGTTACTTATCTTTCAATCCTCCAAATGAAATGTTTAGATTAAAGCTTCATAGAAGCACGAACAGTTTGATGCAGAAGAAAATATTGGCTCCCAATAAGTTAATCAAGTATTCTAAGGGATCTGTAAAGCAAGTGAACATTTCATCTTCTAGATCCAAATCATTTCAGATCTCATCCAAAACTGTGAACATGAGTCAAAATTCTAGAGTAGTAAAAAAATTGGCAATGAATGAGTCCATAAAGCACATATGGAACACTTGCATTGTTGTTGGAGTGAACATTGAAAATGGAGTTTTGATATCCACAGACAAAAATGTGATGTTTTATAATCAGTATTTTTTTAGAGAAAGCGAAGGACTAATAGTCAACAGAAATGAAATGACATCTGAAGAAGAAGAAACCTTGTTGGCTTTGAGATTTGAAGAGTCTGTGTCTCAAAATAAAGGAGATATCCAACCCGAAGTTTCAATATCTGTGCCTAAAAGCGACATTATGTACAGTTTAAAGAGAGTATTTTTATTTAAGGATATAGCTTGTGAGTTCAGCGATAAAAACAACTGCTCTTATTTCTTCACATTTGTTAACAAAGCCATGCGAGATTCCTTTTATAATGAGACAAATACTTCCCTTGTGTTCACAAGTCTAAACCATGATATTTCAAAATCCAGAAATGTGTTTGAAAGGATATTTGAAGGAATAAACATAGAGTCTAATGATATAATAAACAAGAATGGAATAGGGGCATTTTCCTTTACATCAAAGTTGACATCAGTATTACATTCCTTAGTATCAGAAGATTATAAGTTGGAGAAAATAACGAATGACTGGACTAAAGGGAGAATCTCCAATTTTTTTTATTTGCTGGCAGTTAATTTCTATGCTGGAAGATCATTCAATGATATTACCCAATATCCAATATTCCCGTGGGTAATTTCAAATTACATTTCAAATGAGTTAGATATCAATGAGCAGAGCAACTTTAGGGACTTCACCAAACCCATGGGGGCACAAAATAAAGATAGAATGGATGCTTTCATTGAGAGATACAATTCCATGAAAGAGCTAAATGATGCAAACTCCCCGCCATTTCATTATGGTACTCATTATTCTTCTGCCATGATAGTCGCTTCTTACTTGATAAGAGTTGAGCCCTATACAACATCATTCAAGACTCTTCAAGGAGGAAATTTTGGTCCTCCAGATAGAATTTTCAACTCATTGGAAAGAAGTTGGGTTTCAGCATCAAAGGAACTGACTACTGATGTTAGAGAGTTGATACCTGAATTTTTTTTCTTACCGGAATTTTTAGAAAATGTAAACCATATTGATTTTGGAGATACTCAAAGTGGAACAAAAGTTGAGAATGTTGATTTACCGAAATGGGCAAATGGATCATCTGCTGCCTTTGTCTGCAAGAATCTTGAGGCATTGGAGAGTGACTACGTTTCAGAGAATTTGCATCATTGGATAGACTTGATATTTGGATACAAGCAACGAGGTCAAGAAGCAGTGGATGCTGTTAATGTATTTCATCAGTTGTCTTACAGTGGATATACTTCCATTAAGGATAGTGTCTTTGATGATGCTGATTTGGCCAGTAATATTATTCACAACTTTGGACAAACACCATTACAGTTGTTTATAACTAAGCATCCAAGTAGAATGTCTCATCATTTCAACAGAGAGTTGATTTCAACAAATAAGAGCCCCAAACAGGTGTTGAAACCTAATGTGGATTATTTTGAGTTTTATACATTTGCCAACCAAAAATCTACAATATGTTTAACAGATGATTTGTTTTTGCATCCAAGAGAGTTTGGTGGGTTGACAATTGAAGATAAAGAGAAAAATGTATGTAAGCAATTACATGCACATTACAATTTGATTAGAAAGGTTTTATATTTGGATAATTATAACATGTTGTTGTCATTGGATGTGACTGGAATATGCATGAAATGGCTAATAACTGAATATGAGTTAATTGGAAATTTGAGTTCAGGAATAAGAATTGAAGATATTTGGGCATCTGATAACTCAGGGAATTTGCTAGTGAAGAGCAAAGATGCTGAATGTTATGATTTGATCAACTTCAATGGAACTGTTTTACAAACTGATATTTTAAAAGGTATACCGTGTACTAAAGTATTAGGCTTTGCCAAAATGAGCAATGCATTAAAGATTGTGTTTAGTGACATCATTGACTATTTATTAATCTTTGAAGTCAATAAGATTGTTGCCCATCGACTATATGTTACTTCTTCGGGAAAATTTCACCTTAAGAAATGCATTATGGATGTTGAATTTGATATATCAAACATGATAAATTTTGTTGGTCTTATGACAAGAGACAATGAGAATGAAAGCCATTTAAGCATGCAGTTACAATATCAAAGACACATTGATAACCAAGGAATATTAAATTATGAATTATGATTGTTATATAGTGATACATTTTACCAATAAATGACTAAAAAAAATTTTTTTTTTTGTTTTATTTACTTCTTCTGGATCTCTTGAAAATATCAATTACAATTATATATATTTCTTTATTTCTCTATAATTTAGAAACATTGTATAGGTACAAACCAATAATGTTTAGAATCAACCCAGATATTTGAAGAAGACCAACCTGGCCCTCTGTCATCATCAACCATGATACAACAATGATAACGATTCTTTTCATTAAATTTGCCACTGAATAAGAAAGAGTCTGTAGTTTTCCAAGCAAGTAATAAGTAATCAAAGCCTGAATAAAATGCAGCAACCCATTCAAAACAAATAGATTCCAAGGGATCACAATGTCTATATCATCAACAATCATGTTATTGTAGTGGGTGATTTTTTTACCCTTTATTAAGGTAGGAAGTTCTAAAAAAAGAAACCATCCAAGGGATCCTACGAAGCCAAAGAATGAAATGTATATCATGAGTGTCATCTTATCATATTTTTTGTTTTTCATATCAATTTGTTGTTTAGATGGGATCAACTTCTCAGAATTCTCATTGTTAAAAGAAGGTCTTCTTGAATGGTAAAGTATTTGTTTGGAGTTAAACATAGGCAATGCTGTAGATAACTTTCGTCTATGGCCTGTGTTTGGTATGTCTATATCATCTGAAGTAGGAAGGGATGCATCACTATTACTTCTATTTTGTCTATTTTCTGGCTTTGAGCCTTCATTGGTGAAGATTTTTTTGGCGTAAATATTTTGAAAGACAAACACGAGCATGGAGACTGTTGAAGCAAGCAATCCACCAATGAACTTGCTATTGTGGTGAGCATTACTTTCTGATTCATGTATGACACCAGCTTTGTTCTTAATTGCCTTGTTCAATTTAGCAAATTTTTTACTATCTGATTTCACAATACCAAAGACACCTATAATAATGAGGGATAAACTCATCAAGGTTAAATTATTATTTTTAGTTTTAATTTTCAATAGTTTTTGAACAACAATTATAAAAAATGGAGATGTAGTCTTTATTGATGAAACAGTTGAGATAGGAACCAATGCTGTAGCCTTGTGACCAAACCATTTCCCCACAAACTGAAATATTCCTAAGGGTAATACGGTCTTTACAATGTGTTTACTGGGGCGTCTAATAATCCAATCATCTTTGTATAGTTTAAAGACATCTGACATATCATTATCAAAATGTTTAGGGAAAGTTCCTTTTGGAAACAGGTTTTTAAATTTTTTGCAATGAAATGCGGTGAAGGAGGTTGTCATAGCAGCAAATATCAAGAACAGAAATTGAAACTCACCAAGAAGTAAAGGAAATGGACATTGAGTTAATATCTTTTTTGTTATCTGAGAGGCTATTGAGCTTGTGGAATACCAACACAAACAGATCAGGATGATTTCTATTCTATTTATGCTTTTAGAATTGCTCATTATATGAATGAAATCAAAACAAAATAGTGAACTAGTGCTAGGTTCTGATTACTTGTAATGTATACAATGTTCAATAATGATGGATCTATAAACCTATATTTCAAGTATCTATTGGACTAATATATAGTATTTCTTTTTTTTCCCCCACTGGATTGAAGTAACCATTGGATAATATTAATAGATCAATAA
This sequence comes from Hanseniaspora guilliermondii, assembly GCA_036287555.1. Taxonomy (NCBI): domain Eukaryota; kingdom Fungi; phylum Ascomycota; class Saccharomycetes; order Saccharomycodales; family Saccharomycodaceae; genus Hanseniaspora; species Hanseniaspora guilliermondii. Next base: position 313,765 of record CP143016.1, on the reverse strand, counting down.
AATAACACGGAGAATGAAATGTTTCTGAAAAAAAAAAAAAATAAATAATAATATGAACAAGTGCACGTTTGTACTTTAAAAATAGAAAAAAAAAAATAAATTGGGAAATAATCTTGATGATGGTAGCGTTGCATTCTTATCATTACATGAAGTTTATATAATATCCTTGAACAAGATACTATGACTGAGAAGTTCATATACATCTTGTGTGTTATAGGATACAAGAATAAAGTTTTTTATGGATCTAGACTTTCTATGAGTGTACTTGTTAAGCAAGCCAGAAACTTCCAGGAACTCAAGGATCTTCTTGAAGTCACTATGATCAAGCTCCTTATCCAGTAATACATTGTGACTTCCAGTTGATTTCATACCATTTTTTAATTGATTTGTATTGTTTATTGATTTCATCCTGGCTCTCAGAGAAAGAGTGTGCTGTTTGTACTTATCAAATATTACATCGGCATCTATACCTTTATATTCATATTTGTCTTTGTTGGCATTAGCATTACTTTGATGTTGTACAATTTCAGCATCGTATATTTTACAAATTATTATTAATACAAATTGTTGCCAAATGTTCATCTTGTTCAGTAATTTTTGGAGATTAAACATGTCAGATGATAAATTAAACACTTCGTTGACATCTTTGAAGACAATTTCCTTCATGGACCAATGATTCAAAATAGATTCAGCAATTTTCTCCAATTCTCTTTCTAAGCTGAATGGAGTCCCCTTTAATAAATCAAGATTTTCGTGTTCTTTTTGTGTTTCTGTCAATATATTTTCTTCCATCAAGGCTCTTGATTCCCTCAGTTCAAGCAACTGATAAATGAAGTTAGTGACATCTCTAAGATCACCATTTTGATTACCAAATTTTTTACTTAAAGTTAAAAGAGCATTTCTATGGAACAAGTTATATGATTTTAAGAAATCTGTATCAATGTCAAACAATTCTTCTTTCAGCAATGAAACAAGATTAGATTTCATCAGATTAGCCTTTGTAATGACAATACTTTCAATGGCCTTTGATTCATAAGGTTTAAATATCAGTTGTTCTAGGAAGAAATCATTTGATATATTTCCGATACCAAATGAATTTGTTATACTGATAAGAATGAAATTTGAATACTTTTTGGCTAAATTTATGAAGTTATAGAGTTCACTATCATTTGTATTGATGAACTTATCAAATTCATCCATAACCAATATGATCTTAATGTTAGTGTTCTTCAAAAAATTATCAAAAGTGTTAATGTTGTGAAATTTATCTTTGTTGTTCAAATGAGAATTTAAATCAGTGATGATACCATCTATATTTGAGTAACACATACAGTTGATAATAACACTGAAAACATTGGTTATTTCCAGTTTAGAATCCTTACCTTGCTTGAAGGATTTGGAGTCATTGTTGTAATGTGATTGTAAAAGTTGCCATAATTGTCTGGACTTTCCTGTACCAGGAGGACCCACAATCATCAAAGCATCTTTGGAGTTTGATTTGACCTGTAGCTTGTTGATGATGAAGTTCAAAATGGAGTTGTATTCATCCTCTCTCCCACTTAAAGAAGGAGAATCTATGTCCTTGTTGAACTTGTGTTGACTTAGACCAACACTAAATTCTGTCTTTAATGCTAAATGATGCTTGAAGAGAATATTGTCAATTTGTTCCTTTGTTATGAATCTTTCAGATTGAGTCATAGCAGTTTGATATGGACCCATGGAAGATGCTAAAGAATTTGAATTTGAATGTTCGTATAAGGTTTCTTGTTCAGAGAGGGAGTTTTCAAAAGACATTAGGCCATCATCAGTGGGATCATCATCAAAAATTAGTTTTTGTATTACATTGGAATTGACTTTTTTAGGAGACTTTTGTTTCTTTGAAGGAGATCTTAATTGATTATTTGAATTGAATTTCAAGTTTGGATTTAATATATTAAATTCAGGTACATTAGAAAAAGCATCATCATTATCATTATCATCTAAAGTTAGTTTTCTTTTTTCTATAGGTTTATTGTTTGATTCCTTATTTGATAAATTTGATGATTTTGAAGGAGAGTTTTTATTGTTGATAGAGGCCAACATTGATTGAAAACTCTTCTTTTTAGGAGAAGCATTTTTTTTGTTCTTAGGAGTGTTTGATAACATCATTTGTCTTTGTTGCCAAAATGGACTTGAAGGTTTCAAAGGAGAAGATTTAGAAATATTTTTGCATGATGATTGTTCACTTTGATCTTCTTTTAATAAGTTATTGTATAAGGAAACTGTTCTTTGTGGTGAACTTGAGTTACTGTTAGTGTTAGAGGTTTTATTAGGAAAAGATTTTAATAAGGTTTTAGGAGTGGATAGATTGTTAGATACATTTTTCTTAGGAGTGTTGAAAGAAGATTTAGATGTAGATTTTTCACCTAATATATTATTTGATATAGATTGTTTTGAAGGAGACTTTTTTGGCGTATTAAGAACGTTGTTATTAGTAAGTATACTATCAAATAAAGGGATGCTTGAGTATTCATCATTATTAAGATTCATTATAATGGTTATTAATATATTATTGGTTATTTAAAATACTATATCTTTTCTTTTTTTCTTTTTTTTTAAAAGAAAAACCAATAATATATTAATAACCATTATAATGAACAAGTTAATTTGTAAACAAATCAAAAACAAAAAAAAAAAAAGAAATCAAATTAAATAACCAAACACCTGAAAAAGAAAAAAAGAGAAAAAGAAGAATAAAAAAAAACATAAATGTATTTTTTCATTTTTTACGTGTCAGTTTCTTACTTTTTATGAAAAGTTTGGTTTTTTCTCCTCTCTCTCTTTTTTTTTGTATAAATGGTGGGTCACGTGTAACTACCGTAAATGGAAATATAAATGTGATCATTTTTTTTTTTTTTTCCCCCAAAGATTATTTTCCCATTAAACCCAAAACCAGTCACGTGCAACACATTTCAACAACAACCAAAAAAACAAAAAATACATAAATTTTTCTTTGTTTTTAATGAACAGAAAAGAAACATATAAAAACTTAAAAACAAAAAAAAAAAAAAAAAAACAAAGAAGAGAAAAGAAGAAAAAAAAAATTTTTTTTTGTTTTTTGTTTTGTTTTATATTTCTACTTCATCTTAATATATAATTATTATTGATAACACCAATAAAACATTAATTCTAATATATACAATATGTCTGATCAGTTTAGTAATTGTTACACATACTATGAAGAACCTAATTCAAATAATAGTCAATTCATTTCTCAAAGTTTTAAAACATTCCCCTTAAGAGATATTCAAAATTCTACAAATGAAGCCATATTCCCTATGAAGGAATTAGATTTAAAACTATTCTATTTAATTCAAGATTATAAAAATAGTAAAGATTATAACAATCAAAGACAAGAAATCCCTAATTTGAATGAAAAATATCATCAATTTTATTATTCAAACATTCTTGATCATAAAAGAAACTTCTTTAAATACTCCTCAATATTCAATGATTTGAAGAAACAATCGGATGCTTATTTATACAAATTAACAAAGGAGTATATGAACAAATATAATAATCATGAAAATGTTATCATTCCTAAGATAGATAAAATCTCTCAACTTTACAAGAATGATGCTGAAATTAATGAGGAAAAGTTATTACATGAACAAGAGTTAAAGTTTCAAAAGGAAGAAGAAGAAGCTGTTCAAAAATCTTTAAATCAATCAAGTAGAGGTAATGTTATTGTTGATGAGAGTCAGCTTGAAGAATTAATGGCAAAGCTTGATCCTCTTAACAAGTATAGACAAGTTGCTGTGAACTCCATTCCTGAAATGTTCCATGATCCCATTGATCAATACATAACACAAAACTATCAAAACTATAATTCAGTTACTTTGAACAAGCAAAAATGGGCTGAATTAACAACAAATGATTTGAAGTCTAACTTGCATCCATTCAATGAGGAGGAAGAAAGACAATTCTTTGATGCCTTCATGTTATATCCAAAGGAATTTGGTAAGATTTGTAAATACATGAAATATAAGAGAACAATACCAGAACTGATCAAATATTATTACCATACAAAGTTACAAAATAAATACTTTGAAAAGTACTTGAAGATGAAAGAAGATCTTGAAAAGGAAAAAGAGTTGAAAAAGCAAAAAAAGAAAAACTTAAAACAACAAATGAAACTTGGTTCTCCAAGTGGTACACCATCAACTCCTGTTGTTATCACCAAGAAAAAAATAATTGATGATAATGCAGATATTAAGGATGTCAAGGCATTGTCAAAGAAATTGGGTGATCAAATAAAGGATGAAGTATTAAAACCTATAACTCAAGAAGTTGTTAAGGAACCTCCAAAGGAAGAAGTTATCGAGGAACCTACAAAGGAAGAAGTTATCAAGGAACCTACAAAGGAAGAAGTTATCAAGGAACCAACAAAGAATGAAAATGTTGAACAATTAAAGGATGTTCCAATCAAGCGGGATGAAAGCTCCAAGGTTATTGAAGTTGTCAAAGATCAACCTCATTTAAATATTAAACCAGCTCAGGACTCACCAAAGATGGAAGCAAATCAATCTTCAGAGACTAAGCCATTAGTCTTAAATAATGAACAATCGTTAGCTAAGAAGAGAAAACTTTCTTCAGAAATGTCATCTGAAAGTGAAGGACCAAGTGGTAAAAAGCTTTCATCTGGAAAGACGTCATATTGGTCTGTGCATGAAGCAGGCTTGTTTCCAGGTCTACTAAGAAGACATGGTAAAGATTGGAAGGCCATATCTGATGACATCAAGACCAAGTCAGTAACAATGATAAGAAATTATTACTTGAAAAAGGGCAAAGAGCTAGGATTTGAGACTTATGTGTTGGAACATGAAAAGCTTAAAGCTGAAGGTAAGTTGGATGAACAACCAATATCTTCCATTGCAAGGGTCAAGGCTACTGTGGAGAGCAACATTATTCCTAATTCCAAGGTTAACCTGAACAGTAACCTTTTAGGAAGACAAATTTTACCAAACAACACTGGCAATCAACATTCCCCACCATCATTGGAGAAAAGGGGTCCATCAACTGTCTTACCACCATTGAGTCAACACTTTGCAGGAAGCACGGCATTGAATGGTCAATACATGAAGCAAACATTACCACCACCTATAAAGCCCACATTGGAGTTGTTTCCAAACAATGGTTCCAACATGAACATGCCTGGGTTCAAATCCATTGCAAATGGGCATAGACTACCACCATTAACTTTCAAAGGGGGAATTGGATATAATCATCAAGAAGCATCAAGCAAACATATTGGCCCAACACTACCACCTATATCATACACAAACAGAACACCTGGAACCAGTTTCCCAATGACAAGCATGCAACAAACTACAAAGAAGGTTCAGTACCAGTACATGAAGACACCAACAACAGCTGAAAGAGAGGGACAACCAGAATTCATGACAAAACCATTAGGAAGCAGTACTTATTCAAGACCAACAACAAAGGGAGGATTCATTGATCCATTGAGTGCATTGGCAGCCATAGCATCAAATGAACAGAAACTGATGGAATCCAAAGAGGATGAAAACAAGTAGATTAATCATTTTAAGATGACTAAGAATTTTGTTGATTAATTTTATTATTATGTTTTTATCAAGAACAAATGTATATATTTCTATTTACCCGATATAATTATTATGAATTGACATCATTCATGTTTTTTGTTTTTTTAAACGGTAATTGTTTTGAAAATCAACATTTTGTACTCTTTTTTTTCAGTGGGAAAAAGAAAAAAAAATTTTTTTTTTTTTAAATATTTATGTTTGGGAAGAGAGGGTTCATTAATTATTTATTTAATTTTTTATTTTCAATGGATTCTTAATTGTTTGTTTTTGCTTTATTTACGTGTTTGCAATATTAAATACATTCATAACAAACCAAAAGGACAAGTTGTTTTCTTCCATCTAGATCTTTTAATTATTCATTAACTATGAGCTCTTCATTATCCTTTCTAGGTGAATATCAACCTACTTTGAACCATTTTTTTTTCAACATTGATTTATTTGAGAAGTTTGATGGCGCTGTCACCACTTTAACTAATGGTAAATTCATCCCTTCCAAGTTTGAATTTGTTCAAAACAAGAGTCCATTGGCTGACAACAAATCTGTTTTATCTGCTATCACTTTATACTATGTTATAATATTTGGTGGAAGATATGTCTTGTCTAATTCTCAACCATTGAAGCTTAAAAAAATCAGTCAAATCCACAATTTGATTTTAACTTCATTGTCCTTATTGCTATTGGTCTTGTTTGTTGAACAATTGATCCCATTATTATACAACTACGGTCTTTATTATTCCATCTGTAACATTGGTGCTTGGACTCAACCTTTAGTTTGTTTATACTACTTGAATTATTTGACCAAATTCTTTGAGTTCACTGATACTTTACTTTTAGTTTTAAAGCATAAGAAATTGACTTTCTTACATACCTACCACCACGGAGCTACTGCATTGTTATGCTACACTCAATTGTGTGGTGAAACCTCCATCTCATGGGTTCCTATCACCTTGAACTTGGGTGTTCATTGTGTTATGTATTGGTACTACTTCTTGGCTTCTACAGGTATCAGAGTTTGGTGGAAGGAATGGGTAACCAGATTCCAAATCATCCAATTCATCTTGGACATTGGCTTTATTTATTTTGCCTCATATCAAAAGTTGGTCCACAAATTCATCCCTAGCATACCTCACTGTGGTGATTGTGTTGGTTCAACTTTAGCCACCATAAATGGATGTATCATCATCTCATCTTATTTGTTCTTATTCATTGCCTTCTACATCGAAGTATACAGAAAGAATACAAAGAAATCTAAATTGGTCAAGAGAGCTGCTGGTGGTGTTGCCAACAAGGTTAATGAATACGTTCAAGTTGATGTTAACAATGCTCCTACTCCTTCTCCTTCTCCTGCTCCTATCAAGAGAAAATCTAAAAAATAATTATAATATTTATATATATTGTTAATAAGTTGTAACCGCTTTAACTTTTATTGTCAGTTTTTATTCAAGATTGTTATACAAGGATTCCTGTTTAAGTTTAGCCATTTCTAACACCTTCTTCAAATCATTTACTGTAACTTTATCTAAGCTATGTCCATTAACTAATCTTATTGAAGAGTATCCATCTTCATTACATGAAACACTAATTCTGGATAATATTGATTGTTCCTCTATATCACTACTGATGTCTGAAATCATTATTTTTTCCTTTTTCAATTCAGGTGTCTCTATATCCATGCTTTCGTCATCTCTTTCTTCAGTTTCTATCAAAATTGTGGGATCTGTTGTTATAACACCATAGTTTGATGCTATTGAGATTTTATTTGATAAATTAATCTTATTCATGTTTTTAAAATCAAACTTTAAATTAAAGGTTTTCTTGGTCTTTTCGGTTTGCTTTTTATTAAATGATTTCTTTATCGGTATTTTCAAATCTATAGAGTCTTCCTCAATGAATACCCTTGGAACTTGTAACTTGGTCAAAGCAGACATTAATGAATTATGCACATGATCATACACAGGACCTTCTCTGGAATACACATTAATCTTGGCATACAACACAAAAGTGTACTTATCTCTAATTTCATTGATTGTTTCTTCATCAACATCTTCAGTATCATAATTTATTTCATCCTCTTCAGGTTTTTTTATACCAACCTCGTTTATAATCAATTCATCTTGTTTTACAAATCTTCCTGCAATGAAATCTTCATAAATGAGCCTGCTAGCTATCATCTCCTCATCCGTTGGTGCACCAATTCTACCTCTGTTAACGATAACTTCTGGCCATATTTGTGCATACTGATTAGAGTAGTTGTTATCCACCTCAGAAACACCTAATGATATATCCGTTTTTATTACCATGGAATTACCAATCTTGCTGGTGTTTGTACTAACAATTATAGTATTTGATTCTTGTGTAACTTGGTTATCACATGTTATATCATCATTGGAAACTGATATGACTTCTCTATACTCATCAAACTTCATCAATGATCTTGGTCTTAAACCCAGATTAAGATGTCTCTTAAATACTAAATCCGGTTGTAATCTTTGTAAAACTTCCTTCGGAAATTGCATCAATGCAATACCATTTTCATCACTCATTTTGTTTCTATTAATAGTATAAAGACTTCTTAAGTTTATATGGTTTGTGAACTTATTTTGGGGGGTGTTTAACTATAATTTTTATTTATTTGCTCTCTGTATATGTGAAGATTAACTTGTGAATAAACATTTTCTAAGGCAAAATCATGTCAAAAAAAAAAAAAAAGAAAGAGAGCAAAGAAAAAGGAAAAAAAAAAGAAATTTTCCCCCCCTCATACAGCTGACCCACGTGACCACGTGAAAAAACAATTTGCTCAACATCAGCCATTTAACTCTGCCAATCATTGTCATAATTAATTACGTATCTAAAGTATACTAATACATCAAATTCTGTGTTGTAACAAAACAAGAACTTGAAGTAAAGACCAAAAAAATATATAAAAAAGAATTATAATAACAACACACGTCTTGATACAAATTAAAAAATATGTCTAACACGCTTATCACCATCGTTGGATCTTTGAATTACGATATTACTACATACTTGAAAAAAATACCATCTGCTAATGAAACTTCAATTTCAGACAATGTTGAGTACAATCTTGGTGGGAAAGGATTTAACCAATGTGTATCTGTTTCCAAATCATTAGACAATTCCAATGAAGTTAATGTTCGTATGCTAGGTTCTGTTGGCTCTGATATTTTTGGTACTTTTTTTTTAGAGGAACTTCAAAGGAGAAATGTTGATATAGACTCAATCAAAATTGTTGATAATGAAAATACAGGTGTTGCCAATATTATTGTTGAATCTGAAAACAACCACAGTAATAGAATCATGGTATTTTCAGGAGCCAACAAGAACACTGTTTTTGATGACAATGATTTGGTGACAATTTTTAAAAATCCCTTCAATGAATTTGTTGTGTTACAAAATGAGATTCCCGACCCTTTGAAAGTTGTCAAATATATTCAATCAAGTAAGAAGAATAAATTCATTGTTTATAATCCTTCCCCATTTAATGCTATAGATTATCCAATTGATTTTGAGTGGCATAATATAGATTTAATAATTGTCAATGAGATTGAAGCTTTTCAATTAGCTGTGCATCTCAATGTTGTTGGTAATGAAACTCCACCAACAGATGAAAGCTCTACATTTGTTGAATATTTCATGGAGTTGACAAACAAAATATCAAATAGTTTTCCAAGTACAAACAAAAACCGCGCATTAATAGTCACCTTAGGTTCAAAGGGTTTGATTTACAAAAACTTGATGTCTCAAAAAACAACACACATGAATGCTTCTCATTTATACAACCCACCTATAGATTCCACTGGATGTGGAGATACATTTTTGGGCTATTTCACATCCAATGTTGCCAAATCATTGAACAATTTAGACTTTGACACAAGTGTTTTAGAATCATTGAAAATTGCAAACATAGCTGCTGGTATTGCCGTTACTAGAAAAGGGGCTTCAAGTAGTGTTCCAACAAGACAGGAAGTCAGGGATCTATACAAGATATAAGTGTAGAAGAAATCTTTAGTCTTTTTTTATTTTATTTTGATAAAGATAATAGAAATGATATATAAATAAGGAACATGAACTACTTTACTTTAGTTGATTTTTATATATTTGTTATTTTTCAAATAAACATAAATTACTTAACTAAATACAAGAAATAAACAAAACCATCCATTAATCTAACTCTTCTATGTCCCTTTCTTCTGGAGTTAAATTTAGATTAGGTTCTGAGCTTTCACTTTCACTATCTTCATCACTTTCATCAACAATGCTAACGCCATGGTTTTCTAATATTATAGCAACAGCCTTTTGTTTTTCATCTAAGAACTTCTCAAACTTTTCATTTTCTTCTCTCTTTTTATTGACTAGTTCTTTTAACTTTTCATGATTTTCATCATCATCTGAGCCTCTTTTTTTATAAAATAGCAAATATGCAGCACTACTTATTGTTTGTTCTTCTTCAGCCTCCGTTACCTTTGAGTCATTATAGTAGTACCACTTTCCATCACTGAAATTCTTTGCATATGCAGTGTAGTGTCCACCACCAATGCCACCATAATGATTATCAACAGCTATCAAATCATAAATGTACTTTTCATCATTCTTAGGGTACCCAATTTGAGAAGTTAAATCAAATCCATTTATTGGGAAATCAACTAATTCATCAATCTTGTCACTTGTCATTGAATGATTTTTAAATCTCTTCAAATGAATACATAAGATATCCGGCAACTCCCAAATCTGTATTTTCTTATCTGCTTGCTTATGATCCTTACAGACACAGCAGTACCATGTATTCTCTTGAGATAAAGTCTCGGTTTCAGTAAATCTCTTCAAACAGTCATCCAAGGTAATAGTCTTGTGCTTGGCTTCATTTTCTTGAGCCTTTTTATTTTTCTCATCCAAATCAGTATTTGCGTATATCTTTGGTGTCTTATAAAAGCTTTCTTGTTCTTCTCTGCTCATCTTCCATTGAATTACCAAAATGCCTGCTCTTTGAGTTAATGCATTATATAGGGATTCCTGTGGAGTCCAAGCTTTAACTTCAGAGACTGGGTCAACAATTTCCAAATCAGCACCTGCTTCAACAGGTTGTAATTTCACATCACCTGAAATTTCTTCACGAATTACATCATCCTCAACGTCATTTTCATTATTTGCTGAGATTTCCTGCTCAAACAACTCTTTGAACAAATCTCCTTGTGCATCAACAAGGTCAATAGCTCTTGACAGATTCAATTTACCTTCGGGTAAAGCTATCTTATCATTTACTTCTTCTGAACTCATGTTGTTTTTGAAAGCCAGGGGACTTACATTTGCTAAGAATGCTATGTCAAACCAATTACTCATGACTTTGAAATTGATCCATGTATCCTTCAAAGATTTCAATTGGTTGTAAACATCATCACTCAAATTTTTAGAGGCCTTAAAATCATTAACAATCACGTCAAATCTTTTGCTCAAAACTTCTTGATCTTCAGTTGGAATTGTTAAAGGATCTATGGTGGTGGAATTTTTAATGCTTTTACAGATAGTATCTATTATGTATTGGAAATCACCCAATCTGTTCTTTTCAAACTTGATTAGTGTTGGGTAACCACACAAATTCTCATTAGCCATTTGATTGAATCTTTTTGGACCTTCACTGGAGTCTGTACTGTTATATAATGGTATAACCAAATCCCTCTCAGCATCATAAGAACCGATTTCAACGAAGAATGGTATATCATAAGAAGTTATCAAATCTTCAAGAGGTAAGAAAACTGAGCCCGAGCTTTCGTTTTCAAAGCACTTGTAAATAGATGATGAATAAAATTCAAATCCAACCAAATGATCCGGATCTACTTGCATGTATCTTGCAACTTCTTTTTTCAAATCATCATATTTTAGATTATCAACCATTTCAAGTTCTAATGTATGCGGATCATCATTTAATGGTAAAATATAAATATTTTTTCTCCAAAATGTTTCAATTGGAATAGGCAAGGACAAATCATTAAATGGATCAAATGTAACTGACACATGCTTACAATCTGGGCATTTTAGGGTTGACTGGTACAAGCCTACAAACAAATCTAAAATAATGGAATCATTTCTAAGTTTATATTTGTCCCAAGTTTCCTTAGCCAATGCCAATAATCTCTCTTTGTCATTAACATCAAAATTTAAACCAGAAGTTGGATTTTCAACATAAGGCTTTTCTTTGATCCTGTTCAAGTCTTCGTGTAATCCATCCAACAAGAAGGTCAAAAACTCTTGTGAATCTTGTTGAGAGTAACCTGCAAACATTTGATTGCACATACCTAAGTTCATCTTGAAGTTTCTAGGAGCAATTGCCCTCTTGTCACTGCTCTTCTCATATAGTTCCTGAACCAAATCACCAAAAGCAAGAGCTATCTTACCATTGTAGCCCAAAGGATTGTTCACATTTAACTCTTCCTTGTGACATCCATTATCAAAATACTCTACAAACTCTGGAATGTGAGCCAAGCACTGTAAGGCACTGTTCATGAAACATGTATTACCTAAATTGTTTAAACCAATTAATCCTTGTTTATGAACATTAATTTCATGTGAGTTATTGATGTTGTTTTTGGTACTGTTATACAAATGATACAAGGAGGGCCAAACATCAGCAAATCTTATTTCTATTATTAAAGTATTCAACTTGAAATAATTTTGTTCAGGTATGTGCATATCTGCCATGGTGCTGTCTACATATTGTATATCTTCAAGCTTCAAAAAATCATTAGGTAATATTAAGAAATCCTTAACATAGTTGTCATCAATGTTTATATCTGAAGACGAGTACCAGAATCTTTTATCAAAAGAGTCTAAAGAAACTATATCTTCAAGCTTATTTGCAGCAGTTTGAAACAATTGGCTTAAATTTGAATATCTAGAAGAAGTAAAGAATACTGGATCTGATTGAGAAACTTTCCATTTATTTTCAACCAATAGACATACTTGCATATTTAGCAGATTGTCATCAATACGAATACCCTCTTCATCTTTTATAATAAAACCTTCAATGAACTTTCCTTCAAATCCATAAAAATTGAAAATTTCTGTCATTAACTCATAGCCCATAGGCATTAAAATATCTGACTTGAGATAAGTCAAATAATTGCTTTGATCTATGTATTCAGGCAGCTTTGGAGCCCTAAAATAAAGTTTCAAAAACTGCTCATTAGTAAAAGATTCATTATCCTTTTCAATTTTATCAGTCTTGAAAAACGCGGTAAACCAAGCTTTTGGAAATATGTAAACAGCGTCTCCAGATTTACCTTCCTGTATAAATTTTTCATATAATTCTTGAAACGTTAATTGTTGGTTTTTAAAATATTCTTCAATAGATATTTCATCAGAAAGTGTTTTTCTTGCAGGAAGTTTAGGAGGAATAAGATTTTCTTCTTGTGTTGGTGTTTCTTTGTTAGAAGATTCGCTTTTGGTACTAGCGGATAGATGAGAGGCCATTTTATCACCAATGTGAATCATGAAGTTATTTTTTAATATAATTTCACTCTGAAATATATGTCAATGAGGTTAATTTTTTCTTTTTTTGGTTAAGTTTGAGTATGAATCTACCATATACAGAAGTATTATATTTAAAATACTAATGAGACATCTGTTCCCTTTTTTTTTTTTTGTTCCCTGCTTCTTCAATGTGATTTGCTTCATAAAACACACAGAAAAGTAAATAAAAAATTAAAAAATTTTTTTTTTTTTTTTGGTCTTCGCACTGGAAGCCTCTTCACTTATATCCGATATCAGTTCAATAAATATCCATTATGGAGTAACTGAACTTCAAATTACAAGAATGAAAGTCATTAGTATTATCAACAATAATAAATTAATATATATATACAAATATGTTACAGTTATTTTGTTATTTGGGAGACATGTTTGACATTAGTAAAAATGGAATTCATTATACCGAACCCAATGGTTATAATTACTATGTATCCGATAAAAGTAGAAGGAATACCCCTTGTCAAGAAATGATTGACAGTTAGATAGTTTTTGCCTCTATCATCCAATTTACCAAAGGCTGTTATGTTCGGGAAACCTGAACTTGGTAGAGCCATACCACAACTAGCTAACAAACAACATCCGAAAATTAAGATTGGTGCAGCCTTATTACTAGATAACTTAGAACCAACTTCTTGAACCAATGGAACTATAATGATAGCTGCAACTGTATGTGACACGAATGTTCCAAAGACCAACATGATGATACCAAAAATGGCTAATATTGATAATTGACCAAAGTTTTCAATTCTTTTTTGCAAAGCAGTACCAATTGTACTTAACAAACCAGAGGATTGGACAGCTGAACCCAATGCAATACCACCCATGGCCAATAAAATGATGGTCCATGGGAATTCAGACAAATCATGAGCATTAAGCATACCTGAACCAAAGAATAACACTATTGGGATAACAGCAATAATACCAGCACTTCCAAATCCAGGAATTTTAGTCAACAGACACCACAACAAGATAGTGGCAACAGTAACAATACAGACAAACCATTGCTTAACAGTGAATCTAGTTTTTATTGGTCTAAATCTTTGAATCTTGTGTTTGTTGATATCAAAGGTTAAGCACATTTCACCCCAGACCAGAAGAAGGCATATAATACCACAAGGTAAAGCAACAGCAAAGAACTGACCCCATCCTACACCATATGGCTTTAAATAGTTCATGGAAAAGACGTTTTGAGGAGAGGATATTGGAGAAGCCATACCACCAAAGTCGGCAGCAAATGCAACACCCAAAACCAAGGCTTTAGCAAATGGAGCATCAGCGTTTAAAGTTCTCAAAACTGGCTGACACAATGAGTATGTTAAAACAGGAGATGCGACATTGGATATCCACATGGATAAGAAGAAAACAACACCCATGACCATTAATAGTACATTTCTAGGCTTTTGACCTGCAACACTTAATAAGTAGGAGGCCAAAACCTTAGCAACATTGTATTTGGTCAAGGCAGCACTTAAAGTGAACCCAGCAAACAAAACCATGATTGTACCAGACCACATGGCAGCTAAAACAGTAGAGGCAGCCTTTGAGGCAGACATAACTTCTCCATCATCAGTTTTGTAAACTAACAAAACAACAGACAGCAAAGGAACAAGCAATGCAGTAACGAACAATGGAATAGCTTCAGTGGCCCAGAATAATGCAACTAAAGCCAACATGGCCATACATCTTTTTTGTGCATGATCATTAAATGTTTTTATACACAACAATACAATAAACAAAGCAACAATTAGTGTAACCTTTAAGGCCTGTATGGTACACATAAATTGTGGAACCCTTACAGAATACTTGTTAAACAGGTTTATAGTTTTCATTTGTAGTAAGAGATTGTCTTCTGATTTTTGAAGCTGATTTAGTTCATCAGACTTTATGTATTTGTTTTGAGTATTGGTAACGTTGTATTTAGTGGAGTATTCCAAGCCTAACATATCTTTCCAAACTGTGGATCTTTCCCAAACAATGTAATCTCTCAGGTAAGATCTCAAATCTTGTTTAGCATCTTCATAGTTGTCGTTTTCAGTTATTTTAGCAAAACACTCAACTATAATATTAAGTCTATCATCAATGCCATTAATTGTACCTGGGTTGTAGATATTACTGTTTTCAAAAAGTTTATCATTGTGGATGAATTCCTCTTTGATGTTAACTTCTAATACCTTATCAAATTTCTTGACAATTTTGGTGAATCCTATCTTATTCAATTCACTGAAGGATCTTAGTTGGGAGATATCAACATAAACATTGATCAATGCTTTTTTCAAAATAGCTCTCTTTTGGGATTTGATGTTGAAATCATCAGAGTTCAATAGAGCACTAAATTCATTGCTTCCGTTAGCACTGTCAGCATCGTTATTAAAGGAGTTGTAATCATAATCGTCATCATCCTCATCAGAGAATGGATTCTCTTCTATAATACCATTCATGGCAAATGCAGCATTAACTCCTTGAGTGGCGCTGCTGGTAGAATAGGTTCTCAATTGTGTTTGATTAGATAATGTTCTTGTGGATCTACCTGCAAAACTGTTACTTCTTGAAGTAGGTCTAGAATTGCCTCGCTGTTTTCTAATTTTTTCTATATCACTCATCAATGCATTGAATCTGGATGTGAACTCAATTTCTTTTGAAGAGAAAAAACGATCAATTTTGTCCAATTCCATAGCTAATCTAGAGATAAATTCTTCCTTGATGTGCTCAAGATCCTTATTAAGAACACTGGAACTTCCTGAAGCTACATCTTCAAATTTATCGTTCAAAGAATTTATATCACCATTACTATGTTTGTATTTCTTTGAGAAAACATTCAAGAGTCTTTTAGAACCTTTGAACTTTTTAGAAAGGTCTGATGAATCTTCAACAGATAAAACATGTTCTTCAGCAGAGGTTTTCTTCATATCAGAAAGTTCAATGTTTTGATCTAAAGAATTATTATCAATGACTGATGAAGAAGAACCTTTATTATGGATTAACTTATCCTTGAAAGATTTCAATCTGAATTTGTGATTGGATTGATTTTTTTCATTTTCTAAAGGCTCATCTTGATTGCTAGGAGATAACCTAGTGTCTAAATTAGAACTGTTTTCAGCAATGATATCATTGATCCCTAATTCCAATTCAAGATCCATGTCTTCTAGAATTTCTTCTATTTCTTCATCATTTTCACCAGGATTCAATCTTTTCTTTTGAAAAGCGTATATTAGTTTCTTTAATCCATTGTAATTGATGTAATATTGTTTCCACTCTGGAACTGAGTTGTATTTTAAAGATTCAGAGAATTTCATTCTTTCTGTTTAGTATAATAATTCTTTCCTGATGTTATTCAGTTGAGATAGAAACGGTACTTAAAAAATAATAATAAACTGTACTAGTATTGGCGCTTGGATTATGTAAATGTAATTTAAGAATTATTATAAAAATCTAGGGGAAATATTTGAATCAGAGAAAAAATAATAGTAGATTGCCTGATAGTCTCTTGATTGATTTTACTATGTTCAACTATAATATTATTTCAGATACTAGTTATGATTGTATATGTTTGTTGGTGTTATTTTATGTTATAGTATTGAATCAAGATACAATTTTTCAGAGATAATGGAAGATGCTTTTATTGCCAAATTTCTTATATATGCTAAAAAAAAAAGAATTTTTATGACAAAAAGAAAGGAAAAAAAAAAAAAGAAATTTACACCAGTAAAGAACTGCTTTGTATTTTTTTTTCCTAATGACTTTTTCCCCTGAAGTGAAATTTACCGTTGGATAAAAAAAAAAAGCAAGCGAACCTTGCAATCAAAAGTCACTATATTCCTTGAACTTAATAATCTACACACTAATACATTAGTTTTTATCATACTTAATTTAACGTTTAATATCAACTAATTAGTACCGTTAAAAACACATAATAAACAGCTTTTATTCGTTAGTAAATAAAGTCTTATATTCACTACTTACTTTTTCATAAAATTGCTGTAAACACTAGCTATTCTTTTCTCAGTCCAAAAAAAAAAAAATATGATGATTTAGGACAGCTTAAGGAAATCAAATCATTATTTTGGAGCAACTTAAAAAAAAAATGGGTACACGTGGGATAAGCAATTGATTTTTAAAATTGACATTAGCCCACATGGCCATCACTCCAACACCCATAGTCCATGTAGAGTATTCTCGCCTAAAAAATTAAACTACAATAAAATAGAATAATGAAAAACCGTTAACTATTTCCTTTTAACAAATAATAACATATTTTTTTTAGTGAACATAGAACAAATTTTAGCTTGGATAATGTGTAGACTACTATGTTTGAATAGTTATTATTATTCTTTAATGACTGCTCTTAAAAAATGCAAATGGTACATACGTATAGTTCCAGACATATCATTATTTCTTTGGACATACTTTTGATGCCCTAAATCAAAGGTAGTCTCTTCATGAATTGGCAGAAGTGGCTCTTTGTAATGTTTATTGGATTTCCAAAACATCAGTTTAAATGAAAGCATTTAATAATGTTAAATGCTCATTGGTTCATATATTTACTATATATGTACATTACCTTTTAAGTTTGAAAAGATGCCTTAGAGACTTTGAGAAATGTTCAATAAATTTTTTATACCATTTATAACAAACATACTCTTTTTCAATTTTTTTTTTTCTTTTAGAGGTTTATATATCAGCTTCTTTATATACAAAAGGATTTTGATGTTATAGGTTTAAAACATATAAAAATTTTAGAGACACATGGCTGTTTTTAAATAAATCATACATAATAAGAACTGTTGCGAATATTATAGAATTAATAGTCAATTAAATCTAAGATTTAGCAATGATAAAGACACGTGGATGTACGGCTGCTTTGCTTATGTTTTTTTTTCTACATCGATTTTCAAATTCACCCCTAAAATACTTCCATAGTGTTAACTCTTTATCTTTTAAATTTGTTTGTTTTTCTTAAGAACAACAAATTTGTGAAGATCTACTCTGATAATGTATGACTGGGTCTATCTTTGATTGTAATTAAAAGTTTAATAGCTTTAATAGGATTGGGTGCATTTTTCTTTACATCCTTTTTTTTTTCATCTCAAGAGAGGCTACGTTTATAAAAATTGAATGCTCTTCAAAAGACATTATTTTCTTCTCACCTGTTTTCTAAACTTTTCAATGATTTTTCAACATTAAAAAGTACACCATATTACAATGGAATAGTCCCTCTAAGCTAATTAAAATATATTTTCTTGTTTCACATTAAATTTTTTATCATATATAGTAGTAGTCATCTTCTCAAATGTTTCAGAATTTTTGGAAAGAAATAACGCTACCAGAAAACTACTGGTTATGGGCCCGAAAGAAATATACACATTAGGTAAAAGTTCCGGATAAAAGAGATCATCAAATTCTAATTTTCTAATTAGTACAGGGTTGTTTAGTCTTTATACTATAATCTTTATTTCAATAACATCTTCAGGTAAATTTTGAACATAAATAAAAATATGAAAGAAATATTTCATATTGTAAATCAACAAAGCAAAGTTTACATATAAAAGTACTAAAATACACAGACAAAACAAAACAAAGCCGAAATTGTCGACATAATATACTGAATGATATCCGCCAACAAGAAAATCAAAAAAGTAAAACAAGCATGCTTACATTGCAAGAGAAGAAAAGTTAAATGTACAGGAACTGCAGATTGCTCTAAATGTGTTGAAAAAGGTTTAAAATGCGAATATAAAACTGACCCATTATTTCACAGAACGGTGTATGCTAAAGAATCCTTCTCAGTGCCTATCAAAAGTAAAAGTTTCAAACTTATAAATAAATTCAAAAAAAAAGAAGATGAAGTTGTAAAAAATTCTAAAAGTATGCATATCTTGGAATCAAGACACGAAAAACTTAAAGATTCTCATATTTACAATACTGACAATGCTTTAAGTACTTCGTTTAATAATGAATATAACGAACTATCTTCTACCAGCTTCAGAGAATTAGGTCTATGCACACTACCTTCAAGATCTGATGCGTTCTTATACATGCAAGCAACATGGAACCTTGCTTGTATCTCATTCAGATTTTATCATAGACCAACAGTTTATAAACTTCTTGAATCCATTTATGATATGCAAGATCATGGGGTTGACATTCATGATATCAAAAACTACAGTTATGAGCAACGAAAGGCACTTCCATTGTTTTACCTAATTTTTGCCATGGGTGTTTTGTTTATAAATGAGGCCAATGTATTGAAATCGACCAATAGCCCAAATAAAAACGAAAATATAAATGCTGATATGAACTATTTTATTCATCAAATAAATCAACTTGAATATATAGGATTAAATTATTTTGAAAGTGGGAGAAAATTGACCAACTTCATAACTGCCTCAGATAATAGAACTATACAAACACTTTTCATGATGTCTTTATATTGTCAATTCACAGCCAGACTCACTGAATCTTATACATATAACTCATTAGCACTGACATTGTTAATAAAGAAAGGATTCTATAAGCATCATGATAGCACGAACTTAGATTCACAGAACAACTATAATCCATTACAGTTGGAAGTTGTCAAAAGAATGTTTTGGGCTTCATATAAAACAGAAATATACATGAGTACCATCTTGGGATACCCCATTAAATTGAAACTTGATGATATAACTCAACAGTTTCCAATCGACACCAATGATGAAAATATTTCCGATACAACTATCATTATGGATAATGAAACTGACATGATCAGTTCTTGTGGAATAAACAATCTACACACGCGATTAATGCTAATGATGTATGAGATTAAAGAGTTTTATAACAAGATTGACATCAAGTCTCAACATGCTGCATATGTGAGTGATTCACCCAAACATGATCTAAATGAAAATACACTTCTAGAATTTGTATCTCATATGGAAAGCTGTTTAGATAATTGGGTCAAGGGACTTCCAGATTACCTGAAGCCATCAACAAAGAGTAGCCACATAAGTGAAGATTTCTTGAGAATTAACAAACTTTTACACTTGGATTATTTGAACATTAAATTGATGCTTTATAAACCATTTCTGATAGAGAATGCAATATACAACAGTGAAGTCATAAAGGAAAAGTGTGTTGGTACCTGTGTTGAAATAATAAATCTATCTCAGTACATGTGGAACAGAGGACTCTTAGTTGCTTCTTACTGGTTTTCACAATACACGATATTTTTTGCCATTGGTGTATTGAGCTCCTTAAAGAAAAAACTTAAGAAAAACTTTGATGATATATTGGAAGTTAGATTATGTCACGGTATTGAACTAGTTAATAAACTAAAGAATTGCTCTGCTACTAGCATGTTCATATTCAATGAGTTAATGAAAATCTTCCAACTAGATAATGGGAACGTGAATAGCAGATATGATATTCAAACTTCTGGTGAAAAAACTGATGAAAATATCAACATTTTCAATGATGCAAAGAACATGGATGGGGAACATATTTTCGAAGGAATGGAATTCTTCGAAGAAGCTAGCGGTACTCCATTTGCATCAAATAATACAGCAGGAAACACAATCTTTGAACAATTTAATAACTTATTTAGATAACAGAAGTTTTTATTTCTTCTTTTTTCGAAGAATGTTTATGACATGATAGCATTAAGTACATCTATATACTCTAATAAATTCTCCTTCTCATTAGTCAAACGATCTGTATTACCTTCTCTCTCGAAATTCATTACTGATTGTGCCTTTAGTTCTAGATTTATTGTTTGATCTAAGGAACTTGTATTGAATAAGTAGCATTCTTGTTTGTCAAGAGAAATCTCTTCTCCAATAAGTTTTCTTCCACGAAGATATAAAATTTCTTTGTTGTCTATGAACTCTTTAGGATCAGGATATAGTTGATCTAGTTCTGTGGTTTTGTACACCTGATCTTCAGATAGACTCGAAGTTTTACAAGGGAGCATTTTAACATCAATTGTATATAAACTGTTCAATAACTCAAAGTTAACAGAGTTAACCTGTTCTTCATTATCTGACATTATGTAAGATTAGCTATGGGTATTCTGAGTTTGAATATATTCACGCGTCTTGTTTCAGGTGGACATTTTTTTCATAATCTTCAGCATATATTTTTTTCTTGCACTTTTTTCTTTTTCTTTCTTTCTTTTTTTTTTTTTTTTCCAAAAAATGAAGATATATGATGTTTAATAATTAATTTAGCCGTAGATGATCAAAAAAAAAAAAAAAAAAGATTAATATATTAACTTCATTGAAATTTGAAAACTCTAATAAAATAAAGACCAAAGACTAAAGTTCAATTATTTTTTTTCTTAAGCTTTTGATTAATTAATTCTATTCTAAGAGCTTTTGAAAGAACAATAATAATAATAATAAAACAATATATCAAGATCACTTCAACTATATTGAAAATAAAGTTTGCTTTACAAAATGGAGACTTCAGTCGGCGTAGATGATAAGTTTCAGGAGGTTTCTAACACAGAATCAAACAATAATGCACTTAAACCATACACAGGAAAAAAGAGAGGTAGGAAACCTAAAACAGAACAAGAAAAACTAGAAGCTGCTGAAAAGAGAAGATTATTGAAACAACAAAAAACTGATGATAAAAATATGAATACCAATACAGAAAATCCATTACAATCGTCAACTTCGACTGAGCCTAACTCAACTGACGTTCAAAATGAACTTATAAATAGACAAGCTTTAGCCCATTTGTATCATAGACGAGAGGTTGTATGTGATAGGTGTAATTCTTTAAGGAGAGCTTGTTTTGGTACTTTATCAAGCTGTAACAACTGTTTGATTGCCAATAAAGAATGTACTTCCAAAAGACCAAGAGTTAGAAAATCAAAACCAAGAAAACTTAAAGCTGTTAACATGGATATTTCATTGGATCAAAGTGTCGATCTTTCACAAATGGTACCTATAAAGCCAATCAGTATAGAAAACGATAAAATCAAGGAGCTTGAAGATACTATTGCTAAGTTGAATGATGAGTTAAGAGCTATAAATCAAGAAAAAAAGTTAGGTGAAGAGCACTATAAAGAACTTGAAACGGAAAACGATTATTTGAAAGAAACCATATCAACCTTACAATTACTTTTCAAGGAACAACAAAATTTGGTACAACTTTTGGAAAAACAACAAATTCAAAATCTGAAAAAATTGAAGATGCTTCAGGACACAAAAAAAGAACAACATCATATCAATCCACCTCAGACCAGAAACGTCTTGAATCCAGATGCCATTAACAAAACTTTGTCTCAGCATAACTCTTTGCAATTTCAACTTCGCTCTCAAGATAGAAAAGAATGGTTAATGCACTTGAATAGTACATCTACTGTTAACTCACCTCCAAATGGGTCTACTGCTCACCAATATAGCAATATTGCTCATTCAGAGTCCACCCATACAAAAAATGTGTCACCGCAGAGCAATTTCATGAGTCACCATGATCTTGAAGCTAACAGGTTAAGCTATGAACAAGTTCAAGCACAGCTGATCAGGCTAAATAACACTAAAGTCTCAGAAGAAAATGAGGTTAACAATATTACTAACACTGATCTTAAGTCATCAAGTATAAATTCAATAAAAACAAATACTCAAGAAAACAACATGAACGTTCAAAATATTAACTTTTCTAATCATAATAACAACTTAGGTTTTCAAAAGAATAAATATCAAATTTCTAATGCTAGAAAAAACTCAGATGCTTTCAATGAAGACAAATCTAAGGTTTCTGCAAATAATGATATGGATTTATATATAGTCATGTAATTTAAATATTCCTTTTAGTTTTATCCTTTTTTTTTTTTTTTTGCTTCAATTATATAGGTGACTAATGATATCCGTTATAAGTAAATTCTTAATCACTCTGACTGTTTTGTATTTCTACATTGTATCCTAATCTCTTTTTAACATTGTACATAATTCTTCTGTTTTCTGGTATGTTGTTTTTCTTTTCAAACTGTAAAAATGTGAAAATACCTAAACAAATTCCTGTAATTGGATCCAAATATTTTCCTAAGATATAACTTGGTGCTACTGCCATTTGTATATATATAAATAATATGGTATGTGTTATGCTTTCATATGGACTCTGGAATTTTGCTAAATGTCATGAAAATATTAAGTATTCGATAAAAAAAAATGTTAAAGTTACCTTTTTAAATTTCGGATATACTACCAAATATTTTTACAACTTTTACTGAAAAAATAAATAAATTGCAACATGAAATCACACGTAGCAAAACGTTCAAGACTTCCACATCCATGTTTTTGATGTTTTGATTAACAGATCACACAATCTAATCCATATACTGCTTTATCAACAAATGGCTTAATATTATACCAATCAATTCTTCTTCCCACAAGCTCATAAACTTCATCTTGTGTGAAAACACCTAAATATAGATTTGGATTACAAATTCTTCTAGCTATGTCTTTACTAACAGCTTTATAAGTATTGTATTTCTTTTTTTTAGCCAATTTACTGGTACCGTCATTCTCTGGATTTTCTTCAATTGTACCTTCTGAAAAGTCAATGGTGTATATTTCACTAACATTAATCAAGCTCTTAAACAAGACATTCATTTTTCTTGCCTTTAAGTCAGTTTCCACAAATTTTAAATAATAGTTCAAATCATTGATGAGATTTTTGCCTCCTTCCACATTAACTATATTCTTCTTCAAGTTTTTTAGAACAAATTGAAATAACCTTTCAGTAATTTCTTGGTTGTAAACTTCAAGTGTGGCTTTATTTGCTAATGACTCACTGATCATTTTACAGTGTAATCGCAGTAGTTTAACAGTTTGCAAGCAACAAGTGCTAACTTCTCCAGCTTTACTCATTTCATCAGGACAATAATCCTTTGGTGATTGATTTAATGTATAGATAAACTCTATTTGCTCCAAGAGCTTAGTGATACCAATGTTTAACCCATTAGCAACATAGTCATCAATTTTCAACTCAAAGTTTTTCTTCTTAATAACTAATTGGTTCAAAAAGTCAAATGTTTTCTTCTTTTTATTGACCTGACTAGGTACTTTCTTGTGAATGTTTTCAATGTCATTCTTATAAAACATTTGCAAAAGCTGTAAAATAATATCCGAAACATTAATCAGTTCTGAGAAGTTACTCAAGGGACTTATGATTGAATCACTTTCATCTTCTGGATCAATCTTATAATCGAGTAAGAGTTTCAACGACCTTTCAAATGCTTTAGATAAATGAAGAGAATCAATATTGTTCAGCAAATTTTCATATATCATCTCACAAGTCTTCTCATGTAATTCGTACTCTTCTGTAGTTATTATCACATTTAGCTTCGAATATACTTCAAGAAAACTCATAATGTTGTTTATTCTGTTTGAGGACATTTGAATTATTTCAATACACAAGGGAAGGTCTATTAAGTTTTTTATATTCCCAATGTCATTTTCTAGTTTCTTCAAGTTATATTCGATTTCCAACTGTTCCTCCTCTTGATTTGATTCTGAATTGGAGCCTATCTTGAGCATATGTTGGAATGATCTCAAGAAGTTTGACTTGTGTTTTTTTGAATTATTAGGGTTATCATCGGAATCCTCAACATCTTTTCTTTGTTTGAGCTCTCTCAGTCTTTCATTTAAAAAAGTTTCATTTTCTTTTTCTAATTGATCAGTGTTTTCCTTTTCAAACTTCAAGAACCTTTCCGAAACTTCTTTGTTGTTATCTGATATTTGCCTTGATAAGTACTCCTGTATGTCGTTGCCGTAGTACAACTTTGCAAATCCATAAATATGCTTTAGCATCACAACCCTACCACAACTATTGGCTCCGTTCGTTTCAATTTTAGATATTACATCAACCAAAAACGTATTGTAAAAATATTCAAAATGAATAGATGTTTGAGATGTATTAAAGACAGTCTTGGACCAAGTCAACAACGTATCACCAATGGCCTCTTCCATATAATTTACAAAAACCATTGGCAAATCTGCGTCAAAGAGAATATCTGCTTCTAAGCATTTCTTATTAAAGAAATTTAACATGAGCTGAAACATTTTGGTAAAGTTTTCGGTATTTATTTTGCAATATTGATTGTTTTCAACATACTCAAATAAATTATCTTTGGTGTAAGAAATTAATACATCATTAAACAAGTCATTCAATGATTTATAGTAATCCATTAATAGCATATTTTCATTCATCTTAAGTAAGGCCAAAATAATTTCTCGTAACATTTGATGATTCTCTTTATTATCGTGTAGCTTATTTAAGCATTCATTGACAAACAATTCCTTCAAAAAATTAATAATTTCTAGTTTTTGGGAACCACCGATATTATCGTAAAGCTCTATACTTTTTACAAACTCAAGACAATTGATGATTATTTGTGCAATCTCTAAAATATTGTATTTGTTTTTAAAGACACCTGTCTCAACATTTAAACCTCTATTGAATGAATGTGCAGCCTTAAGTACATCACTGAATTCTTCATAACCTTTTAAATATATTTTCAATAAAGTATCATATGTACACTCATTTAATTCAGTTCTTATTTTATCAAAGAAATTAGAAACATTGATGTTTAGAGATTCAATTGAGATGTTAGTATTTTTATTATTGGCTGATGCTTCTTCAATTAATTTGTCGTTAAGATTTTCATCTATATTAAGTTTAACCTTAAGATTCTTACAATCCCATAACTTTGTAAACACATTAAACAGTTTTTCTTCTATAATGTACTTAAATTGCTTTCCAAATAGTACAATAATTGTATAAGAGTCTTTGATATCTAAATAAGAAACCACATGAGTTGCTATACTTTGAGACTGAAAAATCTCAGGAAATGTTAGGTATTCTTCGTACTCAAGATCTGAGCCAACATCACTAGAAGTAGACATTGTGATATTTGTAGTCTATTAGTAAAATATACTTAGCTTCTAATAAGTATTTTCAATAAAGAATAAATTGCTTGTTTTGGTATTATATTGATTAATTTGTCAAGCTTTATCAAGAAGAACTATTTTTATTACCATTTTTGTTCATGTTGTTTTTTGTTTGAATGTTTTTATTGTATGCTGGTCACGAGAAAAACGGAATTTTTCTAAAAATGTATATATACATGTATTTTTTTTCGTACGTTCCCAGCTTTAAATTATTACCAACTACACTACACTAACTTACTTTAAAAACAATTATTAAGAGCCAAGACCCATTCAATCTAACACATAAATAATATTAGCTGAATAGAATGGATAAAAAGATTGACAAAATTTTACAGGATGCTGAAAAAGACTTTAATATTGAAATTGATAATAGTTATATCAAGAATATAGCTTCATCGCTCTCAGTCAAAGAACTAAAAATGATTAAGCTTGTTGCTATTTATACCACTGCTAGAAAAAATGAAACTCCTCTTAAAAGATTGGCCATACTCTATAAATATAGCTCTATTTTAGATTGGCTTAATGATAAAGACGGTGATTTTTACAAATTGTATGTATATTATAAGAAAAAAATTAATATAATACTTAATGAAAACAACAAAGTTTTTACTTTGAAAACTAATGATCATAAAATTGATAGCAGACACCCGCTTTATAAGCAGGTTTTATTTAAAAAGCTTTATCATTTAAGCCTTCTTAATAACAAGCATCTGGAAGATAAACTGAAACGCATTGAAAACGATAACTTCAAACTTCATTATAGATATATTAATGAAAGTATAGATTGGTTTAAGATATTGTCAAATAATGCAGATGATGACGAAAACAATAAGATCACAAGAATACAGTTACCTTCTATTCAGCAAATTCTTCCGAAACTCTCTGATGTGACATTGAACTATAATCTTGATATCAATAAGATTAAGCTGATGAAAAGTAATATAGATAAGGAAAAAGAAATAGAAAAGTATTTCAAAACGGATATGATGGCCATGGTAAAAAAGAGAAAGGTAGATAATCACAAGATAAATACAAATACCACAAAAAAACAGAAAAAAACTAAATCTAAAAGAGTAATTATGGATTCAAACATTACAAGGGCTTGATCATTCATTTAATGGTTATTGACCATTTGTTAGAAAAAAAGAAACATCTTTATTAGGCGCTTAAATTTGTGTACATATGTATTTCCTTATTTAAAATAATGTGTACGGAATAGGTATATATAAAAAAAAACACTTCATTTTATAACTCTTCGTTTTTTTTTTCTTAGAATGTTTGTATACATAACTGTTTTCTCAATAAAATTTGGTGTCCCTCTAAGACTTAATGTATGATCAAATCCATAACCAAACCATAAATACAAATATATAGCAACTTTACATTTTTTTTTTATTTCTTACCGGTTGATTATTACTATATTAAGTTGTCTCAATTGTACCTACTTTGTTGTGTTGCTTGTCTTTTTGTTCCCATTGCATTCATCATATATTCCAGAACCAGTATGGGAATTCAAGATACTCTTTTAAGTTCAGTAAGAAAAAGATCGTCCAATTTATCTAACAATGAAAAGAATATAAAAAAACAAACTCTGAATATAAATTTTTCAAACATATTTTTCAAGAGTTATACCGTTGATGACAAGGATCATCCTATATACATTTTTGATTCAACATATCTTCCCGATATGGAAGTATTCAGTAATGACAAACAACAATATGACAATATTATAAATAGACTTATAGAAAAGCTTATTCATAGACTTCCTAGAAATAAAAAGTTTTCTATAATAATATTTAGTTCAGGTTTCAAAAAGCTTAGCTGGAAATGGACAATGGGTATCAAAATCTACTCAAAAATTTTGAATGCGATAAATGATTATAGAAAACAAAACAACGAAAACTTAATTGTACACAAAATTTACATTGTGCATGAATCTTTATGGGTAAGAACACTTTTTCAAATTTGGCAGCAGTTCAAGAATGGTCAAGTGCTTAATGAAAAAGAAATGGATCCCAATGCCGATGACTCCTTTATATTGGATGATACCGAAGATGATCTTTATACTAGTGTACCATCATCACAGATATTTGAGACCATATACTTGAATGACTTATCTGAGTTATCACATCATGTTGACATAACAAAGCTTAGAATTTCATTAAATGTGTATCTATATGACTCAAAAATAAATGAATATATTGAATTACCTTCGTCATATCAAAAAAATCTATCAGCTCAATCGGGTATTAAAATGAACAGGGAGTTCAGACAATCCATGTTCGAGAAGATTTATGAACGTTTAAGTAAAGAGTCTATAGATAACAGTCTAGTGTTTTATAAAAAGGGGGACGCCAGTAGTATTAGTATTATGATAGACATAATCAATAGGAATAATTACTGTGATATTTCTCAATGGGATATCTATTCATTAGCATCAATATTCATATGGTTTTTGGTCAGTAAGAATAAAACCTTTTTCCCTATTAATATGATTAAATCAGTAAGAGGGCTTTCCAAAGCTATGAACAAAAATAGCAAGATTGAAAACATTAGATTGGGGTATAATTTAACTTATGAAATATTTAGCAGCATAATGGAATATAATTGTTATTATAATTTGATCAAATTTATAATTCCATTATTTATCAATATGATTAAACATTACGATGTTACCCATCATAACTATGAAACTGTTTCAGAGGCTTTGGTTGTTCCTTTATGTAAATTGGATATTGATAATGAAAATTATGCCATTAACAAAAACTTTGGAAAGGTATTTATCAGCAATGTTTTGTTTCATTTTGATGAGATATGCTTAGATTTTGAAAGAAAGAAAAAAGTTGAATTCAAACCAGAAACATCAATAGCTACAAAAGATTTAAATGCTTCTCGTTTGGAGCAGAGTTTAGATATTAGGCCGGTTCCTTATCTAACCAATGATAAAGTGGCAAAGCCAGTTGGATCAAATATTAAAAAAGAAAATAACACCCAAAAGTTAGTCACTCCCACAAAAACAGTACCCAAATTACCCAATCCTAGAAAATCATCCACTGTTCTATCACCCATTAAACTTTATGATAATAAATCAGAGCTCAGTCCTTCTCCCTCCAAAAGGCAAATGGGAGGTGCATCTAGTAAAACACAAGCTATTAAGGATGTCGCTTTACTATTGCCATATCAATCACCAAATGATTATCTAACAACAGACTCTGAATTTGATGAAACTAAATCAAATAATGCTTCTCATATACATACACCAGAAGACTACGTTGACAGCAGAAATAACAGCGAAACATTAAACTTCTTATCCGATGATAGTTCTATTAAAGCAAGTAAAAACAACTCATTACATGAGGAAGATAATATCTACATACAAACTAAAAGAAATTTGCTGGAGTCTCCTAAGAAAAATTCACATATTTCTGATGATATACTTCCATCACTAGAAAACTTGGTGCTTTCTCCAATAAAGGTTAATAAGTCTTTAGAACTAAAAACTTCTTCTAGATCACTCTCTGTTGATGCCAATTTAATTAACAGTAACGAAAATAAGATCATCAATGGACACGGAAATGATGAGGATATTTGGGAATACGTTATAACAAAAAAAGAAAATAACAAATTGATTAAAGACATTAATAGTTTCAAAAGTTTTGAAGAGGAAATCAAGTTAAAAAAGAGCATGAAAAATATTGATGATCATAAGTTGTCCTCTGCCAACTCAAAGTCTTTAGAAAATAGGAAAGTTTCCAACTTGATAATGATGTTTGAAGAAAGAAGCGAATGTTTGAAATTGTCAAAAGATTTGAATAAATAAAAGAGCCTGCTTTACTTAATTTATGTCATTGTATTATTTATATATGTTGTTTATGTTAAACTTTATAGATCATCCGAAGAATGTATATTGAACAAGGCTTCATAAAAATCTGGAGATAGGTACGAATCAACTCCAAAAGTAGAACTTCTATCAAATGTCAAAAGTGCAGTATCCTCATTGCTTTTGCAACTAAATGGCCAACATACTGCAACTAGCTTCTCTAATTTAGCCTCTCTACCATCTATGTGCTCAATTTCATTGTAATCTATAAGTCCTGGTGTTTCTTCTGTATTGTTCAAATAAGTGTTTTTTGTTTGAATGCATAAATTATAATTTTTGTTCAACTTCATGTTCTCATGAAGGAAAAGAGAATTTTTTATGTGTTTATCTAAGGGAAAATCATAATATATGCTAAACATCTTATCATAGTTCATTAAGACTTCTAAATCTGTTTTATATTGTAGCAAGGAATTTATAGCCTTGCATAGCAATTTGGCGAGAGTGTAAGTCCATCTTTCTGATATGTATGATCTTTCAATTATTTCAATTATACCTCCCTCATGTTTTGGTAGAAGACAAAAATTCATAACGTTCTTGTGCAAAAGTAGATGACTTAATGGTATTACCTGGGATATGAAATTTTGATCAACTTTCTTTTGTTCTGTGGAAAGTTTACAAATAGCAGCCAATGCATCTTTGTTGAAATAAAGCTTAATCTTTAGTCTGAATGTAACTTCATCAAATAGATTGCAAAGTGTAACAACACCTTCAAGGTTGTTGTAGCAGTGTGGGTACTTCAAGTATTTATCCAGTGATGCTTCATTTGAAAATCGACTAAGGACCATTAGCTCACTCATACTATAATCTTTTATAAAGTTAAAATTCTTTATGTATGAGTTATATTTTTTTAAGGCAGACATTTTTATTTTTGAACAATATTTACAGATTGACTCGTTTAAGTCTTTACTAACTAGCTTAAGGGTAAGAAGTTGTGCTTTTGCTGTTTGATTATTTTCAGAAAAGTCGAATGGCTTGAATATATTCCACATAATTATGTCAAATATATCGTCATCTTTAATAAGATCTTGAAAAACAATATTTGCAATCATTGTGAGCTATTATTCAAGTTCTAAAGAAAAATAAGTAGATGGTATACTATGTGAGCTATTTAAATGAATTTAATGTATTGACTATACCCCTTATTGACACTACACTTGATTATCTTGATTTATCTCACCCAAATAGTCAAAGTAAGCTATGGGCATCTACCTTATAAATTTTTTGCAATCAAAAAAAAAAAGGAAAGGTCTTGTCAAATTTAAATGGTTATTTTCATTGTTTTATTAGAGGTAGAATCATCTTTGCTTAATTGTTATCATGTTTTTTTGACCCTAATAATTAAAAGGGTAATCATTAAAAACAAAAACAAAAAAAAATACCGAAAATGACAAACATCAAAGGTGAACTTAAAAAAAAAAAAAATACAAATCTTAATCTCAATAAATAAAACTCATGAATTTCAGGCTTGATATATATCCATCCCCAAAAAAAAATCCTCAACAGCAGATGTCTTCTTGCTTTTGATGTTCTCACTTATAACTTCAGTACCCTCTGTAGTCTTACGGAGTACTCTTCTGGGTGGCTGAATTGTTTCTACATTTTTCCGTTTTCTTAAATGTCGAGATTGAGGACCACTCGAAGGAGATGATCTTCCACAATGTATGTCGCGAAGTTTTCTTTTCATTCTATTTTTAAATGAGTTTAGATTATAAGAGCTGTTGTTAGTAGTTATGGGCTCAAATCCCATTTCTCTAATGAAATCAAAATTTTCGCTCTCCTCTTCTTTGACTATAGGTGTATTTTTGATATACTCATGTGTGTTGTTTATTGGTATCTGGGCTATTTCCTCTTCGTTCAAGTGAGATTTTTCAATGACAGAGGCATTAAATGGAGCCACTGAATTAATGTCATTCGCTATGCATGTCGTATTTAGCTCCTTATCAGTAAACACTTCATTGGCAATAGTATCATCGCTTTCAATCAACAAAGATTTTTTATTTGCAATTATAGGTGGGGTTTCGTATTTATCCATCTGTGAGGTTTCTATCAGAGAAGCTGAAGAGCTGTCACAATTTTGGGAGTTATTTGCCTCTTTATTTTCCAAAAGAGGATTCAGTATAGGTATTTGTTCAAATCTTTTTAATTTTTTTCTTATTACTTCATTAATTTTTTTATTATGCGTGGTTTCAACCTCATTGTTATGATATTGATATTGAATAGGTATATCATTTTGTTTGTATGGAGCAATAATTTTGATTTTAAAGCACTCATCAGCAAACTCAATAACAATTCTTTTAGTAAACTTATGAACACACTCAAAATGAGTGGTGTAGCAATTGTACTTTGAATAAGATCTGTTTAAAAGCTTATAGTTAAATGTAACAGGGTGGATATCATCAAAGTTTTTTGTCTCGTTATACCTGAAGCATTCCCCACATTCAAATGACTGAAGAAATTCTAAGAAAGTTTCACAGGTTATCTTGATAGCAATGAATTCATGATTGCTTATTGCTTCCCTATAGGACTTCAATTTGTTGCTGATAAATTGATTTAACTTATTTATGAGACCTATTTTATTTGACAAGTTGCTGTTAACTGCTTTCAATATAGCAAAAAATTGGTAAGGTTCAAATTCTGTTGTTTGACCAAATTTTAGATGTTTGAACAGCTCATTTTTCAACAACATAAAAATATCACTATAGAACTGGACATCTCTTCTTACATGATAATACAAGTAACTAATCATTAGCCCACCTACAGTATTTATGTTCAAATTTGAAACAAGTAGTTCATTGTAATCTGTGTTCAAATATCTACTGTTACTCTTTTCATCATGGAAACGTTTATTAAATTTTTGAGGTTCATGTTCCTCTAATCTGTTTGAGTTTATAGAATCTACTCGCTTGATTAAGCTCATAACTTTGTTCTGAGAATGTTTTTGCTTTAAACTTATTCTTGATACAAGCTTTCTGCAAGAGGAATTAGAACCTGTTCCAAAATCATCCCTAATGTTTAGCTTGATGTATTGTTTCCCAATTCTTATGATTTTAAAAAATTTACAGTTTAAATCACCATTAAGATTTACATTCTGTTGAGCTAGGAGTCCATTATACATCCAAGACAATTTTGATGCATCTTTACCAAACGATGTCTCGCCTAGAACTTTACTTATTAAATGTTTTTTCTTGTGGAACTGACAGGCATACATTAATATACATAATGACAAAATAAACTCATTTATATCTCTAGAAGTCTTAAACAATTTGTCTGCTTTTTTAATATCACTTTCAGTTATGTTATAAGCCGCGTTTTCACCGTATTTAGTCTCAATTATAGTTTTTATCAAAGACTTGTTATTGTATAGAAGTTTAAAGTCCTTCAAAAAGAGAAATGTATAATCCATCGTATCATTCACTTTTGTAGAAGACACAAACTTCAAAAAGTTATTTGATGACTCCTTATAATAGATTATTACTCCGTAATTGATATGGTCATCAACATAATCCAGTGAGACTTTGTTAAATTCAAACATTTTTAAAGCTTCTTTTTCATGGCTGTTTAATTCTAAGTTATTGAAGAGTTTGACCAATGTCAGTAATAAAAGATCGTTTTTTGATTTTAATGTTAAGCCTGTCTTATCAAACATTTCAATTTGCTTACGACTATTTTCACAAAAAAATGAGGTTCTTGAAGGAGTTTTATTCTTTTTTGCACAATCAGATATAATTTCTTCGGTAACCTGTAAGTGAGGTTCTTTTAGTTTTACAAGAGTTGATTTCAACAACAAGCTATATGCTTCATCAGAGTTCCACTTGGATAAAAGCAAAGACAAAGCATGTACTTTGTTATTGGATAGCTCGCCCATAACCATTAGTATACTAAGGTTATCAATACATCTTGAATTGATTTCTTTCAAGTGAATATTATAATTTTGATACTTTTTGCAAACAATTAGATTATTAGTGAAAAATAATAAAATGCCTATAATTTCTCCTTTATCATTGGTGATGATTTCAAAATCATTTCCATTCCTTTGGCAATCAACAAAAAAATAGTCAATCCATTGTTTCCAATCAATACTGGGTTCTGAATCAAGGGTCAACATATCATATGAATTATGGTTGATTGGTTTTATTATAGGGGTGGGATAAACAATGGTTGAGTTCAGTATTTGTAATTTTTGTAAAATATTATTTGATGCCACTATTAGCGAGGAACTATCCTTCAAATAGTTCAAAAACACTGGGATTAATGATTGAGCAACCATCACAGTATTAAACAAAAGACAATTGCTAAAGATAGATACTTTTTCTAAAAACTTCATTTTGCGATTCAACAATGTATATTCCAAAAAATCTATGTTATCAAATTGAAATTTGCATTTACAATCAAGATTTGAGCATTTATTTTCTTCAGAAGCCAAAGCTAATGTGCTTGAAGATTCTTCATATTCAAATGTAGCAAAAAAACTACACTCATTTTTACCTTTGCATTTTATGACAATCCTATACAAAAGTTCTTCTGGTGATTTCTCAATATGGTGAATTATTGGAGTTTCATAGATTAGAGATAGTGCTTTTGCAAGGTCATAACCAACCTCATTAAAGGCAAAAGCCAAAAGAGCATTATTATTTGCAGCTAGCAATATGTCTTGTAAAACATTGTGAGCATATCTAGGACATATATCTTTAAGAGAACTTATATTTAGTATTTGATTTTTGAACAAGCTTAAAAATTTATTATCAGATATTGTTAAGTGGGTCAAAGAAGGAGCAAAACACAATATTTTGTCTTTATTTTGTAAATTCTTGTTTTCTTTAAAAGATCCTTGAGCACCATTGTCAAGTACTTTGTAATCATTTAATATATTAGAAGAGTTATATTTGTCAGAAAAGGATAATACTTCGTCTGTGTATAGTTCATGAAATATATTTTCATTTAAAGCTGGTGAAATACCATTCATATTCAAACTGTAAAAGAGATATAATTATAAATTTTTTTTAGGGAGAGTTATATTTCTTTCTTAATTGATGTTTTTTCTACAACATCTTTTTTATTCAACAAAGAATAATAAGTTTTGAAGTCGAAGATATTACGAAATTTTATGATTTTTAGAGAACCCTCAAAAAGAGAAAAAAAATTAATACAATCAAAAATTTGAAAAAAAAAAAAAAACAAAGTTAACAGGTCATTGAAACGCGTAAAAAATAAATTTTTAATACCAAAGAAATTCAAGCAAAATATATATAAAGCTGATGCACATGAGGCTGGTTTAGATCGTTAGATAAGAAAAACGATTTATTCAACGCTTAACAAATTTTATAAAAAGAAGAGTTATTTTGTACTTATATTACTAAAAATTGACATATCGATGTATTATCAATTTAAGTGTTATTAACAACCAAAACAAAAAATCAAAATCGTGAAAGAAGTCTATCTGTTTTGCTCTTTAATTCTAATAATAAATTTAGAAGAGAAATATATCCAGTGATTGCCATTGTTTCGTGTGTATGTTTCCTTTAGTGAAGATGAGAAGCATTCTGAACAAAAAAAAAAAAATAAAATAAATTTTTTAATGGAACTTTTGGTAGCGGATCTATTTACGAAGATCTATGATTTTGATACTAAAAATATTAAAATAAATTAAAATTTAATTCTTAGTCTTAATTATCATTTTCTCCACAATTTGTTCATATATATAATAACAAATATATAAATTTCATCTATAAATCATTATATATTCTATAATAAATATTTTTCAACAGTTAATGAATGTTTCTTAGAAGTTTTTTTTTTGAATCAAAGGCATTTTATTGGAAAAACAAATGCCTATGTTTGTTTTTTAAAAAAAATAAAAACAACAACAAAAATATCACCACAGGTGAAGATACAGCATAAGCGCTAATTATTACCCACAATTATGTTCTTTGGTTTAAAAAAAAATTACAACCAAAATAGCGTCGCAATTTTCTAAGTTCATACCTAGAAAAATTAACATGTTGCCTTACAACTTCAGTTAGTCATCAAGACAGAGCAACATTATTTAAAATTAAATCTGTCTGTGCCTATTAATTCATTATTATAAAAACTCTTCAACTTTTAAATTTTTTTTTTTTAATGAATTAATGCCCAGATATAAATACTTCAACTGAAAATTTGAAATAGAGAAACAGTATTTTATTTAAAAACTTTTCTCCAATATAAATGCTTTGTTATTATCAATTTTTTTGTTTTTTGGTGTTTTTTTAGGAAAAGTAGAAATCATTCAATAACCATCAAAAGTACTCCACATATAAAATGCTTAATAACTTACTGAAAAAGAGATCCATAAAATCTTTGGCTCTTAATAATGTCAGAAGAAATGCTTCCTCTGTCACTCCTCCTTATGAAAAGCTCATTAGAAATTTAGATCTAATTAAAAATATCACATCTAAAGAACCTTTAACATTATCTGAAAAAATCCTATATTCTCATTTGCACAATGTAGAAGAAACTTTGGGGTCATCAACATCATTGAAGAATTTCAGAGGTGAAAAATATTTGAAATTATCTCCTGATAGAGTAGCTATGCAGGATGCATCTGCTCAAATGGCCATGTTACAGTTTATCACCACCAAGCTGAAATCCACCGAAGTTCCTGCATCCATCCATTGTGATCACTTGATTGTAGGTAAAGATGGTGAAGATCTGGATCTAAAGTCATCAATTTCTACAAACAAGGAGGTTTTCAACTTCTTAAAAGATTGTTCAGACAAGTATGGTATTCAATTCTGGGGTCCTGGTTCCGGTATAATCCATCAAATCGTGTTGGAAAATTTCTCTGCTCCTGGGTTGATGATGCTAGGTACTGATTCTCATACTCCTAATGCTGGTGGTTTGGGTGCAATTGCCATTGGTGTTGGTGGTGCAGATGCTGTTGATGCCCTCACTGGTACTCCTTGGGAATTAAAGGCCCCAAAGATCCTTGGTGTTAAATTGACTGGTCAATTGAAGGGTTGGTCCTCTCCAAAGGATGTCATTACACATCTAGCTGGTATTCTTACTGTTAGAGGTGGTACTGGTTACATTGTTGAATACTTTGGTGAGGGTGTTGAAAGCCTAAGTTGTACTGGTATGGCCACCATTTGTAATATGGGTGCCGAAATCGGTGCTACAACATCCTTATTCCCATATCAACCTGCACACAAAAAATACCTAATAGCCACTGAAAGATCTGAAGTGGCACAAGCTGCAGATTTAGCCTTAAAGAGAGGATTCTTAAGAGCTGATGATGATTGTCATTATGATAAAGTTATAGAAATCAATTTATCTGAATTAGAACCATCTGTTAATGGTCCATTCACTCCTGATCTTTCAACTCCAATCTCCAAATACTCACAAACCGTTAAGGAAAACAACTGGCCAGAAAAGATCTCTGCTGGGTTGATTGGTTCATGTACTAACTCCTCATACCAAGACATGACCAGAGCTGCTGAATTGGTATCTCAGGCCACTGCCAAGGGGTTGAAGCCAAAGATTCCATTCTTTGTTACACCAGGTTCTGAACAAATCAGAGCCACATTGGAAAGAGATGGAATTGTTGATATATTTGAAAAAGCAGGCGCTACTGTGCTGTCCAATGCTTGTGGTCCTTGTATTGGTCAATGGGATAGACAAGACATCAACAAGAAATCCCAAGAAACCAACTCTATCTTCACATCTTTCAACAGAAACTTCAGAGCCAGAAATGATGGTAACAGAAACACCATGAATTTCTTGACTTCTCCTGAGCTTGTCACAGCCATGGTTTATTCTGGTGATGCTTCTTATAACCCACTAACTGATTCCTTGAAAACTGAAAACGGTGAAACTTTTAAGTTTAATCCACCTACTGGTGAGGATTTACCTTCTAGGGGCTTTTTGAAGGGTAGAAATGAATTTTACCCAGTTAAGGATCCACAACCTAATGAAGCTGTCTCAATCAACGTTTCTGCTGATTCTGATAGATTACAATTATTGGAACCATTTGATAGATGGGATGGAAATGAGTTGAAGACCAATGTTATATTAAAGGTTGAAGGAAAGTGCACAACTGATCACATATCAGCTGCCGGTGCTTGGTTGAAATACAAAGGTCATCTAGAAAACATTGCTTACAACACATTGATTGGAGCCATGAACAAGGAAACAGGTGAAGTGAATACCGTTTATGATTTTGATGGTAGCAAGCATTCCATCCCGGATTTGATGTTCAAATGGAAAAATGAAAAGATTCCTTGGACAGTAGTAGCAGAACATAATTATGGTGAAGGTTCTGCTAGAGAACATGCTGCTTTGCAACCAAGATTTTTAGGTGGTAAGATCATCTTGGTCAAGTCATTTGCTAGAATTCATGAAACCAACTTGAAAAAGCAAGGTATGTTACCATTGACTTTTGCTGATGAAGCTGATTACGATAAAATTTCTTCCAAGGATGTATTGGAAACTGTTGGATTACCTGAATTGGTTGAAAAGAATGGAGACAACGGTGGCTTTTTGGATATTAAAGTCATCAAGCCAAGTGGCGAATCATTTGTCATCAAAGCTAAGCACACCATGTCAGCTGACCAAGTCAACTTCTTCAAATATGGTTCTGCTCTGAATTACATTGGTGAGTTAAAGAGATCACAATTGCATAATTTATAGTCTGTATATAAACTTTTATTATTATTTCCCTTATTTATTTTTTTGAAAACTTTGATTTAATTAGTGATAACTTAAATTATGTTTTATGTAATTAAAACAAAAACCAATAGTTTACATATTATAAGCTTAAACTTAATAAAAAAAATTGTTTAAATAATGTCTTTTTTTTTTTCAAATGTAAATTAAAAATTCCAAAATTATGAGTAAAATTATTTAATAACATTGTCTACTAAGAAATAGTTAAAAATCACTAGCAGTATAACAAATTACATTAAAATTACATTCATAGTTTTGTACTTTCTACATAATATACATAACTTATCTATTTAAGATTTTATCAGCCCTGTATGGATCAAGTTCATATTTCTTATTAACACTCCATATCTCTAACATGATGAATTCCTGGAGTTCTGGCAAATTAGTTATGAAGTTATTATCAAAGGAGTCATTTTGAGTTAAGTTCAATGCTGGTTGTAAATTGTTCACAATGAAGAACTGCAATTCTTCAATATTGTCCAAGATATTTGTCATCTTATAAAACTTACTTATATGTATCCGTTTCTTGTTAGGATTAGTTGATGAAGTTGCTGAATTAAGTTCACCCACCATTGTCAAATCTCGTAAGAATAGATACAAAAATGGAATGACAACACAATTGTTTTCCTTCAAATCCATTGTTTCACTTTCAAATGTTTT
The DNA here is from genome assembly GCA_036287555.1 of Hanseniaspora guilliermondii. Classification (NCBI taxonomy): domain Eukaryota; kingdom Fungi; phylum Ascomycota; class Saccharomycetes; order Saccharomycodales; family Saccharomycodaceae; genus Hanseniaspora; species Hanseniaspora guilliermondii. The sequence continues at coordinate 274,442 of CP143016.1, read as the reverse complement.
CTTCAAGTCCTTAGTAAAGTATTTCAGCTTTTGTCTATAGTTTTTGTAATTACCTGATGGGTCCATGATCTTAACTAGCTTCGTGTACAATTCCAAGTTTTTACCTTTTAAGTTGTTCCATATGAATTTCATTCTAGATATATCATGTTTTTGTAAAGAGGTCATAATACATGCAAGTGTGTTGAAGTTCTTGAAATAGTAGCATGAGAGTGCAATTTTTAACCATGATGTGAATCTATTCAATACAGATGAAGTAGTTTTCCCAGAAACTAAAGATTCTATAATATAATTTGATAGACTGTTGTTGAACTTGACTACAGTTGTTATATTGGATGATTCCTTATCAAAGCCTGACGTGCTTAAATACAGAGCAAATTCATCAATGTCTATATTAGCAAATGTGTACGATTCAATCAAGGTAAGTTGCTTTGCTACTTCCATACTGTTCAAATCACAGATCATAATACTGTTGTCTATGTGTAAGGATCCATTTCTCTCATCATCAAGCATGTTCCATAAGGATATAATCTCAAAAGTATTCATATCTGTTCTCAAATCAGAAATATTTAAACATGATGTGTATTTGCTTAGACATTCTTTTACATCGACAAATTCTCTTGGAGATAACAAATTGCTCAATCCAATACTTTCAGAAGATATCGGCAAAGACTCCTGATTCTTTTCATCCAATAAGTCATAGGTTTCAACCATTTGAAAGTCATTTAGGTCTTCAGATCCATTCAGACTTAGATCTCTTGAGAATCTTAACATAAGCTTTTTTAGTTTTGAATTTCTTAGGGTATTAGGAACCAATTGCGGAATCTTGATGTTTCTTTCTGAAGTATTAGAGATCAACATGATATTACTCAAAATGTTCATCAAATTTTTGCTCTCCAAGGGTAAGACTTTATTACAAGTTTCATTAAAAAAGTTCATTAAGATTGGAAGACAAGAATAATCATTCTTATAGTCCCAATATGACTCCAACCATGTTCTAATGAATTTCAAAACTAGTCTCTTTCTATATCTTAATTGAGTTGACCAATTGTTGAAGTAGTTAGGTTGGTAATCTCTATATTCATATTTTTTTGAGATATTTGCATCGTCAAATCTTGTTATAAGTAAAGCAACCAAAGTCTTGCTATTGGTGAACATTTTGTAACTAATAAAGAAAGTCTTCAACAAAATTTGATCATCATCATCATAGTGACTGTCCTTTAATTCCACATGGTGATTTTGATAGGTTATTTCATCTGTCAAGTAACATATGATCCCACGCAAGGTACCTGTGTGTAATTGATATGTTTCCTTATCAAACTCCAATTCTGTAAACATTGAGTTTCTATCATTGATCTTATCGTTTTCCCTTTTCAATGATTCAACATCATGTTGTACTTGATCAGCTTCTTGAATAGTGAACTTTTGAAGCAATTTATCCTTCAACAGTGAGTTTTCTTCATTATCATCATTTTCAAGCATCTCACTGATAAAATCCATACCGCCATTGTTTAAGATCATGCTCTTGTCATTCAGAATACCATTTTGAACAACAGAATATCTGGCCAAGCTTTTGTTAATATTCAACTTATCTTGTACAATTTTCCATTCCATTTGTTTGATTTCCTCCAATAATGACTTAGAGCAAATCTTTATGAAGTCTTCTGAACTTATAGAGTTAGCTGCAAAATCAGGATATTGTCTATCACTACCCAATTCAAAGTCTCCCAACATTCTTAAATAATTGTTACAGCCTACCACACTATTTGTGATGTATCCAGTCATCTTTGATACAATGAAGATAATCTTGCTAGCAGCTGGTGTAGGCATGTATTCATCTTGACTGGTGATATAAACCTGAGATTCCTGTAATAAAAAGCTGTCCTCATTGTTTAATTTTTCAAGCATGATATTAATGAACTCTTTGATAGCACTTACCAATTGTGTGACTAATTTCAATAGAGGATCTAAGCTTGAATCCAATGTGTTTTGATATTGATTGTTGTATTTCTCATTAATCATTACAGAACATGCCTTACTAATGTAGAGTAATTCTCTTAATAACAGTACAACCTGTCTAATTATGTACTCTAAAACTTCAAAGCCTGCAGAGTTATTTTCAATTAAGTCCATTCTTCCTAATATTAAACCAGTGTACTGGAACAAATAGTTGTTAACTTCATTTAATCTTGATTGAGCCATTGGAGTGGCCTCTAAGTATGAAATATTGGTTGGTAATTTAACAGTTTCAGAAAATGTTCCCTTCAATGTATGTTCATCTAAGTTTTGTTTTTTAAGAGTAAATAATCTTTTTTCATTCTCAAAGGTTTGAACTTCTATTGACCATATGTTATAAAACAAATAAGCCCTTCTTAATAATTGAAAGATCATTTTTTTTAGGACAATAATTTTTTCAGGATTTGATGTTCCTTTGTATTTATCGGCCTTCAAGGATACGGAATACCAATCTGCCAAGAGTCTCTTTCTAGTCTTTTTAACTAATATTTTTTTAGCTACAATTTCATTCTCTCTTGAAATACAGCCAGTAGAGACTAATAATTTTTTTATGGACTTTTGAATTTGATTTATAGCCTTGATATCTAATTGAGGCTGCTCTGAGCCACTATGTATCTTAACGGGATTAACTAGAAATCTTCCACAACTTTGAAAAAGAGGAGCCAAGTATTGTCTACTTAATATAATAGCTCTAAGCTCTACAATGTTGTCGAATTCCTTTTCACCTTTGGGTAGAAATACATTTAATGGCTTTATACAATCAGTGAAATAGTTAAGAGGTACCCAGCCTCTCTTCAAAGACTTAATCAATGTTACTTCACCCCATCCACTTTCTTCCACAGCATGAACAAATGCCAATTCCTCAATATCAAAAGATAAACAAACTTCTTTATCTTCTTCCTCCTCCAATGAATCTTTATCAAAGCTTTTAGTAGATATAATAAACAAATGATTGAAGTCTTCTTTTTTCAAGTCAAATTCAGTGTTTTTGTACACAGAAGTATCATCTTCTCCATCACTCACAGATGAATCAGGAATTTTGTTTGATTTCATTTTAGAAGCATTAGACTTAGATTCAAGAATGGAGGAGTTTGAGAAGTTTGGATTCAGAATAGTTGTTCTTTTTTGATGTTCTTTTTTTAAAATTGCGTTTTGATTTTCAAACAGAGATTCTGACATTATCATAGTTTTTCTTAATTTTTCTTTCGCTTCATTGACGTTATCCGGTAAGATTGAGTCATATGTATTATTACATTGTTCATCTTCTGATTCGATATCAGAATGAATTAATTTTTCATCCTTGTTAATAGCTTGTTCTGATAATTCATTGATTGGGTTGTTTTGATTGTTGTATATTTCAACTTGTTCACCAGATGAAATAGCATTATTTAGGGGGCTTTTTACACTTTTATATTCATTAGTTAGAGCATATGATTTTCTGTAATCAATGTCAGGAATTGGATTAGTATCGACTTCATCATCAAAGTTGAACCCATCATGTGGTTCGTAATAAGAACTAGTGGCTCTAGGTTTCTTAACCTTTGGTTCTTTAACCTGAGCATCTATTGGTATAATATCATTTGTTAGATTGTTTTGAAAATTATTCATAATGTTGTCTTGCTCATTTGGTATATCTTGAAGACCGTTGAAATCATCAATGATATGTGAGTTTGCTGTCATATAACTATCTATATCATCATTGGTTGAAACAGTTTTAACAGATAATTTTGATTTACTTTTTTGAATAGAGTTATTATACATTATGATTATTAAATGGACTTGTCATTAATATTTATTTGAGTCTAAGAACAATATAATTGATGATTCCTTTTTATATATCTATTTAATCGTAACTTTATTTAAGAGATTGGTGTTATGGGTTTAAGTTGTTTTGTTATTTTTTCTTTTGTTTACAAAGAGAGTAAAAAAAAAATTATATAAAAGAAAAATAACAATTTTTTTTTTTAAAAAGGAAAAATCAAGTGTCATCAAAATACAAAGGTGAAGTTGTTTAAATTTAACTTCCTAATTGGGTAATATATATAATTGTGAATAATAGAGAAAGGAACACACGTGACTAATATGGGAGGTAATGGTTGCGGTAATATATATTTACTCATAATAAAAAAAGAGAGAAAGCAAATCCTAAATTAATTACATAAATCAATAGTAATAAGCTAAATATTCATATTGATTTATGTTATGAAGAATACTATCTGAAGAAGCGTTCTTATATTCAGAGGATTTATTGTCATTAATGGAAATTATTTTAGATATCATATTCTTAAACCTTTGTCTAGATGATACTTTTTGAAGTTTATTTTCACAATTTGATAGTGAATCAATGGAGTATAAAGTCATAGAAGAAGAAATACTATTTAAATCACTTAAATGATTAGAGCATGTTTTAGAAGATTTGTTAAATTTTTTGAATATGGATTTCATTGATTATAAGATAAAAGAGTATGTAAAATAATGTTTTATTGGTACATATGAGTGTGATACTTCTTTCTTATTATAAAAGTAACTATATCAAAAAAAAAGAAAACAATATTCCTTATTAGATTAAAATAATTTAGAATCTTGACTATATATAGTTGTGAAATAAATTAGATTTTTTATTACGATAATATCTTGATGAAACGTAATGATAAGTAATAGTACTTCAACATTTGATAAGTTTCTGGGGTTTTCCCTTAGCCCCCCATACATCCCTTTTTTTATGTGGCTTTTGATGATTTGTAAAAAATCAACACAAACGTGGGGGAAGGAAATATTATAGTGTAGATAATTATCGTTTTAATCATGCTAAATTTTTTTTTTTTTGATCATTCATGTGACAGCATTAATAATTGGTAGCGATAAAAAAAGGAACTAGCTCAATAAACCAATTGAAAAATATGAGCAACTGAAAAATAACACACACGAAATATGAAATTAAAATATAAACATTCATCAAGTACTCTTTTAATTATTATTATCAGTACAATTATAATAAACATATAAAAGCAACCATATTTAATTATTAATATTTTTACATGGCTCAAGATAATCTTGAAGATTTAGGAAACTACAATCGCAAATCTATAATTGATTCCATAAGATTCAATCACAACAATCTACAAAAAAATATTATATTAGCTGATTATCTTATTAAAGTTCAAAACAATGTCATCAATAACCTTGTATTCAATAAAAATGTTGATTTAGATAATACATGGGATATTGAAGAATCTCTAATACAACTTTATAATGATATGTATGAACTACTCAAATTCTTTATAGAAAATCAATACTCTAAAGATAAAGATTTACCTGCAGACCATGTGAGGTTAGTATTATCCGATAGAAATATAAACATTTATTCAAAGACATTTTTGTTAATACTTCAAGAACTCTACAAATTTATACCTATTAAGGCATTTGATATTTTTATGATATTATGTAACATCTTCAATGAAGATAAAATTCCTAATGTTAATCAACAAAAGTTTAAAGTTAATAGTAAAAAATATGAAAGCTCAAAGTTGAAATTAATTTGTACTGAATTGATGAATCAAATCATTATAACATTTGCTGATGAAGATAAAAAATATCAAACTCTATATTCAACAATCTTACCAAATATTTTCAAACATTTGAAAAAACATGAATTATTAGACTCTTCATTTTTGAGTAATTTGCTAATGTTCTTAAAAAACATTAGCAATAGGCATGATATGTCAAGAGATTATTGCAACAAATTTCAAAAGTATTTTTACCAATATTTATTTGAAAACAATTGTGATGATGATATCATACAGGGATTGATTTTTGACAACTATTTCATCATTCTTATAGATCATAAACAAATGAACGAAGTAAAGTTAGTTGAGGATATATTGAAAAAACTAAGCTTGTTAAAATTTGACTTCAAACATAGCAGTAATTTAGCCAATGTTGTTGCCAACACATTGATCTATTATAATGTAAAGAAAAACAATCAATTGATCATAGACAATGTCTTAGAAATTTATAGCAGATTAATCACTGATAATTTGGAATCCAGACTTGGATTAATCACTACATTTGAATCCATGCAAATTTATTTCGAATACATGATACTTGCAGAGAGTAAATCTAATGATGTTAACACTAGGGAGAGTTTATTTGATCTAATCAAAAAGTTTATTGATATGTCTTTACCATACATTGAAATTAATTCTGTTGTAAGTTTTTCCCTGTTTTTAGAACTTTTCAACAGGTCAATTTTTGATAGCATCATTTCAAAGTATTTGTCTAAAAATCAACTCTTGCAAATATTGAACAATTTAATGACCAAGCATTATATTGTTGATCGTTTAGAATCCTTAAATTTCACTCTCTTTTATTTGAATTTATCTCATAAGTTGATAAAGCTTTTAAGAAACGATATAGTTGATGAATCCTTAATTGACAAAATAGAAAGGAAATTGTTAACTCTTTCAAGGGAATCCACCATTTTTCAAATCCGTGTTAATAGCAACATTGTTTTGAAGGATTTATTTAAGAATGTAGGAAATGAAACAAACTCAAAGATATCACCTATTATCAATGAATCCTACAACACCATCAACAAATCTTTACTCTTGATAGATATCAATCAATTCAACTTTTCAAAAATACATGGTAACGCATTAATTGTTTCTAATTTGAGTAGCATTGTCATAGGTGAACAAAGTCTAATTCTTAAAATATTAGTAACTTTAGTTAATTTTCTGAAGAATACCTCAAACAATTTAATTATCAATGGGAAGATTAGTTATTATAAGACTTTGATTTCTTGGCTGGTGATTATTGGTCTTTTGAACAATTTGGATAGAGTCACCATTGAGATACTTTCTTTACAAAGAAATCAATTGATTTTACTATGGAACAACTTGTTTTTAAGTTCAAGTTTTGGTATGAGTATAGACAACGAAGATGAATTGTACAAACTTTTAGAGGTTCAATATCATTCTTTAACAGCCATGTTGAATTTTGTTAAGAATTATCATTTAACTGACACAGAGTTGAGACAAATAAACAAAATCTTGGTGAAAATATGCAACTTCAAGTACAATATTGGTGGCAAAATAGTGGACAACTTACTCTTACAAATTGAACTAAAGGTCTTCATGATTTACAGAACACTCTTGAAAGCATACAAATGTGATTTCAATAATAATTCCCTTTTGTTGGTATTGACTAAAAATATATCCAATGTAGATGTTTTTGAGGATAGAAACAAAAATATTTTGAAGGACTTCTTAAAGGAGGGTAAGAATATAGTAACTGAGACTAATGCCCATGATAGTTTGGAAACATTGTTGAAGATGAATGATACATATGCATTCGGATTAACAAGTTTGGTTACGTATAAGGGTGTTAACTTAGACTCTAAGGATACAAATACACAATTTTACTATTGTGATAACAATGAACATGATTGGAATATTTTTTTCAAACAATTGATACTTTCACCATTTGTGAAAAGCTACTATAATGATCATCTAAGAATTTTATCTTCTCATCGTTCATTAAAAAGTAAGAAAATAACCACCGAAGTCATTGACAATTCGTTACTCTTATTAATTGATTCTTTTTTGAAGTTGAATCCTACAATTCAATTGTCTTTGTTGCAGAATTTACACACCAATGTTACCTCCAAGAACATCATAAAGGAAAGACTACATGCAATACACATAAATGTATTGGTGATGGTACACAATATTCTTTCCAAATCCTCTCTATATAGGTTTGAGGATGAGGTGCTCAATCTACTATTGAGACTGATATGTGATATAGAAAATATCGGACCTGTTGAAAATTATTCCATTGTGTTAATAGGTGAATCTAGAGCAATGTTGAACTTCAACAGGTACTTGAATTCTTCTGATGATGCAGATGATATATTCAAGCGAAACATTGATGATATAGTTCAAAGACTTATATCTGAAGATCAAAATCTAAGAAAGTTAAGTTTAGTGGAGTTAGGATGTACCATTAAATTGAACATTCTTCATGATAAGAATATTAATGAACTCAAAGATATAATCAAATTGATGTTAGATATAGGCTTTGATTTGAACAATTTGGAAGTATTGAAGTGGGTGTTGATTTCCGTTTCAAATCTTCTTGATAATGCTGCAATAAAACTTGACCTTGAAGTTGTTGAGGGAATATCAAACATGGTGTTGAATATTTTGATGAATGTTTTCAATGAAGAGATAATAAACTTATGTACAAAACTTTGGAAAAGATTTGTTAATGTCATTGAACCACAAAATGATAACGCTGACATGATCACAATGATTAATTTTGTTATTGTTAATGAGTGGAGTTGTGAGAGTTTGTTAACTGCTTTAGATATACAATATCATGATGCTGATACCTATAATAATGATATGCTTTTAAACCTATGTTTGAAGTACATGTACTCCAACATGATCAATGTTATTAGCAACACCAATGAGACGCCGATTTTTAAGAGAAATGATATGTTCGAGTTAACATCATCCAATAATGAATACATTTACAAATTATTGGATTACTGTGTAAAGAGAGTTCAAGATGATAAAGTGTTTGACACTTATTTAATTGCTTTGCATTATTTCAATATCAGTGATGTTATAATTGCCAAGTACTTCAAAGATTATTTTTCCAACAAGGATAAATTGCCTCTTTTATTGAAAGTATTTCACATGAATGTTAGCTATTTTTATGGGATTATAAGTAAGAAGACTATGTGTTATTTTTCAAGGATTGGTTTGGAATCAAAGATCAATGAATCATTTGTGTCTGATAATAGCTCTGTGTTGTTGTCTTTCAAGGTGACCATCATGGAAACCATTCTTCTTCAAATAAAGTCCACAAGCAGAAATTCCCTTGATGAAGATACCATTGACAACATCATTGATATGTCATATACAATTTGTTTGAACTACTTGAAAGACAATACTTTGAGTATTCTTGCATTGGAAATATTGATCCACACTTTAGCACTACTAGATAGAAGGGAATTGCTCAACAACAAGCAAAGCTCACAACTAATAGCCATATCAGTGTTGTTTTATGAAAATAAATTTTCCAATGTGGCTCAAATGTGCAAACTTTTTGAATTTTTTAGAGCAGCTTTGATAAGAATTTCCACCATCAATGATGATATGAAGAAAATTTTGAATGAATCATTGGATACTTGTACGAATCAATCTCAAGAGACCTTGGAGTACATTCTAGATCATGAAAACAGTCAAACCTTGAATTCATACAATGCTTTTGAAAAGAATAATGGGAACCTAACACAGTTGACATTCAAGAACATTAAGATCTTCAACAATAGTGATTTCAAGAAGTTGGCACACCAGGTGTTAATAGCATGGAATGTGTTTTTGAAGTATAACATGGATGTGATGATGGATGAGTCTTTATATGTGAATGTATCCAAGGTGTTGTTGTTATCTGTAGTGTACATAAAGGAAAAGGTTGTGCATCAAGTCAAGCATCAAACAGATAGTTCATCCATTGAGTATTTGAATGACAATGATGAAGATTTCATTGAGGTGGTATCATGCTTCGTTAACATGTTGTACAACAAGCCTGAGATTGTTGATATAATCAAGAGCAAAGGTGAAGTTGAAATACAAATACAACAAGTAAATGATACGACATTTGAATTTGCAGAGTTTCAAAAAATGATTTATTGCTGCTATGTTGGTTGCTTAATGTACATCAACAAGAACATAGACAACAAGCACAAAGTCTCAGAAGCTTTGAAAACTTTGGAGTTGATATTAAGCTTCAAGAATAATTGGAACATTTTTGTTGATGAAGGTGATCATGTTCATGAAGAGTTGATATCGTTATTTAATACAATTCTAAGGAGAGGTGATGAATTCGATAAGTTAATATTTGGTATGCTTCAGAATGTATGCTTGACCTTGATCAATGAGGCAAGCTTCCTGGATATGGTTTATGACTATTTAGGAGTGATCACTTTGATCTTACAAAAATACATACCTCTGATAAGTTCAGGGAAAAAGGATCTATATCAAAGCTTTACATCAAGGGATTATGAATTAATTAAGTGTTTCTTTAACTTTTTAGTAACTTTCATTGAAAGATTAAAGAATGAAAACATGAAGGAAGATTTATCTCTGTGTGTACTGAATTATTTAGCAAAAGTTATTAATGGAGTTGAGAACTTAAACTATTATTTTGCCAGCATTATTGATGCCTTAGCCGTATTATTGAGCATGAACTCTATAATTAGCGAACAATTTTGGAGAATTGTCAGAGACAAGGTGGATGTTGAGGATGTATTACTTGAAGGTAACTACTTAAGAATCATGAGTATCTTTATAAGTTCTGTGCCTAATTTAAGTTTCAATGTGGATAAATTTGTTAATAGACTATTTACTAAAACTACTGATGAAGAGTTGGTTAAAGATGTATTCGAAAGTCTTAACAAACATGAAGGTGGGAATCCTACTTTAGATATGGTGTACAAAAAGGGATGCAAAGAGCTGTTGAAAATGATTGATAATTACAATAAGGAAGATGTAATGGTTCTGTCAAAGTTTAATTATTTGATGGAGAAGATTTCAAACCCAGGAAGTCATAAGCTAATATTAATATTTTATTCAAAGGTTATGATACAAGTAGAAGATGACTCCACTGCCAAAAAAACAGTCAAGGAATATTTGCTAAGATTATTTGAAAAAGACGAAGACAAATTGAATGAAGTTGTCTCTTCATATTCAAATGAAGATATGGATTATTCCTTTTTGCTTTGATGTATATACCTGAATTGTGTAACCAATGAGAAATTTGATTCCTGTTTACGCGTTTACAGACGTTTTTAAGAAATTTTTTCACAATTAACGTTTCTTTTTATTTTACATATATATATTTTTTAGTAATTTTTTCATAGAGCAATTTTTAAAAAATTCCATAAAAATTGGATTAACAAGATAAGTTTAGTACTGATGGATATAATGTGGTTAAATTATTGATATATCCCAACATCTAATACACTTTTTTCTTTAGCCATGTCTTTTTTTTTCAACATCAAAACTGTTTCAGCTGGTGTTGCTGGAACAGGTATAATTTCATATTTCTTGGGGGTACCATCAAAAGGTACATCGAATGGGAACACAAGCAATTCATATCCCAATGGAACAAAAAATGGGGTATCTTATCCAGGAGGATCCAACGACTTAACTTTTAATGAATCTGATATAAATCCTAGTGAATACTTCAGAATAGGAGGCTTTCCAGGTCCCATCTTTGATTTATCACGGGGGAAACAATTCATCAGTTGTTATGACAGGGAGAGAAAGATTCCAAAGTGGGTAGTTGAGCATATCACACGTGAATCATTGGATGTGAAGAATGGTGATAGAAAGAAGAGTAATTTCAAAGAAGATCAAAGAATTCCAAGCACTTACAGATCATTATTGAAGGATTATTTTAGAAGTGGATATGATAGAGGACACATGGCACCTGCTGCTGATAGTAAATTTGATCAATTGGCTATGGATCAAACATTTTTATTGACAAACATGGCCCCGCAAGTGGGAGAAGGATTCAATAGAGACTATTGGTCTCATTTTGAGTGTTTTGTTAGGGATCTGTGTGTGAAGGATTTTGAAAGTGTAAGAATCATAACAGGACCCTTATTTTTACCTAAGTTCAATGAAAAGACAAAGAAATATGAAATAACTTATGAGGTAATTGGTAATCCACCAAGCGTCAGTGTTCCAACACACTTCTATAAGATTGTTGTCGGTGAAAAATATTGTAATGATAATATAAAAACCAAAAATGAAAACATCTATGTTGCTGGATTTGTCTTACCCAATGATAAAATACCAAATGACATACCACTAACGTATTTCAAGACACCTATCGAAGCTATTGAAAGATCATCAGGCTTATCATTTTTCCAACAGAATGTAAGTAACAAGAGAGTCAAGGACTTGTGTGACAATGTATCATGTGTTTTAACCATAAGAGATTGGTCTAACAAGATGAAATCTTTACCTCCACCTAAATAAATAACTCTACATTGAGTTACTTATCCATACATGTACTTAATTCTTTTTTAATTTTTTAATTTTTTTTTTTAAAAAAAAAGAGGATTATATTATGAATAGAATATGATATTTACAAGTATATAATAAACAAAATTGATAAACATTCAACAATATTGGGAAATCTTTGAATTTAATTTCTCTTAGTTTTTTTAAAAATATAAAAAATAAAAATTTGAAATCAAATAAAATCATCTGTAAGTGTAGCAACTTTTTCTCTATTTTCAAATTTTGTCATTAATGATTTCAAAAATTTAATATCTTTACTATGATTCTTTAAATCTTTATTAAAGTATTCAATCAAATAGTTGGATATTTCTTTATAATTATCGGGAGTGATCAATGTTATGATGTTACATGAGTATAAGAATTCACTTAATAAGCAATAAACATTGGTGACATCTCCTGTTTGTCTTAAGTTCAACTTAGTCATCAATAATCCAAACAAGGTTCTCCAACGATAGTATGCTAGAGACTCGGAACTTGTAGCCAATGAATCAGGATTTATGTTAATAAACTCATGTAGGTACAATGCTCGAACTAATTGATCAAGTTCTGATAGGTTATATGAATCAAACTTGGACAATAAATGTTCCATGATGGTTTTTTGAAACATGATGACATTAACAAAATCCAATGAATTAGAAAGTTGGTCTTTGATTGATTTTAATTGCTCTAAGAGATTCTCATCATTGGTGATGAAATAATAAGCTAGATCTTCATTGTTTAAAGTTACAGTTGGAGCCTTTATTTGAATTATGGCTTCCAAGGCCTTCTTATCCTGTATACGACTAACAACTTTAAAAATTTGTCTATGAGTTTTTTCATTAACTTCAGCTGTATCATTAAATAAGCTTTGAAATAACTTTTCTAGATAGTGGTATCTCTTTTGATATATGAGTAAATCCAATAATGCTTGTCTATAAAAATCACTAGAACAATATTCCTTATTTTCTATGATGGGGATGATGAGCTTGTTGGCTAATTCATAGCTTTGAGTGTCTTTAGGACATTTTGTTAGCACTTTGAATAAATCATTGAGATCACCTTGTGAATAAGATTCAATGTTTGGATTAACAATCATATATGACTCAAGAATTAATAAGAGGTATTTGGACTTTTCTGGACTGAGCCTTCCAGATCTATTTGCCTCCACTTTTATGAGATTTCTCAATGTGTTCAAAACATCAAAATAAGTAACAAAGCTCTTTCCATCAAAAGAACCAGTATGTTGTAAGAAATATTCTAACATGGTTAAGCATAAAATGTTACCATTGGCGATATTTTCATAAGTGACCATTAAGTTCATTTTTTCAACAAATAAGTTATTGAAGTCTGGAATGTGTTTGTATAGCTTAAACTTTTCATAATTTCCATCTTTAATGAAAGTATTAAATATTGATTTACAATCTTCAACATGAGTCTTTGGATCCTTGAAGGATAGCAGTTGAGATCTTATTTTACTAATGATAGTAGGAACTGATTGTTTTTGAGGTGCATTAACAGTAGAATAATATCTTCTAATAGAAAACATATGATATTTTGTTTGTTTTTTATTATTTTTTCTTCTTCTTCTTTTTTTTTTTTTTTTGGTATTGAATGATATAAATATATTTTTTTGGTTTGAATTTCTTTTTATTTTTTTTTTAATTTTTTCTTTCTTTGAAAATATATTTGTCATTAATTATATTATCTTAAAAAAAAAAAAAAAAAAAAAAGAATGGTCTTAAGTGTTCATGTAACATTCTGAAGTTACGCTACCAATTATTGATCAGAAATAACATATAACTAGGATCGCTACCATTATGTATATATATATGGATTTCTTTGAATAAATTAATTGACCATTATTATTATTATTATTATTTTTTTTTTTTTAAAAAAAAACAAGAAACAAACCAAATAATTACATTTTAATCACATATATATATACAAATAATGGTATTAGATACTTTATATTATACACATAGTATTTATGTAGATAAATTAATAAATGATATATTATTTGAAAGTATAGAGAAGTCCTTTAATAATGAATTAGATATTGAATTGAAGGAGATTATTAATAATAATGAATTAGATATTAAATATATTAAATATATTAAGAAGTTGTTTGAATATATAATATTATTTGATTTCAATAAAGGGTTGAAGTATAATGTTAATAAATTAATATATAAGGAATTTAATATATTTAATATATTAAGAGTACTTCATGTTAATGAATATATTAATAATGATATGTACATGGGGATAATGAAAGATGAATTGAATAATGATACTTTAAAGTATATGACAATATTACCTATATTAGATTATTTATTGAATAATGTTGTGAATGTTGATAATGTTAAAGAAGTTAAGAGAATAATGAATAGATTAAGGAATATCTATAGATTAAGGAATATGAATAATAATAATGATGATTGTTTGATTTGTAATAATAAATTAATAAATGTTAAGATAATGAATAATAATAAGATATGTCATTATTGTTATTACACGTGTATATAAAAAAAAATATATATATATATATTAAACCGATGGGTTAAATTATATATTTTAAACGTATTAAATTATGAGTTATTTTTTTTATTTTTTTTATTTTTTAATGATATTAATCCCTATTACAATAATGGATGGGGTAGGTATTTTTATATATATATATTTTTCTTTGAATACTTAATTATTTACCCCAGATTTTATAATATATATATTTTTCTTTCTTTTTACAAATTTGAAGTTGAATTAAAATCGGATTTTAATTATTTAAAATGTAATATATATTTTTTTAAATTTAATTTCTCCCCCCCCCTATAGATTTATTCATAAATATATATATGAAAGATTGTATCTTGATTAATATTGTTGATAATTTTTTTTTTTTTTTTAATTGGTTTAATTAGAATAATATATCCCTCCTAAACTTTCTTTATGTTTTGGAAATACAAAAAAAAAAAACAAAACAAAATTAAAGTGATAAATATTTAATTATTATAAGTTACACAAAAACAAAAAAACTTCAAAAGAAATTATATTATAAATCAACTAATATATATATATATATATATAATATATTCTAACTCCCCCCCACCACACAATAATAGATAAACTTAAAATTAAAAGGATAAAGAAAAAAAAAAAAAATTAAAGATATTAACCATATACATTATATATATATATAGTTAAATGTATTAATCAATTATTATTATTTTTGTTCTATTATAATTAATGAAACATAGTAAACCTACTACAAAGGATATTTCTGATATTTATGATGAATATATTAATTTAAACAATGATATCAACTCAATTCTATTCAAATATACTGATTCAATAAATATCAAAGATATCAATAATGGTAATAACAATGATCAATCAAAAGTCATATCATTAAATAATTTATCAAGTATTATCACTATTTATTACAACAAGGATATATTAAGTATTAACAACTTCAACATAGATATAAATCAAATCAATATCATCTTTGATAACTTTAACCACAACATTCTAAATGGAT
The DNA here is from genome assembly GCA_036287555.1 of Hanseniaspora guilliermondii. NCBI lineage: Eukaryota > Fungi > Ascomycota > Saccharomycetes > Saccharomycodales > Saccharomycodaceae > Hanseniaspora > Hanseniaspora guilliermondii. The sequence goes on along the minus strand of CP143016.1, from coordinate 258,815 downwards.
ATTTAAAAAATTTATTCAAGTCTAACAATTTATATGACAAATCGTTGAAAAAGAATAACATCTATGACTTGAATTTCATAACTTATAATTGGAGAGACTTAATAAATAACAATCAATTAATTCTATTTCTATTGATCTTTAACTTCTTTGTTGATAACCCATTGAATTTCATCATTGATAAGATTATCTCCGACTTAGTTGTATTCATCAACAACTTATTCTTAAACAATGATTTAAAAACCATTGAACCTTATTTCAAGTACATAATCCCATCTGATGTTTATGATTTATCCAAAAAGGCTGAAATTATCACCAATAGTGAACATTTCATGGACAAGGTATCTGAAATTTTATCAATCCATCATTTATTATCTGGTCAAAATTATTTAAAGAATGAAGATAATATAAACATTTTATCCATGTTGGATATTTATTTCTTCAACAATAAGAAAATGGATTACACACGTCATATCAACATGAAACTCTTCAAGAACATCATTGAAACCATTTATATTAATTTCAACATGAGATCAAAAGTAACAGTTGCTACAAGTGAATCTAACAACAATGTTAATAATGAATGTTTGGATAATAAGAGATCAACAAGTTCAAAAAAACCTGGTAAAAAATGGTTCTTCATCAATTTAATTAATACATTGAAAAATAATAACATGTCCTTTAAGGAAAAAAATTTCATATTTGATAAGGTTGATTATTGGTTCAATTCATTGTATCATAATTATCCAAAGAATACATCATTAAGAATTCCTTATTGTTGTATTGTTATTGAACAATTAATTGTTTTATTTTCCTTAGCTAACAATGTTAACTTAAATTACAAAAATTCCAAGAATTATTATTTGTATGGGTTCAACAACATTCTTGATTCAAAGTGTAAATATGAGACCTTTTATCAAATGAAACAATATAATCTTGAAGAATCAAATTCATTATTAAATTTGAAAATATTGAAACATAATCAATCCAACTTTAAATCTTTTGATACTATTGAAGAACAATTGATTTGGATAATTAATCAAGAAATTCAAAATCCATTGTCAATTATTCAAAAATCTAGTAACAAGTTTATATTTAAACTTGCTTACAACATCATCCATGGGGATTTATTAAAGTTCATATCAGGAAAGTCCTTACATTTATCCAAATTTAAGGAAATTTATGAATTTATTGATTTATCAAGATTCAATGGTATTAACACAACATTCATTGAATACAATTCGGTGACAGATTTTTTCAATGTGAATAAGAACCATTTTTTTGAATTATCTCAAACAATAAATCATAAAATGATCAATTCTGAATCCAATAATTCTATCACTAATTGTTCAAAAAAGTTACCAAAAAGAAATAAAGTCATTAAGAATAAAAAAAATTCAAAGACAACAAAAAACCCCATTGAAACTTTTAAAATGATCACGAAATCTGATTCTTATTCATCCAATACATTAGTCATGGAAGATATTGATAACTTGTATATGACCAATAATATTCAAACTCCTACATCTAAGAACACTACTGTTTCACCATATTATCAAGATATAACAGCTCCAAAGAGTTTGTTTCAAAAAAAAAATATTCATAATGAACCTATTGAAGTCTTCAATCATATTGAAATGATCTTAGATTCTTAAGTTTATGGTAATCCCAATATGTTAATATTACTTTCGGAAAGTATTACATTAACAAATCTATTTAAATATTCCCTAAAGAAAAAAAAAAAAAAAAAAAGAACACATACATACATTAAACAACAAAAGCTCATTGTATAAACAGAGCCTCATATTTATACCATATTTATACACCTATTTATTTATTTTTTATGATTTTAATGAACAAAAGAAAAAAAAAAAAAAAACAAAAGTTAATTTTATAGTATTTGTAATCTACAAGTTAACTATATACTAGGATTTATCATAAAATCTAAAACAACAAAAATAAAGACATAAAAATTGACATTTATTGTAATCTATGATGGATATAGCTCAACTAGTAAAATATACATGAAGTCATTAATGCGGATAATTTTATATAAAATGCAACCCTGCTCATTATAAAAAAAGAGCGTGAAGAAATCAGCAAAGGTCATACCGAATAGCTTTTAAATCTTAAATTTTTACTATATCTTGACTTATAAGATTAATATATAGTCCTATATAAATCAGCTTAGAAACCATGCACTTTAATAATGTTCTTCTTAAAACCTAATTGAGTCAACATGAAATCACATATTTTTGCTCTTTGATCACCTTGTAATTGAATAATTTCACCCATATCTTCGTCTTTGACTATATGACCGTTACAGGCAAAATCCCTTTTTAACACCTTTAAGATTCTCTTCAAATCGAATTCAAAGGGAATACCTTGAACTGTTGTTAAAGTTTTTCTACCATTTCTTTGCTGAACTCTAACATGAACATAATTGGTTATGGTTGAGTCATCATCACCGTTATCGGAAAATGGATCAAATGCTTTTAAATTTTGGATAGAGGACATATTTTATTATGAATTGGTATATAATATCCAAGTGTCTATTGGTTTTTTACTAAAGTTGTTAGAACATCTAAAAAAAAAATAAAAAGTCATTGAAGCCACCAAATAAAAGAGAAGAAAATTAAAAAAAAAAAAGAAATTTTCTTATGAGCAGACGCTACAATGTTCCAGAACGTTTTGCTTTTAAGCGTAAAAGAAAATTACTTTTGTTACTATACGTATCATATAAAAAACTGTGTATTGATTGATAAATTTAGTAGGGGTCGTTCTACAACGAAGCAAATTAATTAAATGCAATCAAAGCATACTGTTATGTACAACACCAATCAAACAATTATACTTTGTTCCTTATTCTTGAACTAAGTATGTTGTTTATAATCTAAAACCCTCGATCAAAATAATAAGAGAGGGAAAAAAAACACAATTTTGCTAAATTTAAACTTTTCGCGGAGGTTTTACCACCCGGTTCCCTTAAAAGTTTTTTAAAAAATATAAACAAAAACCAATAAAATCACAGTTCAATGTCAAAGTCAAGCACTGATATAGAAAAGGCTATAAAAAAGGCTTGCTCTTCTGATGAAGCTGCTCCTAAACGTAAGCATGTAAGAACTTTAATAGTGTATACTTTTGATAATAAATCAGCCAAATCAGTTTTTGTGGGATTACAAAATTTTGTTTCTGTTACTTCATTCAAAGCTGATTTTGATGTAGATATTAAGATTTTTAAAATGCTAATTGTTCTACACAAAGTTCTTCAAGAGGGTCACAAATCTGCTCTTTTGGAGGGTATAAGAAATATGGAATGGATACACTCTATTGGAGGAAGATTTTCCAACTCTGGAACTAGTTATGGGTCATTAATTCATGGGTATGTTAATTTTATTCTTTCTAAATTAAAGTTCCATAAGAATAATAAAGGATTTAGTGGTACTTTTGAATACGAAGAATATATATCTTTGAGAACAGTTGATGATCCAAATGAAGGTTATGAGTCAATATTAGATTTACTTGACTTGCAAAGAAAGTTATTCAAGTACTCTAAAATTGTTTTTAACAACATATCTCAGAGTGAAATTAGAAATGAATGTAAAATAAGCTCTTTAGTTCCTTTGGTTTCTGAATCATATGGAATTTACAAGTTTGTTACATCTATGTTAAGAGGAATGTTCAAACAATCTGGTGATATTGACGCATTATATCCATTGGTCGAAAGTTTTGAAAAACAACACAGCGACTTATTTAAGTTTTATTCAAATTGCTCTTCTATTTCATTCTTATCTTCTTTGATAACTATTCCCATGCTACCAGTTGATCCTCCTAATGTTACAGGGAGTGATGAACAAAGACCAAAGAGTTCAGAGTCTAATGCAATTGCTTTGAAAGATGACAAACCAATCACGAAGTCTGCTTCTGTTACACCACCTTTGCCTCCACCTACTCCAATGGAGTCAAATAACTCCTTCTTAACTAGTCAACCAACTGGTGTTTCATATTGGCAAGCTCAACAAGTTGAGTATCAAAAGGAGCAAGAAAGACTTGAACAACAAAGACAAGCCCAATTACTCGAACAGCAAAGACAACAAGAGCTCTTCCAACAGCAGCAACAAGCTTTACACTACCAACAAGAAAATCAATTACAGCTTTTGCAACAACAACAAACAGGAGCCATTAATTCTTTGCAAAGAGAGGTGTTAGAGCTAAAAAGTCAATATGATCAGGACCAAGCTCTTCTGCAACAATATGATCAAAGAGTCCAACAATTAGAGGGTGAAATTGAAAATATAAACAATAATGCTTCATTACAAATTCATAACAAAGATGGTCAAATTACAGCATTATCTGAAGAGTCTAAAACATGGAGGAATAAATATGAATCTCTTTCCAAGTTGTACTCGCAGCTAAGACAAGAACATTTGAATTTGTTGACTAAGTTCAAAAAATTACAACAAAGAGCTGCAAGTGCATCAGAAGCAATTGAGAAGAAAGAAAAGCTTGAAAGGGATTTGAAAGCTAAGAATATTGAGTTGGCAGATTTGATAAGAGAAAGAGACCGTGCAAGATTGGAAAATGATAAGATCTTAGGTCAAAAAGAAAACACCACTGATACACTGGAATTAGAAATCAGAGAGTTGAAAAGAAAATTGAAAGAACAAGAGGAGTTGCATTCAGGAAACCTATCTAAGATTTTCCAACAGCATCAACAAGAGATAGAGCAATTTAAATCTTTGTCACTAACACCTTCAACTGAAGTCAGAAATGAAATTCAAAACTTAAAGTCTCAACTTCAAGACAAGACAGAAGAATTGGAAATTGTTCAACAAACAATGGAAGAAACAATTCAACAATTGGCAGCACAGCAGAAAGAAAACGACTCTGCGCTAGATGAACAAATTGATGAAGTACTTAAGGACCATTTGGAAACTTTAACTAATATTGTTGATGCTATTTTGAAAGGAGGTATATCTACAATACAAGATTTATTATTTGATTTATCAAACTTTGATTTTTACTTCTCAACTTCCTCTGATCTTGATTTGGCTATATCATCCATTTTTGCTGCAATTGAAAAATCCGAAGACCAAGCAACTAAGTTTTCTACCGCTTTTAGTAACTTTTTGGCTGATGGACCAAATGGTAATTACGAATTGCTAATTTTGAATATTTCTCAATTAGGAACATCGTTGGCTACTTTGTGCAAAAGTTGTTTCAGTGTGGCATCAGACGCAACTGTTTCAGATCAACAATCTAAGGATTTATTATCCTTGTTAGGTAGATCTTTGAGAGAAGCAGAATACTTTTTAGAGGACTTGCAACATGATAATTTGGAAGAGGAAGCCTCAACAATCGAAGAACAGCAAAATGTTGTTATATCTGGAAATGTTGATCTTCATGAAAAACTTGAAGATCTTGCAGACTTTATTGATAGCATGAATAAAACAAATGACAGTATATCTGAACATAAGGATATAGCCAATGCTGTTGGTAAAGAACTAGATGATACTGAGAAAACACTTGTTGAAGCAACGAGTTTTATTCCAAATTTATTAAGCTCAGTTGACTTTTCTGGTGAGTTAGGACAAGTTAATAAAGCCATTTTAGAGTATGCCTTGAAGATTATCCAGGCAGTTTTACAATTGACAAAAGCTAGTATTGCTTCTCAACACGAAGTTGCTACCAACAACGATATGAAGTTAAGTAAAGCTGACTTTTACAAGAAAAATAGTAGATGGACTGAGGGATTAATCTCTGCTGCTAAGGCAGTAGGAAAATCTACTAAGTTGATGATTAGTACTGCTGATGGGTTATTAAAGGGCTCTAATTCTTATGAAGAGTTCATTGTAGCTTCCAAAGATGTCTCTGCATCTACAGCACAATTAGTTGCTGCTTCAAGAACTAAGTTAAGTATGCATTCAAAAACCCAAGCCAATTTAGAAGAATCTTCCAATTTGGTAACTAGTAGCTGTAAACAACTTGTTGAACACATCAAGGAGATTTTATCGAAGAATCTGAATGTTGAAGACGTTGATTTTTCAAAGTTATCTATACATGAACATAAGACTTTGGAAATGGAACAGCAAGTAGAAATTTTAAAGCTAGAAATAATGCTTGATAATGCAAGAAAAAGATTGGGTGATATTCGTCAAATTAACTATAAATCTGATGAGCAAGAGGGAATAGTAAAGTCTTAAGTATACATATCTGAAATTGAACTTTACCACTTGGTCTTCAGTTTTATTTTTATTTTGAGCAATATATATCTATATATTAAAGTTCTTTCCGTAAAACCTTTTTTATAAACACATTATATGTCAGCATGAACAGATATTTTAAATTATAGCTAAATTTTATTTGAAATTTATTCAAAGTATGAATAGTTAGATAATTCTAGGTCAAGTTTCGACAAAGCTTGTTGAAGTAGTTCCATGTTATTTTCGTTTGAGCATGTGAATCGAAGAATATAATCTGTAATAGGAAATAATTTACCATCTGTCTCTGGATCATTAGGAATATAGTAATTATGTTTTTCGTTTACCTTCAAAAAATTATGTATACCTAAAACCGAAAAAAGCTTGTCACAAACATTGTTATGAACAATCAAATAATCCTTTGGCATTTTATACTTCAAATTTAACCACATTTGAAAGCTAATATCAAGTTCAGGTTCAGATGTACGAAAGCTATGATAAAATTGATGAAAAGTTCCCCAATCATCTTTCAGGGATTTGTTTTTCTTCCATACAGTTGATAATATTGATGATAGGTCATTTTGTGATGCAATCTCATAGGTAATTCCTGTTGAAAAAAAACTTCTAAATAACATCCAGGAATTAGTATCAATAAAGTAGGTTAGTTTGTAAAAGAGTTGCCTATTTAAATTCTGAGATTTTAAGTCAAGGTCAACTAAACCTCTATTTATAAAGCTCAAAATGGCTGCTCTAGCAATATAGGTAACTATAACGTCAGGTGGAGATGGATAATTTTGTGGTAGGCCGTCTATTTCAATCAAAAAATTACCCTTTAACCCTATTTTCTTTAAGGGTTTTGGCTTTCTTTTTTTTATGTTAAGTTTAAATTTCTTGATGGGCAGCTTGTTAGCTCTTGAATCTTTTTTTAATGAATTGGCCATTGGTTTTAATATAAACTACTGCTAATTTTTTTTAATTCCTTAATGGTGTTAGCTTTATTTCTTTTTTTAATAAGATGGAATTCCGTAAAAAGCATTTTCTTTTATAATGAATTAATATAAATGTGTTTTTTTTTTTTTTTGCAAAGGTTTTATATAGACAATCGGATTTGTTTGGCCCGTATAAGACAAATACATTAAAACACATCGTATATTTTCAACATTGGAAACAGATATCTAACTTGTTGAAAGAAGAAAATATGAAACCCTAACACAGATTTTACACATTTGTCTATATTAAAGATCTTATAACGCTAAAAACAATGGGTGTAAACGATTTAAATCTATTGAAATCATGGAATCCAAATCTGCTTAAGAATAAACAAAAAGTATGGAAGACCCGAGAAGAACTGAAGGAGGAGAATCTCAAAATTAAAGAACTAGAATCTAATTTGAAGGAGGGTAAACAGCCAAAAGACAGTTTGAACTGGATGTATCAAGATACTAACATTGACACTAAAAGAACCGCTGATTCTACAGACTTGTTAGACAATCTCATAAAAGAGAAAAAAATGAAACAAAAGACGGAAGCTATTTCATTAAAGGATAAACAATTAAAGAAAGTCAGCGACATCAAAGAAACTAAGAAAAAAGAGTTGCAGAAGCAAATCCTAAAATTAACTGAAGATAAAAAGGTTAAGAAAGTGAAGAAGAAAGCAACAAAGTTTGCATCTGAGGATCCAATGTCACGGTTTTAATTAGTATATATATTTATAAATTATTTCTTCATTTTTTTGGTAGCAGGTTCATCATTTTCGTTTGTTAATGAGGACATATTGAATCCTTCAATATCGTCTTCGTCATCTTCAATTTCAGAATCGCTAGCTCCCTTTTCATCATCGATATCTCTTTTAGCTTCTATGTAATGTTTGAGGCAATGTGGATAAATGTCCTCCATAAACAAACTTGCTAAACCATCGCCATTAGGAAATTCCTTACCATGTTTCAACCCAGTCCAACTAAACCAAGCAAAAAATGTTTTCATACCTTGTCTATAATTTTTCTTGAATTTATCGTCCTTTGTGTTACTTAGCAACATATCAGGGTTGATAGAATCGTATTCTTTTGGCCAAATTATATCAACTGGTTCCGAAGTCAAAAATCCAAACTCTGACATGTCTAATAGCTCATCATCAGTAAGCTTGTTCGTATACTTCAACTTAGTGATATCCTTGCATAGTTTGAAGGTCTTTTCAACGGATTGTTCAGGAAATCCTTCGCTACCTAAGAATTCAAATCTTAAAATAAAATCAGTATTGTTCAACATGGTCATCTTTATATTTTTGATAAGATCAACATATTTAAAATTAGATACAGGGATATAATCAGCAAAGTCAGAATGAACTTGTAAGACAGTTTTCCAAAAGTGAGGAATCTTTGAAATTATTTCATATCTTTCATCATAAACAGGAGTGGTAATCTTTATTCTGTATGAGTTAACTTGTTCATCAATCTTTTCCAATTTTTCTTCAATGTCTGAAAGATCTCTTAAGGCTTTTGAAAGCTGAAGGTTTTCTTCAGATAAAATTTGCTCCTCTGTAAGCTGCTCACTCATTTCTTCTAGTTATGTACTGATAATAATATTTTTTGTTTAGTTTTATTTTACAATATTTCTAGCTAATATACAACAATAATGTCATTCAGATCAACGTTGAACAAAAGAAAAAAAAAAGTGTACAAGGTTACAAGTACGCGATATGTTTACTAAATGATTTTAACTAAGCAATTCTTTTTTTTGTTTTTACGCTACACTACACACCTTGCATCTATTTTTTTGAAAAGAAAACAAGACTTCGATAAATTTAATTGAATAGAAATTTTCACATGTTGAATAATAAGAAGACTTTTGTTCAATTGGACAAATTTAGAAGTTTATTAATGTTATAAACAAATTATATAGGAACTGTTTAGAAATTCTGACAAAAATAAATAAATTAACGGTTATTACTACTTACATTCATCTTCCGAATAGAATGTCTATACAATCATCATAACCTCAAAGGGAGTCACTTATAATCAAGAACGGTAGATCCTATTGTTTACTGATTTATCTTTTATAGATATTGATATGTCTAATTCTCATGATATTATAGCAAATAATCATTAAGATATTTTTTTTTACTTCTTTTCTTAAGATAGTTCTTACCTCATACTACTAATTTTAATATTTTGTAATTTATTGAGATGAACATAAAAGATGTGTTAACAATTCATTGAAAAGTGTAACTCATGACCTTAATTTTTCTTAATTTAATTATTAATTTGCAAAAAAAATAAAAAAAAGGGACAAAAAATATATCTCTATATGATCATGTAACTAATATTGCCATCCATGAAGGCTTTATTTATCTTCTGGATAATATTGCAAGTGTAACTTTCTTTGAGCATCTTGTAACTTTTTCAATTTTTTCAGCATAGATTTGGTAACCTCATTTCCTTCCTTGTCTTTAGTTGGTAATCCAGTTTCAACATCAAATTCAGAGTAAAGATCAGTTTGTGTCTTAAACATATCCTCTGGCTTTGTCTTAGCCTTCTCTCTCTTTTCCAATTCTTGTTGCTCTTTTAATTTTTGTTGTTGAATTTTTTTCAGTTCTTTTTCCTTTTGTCTAAGTTCCTTTTCCTCAATTAACTTCAATAGTTCTTGTCTTTCAGCATCTGTCAAGAACTTAATTAAGGATGATTGACCTTGTCTGTCATCTAGTGCAATGTTCAAGTTTAATAGGTCTGAGTCTCTAACTTTATCGGATAGCTTCAAGAATTTAGCATAGTCATCTTTGTTGATGGCAGCTTCTCTAACCTCATCTCTAAAGTTACACAACACTTTAATGTAAGGTAAGACAATGTCTTCAACGGAACCAGAAGCTGAAGTCTCATTGTCTTCATCCTTCCAACCTAGGTTATCATCTCTCTTATCAAATCCTAAAACATTCAAAATCTTAGTAACATATTTACAAACATTCAATAAGTACTCAATCTTAACATCAGCAGCAGCAACTTGAATGTATGTGTTAGACTTTGAAATAATATCAGATAAGGATTTTAAGACAGCTGGAACATTCAAATTGTCACAAAATTGCTTGTGGATATTTTCCTTGGTTAAAATCAATTCCTTGTTCAAGTTTTTTTCTAGGTCAGTAGTCTTTTTGGATATAAACTTACCACCTTCAATATCATGCTTGTAATCATTATTCAAAGCTCTAATGTTCTTAAAAAAGTTACCAAATGCGGATTCCAAGTTTTTGGCTTCATTAATCAATGCCTCCTTGAAATCTAGTTGAGAAGCCCATGGGACCAATGCAAAACATAATCTCAATTGTCTAGCAGAGTATTTTTCCAATGCTTCATTGATACTGATGAAGTTTTTCAACGATTTACTCATCTTTTGACCTTCAATGTGTAAATGACCTGTATGTAAGAAGTAGTTGACCCATTGTTTACAGTCATAGTGAGCCTCTGCTTGAGCTAATTCGTTGTCATGGTGAGGGAAGGCTAAATCAATACCACCAGAGTGAATGTCCATGTTAGAACCGTGGATGTCACTAGCCATAACAGAACATTCAATGTGCCACCCAGGTCTACCTTCACCCCAAGGTGAAACCCATTTAGGTTCACCAGGCTTTGATGATTTCCATAAGGCAAAGTCATTAGGAGATTTCTTGTTGTCCAAGGCATCTGAACTTGTCAAGGAACCCTCACCATCCTCAATCAAATCCAGTTTCCCCTTGTTCCACGGTTGACATTTGGCATAATCATGATTTTCAGATTGATCAAATCTAGCTGTATCAAAGTATACAGAACCATCCTTTGTTGGGTAAGCAAAGCCATTTTTAATAATTTTTTCAACATATGAAATGATCTCAGGAACATATTCAGAGACTCTAGTAGTGATGGAAGGAGATTTGACATTCAATCTTTGCATGTCCTTGTTGAATTCATTTTCCCAATATCTTGGAAGTTCAATAAATACTTCAGGATCATTAACCTCTTTACCAAAGTTTTCATCCAAGTATGCAATTAGAATGTCTTTAATCTTGTTGTAAAAGACATTTATATCCAAATTGCTAATGTTGTTCAATCCCTCAATAGAACTATTGATAGCATTGATGTACATTGGAGCCTTAGGGTTTTCAATTTTTAAAGCATCAATGTCAATGTTGTTCTTCCAAGTGATATAATCATCAACAGTAACAATGTTTAACTTTAAATTTTTATTGATGAACTTTACTAACTCTGGTTTAATTCTTAGATCAATGAAGTCCAAATCTATCTTTTCTGAGTGTTCTTTACAGAACTTGTCAAACAAATAAGTTTGTCTGGCTCTTAAGATAATTTTATCATCAATATCAGTGACATTTTGAACAAAATTGATGTCATAACCAAAGTAATCCTCTAAGATTCTTCTGTTGATATCAATGGAAACATAGTTTCTAGCATGTCCCATATGAGAAGTGTCATAAACGGTAGGACCACATGAATACCAAGAGACAGATTTATTGTTAGATATTGGTTGGAATACATTTTTTTCTCTAGTTAATGTGTTTAATAATTTCAAAGAGTCAGATTTTTCATCAGTAACTGGGTTAAACCATTTTGGTTGTTTAACCTTAGTGGATTGTTCTTGAGACATGAATAAGGATGGTTTAATATAAGTTTTTATAGATTTAAGTTTATTTAACATAAAACTAAGTTTCCAAAAAAAAGGAAGTTAAAAACAAAGAAATAAGTTTTAAGAATTTGAATATATATGATTATACTTAATCTCAATATTAATCCTTGAATCTTCAATAGAATCCATATATTTGGGTAAATGTTTGACAATACTTTTTAAAATGATGAGATTGTACCAGCATTTAAAAAAAGAAGAAAAAAAAAACGAATGGTAATCTTTTCTGAACAAAAAATCACAAGAGGGAAAAAAAATTTTTTTTTTTTTTTTAGTTTTTTTTTTCCTTTTATAAGACCCAAAAAAAACAACTGTTTTTTAGTTCTTCTTCTTTCATCATTTAAGAGAAATGTTCAATTACAAATATTTAACATATATAATATATTCTAGGTATGTACGACTTGAATGAGTGGGCCATAGAAATATTTATTAGTAGATGATATATTATATCTTCTTCTATATACATATTAAATAGTATTCCAATATATCTGTATATGTTACCATAATGAGAATGGCACGTGATTACAGCATCACTAATCAGTATTGGGTTTAAGCAATGTACCTTCAATTTGCACTAAAGACAACCTTTAACCATTGAGAGCACATTTCACAATTAATATTAACATGTAAATGTTCTTTATTGGACTCCAATATCTCCTCATTCAAATAAAAACTATCCTTATGCTTACATCTTGGACAATCTAAGTAAAACTCGAAAAGATCCTTATCTTCAATGTACACTGATGTGAATTTATTAAGATCTATTTCATCTTCATTGGATATGCTAACATTTGTGTTTACCTTCAAGGATTCTATGTATTCTAATCTAAGTTTACTATTGGACAAAACATCGTAAGCCTTCTTTATATCATCCACACTAATAGATGAGGTATTCTTTAGGAGTTTATCTGGATGATGGATCAATAATGTCTTTCTATATTGTTCTTTAATTTCTTCTTGAGAGCTAAACTCACTTACATTGAGAATATCAAAATAGTTCATATGAAATAATATGATTCACTTTGAATCAATTAAAAGAGTTTGAAAGTATGATTTATTTTATTTTTCAAAGGAAACTAATGCTTATTCAAAGTCTTTCTCTATTTTTTTTTTTTTTTTTTTAATGAATTTATCATTAATTTTTTTAATTTATTAAAAATAGAAGAAGAAAAATGTAGAAAATAAATAACAATTATTGTTTTCTTTTTTTAAAAAAAAAAATTATCATCATCATTATATTGGTAGCGAATAGCTACTAAAAACGTTTCTTTTTTTTTGTTCTTTAGCTGTTTTAAGTTTTGCTTATACATTTTTCCCAAAATAAGTAAAAAAAAAATAGGATATAAAATTTTTCTTAAAGCAATATATATTTTTCAAAATCTTCTTCCTCTTGATATGAAAAATATAGAAATATTCATAACAAATATGATAATATATTTCATGAAATATCCAAAGAAAAGTAAGTAAATAATGGCTGACGATAATTTAAAAATATCCTTAATTGAAAAAGATAGTGAAAATGCTTCCTGTTTGATCAATTTCAAAGGTAACGATATTCCTAAAGACTCTAAGTTCAAACTATATCAAAAGAGATCAAAGAAACACGTCAAAGAAGAAGACTTTGGTTCTGTCTTAATCCAAGGTGAAAATGAAAGATTAGAATACATTGCAAACAATGACACCGAACCTTTTGATTATTATTTAGTCAACATTGAAGATGATAAAATGAAACTATTCAAGACCAGATTTTTCAAAGATTCAAAAATTATTTCAAAGAGTAAGAAATCTTTAAAGAGTCCAACTATCAGAAACTCGGATAAAAACATAAGAGTGTCAACAAAGAGAAATCAATTGGGTGAAGCCTTTGGTACAAATAAGGCCAAGAAGGCTATTGCTGATATAGAAAGAAACAGAATTGATTCTGAAAAGCTGTTGGAAAACTCTCAATTAATTATTGACAATGTTAACTCCAAAGTTGAAAATCTACCAACCAAATCTGAAATGGATGATTCTCTTGAAAGAGTTACTCCAGCTTGCAATCCAGATGCTGTTGACCCAATGGACATTTACCCAATTGAAAATATTGTTAACAAGAAGATACTTAAGGACATAAGATTGGATGACTTGATCAGTGGTAACAAAGAAGATATTATCAACACTTTCCCATACGCCAAAGAAGGTATTGTGCTTGAAAAAATTAATCAATTTAATGAAAATACTCCTACAACTAAATGGCAATTACTATACTTCACATCTTTATTAATTTCTCTGTTCAAAAACAAAAACATGCATTCAAAAGATAAATTACTAGAAAAGTACAACGATAATAACAAGCCTTCAGACATTTTGATAGATTATGCTTTATCCAATTTTACCATCTATAAAGTTTCAGGTGCATTCGGTAAATCTAAAAATAACTCATTTATAGTGGATCCAAGAAATGAAGATAAAATCCTTTGTTATATCATCTGTTCCATATTACAATTGAACGGTTTCTTTTTGGAAATCACCCCATTGGCTAAAGAATTGAACTTGAAACCTTCTAAGATCAATGAATTGCTAAAGATTATTGGTTGTCAAGTCAAAAACATTACACAAACACAGGCAAATGCTTTGTCTTTGGATAAAAATATTACCAAGAGCAATTACAAAGTTGCTACATTGAAGGTACCATTCAAAATACCTGCAATTACAAGAAGAGGTGCTAGAAGATAAACTCATTTTATTATAACTATGTTTAATATATATTTGATGAAAGTTTCAATAAAAAAAAAAAAATTAAAGGTATATATTGAACTTCTTTTCTTTTTGATTTTCTTTTACTCTTAGGTTCAGCATTAATTCAGTTATTAAAACAAATTTTCAATACTCTTCCATTCTATTTTGGAAGCCAAGTTGTTATCTTTACTCACTTTCCAAAATTCATCTGTGAAATCTTGAGCATTCATGAACTTTAAGAAGTTTTCATCATGAGTTATAATAACAAGTTGGAAGTTTTGTTGGAATCTTCTACTTTCTATAATTCTATGAAGAGATTCTGCCAACCCTTCTGAGTTTTCTTGATCTAAATTGGTTGTAGGTTCATCCAATGTTATAACACCACAAGAAACTCCAAATGTCTCTGCTAGTGCTAATCTAATCAAGATACAAGCCATCACTTTTTGTCCTGCAGAGCATCTACCTCTCATATCTATTTCTAATGAATCCTTGAACATCACAACTTTATAGTTGAAACTTTCAACACTACTTCCACTTGATGCACTATTCTTCTTGACTTTCTCAGTAACTATTTTGATCGTGGCAATATCAGATCCCTTATAAGTTGTTCTCCACAACTCATCCAAAAGAACATTGATTTCCTCCATTTTCTTAGAGTGGAAATTCATTATGGACATCTCTATTATTTTAGAAGCTACGTCTAAGTCGTGTTCCATGTTCAGCAAGGTCTTCGAATTACAGTTGATCTCATGATATTTTTGTTCTATGTCCGAGTAATCAATGTTCATTGTTTTCATATCAGTCTCAATTTGATTTTTTATTTGTTTGATCTCACCCTTCTTGGATGATATTTCACTGCTAAGATCCGTGAATGCCATGTTCAATTCCTGTGCAATGGATGAATATTCCCGTTGATACTCCAAGACTTCTTGTTCATTTATATTGGATAGCTTATCACAAACTTCTATGTATTTGTCCTTAAGCGCTAAATATTCCAAGGCTTGATTAATTGTCTCCCTTTGTTGAGCCAGTTCTTCAATCTTTTTCTTTCCTTCATCAATTAATAATTTAATTTGAATAGTATTGTTTTTAATGGTTCTTGTTTCATTCTTTGCCTCATTAAGCTTCAGTGTATATGAGGATAATGAATGCTGCTCTTCATCTTCAAATTTCTTGATCTCAGGTATCAAATAGTCAAAAAGTCTGGACGCTTTGCCTTTCAAATGATGCAATTCCTCTTCTTTGGCTTTCATTAACTTGTTATTTTCCATTTCCATGTGATTTAACTGAGACTTTTTTTCTTTGTTCAGACCCTCAATTTCTTGTATTTTCTTAATATTACTTTTCAACAACTCATCATTATCTTGAAGAATTTGACTTTTACTTTGAAGCTGTTGTTTCAAACTAGTTGCTTCATTAAACAACTCTTTAAATCTAACAATCTCTGCCTCATATTGAGACTTCTTGAAAACCTTATTAACTTTAAGTTCTTTCAACCTTGATATTTCATTTGTTAAATCTGAAACTTCAGTATTCAAAATATTTCTCTGCTGATTCAACTCATCTTGCTTGGATGCTAATGAATTAATATCTGGATTTTCATTTTGATGCGTTTCATCTAAGTCTCTTTTCAACTTAGCCAATTTTTTTAATTGTGATATAACTCCCGTTATATATTCACAAAACTTTTTCAAGCATGTTATTTCATTTTCAGCTTTCTTTATGGTTTTTTCGTCTTGTTTAATTATATTTACCAAATCACCAAGTTCTGAATTGGATGCATTCTTGGATGATATTATGGATTCAATACTTCTTGTTTCATCGACTAATTTCTGTCTAAAATCACAGAACTTTGAAACTACACCTCGTAAGTTCAAGTATGATTCATAGTCTTGTTGGGCAAGTTCCTTTTCCTTCATTAATTCATTGACATCAGTATTAATTTTTTTGTTAACATAGTCCAATGCAACATTAAATTTCTCTTCATCATTTTCAAAAGATGTTTTACAAATATTACAACATCTTTTCTTCAACATACTTTTTTTTGCATGTTTAAATACTTGAATCATTCCTGTGTTCATACCAATAGAATCATTTATATCATCCAGGTTGTCCTTCAAAATTTGAAGGTTACCTTCAAATTGCTCATTTAATTTGGCATCATCAGCAGTTAAATCCAATTTATTCTTTAAAGTGTCTTCAAAAATAGACATTGAGCTTTGAAGATCTTGAATAATCTTTTCTTTATTATTTAGCGTTATGTCATTAAGCTTAAGTTCTGTGTTCTTTTGCTTTAAACTTTCCCTTAATGCTTCAAGATTTGATTCTAGTTTTTTCTCATCTTCGTGCTTGACCTTTAATAAATTCAGGTATTTATCCTGGACAGCTTCAAGTCCATGATACTTCTCTTCAATTTTAATAATTGTATCCAATTGTACACTTTGCTTTATTTTGTTTATATCCACAATCATTTCATTATTTTTGTATGCCACACTACTCTCAATGAACTTGGAAATAGATATATCTTGTAAGTTCTTTACTAAATCGTTCTTTCTGTAGTGAAATACATTTGATCTTTCCGATCCTTGCTTGGCAGTTAAAATTTCTTTACGAATAGCATCCAAATTTTCATCAAGTTCCTTAACTAAGCTGATCTTTGAATTCAAACTTTCTTCCTTTGATTGTATATTTTCTTGTGACAACTCAGTGTTCAACAAAGTGTCGATTTCTTGTATTATATAATTGTTTTCCTCCTCTACCGATTTCCTATTAGAACCCTTTTTGTACAAATGGTCTCGTTCTATTGAATCGAGCTTGCTTTGAAGGACCTTAATTTCTGATTTCAATCCAGAATTTTGCATGCCAACGTGTTTGTTTTCATAACCTAATTTATCAATATCAGTGTCATATTGATTGATAACATGCTTTAGATTATCAACATCAGCCTTGATTTTTATCAAATAGTTGTTTATATCCTTTTGTTTTTGATTAATAATGCTCTTGATTTCGTCTTTGTTAATTTCATTCATGAAATCCAACTCCTTCAAAAGTTTATCAAGTTCTTCTTTGTTTTTTTCATATTTTTCTTGTGATTGATTCAATGCACCCAATTTAGTGCTGTATTCAACTATCTTAGAGTTACAGCTATCAAGATCGTTATTTAGTTCATTCAAGTCATTCATGTATTTCGTATTGATATTATTATTAATACTTGACATGTTTTCTTCAATAATATGAAGCTCATTCTGAAGAATGGCTTTGCTTTCTCGTAGTTCTATTCTTGGATTCATGTTTGACATTGAATGTAATTGCTTTAGAATTGTATCTTTGGTGTTATTCAATTGTGTAAATTCATTCACAATGTCCACATAAGATTGATTAATGTTCATCAAGTTTTGTTGAGCATCAGCAATGTCTCTTAGCTGTGTTTCTAAGTGAGCTCTTTCTGTATCATATAGCACTAAAGTCTTATTTAAATTATTTATTCTATCCTGAATAACATGGAACTTTTTTAAGTTTTCTTTACAATTTTTCAAGTCACCTTCTCTAAGCTTGATATCAACCTTGATATTTTTCTTGATCGCGTTTAAGTTCTGAAGTTCTTTAGTGAATCTACTAACTTCAAAAATTTCATCAAATCTTTTCTTCAAAGTATTTGAATCGGATAAAGGCCACAAAGAATCTTCTTGATGAGCAAAGATAACATAATCCAGTATGGGTTTAGATACACCAATGTATTTGTTTAGAATATCTTCAATTGCTATAGTCTTTGAAGGTTCATGAGTAACTTTTGTGTTAGTTTTAATATTATAATCCTCTAAAGTTTTGGTTAACGTTTTGAAAGTGGATTTCTTTGTAGCACTGGTGGGATCTACTGATAAAGAACTGTTTCTTGTTATCACTAGCTTGTTGTTGATGTTCTTGAAATGAAGTTTAACCATTGCATTAACTGTGGTTATGTTATAAAACTGGGGATCAGTCAAAAACCCATTACTCTTTGTTATAGGAGGCATATCACCAGTGGTGGCATACTTTAGACATTCAATGATGGTAGTTTTACCTGAACCATTAGTACCTACAATCAAAGTTAAAGGAGTCTGAAATTTGATTTCTTCCACAGAGTTTGGAGAAAATGATCTAACACCTTGAATAGATAGTTTTTCTATAGATGACATTTGTTGGTGTTTCGTCTTAACAAGTTTGATTAGAATTTATTCACACTTTTTTTCTATTTTTTTTTTTTTTAACGTGTATTAGGAACATCAATGGGTGTTTCGTGAATAATATTAAAAAAAGATAAGTTACCCGATGATAACATCAAGATTCACATGAAATTCCCAAAGAAGCAGTATAGCATGTTGAATCTCATTGTCCATATATATTCAAAGGAAACAAAAAAACTGATTGATTATATCATATTCATATTATAGGTTATTTATTACTTATTAGATGTTTTTAGTTATTTTAATGAATATATGCTTAATTGTAATCTTTTTGTATCAAAATAATAATAAAAAAGTGAAAACATACGTATTAATAGTTTCACACACGTATGATTGCTTTACCTTTAGAAATTTGTTTTCAAAAAACCCAAAGAAAAAAAAAAAATCTTACGAAAGGATATTAGATTCGTATTTTTAATTTTTTCTTTCTTTTTTTTTTTTTCCTCTCTTGACATCATAATCAGAATATTACACTTCATAAAATAAAAAAATTAACCCAAAAACACACACTTTAAAGAACCTGTACCTAATTTATCAATTCGCCAATAATGTCAATTGATTATGTTAAAGAAGTTCTTGAAGAACTAAAGAACTTAAAGAAAGGTGTATCAGCTAAGAGAATTAATAAGCTTACTGAGTATACTTTAAAAAATATTGAATTAGAAGATCAAGTTACTGATTTAATTATTGATTATTCCAAGAATGCATCTCCCTCCCATAAAGTTGGCTCTTTATATTTAGTTGATTCTCTGGGTAGAGCTGCTTTAACCAACTGTAATGATTTAGGCTTGAGCGTTTTGGATAATAATAATAAAACAGGTACTCTTCAACATATCATTAAAAAATTCTCTGACAACATCAAATATTTGATGAGTGATTGTATTGAGAAATTGGACGACAATGATGAAATAGAAAAAGTCAATCAACTAAAAGAAGTTTGGATAAGTGAAGGTTTGTTTAATGAAAATTTACTAAATAACAATGAATCAGATACAGACGAAGTTGATACCACTCCAAAGGAAAGTGAAGAATATGAGTCCAATGTACCTGAATTATTAGAATCTTCTTCCAATGAGTATAAAGAGTCAGTAATCGATGAGACTTTACCTAGACATGTTTACGTAAAGGCTCAAAATGGTACTAAAATACCATTTATCAATGAATCTTTATCCAATATTGAGAAAAAGGAGGAGCAGTTAAGAGCCTTGAAAGAGGTGTTATTTTTCATGAATGACAATCCAATGGATTTGATTGTTACCAAAAACTTGAATGAAAGTAGCATGCCTGAAATAAAAGAATACAATCATAACAGAAATCATAAAATTGAAAACCATGATAATGGGAAAAACAGGGATCAGATGACATTGATTGTTGGTGAGAAGAATGTAGTTGGATCAATCCATTATAGGAACAAGCCTGTTTTGAATGATGCTACTTGTCCTTTGAACAATGTTCGTGTTATGTCAAGAACGTTGTTTATAGGAGGGATAAATAGTAGGGACACGAAGAGAGACTTGATTAATAAACTAAAACCATATGGTGAAATACAAACATGTTTTTTGAATGGGAAAAAAGGACATGGATTTGTGAAGGCGTACTCAAGAGCAGAAGCTGAAAATATCATCAAGACATTTAATATTTTATCTGCACAGGACCCTCATGAACTAAGAGTTAGATGGGCTTTAGGATTTGGTCCAAGAGCTTACTTTAATTTTGATACAGGTATTAGTACGATACCCTTGTATGTGATAACAGATTCTGAAAAGGATTGGGCAAGAAACTCTGAATGGGGAGGAACAAATGGGAAAGAGATGGTTAGTGGGATGCTATTTGAAGAACCAGATTACAATCCTAATGAGGTAACGAAGATTAATAACAGAAGACTAGACTTCCAAGATCATGCTAACATATCGAATAAGCCATTATCACAAAGACAAGCCACAGAGCTAGCAAGAACCAATCCTGAAATCTTGAACCAAAGATATGCTCAACAACAGCAATTTTTGTATGGGCAACAGCAATATCAAAACGTAGCACAACCACAGCAGATGTACTATCAAAACAATATGTACAATCAACAAGCATCGAATGGGATGTATCAACAGGGGAATAATGTTTATAATCAGCAGAACAATCAAGGAATGTACAACCAACAACCTCCATCAAATCAATTGAACAATTTAATGAACATATTGAATCAACATCCTCAATAAGATATATATCAATTAAAATATTTCATCAATTCGTATTAATTTTGTTTTATATATATCAAAAAGTTGAATCTTTTTGTAGAAGAATATAAGTATAGATTTGTTAAAAAATCAAAAAGTTATAGATAAATCTAACATTTTACCCAAAGAAAATAGGATAATTTCCTTTTTCAAGAATCTATCTGAAAAAAAAAAAATTTTTTTTTCTTCTTTGGCTTCGTTCTTTTTTTTTTTTCATTCTAAATTTGAAAATCATGTATAGTTATGCTTTTCTTCTTCATTTTGAAAATTTCAAAAGTATTTTATGTTTTCTATTTCAACAACATTATTATATTCTAAAATTTCATGCAACAACCAAAAAAATAAAAATAAAAACCTTTTCTATTAATATATACTCAAATAATGTTGAAGTGTACTAAATTACTACAAAACTCGGTTTACAAGGATCTTCAAATAGGATCTATATTGAAAAGAATACCTATCATCACCAAGAGTTTGACACCTTATGAAAAAGAATATTATGAATACAAACAGGGTCTTTACAACAGAATGGCTTTAGATTTTCCTAAAGACTATTATTATCCACCAGGAACCATGAAGACCATGGAATTTGAAAATGTTCAAAAGCCTAAGGCAAACATGGAACTCTTAAACAAATATGCTAAAAAAGATGAATTACTATTCAAAGACAACAAGACTGTGGAATACAATGAAAGTGGAAGAGAAAAAACCGATTGTGACCATGTTGTATTGGTTGAGGACATCAAAAATGAATTGAATGGCGAAAGTTCAAAGAAAAACAAAGAAAATGAAGTTACTTTCAACAGTAGAATCACCAAGGCAGATAAGGAAAATGATGTCACCAAGCTTGATAGATCTTTAGAAAATGACTTGTACTTGATTGTCAAGTCTCAAGGCAAATGGGTTTTCCCTACATTCAAAAACAGTGAGGATTCTTATAAACAATTGGTTGATGATAACAAGAGTCTTGACTTGTTAAGTGTTGATAACTTGAAACAGTTGGGTGGTGAAAACATGCAGCTATGGTCCATTTCAAAGACCCCTTGTAAATTTTTAAAAAACACTTTTTACTTCAAGAGTATCATATTCTCTGGTGAATTCAAAAACGATAAAGTTGAACATAAATGGTTGAATAAGAATGAATTGAAGGATGTTATGGATCCAGAATATTATAAAGAAATGGAATATTTATTAAACTAAAAAGAAATATGTTCCACTTATTTAAATAATTAGATGTTTTGAATTTTTTTTTAAATATTCTCTTGAGGATTTTGTATATAGATATATAGATCGTTTAATTGCTGATTTGTAATGATTTCTTGAAACATGAATTACTGTAGTCATTTTTTGTTTTAATTAATTTAGTCTTTGGGCAAACATTCTCTTTAACTCCGACTTTGATACGATAGCGTATAACCCAAAATAAAAAATTTTAATATATTATCTTAAGCATCTTAGTTTTTTTATTGTTTTTTTTTTCTTCAAATATTTCTTCAACTATCTGATAAATAAAAGGATTCTTCACATCTAATTTACTCTAATCCTATAATCGAGTTAATCCAATAAAGCCAACTTAACAATCTTATATCACTCTCCATCTTTCTTTTATTTCATATAATGAACTTTTACAAAAGTGTCATACTCTTCAGTAGAAGAAATTATAGTAAAGAGTTCAAAGATGTTATTCATATCAAAAAGTTGAATGTGGATGTTTCTATGGGGAACAACCTATGGAACATTCCAACAAAACAATCTCTAAAGTTGAGTCTTTATTACAAGAGTGATTTTTCTGCAAGTTCTGAAAATGATGATTTGAGTGCAACTTTGAACTATGCAGTGATATCCAATTCCTTGATGAAGGAATTTGAAAAGGAAAGAAACTTCAAGACTATAATTGACGTGAATGATCATGTAAGAAATCATATCAAAAAAACAGTTAATGGTGGATCAAGGAACTTTATAGTTAACATTCAAGCACCTAACAACCACTTACGTACAAAAAGCATAGAATTAATCAGCAACAACAACAACGATGGGGTGGATTATACATTGAACATCAACAGCATTCAATCATTAACGTACATTGGTGTGTTCACCTTTGAAAGATTACAAAAACAATACATCAATGTATCCTTATCTTTAAAGATTGATCCAATTCATAAAGATTTAATGAGTGACAACTTGATTAAGAAGATTTGTTCAAATGTAGGAAATTTTCTGGATAATAGTATGTTCAAAACAGTTGAAGCCTTAGTTAATGATGCTGGTGGAGTTGTTTACCAAACATTGTTACAGGAAGAAGTCAATACAAGGGCTTTAGAGGAAGTTCATGTTTCAGTTTTGAAGCCACAAGCCATTTTGAAATGTGATGATGGTGTGGGTGTTAGCTGTTTAAGAAGATTTGATGATTATGAAAATGACTTGAAGCTTAAGAAATATGATTTCAAATTTGCACAAAATAATGATTTTAATTTACCTGTTTGTAATGTTTCAAATAACCAATTGGACATCATTGATGAAAAGATCTTGTATAAAGTTTACTTGAGTATTGGTACAAACATGGGTGATAAATTAGGAAATATATTCCTAGCCATCAAGAATTTAAGTTCGCATCCACATGTGGTCAAAATAGATAAAATATCATCCATTTTCCAATCAGAACCAATGTACTATCACGATCAAGATAGATTTTACAATGCCACCTTTTCCCTGTACACAAGGTTACCTCCGTTTATTTTATTGAAGGAATTGAAGAAGATAGAGTACAATGATTTGAACAGGGTGAAGAAGTTTGATAATGGCCCAAGAACCATAGATTTGGATATAATTTACTATTTGAGATGTGATGAGAATTCAAAAACACCAAAGGAACATGTTGTATTGAACACCAAAGAATTGATCATTCCTCATAAGGGTATGTTAGAAAGAGGGTTTGTATTAGGTCCATTGAATGAAATAATAGGTCTTGATGGAGTTGAGAATATTCATCCTATAAGTTTCGAGCCTATAACAAATCAATTATCTCAAATTAAGGACTTAGGCATCAATAGAGTGTTGATGTTCAAAGACAATAGATCCTTAAGTTTTGATAAAAACGATTCCTTGAAGATCATGAAAATATTGAATTTTACAAAGGATTCATTTTCTGATGGTAACTTAAAGTGTGAACAATATGATAATATAATCAACGAAATAAAGCAGTTAGGTATTAATGAAAAGGAGGTTATATTAGATGTTGGTTGCTGCAGTACAAATCCAATTAAAGAGGATGAACAAATAAACGTTGAAGAGGAAAACCAAAGATGTAAGGAAATATTGGAATATATTAGAAATAAGAATAAAGAAATAATAATTTCATTGGATACATATAGAAATGAAGTGATCAAAGAGAACATTAATAACATTGACATTATTAATGATGTAGGGTTTAATTTTGAAAGTAGAAAAGAAGAATTATGTGATATACTAACTAAAAATAGAGATAAAGGATATGTCTTGAATCATGTACCTTGTGAAACTTTTGAAGAGTTACAAAAAATAGAAAGATCTAAATCAGAAGATGATACAAATATTAATGAAACAGTTTGTAGCAATTTAATGGTTAAATTTGATTATTTAATAAAGAACTATGTGTTACCAAGTCAAATTATCATTGATCCAGGTTTAGGATTTGGAAAGACACAATGGGAATGTTATGAAATAATTAAAAACTTTAGAAAAACTTGGGAAGATAGCAATCCTAGTTTTAAGGATATCCCTATTTTATATGGGTACAGTAGAAAGAGATTTTTACAAGCATATGAGAATCAATCTACAAATGATAGAGATTTGGAAGGGGTTTTGTTGTTGAGTAAATTAATGGATAAGAACAATATTGTCAGAGTTCATAATTTGGATTACACACAAAGAGGTAAAATGATACTTAAAAGAATTATATAATTTTATAATTGAGATTGTTCAGGACATTTCTTGGCAATGTGGCCAAATTGTTGGCAGTTGAAACATTTACTGGCTTTCTTGTTGGTTGGACAATCTCTGCTCATGTGGCCAAAGCCTTGACAATTATAGCACTTGAATTTAGGCTTTTGGTTTTTTTTTGGTTGTGAGCAATCTTTAGATATATGGCCAATTTCTTGACAGTTGAAACATTTTAAAACATCACAATCACTTGATAAGTGACCTGTTTCACTACACTTGTAACATTGTTTATTATCATTAGTTATTGGTTCAGTACATTCTGATTTTAAGTGACCAGATTTGTTACAGTTATAACATAATTTATTTTCTTCAGTACAGTTAGAGGATAGATGGCCTAATTTACCACAGACATAACATGTTTTAGCAACCATTTTATTTATTTATATAGTGGTTTGTAATTGGATATATTTTGGTATAAGGTAAGAAAGAGAGGTTATTTGATTGATTGTATAAGAATATCAAAGTAGAAAAAAAGATAATGTATATGAAGATCTAACACCGTGTGTGTGTGTGTTTTTTTTTTTTTACTCATAAAAATAGCAAAAAAAATATTTAAAAAAAAAAAAGAAATTTAAGAAAATAAAGTAAAAAAAAATTTTTTTTTTTTTCACAGTCTTGATTTCCTAATTGGGTAATATTAGCCATTCTGTAAATATATCAATAAATTTAATCTGGGGAAAAAAAGAGGGATACTTTTAGTAAATAATAGATCACATGTACAGTTGATAACACACTGTTATCAATATTGTCATTAAATCCAAAATATGTAATTATTTAACAAGACTTAATTCAAAAAACCAAATAAATTATCGTATATATTCAAATAATAATTCATGGGTTTTTAAATAGTATGTATAATTAGTGAGAAATTGTTCACTATATTAACATTAATAAATTTAGTATTGAAATTATGAACTGAGTATATAATAAGGAGAGTCAGTATGGATATTGAAGAAATCTAAAAATTTATCCTAACATGAAATAAGGATCGTTTAAGATTATTAGTAATGTGTATCAATCATTTAAATGCTAAAGAAAAAAATATCTAACAAACTTAATTAAGTATATATTTCCTCAATTGAAAATTAAAGTGAATTTTTTTTTTTTTTTTGTTGTTTTTGTTGTTTTTTATTGCTATTGAAAGCATATATTAATCATTGATATGAACTTTAATATATATTTTATACAATATATATCACATAGTAATTCTATTAATTTGAAAATTATTAACCACTATAACTTATGTATTCTTTAAAGAACCTTTATGATCATTTGAATCATGATATACATTTAATCAATAAAGATTTATTAGCATTTAAGATTCTTTAATATTTTTAACACCACAGTTGTCTTTTTTGTTTTTTTGTTTTTTTATTTTTACTTTCTATTATACAATTATAAAATCATAATGTAGATAATGATAGAATGTTTACATATCCTTTAGTTATTTGTTTCTTTGTGCAGTCACTTTTAAATAATAGGATTTTGTTCCTGTTTTTCCCCCCCCCCAACTGGTTAGCACAATAATTAATGACATTAACCCATTATTGTTCTTTTTTTTCAAGCCACATATCACGTGGCCAGACTCATTTTAAAGATTATTTTCCAATATTTTTTGAATTTTTCATCTTCTTCGAAAAACAAAAAAAAAAAAAAAAATGATTAAAATAAAACTAACGTCGACCACATAACCCCCTTATAATCCATTAAATACAATTTAATAAAAAAAAAAAGAAAAAAGAAAAATGCATAATAAATTATTTATTTTTCAAAATATACTCAGATATTCATAATTAATCAACCAAAAAATAAAACCATATACTTTTAATAAATAAAAATGGTATGGGAGCATTTATCAACAACTAAATCTCATATTGCTTATGCTCTTATATCTCTCTTCTCTATAGTTTTCTCCTTATTATCATTCATCATAAAGGAAAAGTTATACATTGGTGAATCTACGATATCCACCATTTATGGTATCATCATTGGTCCTCATTGCTTGAACTGGTTTGATCCAAATAAATGGGGTAACAGAGACTCCATCATCTTAGAGCTAAGTAGACTCTTGTTGTGTATCCAAATATTTGCCACTGCTGTTGAATTGCCAAAGAAGTATCTGTTGAAGCATTACAGATCTGTTGTTATGCTATTAATTCCTATCATGACCATTGGATGGTTATCAATGGGATTCTTAACATATGCTATTCTTCCTGGTATTTCCATCAGTGAGGGATTGTTGTTGGCTGCTTGCATTACTTCAACTGATCCTGTCTTGTCACAATCCATCATCACAGGTAACTTTGCTAAAGAACATGTTCCAAAGCACTTGAGAAACTTGATAGGTTGTGAGTCCGGTTGTAATGATGGTATGGCTTTCCCCTTTATTTATATTTCCATCAACATGATTGTATTCCATGGGCATAAGAGAGTCAACCATATAGTTAAGGATTGGATTTGTGTTACCATTCTCTATGAATGTATTGTTGGGTGCATAATTGGTGTTTTCATTGGCTACACTGCTAGACATAGTATCAAATTTGCTGTCAAGAAGAAGACCATTGATAGAGAATCATTCTTGGCCTTTTATTTGATTTTGGCTGTTCTTTGTGCTGGTATTGGTTCCATACTTCAAGTTGATGACTTATTAGTCAGCTTTGCTGCAGGTGCTGCATTTTCATGGGATGGGTGGTTTAGTAAAAAGACCAAAGAAACAGGGTTGAGTTCAGTTATAGATTTGATCTTGAACTATGGGTACTTCATCATCTTTGGTGCCATTGTTCCTTGGAAGGATTTCAACTCCCATTATTTAGGTCTTGATGTTTGGAGATTGATTTTATTGGCCATAGTCATGATCTTCTTGAAGAGAATTCCTGGTGTCTTGCTATTATGGAAATTCATTCCTGATCTAAAGAATTTTAGAGAGGCTGTGTTCACATCTGTTTGGGGTACAACTGGTGTTGGTGCCATTTATGCATCCATTCTTGCTAGATCCTCATTAGAAGAATACACTGAAAAACATGATCCAGGTGTTTCTAATCACACTCCACTTTCAACATTACCACCAGAGGACTCCAAGTACTATAAAATTATTTACTTGTTATGGCCAATTGTGACCTTTTGGGTTGTTGTGAGTATCATTGTTCATGGTACAACCGTTGCTGTGTTCATGTTGGGTAAGAAAATCAATTCAATATCAATAAGTAGAACTTGGACTGTTAATACCAGAACACAGACCAAGAAGACCAACAAAACTGGAAATAGTGAAAGAATGGATGAAGATTGGATGAATAGATTGCCTAAGGAGGAGGAAGTTATTGAGTCAGATAGCAATGTGAAAGTTTCCTCAAGCAATGATGATAATGAAGAACTTGATATAGTTAAGAGAAAGGTTAGTGATGAAGGAGATGAAGATGCCAGTATTAGTGATTTGTTCTCATCATCCAACTCAATTAAGAGAGTTAAGCCTAAGAGACATAATAAGACTAATAAATTAATGAAAAAGATCAACAAAATGAAGTATAAAAGACAAAAATTCTTGGGAATGGAAACTGACATAGATAAGAACATGAATAAGTTGGGTGAAGAAAGACAAAAGAGAGAAGAAGCTGCAGCCAATGATGCATTCAAGTTAGGACCTCAATTGGAATCTGCAGACACTAATAGCAATGACTTTGAAGAAGGTATTCAACATGATGAAGAATCAAATAGATACTTTGATGACAACTTTGACAGTGAGGGAGAATATTTGCACAGTGATGAAACAGATGAAGACTTACAATATGATACTGTTCACTTACCACCATTCTTGAACAATGAAGACAAGAATGAACCAAAGGAAGAAGATAGTAACACCAGATTAAGTAAAATCATCTCAAGAGAATCAACACGTAGTAAACATGAAACAAACAATGATGTGCCTCTTGAAAGAATATATTCCATAGAGCACAATAGTATTCCTATGAACACTTATGAAGTTGGTAAAGATATCATCATGGAAAATGAAGATGGAGATGTCATCAATCAAATCAACATTCAAGAGGACAAGGATTTCAAATCTGATGTGCCTGTTGATGATAACACCAAGTATTACGGATACATTATCGGAAATAACTACTACATCGAAAATGAAGATGGAGATACCATTAAAAAGTACAACATCACAGACAAGAAAGACAGAAGTAGTATAAAAGATGATTTAATTCACAAGTTCATAGTAAGAGAAAGCAAAAATAAAGATAAAATAATTAGAATTAAAGATAAGCTACGTGGTTCCTCCTAAACGGCCAACTTTCTTTTAAGAATAATGCCTAATAAAATATCTGAATCTTGATACAGAAATGGTGTAAATGATTTCTGTATAGATGGAAACCTTTTGATTTATATAAAGCCTTTATTATAAATTTGTTATTATTAAATTAGTTCTAATTTTTTAATAATTACAATAAAGTTTACAATTTAGAAAATTTATAGTAAAAGTGGGAAAAATCTACCTTTTTTTTAGTTTCATTTTTATTTTAAAAAAAAATATATTTATTTTTTAATATGAAAACTTATACTTTATTTGAAACAAAATTGTAATAAATAAATTTCATATATGTATAATGTATTATAATAATTGTATAGCTATATAATTTTCAACAACATCATCACAATAGTTAGTCAAGTTAAATTCTCCATAGTGTTCTTTATTTTGTTCGTATTTCTTACAATATTGAACTTCTGCTTTAATAAACTCAGCATATTCTTCTTTGATCATCTTTTGTTCTCTTTTGTTTAAGACATCCAACTTAACTAGTAATTCATTTCTTTCAATGCCCATATCTCTTCTCTTTTCCTGGTATGCTTCCTTATCTGTAGTATATATCATGAAATTGTTCAATAAAGCATTGTCCTTATCTAGCTTGAATGATCTTTCCTTTAATAATATATCTAAATCCGCTAAACTCAAACTTCTTTGAATGACAACATCCTTTGGCATGACATTATTGAGCTTTCTTGCCAAAAACCAAGTTCTGAAAAAGTCATTGTTGACTAAGTAAACATTCAAGAGTACTGATAAGATCAATCCAATCATCAATGTTCTGTTGATCAATAATATGTTTGTTATTAAAGCACCCATGATGAAATATATCTTTTTTATCATCATACATGTATTAATACCAATTCTTATTATGTAATGAGTGATTATCAATTTAACAAGCTTCATTCTATTGATCTTAACACACTTTTTATGAACATCATCAATATTTCCATCCAACGTTTCAATGCCTATAGTACTGCTTATTTTCAAGCATTTGATATATTGATCTTCTCCATTCCCCATGTTTTTGTAATATTTCCCTAAAGCATGCTTGAAAAGTATCAATGATTTCAAGTGTTTTTTATACAAGTAATTGTTCAATATCTCAAATAATAATCTCTTTAAATATTGATTGCTATGAATTTCTTCCAAGGGATAAACTTCAAAGTAAAAAGATATCATAGATTTCTTAGAATCCACTCTTTCAACTATGAAGTAAAGATTTGCTCTAATAACTCCTGTTAATGGTATTTCAAAGTATCCAAATTCCATCTTGATTATAAAATTTTCATTCTGTTTATATTGCAACAACTTATCCTTAACAAAAATCTCATTGGTATTTAAGACATTTTCACCAGTTGCTGCTTCATCAGTGTAAAACACTCTTCTTTCCCTTAAAATAGCCTTGTATATTCTACTGTAATATTTACCATCTTTAACCCATGCAAACCCATCAGATTCTGTGTCATCTTCACAATCTTTCACCTCATCATTTTCTCTCTTTGTATTGATATGACAAATGTCCTTATACAGATTCTTGGCAAATACATTTCTTCTCCCCAAAAACAACAAGCCTAATGCATCTAACTTTACAGGAACTTCAAGCTTGTGAATTTTAGCCATTGTGTGCTTTGTTGATATACTAGTCTTGAACCCAATTATATCAATTTTGTTATTCAAATCAATTCCATGTGAAATACTAACATCTTCTTCAACATCTTTGTTCACAGGTTGCCCATTAAATGCATTTTTCTTGAAGAATATCAAGTTCTCCTGTGTTTGATTCTTAAGATAATATTTGTAATCAATTGCATGCAAAGCCTTGACAGTATTCTCATCATCCTTTATTGATCTTTGTTGAATCAATCCTGGCTTTCTAGATTTTCTTCTTAAGTTCCTGTGATTGGCATCAATCAAAAACAAGATCTTCTCCTTAAGTGACAACAACGAAATGATTTCTCTGAAATAATCATCAGATTCCTTTGGATCTGAGTAGTCCTTGTCCATCTTAAAATATTTGGTGAAGTTGATTCTAATCCTAACATTCAACTTATTTTTATCATAAATGATCATCTCTAAAGGTTCAATTTGATTCTTACCCTTAATGAGTTGAATATCAAGAATATCCTCCAAGGAAATTGAAAACAGGGATATCAATCCATATGAACTCAAGTAGAAATACAACTTCTTATGTGTGACAAACATGGATCCCTTGAAGTAAACATTGTCGTCATCTAAAGATTTGTCTGTTTGAGTGAAGTGTAGATAACAATTCAATGAAGTGTAACCTCTCTCATCTTGGATGTACCCAAAGAGCATTCTGAATGGGATATTGTGCATGGTCAACGCCGCATCAGATTGTGTCTTGATGAACAATTGAGTGTTATAATTATAATTATCCTTATTCTTCATGAATAAGTTCGCCCAATATTCAGACCCCCAAGTATTGGCAATTACTGCATTAGGAACACAGTTTGTGGTCAAAGTCATGTAAACATTAGCAAAGAGAGCCAAATTTGTATATGATGTAGTAATAGGCATGTCAATGTTGTTCAGTAATCTCAATCCAACTGTAAGAGATAGATCCTTTTTGATGAACCTTTCTACCTTCTTCAACAAGGAAACTGAATCCTTATTTTTATGGTTAATTAAAGGTGATGATTCATCCTCAATAAAGAATTCCTTAAACAGGGGAGAAAATCTTTTGTTTGAAGCTTCAAGAACCTCCCTAGGTAATGAATTGTCTTTAATTTTGTCCTTTATGTTCATTATAGCTGAATGAAGCTTGCATATATCCACAGAGGATACAGCCTGGAATAGCATCTCAATTTTATCATCCGATTTGTAATCATCGAAAATTAACATGAATGAAAACATTGTGTACCCATTTTCTTCATCATTGGAGTCCACTATCTTAAAATCAATCAAATTTAAACCAAACTTATCTGTTTCGGTGACAAATGTACTATCATTTGATAGTTCAAAAATACCCAATATGTAATTTTTCACAAATATGAACATAGGTCTCTTCACTTGCCCATTGATTTGTAAAATCCAACAGCTATATTCATAGAGATCATAGTCCCTAAAGACATTTTGTTGAAGATCCGAATAAAAAGTATTTAAGTTGAACTTTGTAAGGAGTAGATCAGGATCATACTTTTTTTTGAAGGCCTTGATGATCAGATTTTTATTTATGTTGATATCCTTATTCAAAACTTGTTGAGACTCATAAAGACTCTTGTAATTCTTTATCAATGTTTCCAATTGATCAATGCTCTTTGAGTATATTAGACAGTCATCACATTGAATGAATCTTTGGTAAAGCTTCAATATGATTTCCATTGTGAGTATATTCAGGGAAACTTTGATGTTCTTTAGTTGATGTGTGAGGTTCAATGCATTGTTCAAGTTCTTGATCTCTAATGTATACAAGTTAATAATATATCTTCTATGTGCTTCATCATCATTTCTGTAATCACCGTTTGTAAAATCTAAGACTAACTCATTCAACTTTGACTCGTATAGCTCAAAGTCAAGAATATATATGTTGAATGCGTTTAGTAAAGATTTGATGGTTTTAATGTCATTTTTGTCAAGAATATCTTCATCTTTTAGTCTTTTTTTGATGTGATTATGGTATATTTTAATAATCTGGTTGTCTGTAATATCTGAATAGACCCAAGAGTCAAGATTATTTAAGTCAAATGTGTTGTAATCAATGTTTATATATTTATTTTTGAGTTCTCTTACTTTGAAAGTAGTTGATGCTCTAAAAGAGGGAGAGTCCAGTAAACACTCCTTAAACTCAATAGCTATAAGTTTCAATAAGTTCTGTGAGTGAACATGAGGGTATTTATCCATCTATATGTATATACTAGGATATGATTAGTGGTAATAATTGGTTAACCATGTATTTTGATTTAAATATAATGAACATTTGCATGTAATTTTTTGTTTAAAGAAAAAAAAGAATAAAAAAAGAGGAAACGCTTAGATAAAATTAAATCAGGATAAACATCTAGAGTAATTATCGGAAACAAATCATTTGTGAAGGGAAAAAATCCTCCATTTTTTACACTGGAAGTATTTATATTTAGATTTTTTTTTTTTTTAAAAAAAAAAAAAAAAAACAGTTAATTAAAAGTATTTCCAAACAAAGGTAATATAAACATACAATAATATATATAAATAAATTAAATAATCAAGAATTTTTTTTCAGAATCCTAAGCGACCAAGGTTATCACATATTTCCACATAAAATTGTAGAATGTCTATATCATTAGTAATGTCCTGATCATTAGTTTTATCAACTTGCTGTACGTTCTTCTTACTATTCAAGAGTTTAAATGTAGATAGCTTTTTACTTAGATCCATCCAGTTGATTAGTGTCAAATGATCAACATGTCTTAATGTACCTAAATATTCTCCGTATTTTGCACTGTCTAAAGTCACAAGCCCGTCATTTATTCTCTTTTCTAAAGGCCAATCTTCATTGAGAAAGAACAAGTACTTCCACGTTATGTAGAAAAAGTTATACCACTTTGGCCAACAGTATGCACCATAAGAAAAATACTTGACATCCTTATCCTTTGGAAACTCTTTGTTGAACTTGTCCACATATGTTGTGGTTAACTGTGCAAAAGCTTCAGGGAGAAATGTGTCTAATTTGGTGAATGCATCTGCAACTTCCGAGCCCTTGTGTGGTGTGGATATTGTTGTGACTGAAAGAACCTTATATGGTTTATCTTTAATACCAGATATTAAGTATCTACAATCCAACCCACCCATACTATGAGCAATCAAGTTAACATTTTGAATTTTTTCCTTTTCGCATATTTCAGTTATATAGTGATGAAGTGTTTGTGCTCTACTTTTGATACTGCCATAAGGTGACACTTTTGCTATAAAAACCTTACACCCATTTTCTTCCAGTTTTTCCTTAATACCATGCCAATAATCTATACATAAAATACCCTTAGCCTCCTCTAACGAATCAGATCCAAAGAGTCCCTTGATCTGTGATAAAGATGGAAGAATTTGTACAGTGCTAAAACCAGACAATCCATGACACAAAATAATGGGGTATTTAGGAGATTTAAAATCTGTGCTTAAATTATTTTTTAGTTTTAAGTATTTAATTTCATTGTCTATTTTCTTATAATATTCGTTATGCTGCTCATATAAGGAGTTATTGACCTCTGAGTAGTAGTATGTGGATGAAAGAAATGTTCCTGATAAAGTAAGGTATTTCGTTAAAGGCTTCATAACAGTAGTACAAAAATTACGTAGTTACTGTCTCTAGTTTTAATTTTTATGTTTTTTCATTAATAAGTTCATTTTTTTTGAATTTATTTAGTATTTCTTATTTATTTTGAAAATAAAGAAAAAAAAAAAAAAGGGAGAATTTCACCATATAATTTTAATACATCAATTTTTTTTTTTTTTTTGAAAAAATTAAATAATATGAAGAAAATTCAAGAGATATGTCAAAATAATAAATAATTCTGAAAAAGTTAATGGGTGAGTACTTTAGTTTAATAAATAATAAAGTATATAAAAAATTTATTTTTTAATTACTATTTTCATTGTATATAGTAAAAGAACAAAAAAAAGGTACATTATGATCCTCACTCATTCCTAAACAATATCCTATTTTTTTAAATGGAGAACATAAATAAAAATATAAGTTTCTATTAATATTAATTACATTAGTAATAAATACAGCTTCAGATACTAATAGAATACTATTTGCTCTTCTTCAATTTTTGATATTTTAAAAAAAAAAAAATCTTCTGTATACTTATTTTATTTGTATTTTTTTTTTCATTAGTTATGCATCGTATCGTTAAAACCTTAACAAAAATAGATGGGTTTAATCAAATGGTGAATAAAAAAAAAAAATAATGAAAAAAAAAGCAAGCTTAACATCATTTTTATCAGAAAATAATGGTAAACTAAAGGTATTTATATTATTCATATTGCATTATTTGATTTTTAATTAGATATTACAGAAGTAAAAACATATACATACATTTATGGTTTTATTACTAAAAAAAAAAAAAACAAAAAACTAATGAAATGTTTATATGGGAACATTAATTATATACAGAGCATCATAAACAATATACTCATGAATGTTAGTTAATATAATTAAATATTTCTAATAAAAAAAATAAGCCATGAATTTTATTTTCAAAAACTATTTAAGAAACCTGAAATTTTATTTTTTATCTTTAATTCTTTATCTTTCATATTTAAATATATATTTTGTTGTAGCTTTTGTTATTTTTTTTTATTTTATAATTTATTATAAGAAAAGAAATAACTAGTAAGTCCAACCACCATTAATTGAATTAAAAAAAGAAAAAAAAATTAAAAACTATGCAAATTACTCTATTATCCGCTTTACTTGCTTCAACTACCATTTTAAATTTAGTTGCTGCTGCTCCAATTGCTTCTTCTGACGTTATTTTAACTTCGGAAGACTCAATTGCTTTGTTTGAAAAAATGTTTAATGTATCAAGCATCTCTTCTGATTTTTCCTCCTTTTCCTCTTTAGATGATGATGCTGATGAGTTCTTTTCATTTTATCAAAATGAATTAGCTTTAAGAAATCAATATTTAGCTGATTATGATGTATCCACCTCTGCTGTTGACAGACAAGCCTTGGCTTGGGACATGGCAAACATGTTTTTCACCGGTACTGGTGCTTTGGAAGGTTGCGTTTTTCATCCAGGAGCTGACTTCAACCACAAGATGGCCTTGTGTGGAATCAACTTGACTGGTATGTTGTTTGGTTTGACCTCAATGATGGTCAAATTAGCAGATGCTGGTTGGTTTGAATTGAACCCAGCTAACATGAAGACCATGCTCTCCACTATTGGTTTTAATGTTGTTGACAATGACTATGCTGCATTTGGTACTATGTCAAACATTGACACCTTAAGAGAGAAATTGCCATTTGTATTTGAACACATTGATGCATTTAGAGAAAGTGAAACTTTTGCTGGTTTTTCTAAATTAAATATCCAAGTTGATGTTGAGACTTTTGGCAACTCTGTTGATGAACATTCCTTCTATGACTGGGTGTTTAAGGTTTCTACAGGAAAGGGAATTGGTTCTACTCATGGCTTAGAACTATCTTTAACTGCTAACCAATACTTGTTCAGAATGATGGCTAACAGTAGATATGTCAACTTACCAACAAAAGTAGTCAAGAATATATTCAAGCTTTTAAAGACTGAATATCCATTGATTAAAAAGGGTCAAATTGCAGAGTTTATCTTCACTGTTATCTCCACTGCTAGTCAACACAGTGCTGAATATGCTACCAGAATGTTAACTCTATTTTCCAAGCTTTCAGAAGAAGACCATTCTAGTCAATGTTCAACTAGAAGATATGGTTTTGGTATTAAAGATCCAAAGCAAAATAACATTAGTGTTATAAACATAAAAGGACATGTTAATTGCTAATTCCATTAGAAAAATTGAAATTAATCAAAGCTATGAATAAAATGAAAAAGAAATAGTAATAAGAAAAAAACACAATTTATTTTTTTTTAGTTAATAAATAAATTGATAAGTAGTCATATAATTTTCTAAAGAAAATTAAATGAATTACAAAGAAATTCGATACTTAATTTTATAGGAATTACTTGATGCAGCAGATCTTCTATTTTTTATCTTCTTTTGAAGAATAAAAGAAAAAAGAAAAAATTATTTCTTTTTCCTT
The DNA here is from genome assembly GCA_036287555.1 of Hanseniaspora guilliermondii. Lineage (NCBI taxonomy): Eukaryota > Fungi > Ascomycota > Saccharomycetes > Saccharomycodales > Saccharomycodaceae > Hanseniaspora > Hanseniaspora guilliermondii. Next base: position 221,769 of record CP143016.1, on the reverse strand, counting down.
TTTGAAAGCTGATACTTAAAATCTTGTTATAAAAAAAAAAACAACATGCAATACAATTTTATATCTATATCATTGTATCAAGAAAGAATTTGAAACATTAGGTTATTTAAGTATCTTTATCAAAATATGAAATATAATTGAGTAATAAAGTTTTCCTTATATATATATTTGAAATAACATATTTTTTTCTATTATCAATTTTTTGTTTTATGTTTTGTTTACTTCTTTATAAGATATATATAGCTAACTATAAATAAAAGCAATAAAACCAAGGTCTCATAAATGTGGGTAAGACTTATTCTTCCTCTATAATATTTAAAAAGCTTTGAATCTTTCTTTGAATAATGTATGAACATTAGATTTGCATACCCACCATGTCACGTGGCTGACTACTTAAAAAAAAAGATTCCTCCCATAAACAAAATCAGTAAACACTTTTTGTAAAAGCGGGAAAATGTTTATTTATAACACGGTGAATTTTCAGAAAGAAAAAAAAAAAAAACAATTTCATAAATCAAATCTAGTCCTTTGAAAACCCAAAGAAAGTCAAAAGGAACATTCAATTCAAACAACTATATTCATCAAAATCAATGTCGGAGTTGAACACTATTTCTAAACAGCAATCAAACAGTCAAGAAAGCTTCATAACTGTTGAAGAGAAGAATAGGATTGAATCATCTTTATCAGACATGTCCCAACAACTTATGGAAACAATGAACAAGAATCAACTATTAGAAGAGAAGCTCATTAAACTACAGGAGGATATTGAATACAAAAAATTACAAAAGGCATATGAGGAACAACAACTTTTAAGAGAAAAAGCTGAACAAGAAGTTAAAGGTCTTCGTGAAGAGATTTCTGATCTTTCAGTTTCTTTATTTGAAGAGGCTAATAAAATGGTTAGTGTTGAAAAGGAAAATGTTTATAAGAAAGATTTAGAGCTAAAGCAAATACAAAGACAGCTAAAAGAAAAGGAAGACATTGAAGTCAATTTATCACAACAATTAAATAGTTTGAAGACCATTTTACAACAAGATTCAAAGGCAATAGAGAAAACTGATGATGATACTACAAATAAAAACAACACCATACATGACCAGAGGGTATTGTTTTCCCCCTCAATAAAGAACATTAGATTTGATACAGAGTTTTATCAGGAATATTTAAGATTTGTATCACTGTTGAGTTCCAGTAATTCTATCTTAGATACTAAACATGGATCAAAATTGTTGAAAATCATTATAAATCAAGACATTGAACCTATATTGAAACTTGATAATTCTAAAAGCTTGACATGGGCTCACAAAAAAAATTTATTCAATTGGTTTATATCAGGTGAAGTCTTGGTTGAGCCTATATCAGGTCATAATGAGCATTTCAAGAGTTCATACATCAATAAGGGTAAGAACATGTACAAGTTTCCTGATTCATCACCTCCGGTGGCCATTGATGAACCTTGTTCCATATGTAATGAAAGAAGAAATGATTCCTTGGAGCACAACAGGCTTCATTACATGAAGTTACCATCACAGAGCTCAAAGAAGGAATTCAATTTGTACTTGTTGTGTCATTATTGTTTATTAAAGGTAAGAAGTATATGTGATATTTTTGGCTTCCTAAGAGAATTGAAGATGGGTGTGTGGAATTTGGAGAAAGTATCAAGTTCTAGTATAGATGTAAAAGAGCAGCCATTAAGTCAAAGCACAACTAGAAGAAAGAGATCTTCCAGTAGAGCAGCCAAGAGAGTATCAATGATTTCAGATGCATTCAATATATGGAGTATGAATTCCAACATTGATGATTCAACAAAAGGTAGTGACAAAAGTGATATGGTTATTGAAACATCTAAAAATGGTGATTCATTAACAAACATCCAATTAAGCTTCATAGAGCTGTGTAAGCTTAGAAGTATACTGAACTGGACCAATTTGGGAATTTGGTCATTGGATACAAATGACAATGCGTGTATGAATACCAAAATTAGTCCTATTCTAGACATCGACGATAAGACTGTTGACAAGGATACAATCAAGCAAATTATTGAAGAAGAAAGCTTGAAGGAAACATCTGAGAGTATTCAACAAATTTCCATAAAGGATACATCACTAAGTAACAATACGAACATATCTGAAATAGATAATGCAGTTGATAACATTTTGGAGAATGTTGGTATAGACGAAGAAGGTGAAGAAGAACAAAGTGGGTTTGATTTTGAGGAGTATGAAAGTAGCTTACCTACTTCACCTGTATAATTAAGCTACTTATATATATACAAATTATTTTATCTTATTTGTAATTGAATATTGAAGAATCCCTTGGATTTTTATAAATGATCTTCGTTCAGAAAATATCAAATGTCAAACCAAAAAAAAAAAAAAAAAAAACACTACATGATGGCTGTAATTTTTCATTAGAAACTTCCCCGATAAACTAATCAAAATAAAATTCAAAAAAAAATTGGAAAAAAAATATACATAAAAAAGTTCATTAGTTTTAATTATGGGGGAAATGACAATTAAATTGTATACAATTTTTTTCAAAATAGTTACTAAACAACCTAAATCTCATTAGTTTTTCAATCATTAATTTTATTTTGCATAGCAGAAGACCTCAAGAATTGTAATTATTAAGGGTGGTCTTTCACATATCTTATATTCTTTCATAACATCAAAAGACATTACATATAGATACTGTATGTTTGATCTTATTTTTTCTTTTCATTTATTTTTAATCAACATTAAAATATTAATAAAATAACTCTATAAATACCATTAACAACAAACAATATATTATATCTAATATTATACAATGACTGACAATAGTGATACCTTATTTGATATAGATACAGACTTTCATAAAGATCTTGAATTAACATCTTTTCAACCTGAAAGCTCATTAGTTGAAACTTACCAAAGCCCTTTAGACAATCTCAATAAACCTCTCAATGATGAAGTAAATGGCGAAGCTTCTTTGCTTAATGCCTTGATGAACACTTTAAATTCTATTTTGGGTGCTGGATTGATTGCCATCCCAATGTCATTTTCTTATGTGGGACTTATGGGTGTGGCTGTGATTCTCCCATTCACTGTTTTGATCATGGACTTCACCATGAGATTAATAGTGAAAAACTTGAAAATCAGTCAATCCAAAACTTATCAACAATCCGTTGAATACACCATGGGTAATGTGGGTAAATTCATTATTCTTTTTGGTAATGGTATGTTTGCTGTTGGTGGCTGTATAAGTTTTTTAATCATCATTGGTGATACTCTTCCCCATGTATTGGTTGCTTTGATGCCGAAGTTTGCCACCTTTTTAAAGAGCAGAAGTTTCACCATTCTATTCTGTGGTTGGTTTGTATGCTTCCCATTGGCTTTGCATCGTGACATTGGAAAATTAGGTGGATTCTCCTTAATTGCTTGTGTAAGCATGGGGTTCATTGTTTTAAGTGTTATAATTAAAGGCCCTTTCCTGAACACTGACTATAGAGCAGATGGTATGAATCTAACATTCAAGCAATATGGGTTTAACTTCAAAAAACTTGTCAAGGGTATGTCCATCATCAACTTTGCCATGATCTGTCATCATAACACAGCCATGATTTTCCAATCCTTGAAAAACAAGGCAAACTTCAATAGATTGATTCATCTTTCAACTATAATATCCGGTTTAGTCATCTTCATAATAGGAATTGCAGGGTTCTTGACCTTTCAGGGAAAGGTCAGCTCAAACATTTTGAACAATTTCCCAGAAGATGATATTTTAATTAACATTTCAAGAGCCCTATTTGCATTCAACATGATTACAACATATCCTTTAGAGGTCTTTGTACTAAGAGAAGTGATACGTGATTTAATAAATTTCAACAAGTCAGAAGTCATTGAATTGACAGATACTCAGCATTTTGGTATAACATTCGCCATATCGTTGATGGCAACCTTCACTGCAACACAAGTAGACAATCTAGGTTCTGTTTTGGAATTAGTTGGAAGTTATGCTGGTTCACTAATGGCTTTTATATTACCACCTTTGGTCAATATTCTGCTGAACCCAGAAAGAAGTAATAAAGAGAATATAAAATACTACATAGTCATTGGATTAGGAGCTTTTCTTATTATATATTCTACATATGAGTTATTTGTGTAAAATCCTTTATTCGGAATCAATAGTTTTATTTTTCTTCTTCTCAGGTAGTTCATCCTCATCTTCATCTTCCGAATCCTCTAAGATTCTTCTTTTTTGTTGTTTGAACATCTCAGATCTTTTCAGCATTTGTGCCTTGGCTGCATCATAAGATATTTTTGATTGAGTTTTTGGCTTTTCAACAATCTTTTCCACAACAAATTTTTCTGTGGGTACAATTCTTCTCAGTAATTGCTCTTCAGTTTCTTTACTTGTAGTTGCTCCTACTTGTTCTGAAGCGACAGTTTCTTCTATATTCAGGTCAATGTCTTCAATATCGTCTAAACCATTGTCATCATCAAAAATTGCAACTGAAATTTTACTGCTCTTCTTAATAGTCTTTTTTCTTTCTCTCTTTTCGGAAAGTTGCTTAAAATATGTATCGTCATTTTCATCTTCAGCATCATCAACAAACCCATCTTCTTTTTCATATTCTTCAGCTCTTCTAAAATTCTCGTCTTTACTTTTTGATTTCTCAACTTTTTTCTTTTTCTTAGTAGTTTTCTTCTTGGATTCGACATACGAAGCCGGTCTAATCATTAAAGAGTTCATGCTTATATCTTCATCCCAATTCAGCTCAAATGGTGTTTCCAAAAAATTTTCTATCAGGTTAATAAAAAAATTGAACGTGAATTGATTATCATTTAAAGACAAAATACACTTTTGATCTGATGCATATTTAGGGATTTTGTATGAGATTAAGTTCAAAAAGAATCTAAAATCTGGATCGTGTCCACATTTGTTAACAATATCATCATGTAGAGTGTGTTCATTTTTCTTCAAATATCTCAAAATATCATACTCCATGGCAGCGTTATTTTCTGTCGAGACACTATCCCTAACATACTTCATATGCTCAAGAACAGCCCTAACTGATTCATCTTTATTTTTCTCCTGTAAGCAACCAATAATGACACCTAGTTGATGCTTCATTGATTCCGATCTTATCAATCCTGAAATGTTACTGACGAACTTGTCATTAAAAGAGGATGGTTGTATGCAGTACTTTGCTTCTAAAAGTTCCTCACTGGCCTTACCTGTTTCAATAAATGAACTATCACCATAAATGTAGTGAAGTCTTTTAGATTTTTCTACAAACAGCAATTCTAATGAAGCAGAGTTGGGATTAATCTTTATTCTTTTTATTATTTGGGACAGAAACTTCGTGGAGAATTGATCAATGTGCGGATACAAACGATCTCGTTTGGTTAGAGAGTTCATCCATTGTCTTAGGTTTATAATCAAATCTATTCTTTGTAATGCCACTGGATAACACTTGAGACAAATGTTAAGTAATCTAAGGAGAGTCTTTTGTGAGCTGTAACTCAAATTGTTAGTATTTTCTATGTAAGATATTAGTGCTGTCATTAAATCACAATGAAAGACATCTTTATAAAAGACCTTAAGGTCTTCCTTATTTCCTTCTAGGAAGTATTCTATTTCAGAATACATTGAGTCGATATCTTGTATACATTGAGTCTTCATATTTTTTAACAGCGAATGTTTATGCATTGGTGACTTTTCAATTTGTGCTTTATTCAATGATAAATTATTAAATTCATGCTTAAACTTAAATAAAGTGTTTAATAAGTTAAAAGAAGACTGCTTTATATGTACATTAGTCGAGTTATCCAATAATCTTGGAAAAGAACATATTTTATCAAATAAATCGGAGGAGCTATAAATGTACATGGTAGGTATCAAATAAACAGTTATAAGATCCAATGGAGTTATCATGATCAAATCTAATATCAAGTTATAAAACTTGTTGAAGCTATGAATTACGCAAAAATTCATTTTTTTACTTTCAGATGTGAATTCATTGTATAAACCATGAATTTCACCCACAAAATATCTAGGTTTGAAGTTCATGTATTGGACCAGAAGCTTTTTATATTTTTCAAGGTTTTTATCATCATTGGAATTTAGCTTTGATTTGTAAAACTCTAAAAACCACGAACTTATAATAAAAAACTTGATTACAATATCTGAATGATCAGTGATTTCATGAGGTGTTTCTTTAAAAAAATTAATGACATCCAACATTTTTATTGTGAAGTTATTGTAAGTTTTAGATAATATGAATTTCTCAATTATATCAATAAATTTTGGATTGTCATAAAAATGGAGGTTCATAGCTTGTTCATCATCATCCAATATATTCAAGTACTCTGATTTTAGCCAGTGACCTCCTTTATCCTTGTAATTAACACCATATTGTGGTAAGTCCTTTTTGTTGTCATCCAAAAAGTCCAATGAAAGATCGGAAAGAGTCCTGTTATTAACATTTGTCAATTGAGTACGCTTGTCTTTATCAGTTTTCACAGTAATCAATGTACCAAATTTTGAGTGTCTTGAAGAAGTGTTGTTAACTATTCTTTTCTTCAATGCCTCATCCTTTAGCAGTAAGTTTTGAATTGATGAATTTGACCTTGTAAGTAGATTATCCTTAGAACTGCTTTTAGAAGTGTAATCCAATGAGCCTCTCACAGGAGATATGTCTTTGATCAAAGAATACCAAATCTCAAACAAAGGCAAGAGTATAGTCTTTTGTTCGAGTTTCTTCTCATAATCAGCTTTATGGTCTTCAGATATTATTTGTGTTAATTTCAACAATGCAGTTAACAATCCCGATGATTCAAACATATGCAAAACATGTTTAATACCTATATCCTCTTTATTTAAACCAACAGGCAAACATGAAATCGAACTGTTTCTGCTTGCGTTTGACTTGAATTTCTTATATTGGTCATCTGATACAATCATATCAAACAAATCGATTTCCAATACATTCTTAATGATGTTTATTACAAAGCTAATGGTTTTGTTCTTGTTGGAACCAACATTTTTAAATTCATTTTCATCGAATTTGAATGCCATATCAATCAATATTTTAGTAATCTTTGACAAGAACTTTTTATTGAGCAATTGTTTTTTATAAATCAACTGAATCTTTTTAACATGGTTATAGTTTTCAATTTCATTTTTGGATGAATCTTCACTAATTTTTATTTTACATGTTATGTTATAAATGATTTCTAAAACTCTAAAGATACACTTCATTAAATACTCAGATGTCTTTTCTGATTGATACATGTTAATTATTTTGATCAAATCATGTTCCAATATGTTATTTTTGTACAGTTCTTTAAAAATTAGCTTTGATTCCAGTACTTTGTTATCAAAAGATAACCCCTTTTTTAATTGTTTCAAGTTGTTTAAAGTGTTGGCATTAATGTCATATTCATTATTTAGGTTTGGAGCAGAGAGATTAATACAAAGATGATTAATTTTTCTTTTTAAGTACTCCTCAAGTTCAAGGTTATCTGTATATTTTGAATAATTAATTTCATTTTCTTCATTTTCAATTACTTCATCCTCTATTATTTCATCTTCAGATACATTCTCTTGTTGTAAGGTTGATTTTTGAATAGAGTCAGCTTCTTTATCAAAAAGATCTTCGAAGTCCTCAAAATCAGACATGGTCTATTAAGTTAGTATACAGACTATAGATATGTCTAAATATTTAAGAAAATATTTTAGTATTCTGGGGTTTTATTCGTTGCTTTAAGTTGGATGGTAATTCATTGAAACATTTTAAATTTTAATGGATGAAAAAAAAAAAAATTAAAGATCCCAAATGTCATTGAAGACGCGTATCCAAAATGAAGAAAAGTTTATTTGTCAGCGATTTATCACGTTTATGCCCATTGAAAAAAAAAAAAAATTGTTTTACGCGTAATCATTTGTTCATATAAATCTTAAAACAAGAATGTTAGGATCGTTTCAATTTAAGGATGACTATAGTCTTAACGTCATATTAAGTACCATTAAAAAAATTGTTTATTAATGTATTAGTAACGTTTACATTTTGTTATATATTTGTATTCATTATATATTTCTTTTTTAAATATCACTCAATTTTAAAGCCTCATATCCAGCAACTATTGCTGCACTTATTGAAGTACCAGATTTTTTACATTGGTATAAATCGTTTTGTTCATTAGCATTTTTGCTAAAACACAATGTGTCTACCAAGTACCCAGAGGCAAAGTAATCCAAACACATCCCATTGGTAGAAAAGTCAGCAATCTTCAAGTTTGTGGTGTTAATTGAATTTTCAGTATTCTTGTAGATTGAATCTTTATCAACTAAGGAACCAACACTAATAACCCCTAGGGTGCCGCTTGGAGACAAGGCACAAGCAGAGGTTCTTGGTGAATTACCTCCAGGAACAACAACGGTTAGTTTGCTGGTGTTGTTTTCTTGAATTTCTTGAAGAACATTTTCTAGAATGTGTGATTTCTTAGCAATCCAAGAGATCATGAACAAGCTTGGTCTGTTAGTCATCTTTGCATGCAAATAGCCTTGCTTCAAGGCCATGATCAATGTAAACAAGTCTGTTGTCTTTGTGTTACTTAATTTCATGTCATATAAGTTACATTTGGATGCTATCCCCATAGTTGAAGAGCCAATAATGGCTGCTACATTTGTACCATGTTCATGATACTTGGCATCACTTTCTTCAGCCAATGAATAGTCCAAGATTTTATGTAGTCTGTTTCCAAAGTGTTCTTCACTTCTTCTAATACCAGTGTCATATATATATACATCAACCCCAATACCTTGATAGTATTCATTGGATTGATCTTTCAAACTTTGGATTGAAATGTATTCAGCTTGATCTGTAGTCGTGTTTTCTGAAATATAGTTAATGTATTGAACGTTTGGCTGCTCTTCGGTAGACAAAACAAACTGTCTGTTTAGAGAAATAGCTTGGATGTTTGGATCATCATACATCTGAGATAAAACCTCATTAGGGAATTGACCATAAACTAGTTGAATGTTTGGTAAGAGATTTTCATCATTAGGAGTTGTAGTGTTGCTTATTTTTGAATAGAAATTTTTAAAGGTTAAAATTTGTAGTTCATTTGATTTAGGCTTTACGTGATAACCATTTAAGAAGTTTTGGGATTCCTTCAATAACAATTCAGTATACAACAGTTTGGCATTTTCAATGTTATTGCTAGTGTAGTACTTGCTAAAGAAGTCAACAAAGGATGTTTCACTTGGTTTTAACTGAACAATAAATTCATTTTTAGCTGCCCAAACTAGATTCAATAAGGTAACAATAGCAAATATAGAAAATTTAAATATCATTGTTTTATTTCTTCTTGTTGATAATATAATTGTAGTAGAGAAAAAATGGTTCAAGTATTTTAGGTTGGGTTGTCAATATACTTTTCTTTTTCTGTTAATGATATTATAGTATTTAAATAAAGATTATGGATAATTAAGGAGTATATGTATGTTTACTATATATATATATATATTTCTTTTCAAAATATTCGACAGTTATTTATGAATTGTAAATCATTTTATCTGTTTTATTTTCTTCTCAATTTATAGTACCTATTCTCATACAGTTATGCATTTTTGTAAATATTAAAATACATTTTGCAAATATAAGCTATTATAGCCATTTAACTAACAGATAAATACTTAATATATATATATTTTTTTTTGAGGTTTAATTAATTAAACCCCTTTTTACTAGTGCGCTACCAGAAACCTCGTTCTAATTATAAACTTGAATTTTTTTCTCTCACTTTTCTTACGAAAATAAAAAAAAAGTATAAGTAATTTGGCAGAAATTAAACATGTATGTTGACAATTTACATACACTAATAGGCCATTTCGATTAGTCTTTATATAAGATGCATTAAAAAAAATTGTCAATTTATTACAACTCTTTTCATAATCATGAAAATACTTGATGCTTAGTATCATCAACAGAAAGAATAATCTTAATCATTATAAGTACACTATCTAAAGAGTTTGTTCCACAATTTAATACACTTTTCTAAGGTGCTCATTATAAGGAATAAATTACTGATTCTTACTTAACCTGAGCTTTATATTTCTTAAAGTGAGTATTAATAAACCAAGCATACCAAATATTAATCTATTAAAAAAACCCCAAAAAATTGTCAAAAAAAAAAATTTTTTTTTACGAGGGTTTCTAATGTAAATCATTCGCTTAGTAATATTGCTGTCAAAAAAAAAAAACCCAAAAAAAAGGCTAATAAATTCCCACTAAAATTTTTAAATTATTTTCTTTTATTTTTTTTTTTGAAAAGTTTTGAAGGTTGTTCTTTATTTACTACTTCACTATTGAAATAAAGCAATCATTATGGAATACCACACATCTGTCATCAAACCATTCATAAATGGATAAAAAAGTCATATACCCCACTAAACTTATAGACAATGAAAAACTCCAGTTTAGCATCACCCTAAAAGAATATTCCAACAGCATCAATGATACCATAAAAGGAATTAACAATATCTCCTTTATAAGAAATTTCAATAGCATTCTGAAACAACAGCCTGAAATATCCAATTCATTTATCAACCCAAATTTACGCACACGACTACTCAACTTACTTATTATTTTACAAAACCTAAAAAACTTCACACAACAAACGTTACACCACACCATTTACTTATTTGACTACTATTGTAGTAAGAGAATACTTTATGAGAAGCATTACACATTGCTGTTTCTGACTTGTTTATTGGTGAGTTGTAAATATAACGATAAAAAAAATAGAACACCTGAGATTAGTGAGCTTGTGCGATTATCTAATGAAGGCAACTTCATAAAATTTGAAGAGAACAAGACAAATAAGAATGAGGAAATAGATAAATCCATGTTTCAACAAATGGAAAAACACTTATTGATAACCATTGATTGGAATTTAAGTTTTTGGTCCATTGAAGATGGGTTGCAGTGTATATGCACTTTCTTGAAGACAATTTTGAATGAAGATTTTAAGAATACAGGTGATTGTTTAAAATCTAGAAATATCAATAAAGTGTTGCTTTTGACTTATCAAATAAGTTCATTTCTGGGGGAGTTGACATTGACAACACAGGATTTCACACAGATTCCATCTGATGTGATATCTTATGTTTCCACACTGTTGGCCTTATCAATAGTCAACATCAACAACATAATAAATGATGATTATTGTAAAATAATGATTGAAATGCTGTTAGATACAGACAACATTGAGGACTTCCCCATCAAAAGACTTCATACTCATAATCAGGATACAATATTGAAATGCTTACATTTGTTCTTGAACATAATATTTGATATGAACACTAAAGAGTTTAATTACGAAAATGTCATGCAAGATAAGGTTAATAGAAAATATGGTATTTTTTTGCAAAAATATTCTCAAATACAAATATTAGAAAAACTTGAAATGTTCAAAGAATTTAATAAAACAGCATTTTATAAATTAATTTATTTAACCAATTTGGATTCACATGCTGATGATGTTGATGAAGCCTTAGTTAAGGTCCAGATTTTACATGTATCACAATTCTTGTTGGGATTGAGTATATGAACATAAGTTTATAAAAAAAAAAAAAAAGAAAAATTTCAAAATATTCAAATTGGTGTAATCTCCTTTTTTATTCTTGTTATGATGACGGATGATCACGTGTGTTTGCAAAACATATCCATTAGTTATGATTACTTCAAAAAAATTTAGCATTATCAATATTATATATAAACAACTTGCTTAGAAATCATTAGGAACCGAATAATTAGTTTATTTTTATTTTTTTTTATCATTTCTTATTTTGAATCCATATTGTTTAGAGCCATTATTGTTAAAAGCACAATCATTATGATCAAAACAAACCATAATCCATAAACTTGTTTTTCTAAAAAGGCTATCTTAGTCTTGATGTGAACATTATTTTTATTCATTTTCTTAATATTCTTCTTGAAGTCCATAAAATAAGTTTCATTTATTAAGTTTATAGTTTCATTAAAGGACAAATCAATAAAATTGGATTGAAGCTTCACATATGAGTTCAAGAAGTGTATCTTTTTCAATATGGTTTCCAAAACATTATCCTTATTTGTATTTTTGTCCTTGATCATGATAGATGATTGGTTCAAAGAGTTTAATTGTTGATCATATTTCACAAAAGGATTGTTGATTTTACAAAAGTCAATATCATTAGATATATCATTATTGATTTCATTGTTCATGGTTTCCTTTATTTCATTTTCATCAATGACATTTTCAATATCATTGAATATATCTTTTCCAAATACCTTTATGTTTGTTATAGGGGTATAATAATAATCTGAATCATGAACACTTAAAATTTCAATTTTCAAGTATTTTAGCCAAGTCCGATTTTTCATGGGGATACAAAAAAATTGTAGCTTGTTGAATTGATCATACTTGAATGAACCTATATGAGTCCAATCTTCCTCATCTAATGATTTTTTCCCATATATATTGAAGTCATTGAAATTGTTTGAGTATGGTTCTAGATTACCTATTTCAAATGAAGTTATTTTGATGAATTCACACAATTCTATTATGAAGTAGCTCCCTTGTTTGAACTTGAAAAGAAGACTCTTGTCAAGATCATTTATCAATAAATTGTTTACATGTTTAGCATTTGTTGTTATACTTTTGTCAATGACATTTGCCATGCAATCAATGCTGGCAAAGTTGAACTTGTCTTGAAGACTATCATCATTATTTGAAATAAAGGGTTGCAAGTCTATTTCAGTGTCTTCTCCGATTATAAAGTTTTGATTGATTCTATTTGAATGTTTTATTATGTTGTCTTGATATTGTTTAAATGATACTAAAGGATTAATATTCTCAGCAGCTGTGATGAAGTGAATGAGTGAAAGGAAATTAACAATATGAATTATAAATATCATACTCAATAATTTATATTTATATTTATATATTTTAATTATGCATGTCTTAAGTTCTTTTTTAAAATCTTTTTTTTATTTTTATAAAGAAATATATATGATTAATAGTGTTTTTATTTTTCTTGTTAAGTTTTCAAAAAAAAAAAAAAAAAAACAATTTAAAATTAAAATAGGATATATAAATATTATCAGATGATAAGTTTTGCGCGATTAATGCTGGGATCACGGATTTATAATATCTTGAATATTTTAAGTCTTTTTTTTTTTTTTTAGGTAAAATAAAATTGAATATTACAACAATATATTACTTCAAAGTAACTTCTTTACCACTCTTTTTCAAAACAGTTAAGATATCTTCAGCATTAACCTTTTCATCATGGTTAATAACAACTTCTTGGTTTTCAAGAGATATATTGTAATCACTTATGGATAGATTGTCTTTATTTTTCAATATGATTCTGTTAATGGCATTGGAACATCCTTCACAAGTCATTTTAACGTTATAAGCAGTAGCAACCATTATGTTATATGTTTAATATATAAGTTATTTTTTATTTTTATTTTTTGCAATGGTTTATATAATGATTTTTAAAGAAATATATTAAAAGATTATTAATTTTTTTATATAAAAAAAAAAAAATATATACACTAATGATACTCTTTTATATATAAATTCCAAATCTTATTAATTTTTATTTATATATATATATATATATTTTTCCCCCCCGTTCCGTTGTATTTCAAAATGTACGTAGAATTTTGTTAAGCTTTTGTATATATATATATATATATTACACCTTTTTTTTTTTTTTTAATCCAGGCTAAATATCTGTTCTTATTTAATTATTATCATTATTTTTATATTATCTCATTAAAATGAATTTAACCTCTCTAGTAAATCTTCAGTAATTTTCCTATTATGTTCCTTATACCATTCTATGATCTTTCTCTTCACTAGAAATGATACCTCCTGGTCACATGATCCAGACAATCTATCCAACACATTCAACAACACTTCCTTTTGATTCACCAGATTATCATCCAAGGGTAAGACATTCACATATTGTTGAACTCTTTCCAAAATATTATCATTATAATTAATATTATCAATTATTGAAAATATAAAGTCTTTCACCATACCAACATAACTGGTATTATTGTCTATAAGGTAGTCCATCAATCTATAAAGATTCTTAAGTGTGTCTGATCCATATAATGTATACATTTTTTTCAACAACACATGTAAAATTGTTGTGAACACAATCTTATTCTTTAAGTTCATATCCAAGAGTTTAATAATAAATCTTGGTAATGAATATGTGTTTGTTATATCCAAGTCATCTTCCCACCCCCAATCATCTTCATCCTTCAATTGATTTGTCTTGGTGTACTTTTCTATAATCATTTCATTATTTAAATCTTGTAATATATCTTTGAAAAATGTTTCAAATTGTTCATTATCTTCATCTTGTGATATAAAAGACTTTTCCACTTTGATTTCAATTGGTTCTTCTTCTTTTTCTTCTAATTCACTAATTATTGATTCTGTATCTGATAATACATAATCATTAGAATGAATATATACTTCTGGTTTATCAATCAAATAAGATTGTCTTAAATCAAATTGTTTAATTGACATTGTTTGTATTGTATAATTAAATTGTATTGGATTGTATGTTTTAATATATCCTGTTTTTTAATTATATAAAAAAGAAAAAAAAAAAAAAGATTAAAATAAAGATAAATATATTGAATTCAATTATTATTGGTTTCAAAATCTTGTAATTTATAATATTTATAGTTTGTTTTGGTTTTTTTTTTTTTCGTTAAGGGTTGCTTAATCAAATGTTGTGTCAACGTTTTAGCTTTAGTTAGGTGTAAGTCACGTGTAATACCAAAACCTAAAAATTTGTAATAATCGTTTACATTCTTCTTTTCTTCTCTCCAAATAAAATAATAAAAAAAAAGTAACATTTTGAAATGATTTTTATTATTTTGTAAAAAAAAAAATAAAAATAAAAATTAAAATAATAATATCAATTATTCTTATTCCTTACAATACAAACCAAGCATATAAAGAACAAAATGTTCAAACATACTAGATACTTGAAAAATGCTCAACATTATGATATAGTTATTGTTGGTGGTGGTCCAGCTGGTCTCACCATGTTATCAGCATTGAAAAACAACCCCAAGATAAACAACAAACTTACTTATAAACTTATAGAGTCTAACAACCTATCAAAGGACATCAAAAACTACACTGATCTTTCAGATGATCAATTCACCAATAGATTAATATCCATCACTCCTAAGAACATCGAATTCTTAACATCAAAGTTGAAATTACCCTTGAATTTTAATAAGATATCAAAGTTTAATGGAATATCTGTCTTTAATGGCACTTCAGACTTCAACAAGGCCAGAATTGATATTGACACTGAATCATACATGTGTGAAATCATGAACATAGTCAATGCCAACTATCAAAACAATCAAAGTAACAACATCTTAGAGATGACCAAAGTTAAGGAAATTCACTTCAAGGACAACTACCCCGTCTTGAAGTTGACCAATGACACTGATGTTTCAGCAAAGCTTGTCATTGGCTGCGATGGGTACAACTCATGTATAAAGAAACTCATCAACAATGGGAAGGGGAATGGTTGGTCATACAACTCCTTTGGGGTTGTGGGGAACCTTAAATACAAGTACCCCATAACTTCATCTTCTAAAGGGTGGCAAATTTTCTTGAACTCAGGTCCATTGGCTCATCTTCCTTTGAACAATAAAGATGCAGGCTCCATGGTCTGGTCATGTAACAAACCCATGTTTGATTTATTCACAAAGAAGTGTAAAAATGGTCAAGTGTTAGGAAGATTGATCAACTGTGCTTATGTCTTGGATAAACCTGATTATGAATATTACTTACATAAAGTCTTTGACCTGTATGAATCTGAAACGTTGGATTCAAGACTAGAAAATAAGATCATTGAAGAGATGGATAATAGAGTGGATATGGTTGCTGAGAAATTAGCCAAAATAAACACGTCTAATTCCCAAGATAACATGCTATACATGGAAGAAAATTACCCCCCATTACTTGATTCTGTTGATCTCAAAACTGTTGGTGGGTTCCCATTGAAGGTGTTCCACGCTGATGAATATTCAAAGGATAGATTGGTATTGATTGGTGATGCTTGTCACAATACCCATCCATTGGCAGGTCAAGGGTTAAACATGGGTATTGAAGACATCAAGGAATTAACTAAACAATTGGAAATTGCCTTGGATCATGGTGTTGATATTGGTAACAATGAATTGGTCTTGAAGAAGTACCATCAAAACAGAGTCCTGGAAAATAGCATGATGTTGATCGGTACTGATTTCCTTCACAAGTTGTTCAGTATAAACCATCCTGCCATCAACAACTTGACTAATGTTGGTATGAACATCTTCAACTCATTAGATACAGTTAAAGATTGGTTATCATTCAGGGTTTCTGGTAAAAACTAGTCATATTTCATGTTTATTCATATAATTGTACATATTATTTTATAAATTTTATTACAAAGCAGTATCTATATATATATATTTTCATTTTTTTAAAGAAAAAAAAAATAATCTTATAGACTTATGATTGACTTTCAGCTGTAGGTTCTTCAAAGAATTGTAAGCGATTACTTTCCTTTTTGTTTTTCTTATGCAATTCTCTTAACTTTCTTCTTTCTTCTTCTGTTCGTACATTATTACTTTCAGTTCTCAATCCATTCAACAATGATTGTGCAGATAACCCTCCTGCTTCATCGTTTTTAAATGGCGACTTATCATTCCCTTCTTTTCTCTTCTTTTCCTTTGTCTCTGGTGAGTATATTATAGATGAAGTTGATCCACCATCATGGTTAAAATCTAATAAATTGTCTAAAATGTTACTTGGTGATCTAGCATGCACTCTCGACAGACTTTCCTCACTCAAATCTTTAGTTGGTGTATTACTTTGAGTTTTTTCCAACAAATCCTTTCTTGCCTTGGCTCTGCTTCTAGCCGTGGATGAATCCGTTTTGTTTGGTCCTGCACTTTTCAATTTAGACAACAAATTGTCCATGACATTTCTTTCATCTGCTCTGCCGTTTTCTTCTTTGTTTTCTTCATCTTCTTGTAACTTTCTTTGTCTACTTCTTTCTTCTTGTTCTTCTAAGATCTTCTTTCTTGCTTCATAAGCTCTTTCTTCTTCTTCAACTCTTTTATTCATCTCTGCCGCCTTCTTATATGATTGCATGAAATCAGTGAATTTTCTAAAGAAATTGTTCTTGGCAAACTGATCAGTATTATCCTCACCAAATAACTTTAGCAATGAATCAAATTCCATCAAGCTCAACATTACTTCATCACTTAACAAATCACCCTTCTTCTTGCAATCACTCATCACTGGTAAAATTTTACTTATGACTCTATCATGTGGATGGAACTTGGATGAATCCTTCAAGTTTCCTCTTTCCAAGGATGTTTCTACATTGGATATATTCTTTTGATAGTTCTTACAATCATTTTCTAATTGATCAATGGAGATCTTTGTAACATCCAATAATGGCTCCAACTCCTTAATGAACATGGCATACTCAGGATAATGTTCCCTAACAATTTTTTCAACATAATTTAAAAATGTCAACTTGTTTTCCTCATCTTTGACAAATGTCAGTCTTTGCAATGTGGATAGCTTGAACCCATTAGCTTGCTTTGAAGCATCATTCATGTAATTACCCACAGCTAGAATGATACCAAAGATCCCCTTTAGATTCTTGGAGTTCTTCAAAACATCTACTGCCTTATCTATCTTTCTTAGCTTCGCCACCAAGTCATTGTAATCCTTCTTGTAATTAACAACCAAATTCAAGGCTCTCATTCTAGATTTCCAATAATGTCTCAAGTTGACCATTAAGTTAACATAGAGCTGATCTGGTCTTTGAAGTTCATTGAGATCCTTTTCAGGTTTCAAGACTTCCTCACCATCCAACCATTCCGTGACATATCCAGAATAATTTCTTTCTAAGTTGATACTTACTTCAACTATATCATCCTTGCTCAAGAACTCCATAACGGCAAAATTACTCAAAATGTCTCTGTCACACTTTAGAATTTTTTCAACTAGCTCATCAACTGTTAAGTTTGCAAACATGTGAAGATTAATTCCAAATTGTTGTGCAATGTCTCTACTCAGGTATGTCAACTTATCCAACTCCTTGGTGTCACTCTCCTTGTTCCCCTTCAACTTGAACTTCTTCACCTCCCTTGCTCCAAACTTATCCTCAAGTTCTCTCAAAACACCAAATTCATTTAACTCATCTATCAACTTGATTCCATCCTTATCAAAGTATTTACTGCTGTCCATTCTATCCCAATGAATTTGCTTCAAACGACGCTTCGGCTTTGGATACTTATTGAAGATACTATTCCCCATGAACTTCGGCGGTGGTGGTGCATTCATCATCGGTGGTGGAGGTGGTACACTCATCAATGGAGGTGGAGGTGGAGGTGGCGGTGCTGGTCCTTTACCACCCAGTGCAGCTGGCATAGGTGGAGGTGGTGGCGGAGGTGTGGTTGAAGAGGAAGTCTTACTGTTGGCGGTGAACATGGGTGGCAATGGAGGTGCAGCAGGTACACTCACAATAGATTCATTGATGGAGGCCGGTGAAGAATATGCAGTTGAATCATTAGCAGCCTCTTCAGTTGGCTTTGACTCCTCTTCAGCAACGTTTTCATCTTTCTTCAAAGGAACAGTGCTCTTCTTCATTCTATTCATGAAGCTCTTTCTGTAATTTGTACCAGAAGTTGAGTTCGAATAGGAATGACCCAAAGTTTGAGGACTGCTGATAGATGTATTGTAATGATGACTAGATGATGAATCCCTTCTAGTAGTACTGGAATCATGTCTATGATGCTTACCATATTTTTCTGATAGTTCTGATAAAAAGGATCCTGATACAGATGAGTATCTGAAGTTATCAGATTCAACATCTGTGTCATTGTTGTTGAAATTGTTTTCAGTTGTTAAGGTATTTCTTCTTGCATTCAGCTTAGCTAATGTTGCATTAATACTATTCAACTTTTCATCAGCTGACTTTGGTCTTGACGATATGCTTGAAGATACACTTACTGATCTTTGATGAGAATTAGATGAATTTGAAGATTCTAATTCATTTATCAAGTTATTCACCAATTTATCAGTCTTTTCATCTATTTGAGAATCACTTTTATACAAGTTTTGTAAATCGGTTAATCTCTTCAATGCCAAATTTCTCTTTTCCTGCAATATTTCCTTCATCTGTTCCTCAGTGTTATACTTACTGATTTCATTAGACTCATTTTGAATGTTTGTTAGCATTTTCTTCAAGGACTCAAGCTTATTGAACATTTCACTCTTGTCATAAACTGCCTTAGATGGAAGTTCACCTTTCTTTTCAGGTGAATCTTCATAAAAATCAGAATTTTCTAACAATCTAGCTTCCTTTTCAATATCTTCCATTTGGGTTTTAATATTGTTTAGTCTTTCTGAGTCACTTTGTTTTCTAGACAAACTTCTTCCAGAGAATTGACTATCAAATGAAAAAGTAGATACATTTCTTTGACCATGATTGCCATTATAAGGTAAATTACTTAATGGCTTGTGATTATTCTTGAATTCTTCTTGTGAGGAAAACACGTTTTGAATGGCCTTGATTTTTTCCTTGGCAATTGGTGTAGGGTTTTCAAACTTCTCTTCATATAATAAATCTTCTTCACTTTTGCCTCTATTGATAAGATTTTCTCTTGAGATTGTCGCTAACATATTTTGCTGTCTTAGGTCTTCAATCTCTTTTCTTAAACTTTCAGTGACTCTTTGGTTCTTCATCAAAATAGTATCTCTTTCTTCTATCTCCCTCTGAAGTTTTCCAACCAAGCCATCTTGTGCTTCTTCAAGTTTCTCCTCAAATAAATCTCTCTCAGCTTGTGTTTCCTCTAATCTTCTCTTCAGTTCCTTAGTTTCGTTTAGAGCCTTTCTAGCTACATCATCTGTTTGCAAGGAATCAAAAACTCTTTGGATTGCAAAATTGAATTGAGATTCGTTATCCATTGTAGCCATAGTAGCATTGGATACCAAAGCATCCAGGACTTTTAAAGTTTTTTCTGTATCATTATTCAATGGCTTTGAAGCAGATATGAAAATATTTTGTAACAAGGATATCAGATGCTTCTTTGCATCGGTCTTTCCAAAGTGTCCCCAAAGGGAATTGACCATTTCCAAAGGATTTTCTAAGTCAACATTCTCATTCAATGACGTTTCAGACACCAAGAGGTTGTAATCATCAACAGTTTGGTCTTCAAAAATAACCAGCTGTTCATATAGTTTATCATACTTAAGAAGTTCCAATTTTTGTAATATTCTACCAAACCCATAACTCTTGAATCTGGATCTCAAAAGTGTTCTTTGATGAACATTCTTGGATATGCTACACACTTCATTGATCATTAACATTGTTGTGTAACAGTATTCAAGAATGGCATTTTCACCACCACCACTTTTGAACTCTTCAGATGCTCCTACCAGTGACCCCATGGCTCCTCTACCATCGAGGGTGTATTCTAAAACCAGAAGCCATTCCTCAATTCTTTTCATCTTAGTAGAATTACCTTGATTCAAAATTGTTTGTTTCAGATTATCCAATATAACAGATTTTCTTTTATTTCCCGAGGACAATCTAGCCTGTATATTAAAATTACCAGCTACCAAAGACTCCTGATCCAATGCATCTAGCACATTATGGTAGTATTTATGATCCGACCAAGACATTACAAACATCATCATTTCAGTTGCTAATCTTCTGGTAGATATTCTTAAGGAGAGTAATCCTTCGGTAATAGCATTTATCACAAGAACTGACTTTGAGCATTCATTTGCCCCTTCTCTTAAATTAAATATTGTCTTCAAACACTTAAAAAGCAAAGATTCTGTGTCTAGTTGGTCATCTGTTATTTCACCTATAGATTCATTTGGGGTGTATGATAGCTTATAAAATTTCTGGAGTACATTAGCAATTGCAATGTGTCCCTGTGCATCTAAGAATCCTAAGACCCAATTCAATGGTTGTGTTCTCAAACTAACCCACAAATCATTAAGTTGTTTATTGTTGAGCTTTTCCGAAATAAGCTTTTGTACATAATACTCAGGAGTTAGGGAAGAAGGTTCACTTGCACTGTTCATTGAGCTTGTGGATATATTTCTATGATTGGTGAATGTTTTTGATAAACTTGAAGTCTGTAAATGAGGCAGCTTAGAGCTAGTCATTATTGATGCAGAATCTGGATTCTTCATATTATAAGTAGACAGCTTTCCGGTATAAATACTGTTATTAGCTGTATTGTGATTAGGGTTTTGACTTGTTAATGCAGTTTGAAGAATTTTATTTTTTTTACTACTGTTATTGTATTTTTTTAAATCAGCCTGCAAATCTTGATTCACTAATAACCATTTCTTATCAGTGGAGTATTTTCGTAACTGAGCTTGAGCATGTGGAGGCAAAGCCTGAAAATTTCTCTTATCCATCAGCTCATTGAACAACTCTTCTATCTCTTCTTTATTCTTAGGCTTTTCTATTTTAACTGATCCATCGGGAAGCATAAATCTGTATAGATTGGAGGTACCTAATACCTGAGAATATACAGATTGTTGGGAGCTAGAAAACATTGTTTCCATGTCATTGATATTTTCCTTGTAAGATTCATTAATGCTTGTGGATGACATGTTTGTCTCTGTTCTTCTTAATACATTCTTGGGAGGCCCTTGAGCTAATATACTTGAAGCAGTCTTTGACTTATTAGGAGAATATGAAGAAGCTGAGATGCTACTTGTTGAGGTTAATATTGAATATGTATCATTAAAATTATTAGATCCATTCACATGAACCTGTTTAAAAGGCTCACTTATTGTTAGATCATTTTTATCTTTATGATTACCAAAACCTTTCTTAATATTTTTAAAGATATTATTCCTGGACTGATCAGATTGGGAATTGGAACTCATAATTATTTTGTATTTTTTGTAAACAATACTATATATTCAGAGTTTAAAAAAATATATCTATATGATTTATTATTATGTTTGGTTATTGGTTCGATTAATGAATAATGTTATCTTAATGAAAGAACTGTATAAAATAATCTCAATAACAGCAATATTTATTTTCTCTTTTTTTTTCCACTTTGGAGAAATTTCCAAAACAAAAGTAAAATAAACCAAGAAAAAAAATAAGCGCTAACAGATTTTTGTGGGTCACTAAACCGCTCACCTAAACAAATCTTTTTCCCCCAATTTGTTTTTTTTTTTTTTTTCAAGTTTTAAATTAGAAGGAAATATAATCGTTCGATATTAGGGGAAATCAAAGGGTACTAAATAATAAATCCCTGATTTTGATTCAACAATATAATATTATGAACATTTAGTGTCATTTTAATATTATTGGTTAAAGATTAAATTGATTGTCTTTAAATTTTTTTGCTCTTATTGATAAAATAAAAAAAAAAATAAGTAATGTCAAAATATATTTTTTGTTTTTCATCATATCATTATTTATGATAATAAGAGAATAAATGTTTGCAAATGGTTACATATATATTTTGTATTTATTCAAAGATACTATGGAAGTACTTCATGATCTTACTCTTTGTGTCATAAGCAGGCTTTTCATCTTCCTCCCATAAAGTTTCATCTATTATTCTTCTATCCGAGTCTATATCTATTTCGTCTACAGAGTACCATAGTTTTGTCTTGTAGTATAATTGTGCCCCTATGTAAGCAGCTGCCCATACAATCAATGATATGTAAGCGGCAAAAAAATCTGATGTGTTGAAAACTGGAGCAAAGGCCTGGAAACCTTGAACAATTATGATTATGGACAAGAAAAACAAAGCATAGTAACTACCCCATAAACCAGTACCGGCAACAAAAATCAAATCGCTTAGATTAATATTCTTGTAGGCTAAGGCCTTTCTAAATCTTATATGGCATAGGGAAATGAAGAACCATTGTATGGTACCAGCTAAGGCAGAAATGTTCAATAACCAGTTGAATGCTTGATTGGCGGAGTTACCACCAACAACCAAAAATCCTAATAATCCAAATAATGAAGTGAAGCCCACGGCATACATAGGAACACCGTATTTAGTAATGGAAAAGACTTTTGGAGCAGAGCCATTACACCCCATGGAATACAATACTCTTGAACCAACCATCAAGTCCGAGTTTGCTGCTGAAATGACGGCTGTTAGAACAATGGCATTGAATAAACTTGGAAGGACCTTAACACCTGATCTTTGGAAAGCAATGACGAATGGGGATGATGCAATTTCACTGGAGGTGGAGTTCAATCTTGGGTCATTGTAAGGAACCAATAAACCAATGAAGAAAATGGATCCAATGTAGAATAACGCCAATCTAATGAAGACTTTATTGAAGGCTCTAGAAATGGCTCTTCTGTTTTTAACTTCACCAGACAAGACAGAGGACATTTCAGCACCTTGATAAGAAAAGGCCGAGTAAACAAATGTACTAACAAAACCTAAGAACTTGGCTTCATTTTTGTTTTTAGAAATGATACCATGAAAAGGACCAGGATTTCTCCAGTATCTGAATCCAACAGCACCGTCATCACCAGCACCACACACCATACATAATGCAAAAATTAAAAATCCTAAAATGGCCAAGACCTTTATAGACGCCAATACAAACTCAACTTCACCATAGATGGAAACCTTGGCAAAGTTAGCTGCTGTGATAACAATCCAAAAGATCAAAATCCAAACCCACATAGGGACAGATTCATTCCAATAAGCTATAAGTTGTGGGATAACAGAAATCTCAACGGCATATGTGATGGCCCAGTTGAAGAAGTATAACCAGGCATTAGAAAACCCAATGGCATGAGAAAGGAATTTACCTGGGAAGACAGTCAACGCTGAACTAACTGGGATGAATGTGGACATTTCACCCAATGCTTGACATATACACAGAACAATGGAAGCCATGAATGCATAAGCAATCAAACAACCAACCGGACCTGAGTTCCCCAAGGCACTACCGGAACCAACAAACAACCCAGTACCCAAAGTACCACCAAGAGCAATCATTTGCAAATGTCTTGACTTCAAGGCTCTTTTGACTTGAGTTTCTTGTTGTTTAGGTAAGGGAACCTGTGATTCGTGGTCAGAAAGATTTTCTTGCTCAAAATAATCTTCTACGTTGATGTCATCTTTGGTGGTGCTATGATTATCTTCATGATAGTTTTGTCTCTTAGTAACTTTCTTTAAAGGTCCGTTATTGCTTCTGGTGCCTTCTCCCCTAATTGAAGAATTAATATCTGTTGAGGACATAGTTTTCATTTCCAATGTATCATTAGAAATAACGTTGTTTGACATAATGAGATGAGTTAAACGTTAATAATAATGTTATTGTTCAAAAGACTTGGTTTAGTTATTGGTATTGTATTTTTGATGATTTGCAAATAAATGAAAAGATATGTCTTCTTTAAATCAGCAAGAACAGATAATTTGAAAAAATTAAGTTATGTAAGATCTTTTTTTTTTTTTAAAAAAAACTTTTAATTTCTTTAAAAAACAAAAAAGAAAAGAATATGTCTTTGAATTTGCTCTTGTTATTTAATAGATGAGTTGCAGAGATTGGTAGAACCACTAGTCAAGTGAAACAAGAAAAAAATAATGACTCAGTAAAATAGCGTCGCAATTGTTAGTCCTCAATTAGTAATGGTTATGTGACTATCCTTTCTTGTTTGACACATTATAATAGTATCCTTTTATATTTTTATGAAGAAATTCTATATAACGGTTATGTTTTGAAAGGTATTTCAAGTGAAAGGCATTACATAAAATCAGCATTTTTCTATTTTTTTTTTTTTTTTGGGGTATTTCTTTTAAAGGTAATCATTGAGGTGTAGATGATGACATGGGTAAAAAAAAAGGAAAAAAAAGAAATGTGATTTTCTCATTATGGTAAATTGATCTGTTCACTGAGTTTTTGGTTTTTCTTATTTAAAGGTAAAAAAAATCGGATATAAACACTATCATTCAATAAAATAAAAGCCATCAAATATATAAGATCCTATTTAATTGAAAGAGATATATTTAAATGCTGTATTGAATTCAAATCTCAACATGCATTTATTGAATGACAAAATATGAAAAAAAAAAAAATAGAGAATAAGAGCATAAGTGAATTTTCCAATATATCAGAGTGATTATTACCTTTAAAGGAAAAAAAATTAATTAATGAGTTTTATTATTTAACAGTTGAAAATATATAAGGCAATCTTTACTTATAGTGACTGATGTAGTTAATATCCCAAAAAAAAAAAACCAATATTGTTAATGTTCTTCACTTATTTCTTAACGTGATGGTCAAAGAAGTAAGATTGATCAAAAAAGACCTTTTCTTTTGCATATTTGACATTTTCATCCTTAGGATCACCTCTGGCAGCAAATCCGTGGGAAACACCAGAGAAAATATCAATTTGATAAGTAGCCTTAATTTCTTGTAGCTTGGCTTGAGTTTCGACTCTCTTGTCAGCTGGGAACTGAGAATCAACTTCAGCACATGATATGATGATAGGAACATTCAATGCTTCAACCTCCTCAATTGTTACCAAACTTGGATGGGCAATGGCAACAACATCAGCAAAACCACCTTTAGCACCCTGTTGGATAGCATATTTGGCACCAAAGCAGTAACCAATGACACAAATCTTCTTGTTAGGATTCTCAGCCTTAATGGACTTTAAAGCCTTTTCAACAATTTCTCTTGTGATTTCGTTGGTATGGTTACCTAACCATTTTGGAACATCGACTTTTCCACTGTTTAAGTCTTCCAAGGCAATTTGATCATTGAATAAAATGTCTGGAATGTAGGTGGTGTATCCACTTTTGCAAGCAAATTGATCAGCAATCAATAATGAATTTGGTAAGTAAATACCAAATATATCTGGTAATATGACAATAATAGCATCATCTCTGTAACCTGGTTGGGTTCTGTAAGTCTTGATGTCATTCATATCAATGTAAGTACCTTTAGGTTCACCTTCATGGATGAAACCTTTGGCACAGCAATCACTTGGAGGATAAGAAGCCATATTTGTTAATTTATTTATTTTTTGTTGTTGTTTTACTATTATCAAACAATTATTTGGTGGTTTGTTAATTTATTTAATTAAGCTTTCATTAAAAAAAATTTTTTTATTTTCTTTGAATTTTCAATGAATGATCCATCATCTTATATATGTTTGATATTATGTATTGGTTCAAAATGGAATTCAGAGAGAGAAGATATCATAATTATGAGTCCGGAGTTAATGGGGACTTTTTTTGCCACCGGGGATAATTAAAAAAAGGAAAACGGGTTTAAGAAAAAATTTGTCCAACACCTGTTCCTTTTTTTTTCATTATCCCCGGCGGCAAAAAACGTCCCTAGTGTTTACAAATATTTTTTATTTTTTAAAGCCGAATTTATCTTTTAAAAAAATAACTCCTCTTTTTTTTTCATTTTACCGATTGAATTTTTTACTATTATTTAAATGTAGTCTTTTATATTATGCGGGCCCTTGACTAGTTTTATTATAATATATGGTAAGTCATTTAGAAGGGAAGAATTAATACGTAAGCACCGATATCTAGTCTATTAGTCTTTTCTGTCAAGTGCAATTTTACCTTTAAGGTATTAAGTATGTTTAACTTTGATTTTGTTAACACCTTTTGTGACTAGCTAATAGAATTACGAGTGGCACGTGGTTTACATGGTTTTGATGAGTTTTGACTGTTTATCGGATATACCACATTGTATTTAACCTTTGATCTCAAATCCATATTTTTTTTTTCTCCCGTCACACTTTTTAACCTTCGTATTTTTTTTTACTTGTTCCTTGTATAGACCCTAATGTTTAGCAAATGAATTTATTTTCATTTTTTTTTTTTTCAGTTTATTTAACCACCTTTAATTTTAGTTCATTAATATTTATATCAGACATTTTTGTATAACCCATTAATACTGCTTATGAATAACTATAAACATTCAAATATAATACTCTTTGAAGAATAATCATACCAAAAAAATCGTAATTTTATGTACTGTGGAGATGAGTGATATTAAAAATACCCAACAACTGTCCATTTCATTGAAGGAGAAACTTAATGATCCAAACACAGTTCAAATAAATAACAATTTACTTCTTGAATTCATCAGATCTGATGAATTCACTATATATACAAATATTGAATATTTAATAAAGTATGCTAAAAACATTGGTATACATTACATTCTTTGCCAAAGATTGGTACGTTTCCCAATAAGTGTTATTCAATTTTATATTCCTCAACTCATACAGATTCTATTAACTGTAGAGACAGAATCATTAGCCTTAGAAGACTTGATTCTAAAGCTTTCAAAGGAAAACCCACACTTTGCCTTATTGTCATTTTGGCAATTACAAGCTCTATTGGGTGATCTTAGTAACGATCCTAAATCATATGGGTTTGAAGTTGCTAGAAGAAATCTTAACAATATTCAAAACATGATTTTGGACTTCAATAGCTCTTTTAACGATGATACTGTACATAAACCAAGACAGAAAATGAGAGAAAATGTTGGTCCTGCTGTTGTTGCTGCTTCAATAGTAGCTGCT
Organism: Hanseniaspora guilliermondii; assembly: GCA_036287555.1. Classification (NCBI taxonomy): domain Eukaryota; kingdom Fungi; phylum Ascomycota; class Saccharomycetes; order Saccharomycodales; family Saccharomycodaceae; genus Hanseniaspora; species Hanseniaspora guilliermondii. The sequence goes on along the minus strand of CP143016.1, from coordinate 194,106 downwards.
AGTATTGGTGCAAATGATGAAAGATTATTAGAAAGAATTAAGCCTTTGGTGATTTCACAAGGTAAGAAAGAAAAATCATATGTATTTACTGTTGCAAAGACGACATTTGAAAAAATCCATAAAACATCAAAAAGACTAATTCAAAAGTCTGCTAAAGGTAGTTCTACTCACTCTCAAAAATTTAACAATAATGACTTCAATAACAACGATGGAAACTCTAAAACATTGATAATCAATGATGAAATTACGAGAGAAGACTTACTCTTTAAGAAGGATAGACATAACAAGATGATTGCTAGTAACAACGAGCAAAGTTTCAATGAGCCCCAGATATCCTTTGATATTGTTGATGAAATTGGTAATGAAATCTCTTCTCAAGTTATGAACTCCACAAAGTTGTTAAATAAAAAAATTAAAAGAGAAAGACTTAATAAAGTATCTTCTCATCTTGATAATGATGGGTCATCAGAAAATATTAAAGATAATTCTACATCAATTATAGACAACATTTCCTTATCGGAAGAAGAATCGAAAATTTCCAGAATCCCATTGAAGAAACAAATCAAGACACTTCAAATGAATTATTTCAAATGTGAAACTCAATTTGTTATAGCATTGGAATCTATTTCTCAAAGATTGGGCAATGTTCCAAAGGAGGCCAGATTATCTATGTTACGTGCCGAACTAGCATTAATGAACAGAGACTTGCCAGCAGAGGTGGATATTCCTACCATGCTTCCAAGAAACAAAAGAGGTAAACAACACAAGATTGTTAACATTGTGTGCAATGAAGCTCAAGTTTTAAATTCAGCTGAAAAAGTACCTTACTTGCTCTTTGTTGAGTACTTGAAGGATGAAGTTGATTATGATCCAACATCAAAGGAAAATCATGAAATAATCAAAAAAATCCATAATGAGAACAACAGCAGCTATATTTTTGATTTGATAAACCTTACAGATTCTGAAAAGACTAGAGAATCAATAGTCCTAGAAAGTTCCATTGCCTCTCCAATAAACACTCCATTGGAAGGTGAAAACCGCAGAATGTCCATTATTGATAGTATGAACAGTGCTGCATATACAAAGACAGATTCTTCATTTGATGAACAAGAGATGGATTTAGGTGAGTTTTCAATGGCATCTATAGAAAATGAGGCTAACAAAGCTAGTAAGGAATCAACAAAGAAACAAGTCAGAAACAATAAGAAGTCCAATATTGATAAGCAAAGGAACAAAAAAATGGATGAACTAGCAACTCAAATGCGGATCAGCGCAATGATGCTAGCACAACTGGATTCTTCCACTAATGTTTCCAATAACTTCAATGGTCAAAGTGTAGTTAACAACAACAAAGAGGAGATTGAGGAAATTAGAAAAACTATCATTCAATCCATGAAACAAGCTCAAGATCAATTTGGTAATGTTTCGTTGGACATGTTGTCTTTGGAAGAGAAAGTTGACCAAAGTTTGCAAAATGGAGATGATTTACAAAAGCCAGGGTTAAGAAAGCTCGAGAATGATTTGTTGACCAGTGGTATGATCACTGAAAACCCAGTTATCAATGACGATGATGTTGATATGTACAAGGAAAACCAGAAGCCGAAAACTTCGTCTTCTTATTTAGGCGAGTCCTGGTTAGCAAGAAAGGAAAGAATCAGAAGTGAATCTAAATATGGACACTTAGAGAATTGGGAATTGTTTTCTGTGATTGCTAAGTCAGGGGATGATCTCAGACAGGAAGCATTTGCATCTCAATTGATATTGGCCATTTCTGATATGTGGCTAGATGCACGCTTAGAACTGTGGTTGAAGAGAATGAAAATTTTAATCACAAGTCCAACGACTGGTTTGGTTGAAACAATTACCGATGCAGTCTCTGTCCATTCAATCAAAAAGTCCCTGTCTGTTCACATGCAAAATCTAGGTATAGCTCCAGTTAGTGCAGCACAAGCCAATGATGGAAACACCATCGGATATGTTGCCACTTTAAAGGATCATTTCTTACAATGCTTTGGGCCTGAAGATTCATATGCTTACAAAAAGGCTCAATATAACTTTGCAACTTCATTGGCAGGCTATTCGTTAATATGTTACCTTTTACAGATAAAGGATAGACACAATGGTAACATAATGATAGACAATGAAGGCCACTTGATTCACATAGACTTTGGATTCATGCTATCAAACTCACCAGGATCTGTTGGGTTTGAAGCTGCACCTTTTAAACTGACATTTGAATATGTTGATGTATTAGGAGGACTTGAATCTGATGCATTCAAGAAATTCAAGACTTTATTGAAGGATGGATTCAAGATTTTAAGAAATAACCATGAACAAATAGTGTCTATGTGTGAGATTATGCAAAAGGAAAGCTTACAGCCATGTTTCCAATTAGGAGAGCAAACATCTGTGCAATTAAAACAAAGATTTGTTATGCACTTGAATTCCGAAAAAGACGTGGATAGATTTGTTGAGGATTATTTGATTGGTAGATCTTTAGGTAGTATGTATACAAGAATATATGATCAATTCCAGTTGTTGACTCAAGGAATATACTCATAACAAGATTCTTGTATTACTTTCATTTCTTATAAATCATAGTTATATATTATTATCAATTTTTTAATATGACTTAATTTTTATTGATGTTTTTGATGATTATTCATTACACTCTTCGTTAACATTATTGAGTGTAGGATTCCCATTAATTGGTTGCGTTAAAAAAGACTATCAGGGTTTACTGGTCTTATTTTTTCTAATGAGAAAAAAAAAAAATAAAAATAACATAGAAAAACTTGGTTCCTTCAAAATCATTCATTTCCCCCAAAATTTACTTGCATTTTTTTTTTTTTGATCACTTTTAAGACTTCTGTTAACCTGTTTCTAATTTTTCTTTTTATTTATTTTTTTGAAAAAAAAACCCCTCCCAACAAATTAACTCTTTTATTTTTTTAAAGACAAGACCAAGTCAATATATTAGGTTTAGGATGTTGGAAAGATATATCAGTGTTAATAAAAGATATTTGAATACTGTTTCTAGCAGCAAAACTACAGCTTTGAAGTTTAATGGTGAATACTTACCAACTTTTAGCTCATTTAATACTGCGGACAAAATCATAAACCCATTCCAAAACAATGATACTATTTTAGATCCAAGAAATGTTGTAGATCCTTATGATTTAAATTTAGATATTTCTAAAGCCTCCAAGAATCCTGAGTCTAAATTATTGCTGGACAATTTTAATAAAATAACCATACCAAAGGACCTAAAATCTCATCTAAAGGCAATTGTCAAAGAATTTGTTCCACATAAAAATTGCTTTGGCTATGGGTCTGGTGTGTTTCCACAACAAGGAAATCAAGACTATAGTAAAAACCAAATAGATATGCTGCTTTCTGTGGATAATCCTTTAGAATGGCATAAATTGAACATTAAAAAAAATCCGGACCATTATTCAAGTTTAAAATATACTATTAAGATTCCCAAGATATTTGAAAAAATTCAAGGAATGGGAGCAGGAATTTATTTCAATCCTTTTGTAAAAATTAACGGATCAGAAGTTAAGTACGGAATTTTATCTCATGATACACTAATTGGTGATTTGAAAAATTGGAATACCTTTTATTTAGCCGGAAGATTACAAAAGCCTACAATAAATCTTTCAAATAAAGGGTTGGCTGATGATATTGAGTTAGGTTACTGGCTTCAAAGAAATCTTATATCGGCTGCTTTATTGAGTAAAAAAAGATGTTTGAGCAAATATGGATCATCATTCACGGATTTACAGTTTTTCACTGAGCTGTGCACTTTGTCATATCTGGGAGATGTAAGATTTAAACTTGGTGGTGAGAATCCTAATAAATCCAAAAACATCGTATTGAAGAACATGAACAACTTCAAGTTTCTCTATGATGACATATTGAATGAAATAATGCTTTGGGATGAAAAGAAAATGTCTCGTTATCTACCTAACGGCTATACTTTAGATAATTATTCTACAAAGTTGGAGAAGTGCATTGGCAAGAGCTCATATTCACAAGCTGTAAAAGGCGTGTTCACTGCCGGAATTGTTAAATCTTGTAAGTACGCTTGGGCGAAAAAGATCAAAGCAATGAAGAAATGATATATATATATAAATATATAGTTTTTAGCATTATTTTTTTGCCTTCAAACTAGCAAATCGCTTTTCTAAATCATTCAGTTTATCATCTTTTTTAATAGGCTCAGGTTCTTCGATTTTTTTTTCATCTTTCGGAAGCTTGCTATATGGTGCATTATATGCACGTGCAATCTCTACAAGGTATGCTTCAACTTTGCTGGCTTCAGCAATACTTCTTTGGCTTAAATTCATAAATTTTGCATCTATGTCCTTGGTTACATCATAAGAATCCTTAATATCATTGCCGTCTTCTTTTGGTAAATCTTTATATGGTGCAAATTCTTGATGATTTGGCTTAAACTTCAATAAAGAATCAACATAGGACCTTCCAAACTTCAGAGTCATAACATCAGCAAAATCCTTCAATTCCTTAAACTCAGGAAAATGCAAACTAGCATATATCAACGTTCCTATTCCAATATTCAGTCCACCAGGTATCTGACGTAGCTCTTCTTTATTTTGTATAGTATTGTTCAGTATTGGAATTCTCACCAATACCATGTCAGTTAAGTTCTCTAATATTTCTAGCATTTGAACTGTGGTATCCTCCATTATCATAGCCTCTGTTTTATAATAGGCCTTCTGCTCCTTACTTTCTTCCGATAGTAATAAAGTTGCAATCTCTCTTTGAGAGAGCTTAGCTTGATATTCTTCTTCTTTTAGTCTTAAAGCTATTCTTTTCTGTAAAGTCTTTAACAGGACTTTTATCTTTGCAGCAAATTGTGGATGATTCAAGGGTAAGTTTGTGGTATATTTATTGGAATGACCTGACATGGTGTTAATTGGTTCTATAGCTTATTATTATTTTTTTGGTGTTTACTTTCGTTGAAAAATCGAATATGTTTAATTTTAAAGATTCATTTATTTGATCATTTTAGCGGCGCGGGAAAAAACAAACAACAAAAAATCTATATAAAGTCGGAATTAATAGGCGATTATCACTCTACTCCACAACCAAGTACTCATTAGTAATTTCTTCAGCCTTGTCAAAGTTATTACTATTGATGTACAAATGAACCAAATTAAAAGCTGCATGGTTCTTAAATTTATTATTATTTTTTGTTAACAAAACGTTCCAGTAATGCTTCACTGCTAAGGTATTCAAACTCAACATTTGATAAAACTTTCCTACATTGTATTCAGCTTCAATATGCTCTAGAGAACCCTCACCAAATCTTTTTATTTGCAATGATTTGTACTGTAGCAAGTACTTAACAGCATGTATCATATAAAAGTTTCTCATTACTGTTTGTCTTTGCATTGCTTTATGGAGATAACTGACAGCTATCATATATTTTAGCATTGGTTCCTCATTTAATATCAAATCAATTTTCAAAAAATATTGTAAAGCCGCTCCATAGGTTTTTGATGAGAAAAAACATATACCAAACAAGTAATAGATATAGGGTGATGGTATCTTGGTATGAAAGTTAAAAGTAATCATTTTATCATTTATCAAAGCAGCAGAACCAGTGATTTTTTTGTTGAATCTAAAACTGTCAAAGGTTTTGATGGTTCTTAACACTATTTTCTGTAGATTTTTGTGACTAACATTATCCAAACTTGCCTTACTTCCGTCTTGTAAAACAAGCAAGATCAGATGATAGATCTTTCTATTGAATTGGTACACATTGATAAAGTTTCTAGCTAAATCCCAGCGTGATGATTCGTCTTCTATAGCAAATCTTATCATTTTCATATACTTAGATCTTTGCTCATTTCCATAAAACACATTGATATCCTCAGCTGTATCCAACAATTCCAATCCCTCCTCTTTGCTTCTCTCTCTAGATATGAATACAACAAATTCCATGAACAGCTTAAACCAGACATCAAACTTTAAGCCTCTTACTTCATCTGAGTCTCCAATATCAACCTTTTCCTCTCTGATCAATGGAGAAGAATTTTCATTTTCATTATTTTCACTCTCAAGTAAGGTAATCTTTTCTATCTTATAATCCAACAATTTATCAAATCTTCTTGTTCTTGATATGACACCTTCAACTTGACCCACTCTTCTCTTCAAGAATAGATTTCTAACTGATGTGAAAATGTTCAATAAATCAGATACTGTGTCTTGCCATAGGATAACAGAGTCCTTCTTGTACAAAGTTAACTTACTAAACTTTTCCAATACATTTGATTTGATTTTTTCTTCTCTCTCTTGCTTTGTCATTGGATGTGTTGGAGTGGAGTGCTTCTTTTTGATCTTTATTGTGTTTTCCATCAATGGATTATTACTTTTAGAGTTGTCAACCACCACATTTGGTGTGAATGAGGGCGTTAAAGCATCCACACTATTCCTACTACTTCTCGATTCTTGTGGAGTTCCAACATTACTTACTCTGGCTCTTGTTCTTGTAGCATCAGCATCTTTAATCTTAGATCTCTCTTCAAGAACTTCTTCCAATAAAGCCTTGTATTCAGAATTTCTTCCAACATAATGGTAAATTTCAGCCAAGTTCAACTTATTATCTAACTGATCTGGTTGGAATTCCATTATCTTCTCGTAACATATCAATGCAGAATCATATCTCTCTAACATCTTAAAACATTTACCTATTTTCTTGTAGAATACCACGTCCTTATTGTACCCATCATCATGTAACATAGGACTTAAATATTGTATTGCATCTTCATATTGGTCAACATCTGCGAGGTTTTTACCAGCCACATAAAACAAATCATAAAAGTCTGAAGGAACTTCTTCTTCAAGTAAATATGCAAAATGGAACTTTGCTTCATCAATTTGTTTGTTTTTCAGTCTTAAAACACCCAATCTTATTCTTATATCAATAGGTAGTGAGTAATCTTTGTAGACTTTATCTTCTTCCGGTAAGTCTCTGAATGCTTCAATAAATTCTCTTCTGTCATCAAATTCAACATCATTGCTATTGTAGTTGATAGTATTCCAAAATGTTTGAGACTCTCTAAGTTGAATAAATCTTGCAATGTCTTTTAAAATCTTTATATTATGGCGAGGTTCGTTTTGTTTGCTCACAGGCATGTCCAACATCAAATCAACCATGATGTTTAAAGCAGACCAATCAAAGGGCATACATTGATACTTTTCAACTTTTTTCATAGGAACACCTGCAAACTCACCCTCCACTTCAACATCATCATCATCTTCTTCATCCTCATCATCCTCCTCCTCTGAGTCAAGAGCATTTTCTCTAAATTTTGTAAGAAATTGTCTCTTTCGTATGTTTTGATGGTATATGTCCAAATATATATCAATGGCCTTTTGTTGTTTACCAGTTTTGTTAAGAAGAGTTACATATTCGGTAATGATACTGGCATCCCAGGGATACTTGATGAACAGTTTATTGAACCCATCAATGGCTTTGTTCACATGACCTGTTATACTACACAATTTTGATCTTTCAAACAAGGATTCATCATCAGTACTATCGAGTTGTAATACCTTGTTGAAGCAATACAAGGCTTGTGTTACATGGTTCAAATTCAATGATAGCGTGGCAACTTCCTTCCAAAACTCAAAGTCATTAGGATTTAAATGTGCACCTAGCATCCAAATGCTACAGCAGTCATTTAATCTATTTTGTTGTTGATAAATATCACCTAATGTTTTATAGGCACTAAATTGATTAGAGTCTTTTTTTATAATTTCCGAAAACAATTTTTCTGCAAGTTCCAAATCCATGGAAACATATGCCTCATTAGCCTTGGCCATGAGATTTGACATTTCAGGATTGATCTTAGCAGCAAGTTTTTTATAACCTGTGTATTTTTTTTTCTTTTTGATCTTGTTCTTTTTATTAGACTTTTTTCTAGGTTTGAAATTATTTACTTCTCTCATGGCATCCAAGAACTCTTCTTCCTCCTCCTCAGAATCATCAGAAATATTTTCAGATTCATCAGATTCATCACTTTTAGAAGCCTTTGAGGATTTTCTTTTCTTACCACCAACATTGCCTGCCTTAGCAATCTTTTTTTGTCTTTCTTCAAATTCTTCATCATCAGTGAATTCTGCTAATAAATCAAATTCTTCAGGTGCTATATTACCAAATTCTTCACCATATGGTATGTACATTTCATCATTTTCTTCTTCATGATCATCAATTGATGAGTTTTCAGACTGGTTAAAGTTCATTAAGTTGGAGTCATTAGATTGTTTATCATTATTGTCTTCAACATAGCTAATATTTTCTTCGCTAAAGGCATTATTCATATTTAATAGTATTTCTTATGAGTTCCAATTAGATAATAATAGAGTGTAATATATCTATGCTATAATGCTTAATAGGTTATTGGTGTTTTATTTTGTTTATTTTTTTTTTTTTAGATGTTAAACATTACAATGATTATCAAAAGGTAGTATATTAACATCATAATCGCGTAAACAACAATTGTTTATGTTATTTTGAATGTAATGATTTTTCTGTTCCTTGAAGTTACTGTATCGGGATGCGTTCAATCTGTTTGCTTTTTTCCCCTCTTCGGTCACTCTTTAAATTCGAAGAGTACACGTGATCATATACTAGAAATTTTCTTTCTTTCCCAGATTTTTTTTTTCTAAAAAAGGCTACCTTCAAGGTGTTAAGTGGTTAACAAAAAAAACACTAGATTAATTGATGATTATTACACTAGTTCACAAATTGACATTGAATGGGTTATTAAGTTAAAAATTATACCAAAAACAAGAAAAAAGTAATAATAAATAATTTATCATATTGCAATGTTTAATACGTTTCCTAGCTTTAATCAAGGTATGCAGTTCAATTACATGCCTGAATCATCAGAATTCAAAGAAAATTATAGAATGTACCCTATTTCATATCTTCCAAATAGTGTCAGTACAGAAAAAAGAAAATCATTAAATAATTCAGGAAAAATTATTTTACCACCTTCAGCATTGACAAAGTTATCTTTTTTAGAGATTTCATACCCCATGTTGTTTGAAATTCAATCTAATGTATCCTTCAAGCTTACAAATGCTGGTGTATTGGAGTTTATTGCTGAAGAAGGTAGAATTTATATTCCTGATTGGATGATAGATCAATTAGAGGCTCCCATCACTTCAACAGTAACCGTGAAGTCTGTTTCTTTGCCTAAGGCTTCATTTGTGAAATTAGAACCTCAATCAGTCGATTTCTTAGAAATAGAAAATCCTAAAATAGTACTTGAAAGATGCTTGAGAAACTACTCTGCCTTAAAGGTAGATGATATAATTCATATTGATTTTAATGATAATGTTTATAAAATCAAAATAACAGATCTAAAGCCTAATCCACAAGGGTCATGTATTGTTGAAACAGACTTGGTAACTGATTTTGATCCTCCAAAGGGGTATGTGGAGCCTGATTACAAAAAAATGCAAGAAGATAAACTAAGAGAGGAGGAAGAAAAGAGGAAAAATATGCCTGAAAAAGATCCTGGTATAAATTCAATGTCTAAAAGATTGTTTATACCAGCTTTGAACAAACCATTAATTGGCACTGCTGTGTTTAAGAATGATGGTGTTAGATTGAATGGTAAAAAAGTTGATAATGAAAAGGACACAAAAAAAGTTATAGACAACATAAAGACCCATAATGAATTAAAAGACTTTGCGGATAAGACTGAAATAAAGCCATTTGATTTGGAAGATGGTGTGCTATTTTTTGGATTCCCATATGTACCGCCAAAGAAAGGTAACACAGATGATGAAGATAGTATAAATAATAATTTTGTAGGAGAAGGACAAAAACTTAAGAAAAAAAACAAAAGAAAAATCAATAGACAAGGCAACAATGACTCAAATACTGATATCAATGGTGATCCTGAACACGAGACACGCAAATCACCTAAAACTTGATTGATGTAATCTTTGATAAAAGGGTTTCAACTTTTTTGTTTTCATATTTTTTTATTTATATTTATGAATTTAGAATACACTTTCATACTTTATTAAGCGGATTATTTTTCTTTTACTAAATTTATTGTTGTTTGATTATATATATACAAAGTCCTTTAATCATTTAAAGTCACATACTTGTGCAAAGTAGCAAGTCTAGATATGACTTCACCACCTTCATACTCATCATCCAATACATCAGAATCATCATTGCTTGCATTCTCCAAATTATCAAAGTCCGTGATTGAAACAGAACTTCTTCTTCTGATTCTTTGCTCGAGTTGCCTATTATCCAGTGGAATCTCAGTGATCATTCTTATTGATTCAAAATTCAGTTCCCTAGCCATGAATCCATATCTAAATGCTCTGTATCCACAAAGAGCGTTTGTTATCTTTATTAACTCTTCAGAAAACTCTATGATCTCAGATAATTGTGAGTTGACACTATTCCAAACTAATAACTTATCAGTCAAAAAGGAAACAGAATAGACTTGGTAAATTTCTGAAGAAGATTTCCGTGCCATGCTGTGTGATTTTAATTGAGAAGCCTTATCAAAAATTTCCTTGATGCTATCAGTCATCTTTCTATGAGCATTTCTTGACGAAAGCATATTAGGAGGAAGAGGTGACTTTGTTGCCAACGACAATGATATAACTTTGAAGTTGTTTAACAAATTCACAATAGTGGATTGTCTATGTTTGAAAACTTGAGGTTGTTCATTCAAGGTGTGTAAAAGCTCTTCGGAATTAAATTTCAAAGCCTCAATTAATTGACATCTTTCTACCAAATATTTAATAATTTGTATGCATTCTCCATACAAGGGATCCAAAGGTTGGTAATCACCCTTAATTTTTGGCTCATGCTTCAAGAATGTCTTGTATTCAATCATTTTTGATATAGAGTGCTCAATAGAATGTATCATTTTGTTGAATCTTTTATGTTCTTCTAAGCTGACACCAATATTATCATAGTCGGAGTTCTTATCAATCCCGGGAAAGCAAATACTGATAAGCTTTGAAATTGTATTTATTGAGTAGCTCATTTCATTGAACAAGCCAAGTCTACATCTTAGGGGAAATATTGTGTTTTGAACAATCAGTGCGACTATTCCACCTACGCAAGCAAAGCATCTCTTTGCAAAGTTTTGAACAATATCGTCGGAATCTATAGAGGCATCAAACACCACATATATGGTAATTATATAGATAATAGCTGATTTCAAGTATTTGGGAGTCCCCAAGAAAAAATGGAATCCTGGAATGGCAAAAACTAATGAGGAGACTATTATACAAGCAACAATTCTTCCGTAATTGGTTGTGTCCTTACTTCCATATATCAAATATGTTATCAAGGCAAAAATAGAACCAAATACCACCCCAAAAATTCTTAAAAATGTAACGTAAAAGGTTGCACCACTGCTGGGTTCCAACGATAGCACTGCTACGAAGGCTACCCATGGATTGTGCATGTTTCTTGACCACCTTCTTGCTTCAGGCATGAATTGAACAAAAGTACATATTGTTATGGTGATGGTGACTTGCAATCCAAAAATAATATGAGGCATGTTAATACTATTCAACAAATTCTTGAAATTTGGGAATGAGGGAAATGTAGGAGCAGCATTAAACTTCTGTGATTCTGATTTCAGACCAGGATCACTTTTGTATGATTTTGTGAACAAATTTATATGAAGTGTTTTATAACGCTTTTTTTGTCTATATTGAAGCAATTTAACTGATTGATCCATCATCAATAATGCTCTTTTAGCAGAGTTTTTGAAATTTATGACAAAAGTTGACAATAAGAACAGTTCATCTTCCAAGTTAATAGAGTGATATTGTTCTCTGAAGGAATTGTTGATAGTTTGATATTCAAAGCTTAAATTGTTGATCGCGTTTTGTAGGACAATTTTATTGCTTTCAATATCTTCAATTAATTTATTAACAGTAGGGGATTGTGATGTATTGTTAGATTCAATGTAACATTTGTCAACAGTATCTGATATGAGATAAAGAGCATCCAAAAGCCTAATGTGAAGTGTATCTATAGGCTTTGAAATGGAAGTCATCAATCTTTTAACAGTTTGTGAATTTGAATATTCAATTTCTCTTTCAACAGTTAGAAAATCCATAGTTTTGTCATTTGTTAATCCAAGATACAACACTTGACATGCGTTCACTAAACCATAAACGTTTGATACAACTTTATTCAGTTCATCTAGTAAAACATCTACAGATTTAGGAGCTATATGAGAATAAGATATTTCATAAACAGATTCCTTAAATACATCATTGGTGCTTAATGTGGTTGTCTTCAACTTATTTTTATTTTCAAGTATATGTTTAAGTTGTAGTTTCAAATCATCAATATCATCTGTCTTTTCAAAGGCATTCATTCTATGCCAAAATTTGTTTGTGATCTTTAACTCATTTTCGATTTGTTTTATCATATTCTTCACAGAAATACCAAGCTGGCTACTTCCAAACTCTGGAAAGAGGGCCACATTCCAGAAAAATGCCATGGAAATACCCAGTAAAAATGGCACCATGTAGGTTCTACTCAACTCTCTAGCATCCACCATTAACTGTTCAGAGAATGCAAAATGAACAACCAAAAAAGTTGGGAACACAATGGAAAAGTATGTGTGATTAACAGATCTCATCCACCCATGATATATCAACATAAAAAACTCAAAGACATACATGATACCTAGAGCAGCTTGGTATCTATGATATTCATGTTTAAGTAACATATCATCATTCATGTTTTTGTTCTTTAAGCATGCTCTAGCGATTTCTCTACCAATCAGAGCCCAAACTAATCCGGTAGCCAGTCCAAATATACAATTGATGGCATGTTTCAATGTAGCTGAGAATCTTCTACCAGGGTGAACAATAACAGCAATCAAAGGTAGAAACGCTGCTTCTAGACCTAATTTGTTGTCAATCTTGGTGATCAAGGTAAATATAAAGCATACTGTAAGATGAAAGGTACATTTAATGACTCTTCTACATAATATGGGAGAATAATTGAACTTCTTACAGAGTTCATCTATCACATTCATCATCAATGTATTTCTTTAAATGAAGATATAGTGTTGGTTTAATAAGGGTTTATTTGCTTTATAAAGTTGTTTAGTATGGGCAGCGTAGTTTTTTTTATGTCAATATAATATTTGATGGATGATATTAATGTACCTCTGTAACAGAAAAAAAAAAAAGTCAATGATTAACTATACCGATATTATTACTCATTAATTATCTCAATTTTTTTTTTCTTAAAATCTCGTATATAAGAAAATGAATCACCTAACGAAATCAATGTGCAAGTTTCAAAAGAGAGAAAAAAAAAACTGAATATTCATTAATAAATGATGTTTTTTTTTTGTTCATATTATAGACTTGTTCTTTGAACAACCTTAAGTGAACAACTTTCAATCAATTTTTTACCCAAAACAATTGATGCATATGATAGATATTAATTATTTTACATGTTCATTATAATTTAGAGAAAGTTATATCCAAAGTACACGTACTAACTAAACAGTACAAATTGAAAGAAGTAAATTGAATATATACAAAGAAGGAGAGAATATTAAATAAACAGCATTTCCTTAAGGTTTGAAGTCAACTTCTCTCAACCCAATGGATCCACCCAATTCTGACCATCTTTCATAATTTTCCGTTCTTCTACCTTCAACTTTTTTCTTGAAATCTGGCCAATAATCTTCGTGATTGTAATCAAACTTCAAATCACCTCCATAATGGTAATCTAAATTACTTGAATCTATTCTGTTGGTGAATGGTTCGTCAAATACTAGTCTTTGTTTTGTATTAGGATCAATCAATGGTGTCATCACTTTTAATAAAGCATACCCAATCCAGGGTATATTTATGAACACAGCGTAACCTAAAGTTTCTGGGTAATAAGTTTGACAAATATGTAAGCATTGTTTGGCTATTCCTAAAGGCGTCATTTTTCTCTTTTTAACTACCCCTTCGACTTCGGGATAATGCTTGAAGTCCACTAAAATAGTCACCTTGGTAACATATTTTGGATTTAACATAACACATTGATCAATCATGAAAATCATTTGTTGAACTTGTCTTTGTGACGGCTCGGTATTTTGAAGCCCATCTTTTAAGTATAAAAGAACAGATCCGTTTTTGTCGTATCCCAGTATTACTTGTTTACCGGTTTTATTTTCAGGCTCTATCAAATCACAAGTAACATTGGTGCCCTTCAAAGCAGGGTCATATGTTAACCCAAACTCTCTCCTCCATACCAAGGTTTCAACCAATTTAGATACAGTTTGATTGAAATCCCATTTACAACCAACTAGGAATCTCAAGAAACACTCTCTTGTCAAGAAAAACTTCTCATAACTGCTTAAAGAAGTGAATCCTTCAACATTGTAATTTTTATCCAAAACCTTTTTCCATGATTCTGATTTCAGTTCAGACGGTATCTTGAATTCTGGATCACTGAAGAGATCTAACACGTCTTTGTACATCTTATTTTGAGATTCAGTTAAATTTGCATCATTCTCTTCATATTTTCTTTTCAACTCAGGTAATTTATCTTTATAAGTTTTTGGTAATTCATCAGATTGAGAATCTGTAGCCAAAGGCATTTTATCTACAACTATCAAATTTTCATCATCAGCAGATTTGGCCTCATTTTGTTTCTTGCTACTAGTAAAGAACCCCATATTTGACTATTCTTGAATTCTATCTCTAAACAGTTTATGGTTATATATTTTTACTTTTTTTGGGAAGAAAAAGTAAACCTATGTTCTTCATTGAAAGAATTTACAGATTTAGTCAAATAACAAAGAAAAAAAAACTAAAAGAGAAAAATAGAATTTTTACCCTTTCGGAAGAATGGGTCATATGAGGCGCAAATAGCCGAGAAAATCTCTCTTCTACCTTTTATTTCAAACTTTAATCAATGACTTATATCCGAAAACAATGCACGAAAATATAAACATAATTTAATGTATGAGGCTAATGCCATTACACAATGATGATTCTAGTAGAGTTCAATAATAATAAAATATTAATTATTGAGAATTGTAAACTAAGTCTATTATTAATCTAAGATATGTATATACAATAATTTAGAGTTTTGAAGAAAAAAAAAAATTAATAAAAATTTTAGTTTTTATTTGGTAAAGATACATACATCAATTTAATACCCACATCCAAACAAATTGCCATATGAATCCGTAAAAGAATAAGAAATAATTGCAGTTTCTCAGAATTTGCTTTCTATCAACTATTCCATTTCCGCCTTGCAATCCTGGAACAACAACATGGAACTTAACATTTCTTAACAAGAAAATACCGAACATGAACAATAAGTATCCCTTCAAAATAAAGGCCACTTTACTACTTTCAATCCATTGGTTTATCATCAAGTTGCAGTTCAAAGGGATGTATTTATATCCAACAAAACAGATCAAATCAATAATCGAACCGTTGGTTGATGCAGTAGATGATGGAACTATTAGGTAAATTCCTAGTTTTAATATCATCAAGTCCAATAAAGACATTGCCAATGTGGCACTCATTTTCGAGTAAAGATATTTGGGATCATATTGACCTATGAGTCCTTTTGTAAAGTTCCATATTAAAATATATGTGACTAATGACATTATTGGCAAGTACATGTCCGGTGCGTTAACATTGTCTCTTGGTAACACTATACTGTTATTTTTTACATCTGTGACTGTTGTCCATGACTTGTTTAAAAATGGACACAGAATGATCTTCAATTTCTTCAAGACATATTCATTGCTTACCTGAAAGTATTGTGATAAATTTCCAAATGTTGTATCGCTTGTTAGATTATTTATAGTTGTTGTTGGATCGATTTGAGCACCGTTGAAAAAGTTTCCAATCGCCTTTGAGCCTATTTGGTAAGCCAATTGAGCCTTAGGATCTTGTATAAAGTTTGCATTCTGTTGTGGAGTATGGTTTTGGTTAACAAACTGTGGTTGGAAGGGATATTGTTGTTGCTGATTATTGAATTGCTGTTGTTGATATGATCTTTGCTTCATAGATATATCATCAGAGGGAAAATTACTATAAGGATTGGACATCTTAATTATTCAATTTAAAGTAATAGACTAATGTTAATAATTGTAATTATTCAATGTCTTTTTTTTTTTTTTTGGTATGATGGAATATATTTTTATCAACTGTCAAATTAAATATGATATTATCAGATGAGTAACTATATATATCCACTCTATAATTAAAGGTTCAAAACATAACATCATCCAGAAGAAAAAAAAATTTTCTCTTTCTTGCGTTCGGATATAATTGGATTATCTCTTGGAGTTTTTTTTTTACTTTTTTTTTTTCTGGCTTGAATCCTAAATTTGGAAGTTTTATTAGGTGCTTTTTTCGGGTAACCATTTGACGCGTTGTTATATTTTATTTTTTATTTTTTTTCACCTTTGCCAAAAAAAAACAAAAAATTTTGGTGTTTTTTTCTTTTTTTTTTTTCCACGATTTAAACATTAAAAAAAAAAATAAATTTCAAAGGCTTTTCAATAATATAACATGCCTTGAAACAAAAACTTATTCTTTTATTAAGATATATTAATAGAATTAACCAAAAAGAAAGAAAAAAAAAGCCAGAGTAGCCTAAAATATGTCTAATGTACACTTTAAATCTAACCAACGAAATTCAGGATCTTCAAAAGTATCCGAATCTTCAAGACTCATTCACCAATACCAAGTAACTTCAGAACTGGATTCGAAATTTGATTTTAATCCTGTACCAACTAACAGCACCGAAAAGGTAGGTTGGTTATCCAACATACATCCCATTTTAGCCAATGATATTGATCCAGAAACTGGAGAAATGAACTCACTAAACGGTGTAAGCGGTGTTGATCTGTACTGGCTAGATATTGAAGGAGGATATTACAAAACAACTCACTTCTTCAAGCCTTATTTATTTGTTTTACTAAATGAGAATATTAATAGTTTACTTGCAGAAAATGTTGACAAGGTTTTTAATGGTTGTGAACAATTTTTGAAAAAAGAAATTTCTGGAATTGTAGATTTGAAGATTATGGATAGAGAAGACTTGAAAATGGACAACCATTTGATAGGATTAAAAAGAAAGATGATTAAAATTAGCTTCAATTCGGAACTCGAAATGAATCAAGCTAGGTTCAGACTAAACAGGCTTATAGCCAGTAACATTACTAACTACGGTGAAAATGGACACATCAACTCAACTTTACCAGAGGACTTTATTACTGATATTAGAGAATATGATGTTCCCTTTCATACAAGAGTAATGATTGATATAGATCTGAGAGTTGGTAAGTGGTTCACATACAAAAACGGAACTTATACTCCTTACAATGATAGACAAACTTTTCCAGATCCTGTTGTGTTGGCATTTGATATAGAAACTGCTAAAGCTCCATTGAAGTTCCCAGATGCTGAATATGATCCTATAATGATGATATCTTACATGATTGATGGAGAGGGGTTTTTGATCACCAATAGAGAAATTATTTCCAAAGATATAGATGATTTTGAATATACACCAAAACCAGAATTAAAAGGTGATTTCACAATTTTCAATGAAGAGGATGAAAAGTCAATGATTCTGAGATTCTTTGAACACATTCAAGATGTTAAACCAACAATTATTGCCACTTATAACGGTGACTTTTTTGACTGGCCTTATCTTGACAAAAGAGCTACCATTAATGAAATATCAATGTATGAAGAAATCGGATTTAGACTAGACAAACAATCAGACACTTATAACTCATCTTATTGTTGTCACATGGATTGTTTTGCTTGGGTCAATAGAGATTCTTATTTGCCCCAAGGTTCTAGAGGCTTAAAGGCTGTTACAAGATTAAAATTAGGTTACGATCCCTTAGAACTAGATCCGGAATTGATGACACCATATGCTTATGAACAACCTCAAAAACTTTCTGAGTATTCTGTTTCTGATGCCGTTGCTACTTATTATCTGTATATGAAGTATGTTCATCCATTTATTTTCTCCTTGTGTACAATCATTCCTTTGAATCCAGATGAAACTTTAAGAAAGGGTACCGGTACTCTTTGTGAGATGTTATTAATGGTTGAAGCTTATAAAGGGAATATTGTCTTCCCGAACAAGTACAAGGCTCCTGTTGAGAAATTCTACGATGGACATTTGTTACTAAATGAAACATATTCTGGTGGTAAAGTATTAGCTGTGGAATCGGGAGTCTTTAGATCTGACTTGAAATATGACTTCAATATTGATCCAGCTACAGTACAACAGTTTATTCATGACATCCCTGATATTATCAATTTCTTTGTGACCCAAGAATGCTCCGCTGATTTTGAACAAGTTACAAATCTAAACGAAGTTAAAGAACAAATAACTGCTAAGCTGAATGATTTAATTCAAAATCCTAAAAGATTTGAGAAGCCATTAATATACCATATTGATGTTGCATCTATGTATCCAAATATTATGATCACTAATAGACTGCAACCAGACTCTATGAAAACAGAACATGACTGTGCAAAGTGTGATTTCAACTCAATAGACAAAACTTGTGATCGTAGGCTGGAATGGAAATGGAGAGGTGATTATTTACCAGCTGGTCAAGAAGATTATGGTATGATTAGAAAACAACTTCAACAGGAGACATTTGCTATTCCGAATCCAGATAGATATGCTAAGCTGAAAAAAATACCAGGAACTTGGGATGACCTATCTCATGAGAGACAAGTTGAAGAAATAAAGAAAAGATTGACTGAATATTCGGTTAAATCTTATAAGAAAAACAGAATTGTCAAAGAAACAGTAAGAGAATCCATTGTTTGTCAAAGAGAAAATCCATTTTATGCTTCCACAGTAAGAGAGTTCAGAGACAGAAGGTATCATTTTAAAGGCTTAGCTAAAAAAGAGTTCCAAAACTTCAAGAAAATTCCAGCGGAACAAAAGGAACTGAGAGATGAAACTTTAAAAAAGCATGTTTTGAATGATTCTTTGCAACTTGCCCACAAGGTTATTTTGAATTCATTCTATGGGTATGTGATGAGAAAAGGTTCAAGATGGTACTCTATGGAAATGGGTGGTATTACTTGTTATACTGGTTCTAAAATTATTACAATGGCTAATGGGGTAATTACCAAAATTGGTAGACCTTTAGAATTGGATACAGATGGTATTTGGTGTATTTTACCAAGTTCTTTCCCAGAAGATTATAAAATCAAGTTAGACAATGGGAAGACTTTAACCATGCCATTCATAGGTTCCTTGATGAATGAAAGAGTTTATAAAAACTTTACCAACAATCAATATCATACTCCTGATAATAGAGTAACTAGTGAAAACAGTATTTTATTTGAGGTTGATGGCCCATACAAAGCGATGATCTTGCCAAGTTCTCAAAAGGAGGGTGAAGGTATAAAGAAAAGATATGCTGTGTTTGATGAAAATGACAAATTGGTTGAACTTAAAGGTTTTGAATTAAAGAGAAGAGGAGAACTTCAATTGGTCAAGAATTTCCAAAATGACCTGTTCAAACAATTTCTGAAAGGTGACACTTTAGAAGATTGTTACAAAGAAGTAGCTAAAGTTGCTGATCGTTGGTTGGACATTGTATTTAACAAGGGGTCCAATTTGGAAGATGAGGACTTGATTGAATTGATTTGTGAAAATAAGTCTATGGCCAAGCCATTAATGGAATATGGAGATTTAAAATCCACATCCATCACAACTGCAAAGAGACTTGGTGAATTCTTAGGTGAAGAAACAGTTAAAGATAAAGGTCTTCAAGTAAAGTATATTATTGCTAACAAACCTGCTGGATCCAAAACCACTGAGAGAGCCATTCCTGTAGCAATTTTCTCTCATGAAGATCCAGTCATTAAGGAAAGATTTTTGAAAAGATGGTTAAAAGATAATAATTTGCAAAGTTTGGATCCAAGAGATATTATTGATTGGGAATATTACAAAGAAAGATTGTCAGCTACAATTCAAAAAATTATAACCATTCCAGCAGCCTTGCAAAAAGTTGACAATCCTGTTCCAAGGGTTGATCATCCAGATTGGTTGAATAGACAAATTGCTGCAAGAAAATACAAACAAACAACAGTTACAGATTTTTTCAACACATTTAAAAAGAATGATGATATTGAAGATATATCTACCAGAAACTCTGCTCTCAGTGATAGGAAAAGAAAAATATCTGATACTGATATAGAACAAAATGTTTTAACAAGCTCCAAGGATGTTGAAAATGAATTATTTGACCTAAAGAAGTGTCCAAATCCAATGACGAACTACTCAGAATTTTTGAAATTTAATAAGAAAATGTGGATCTTTCAAGAAAAGCAAAGACAAGCTAAGAAAACATTGTTTGGTAAAAAGATGCATTTGAAGCAAAAGGCATTTCCTTTCCGCTCCAAGCAAGCTAAAATTACTTCTGGCCTAGCTGATAATCTGAATCAATGGATTGTGTTAGGATACAAACCAGATCCAAAAGATAGAAATGTTACCATTGCAACCATATGTGCAGGGGATAAATTGAATAACATTAGAATTAAGACACCTAAACATTTCTACTTTTTAAGTGATAACAAAAACTTGACAAGGGAGTCGCTAAATGATGATAATTTGCTAAAATTGAAGCTTTGTGAAAAGATATATCCAGATGGTCATGATAATGAATACTTGTATGAGGTTGAAACAACCCATGAGTACTTTGATCAGCTAATTGATCAATCAAGATCATTTGTTCACAAATATAGACTGTTGGAAGATAAACTAAACACAGTTGACAGGCTTATCATGGTTTTAGGAGGTGCCATCAGATGTAAAAACTTGAAGATAATGAATAATGGGTTAAGACATGGATTTTCTATTGAAGATTTGGATTCTGTTGATTCTGTTTCTCAACAGCTCTCCAGCAATTCAAGAGGTATCACTGAAGTAGGTTATCCTCTTCCAAATTTAGATATAGTCAACATCAACTTTAGCAAGACAACTTTAGGATATAGTACCTTGTCTGTAATGTTCCAGATAATTGATGAATTTGGAGAGTTAAAAAATAGCTTGAAAATTTTTGCCTTGAAGCCGAGCGAAGGCTCTAATGCTTTAAACAGTTCTGTATTTAAGAATAAGTTTGCTAATGATGAACAACTAGAATTTGAAATATCTGAACAAACACATAGTTCTAAGCATTTATTCAATTCTGTAAACAAATATTTAGCAGAGATATTAGCAGATTTTACAAGTAATGTAATTTTCATGGTTAATGATGAATCCTTACTTAACAAGTTAAAGCCTATTCATGGAAAGTATCCAGTAATCAAAACATCCCGAGTTAATAAATCAGTTAAGGTGTCTTTGCAAAACTATAGCAACAAACTCGCCAATATTGTTTATAAATCTAACCAAACTTACATTAATCAGTATAAAGCATTATGTGATGTTTCATTTTTAAACAAGTTACCAATCACTGAATTGAATGATGATGTTAAGATAATGGATTACATTTTAGGTCAAAGATTGTTCGCTCAAAATTATGTGTTAGACTGGGATAATGACAGAAAGAGAGAACATGAATATATTTCACTTAGTTCAAAGTTAAAAAATGATGAGATTTTATATCCAGGCATTTATTCTCAAGTGACTGTTAAGATCACCATTAAAAATCAATTACTGAATGCTATATTGACTTCAAACATGTTATTGAATGATATTGATTTGTCCACACAGGGAGATATAAATCACAAGGTCTTACAGCAATTATCTTTGTTTAGACAAATGGTGAAGGACATTTATAACTCTGAGCACAATTATACACTTTTGAATCTTCTTGAGCCTTGGCTTTACTCCATTAGATCTAGTTTGACCACAGATAGCTTGCTAAAAATCATCAACCAAGTTTTGATAAAGTCAAAAAATGTATTGAAAAAGCAAATAGCTAAAGACTGTAGACTAGTATATTTTTCCAGTGAAAAAGAAAAAAGCTCAGATATTGAGTGTATGATTTCCATTGAGAATAGATTTGATATCAAGAATAGTATAACGTTTACAAACTACATTCTAACAAATCTTTCTGCTGAAAATCCATTGTTAAGCTTTATATTACCTGTACCTCTAAGAATATATGACTTATTGATTTTCAAGAACATGGATCATTACATGGGCCATTACATAAAGGATAAAGATGGTGTACCTATACAGAGTCAAGCTCTTAAGAATTTTAAGGGGATTACTGATGAAGAAATGGAATATGCTATAGACTTCAAGTGGGTATCCAAAGCTCTATTGCCTGAAATTTACACAAAGGAATTTGAAAGCTGGGCATTAATAATACTGGATTGTTTGTTGAAGAGAAAACAAGAGAACCATAATAAAATTGATGGGTATATCAAGATGTTTGCTAAGGAGCTTTTTGAAAGAGTGGAAAGATTGTGGCACAGACAAATGGAGAGCATTTTAAATCCCGAGATCAGTTCACAATATGAAATTAACAATTTACCCGGTATATCTTTGAAATCAGGAGTTTCAAATAATGTAAATAAACTGAAGAGTGTCATGAATGATCCGTTAATAAGCATGTGTAATTTGTTGAATGAAATGATAACTTTGAACTCAGAAGATATGGAAGCTAGAAAGTTGAGAAAAGCCATCCTGTCCATCTTTGAAATAAAAGAATTTGCAGTTGAGGGACAGCCATTTGATTTAGCTGTATTTAACATAGGTGAAGTGATCTGTAGTCATTGTTTCCATTATCAAGAAATAACCAATAAGACTATTATAGAAAACAAGAATGATAATGAAATTGGTTCAATAAGTTGTGGAGACTGTAAGAAAAAGTTTGACACTGAAGTTGTAGTGAATTTGTTGATATCCAAAGCCCATTTATTAATTGCAGAATATAATGAGCAGGATTTAAGATGTATAAAGTGTGGAAGTATAAAAGAAGATCTGATGTCTATGCATTGTGAATGTTCTGGCTTTTATAAACTAGCTGGTGATGAAACTCTGCATTCAAAGATGAAATTGCTTTCAGATTGTGGAGATGTTTTAAACTTGAATATCAAAGGTGTTTTAGAGAGTATGTTGTAAGATTAAACATTGCTTTATTTATATATCAATTCAATTATGGAGTTGTTAATGTTGATGAATATCATTGATATGTGTTACTAATGTTTTTTTATATTATGTATTTGAAAATTGTTATTGGTATGGGTATTAATTAAACGTTAATGCTTTAAACTGCACACGTGACTTTAAATGACTTTTTCTTTTAGGTGAAAAAAAAAAAGATAATTCAACTTCTGAAAAAAAAAAAAATAAACATATATTTAATTCAAACATACAAACAAATTATTATCTACAAGAAATCATTTAATTAATAAATGATCATAAAACCAAAAAACATCAAACAAATAAAAACCTAATTAAATATATAATTTTTTTCAGTAGATATGTCCAATGATGCTCAATCTGAACTCACTGAAGACGAGGTAAGTAATACATATGATCAGCAATCTAACTTTTCTGATGAATACTATATACAAGATGATCAACAACTAGATGATATGAATGACATATATGATAATTATCAAGGATTTTCTGATAATGAAAATGAAAATGATGAATATTCTGTTGATCATTTCAAAAATACCATGAGGGCAAAAGCGGCTTATGAGTCTTTCCATGTTGAATTTAGAGAAACACAAGCAGCAATGTTGACTTCCTTTCTTGATATATATAAGCAACCAGATTGTTTTCCATCACTGCAGTTTGTGTGTGGTCCTTCTAGCTCTGGAGCAGATTACACTATTAAGACCATGTTGAAGCATTTTAAAAAGACAACGGAGAATTTTGAATACATCAGCATAAAGAAAAGTTCAGTGATTGACTTCAAGGGGTTCTTAAAGACAACTGCTAGAGAGCTGTATAATCTCTTGAATCGCAAGTATAAGTCAGATTTGAATAAAGTGATGGGATCTGAACTTGAAGGTAAACAAGACAAAAAGTCGAAAAAGAAGGTGATGTCGCAGAGAGTGAAATCAGGATTGGATTCAAGAGCCATGGAATCATTTCCAAACTTCAGAGACTATGTACACAACCTGTTATTGTTTTTCAACTCCGTGGCAAATGAAAGGGAACATATGTCAATATACATACATCTTCAGGAGTATGATCTTTATCAACAAGTGGATTATCATACTCTTTCTAGAATGGTGAAGATTTTTGAAGGCTTGTCTGGATCGATCTTCCATATCAAAATCATAGCTTCATTCACCCAACCAGTGTTGATGACTCAATATTTGGGGACCAACTTGAATCCGGCTATTATAAATTTTCCCAGATACACGGAAAAGGAATTGCAACAGATATTGATCAAGTACACCTGTAAGGATATTGTAGATGTGAATGTTTCCTTTGGGATTAGTTTCATAACATTTTGTGTGGAGAGTTTCATAGATATGGTTGGTATTAATATCAACTTGTTCACTTTGTTGATAAGAAAGAAGTTTAACGAATCCATAGATCAAATCTATGATAGTGACTATGATTTCATGAGGTTCTTGAAGAGAAACAAACATATATTCAAGGATGTTTATACCTTAGAAGATGATGAGAAGGAAAATAAAGAGGAAGATGTATTTGAATTTGATGATGAGGGTTCAGGAACCAAAAGACAAAAGGTACAAGCTGGAATGGAACGTTATGCAGATTACTCATTGGTGACCAAGTATGTCATAATATCATCATATTATTGCTCTCATTTTGCGGAGAAATACGACTGTATCAACTTTGTAAAGGATGTTGATGAGATAAAATCATTGGATGCATCAAAGGCATCATCCATCAAGGCCATGTCAAAGAGTTTTAAGCGAGAGCCCATGAAGGCACCAAAGGGATTTGAATTTGAAAGAATGTTGTATGTGTTCAACATATTGTTTTATCAAGATAGAAATAATGCAGGGTTCATAGAGCAGAACAATGGTAGCACAGGAACTGATATTCATGTGTATCAGTCTTTTACATCTCTTATTGATGCTAAGATAGTTGGTAAGAACATCAATGACTATTATGATGTTTACAAGCCTGAGTGTAGATACAAATTCCTAGCACCTATTGAAGAGGTTCGAATGATAGCTGAAGAAATAAACTTTCAAAGAATGGAACTATTAGAAATTTAGGTTATATATGATGTTGACGGTCATTGAATTTATTTGCTAAAGTGTGTTTTTTTATATATATATATATATTTCGCGGCTAAATTTTTTATTAAAAAGGAAAATCTCCAAAAAAACAAAAAAGCTAAATTATATATAAATCGCACCATATTTTATTGATGTATAGATTATAATTGTAAAAAAAAAAAAAAAGTAATTCTTGTATTTTTTTTTTTTTTTTGGAGATGTTGCCTAATGATGTCTTTACAACATATAATTTATCAACAAAAAGATTAGATATATCATCCAACATTAAGAACTTCTTTATATAATGAATAAATATGACTCATCATGCGGGTCATCTAAAACCAACTTGTTACTTTCAAAAATAACAGAGAAAAATCAATCATCATTAAATAAGGACACAATTAAATTACTTACTTTCAACACTTGGGGATTGAAGAAGGTGTCTAAGTTTAGAAATGAAAGATTTGAAGCCATCATCTCGCTGCTTTCTGGGAATACTCCAACAAACGTAAAACCCACCATTGGGGGATTGGAAACAGATAGTGACTTTGATATTGTAGCCTTACAGGAAGTTTGGACAACCAACAACAAAGATAGAATCATAGAAAGACTATCATCGATCTACAACTGTAGATTTTTCAGTAGTGGAATAATCACAGGACCGGGCTTGGGGACACTAACAAGGTTTCCAATAGTGGACACATGGTTGTTGAAGTTTGGGATTAATGGTGTCCCGTGGGCTGTGAATAGGGGTGATTTCTTTGTGGGGAAATCATGTGCCATAACTGAAATGGAGGTCCACGAGAATAAGAAACTAGTCTTGTTGAATTCACACATGCATGCCCCATATGCACAGGAGGGGTACAATGCATACTTGTGTCATAGAGTATGTCAGGCTTATGAGATATACAAGCTTGTGAAGAGGATTCAAAGAGATCCCACAGCCAGTGTTGTGTTGGTTGGTGACTTGAATTCAAAGCCAGGATCGTTACCATATAGAATAATGACAAGAATGACAGGGTTGGTAGATTCCTTTGTGAGTGATTACCAATTCATTAACAGCTACTTGGATGCCAAGAACGGAGCCATCCATAGACACTTGGGGAAGAAAAACGACTTCACAATCAATTCCAACAATCCAAGCAAGAACACAAACGTTGAAATCTTGGATGTTTCACAAATGGATCCTCTTGATCAAGTTAAATATGCAGGAACAACATGTGACAGCAAGTTGAACACATGGAGACAAGATCGCCAAGTATGGGAGGCTTGTAGATTGGACTATGCATTGATTGATCCTAAGAAGCTTAGAAGTGTTTCTAGTAAGGTTCAAATGACAGAACAAATCAGAGGAATTGGTTCTTTAAGTGACCACTTTGGGTATAGTTGTGAATTGAAACTTGAACCAAGTGAGGTTGATGAGGATGACATAGATGATCAAGAAAAAGTAGATATTTTATTGGAAATTTTAAAAGTTATAGATGATTACACATTAACTGCGGAAAGAGAGGAGCTTTGGAAGTTATTATACTTTGTGGGGGCATTAATATATGTCATTGGATCATTAATATTCATTACATTCACTGCCAACAGAGCAGGTTGGTCATCAGTGCTAGTTTATTTGGGTGGAGTGTTTTTCTCCATAACAGGTGTCTTTGCACTTATCTTTGGATTTGTCTTTGGTCAAAAAGAATTGAGAGCCTTGAGAGAGGTAAGAATGCAAGTTATTGATGAGCTAACAACTTTGAAAAAATAAACAAAGTTTGGATATATAGTGATAAGTATCTTATGTGATTTTAATTCTTTATGTTTTTGTTGTTTTGTTTTTTTTTTCCAATTCTATAGATGTTGAATTAAATTTCTTTTATGTTTATATGAATTTAATTGATGTTTTAAATCTTCAACTTTTTGTTCTAATTTTGTTCTTCTTAGAACTTCAACTTGTAACTGTTGTTCTAGATTAATTAATTTGTTCATTAAATTTACATCTCTCTTTTTATTTGATATGATATCTTCATTATTTGATTTATGTTGTAATAATATTGAAAGATAATCAATAGTACTTTGAGGTATCTTGTTAAACTTTGCCAAATCATCATTGGAATCACCTAATAGGGATTGAATAGCACCAAGAGCAGAGATTTGTTCACCTAACCCAAAATACCCATCATTTGTAGCATTGAACCAATTGAGACCACAAGAGTGTTTATCAAACCCTCCATCGCATGATCCAGCAGCAGCATTTGCAGATGGGGTCATGTATGACATGATATCAGATTGGAGTGCAGGAACCAAGAAGGATGTGTATTCCAACATGAAGCTAAGGAGCCCCTTGAAGGCTCTCTCATCATTGTTGCATGTGTTTGAGGCTTGACATTGGCTCTCGTACATGATGCGATCTTCATTGAAGAATCTTGATCTTGTACCATTCCAAAGTGATTGTGAGGCATTGAACCAGTAATCAGACCCAGTGACATTGTACATGTAAGCACACCCACCAAGGGTCATACCAAAGTTGTAAGACCATTGTAATTCAGTGATATCTGTGCAGTTTGATTCTAAGTTTGCACCATCATAAACTGTTGTTTGATTACCATTGAGATTCACAAATCCAACATCTCTCAACCATGAGAAAATCTCATCAGCCTGCTTTAGATATTCAGGATCATTGAAATATCTACCCAATCTAGCAGCCATTTGAAACATACCAGCATTGGAGATTGTGTTCTTGTAGGAGTACCCATTGTTCCAAGGGTATATTTGCCATCTCAACCCACCCCCACATTCACTTTGAGAGAGGGTCTTGTTGTTCCATCTATGGAGCATTTGCTTGTATACATTATCCGCCATGTATATCCAGTTGTTTGGGATATTTTTGTAATCAAGGGTACCATTTTGAGGAACAGATAGGTTTCTCTCAGCAGCGGTGAGAAGAGTCATGCCCCATATACCAAGATCATCATTGGCCTCCACCATGATTTGGTCGTGTGGCATGTAGTTAAAGTCCTTACCTGACTTTTTCAACAGGGCATCTTGAATTAAAGAATCAAATGTATCATTTTGGCAAAGATAAGCATTTTCAATGATGTTGTTGAAAGCCAACCCACCTTCCCACCAGTAATAAGGTTGATGGAAGGTGGCGTTATTTTCATAATAGTAATCAAAGATCCCTTGGATAATTAATTGAGTATCTTGACATATAGCATCTTTAGAAGAAGGTGGGGGAACAGCATAAGATATATATGTGAAAAAGAATACTACAAAAATGTGTTTAATTAAGGGAATCATTTTATTCTTATTGTTTGTAATATTTTGTTCAAAAGAAGAAGAAAAAAAATAGGTGAAGATTAAAAAATGTATTTGAAGTAAGATGGATATTATTGATAAGAGTTTAATGGTTTATTAGTTCTTTTTTTTTTTTTTTTTGTGTTCTTAAAAGATTAATACTTATATAGAATTTGAAGAATGATCTTAAATACTCTTTTATCAAGGGTTTTGTATATATGAAGTATATTTACTCCCTTTATATATATTCTAATATGGATTTATTTAAAAAAAAAAAAAGAAGAAGACTTCTATTATTAACAGTTTCTTTAATGAAGTAATGATATCATTCCATGTAATAATGTATGTTTAACTAATAGATGTATAGTATAAATATCTTTAAAAAAAAAAAAAGAATAAAGAGAGAGAATTGTTTTTATTATAAAATATATATTCTATTTGTGTTACCCTATTCCTTTCTTTATGTGATGAGTTTCAATAAAAAATATTCTAATTATAACTTTAATCTATATTCTTTATTCATTGATATTCATTGATATATTTAATTAATGACGTATTATTTTAATTCCATATAAAGAAAAAGAAAGAAAACGCATCACTAAATAATTAAATACATATACTTTATTAACGGTCCATCACATGACCTTACACCGATTTATATATATATATATATTATTTTATTTTTATTTAAATCATTTAATATATCAAATATATATATATATATATAAATCACTTTACCAATCTGTTACATCACCAGCTTCTCCAGACATTGATTCTTTAATATCCATTATTTCAACTCCCTTTGTAATATCTTCATCTAAACTAGGATCGTAAAAGAATTCATCCATTTCTCTATTGAACTTATTCATGAAGTTTCGTATGTAACTATTCACTTCAACAAACTCTAATAAGAATGCATCATGTCCCTCCATGGATTTCACTATTTTCAATTCAGAATAAGGTATGTGCTTTGATAAGTACTGTTGCTCAGATAAGGTGAACAACCCATCTGATTCAATTCCTATGATCAATGTAGGCATTTGAAAGTTACTCAAAACCTCCTCCATCAATGAATCAGAATCAATATCATATGTCTCCTTATAATTTGAAAACTTATGGATGTTATGATATGATGGTCTGGATATGTCATGTGAGTCCAACTTTTCAGTGATTGACACATAACAATTGGCATCAAAACGATTAACAAATTTCAATCCTTGATATCTCAAGTAAGATTGTGCTGAGAACAATTTATCCTCTCTCTTGTTAGCTTGGTTCTCAGTTTGTGTTGATGATGTGCTTGATGATCCAGCAGAGACATCAACTGTCTTGAATTCTATATCAGAACTCATTCTTCTTGTGGATACTCTTGTGGCAGCATCCTCCTGTTCAAGAACCTTTTTCTTGGCTGCATCACTTGCCTCTCTTCTACTGAATCTTTGTTCAAATGAGTTTCTGGATCTATAAGTCAACAATGCTGTCATTCTTGCTGCAGACAAGCCCTGTGCAGGTTGTTCATTGATATCATACTCACCGTTCTTGAAGTATGGGTCCGAATAGATGGCTTGTCTTTGTGCCTCTGACCATGAAATGCACCAAGCTGAATGTCTAGCTGATGTGGCCAACACTACTAACTTCTTAACAAATGCCTCCCCATACAAGGAAGCATATTCCAATGCCAACATACCCCCCATGGACCCTCCAATGCATGTGTTTATGTATGGGATTCCAAACACATTTTCCAAGATCATCTTATGGATGGCCACATCATCACGTACAGTCACCAATGGGAAATTCGAATCTCCAACAAGCAACCCATCCTTCAAACATGGATTTGTCACTGGTGAATAAGAACCATAAGGAGATCCACAACTATTGAGGCATATGATGAAGTATCTTGAGTAATCAAAGGCCTTCAACTTACTGGTTCCAAGTAAGGGCCCCCACCAGTCCTGGATATCACTGGATCCAGTCAGGGCATGACAAATCACCACACAGTTGTCTTTCTTTGGAGATAACTTCCCCCACGTCTTGTAAGCTATGGGGAAATTGGTGATCTTTTGATCATTGGTTTCAAGAGTATACTCAGGAACTTCAACAAAGTGTTGGCCTTGAATCAGACTTGTGTATCTATTGGTCTTGTGCATGTACTCAGGAGATATATGCTTGAACCCTTTTTCATGAGAATCCGGTAAAACAGGTGGGGCATTCTTCAAGTTGCTGTAATTTATATAGTATTCTTCAGGTATACTGTTCATATTTTTATTTGATTATCAAGTTTTGTTTTTGTTCTACTTTATAAAAATTATTATAAGAATATTTGTTAAATAGATTATTATAGAAAAGACTGTGTTTCAAATATATATATATTGTAGCACTTACTTATAATTATGTCTTTTTTTTTTTTTTTTTGGTTTTCTTCTGGGGAGGGGAAAAAGAAGTGTATAATAGATATTACTTTTCTTATCTCAAAAACTTATTTGAAAATTTTAATTAAAGAAATATAAATATTTTAAATGATTCTAAATAATAAAAATATCATATAGTTATTAATCATAATAGTTGATCATATATATATAACTTCAAACATGTATTTAAGAGTAGGATATACACTTTGTTCTTAAAAAAAGAAAAAAAAAAAAACTGTGTTGAATTTTATAAATTTAATTAACATGTACAACTTATAATTTCAAAAAGACGGTGATTTTATTTTAGCCACACCTCATAGTGTTTTTTTTTTTTTTTTCACCACATTTTTTTTATGTTTTTTTTTTTAAATTTTCTTTTTGATTTCAATTTAATGTGATTATTCCCACACCTTTATATCCGAAGTGACAAATCACGTGTAGGTATTTTTTTCTTTTTTTTTGTTTCCTTGATTATTTGACTAACAAAGTGTCTACAGATGGGTTTTTATCTTCAACAAATATAATCAAAGTTACTTTAATTCTGAACAAATGAAAAAGAAAAGAAAAAGAAAAACATAATTAAATACTTTTTTTTTTTATCTTTTTTTTTTTTTTTAATTATATTATTATTTTCTAGAGCTTAATGTGATTATATTCTAAGTTGTTATCCTTTCTGGATTGCAAACTAGTTTCATTGATGGTTGTTGATTCATCATATGTATTATTGTACTCACCCTTTTCTTGTATATCCAATAATTCTGTCTTTTCTGAATAGAAATATTGTTTTTTGTTCATCTTTATAAACAAATTAAACTTATTCTTCAAATATCCTATCACCGTATCATTTTCAATCTTCACAAAGTTCAATATACAATAAGATAATAAAATCATATACAAAACAAAGAAGATTTCAAACATGTCATAAACCTTATAACATATTCTAGTGACAAGTGAACTGGTGTATATGTTGGATCCCAATTTGATATCATAGTTGAAATATCCTAATCCATAATCAATTGTTGATTTGAATCCTCCTAATTCTGAAAACTTACTAGGATTCAAAACATATAGTAAGTTCTTGTAGATATTTTCTAAATATAGATGTTCTCGTAGTAATACAATATCTTCAGCTGGTGATGGTATCATTTTAATTATTAAATAAGGGTGTTAATGTTTTTTTTTGTATATATATAAAGTATTTTTGGTTAATGATATCTGGATTCATGTTATATATTTTGTTTCGTATATAATATTTAAGTATATCAAATATTATTGAAAAGAAAATAAACAAAAAATTAAAGAAAAAAAAAACCCCCCAAATTTGGATTTATTTCATAATTTTGTATATATCAAGAAAAAAAAAATTTTATTTTTTTTTTTTTCATTTTTTTTTTTTTTGCTAGTGAAAAAGACATAAATGAATATATATTCAAAAAAAAAAAAAAAAAAAAATGAATGAACTATTAACTATCGCTTAATAAAATGTACCTTTCATTTCTGGTACTAAATTAACTAGCTTACCTGATTCTAAGTAACCTAATGCATTGTCAACTACATTCTCTTCCATTTTTTTAATGGTGTTGAAGGTGTTGGTACCTAGATGTGGAAGAGCAAAGACATTGTCCATGGAAATCAATTCATTGTTTTCCAATGTGACATTAGGTTCATGTTCAAAGACATCTGTACCAAATGCAGCAACCTTACCAGACTTCAATTGCTTGATGATTTCACTTTCATCAATAACAGCTCCTCTGGCAGTGTTCACAATGATAACACCATCCTTCATCTTTTCAAAGGCTTCCTTGTTCAAAATGTGTTTGGTGTTTGGGTTCAATGGAATACATACATTGATGATGTCACACTTGGATAGCAAATCATCAAATGAAACCCATTCACAACCTTGTTCCAAATCCTCACTCAATCTATTTCTATTATGGTAATAAAACTTTTCAAAGCCAAATGGCTTCAACTTCTTCACAACATCTCTACCAATACCACCTAATCCTAGAACACCCACGACAGGCTTTTCAACAGGATCAAATCCAGGAGAGCACCCATTGTTCCATTTCCCCTTTGAAATTGAGTTCAACCCCATCTTGAAGTTTCTTAGAGCACCTAATAGCAAGAACACATGGGTGTCTGAGGTGGGGTCATTGACTAGATGAGGAACATTACCAACTTGGATGTTCTTTGTGGCACAGTATGCAGCATCAACTTGGTCATACCCAGCACCGTTGTGACAAATGAACTTGACATTTGGAGGCAATGCATCAATGAGTTCCTTATCAAATCTACCTGTCAGGGCAACGCTGTTGAAGGTTCTGGTAATACCATCAATGTGGTTGTACTTGCCACTCTTCAAGTCATTGATGAAACTCTCTCTAGTTGTGTTGCTGTTTTCATTACTGTTGATGGATATGATATCGTAATTCTTTTGGAACTCAGTCCATTTGTTTTGGGCATATCTTATATCACCTAATCTTAATATAGTTTTTCTAGACATTTGTTTTTGTTTTTTTGGTTTTTTTAATATTATATGTTTTTTGTTTTGGTACAATAATATATATGTTTCTTTTATAGTGTATATTTATTTCTTAAGTATTATTTTTTTTGTTAAATTCTTCATTAAATGCTATTAAGTATTAAATAATTCTTTTATAAATCAATAAATGTTTTTACTTCCTTATTTTTCTCTTTTAACATCATAAAGTGTTTTTTTTTTTTTTTCTTTTTTGTTTTGATAAATATTATAAGCGGAATTATGTTTTCCGCACTTTAAAATTAATATTTTCCCATTGGCCCTTTTTTTTTTTTTTTTTTTTTATTTCGGAATCGGATATTTGCGATAAAACACCAATTTGGGGAAAAACATTAATGTTTTCTTCTTTTTTTTTTTTTCGGAGTTTATTTTTTTTTTTTTGTAAAATCAATTTTATGTAGCTGAGTCACGTGTAGTTTATATAAATGGTAGCGTTTAAAACAAAACAAAATAAGAAAAATAACACACACACATATTCTTCATCAAAAAACAAAAAAAAAAATCTTCTCTTTTCTCTTACCAATATATTTTCTAACTGGTATTTTTTTTTTCCTTGTAAGTTATTTATCAAACTATATGTATTAAAACATTATAATATATACCATAATTATAAAACATTATAGTATTTAACCATTTGAAAACTTAAGATACTATTCATAATCATTAAATTATAGTCATTATTGATATTATAATGAGCAATATTATTAATATAAATCAACAAAGTACTACACAAAATGCTCAAATACAACCACCGGATATACTCTCTAGAAACTTAAACAACCATATGTTCAAGGTTACTGAGCAAAAAGTTCAACTTGATATAGATCTTTATAAAAACACCATCACTGGTATCACTGATTTATGGATTGTTCCTAATGAAAATGTTAACATCATTCAAGATTTGAAGTTTGATTGCCAAAATGGTATTAATGTTCTACAAGTTCAACTGTTAACTAGTGCTGAACAGGATCTAACATCCTCTGACATGGGGAACAGAGAAATGTTTGATTTAGAATTTATTCATGCAAACCCGATCAATGATTTATTTATAAACGATAAAGAAAGTATAAATGATATTAATAACTTTAAAAATTGTGATGTTTTCTTCACAGGTGGAAATTCAGTGGAACAAACAGAATATTTAAAAAGAAGAAAATATGAACATAAATTTGATCCCTTTTGTAAACACGCTAAGGATGTTGAAGATGCAAAGTTATATGTCAATTTATTACCCTTCAATAACAAACTTAAGCTCAACAGCCTTTACAAAACATATGATAGACAAGCAAGCATACCCACAGGTGTTACAAACTCAAATTCTTTCATGACACCATTGGTCATAAATCCTAATTCCACAAAGCCAAGTATAACACCAATGAATAAAAATACCATGGACAATCAATCCATGGATCAACTACAACCATTTACCATAAGAATATCATATTACATTGAGAACAACATAAATGAAGGAATTCAATTCCAAAAGAATTTAAAAGATGTACCCTTCTCTCAATGCTTCACATCCAACAATTTTATTCAAGGATCACCCTCCAATTGGGTTCCCTGTATAGACAATCCACTTGAGAAGTGTCTTTGGGAAATTGAAATTATGACATTAAAGAACATCAATGCATATATCCATGAATACCCTGAGTTGAAAGATGATGAAAGATTACAAGGACTAAATAAAGATGCAGAGGTTACAGTGATAACAGGAGAATCAACAACTCAAAACATCATGAACATCATGGATGACATTTCTGCAGATATGAGCAAAAGAATCATGTACACATTACTCTCACCAGTTGGTGCCAGTGGGGTGGGATTCTCTGTAGGTTTCTTTTACAATAATCATGGCTTTGAAACCACTCTTGGTGATTTACCCTTGAATGTTTGGCAACAGGACATTCGTTTATCTATTGGCAATGATCATGTCGATGAAACTAAGGAAGCAAATCAAGAGCTAATATACAATTCATTCATGACTCTTCCAAAAACCCTTGAATTCTACAGCAACACATATGGGACATACCCCTTCAACTCATTGAACATAGTGCTGGTCAAGGACCTTTATGTTGATTACTTATCCTTTCAAGGGATTATCTTCTTAAATGAAAATAAGTTCTTATATCCAGCACCCCAATTGGACTCAATGATAGACACAACCATTGTTTTGGCACAAATCATCTCAGAACAATGGTTTGGCTTGAACATCACTTGTAGTTCAATGGATGACTTATGGATCATATTTGGTATTCAGGGGTACATGACATTAAAATTCATCAAGGAAATCATGGGTAACAATGAATATCAATATAGATTGAAAACATTGAATGACTACTTAATAGAAAACATGGATTCAAAACCAAGTTTGTTGGACTTCCACAGATACATGACATATCCATTTAGACTGGACATGAAGGACAACAAACTCTTGGAGTACATAAAGATAAAGAGTACCATGGTAATGGCCATTTTGGACAACAAAATGACAAAGATGGAGAGATCATTGGGTATGCTGAAGGTAATAAACAAGTTGAACCTCTTGGCATTGTCTGGTGATTTCAACCAAGGTGACAACACTTTAACAAACACCTTCTTTCAACATCAAGTGGAGAAGACATTCAAGGGTAAATTGAATCAATTTTTTAAGCAATGGGTTGAATTTGATATTGTACCTATATTTGAAATAACACAACGATTCAACAAGAAGAAGATGGTTGTTGAATTCATGATCAAGCAATTATCTTGGGAATCATACAAGGACAATGAAATCAATGATTTTGCCAATGAGGGTACCCCCAACAACAAGTTTCTACAACAAACTATAAACAACTTTGAAAATCAGTACAAGCAGAGTCCTCAAAGGGTCTTCAAGGGGAATATGACCATAAGAATACATGAAGCAGATGGGATCCCTTATGAGCACTTCATTCACATTTCAGAGGAGGTTACCAGATTAGAAATTCAATACAACTCCAAGTACAAGAAGTTGAAAAGAGGAGAAAATGTGGGGTTGGGTAATGTGTTGATCACTACTGCAGACACTGAAGAATGGGGGTTCATGCCAACAACCGCTATATCCATCAATCAGCAGGTTGAAGACAATGAGGAAGGACTGATAGAAAGTGGGACTGAGGCTTATGAATGGATAAGATTGGACTCTGAAATGGAATGGATCCACAAAATCAACAGTTTCAACATGAAGCCTGAAATGTACATATCACAACTTCAACTGGATAAAGATGTTTATGCTCAACTACAATCTCTGGACTATTTCGAGGACTTGGTCATGAATCAAGAAAACCTGAAACTGGACAATGAAATGGATATGACCATAAGCAGTTGTTTGATAAGGTGTGTCATGGATGAAAGGTATTTTTATGCTGTGAGAAAGAAGGCGATTGAAATTCTTTCCAAGTATGTCTACAAGAAGAGATTTAGAGGTGGTTGTCATCATTTGAAGTTACTCATCAAGAAATCGTTTTTCAAGGAGGGAACTTCAAGTGATTTGAAGTTGAAACCTAACGAATTTTATAGCTACACCAACTATCAAATCATACTCTCATTGATAGGGGCTATTAGCATGATCCAAACAACAGATGATCTTGATTATGACGTTGATGATCCAGAAGTTGTTGCGTTTTTCCATGAGCTAAAGAGAATGTCTTTGAAGCTGTTAGTGGCTAATGACAACTCTAAAAACACATACGATGATACACTTTACTTGTGTGCAATAATTCAAAACTTGTTGAAAATGGTCATAAAGTTCCCTGATGATCAAGATTTCAAAAACAGCTTTTGGAAAATCTTAACAAGATATGAAAGATTATGCAATTGGACCAAGAACTTTGATGATGGATTGTTTAAGGAGATAATGTGGACAAAGTTGTTGATGGTGAATGAATCCCTCAATGACGGGTTATTTGAAGTATGTGAATTTGTGAATGAAATGTATCAAATAACACAGACCATTGGTGTTTATAGTAGAGAGGTTGTTTGTTTAGCCTTCAAGATTTTATTGATCATAGGATTGAAAAATAAAGACATTGTGAAGTACTTCTTCATCAAGATGGTTTTAGTTCATAATAATGACCCCTACATGAGACATCACATGATGATTAGCTTTGAAGAAGCAGTCAAGTTCCTAATCCTCCTTGACAACAAGTGTTTGCTAACAGCTTACAATGAGGACTATGAATCCCTTCAAAAGATATACAATCCTAATTTATTCAATGATTTATCAAAGTTCCAAAAATACGAAGACTTTGAGCGCTATGGTGAATTAATCCCTACAGGCCCACCCAATGCAAACATTGAATCATCTAGCAACATGGATTTGCAAATCATTGAACAAAGACAAAAGTTGAACCGTTTGAAACATGATATTAGAAAACCAGAATCCATGCTAAAATATATCAATGCTCTGTTTGAAACCTTTGATCCTTTAAAGCAAATGCTGTGGTACTTGATGAGCAAGAGATACTTGTTGACTGATTTCCAAAAGTCACAATTATTGAGGGTTGTTCCTTTGATGTACAAACAAAGGGAAAGATTCTATGTCACTTTGAAGTTGCCTGTTGAGAGACCATTGATGATAGAAAATGGTGACATTGAGTTCAAGGAAGATGAATCTGGACAAAGTCAATGCTCCAAGTATGAGATGAAGGTTGTATTGAGTAAAGTGTCAAGATTTGAAAAGAAGAAGCCTTTAATGAGATTTGCTCTACCAAAGCAAAGTTTACCTACAAATGAAATCAAGCCTATCCCATTACCTAAGATCAAACTGCCAAAGCCTGTTCTGCAGACACCAAAGAAGAAAAAGAAACAGCTTGAACCAAAGATTGAATATTTGACAAAGTTGTTTGTTAAGTTAAAGATGCCTGTGGGCTTCAAGCCGAAGTTTGTGGTCAAGTCCAAGAGTCGTTATTACAAGACACATATCCAGAGATTTGGAACACTCCCATTAACAAGTGTCAAGATCAAGCAATTCCAAAAGGTTATGACTCTGTCTTCATTCCCACAGGCCAATGATATGATTGAAGTGAATGGTATCAGCAACAACTCATTGATAGTGAAGTTTAAAAATTTAAAAAAAGAAAGGAAGGATGAGGATGAAAGTTCCAAAGAGAAATCAGACTAATCAAATGGATGTTTGTCTTGAACTTCTATGAATTTCTTACAATTAAGAATTGACTTTGTGGATATAACGGTAATTATTCTTTATATATAGTGATAATTTTTATTTTGTTCTAATTTGACATTACATAAAAAAAAAGAGTGGATGAAGATAATCAAAATTGATAAATAAGAACTAAATAACTTGCTCTAAGAAGATAGCCTCTTGCTGAGCTTCCTTTTTACCATCCTCAACATTCAATGTTTTGAATATAGGTAGAGCAAGAACTAAAAACAACAAGAGTAAAATGAAAGCATATCTAATCTCATGCGTTTTGTCTATGATCAAGCCTGTTAGCACAGGCCCCACTATTGAAGACCCCTTGTCTGTGATGTTGAATATGGAAAAAAAGATTGATTCTCTACCAGAGGGAATAATCAGGGCAAATATGGATCTTGACACAGCATTCAAAGCCCCCATGGACAAGCCATACCACACAGCTAAGAAGTACATTTCCATCTTGTGTTTCAATCCAATACTATCAAACACGAACCCCATGATTCCATAAAGAGGAATGAAACAAGCCCAAATGATTATAACAAGCATTAATTTGTTCAAGGGCAATGTGAATTTATGAATTAAAAATGAGGGTATGCAAAAGGCACCTATGATGGCAAAGATCAGCGATGAAACAGACACAAAGACTAAGTTGATGGTGCTCATGTGGAGCTCGTTTTTCGAGAAGAGAATGGCTGTTGAGTTGATTGTTGTAATGCTATCTGAAATAACAAACCAACCCAATAAGAAGATGGAGACTTGCTTCAAGCGGGAGGCATGGATGAGTGTTTGGCCCAAAGTTCTCCAAGACTTAATGACATTAGTCTTGATGATTTTAACCGTTATGGACTTTTGTTCGGTATCATCAACAGAATCCTTCAGTAAAAACAAGATAGGAATCTGAGTTATAATCCAATATAATCCAACAAAAAAGATTGCTACCTTTAAGGATTTTAAGTTATCTATGACTGTGGGGTTCTTAACTGATAGCTTTGTAATGAGTCCAATACATATCATTTGAACAATCAATGCACTAAGGTATCCCAAAGAAGTCCCTCTTCCTGAAATAACTGTGGTCAATTCATTGAGTTTCCTACCATTGTCAACATTGTTATTAGATGTGGCATTTAGAATGACAGGAAGCAATGAGTTACCTATAACATTTACGACACCATAACAACAATTGCTAATGATACTCAGCAATGCCAATGAATAAAACTCTGTGTTGTACAGCAATGATATCATAATCGTTGAGAGAGCACCAAGGACACCAAAGATGAACATTACTTTTTTCTTGAATGCAATTGTATTGTTGAAATTATCAGCCAACCCACTGATACTGATCACCAAGATTGTTTGGAAAAACACTGAGGTGGAGAAGACATATAGAGCAAAGCTGGAAGGATCAACATACCAACCACCAACCAGTGGCAAAACACACTTATTATTCTTGTCCTGGAACACTAATGACAAATCCTCTATGCAAGGTTTCGTATGGTCCTTAACCTTCACTGCATTTAAAGTAGCAAATGTCTCCAAAATGATGGGCATGTACGTGCTTATAATGGAAACAATAAATGGTTCAGATGATATCAAGTAAATGAACCATGCCAGAATGTTGTTGTTTGTGGTTTTGTTGTTTGGGAAGAATGTCCAAATGCCTTCGATCTTTTTGTATAGAGATGTTGATTTTTGCTTACCAGTCTTATATATATATGAATCTTGTAAGGACTGCAATAAAGGCGTCTTTGAAGAGTCATTATCGTTTGAGCTTTCATTGTTGTCATTACTGGGAATGTTATCAGATTTGGAGTTTCTATGTGAGCTTAACAGCATGCTATCCGTATCATTCGGACTGTAGTTCAAAGGAAGAGACTCATATCCGATGTTGGTGGCCGAATCATTATTAACAAGGCTTTTGTTTTCAGCCATGTTTTACAAATCTATAAATTTTGGTACTGTTTTGTTTTAATGGTAATAATTTATTTGTTTATAGTATGCTAATTAAATACAGTATTATTGTTAATAAACTAATTTGTTATCTCCCTTTGAAAATATATTTGGAAACAGATAGATTTTATATATCTTAGATAAAAAAATAAGGAGAAGATGTTACCAAAAAAAAAAAAGGTAAAAAGTTTTAGAAACGCTACACAAACTGCTTCTTCGATATCCAAAATTTTGAAGTTTATTTAATAAAAAGTACATTTTATATTAATCAGAATCATTGATTAACTTGTGTTGATTATCAATGTATATACATTGATAATCACAAACAAAAAAAACTATATATATGTATATAAAAGCAAAAGAAAAAAAAAGAAAAAAAAATAATAAAATAATTCAAACCAAAAAAAAAAACGTAGAAATCTAAAAAGAAAAAAAAAAAAAAGAAAAACAAAATTAGTTATGATAATAAAACTTTGAACTTTGCCAATTATTCGTTCATGAAGATTCTTGAATTTCAGTAGGTTGTTCTTCTTGTTTCACTTCATCATTTGTTTCAATTTTTTCATCTTCTTCTTTTTGTTCTTTTTGTTCAGGTTTTGGAATGGAGTAACTGTAGAAATCGTTTGCATGGAAAACTACAACAGGCTTGAAGGCCTTAGTGATCTTTTCTCTGGTCTCTTCAGGAATGCTCCAGCTTCTGTTTCTTAAAACATAGAAATCATAAGCAAATTGAACACCAAACTCATCAGTTCCAATGTATTCGGAAGTGTTTGGAAGTAGGCCAATTTCGATTTTATCTTCATGGGCCAATCCCAAATGGTTGGCTAAGATCATGTACAAAGTGGTCATGATGATTTCAAAGTTTCCTTCTTTGGAGGCAATCTTCAACAACTTGAAGTTGATCAATGATGATAATTGAACATAACCAGCCTTGTCCATCAAGTTTTCAACCAAGAAGCTATCTTTATTAAGATTTTCAACAGACAAATAATAAGCCAATTGCTTAGCACACTTGTAGTAAGTTTCATAATCATAAGACTTTGGTAAAACAGGCACATTAGGAACTGATTGGTAAAAGGATCTGTGGTATTTATTGTGTTTGTCCTTGTATGTTCTGGAACCGTTTCTCTTTTGATAACCATAAGGCTTGAAATTGTTGTTGTCATAATTTCTCTTGTGATATGGCTTGTCAGATTTGACAAAGCTTTTTTCATCTTTGGATTTCCCCTCGGAGTTGTCCAAAGATGAACCTTCAGAATTTGGCTCACTATACTCAGTGCTGCTGGCAGAATCAATAACTTTAAATCTCTTGCCTTCGGATTTACCTTTACTAGAGTGGGATTTATTAACAGGTTTTTTCTTGTAATCTTTTTCTGTATCAAATTTGGACTTGTTGGATCTTGGATGTGTCTTTTCAAGTTTTACAGATTCTGATTTTTTATTCGAAACTTTATCATGAGATTTGGAACGACTTTGATGATTATTTTTGTTTGAGATTCTCTTTGATGAGCTATTGGCAGTGTTTCTCTTGTTAGAGCCTCTTGAAGGCTTTTGAGGAGCATCAGTAACCAAAAGATGACTTAAATCAACTGGGTTCCATTGTTCTTTATTTTCAGGCTTCAAAGAAGAATCAACTTCAATCTTAGGTTTAATAGATGAAGCGGTAACCTTTTTTGGATTTTTCAAAGTTTCAGTAAGAGTAGGAAGTTTTCTACCGTTATGGATTCTAGCCGAACCAGGTACTATCACAACTTCTTCCCAAGGAGACTTTATTTTTGATTCAGTTGGCTTAGTGTTTTCCTCTGTTGTATTTTCAACAGAAGAAGTGATTTGTTTTTCTTCAACAGTTGACATTCTATGATTATTTTACTTTGATGAAATCTTTAACAATTTTTATATAGACAATGGTTATGAAACTATTTTGGTTTTTTTTTTTTTCTTTTTATTTGTGAATAATATTAAGATAGATATATCTAAATTAGGTTAATGATTTAAAATGTCAAAAATACAAAGAAGTATGTTTCAAAAAGAGTATATATTGTTAAATTACTTTCTTTTTTTAGTAATGGTTAATTGAAACATCTTTGTTAATTATACTTAAATCAACTCATGATAAATAGAAGTAATATTATAAATAAATATCAATGTTGAATAACTTTAACAAATCAACACTTACACAAAAAGAAGATCGCATATACATTTTCAGAAGAAACCAAGAAAAAAAAAAGAAAAAAAATTTTTTTTTTCTTTCCTGGACCTAAGGTTAAGAAACACCCAATGAAAAACTAAGAAAAGAACAGTTTCTACTCCTACAGATTTAAGTGAAATATTATTTTTACACTGAAGA
This sequence comes from Hanseniaspora guilliermondii, assembly GCA_036287555.1. Taxonomy (NCBI): domain Eukaryota; kingdom Fungi; phylum Ascomycota; class Saccharomycetes; order Saccharomycodales; family Saccharomycodaceae; genus Hanseniaspora; species Hanseniaspora guilliermondii. Next base: position 151,165 of record CP143016.1, on the reverse strand, counting down.
AAAAAATAAATAAACTTAGAACGAAGGACGGAAAAAAAAATCTCTCTCTAAACAGCATTTTAGGTGGGAACCACACTAAGAAAGAAAAAAAAAAAAGAAATGTGAGGCTACATACTCTATACAATTGACTTTTATGCTTCCTAAAAGAGTAATTCTTAGCATACATAAGAGTTAATTATTATGTACCACATTATCACATTAAATATAAACAATAAAATCAGGAAAAAAAAAAAATGCAGAAAAATTTACAAAAATTGATACATCTATAGCTCACAATGTTTAAGTATCTTTGTATAATCTTATTTATGTATATATATATATATTTTAAATATGATTTAATCTACTTATTAATTAAACTAACAGCTACTATTTAAACAGTTAATAAATGAACGGCTGAATATTCCTACTTATGGAAATTGTTCTGTTACGGAGAAAAAAAAAAAGGCTGAACTATAAATTTTTCAAATATTTTATTTTTTTTTTTTTTTTGATTTAATTATGGTGCTGAAGTGATTTAATCATCTTAGGTGAATTAATATTAAAAAAAGAAAAAAAAACAATACTAATTGTGATTGTATTGTTTAAATTAGGTAACAAGATTTTTTAGTTTATATAATATACATTCTTAGCTGAATTGTTAAAGATGATTCTTTTATATTATTTTCAATGACACAGCCATTAAATAAACTAAACGTTATAGAAAAATTAAAAGATGATTCAATATTTTGGGCTACTATATAAAGACGATATAAACAAAACATTTGTATTAATTAAATGAATTAACTTATTTAGAAATAAATGATTAATCTTGCATGAATATGTTAATTAAAAAGAAAATGCTTTAAAAGTTGTTTTTGTTTTTTTTTTTAATCCTCTATTTGCAGTCACCAAAAAAAAGATAATAATAATAAAAATACAAGGGTGATCATTTATGAAGCTTAATATGCTAAGAACTATTCTTTTAACGTGTTTACTACCACTTATGAACGCTAAAACAATTAACGTACTTATTGATTATGAAAACACATTGGATGTATATTACAACTTCAAGTCCAATTCATCTATAACAGTAACACCTGTATCCACAGGTTTGGAAATAAATGTACTTGATGGAGGGTTATACTCCAATTCATCAAGTGTGTGCCAAATACTTAGTGATGGGATGATTGTTGTCAATGTTGATAAGTCCTCCAACAACCAATTGATAACATGGAATTCTATAGATGTGTATCACCTAATCAATCCAAACAACAAATCAGAAATATCATACGACTCAGTGCTACTTCAAGGTTGTGAAGATGGTACTCAAACAACTATAACTCTTTCAAACACATATGCAGTAACAGAAACAGCTGTAGAAACATTTGTTGGTATTGTTTCCACACAAAACTATCAAAACTATACCACATTCATCCCAATAGATCAGTACACTTCAACTATCCAATCCAAAAACTCAACATTTACTGGATTGAATAAAAAGAACAATACCATTGCGGTAGTTGCACAGGCCTTATCAACAACAACGACGGCCTCAAGTTTCTACACAAGTTCCAACAGCTCTGTTTATACTGAAGTTGAAACTGTGAAATCATGCATGAACCATGCCATGGGTGGGTGTTCGTTGGCTACATTAACTAATGTTGTGTCAAATGGTGTGACATACACAGGAAAGAGTGTTATTACAAGTGTTTACCAATCAGAGTATGAAACCACCTTATTGCAGCCAATAACAACACAAGCTTCAAGTAGCAAGGTACAGAATAGTGAAACAATCGGAAATAGTTCATACACATCCATAAAGACAAATGTTGTTACAAATAAGAGCTTACAAACATCCAGAGAAATCATTTCAACAATCAAAGACAAATCAAGTGAAACTATAAATACATACTCAAATTCTTCTATGACGACATTAATTCAACAAGTACCAATATCTTTGAGTACAAGTGTAATTTCACTCAATACGTTATTTGATGGAGCGGCAAATAAAATAGATTCATTGACAAGATTGTTAAGTATAGGTTTGATAGTTAATTTATTATTTTAAGTTTAAATAAATATATATATATATACTAAATGAATCATTGTAATAATTTATCCAATTGACCAGAGGAGTTCAAAGCTTGTAAATCAGAGTTACCACCAATGTGTTTGCTATTGATGTAGATGTTAGGAACAGTTCTTTGGCCAGAGATTTCTTGTAAAGCATCTTGGTAATCAGCACCATCATCCATGGTGTCCAATTCCAAGTAGTAAACATCCTCCTTTTTCAAGATGTTTTGTTTGATCTTATCATTGATCAAGTTTAAAGTACTGTGGCAATAAGGACAGTAAGTCTTATGGGCAATGAAAACCTTGTTAGATTCAATGGATTTCTTGATGATAGGAATTAATTTGTTGATAGCAGCCATGTTTTTTTTCTTGAATAGTTTGTTTTTTAGTTGTATGGTTTTGTATACTACAAATGTTATTGCTAATATTGGTAATACTTGATACATGGTTTAAATATCTTGGCAATATATGAAGAAATAATTTATTATCAAAGAGTTTAGAAGGAAATAAATAAAAAAAAATTAGGTAAAATTTTAAGGTGTTATAAACGTCATTAAAAATATATTGATGTGTGAGACATCTTAAGTCCGAACTTATGGTGGTAAAAAATATCGTAATGATCTAACGCTTGTTTATCAACAGTCCCGATGTACCACCAAATCATATGATCATTATCCGCCCTGTAAAAAAAAAAAAATCTTAATTTAAAGAAATGTAAACACGCCCTTATTGATTATTAACAATCTAAACGTCTTAACTTGCAGTAATCATTTTCAGTGGTAAAGCATATGTCATTATTCACCAGTACTCTAAAGTAATTCTTAAATATGGGGTTCTTTAAAGATCATCAGAAATCTGAAATTACTAAGATCATGGATGAAATCTTCCATAATCAAAGTTTAAACACAAGAAAACTAAACAAGGTTCTCGAACTTATAGACTTGAAAGACGATAAGAGTCTTTATGTTCAACAAAATAACCTTATGGAATTATCTAGAATCTTAAGAAAGTCACTGAAGTATGGTGTAAGTGTAAATGAAAGAATATTGGCTTTAGATGTTATAGATTACATTATAGACAAGCTAGATCCCGAAGAGATTGATAATGAAAACTTCCTAAGAGATAAAAAGCTGAATGACAATTTAAAGCTGGCTTATGTAGGTAGACCGTATGCCATGAACAAGATTCAAAAGAGCAAGGAAATAAAACTGTTTCAGGAAACAACAATGAATTATATTAATACAACATGGTCCCAGAAATATCCATATTTTAGAAGCTATTTAGAGTTGTATGTAGATCCAGCATCAAACAATGTCATTGATTATGCATCTGATAGTGAATCAACAAATCCAAGAAAGAAAAGAGAGCCTAACAAGAAGAAAAAGGCTTACTTGAAGGATTCAGCTGATCCTTCAGTGTTACCGGAGGATTTGCAATATGGGATACCCATCATTGATGCAAATAAACTATCCACCAAAATCAATGCTGCTGTGGCTGAGGCACATAAGGCTACAAGCTTGTTGGAGAATAGACTTACAGTCATAAACAAGAAGGTGTATTCGAATGATGACGAGGAGGCCACCGAATATTTCATTAAGGTTAGACAGCAGAGAAGAAAAATATTAAGATACTTGCAATTAGTCACTGAGGGTGAATACTTGGGTATTTTAATTAAGTGTAATGATGACATGGTTCAAGTGCTGGACAAGTACGATGCTTTGAGTAGTTTGGAGCCAGACGAATTCTTTGATTCTGGTAATAATTACAACGGACCTAGTTATCTAGACAACCACGGAAATGCTGGTCAGGATTCTTATTTCACTGATGAAGAAAGTGAGGAAGATAGAAGAAGTATACATACAAACAGCAATCCATTTGAGGATACTTTCCATTTGTAAAATGAATCATAAATATATAAACATGATATATGTTGTTAAAATTTGTAATGAGCTACGAAAACTTTTATTGTTTTTTTTTTTTTATTGTTATTATAATTTGAGGAGCTTCAATTTTCTTCTTTAAAGTTCAGACTAATACCATTAATGCAATAACGATCATTTTTACCTTTACCTAGGATCTTTTCCCAACCTTCACCTTTGAAAATATGACCTAAATGTGAATCACAATTCAAACAGCAAACTTCAATTCTTTGCATGCCTAAGGAGTTGTCTACATATTGGATGATGTTGTTATCCTTCAATCCTATTTTTCCTGACTTTCCCTTTATTTCATGTCCATTAGGAATATCGGGATACAAGTTCCCCTTTGCTGATGTGTGAAAACTAGGCCATCCACAACCTGAATCAAACATGGTTGATGATTCATATAGCAAAGTGTCACAGTTCTTGCAGGTGTACTTCCCCATAAAACCTGGTTTTGTTTCATGTTCCAAAAATGGTGAGGTGAATGGTCTTTCTGTGCCCTTATGTTTCATAACATATAGTTCATCATCAGTTAGATTTGAGTTTGTAACTTGTTGTTGGATGCTAGGTATGTTAGTCATTTTGATTATTCTATTGCTGGTCAATAATGGTCTTACTACTTTAAGCATTAATTTTTAATAGATTTATTGGGAGAGTAAAAGGATGAATCAGCCTTTATTTTTTTTTTTCCTTTATTGTTACGATGTGTAAAATTATTAAACAGTATCATTATGCTTTAGAAAATAGAACTTAAGGGAAATTATCACGTTTTTTTTTTTATCTGATACGCTTTCCTATGGATTTCAAATTTTCTCTTCTTTTTTTTTTTTTCTCTTTTGAGTAATATATATAATTTTTTTTTCGAAATTACAATTATTCATACATATTTTTCATGAACCAAAAGCAACCATATATATAATGATTATTAATCCATTTGTATTGAAGGAAGAATACGATAAGAAAAAGGCTGAAGAAGAGTATACTGACATAGAGACAAATGTACCCATTCTTCCTAACCCAACACAGTTATCATGCATGGCTCTAATGGGCCACTTTACCAGGTGTATATCATTCAAAGGGCAAATGCAGGAAATATATAAAACAGGTCATATGACAAAGTGTCCAAAACAGTTTGAACTTCTCAAGTTTTGCTTGTTCGAAACTAATGACGATCCGGTCAAGATTAATGAGTTTTATGATAAGCTACACAATGGTGATATTAAGAATATTAGCAAAAGGGGTAGTTCTTTAGATGTATGGGAAGAAAGATGAGTCATAGATGTTTTTTTATTTATAGTTATGTGTCCATTAGATAGATCTAGAAGAAAAAATGGTGTACAAATACTCTTGTACATAATACAGTTTTCTTGTTTAATTAAATGAAAAAAAAAAATAAAAATTAAAAAGATGGATATATTTCACTTCAACTAATTTGTTGATGATACCAATGACTCATTGTATAGTCCCTTTAAAAATATATAATGTATATACCTTAATTAAATGAATGATTTTGATTTTTTTAATGAACCGTCCCTTATTATTCTAAGGATAATATTTTTTTTTTTATTCCATCTGTCAAAGATATATCGCTTTGAATTCACGTTTATTTGAAAAAAGCGAGCTCTTTTTTTTTTTTTTTTGCCTTTTTCTTCACAATCGTCAAAAGAATTGTATTGGAGTAATATATAAATAGATCAAAATAAGAATAAAAAAATACTTGATTATATTACATTGATTTTTGTTTCATGATATAAAACTACTTTGTTTGTTTTTTATTTTATAAACCCAGAACCTATTAATCAAAACAGCATTTGAACACACATAAAAAAAAAAAAAAATCAACTAACTAATTATGAGCTCTAGTCCTGATTTGATAGGAAATAACGATAAAACCAATGTTTCTACTCATAAGGAAACTTTTTTACAATTCTTAAAGGATGAATTAAGTACAAGTTTGGATAGCAAAGATGTTTTGCTACATGAATTAATAAAGCAGTTTCAAATTCACAACATATACAACTATGAGATCTTCAGCCAATTAGAAGTTGATGATCTGAATGAAATTCTTAGTAACTTGATGTCCTTGAATAAGGACTCAAAATTGAAGAGAAAACTCCTAGTTGAATTGAAAATTCTAATTAATAAAACGCTTGATGGGTTGAAGTCAACTGCAGTTGATGTACGAACCTTTCATGGTACAACAATAAAGGATTTATTTCTTCAACAAGATTCCAAAATAGATAGCTTAAACATTACCTTCCAAGATTTCAAGAAGAGGTTATTTGATGAAATTACCAAGAATGATGAATCGAATGATTTGAGCAAGAAAACCATCACTCCAGCTAAATCCACATCTAGTATGTCTGTAACACAATCTCACACTGAGAGCAACTTTAAACCTTCATTGAACACAGCACAAAGCTTAACAACATTGAACCCAACAAGACCCACACAAGGTGGCAAGGGGAATGGCGATGAACCTTTCAAACAATTAAAGGCATCCAAGCAGGACTCGTCACAGAAAATATTGATGAATGCAATGTTGAAGCACAATATTCCTTTGAGCAGACTGGACGAGTATGTCTTGATTATTTCTTATCAAGATAAGGAAATCATCATGACCGAAGATGACAAGCCTGTGGAGATCTTCAAGAACTTGAAGAAAAATGGATACCAGCCTGCGATCATGTTGAGAGAAGTGGATAAGTTAAATAGAGGTTCAGCTGCACTTAATGATATAATTAGTGACAATGATGGAAATAACACCCCTGGAGGACGATTATAAATTATTTATTATATATATTAATAGATGCGATATTATGTAACAAAACCAAAATAAAAAAAGAAAGAAAAAAAAAAGAGAGAGAAAGAGAGACCAAATTTGATATATTCAATTTCTTTTGACTATTATTATTTTTTGTTTAAATTTTTAGTAAGTTTTACTTGTATGGATTAAACTTTCCAGATTCTTTCCACTGAATAATCTTTTGTTGATCTTGTTTGAATTTACTTAACAATTCACCAATTTCCAATTTTTTCTTTTCTCTTTGTTGGAATCTATAAAATGCAATTTCACCCTTCATCTTTTCCTTCTTTTGAGCACCTGCTCTTTGTAGCTTGACTGTTTTGTTGTATCTCTTCAATGGATTGACTCTTTCAGTGTTCAATCTACTAGCATTTCTTAGCATACCTTGTTTGGTTTTAGTGTTCTTTCCCACAACCAATGTGAATCCATCTTCATCCACAAGGTTTCCTTGATTGTTCAATTCCATCTTGGCATAGTTTTCTCTATCTTGAAAATATGTCATTGTATCCAATACCAGATCCTTTAAGTACTGTACAGGAAGAGGATTATAAAAGTTTTGGAAATCTGTTAAGGTTGGCATCTTTGAAGTCTCCTTGTGCAAGGTCCAGTCAATAACATGTTTGTCAAAGTCCTTGTTCAAACTTTTAACATATTTGTTAATACAGTTGAAGAATGATTTCAAAGAGCTTTGATCCAATACCTTTAAGAATGTTGTGTTGTATGGTCTATTCTCTCCTTTGTATTCACTTCCTCCCATGGCTTGTTTTGGATTGACGGTGTTGTTTTCTTCATCGAGTATGTAATCAGAAGACAACCCGTTAAGATCTATACTCTCTATTTTGAATTCATCAGTTTTGAAACTAGTGTTGTCAAATATCACTTGACCTTTATACTCCTTGATGATGTTGTTTAAATTCAGAGTTAATGTTTCAAAGTTTGTAAGTAATGGTAAGTTGTATATGAATATAGTATTTTCATCCTTGTTGTTGCTGGATTGATGCTTTTTCAAGTATATGTAATGATTGATTTTTTTAGTTGTATTCAAGAGTTTCTCTTGCTTTTCGAGTTTGAAAGGAACCGGTATGAATCCGTTTTTCATAACAGTTACACCTTTGGGTTTATAATCAGACATTAGATTCGGTTTTTGTTTTCTTTATAAAAATATTATATGACTATATTTGTATATATAAAATATAATCGATACCTTATTAGTCTTTATTTTGATATGGTTTTAGATACATTTATAATAATAATTTGTCATTAATTTCATAAGTTTCTTAACTGCTAAGTACAACTTAACAAAAAATGAACATAAAAAAAAAAGAAACTTTTATCTTTCAAAGACATGAAAATCAACTAAGGAAAATTTTTTTTTTTTCTTAGGAGAAAAAAAATATATCAAGTTTTCAAAAAAAAAAAAAAAAAAAGAAATTTCTAGTGATTGAAAAAAAGAATACACGTGACATGCACCAACCAAAGAAAAATAAATAGTATAATCATTTATGTATTGAAAGAACATATATATAATTATTTATGAACATTTTGAGATGCTTTCATTAATTCATATATTTGACCAATTTGTTCTGAACTCATTTTATTGAGCATTTCTTCACTAAGAGTACCTTCTTGCCATTCTCCCTTTGATAGTTGGTATAAGTAGTCCTGCCATTTAGTAATGAACCCAACTATGTACAAAGGGTTTTCTATATCTGCATGTCTTTTGAATTCTAATTTTACATAATCATCTCCAAGTTTTTTCATTTCAGGTTCATTTCTAAAAGTTTTGTTATGTTGTTTAAGAATTTGCTTGAATAATCTCAAAGGGGTTATTAATGGAGTGGTCATTGGTTCGTAATCGTCGTTTATAAAATCAAATTGGTTCTGGCGTAGTTGGTTTGTAGATTGTAGTTTGATTATATGGCTTTGAACAGCTTTTTTATTCAGTTTTGTTATATTAGAAACTGCTTTACCTTTGGTTCTTTGATATAATATTTGATTAAATTTAAACATTTATAAATATTTAATATTTGATTGTTGATAAATATGGGTGGGGAAACAATTTATTTTTTTTAGCTCTTTATGTTTTTTTTTTTTTTTTGATATAATTGAGTATGGCTGATAAATCCGAATATCGCTAATAAAATTTACTCAATAATGTAGTCAAAGTTTATACTATATTAATTTTTTATATAGAATACTTGTTCTTTTATTTTAATTTGGTGAGTTCATGAAGTGTTTTGTATTAATATATTAATTATTATATTAAGTACTTAGTGAGGTTACTTTCACTGATATCATATATATATATATGGTTCTTCCCCTCTTGTAATGTGGAGAGGGTTTTTCTTAGTCGGTATTCAGGAAAAAAAAAAAAATACATGTGTTTAATTGTTATTGTTTTAAAGCAGTAATCAATGTCATTCATTTTTTTTTTTTTTCTTAATGCTGATTTATTGACTAGAATTCAAAAAAAAAATATATATATATAAGTTTTTAAACGTCAAAGTACCACTCTTTGAAGAAATGAATATAAGTTGTACACAAATTATATTTTCTTTTTGTTTTTGATATAACGATTCATGAGTACACCGATTTTATTCTCCATACAATCACATGTTAATTTGAGAAAAAAATGTATATACATATACAACATGGAGTTTTTTCCTGTAAATATATTTAACCCCCCACTAATTAATCATCATGTATAATATTTTTTGTTAAGAGGGGAATCTTCATCATCAAGTGATTTGGTTTTACCCAAAAAAAAAAAAAAAAAAACAAATGTTTCATGACGTGATAGATTTCAACGGTAACAAATATGGAGAAATACAAAAGGAAATTTAAATTCATTGGATATAAGGAAAAAGAAAAAAATATCTATATATACTTTTTTAATATTTGGCTACATCAACACCTAACTTTTGTAATCTTATTTTTACAGCCATCTTGTGTGCATCTAATCCTTCTCTATTGGCAATATTCATAACACTGTATCCAATCTTTTTTAATCCTTCTTCATTAACATATTGACAAGTGATGAATTTCTGGTATGTTGAAGTATTCACACCACTATATTGTTTTGCAAATCCATATGTAGGTAATGTGTGGTTAGTACCTGATGAGTAATCACCACATGATTCTGGAGTCAAAGCTCCAACAAAGATGGATCCTGCATTCTCTACCAATTTCACATATGAGTGTGCATCCTCTATTTGTAATATCAAGTGTTCAGGTGCATATTTGTTGGATAAGTTGAAAGCTTCCTCAACAGTCTTACACTTAACAATACAACTGTTGTACAAGCATCTCTTAACAATCTCCTTTCTTGGCAAATTCAATGTTTGTTCCTTGATGGCCCTTTGTAAGTTAATCAAGTATTCGTCATCCAAATCAATACCAATCAACACAACTTGAGAATCAACCCCATGTTCGGCTTGTGATAGCAGGTCACTAGCAACATAATCACAATCAGCCTTCTTATCACAAATGACCAACACTTCAGATGGTCCTGCTGGCATGTCAATGGCACATAAGGCTGCTGTGTCTTGAGAGACGTACATCTTGGCAGCAGTGACAAACTGGTTACCTGGTCCCAAGATCTTGTCAACTTTTGGTACAGATTGCGTTCCATAAGCCATGGCAGCTACTGCTTGTGCACCACCTGCCAATACAATAGTTTCACATCCAATCTTCTCTGCAACATATACAACCTCAGCTGGAACCTTACCCTCCTTGTTTGGTGGGGTGGCAAAGACAATTTCCTTACATCCAGCTACTTTAGCTGGAACACCCAGCATGATGGCTGTGGATGGCAAGACAGCAGTACCACCTGGAACATAACATCCCACAGATTCAATAGGCTTGGCAAATCTCTCACACAATACACCAGGTTGTGTTTCAACAGCCAAGGTGGCATTTTGTTCATATTGTGCTTGATGGAATCTTTCAACATTACCAATGGCCATGTCCAAGGCATCTATCATTTCTTCACTTAGGGAAGATACATATTCCTTTGGGAATGGGGCCTTTAAGACTGGCTTTTCTAATGTTACCTTATCAAACTTGGCTGTTAGTTCCAACAAAGCAGCATCGCCAAAGGTTCTAACGTTCTTGATGATAGGTTCCACAAGAGACATGATGTTGCTTGTGGATTGAATAGGTCTTGTGAATGCCATCTTAACTGCTTCTGGATCTTCAGACTCAACAACCTTCAATTCAATTTCAGAATCCAAATATTTTGGTTCTTCAACAACAGGCTTCTTTGCTGGTTTAGCATCACCCTTTCTTCTTGTGACCTTTAAATGTTTCTTTCTCAAGTTATCCTCAACATCAGCAATGGTGACCCCATTGGATGCCAACTTGGCAAAGGCAAAGTAGATCAAATCAGCAAATTCAAATGCAATGTGGTCTTTATCAGTGGCCTCAATGAACTCTTGAGCTTCTTCCAAGATCTTCTTTTGTAATAGGTCCTTTTCGGAAAACAATCTTTGAGTGTAGGATTTCTTGATGGAATAATCCTCATCATCATTCAATCTACCCTTAGTATCTTGATATCTCTCATCAATGACATTGTAAAGATCTTGAAGAGCAAAAGAATCAGCCTTCAAGTTACCAAAGCAATCAAATCTGGAATCTTCATGACAGAATCCATCTCCGCTTTGAGCAACCTTGAACTTCAAACAATCACCATCACAATCAACATCAACAGATAATAACTGTTGAGTGTTGCCTGAAGTCTTTCCTTTGACCCAGATTTCATTTCTGGATCTACTGTAGTAAACACCTAATTGCTGTTCGAAGGCCAACTTCAGGGACTCCTTGGATGAATAACAAACACCAAGGGCCTTGTCATAAAGATCAGTGACCAAGGTGGTGTAAAGACCATCCTTTCTATCTGTCTTCAATAATGGCAAGACAGAGGTGATATAGCTTTCATGGGATGAAATGATGGAAGTGGCCTTCAAACCCTCAAACTTTTCATCTGGAATGCTTGTCTTGTTAGTTAAGGACTTGGTACCATCGATTTGAATGTACTTGATACCTGAAAAGCCCAGGTTCAACAAGTCAATGATTTTGTCTTCGTCTTCGGCAGATAACGATTCTCTAATGTCAACAGGTGTGAATAAGTACACATTCTTTCTAAAACTTTTCTTTAAAATGTTTTCTAATTGTTCAGTAGAGAAGGTGGAATAATTGATTAAATATGATGAACACAAAGTCCATTTAGATACATTGGTTTCCCATTCATCAGGAATAGAAAATAATGGATATACAGGAGATCCCATTATACTTATGATTTTTATATGTTTTTCTTTGGGTTTTTCTTTTTTTTCTATTTATTTTAATACATTTTGATTACAAATATATATATAATAAAAGTTTAAATTTTTAAATCATCATCTTGAAATATATATATCCAAATAAATAAATAAATAAAAATCTTTGTTAAAAATAGCTGAAATGTCATGTTAAAAATATAATATAAAAAAATTCAACAAATGATTCATGAGTCACTATAACCATTATAGAAATCCAATTACTAAAGTTGGAAAAAAAAAATTTTTTTTTTTTCTTCTTTTCTTTTTAAATTATTTTGGGTGATGCTGTCATTAGTGGAATCTCTTAGAGCCAACCAGAAAAAAAAAAAAATTGACCAAAGCATTCAAGTGCTCATGTCACATGTCTTTCAATAATCACTTTTAAATTTTTTATCATTTCATTTTTATTGGAGTTAAGTTCTCTTTATAGTCCATATCGTAATCGTTCTCTCCCTTATTGAACTCATTATCCACATTTCTTCTGATCTGGGCTTTCAAGTCCTGGTTCTCTTCCGTAAGCTCCTCATTCTTGGTTTCCAACACTTTTATCCTTGCTAAACAATCAGACACCTTTGTTTCTACAAGGTTCATCATATGTTCAAAATCATCTATCAGTACTTGGTTTTTCTCTATAACTTCCAAAAGATGCTGTTTTTCCGTTGTCAGCATTTCTATCTGTTTGTTCAGCTCTGTATCTTCTGACTCTTCTGTTTTTGTGTTGGGTCTATTCATCAATGCCAGCTCAAGTTCCTGACTGATCTTGTACAATGGAATAAAAAGCCCACTATTGGTAAACTTTGTTTCAAAGTATTGAACCCCATTATATGAACCATTATTCTTTCCTAGGTTGACTTCCAATATATCAAATCCACAGTACAATGTAGGTTGTGATTGAAGATAACCTATGTACTTTAACAAAACAGGATGTGATATTCCTTCTATAGGTAAGTGTACTTCTGTTTCAAGTAATTTATAGTATGTACTTATCGGTTTCATTTTTGGTATTGAATTAATTAATTTATTTATATATAATGATAGAAGAGATATGATATTGATGAAAAGAAAGGAAAATGTTATGGCTAAACTGATTATTTTTTTTTTCTGTTCTTTGTTGTTGGCGCATTGAAAAATTGCACACGAAAATTTTATTTTTTTTTTTTTTTTTTTTTTGTAAAATTGCAAAACGCGTTTAACTAATGTCTATATATAAAAGAACTTATTGATTAAATTCATTGCCATTTGAATAATCTAGCTTGATAAAGGTAATACATTCTCTTTGAATAATTTCCAAGTATCACCTGAATATAAAATGTTACCTTCAGTGTAGTATCTACAAATTAAATAAGTCCAGTCATTGTCTGTGCACACTTGAACACCACATCCAACGGCAGTGGTGCTTTTCCAAACCAATTGAGTGAAGTGACCCAACTCTGTGGTGTCATCAGCTCCTCCATACAAAGAAGGATTGTCATAGTCATAGTATTGTCCCTCACTGGACCATAAGTCAAACAAAGTTGTCAGGTCATCTATACCAGAAGCCGCAGCCAAGTTTTCTCCAACATTACTTCCAAATCTTCCCCCACTGTGAATCAAGTTTCCTGAACATGGTGAGTAAGTAGGATCCTCATTGATCAAGTATTGCATGTACTCATACGACTGTGCAACCAATGTGTTGTTCCATACCAAATCAGGTGTGTCCTCATGCAGGGAACGCACATCATTGTGAAGCTTCAAGAGTAAAGCAGAATCATCCTTGTCCAATAAGTACCCTATGTTCCCTATCTCTTGGTATGCTTCTATCTCAGGATTGACCGAAAGTGGGTCAACTGGTGATGTGCTTCCGTAATTAGCAGCATCAGATGATGTTGTTGTTGATGAACTTGTTGTCTTTGTTTGTGATGTACTACTGCTTCTTGTAGAACTACTCAACTTTGAACTAGAGCTTATTGTAGAGCTACTTGAACTTAAACTAGTAGTCTTTGGTTCAGTACTGGTGCTATATTGAGAGCTGATACTTGTTGTGGTACTACTCAACTTTGAACTTGAGCTGGATGTGGAAGCACTGGAACTTAGACTTGTAGAAATAGGTTCGGAGTTCGTGCTATGGTCTAAACTGCTGCTTGTTATAGAACTACTCAACTTTGAACTTGAACTAGATGTGGAAGTACTCGTGATAGAAGTAGAACCTGTGCTTTTTGATTGACTAACTTTGCTCTGAGTTGCTGAGGATAGTTCTGATTTGGATGTAGATGTTGTTTCTTTCAATGGGACAGAATTTTCAAGGGATGTATGATGACTAGATGATACGCTTGCTGTTTCCATATTTGAAAACAAGTTTGAACTTGTCTCCGCAGATGTACTAGAGTTTAACAAAGACTTAGACAAACTAGATGTTGTCAAAGCCATGGTAGTGGATGTACTGGCATCGCTTTGCTGCAAAGTGACTGAACGTACTGTTGTACCATTGTTGGTAGAGGTAGCATATAAGCTATTAGTAGAAAATCCAGTTCCGCTTGAAGTGCTATTATTGTAAACTATCCCTAGATCAGTAGAAAGATACTTGGAAGAGTGGGATTGATTTGAAGTGTTTGCATAAATACTTGAAGTTGGATAATAATCATTGGAAACTCCACTGGTTGAAGTGCTATTTCCATAATAGTAGCTTGAGCTGGTTGTTTGTATAGGACTCTTTGTGAATCCAATATACTGGGCTGTAGCTGTGTAATCTTCGGTATTTAGTGAGTAATCGGATGTGGCTGCAGTTAAGGTTGCTGCTAATGCAGTTATAGATAAAATGTGTGTAGAATCTTTCATATTTAAACTTTTAATATTTTTCTTTTATTATTAGAGTTAATTATACTTGGTTTATATGAGAATATCTTTTAATTATTTTATTCTTATTTTACTTTGAAAACTGTTGAATATTTGTCAATTGTTTTTTAATTGTACATAAATAATGTTTTTAATTAGAAACGGTGATTGAAATAAATTCCATTTTCTATTTATATATTTACTACTATTTTTTTGCAAATGATGATATGATATTTAAATTATTTTTGATTTAACTAATTAGTCAAATCCTAATTACAGCTGAATCAAAATTTTTTAAAAATTAATTAAAGACCAGAAAACAATAGATTTTAAGTCTTACATTCTACAAATAATCAAATACCATTTTCATAAAAACTCAGCAAAGAATGTTCATTCTAAAAAACAATAGGATCATACATATTTAGATGAATGTTTATATTCAAATATTTGAAAAAATATATATATGAAAGCGATACTATTCAAAAATAATGAGGCTGAACTTTTCAGAATTTTTTTTTTTTTTTTTTTGAGAGTTTAGTGCTGAACTTATCTTCTTTTTTTTTTAGCTTTTCTTTTCTTTCAAGTGTGTTACTTTCCTTCTCAATGTTTTTTTTTTTTAGGGAGATAATTTCATGAACAGATTTTTTTGTTCGGATATAAGCCTTGTCTCGTTCAATGTTGTAATTATTTATCACATCTCAAATCCAATTAGTACCAATATTAAATCTCTGCTAGTAATACTAGAAAGTAAATGAATGAATCAAATAAAAGAAGAAATATCAAATTACTCTTAAAACTTTTAGTCTATTTGTTTGATAAAGTGGTTAGCGGTGTTGATTCTATACACAATCTTATAAAATATGGACTCATTAATAAAAACACTCGAATATACAAACTTTTTATGAACAACAAAAGTTTACTTAAGATTTGGGTAATTGCAAGACTATTGGATCTTATTCAATCTTTAAATCACATCACAAAATTGAATTTACTCTACACTGATTACATCAACACAGCTAATAAACTCAAAAAAACTAATTTACTTTCAAGAGACAATCAGTTGTTTATAGAGAAGAATTTACATGAACTGGAATATAATGTTAAGCAATGGAAAAGAAAATACATAGCTGCTATTTGGGATTTGGTTGATTCTATATTGACCCTTACCTTAAGCATTTGCAAGATATGGGAAACCATAAATGCCATTACTGTACACAAACTTGAGAAATTAAGTCAAACATTGGGATACATAAGACTCTCATATGATCTATATAATATGAGTGATGTTTTGAGAGATATATATTCTATGATGAATATGAGAGGAGGTTAATATATTATTAGACCTTATGATGTTTAAGATGGTAAAAAAAAATGATTTGTGGTTTTGTTTATATTTCCTAATGCGGACATTATATTTTTTTTTTTTCAAATTTCAATACTTAAGCTTTAATTAATAGAAATATTTTTTAAAACAAATATGAAACAATTATGAAATCGTTAGTATGGTAAGTGTAAGTATATTTCTTTTTTCTTTAGAAGATTTACCATTTACATCATAATCATTATTGTGACTTTGGACTATAAATATCTTATATATAAGTAGATGGTAGAATGTGAACATATTTCAGCTTCAACTTTTATAAGCTTTTTCAAAATGATATAAAATAATGGCTTCATACTAGGTAGGCGTTAATGTTTTAAAAATTATTTTTTGAAGCAAAAAGAATAACTTATACGTATAAAACCTTCACACCAAGTAAACAAAATCTCCTCGTGTATCTATATAAAAGTACGTATATTCTTTATTAGAGGTAAATAAATAAAAAACAAGAACATCTTCTCCGGTTTTAAAAATACAACAAATGAACATCGAAAGAATAGTAAGAACGATTGACGGTCAGATTTTCACTTTGACCCCAATAACAACAGTTTTACAAACTACGGTGGCTTTCTCATCAGGCTCACATCTCTTAAGTACAGCCATTGCAACCACACAATCAGCCACCACTAATCCGTACAGTTCATTATCTGCAACCACTCAAATAACCTCTGGCAGCATATCAAAGACTTTATCAGCAAGTAAAGCCACGACAACAAGTCATTCTTTTAATTTGGGAACCACAGCAAATTCAGATGGTGTCACTGAAACATCAGGTGTTTCGACAAAGACAGGGTTGATAGTCGGATTAAGCGTTGGTATACCCGTTTGTTTAATAGTCTTAATAACGCTAATATGGTATTTCATGTTCAGAAATAAGCCATATATATTCAAAGCAAAATCCGATTTTAGTGAGAGCAAATGGAAAAATAGTAACTTTAGCTGGAACATGAATACAGATGATGATGACTACATGATGACAAAAAATTACAAAGTTGTTAAAAATGTTACAACTCCTCAAACTACTAACACACATGAGAATTTGTATTTAAAGGGACTTTGCACCAATAAAAAATCATTGAAGACTACGGAATCTCTTAAAAAAATAAATGATTGGAAATCTCACATATTTACACCTTTTAAAAACTCATTCATATCTGAGATTAAACAAAATGAAGAAAGTGTGTTTGATTGTGACCTAGAAAAAAATGAAAGTCTGGATGAATCTTCAGATAGATCAAAGTATGCGTCTTCAAGCAGCAATGATAACCTTGATGTTGAGAAGTTTCTGTACTGTAATCCACCAAAAATTAAGAATATAAGCTCAGAAATATCATCTTTTAAGTCAATAAAGAAAAATAAATCCCAAAAAAAATATGAAGACTTAAATTTAGACAGTATTCAAGACACACAGAGTCTACATGAAAAATGGACATACACATCACCGTTATCCAAATGGTTCTTACGAGACTCAACATACTTACAGGACTCTCATGTGACAACACCAACTGATCAAATTTTGAGTGTTGATTTGAAAACCTTACAGCTCCCTTCCAAGGAAAAAACTATCACAAAAAAATCATCCAAAGTAAACTTGAATACAAAGAGAAAACATATCATTGACATCAACGGAATGAAGCGATTATCAGCAATCATGCACATAAAGGAAAAGCCACTACCTAAGCCACCAACAAACGACTCTGTGAAGAGATTGAGTAGAATTTCATTGTTGTCAGGTTCTTTCCACAAAACCTCTTCTGAAGCTAAAAAATCTAGGTACATGGTAATCAAATCGTACACTCCACAAATGCTAGATGAGTTGGAGCTGGTGGAGGGTCAGATTGTGAAAATTTTATCTGTCCATTCTGATGGGTGGGCTATGGTTACCTTTGATGATATTGATAGTGTGGATGATGCAGAAAAAAATGATTTTACTGGAGTTGTTCCACTTGTATGCTTAAAGAAAATGTAAAACAACAAAAAAAAAAAGACAAAAATCTAAAAAAACTTGTTATTATTTATTTTCTTTTTTAACTATTATATATTATTGTTATAAGGAATATCATTTGAGGTTATGAAATTATAATTCAGTAACGACTGGGATAGTGTTATCGTTGTAAGTCTTTTCACCAGCTTCAGCAACCTTGGTACCGAATACTAATTGAGCTTGAACAGTGTAGTTTTCACCAATCTTGTCACCCAAGAATCCCTTCAAGAAGTTGTAATGTTGCAAATGGGCACCGAAGCCTGGTAATTGAGATAAGGCAGTCCAAGTAGAAATTTGTACAGCACCGTTAGAAGTAACAGCAAAGTCTGGGAAGGCAGCAGCCCAATCTGGGAAACCTTCTTGCAAGCTCTTGGTAACAGCATCATCGATCAAGAATAAGATGGTACCGTAAGCTTCATCAGCAGCAGATTGTGGTCTCTTCTTACCATCTTCAGTTGGGATGGCATCAACAACTTGGTTCCAAACCTTCTTGTGAGCTTCACCAGTCAAGATGATGACCTTGTTTGGTTGAGAGTTGAAGGCTGATGGAGTATCCTTCAAAATAGCTTGAGTGATGTCTTTGATATCAGATAAGGTAACGCCTTCAGGCAATTCTGGCTTCAAAGAGTATATGGTTCTTCTTTCTTTGATAGCAGCTAATAATGTTTCTACTTCCTTTGGATTGACAGCAGCGGCTGGAGCTGGAGTCTTCTTTTCAACTGGTTTGGCAGCTGGTGTAGTTTTCTTAGCTGGAGCAGCAGCTTTAGAAGGAGTGGAAGCTTTCTTAGCTGGAGCTGAGGATGACTTGAAAATAGATTTAATCTTTGAGATTATAGACATGTTTATGGTATGATGTTTATCAATATTTTCTGGTGTTTATTTATAGAGTTTTTTTATTAATTTTTGATCATATTCATTGTTAGTACAGAATAAGAGGTGTTAAATTTATGTAGAAATATATATATGAATATTTACAAAACAACAAAGCGAAATGATTTGCTTATTTATATAAACCGTGATAATCTCATTTAGCATAAAATTCAAATTATCTCCAATGTGTATGCTTTTTTTTTTTCACTAAATAAACGTGTTATTAAATTACCTAAAAAAAATATATGTGTTTAAGTAATCTCTTAGTAATGTTTCACGTAATGCTCAATTAACGCGATAGAAAAAAAAAAATAATTGCTTGTAAACTAAAAATAACAGTGTAAGCCGTACATCATAGAACTTGCTAGAAATTTCAATTGCATAATCTGATTAATTAAAGAAGAAAATGGATGTGAAGATGATTATCATGTACGAGTTGATTTGATATTAAGTTTTTTGTAAGCTTTCTTCATTTTATTAAACGTTTATTATCGTATATTAATCGTTGTAATCTAATTTAGTGGATAATGATTACTTTTAGAAGATATCATATATGATCATGTGTGTATACCCCTTAGAGTAAATTATAACTTCATTAAAAGAAGTGACAAAATTACTGTGAAAAAAAAATAGATTGGTTTGTTTTATAAGAAAATATATATGAATTTTTCTTTATTTTTTTTTTTTTAATAAGAGAAATAATGATTTAATGTATGTTACACATGCGTTTACAAGGTGTCAATGATTTCAATTTCATTGTCTTTGTAAGTCTTTTCACCAGCTTCAGCAACCTTGGTACCGAATACTAATTGAGCTTGGATGGTTTCGTTTTCACCAATCTTGTCACCCAAGAATCCCTTCAAGAAGTTGTAATGTTGCAAATGGGCACCGAAACCTGGTAATTGGGATAAGGCAGTCCAAGTAGAAATTTGTACAGCACCGTTAGAAGTAACAGCAAAGTCTGGGAAGGCAGCAGCCCAGGCAGGGAAACCTTCTTGTAAGCTCTTGGTAACAGCATCATCAACAATAAACAAAATAGTACCGTAAGCTTCATCAGCAGCAGATTGTGGTCTCTTCTTACCAGCTTCAGTTGGGATGGCATCAACAACTTGGTTCCAAACCTTCTTGTGAGCTTCACCAGTCAAGATGATGACCTTGTTTGGTTGAGAGTTGAAGGCTGATGGAGTATCCTTCAAAATAGCTTGAGTGATGTCTTTGATTTGATCAATGGTGACACCAGCAGGTAGTTCTGGCTTTAAAGAGTAGATGGTTCTTCTGGAGGCAATGGCCTTTAAGATAGTTGGAACGGTGGACATGAATAATATATGATTATAGGAATGGAAGATGGTTACTATTTATTTGTTTATTCAATATAATCTATTCTTTGAGACATTTTCTTTTACATAACAACATTCTTTTAATTTGTTTATATACAAAAGTGTTGATTAGAACTATCGATAAACATTATTCAATATAATATATTTACACACTTAATCAATTATCTAATACAATTAGTAATTCATTATAAATTTCGTTCCGAATAAAGTATAAAAATAAATATAAGGTGTATACAAAATGCTCGTAAGCAAAAAAAAAAAACAGATGTATGAATTGGTAATATCACGGAAATTGTTAGTAAGACACCAAATTTCTAGAAAAAAAAATATATATTTTTTTTTTTTGGTTTTTGATCTAATCTCTGCTTAGTAATGCGTTACTAACAATGAAATGAAATGCTTCTATACTTTATAAAAAGAATTTAACTCTAAATAATTAAACCCTGTAAGAAAATTACTCTTCTTTGAATAATTTTAATGATATTAGTCAATTTAAGTTCCCTTGAAGCTTAGAAATAACAAAAGTATCTTACTCCAATTATATAATTCTTGTTACAATCCCGATTCTTCAAGTGACAAATTTATTCACAATATTGAATTTTTATTCTTGCATTTGTAAACAGAAAATTTCACGCCATGACAATAAATAAACCTAGAAATCATTTTTATTGTGATTAATATCTTGACGCTACAAAAAGTAATAATCAAAACAGCAAATTTATTGTGTATCTAATTTTCTTCTAAACATATATCTTGTATATATCTTTTATTATTTCTTGCTAAAACTCTATCTCCTCACAAGTCTAACTCATCGTCAACAATTTATAACGTTTATAAAACATATTTACAATTAGAGCTTTTAACTCAACTATTTTAAATAATTGTTATTAAATTCTTTTTACTAATTTATAAAAAATATTTTCATAAAAGATAAAATTGTAAACATTAATGTAACCCACGTGACTATTTATAAACAAAAAAAAAATCTTCAAATTTTGGTTTCAAGTAACAAAAATAAGAAATTACTAATAATAACTACACATCTAAACCTTACACTGACAAAAAAAAATAAAAGAAAGAAAGATCTCTACATATACTAATTCATTGCCTAAAAGGTCATTTTTTGTAGATTAAAATAACGTTTGGCAAATTAAATAAGAATAATAAACATAATAATACTTCCCTGTTTGCACTTCCCTAAGAACGTTATTTCTTTTTGATTTCAAAGAAGCAAACAAAAAAAATATATATAAGGGATACCAAACAAGCTTTTAATCATCAATTTGATCTTAATGGAAATAATTTTTAAAAGGCATTAATGGTGATTCAGGAAACATTTGATCAATGTGTGCTCCAAAAAATTTTCACCAATGCCATATAAGAAATGATAAATGCTTATCAACTCAACATTTAGCTGTTTCCTATTTTTTTTTTTCAAAAAATTAATAAGTTGAATAAACCAAAAACTAAAAAAATTAAAATAAATGGGATACAATTAAATTATTTCGTTGATAGACAACATCAAAACGCACATAAGGAAAAGGTGCAATTTGTAATAAGTTGAAAACAAAATCACGCTAGTAAACGCAACTGTTGAATTATCAACAAAACAAGTAAAATTTGGAAATGAGCATATCGTATATTGTGCTAATAATAATTAACCTCTGAACGATCAAACGTTGACATATTCTTGAAGTTCTTATGTACTGATAAAGATTAAATTGAAAGCAAGACAAAATATACAACATCTTCTATTAAAAAGGATATTCTTAAACTCAAAAATATGTTAGATGCCTTTTATTCAAGTTTTCTGTATAATTTTGACTTTTACTGTATAAAACAAAAGAAATAAAAATTTTAAGTTGGCCTTTAAAAATATGTCTATATCCCTAAATTATAGAACAATACAATTTTGGCAGATTATAGACATCGCCGCTTTAATCATAATGGGCAATCCTCAAAAAATAAATGACTAAAAAAAGGGGCGACTCTTTTCACTCCACCGTGCAATTGAAATCGACTTTGTCTATCTTTTTTTCATCGAAAAGAATGTCGTTTTTTCCATTAACAGCAAGACAAATAGCATATATGTCCTTTAAGTGCAAGTAATTGATTAAAACAAATAGTTCTTTTCTTTATCTAGAATGTCATATATATATATATTTTTTCTACTTTTAACATTTCGCTTGAATTTTGACCTGTTTTTAGAGCGATATTTATCCCTTATATTTTTTCAAAGTGGAGTATTCTATCCCTAAATTTTATATCATCTTTTTTTTTTTTAAAAATTAAAATTGTTTTAAAAATGTGGCGTACTTAATTTGATAAAATACTGAAAGCTTTATATATAGAGCTGCTTTGAATTGTTTCTTTGAATTAATAAATTCTTTATAGACGTTTTTTAGAACTTTTGATGCTGATTGTTAATATTCACATGGAAAGTAATAGTTAATATAAACCCCAAATACAATTAACTAACTAATATGAGTACTGAAAAAACAGAATCTAACAAATTAGGTGGTGTCTCCAATAGTGATGACATTATCAAATCTGTCACCACTTCATCATCTAACAACGATTCATATGAATTACAAACGGAAAAAAAGGGCAAGGTCTCCCTTTTCCAATCCTTCAAAGATTCTTTCAAGCCAATTGAAGAAGATTCTTCAAATGGTATTAAACCTACATTCTCTCAATTAGAAACTGCTTTATCCGGTGAATTAGGTCCTGGCGACGTTAAGAATAAAAACAAATTGAAGAGAAACATCAAACCAAGACACTTATTCTTGATTTCCATTGGTACTGGTGTTGGTACCGGTATGTTGGTATCCACTGGTTCTGCCCTAAGACAAGCTGGTCCAGCCAACTTATTCATTGCATTTGCCATTGTTTCCTCATTCATCTACACCACTTATAACTCTATTTCCGAATTGGCTGTTGTTTACAAAGATCTATCTGGTTCTTACAATGATATGTTCAAGTTCTTAATTGACCCAGCCTTTGGTTTTGCCACTAACATCTGTTATGCCTTGAATTGGCTATGTGTTTTGCCTTTGGAATTAACCACCTCATCTTTGTTGATTAGATACTGGACTACCAAAGTCAACCCGGATGTATTTGTTGCCATCTTTTATTCCCTGTTAATATGTGTCAATTTGATTGGTGGTCAAGGGTTTGCTGAATTTGAGTTTGTTGTTTCCTCCATCAAATTAGTTGCCGTCATGTCATTCTTGATATTTGGTTTAGTTATGGATTTGGGTGGTGTTAAAGGTCAACCTTACATTGGTGGTAAAAACTGGAGAGAGCCTGGTGCTTTCAGAGGTAAAAATGGTATCAACAGATTTAAGGGTTTATGTGTATGCTTCGTCTTTGCTGGTTTCTCTTACGGTGGATTTGAATCTTCTGTCTTGTTATCTTCCGTTGTTGAAAGACCAGTTGCTGCATTGAAGAAGGCAAGAAAGATGTTGATTTATAGAATTGTTATAATATACTTGTTATTGATTCTATTTATTGGTTTCTTGATTCCTTACAACTCTCCAAGACTTTTGGGTGGTGGTAGTTCTGAATCTGATGCTTCACCTTTGATTATAGCTGCTTCTAAAGTTGATGTATATCCTCATATTTTAAATGCTGTTATAATCATGTCTGTTCTATCTGTTGCAAACAACTCTTTATACACAGCCTCAAGAGTGCTGCACTCCATTTTCTCTCAATTCTACCCAAACCCTAAATTAATATACATCGATAGAAGAGGTAGACCATTAACATGTTTGCTAATTGCTGGTGTCTTTGGTTTACTATGTTTCATTGCTGCTGCTGATTTCAGAGTCACCTTCTTTGATTGGTTGTTAGCTATTTCTGGTTTATCGTTATTATTCACTTATGCCGGTATGAACTTGGCCCATATAAGATTTAGAAGAGCTATGAAGGTTCAAGGTAGATCCTTGAATGAATTAGCCTTCATTTCTCAAACTGGTGTCTGGGGTTCTTACTGGGGTTTCATCATGATAGCTTTGATTTTCATTGCTCAATTCTGGGTTGCTATTGTTCCTGTTGGTGAAGGAAAGGCTGACGCAAATGCTTTCTTCCAAAATTACTTATGCGCTGTTGTTTGGATTGTATGCTACCTAGGTTACAAGATTTACTGTAGACAATGGAAAGTTTTGATTCCTGCTGCTGAAGTTGATATCATTTCTGATAGAATCATTCATGACCATGAAGCCATTTTAGAAGAAGAAAGAGAAGCCAAATTAAGATTAAAGAACGCTAGTTTAGGTAAAAGAATATTAAATTTCTGGTGCTAAATTTAGATGATCTGACATCTTCTTTTTTTTCTAAAAAATTTTTATAAATTGATAATAATACTTACGGACTAGTATATATAAAATATTATGAGTGAGACAGCATGTTGATATTTAAATGGATCAATAAGTGATACATGCTTATCTTTTGTAATTTGTAATTATAAAGAGAACAATTAACTTTTTTCATATAACTTATTTTTTCTTTCTGAATTTAATCTTACATCTTTTATTTGTTGGATACATCGGTAAATTATTTTCTAATGGAAGTATAACAATACCAACCGACGCCTTTAACAGCTATTCATAGTAATTCATATCCTGTAAACGTTATCTATTCTCATTATGGTTTAACTAACTTTAAATATTTTGTGGAGATAATTTTATTGGATTTATGTTATATGGTTTGTGAACAAAGGGCTATCCGTTAGTCATCAGCATCCATTATCTTAAAATCGGGATAACAATTTCCTTTCCAAAATATTTTGGTTAAATTTGAAGAAGGAAACTGTTAAAAAAAAGATTTTAGGACAGACACGGAAGTCAATGTCCGTTAGTCATGAAAGAGTGTCTAGTGAAATTTGATGCTTTTAGTAAAAAAAAAAAAATACAGAAAAAAAGAAAATTAATTTGAAATAAAAAATGTAACGTCAAATCGATGATATATAATGTAGAGAAGTTTGAATGATTTTATGAACAAAATAGAAAGTGTTTCTTTTTTAAAATAACATTTATTATCTGTATATAATTCAAGTATTGGAATCATAGGTTAAAACATTAAAAATTTCATAATAAAGACACCAACAAATTAAATAATTTTGAACAAGATATATTAAAATATTTTTACTCTCTCTTTTCTTTATTACATATATTTGTTTTATTTAGACTTCTTTAACTACAATTTTTTAAAGATATTATAAACCAACATGACATCGGAAGACAAAATTGATGTTTACACATCATCTGAAGACAAAATACAAGTTGAAAGTTCAGATTACACTCTACCTGAAGAGCAAACAACTAAGAAGACATTTTTCTCTTCTTTTTTGGAATCCTTTCAAAGAGCTGAAGAAAATGAATTCGATACCCACAACAACAGTAGATCTGTTCAACCAACATTCTCTCAATTAGAAACATCTGTATCAAACCAATTAGTCGGAAATATTAAAAATAAAAATACTTTGAAAAGAAACATCAAACCAAGACATCAATTCATGATTTCTATTGGTACTGGTGTTGGTACCGGTATGCTGGTGTCCACTGGGTCTGCTCTAAGACAAGCTGGTCCAGCCAACTTATTCATTGCATTTGCCATTGTTTCTTCATTCATCTACACCACTTATAACTCCATCTCTGAATTGGCCGTGGTGTATAGAGAGTTATCTGGTTCTTACAATGATATGTTCAAGTTCTTAATTGACCCAGCCTTTGGGTTTGCCACTAACATCTGCTATGCTTTGGATTTCTTATGTGTTTTACCTTTGGAATTAGTCACGTCTTCTTTGCTTATCAGATATTGGACCACTAAGGTCAATGCTGATATTTTTGTTTCTATATTTTATGTTTTGCTTTTCACTATCAATTTTATTGGTGGTAATGGATATGCTGAATTTGAATTTATTATTTCCTCTATCAAGTTGACTGCTGTTATATCCTTTTTGATTTACGGATTGATTAAAGATCTTGGTGGTACTCCTAACCAAAAGTACATTGGTGGTAAGTACTGGAGAGAACCTGGTGCCTTTAGAGGTGATGACGGTATCAACAGATTTAAGGGATTATGTGTATGTTTTGTTTTTGCTGCCTTTGCTTATGGTGGGTTTGAATCCTCTATCTTAGTCTCCTCTGTTGTTGAAAAGCCTGCTCAAGCTTTGAAAAAGGGTAGAAAAATGCTTCTTTACAGAATTTTCATAGTTTACCTAGGTTTGTTATTAATAATTGGTTTATTGGTTCCATTTAACAACCCTAAATTGTTAGGTGGTTCTAGTTCTGAATCTGATGCTTCTCCTTTAATTATTGCTGTTTCTAATGTCAATGTTTACCCACACATTTTGAATGCTGTTATTTTGTTATCTGTGTTGTCAGTCGCCAATAATGCTCTGTACACATCTTCAAGAACTTTACACTCATTGTTCACACAATTCTGCCCACATCCAAACTTGACTTATGTTGATAAGAGAGGTAGACCTTTAACCTGTATGGTTGTTACCGCTGTGTTTGGATTATTATGTTTGTTTGCTGCTGCTCCATTTAGAGTAACCTTCTTCAACTGGTTGTTGTCTATTTCCGGATTGGCTGCTTTGTTTACCTATGGTGGTATGAACATTGCTCATATTAGATTTAGAAAGGCTATGGAAGTTCAAGGAAAATCCTTAAATGAATTAGCATTCATTTCTCCAACAGGTATTTGGGGTTCATACTGGGGTGTTTTTATGATTTCATTAATTTTCATTGCTCAATTCTGGGTAGCATTGGTTCCTATAGGCTCTGCTAAGCCAGATGCTAACAACTTCTTCCAAAACTATTTATGTGCTATTGTATGGCTGATATGTTACATTGGTTACAAGATTTACAAAAAAGAGTGGCAATTTTTGATTCCTGTTGATAAAATAGACATTGAATCTAACAGAATCATATACGATCACGAAGTTATTAAGTTAGATGAACAAGAAAAGAAGATAAAGTTACAAAACAGTTCTATTTTCAAAAGATTGTTAAGTTTCTGGTGTTAGTCTTGCCTATTATGATATATAATTCTTATTTAATAAAAAAACAATCAATAATATTAAAAGCTTTTTTATTTCTTTAAAATATTATGTCAATTTTTATTTTTTTTTTGATTGTTATGCATATGTTAACTTTTGTTTGTGCCTTTAAAAAAAAAATTGATTCTCTTTTGAAACATGAACTAACCCTTTCAAAATAGTTTATAGGATATAGCTTTCTCATTGAGAGGAAATTACTATAATTTTAAAAAAAAGAAGGATAATCATATAGAGCAGCATAACCGTTGAATATTATGTCAAGTGATGATTATAGATGGCTTTAGCACCCTCCAAATTAGGAAATATCATTAAAAGTTTCTTTTTTTTCCCCACTAGACAATCATTTTCTCCGGTAACGCTCTCAAGAACAATACAACTTTATTATTTTTTTTTTTTTTTGAAAAAAACCCCATATATGAGTCGCCTTTTAACACCCCGAAAAGAAATGACCTTTAGTAACATGTTCAATGAGGACAATATACTAATTAAATGAGTAACAACTCTTTAAATTTTATTCCTGATGATGTGTCTAATATGTCAGAAAAAAAAAAGGTGTATATATAAATAATAACTCATAAATGAATATTAAAGATGATCTACAATTTATTAGGGTTTATTTTATATACTTATTGAGTTGACATATTATTTATATTTAAGATTGTTAAATACACTTTTGAGTAGTTTACTCTTTAAAAATACACTTTATGAGTATAACCAAAAATAAATATAGACTTTAAGAAATACTTCTAAGTATGTCATCTATTGACTCTACAGAACATAAGGTTGCTAGTCCTTTAACTAGCAATGACAATATTAACTCATCGGATATTTCATACTTAGAAAAGGATACAAGATCATATGAACTAGCTACTGAAGATGAAAGCTCTAAGGAAGGGCTATTCACCAGAGTTAAGAATTCATTTAAGAGAGCTGAGGAAGCTGAAATTTCTAATAATATAGCACCAGTCACATCAGCCGACTATGACAATGAACAAAGCGGACAACTTCAAAGAACCATCAAGCCAAGACATCTGTTTATGATTTCTATTGGTACTGGTGTTGGTACCGGTATGTTAGTTTCTACTGGATCTGCTTTAAGACAAGCTGGTCCAGGAAACTTATTTATTGCTTACCTAATTGCTTCAAGTTTCATATACACCACATACAACTCCATTGCTGAACTGGCCATTGTGTATAAAAATCTTCCTGGGTCATTCAATGATATGTTCAAGTTCTTAGTTGATCCTGCTTTTGGATTTGCTACCAACATCTGTTATGGTATCACTTGGCTTTGTGTTCTACCTTTAGAATTAGTTACATCTTCTTTGTTAATAAGATTTTGGACAACAAAGACAAACCCAAATATCTATGTTGCTTGTTTTTATGTGTTTTTAGTTGGTTTGAATTTATTCGGTGGTGTTGGATATGCTGAATTTGAATTTTTGATAACTGCCATTAAGTTCACTGCTGTTATTTCATTCTTTTTCTTTGCTTTGATTAAGGATTTAGGAGGTGTCAAAGGAGAACCTTACATTGGGGGTAAGTATTGGAGAGATCCAGGTGCCTTCAGAGGTGAAAATGCAGCCAATAGATTCAAAGGTTTATGTGCTTGTTTTGTGTTTGCCATCATGTCATACGGTGGGTTTGAATCCTGTGTTTTATTATCCTCAGTTGTTCAACAACCAGTTAGAGCATTGAAGAAGGGTAGAAAAATGTTATGTTATAGAATTGCTGTTTTATATTTGGGATTGATTGTTTTCATAAGTTTAGTTGTTCCTTATAATGATCCTAAGCTACTTGGTGGTGGGTCCTCTGCTTCAGATGCATCTCCATTGATCATTGCCACATCAAAGATCACTGCATACCCACACATTCTTAATGCTGTTATTCTAATGTCTGTTCTTTCTGTTGCTAACAATGCTCTTTATTGTGCCTCAAGAGTTTGGTTATCATTTTTCACACAATATTACCCACACCCAACATTAATTTATGTTGATAGAAGAGGTAGACCAATGACTTGTTTAATAATTGCATTTGTATTTGGTTTGTTGTGTTTCATGGCTGGTGCCTCATTCAGAGTTACCTTCTTTGATTGGTTAATTGCTGTTGCTGGTTTAGCATTCTTATTTACATACTCCGGAATGAATCTAGCTCATATTAGATTCAGAAAGGCTATGAAGTACCATGGAAGATCATTGAATGAATTACCATTCATCTCTCAAACTGGTGTATGGGGGTCTTATTGGGGTATCTTCATAATGGGATTATTATTCATAGCTCAGTTTTGGATTGCTATTGTGCCAATAGGTGAAGGAAAGGCTGATGCCAATGCATTTTTCCAAAACTACTTATGTGTAGTTGTTTGGATTGTTTGTTATATCGGATACAAATTATATAACAAAGATTGGAAGATATTTATTCCATTAGAGGAAATGGATATAGTTACTGATAGAACTATTTACGATAGTGAAGCCATAAAAGAAGAAGAAAGAGAAAGAAATACGAGAATGAGAAACTCACCATTTTACAAGAGATTCCTAAATTTCTGGTGTTAATTACCATGAATTAGACTGTTTATAATTACTTAATAATATATTGTTTTTTTAGTTGTTTTTGATATTCCTAAAGTTCTGTTTTTCTAAAAGATTGATGAATGGTTTTAATGTACTGTGCTCATTTCTTTTTATTTTATTTTTTTTCTTATGACAATCTGCGCATAGTTGCTGTGTTGGTGATGACTAAAAAATAAAAATCCGAAAATATAAATAACAACGTTTTTTCTTTTTTTTTGGGGAAAATGGTAAAAAGAGACAAAAGAAAAGATGACCATTAAACATATCCTTTTAATTTTGAAAATGTATCCTTCTTTTTTGTAAATACTAAGCCAACACAATTGATTTTGAAAAGAAAAAGAGAAAGAGAAAATTTTTTTTTTAGACTAATGAAACATAAAAAAAATCAAAACTCTTTTTCTTTTTATGAATATTCATAGAAACAAATGAGTCAAATGTCTGTCATGATTATGGTAGTTTATATAAGCCTTTTCTCTTATAATTTATTCTATATATCTAATTGATTATATTTGATTAATATTCTTCAAATATATAGACTCTTATGAAAAATTATTAAAAGAAAGACAACCAAAATCCATTTCATTTAAGAGTTAACTTTTTAAATATTTAATAATAATATAAAGAATCGTTTTCTACATATTAATTATGAATTCTGAAAAATCTCCAATTGAAGGAATATCGGAATACACAGAAGACGAAGTTAAGTCTTACATTCTTGAACAAAATGAAGAAATATATTCAAACCCAAATACATCTCTGTTTCAAAGTTTCAAAGATTCATTCAAACCAGCTTTGAAAGATGACATGGACACAGAGTTCAACAACATAGAGGCTCAAAACATAGAAACCAAAAATAAACTAAAGAGAAACATCAAGCCTAGACACTTGTTCATGGTTTCCATTGGTACCGGTGTTGGTACCGGTATGTTGGTATCCACTGGATCTGCCTTAAGACAAGCTGGTCCAGCCAACTTATTCATTGCCTTTGTTATTGTTTCATCTTTTATCTTCACCACCTACAACTCCATCTCTGAATTGGCCGTGGTGTATAGAGAGTTGTCTGGTTCATACAACGATATGTTCAAGTTTTTAGTTGATCCCGGATTTGCATTGGCTACCAACTTTGTGTATGCTTTGAACTGGTTGTGTGTCTTGCCATTGGAACTGGTTACTTCTTCCTTGTTGATTAGATATTGGACCACAAAGGTAAACTCCGACATCTTTGTTGTTTGTTTTTATGTATTGTTGATAACCATCAATCTATTTGGTGGGCAAGGGTATGCTGAATTTGAATTCTTGATATCATCCATCAAGTTGACTGCTGTTGTATCCTTCTCTATCTTTGCATTGATAAAGGACGTTGGTGGTGTTAAGGGTACACCTTACATTGGTGGTAAAAACTGGAGAGATCCAGGTGCATTCAAAGGTGAAAATGCAATCAATAAATTCAAAGGATTGTGTGTGTGCTTTGCCTTTGCTGGGTTATCATACGGTGGGTTTGAAGCATCTGTTCTTTTATCCTCTGTTGTTGAAAGACCTGTAGCAGCTCTGAAGAAGGCCAAGAAAATGTTACTTTATAGAATCTTTGCAATTTATTTGTCCTTAGTTATATTCATTGGACTCTTGGTCCCTTATACATCTCCTAAGTTATTGGGAGGAGGTTCTGAATCTGATGCATCTCCTTTAATCATAGCAGCATCAAATGTTAAAGTATATCCACACATATTGAATGCTGTTATTCTATTATCTGTTTTGTCTGTTGCAAACAATGCCTTATACTCAGCTTCAAGAACTTTACATTCCTTGTTCAGCCAATTTTGGCCAAATCCAAAGCTTACTTATGTTGATAGAAGAGGTAGACCATTGGCGTGTTTGTTGATTGCTGATATTTTTGGTTTGTTGTGTTTCTTTGCAGCTGCTGACTTTAGAGTTACATTCTTTGATTGGCTATTATCCATCGCAAGTATGGCATTATTGTTTACATATGCAGGTATGAATTTGGCTCATATAAGATTTAGAAAGGCCATGAAGTACAACAACAGATCCTTGAATGAATTGGCATTTGTTTCACAAACTGGTGTTTGGGGATCTTATTGGGGTGTTTTGATCATCATTTTGATATTCTTTGCACAATTTTGGGTAGCATTGGTACCAATAGGCACTAACAAACCTGATGCCAACAGCTTTTTCCAAAACTATTTATGTGTTGTTGTGTGGATCATTATTTACGTAAGCTACAAGGTTTACAACAAGAGTTGGAGAATATTCATTCCAATAGAGCAAATAGACATTGTTAAGGATAGAATCATTTTTGATCACTCAGCAATTGTTGAAGAAGAAAGAGAAGTTAATTTAAGAATTAAAAACTCAGGTCTTTTGGCAAGATTGAGACACTTCTGGTGTTAAAATGAAATGTTATTTTATATAAGTTGATTAAAACTTTTTTAATGAATTAATGAGAGATGTTTATCTCCGACAACATTCCTTTTTTTTTTTTTAAAAAAAGGAGACAATTAAAAATTTTTTTCTTTTTTTTTTAAAAAAAAAAAAAGAAAAAAAAAATTACATGATAATTCATCTCATATTTGACAGAAAACAATAGAATTATGCTATTGTATAACTATACTGCTTCAACATTTTACCAGAATTTTTATTTTTTTATATAATTTATAAGAGTTTCCCTTCAACAGTTTACAAGAAATTAAATCAAAAAAAACGATTAGGTGTAATTTGGTCAACAATATTAGTCTAGTCTCTTATAACTCGTTAAATAAAATAGTCCAGTAATATAAAGGGGATAATTAGTCATGACACACTTACGAAAAAAATTTAAATTATTAAGAATTCATGATTATTATAATTGATTTAACATCTTGATTTGTCTTTTTTTTTTTTTAACTCATCGTTATATTCAATACAAATTGGATGTATTAAAGTTTTTAATATATACGGGGTTGTCTCAATTATTATTTAGCATTATATTACCTTTAAATATGTTATAATTCATTAGTATTTAACTTTTTTTCATTAGAAAAAATAAACTAAAAATTCTTTACATCTCTTTTTTTAATTAATATATAAATGAACATAACCGAACATCTAAAGAGTAATCACTAACATAATTACATTCATCACATAACTTTTTAAGTTATCAATCATCTCATTTTTCTTTTTTTTTGACACTTATTTGAATAACATTTAAAGAAAAAATCCCCAAAAAACAAATATATATATATTTTAAAAGATAAATTAATCATGAGTAATAATTTATCCAATAACGAATTGAATGTCATTGGTACGGACATGACAAACAAAACCAGTACATCAACCAATGAATCATCTGTTCTGGTAAAGGAAGCTTATGACGAGGAATTCGATCTGGAATCATCAACCTCCAGCACATCCCAAGTAAGATCGATCAAGCCTAGACATTTATTTTTAGTTTCCATTGGTACGGGTGTTGGTACTGGTATGCTTGTGTCCACTGGATCTGCGTTGAGACAGGCTGGTCCAGCAAACTTGATCATTGCATACATTCTGGTGTCCTCATTCATATTCACAACATACAACTCCATCTCAGAGCTGGCTGTTGTTTACAAAAGTTTATCTGGATCATACAACGACATGTTTAGATTTTTGATTGATCCTGGGTTTGCATTTGCCACTGTATTTGTTTATGCGTTGAATTATCTTTGCATCATGCCTTTGGAACTGGTGACATCCTCTCTTTTGATAAGATTCTGGACAACAAAGGTCAATGCCGACATCTTTGTTGTTTGTTTTTATGTGCTCATCAATGCTGTCAACTTCATTGGGTCCATTGGGTTTGCTGAGTTTGAATTCTTTGTATCTGCCTTAAAGCTCATTGCTGTCATTTCTTTCATGATCTTTGGTATTGTCAAGGATGTTGGTGGCACTCCTGGTCAAGGATACATTGGAGGCAAGTATTGGAGAGAACCAGGTGCATTCTCCACCAAGTCAAGTATTGAAAGATTCAAAGGGTTATGTGTGTGCTTTGTCTTTGCCTGCTTTTCCTATGGTGGGTTTGAAGTCTCCATTATGTTATCATCTGTTGTTGAAAACCCTGTTTATGCATTAAAGAAGGCAAGAAAGATGCTCTTGTACAGAATCTTCTTAATATACTTTGGTATCATCATATTCATTGGTCTATTGGTTCCCTACACAAATGAAAAATTACTTGGAGGTGGATCTTCGGAATCAGATGCCTCCCCATTGATCATAGCTGTTTCGAATGTTAAAGTTTATCCTCATGTTCTGAATGCAGTCATTTTACTATCTGTTTTATCTGTAGCCAATTGTGCTTATTACTCATCAGCAAGAATTTTACATTCATTATTTGAACAATTCTACCCACATCCAGTACTAATAAAGGTTGACAAAAAGGGAAGAGCTGTAACGTGTATGCTCATAACATCTGTTGTTGGATTAATAAGTTTCTTTGCTGCTGCACCATTCAGAGTTGACTTTTTCAATTGGTTGTTAGCATTGTCCGGTTTGGCTGTGCTTTTCATATTCATGGGGTTCAACGTGGCCCATATAAGATTCAGAGGAGCCTTGAAGGCTCAAAACAGATCATTGAATGAACTGGCATTTATCTCACCAACAGGTGTTTGGGGGTCATACTGGGGTGTTTTGATGATCATATTAATTTTCATTGCTCAATTCTGGGTTGCTTTAACACCAATGGGAACACACAAACCAAACACCCAATCATTTTTCCAAAACTATCTATGTGCCATTTTGTGGATCGTATGTTATGTGGGGTACAAACTATACAAGAAAGATAAACAGCTGTTGATTCCTTTGGAGAAAATAGACATTGATAAGAACAGAACTATCTTCAATCACGAAGAACTAATGCAAAAGGAGAGAGAAAATTATGCAATGATAAAGAAGGGAAGATTCTGGAGAAAAATATTATATTTCTTTTGCTAAAAAAAAAAAAAAAAATTAATTTATTTTCAATTTCTAAATATTTATTTCAACATTTAATTACAATTTTTTTGTTTGTTTGTTTGTTCTAATATAAGAAAGATTAGCTTTATACTGTATGTTTTTAATTATTTTTAAATTATTTTTTTTTGATTATGTTTGATGGTTACTAATTTTGTGTAGCGGATGCTTAAAGGACAATGAAGCAAATTGTTGATCAAAACACACACTGTAAATCTAAGACAAAATTTGATGGTGTTTTTATGTTATTTTTTTACTCTTTCTTGTTCATCCGCAACCACGAAAAAGAAGAAGAAAAAAAAAAAAAAAAAAATTTGTAACACCTTTCATCAAAACATTATCAAAGGGGATATATTTTAATTTTTTAATTATTATGAATTAAACAGAGAACATATATAAAACACCAATATTTCTCTTATATCTCACCCATACAGTACAAGCATCATGTCCGAAGAACAAAAACCAGATATCAAACCAGCTGCCACTGATGCTGACCATGTTTCCATCAAAGTCACTGATGGTGATTCTGATATTCATTTCAAAATCAAAAAAGGTGCCACTTTGAAGAAGTTGATGGATGCATGGGCCAAAAGACAAGGTAAGGATGTTTCTGCCTTGGTTTTCACCTTTGAAGGTATCACATTGACCCCAGAACACACTCCAGAGGACTTGGCCATGGAAAACAATGATATTATTGAAGTTTACAGACACCAAAGTGGTGGTTATGCCTATTAAGGCTTCTATGTAAGTACTTTTTATTTTTAATTTTTATTTAATTTCATATAATAGGCAATCTTGTAATTAAACAAAAAAAAAAAAAAAAAACAAAAAAAGAAAAAGAAAACTTTAACTTTTTAATAATGAATTTAATAATTATATATATATTGTTATCCATCAATTTATTTTTAATAATAATGTAAAAGTTTAAAATAATTGCTTTAATAACTCAATGTAAACAGCTATTTGGAATTGATCCAATACAACATCATCAAAGTTGATGGTGTTTTTCTTTTTATTGATTTCTGAATGACCGTTGATCAAGCTCTTTTCAGATCCATTGAACCATTCTCCATTTTCTATAATACCTAGATTGTTTGGGATAGCACACAACCAGATTCTAGTTTTGTAGAATCTGAACAGTTCCTTGATTAGTTCTCTATAATCGTTTCTTTCTTGACAAGTGTAATAAAATGTTAATTTCTTTCTATCAAATTGATACTCTGAGTTGAGGATCTTGATGTTTAATTTGTTGCCTTTACCTTCTTGACTGTTTTGTTCATTGTATGAATCCAATTTGCTCAGGACAAAGTTCAATGACTTCAATTCCTCCTGTAACTTTTGCAATAAAGAAGTTGTGCAGTCCTTTGGTGATGCAAATCTTACAACTTGCTTTGAAGGAATGATGAGTTGAGTCAACTCTTGCAAGTCATAAAGCTTAGTATCAATGATGTTGTTCAATGGCTTTGTCCCCAGCACATGAGTATGTCTTTCCAAGAGAGCATCAATGAATTCCTTGTTTGGATGATGTTTTCTTGGATCAGTTATTAGTGAATCAAAGTGGATTTTCTTCTTCAAGAAATTCACCAATAAACTTAACATGAAGCTCATTTGAGGCTCAACAACCATTGCTAAATCTATACCTCTATCACCATCAATGATGACCAAGT
Source organism: Hanseniaspora guilliermondii (assembly GCA_036287555.1). NCBI lineage: Eukaryota > Fungi > Ascomycota > Saccharomycetes > Saccharomycodales > Saccharomycodaceae > Hanseniaspora > Hanseniaspora guilliermondii. The sequence goes on along the minus strand of CP143016.1, from coordinate 114,404 downwards.
TTCTTGGTTTCAAAGTGTATGAGCTTGTGAAGTGCTTACTCACAGATAACAATTCCAATTTCCCATTTTTCAAGGCAACTAAACAGAAAGACTTTCCCTGAGATGAAACAAATGGAGATGTATCTTTGAAGATATCGTAGTTAGACATCACATGGTCAGAGACAAATTGATCATTGCATGCAAACAAATACTTCATGAACTTGTTGAATTTGTTATTTCCGTTGATGTTTTTCAAATAATCCTTCTTCAATTTTGCCTTCAAACAGTTAACAAAGTGGAAGACAGAATCCTCAGCAAAATAATTTTTTCCCGATTGATCATGTAAGGCTTGCAACTCTTTAGACACCTCTTGCTTGTTTGATGTTTCATTATTGATTAACCCATTACCCTTTATCTTATTCAATAGTTGCTCCTGTTTCTTCATGGTGATAGTAGGTATTTGAACAGGAGCAGCTGAATTTCCTTCATAGGCATCAGATGTCTTTGAGGAAATTGTCTTCTTAACTTCAACAGGCTTGTCTTTAATAACCTTTTGGGCTTGAATGGTACATGATCCATCATCCATCTTCAAGCTTGAATCTTTACTGATGCTATTTTTCTTTTCAGAGGTGTGGCTCTTTGATGGTCTTCTAATATTATTTTTTATATTTGAGGAATGAGTGCTGGTGGTACTAGTTGTTGAAGTTTTTCTAGAGTTCAAGACATTATTGGATTGTGGGGGGAAGGATATACTTGGTAAATTATTTAAGTTAAAGTTGATCATGTTGGACTGAACAATAGGTTCGTTTATGGTACTTGCAGAGGATAAAGTATTGTTATAATCCGAAATGAAGGTAGCACTGTTGTTTCTTATGTTTAAATTTGTTTGTTGGTTTGAAAAATTACTACCAAAAGATGCTCTATTGTACATTGGAGGTTGATCATTGAAGGCCATTTGAGCATCTGAGTTGCTGAAGCTTGACATTCTTGAGTAATTGAAATTTGGGTTATTGCTACCGGAGGAGGCAGTTGATTGTTGACTGAAAGAGTTAGGTCTTAAAAATTGATTATTTTGTTGTGTCATGTTGTAATTATCAAAGTTGTTAAAACCTTGTGATGGTCTATTTTGGTTGTAACTCATGCTGAATTGATAAAAATTGTTGTTTTGATAGTTTAAGTCATCATCATCAATGATAGCAGTTCCATTTAAGTGTTGATTGTTATAAAAGTTAGATAACATGTTGTTACCATTAGAAACACTGTTATGTCTATTAGGATATAATTGGTTAATACTAGCAGCTTGTTGGTTGTTGGTTATCTCTTGAGAGTACATCATGTTAGGATAATTGTTATTGTGAGGTGAGTACTGTTGATTATTGAAGATGTTTTGTTGCATATTGATTTAATTACATATAAGGGTTGGGGTTTCTTTTTATTTTATGATAACAAAATTATATATTTAATACCAATATATATATATGTTTATTATTTGAAAAAAAAAAAAAATAAAATTAAAAAATTGGAATCAAATAAATATAAAACTAAAAAAGTATAGTTTTTTTTTTTTTTTGTTAAAAAATAACAGAATTATAATCTATATAGATAATTATTTTTCTTTAATAGTTTAATAAATTAAAATAAAAAAAAAAAATGTTTAAATTAATTAATTAAAAATAATAATAATAATTAAAAAAAAAAGAATTTTCAAATACTTTTATTTAGATAAAACAACAACAACCCTCCCCCTTTAAAAAAAAAAAAAAAAAAAGGCTTAACAAATATATATATACATAATATATATATATATATATATATATATATTTTTTAAAGGGAAAGAAGAAGAAGAAGAAAAAAACCCCCTCCATTAAAGGAAAAATTAATATATATTTTTTTTGAATATATTAAATTTTGTTTCCAAAACTCTTTTTTTTTTTTTTTTTTTTTTTTTTTTTAAAAAAGTGCTTTAAAATATATAAAAGAAACATTCCAAAAAAAAAAAAAAAAAATTATTACAAACAAAACTTTAATATTTCCCATTAAATGTATTTATAACCTTTTTTTAATTATTATTATTTTTAAAAAAAAAAAAAAAAGATAAATATATATGGAATACACAGCGCACTTAAGAAATATATGTTGTGGAATTTATATTTTCCCCAAAAAAAAAAAAAAAAAAAAAGAGTAATTACTCCATGTATATATTACTTGGTGGGAACAAATTTCTTAACCATTTTTTCTAATTCTTTAGAAAATCTATTGAATGATTTTTTACTTCCACTCAACTTCTTCAATCTAATGTAATTGTCCTTTATGGTCAACTCAAAGGCTGTTGATCTCAAACTTAACACATTCTCATTGGATATTCCTCCCTTAATGAATGTCTTTCCATCTGTTTCTATATGCTTTAAACCAAACTTTGATTTTTCCCATTCCTTGAATTGATAATATATTTTTCTTAACAAGTCCTTATCATACTCATCTCCATACTTGATTTTTTTCTCTTCTTCATCAACTTCTCCACTTGGGGTGAATATTCTAAAAATTCCAGATTTTTTTCTTTGAACTGTTTGTTTAACTACATCGTTTTTCTTTGGTAAGACAATTTTTTTTTCCTCCTTCCTTTCTTGTGTTTCATTTAACCTTTTTTCATTTTCCTTCAATTTCTCCTCCAACATTAAGGAATTTCTAACTGTATTCGTTTGATCCACTGGAGGTAACTCAGGTAATTTGATTTCTTCAACTTCTTCTTCATCACTTCCTGTGAATCTATCAGCAAAATTCAATCTCATTTGGGAACTTCTTGATTTCACTATTTCTCCATCCATCTTTTCAACTATTTCAACTTCTCCATCCTCTTCATAATTCTTGTCCTCAAACAAGAACTTCTCTTCATCTTTATCTCCAGCATCCAAATGCTTTGATAGGTTAGTTGATGAAAATGTTGATAATAAACTCATTCTCTTTTCATTCTCTGCATTCTTTAACCCCTTAGGTATCACAACATCACTCAACTTATTCTTTTCATCTCCCTTGTTCTCTAACTCATGAACCAAGACTGTATTATCATCCTCTGTTCCATTCTTAACCGCCTTTGATTCATCCAAAGGTGTGTCCCCATCATCAGATATCAACAAATCCTTCTTTTTAGTCAATGATTTTCTTGCTGATTTTCTCTTCATGCTATGTCTCTTCTTCTTCATAACATTCCCTCCATATTGGCTTTGTATAGCCAATAAGGATCTTCTCTTAGCAGCCTTTGTGCTGGTTGAACTCAAACCAGTGGATGCCAACTTCATTGCCAAGTCAAATTGAGATCCTAAGAACTTACTTCTTCTCAAACTCTCCATCATTCTTCTTTCAACTTCAGCTTCATCATAAACAGTCGTCTCTTCCTCATCAGATTCAAATTCACTCTCTTCCTCACTCTCTTCAGGTAACATTGTCTTGGAGTTATTAGTGCTTGACTCATACCCATAGATTCCCGGGTCCAGTCTTGACACTGGTCTTGTTGACAATGAAAATGCTCTCTTTTGTAAGTTCGCAACATCCTCAGGCAAACTGTGCTTTGTTGGTTCACTAACAGATCTCTTATTGACCTCATTCTCATTGTTTTCAATGGTCTTTTCAAAATCATCCTCCTCCCTCTCTTTTGGAATATCCTCATCGTGGGATGGCTCATCCTTCTCGTAATCATCTATGGTGAAAGAAGATCCATTGTCATCAACCAATTCCTCAATCTCTTCATCAAAGTCAGATATCGATGCTTCATCATTCATGTATTCATCCAGATTGATTTCTTTCAACATGTCTAATGATTCTTCATTCAACAACCCCTTCAAGTACTCCAATCTTTCCCTTGTCTTGGCCAATCTCCCCTCAAGTTTTCTTTCATAAACCATGACTTTCAAGCACTTCTCTCTCTTCAAGTTTTCTGATTCTAACTTCTCTCTCTCTCTCTTTTCAGCCAATTCTCTCTTGTGTTGTTCCTCTCTAAGAACTCTTTCCTTTTCTTCAATTTCCTTTCTTAATTCTTCCTCTCTCTTCTTCAACTCTCTTTCCTTCATCATCTTCTCCTTCATCATCTTCTTTCTCTCCTTTTCCAACATCTCATACTCAAAGACCTCATCAATCAAGTGTGCAAATGATTGGGAAGTTCTTTTGGTTTCTGTTTCAATGTATCCCCAATCAGTCTCCTGAAGGGTGGTCAGCTTGGCATATGTTGAAATCAACTTTGTTGTCAAGGAAGATCTCTTGCCCTGTCTTGATGTTTGTCCCAATGTGCTGTATTCAATGTTGTTCTTCTCTGGGGAATTGTTGAACATGGTTTCCTGATTCAATGAAATCAAAGAGTTTCTTGATATGTTTCTACTCAATCTCTTACTGATGGACTTCGATATTCTCTTATTGGCCACAGCCTCCTCAATTTGCTCAGGCTGTAAGTCCTTTGGTGTTTCCATTGGTGGGGGAGGTGGATCTCTGCTTGGCGACAACCCATCATCAACAACATATGTCAAGGTCCCATTTCTCTTCAATGGTGTTGAACCCAAACTACCAGATGTTACATCATTTGAGTTGCTGGATGAAGCTGACGATGGAGTGTGTAGATGCTTTTGATTGGTTAGGTATTGAGAAGTTGGTCTACTAACACTTGATTTCCTTCCCACTGATGAAGTGCTGATTTGAGACAACCTCTTGGATTGTGACTTTGGCAAGCCACTGAAGGATGATGTTGATGAGGAATATCTCTTTTGCTTCTGTGGACTGGTTCTCTTTTTACTTCTCTTGTTCATTACAATTTCATCATCATCAGCCATCAACATCTTATGTTGCTGTTGAATGCCCACCTTGAAGTTATACAACAACCCATAGAACGTCTTCTCCAAGTTGGCCTTTGGTTCCTTTAATGATTTGATGATTTCCTGCCTATCCTTACCATTCCAAAGAACAACCAAGTTGTTCAAGATAGATGGATCAATATCAGCACCATCAGCCAATGGATTCAAGTATGTATCCTCTCTTGGTAAGTTTCTGATGGACATGGAGTCCTTGATGCTTGGGTACTTCTTCAACAATGGATGCTTCAGTATGTCTCTAGTACCAATTCTTTGCTTTGGATCAACAGTTAATATTCTTGACAACAAGTCCTGAGCCTCCTTTGAGATGTTTTCAGGCATGTAAAAGCGACCCGCTTGAACCTTGAGCAAGATCTGTCTAATATCACCATTTTCCTCATCAAATGGCAAAACACCAGTTAACAAAGCATATAGTATTACACCGCATGACCAAACATCACTTTCAAACCCTTGGTATGGTAATCCAGATACAATTTCCGGAGATGCGTAGTGTGGAGATCCACATGATGTTTCCAACAACTTGTCCTTTGTTTCCAAAGCAGCCATCCCAAAATCAGCGATTTTAATATTGGACTTGTGATCCAACAACAAGTTTTCTGGTTTCAAGTCTCTATGGGCAATACCTAAGGCATGGCAGTATGAAATACCAATGATGATTTGTCTGAAGAATCTAACAGCTTCTCTTTCAGTCAACGGGCCTCTTTCAACAAGTAATTTGAAAAGCTCTCCCTTCTCAACATACTCCAGAACCATGAACAAGTCAGTTTCTGTTTCCCAAACATCATACAACCTCAAGACATTTGGATGGTTTAGAAGCTTCATGATGATGATTTCTCTCTCTATCCCATATGGCAAGAAATCCTTGTCCTCATTCCCTCCAGCAACAGTTGAAGTTGTGTTTTGATGAGCCATGAAAAGAGACTTTGAAACTATCTTAACAGCTGCTTGCTGGCCTGTTCGTTCATGAATGGCCAGTCTGACCTTTCCTGATGATCCAAACCCAATGGTCTCTGCCATTTTCCATGGTCCAATCTTGGAAGTATCAGTGGCTTCTCTACTATGATGGAATTGTTCTTGTTCTTGAATAGTAGACATTGTTTGTAAAGTTTTATTACTTGTATTGTAATGTCTTCAATTACGAAATATGAATATATTTGTTAATTTCTTTTTATTTTTTTTTTTTTCAAAAAATTTTGGTTCTTTTTAGATTTTAATATATTGAAATTATACACAAATATCTTTTCTTAATGGGGAGTTTGTTTCTTTTCTCTATATATATATATAGAATGATTGTTTTTAAAAATATATACAGATTATCTATTAAACTAATAATATTAAAATTCCTTTAATTAATATCTAGAATAAGTATTAATATGATTGTTAAATCAAAAACCATTGAAAAAAAAAAAAAAAAACACTAAATTGTAATGCTGAACAAACTAAAATAAATTATAAATAAAAATAAAATAAAATTTTTTTTTTTTTTTTTTTTTTTTTTTGCTTTTCCCACTATTCACGTCCTTTATTAAATAAGTGAAAAAAAAAAAAACACGAGCATGAATTACCCTTTTAGGAAATATAATTCAATTACACTTCCAAATTAGGAAAATTAATTAGTTAAACTCATAACTTCATCTTTTCATTTATATATATTCATATTCATTATTAATGTTTTTTTAATTTATTTATTTTTTGGCAGCACTAAAAAATAAATAAATTAAGCTTGGTCATTCTTAACGTAGTAATAATTGAATGCTAACAGTTGACCTAATCCTGAAACTTCTTTGAACCACTCTGCTCCGTGGTATTTCTCATTTGTTCCATAACCTCTTCTACATTCATTAACCGCATTTGCCCTTGAAGCATCAGGAACCCCTTCGAACAGTAACCACACATAAGCGTGATTTTGTTCTATTCTTGGACCTGGGGGAACATATTCCAAAATAACCTCATCGTCTTTGGTTTTATTCTTTACTACCATTTGTTCATTTTCTGAACAAGCATGAAGATTGGTTACCAAGTAATGACACCCTTCAGCAGATGCATCAATATCACTCATGATTAGAGTATAAAGAGCATCCTTGTTGATGAGACTTGAAGAAACCTTGACTGATGGAATTTCTTGGACGTCTTTAGCCTTCAATTGGCTTCCGGCACCAATAGGTTGATCAAGAGTTGAGTAAACAACTTCCAAGTTGCCTTGTGGAAACTCTATGTCTTTATGTGTTTGAGCAAAAGTTTGATTGAATATTTTATCCATGTTTATTTTTGTTTTCCTTGGGGAGCAAGAATGACAATAAATAAAAAAAATACATATTGCAAACTATTTTATTTTCAATATAACAGTTAAGAAGTAAACATGTATAAAATGTGAAGTTGTTTCTCTTTTTTTTTTCTTTGGTTATATACTACATCATTATTTACTCCCTATTTTTTTTAAAAATGTTATTTTTTAATTAAATTTAGAAAAAAAAAAATATATAAATAAATAAACGGATTTAACAAAAAACAAGTTGATAAACTTTTTTTTTAATTGTTTACATATATAAATATCAATAAGCCATATTTTAAAATCTATTAGTTTATGAAAACTTTAAGAAAATAAAAATATATATATATTTTAAGATTTTCTAAAAAAAAAAAATGTTAAATGAAAACTTATATATATAAACTGTTTAAATGACATTTAAAAAAAAAACCATATATACGAAACTTAATCAATTTATTCCTTATTTTCAGCAAAGAAAAAGTTGATTCCTACTAATGGACCTAGCTTCTTTTCCTTGGCAAATTTTTCTACACCAATGGCTGGTTCTCCATAGTTCCAGTTTGGTCTGTTTTCACTTAATCCTTCAACATCATCCTTGGTTAAAGATCCTTTGAAAAGTAACCAAACGTATCTATGTGGACCAGTGCCCTTTGGAGGAGCAGGACCTTGGTATTCAACCAATGTCTTCAAGTGGGAATCATCAATGATCTTGAACTTTTCAGTGTTGCCAGGGTGGTTGGCGTTGATTTTCAATCCTGTACCAATGTAGTGTAGATACTCTGACCATTTTTTATCTGTTCTGGATGGAGCATCAGGATCAGTCAAAATCAAGGTGAATTCAGTATCAGTGTCGTTGATGTGCAAATCCTCATGTGAGTTGTTGAAGAAATTTTCTGTCAAAATAGCTTGTACTTTTGGTAGTTCTTGAGTGTCCCTAACAGGTAAGGTGTTACCTAGGGATGCTTGGTGAGGTCCATATTGCACACTTAGTAATGATTGTGAAAGAACAGGTAATGAAATATCTGATTTAGGGAATAAGCTTGATAAGATGCTGTGTTGATCTAAAGCAGCTCCAATTGATTTAGGTAAGTTGACGGTGTTTATCATTTTATTAGTGTTTGAATTTCTTAGTATTTCTGGTTTTTATATTACTATTTCTTTTATTCTACAATTCTTATGTAATTTATAACTTTGTTAAATGTTACTTATATATTATCAATTTTGTTTAGTTTAAGTTATGATTCCCCTTAAAAAATATATTATATATATCTAAAGTTTCTAGTAAAAAAACACTTCTTACTAAAAAAAAAAAAACCCCTTTTTATTATGATAAAAAAAAAAAAAGAATAGATTTTGAGCCGTGTTTAGCATTTAATGAAGACATCTTAGCACGTAAAAAATAAATTACCTACAATTAAAGAACGACATCATTAAATTGTATCATTGACTTAGTTGTAATAAGGTATTTTTTTTTTTTTAGGTTCAATTACTATATCTTTTGATGATTACGTTTTCATGTATTAAAAACACATAAATACTTATGATGTTCTTTTTTTTTATTTATTTATGTATTTAATTATTTCAAAAAGATTGAAAAATTAAATTAAAAGAAAAAAAAAATAATTCAAATACCTGTGAATTTCATCTAGTAAATGCTTAATGAAATAAAACGTTAAAATTAAAAAAGAAAAAAGAAAAATAATGATTACGAATTGATATAACATCTTTTATGTAATCCATTAAAATGTTATGAAGAAAGTAATCATCACTGAAGAACCTATTACTATTCTTTAACCGCATCACGTGCAACTCTCAACTAATTGACACTATTATATTTGTATTTTACTTTGTTCACGGAATTAAAAGAAAAAACATGTCGGTGTTACAATCGCTGAAGGGGAAATGTTTTTTTTTTTAGCTTCTATATTTTCAAAAGTTGCAAGAACAATACGGTAATATACAATTAGTAAGGTAAAAAAAAAAAACTGTGTACAATTTTCTCAATTATTTAAAATTACACAGTTTTTTATAAAAAAAATATACACAGTTTTACATAAACGAAGTTCAAAATGCTTATAAATTAGTGATTAAATTTACTCATAAAGTGTAAAAATTGTGCCTTTTTTGTTGTTGTTGTTGGTTTGTATACTAATAAACACTTTTAGTTTCTTTTTTTTTTTCTTTTTCAATTAAAATAAATTCAATTTTCATATGGTATCACTTCATGAAGGTGTTAAAATTTTGATTATTAAATAATTTAGAAGAAAAAATTTTCTTCTTTAGTAATTCACCTATTTTCTTATTATTCAGAGTATTAATATTTCATTCATTTATAAACTCATGAAGTCTTAGTGATATATAAACATATCTGTAATGTTTTGAATATTTAAAATTGTTATTGTAAGTAAAGTTTATTAAAATTCTTTATAATTAACTAATATATAGAAAAGATTTAAAAAGAAACCGCTTAAAAAAAACAAAAAACAAAAACAACATTAAATATAAACATAAAATGGGTAAGAAATTTTTATTTACTTCTGAATCTGTCGGTGAAGGTCATCCAGACAAAATCTGTGATCAAGTTTCTGATGCTGTCTTAGATGCTTGTTTGGCTCAAGATCCTTTATCCAAAGTTGCTTGTGAAACTGCTGCTAAGACTGGTATGATCATGGTTTTCGGTGAAATCACCACCAAGGCTGTTTTAGATTACCAAAAGATTGTTAGAGACACCATCAAGCAAATTGGTTACGATGACTCTGCCAAAGGTTTTGATTACAAGACCTGTAACGTTTTAGTTGCTATTGAACAACAATCCCCTGATATTGCTCAAGGTGTCCATGAAACCAAGGACTCCTTAGAAGAATTAGGTGCTGGTGATCAAGGTATCATGTTTGGTTATGCTACTGATGAAACTCCTGAATTATTACCTTTGACCATCTTATTAGCTCACAAGTTGAACATGGCCATGTCTGATGCTAGAAGAGATGGCTCTTTACCATGGTTGAGACCAGATACCAAGACCCAAGTCACCATTGAATATGAAGAAGTTGATGGTAGATGGGTTCCTTTGAGAATCGACACCATTGTTGTTTCTGCTCAACACGCTGAAGAAATCTCCACTGAAGACTTAAGATCCGAAATCAAGGAAAAGATCGTCAAGAAGGTTTGTCCTGCTGACTTATTAGATGAAAACACAAAGTACTACATCCAACCTTCCGGAAGATTCGTTATTGGTGGTCCTCAAGGTGATGCTGGTTTAACTGGTAGAAAGATCATTGTTGATGCTTACGGTGGTGCTTCCGCTGTTGGTGGTGGTGCCTTCTCTGGTAAGGATTACTCCAAGGTCGATAGATCTGCTGCTTACGCTGCCAGATGGGTTGCCAAGTCATTAGTAAAGGCTGGCTTATGTAAGAGAGTTGAAGTCCAATTCTCTTACGCCATTGGTATTGCTGAACCTCTATCTATCCACGTCAACACTTACGGTACTGCTACCAAGTCCGATGAAGAAATCTTACAAATCATCAAGAATAACTTCGACTTAAGACCAGGTGTTTTAGTCAAGGAATTAGACTTGGCCAGACCAATCTACTTACCAACTGCTTCTAACGGTCACTTCACCAACCAATCTTATCCATGGGAAATTGTCAAGGAATTAAAGATCTAATTTTGTAAGTTTATGATATAGAGAGATTTAATTTTTTTTTTTTTTTAAAAAAAAAAAGATTGTATTTGTTTGTTATTATATTTTTCTTTAAAATGATTATTTTGTTTTTATTTTGTAAAACAAAATATTTGAACAAAACAAAAAAAAATCAGAATAGAAAGTATATCTCAGAAAAAAATATAAAAAAAATACTAAGTTGTAAATAAACAATTATATAATTATTACCATAGGCAAATTAACATTACATTAAACGGTTATTACTATCTTCTTTGTTAAAAGATTTTTTTTAGTTTTGATTTTCTATCTTTTTCAGCTCTTCTTTCAAAATATCAATAAGATTCTCAAAGTTATCTTTTGCAACTGTAAAATCCTCATATTGTATACATTGAATACCAATTTTAGCCAACTTCACCATCTTATCAATGGTTTCTTGTGACGTTACAATCTCTGATATTTCAGAAGTGTTATAATCACTGCTATCTGATTCTTCTTGTTTTTCAATGGCTGTTTTTCTTGATAAAGCAATATCATTTAATTTCAAATCTTCGTCACACTCTTGTGTGCTTGACTCTGGTATTTCAGGAAGATTCAACTCATTAACATCATGATTTGTTTTAGAGACGTCTTCATCGGATTCAAAATCAGGAGCATCCTCTTCATTGCTAGAAACATTTTTATTAGTTTGAGGCTCATCACTCTGCTGATTTTCATCATAAGACTCTAATTGCTTCTGTAAAAGTTCGTCATCTTGTTGATCAAAATCAGGTACGAAAGTTAACACTTTCTTTAACAGCATTTTCAAGGATGTAATCTTTTGCTGACTCTCCAGTTTATTTACCAACTCTTGTAACTCTTCATTTGATTGTATGTACTCATCAGTGAAAGACTGTTCAAAAGTCTCTAGTAGATCTATATTCAGCCATATAGATTGTATAGCATTATTTTTTTCATCATCTGGATTCAAAGAAGATGAACTGGATAAATATTGCCTTGATAACTCAATGTTATTTTTAAACATGACTATTAAGTACTTAATAAATATCTTCACTCGATTGATATCTTCAATTTCTGAAATCTCCGGTTTAATTTTTTCTATATGATCCATCAGATTGCTTATCAAGGTTTTGTTTTCGTAATTAACCCCTAAGAGTGTTTCTACAAGTCTTAAGTCATGATAATATGAGAGAAGCATTAAAGACTCATTAGAAGAAAGATCTAGACTTTCCTTTATTAATCTTTTAATATTTGACATTTTGACAGATATATATTAAAGTTATATAGTGACTTCGTATTAGGGGTTTCTTTGATTATCTTTGAGAATTATAAACTGTTAATTATTTGAAGAAATAAATTTTAAAAAATAAAGAAAAAAAAAATAAAAAAACAGCCCTTTACAATGCAAACTAGATGATTACTTTTGATCCTTAATGCTGTGTTAGGTGCCATACATTTTTTTTATGCACCACGAGATTTCATTGACGCGCTACCAGGATAAATGCCACATTTAAATAATAATACAAGATATCAATTACTTTATGTCCCAATCAAAACTAGGAATTGAAGCTTTGTTTTGTCTTTTCTTGAAAGCAATAATTTGTAATATTCATAGAACAATAATCATATGAAAGTCAATTACCTGCTGAACTCACTTTGTAAGTCAGCTTTTTTTTTTCTTTCTTTAATATCTCGTAAACAAGGAATTTCTTCAATGGATTCAACATGAATGCTCTTTAAATATCCACATTTCAAGTTGAACATACCTTTACAAATAGATCCTGTTTTAAATTAAGAAACAAAATCAGTTTAATAACTGCTGATGGTTATATGGAATTACTGCTTTTCTACAACTCATGCAGACCTTCACACGTGACCAACACCATAGGCTTTCATTTTAATCACGAAATCTCCCCCAATTCGCTGATTTTTGAAATTTAACGAATCCATTTTTTTTTTTTTTTTAATTTTTCCCAAACAATCTTTAAATCTGACGTGATACCTTATTTTTTTTGTTTTATTACCAATAATTTGGCAATCATCGTAGACATTTTAGAAACAATTTTTCTATCATATTGAAGTTGTTTATCCAAGAGTTATAATCACAAATTCCATACATTTATTTCTTCTTAAAAAAAAAGGAAAAAAAGAAGAAAATGGATGACATTAATGAAAATAAAGAAACCATGATAATGTTCTTGCAGAACTTTATCGATGACAAAAACACACCTAATGTATTTGAAATCATTGACGATTTGATAGCTCATAACCCAAACAAAAATTTAAAGTTGGACTTTAGTGTGAGTATTGATGATGATGGAAATTCCACACTTCATTGGTTATCTAACTTGTGTCTTGTTGATGTTATTTTAGATATTTTGAAAATCTACAATTGTAATGAATTCAACAATGAAGACCTGTATCTAAAGTATAACCAAAATCTACAGATGATCTTGGATTTTAAAGTTTTGAACAATTACCAAGAAACTTGTCTTTGCCAATGCGTTAAATCAAGAAACTCATACATAACTAGAAGTTTTGACAAGATGCTAGAGATTTACCAAGATTTGATAGACTTCAAAGATGAACAAAACCAAACAATACTACACTTTTTAACTAATAATTACCTACCAGAAGCAAGCGAGTATTATCTAGAGCATTTACTTCACTTTAGTAAAGGTAAATATGAACTCAATTATTATAAGAGTTGGGTCAATACAAAAGATAAAAAAACAGGAAACACAATTCTTCACACATGTTCAATTAACAATCACTTTGATCTAATAAAGATTCTGCTGAAGTACGGTGCAGATCCATATATCACCAATAATGACCACACAAGATCCGTTGATTATGGTATAGGAGATGTTTCTTTCAGCAATAAGAACCCAAGCCTTAAATTGCTTGAGGATGAGTTATTCAATATAAATGAAATCTACAAACAGGACAACCAAAACTATAAGGAAGATATGGTGGAGCTAGAGAAGAGCTTGAATGCAAAGAGACTTGAAAATATTAAGCTTCAAAAAATTATTACCCAAAATGATCTCTTACAAAATCTTGATAATTTAAAAACTTATAATTTCTTGAATGATGGATTGCTAAAGCAAAAGGAAATATTGAAATCTCAGTATGATAACTTTCCTGAATTTGAGAGTTTTATAAAGACTTTCATGGAACAAGACAGTCGCAAACAATTTATGATACCTTTGATTTCACAGGATTTATTGGAATATGTAGATGACGGAATTGGTGATAATTTAAATCATAAGCTGGTAAATGAGTTGGATGAGTTATCAGTGGAACAACTTGACACTATGATAGAGACTTACAAATCTCAGAATAATTCCTTGACAAATTTGCTATCCACAATACAGAAACAAAAGGAAGTAGAACTTCAAAAATACAGAGAATTAATTGCAAAGTCGTTAGACATGCCTATTAACGAGCCAGAAGAAATTGATAGATTAATAAAGAACATGTCTGCATCTATTGACAATCAATGAAGAACTTCTAGTATGTGCTTAAACAAAAAAAAAAAAGGAGACATAAAGTGCAATAGTATTTAGTGTATATATCAACATATTAACAATGACAAATATGAACAGTGTGTGAGAAAAAAAAAAAACAAACATCAAAATTAAGATGAACTTAACATCATCATTCCAACCAACAAGGAGATAATTATTTTGTAGGTTTCTTCCAGAAATATTGTTTATGAACTTTTCTACAAGATCTCAAACCTGATCTACCACCTTTCAAATTACTAACGATCAAAACTCTTTCTTCATTACTATCCTTTTCAACATCATAAAAAAATTCTGGATCCAATAGTTTTCCAGCAGCATCTTTACCTTTTCTAAGGATTATTTGTATAGAAGGCTCCAACTTGAGCAAAAACTTGTCCAAGAAGACTCTAAATTCGGGGAGCGATAGCTTTGATGAGCAAGTGCTATTGGATTCATATAGTTGTTTCAAGGGAATCTGCTGAATACTGGCAAATGCAATTTGATTAGTCAATTGATGAACAACTTCCTTGACTATAATTTTTTCAACCTCAATCTTTTTCATCAAGTCCTGCAATGTAGAGGTTGATGATTTTACAGTTTTTTGCTTTTTATGACTATTTCCATGAGATTCATCTATTTCACTTATAGCTCTTTTATGGCTTAATTTTTTAGCTGTGATTTCTTTTTCTTCAGAGTTTTCATTTGATTTCAATTTATCACTCAAGTTTTGTATGACTTCTTTATTAGTCATCTCTTCATCTTCATTATACTCTACAACAGAAGAGAGTGGGGATGATAATAAAACTGATTGGTCTTCATTTTTGTTAACATTTTGATCCTGGGCATCATGCTCAACATCTTTAGCTTCTTGCTCTGCCATGGAATGCTTAATTTTTAATTCCAAACTTAATTGACCAAAGCCAAATTGTAAACCGGACATGAATGGAATAAAGCAGATTTCCTTTTGATTCAAAACAAATGAGGTAATACCCTTCTTCTTGATTATTTCTTTTTCATGATCATCGTTAAGGGATGTTTCTTCAACAGGAACCAATTCGTATACTTTTTCCTTCAGTTGTCTTATCAACTTATAATTCAACAATTTTGGAAAGTTTACTACCAATCCATTTTTCCCATAACATTTTATTCTCAACGTGTTACTGTTTGGAAAGTATGTAACAGCCAAATGCTGTCTAGAAATTAAAGCAGATTTAGGTGATAGCTGAAAGTCATTTTTTGATGAGGAACGACCAATGGTGATGGTTTTTGATTGTTCATTTTCTTTCACATCAAAGGTTAAAACTTGCAGAATCTCATTTGCTGGTTTTTGCATTTCACTTGTTGGCAAACCAAATTCTTCTTCAGGATTAGAATCAATAGTATAATTAATGTTTTCTGACTCCAATATAGTTGAGGAGTTATTACCATGTACAACTGAGTCGTTAGATGATGGTGACTTTATGTTATTATTTTTTAAATCATAAGCTAATGAAGAGGAAGGAGCACCAATAAATGTTGATTCGGATGGGTTATAAGAATCAACAGTGGACATTTTGATTTTTCTTTCTTTAGGGATGTTTTCAGACATATTACTTGCTATGGTCTTTGAATAGTTTGTATCTTTTTTGCATATGTTAAAGTGATATTGATTTAAAACAAAAGACTTTTAATTTTAAAAATAACTTTAATTTAGTAGTGTAGTGAAAATAACGCGTTATATTTATGCTCTTTTTTTAATACAGAAATATGTAGGCAACTTTCTACTAAGCTAAAATTTTTTTTTTTTTTAATATGGTGAAATTCAGCAAATAAAAAAAAACAGCTTTTACGTGTCGCGCCTGTTTTGTTAGCATTTGGCGTCACAAGATCATGTGACCAAAGTGTGTTCCAGTATGAGAAATGCACGTGCAAAAAAATAAAAATAATCAAAGTTTTTAATAAAAAAATTTTTTTTTTGTTACAAAAAAAATGCACAAATATTATTTTTATTTTTTTTTTTGAGAATTACTTAAATAGGATATATCCAATGTGTTAATACAAAAAAAATAACACTTTTCTTCAGGTTAGACTTTCTTTTTTAGGAATTTTATTTAAATAAAAAAACTAAATTTAAGTTGCTTTATATGGTATTGCCACTAAAATCATACAAAAATTAACTTACGTTAATTTAATGATACATAAGTAAAATTTCCTTTTAAAGTAAAATATACTACTATTTTTGCTCAGAAAATTAAAAAAAATGTGGAATCATTATCAAAAGCAGATAATTTACAAAGCCATTTATTTCAGTTTGTTGTTGCTTTTCTATATCTTTCAGAATTAGTATCTGATTTTGTTTTAGAATTCAAAGAATCTACACTAGAAACAGCTTTGATAATTTAATTTTTCTTTCTTAGTTAAATTATTCCAATTTTCTTTTTTTTTCTGGTTTTTTCTTCTTTAGGTATTTTCTCAATACGGTAATGCTTCTAAGTTTTTCTCTCTTCCACTTTTTTTTTTCTTGCGTGAAAAAATGAATTGGGTGTGGTATGGTATTGGAAGAAAAAAAAAATATAGGAAAATTTCTTAGTGCACATTAACATTTTTATACTTACATTTACCTTAGACATCTTTTAAATTGTCAAAAAATAGATAATTTAAACTCTGTAAAAAACCAAACAACTAGTTATAATAAACCAACAACATGAGTAGTATGTATACATCACAGTGATTGTTATATGGGATATCCATCTATTGGACAAGGGAATACTTAGATTTGTACATCGATATGACCAATGATTTGTAAATAAGCAAACAAGTACAGAATATATGAGCATGAAACTACAATAATTGAATAGGATTAAACAGATATATCATCTGTAAATAACACAAAAAAAAGTAAAATTAATAATGTCAAAGTGGATTATGGCAATAGTGGAAAAAGGCAGTTTATTCATAGCAATGTGTTTAATTGTTTTAAGCAAATGTTGAGTGTCTTTTTTACACGGCAAATGAATTTGAAATCAAGAATGAAATTTTTATTATATGAACTTAGATTGTTTTTTAGACAGAAAATTAGATATACAGAGAAAACTGAAGAATACACACATGAGACCAGAAAACACGTAAAAGTTTTGATTAGAGGGAATAAATTGCTCAGCTTGTATCAAATTTAACTATTGTAGCATTAAAATTTTATTTTGATGTTTTTATATGGTTTATTTTTCATGAACAATGAAATTCAATAGACTAGCCTCATGTGAATAGATATATTAGCGTGGATGTTAAGGACATAACTAGAAAATTAAGATAAATCATACATATGTGTGCGAATCTAGTCAGGTATCCAAATCTTTAGAGGATTAAAACCTTTGTCATAACATGGATAATTAAACAAGGATCATATCTTTACTAACAACTAATTTCGTTTTTAATTTTTTTATTGTAATTATTGACAAATCACAATTGAAAATACTAATAACTATTACCATTCATAAATAGAAGGTACCCCTTCCTTTGGTAAAAAACACAACAAGACCCACACCTTATGTAACAGATGTGGTACTAGAGCTTTCCATATTCAAAAGAAGACCTGTGCTTCTTGTGGTTACCCAGCTGCTAAGATGAGATCTTACAACTGGGGTGCTAAAGCTCAAAGAAGAAGAACTACTGGTACCGGTAGAATGAGATACTTGAAGAACGTTTCTAGAAGATTCAAGAATGGTTTCCAAACTGGTGTCGCTAAGCCACAAACTGCTTAAATTTAATGTATGATTAGAACAATTGTAATGAACGCATTACAATGATTTATATAATTCTAGAATTTAAAAACAAGCAATAAAATAAGACTTCAAAAAATAAAAAAAAAATAAAAACAAAATGACTTGAGATAAATAAAGTTTCTAAACTTTTCTTAAGAGAAATTAAGAAAGTTAACTTTTTAATTATTATTCTCTTTTTTCCCTTTTTTTTTCTTTCTTTCTTAATATAGAAATAAATTCAATGAACTATTCAAAGAATTAATGCATCGTATATAGATTCTGAATCTTCAAAGGTTACTAAGCTGTCTAGCAGATCCGTTAAAAAGTCCTTCAATAATTCATGTTTGATTAAAACATTCTTTTGGTCTTGGTAAATAATTCTTGAAATATAAACTATCAAGTCTTTTTTCCAGTTTTCATCATTGATAATCAAGTGTTCTAATTTATCAGTGACTTTTTCTATGGACTCATAATCTGAAGCACCTAATTTGGCCAAGTTAAAGGAGTTAATATTAGATGTATCCACAGAGTTATTTGTTATTTCGTCTTCTTCAATTTCACTAACTTTCTTAGATGATTGTTTTTCAAGAAGCAACTTTAATGTACTTAATCGATTGTTAAACATCTGAAGGATTTTGATACATTTGATTGTGTTTCTTTTTTTAAGAGGAAGATCTGGTTTGGTTTTCTCACCTTGACATGCTATAAAGTTAGTCGTCAGTATTGTTGTTACATTCTTAAGTAAGGATGCAAGAATGCCATTTTGTTCAACGTTATCAATCATCTTTTTATCAACCTTGTTGTACAAAAAGCAATTAAACCAATTATCAACAAAATCAAATATGTTGTCAAGTATAGTACTACTGATGTATTCACACACATCGTGTATTATTATGTATTCATCTTGCTCAATTGTCTTTAAATGGCAACTTTCATCGAGTAATAAGGTGTAATAATTTTGTAAGGTATTATTCTGACTAATACTTGAACCACCAATGAATCTTTTCAAAGAACACATATTCTGCTTTTTCGGTAGCTTGTGTAAATAGTTCTTTAAGTTTATTTTTAATAGCCATTCACTTTGAACGTTGATTAAATCCACAAAGTTTGAAATATAGTTTTTGTAGTTTAACTTGAAATTAATGCTAAAAAAATCATTGAATATCCTACAGTTAGATAATATGCATGAAATCAGTGGCTGATATGATGTAGTGAATGAAATATCAAATAGATTTTTAACACATGCGTGAATTTCATTGACTATATCCACATCTTCATTATCAAAAAGCTCCTTTTTACCAAAGATAAAATCCAAGTTACTAACAAGACTTTCAAATAAATCAAATGAAAAACTAATAATCAAGTAATCAACCATTTCTATGTGATCGCAAGGCATTTCATATAGGTAATCGACAGGGTCTGCAATTTCATTTATGTTTCTATACTTCAAAAGTTCAGGATCGGCTTTTTGTAATAGTTGTTGATCAATCCATTTGTTTCTCTTGGCAATGTATCCAATACCATCATCAACTGATAGATCTCCTTCATTGCTTTGCTGATTATTTTGTCTTTGTTTGTAGTGCTGAAAATCATTGTAGCTTGTAGATAGTAAACTTGTGTGATTCTTCAAAAATAAATTGTCATTATTTTTATCAATGGACTGAATACCCAAATTGAACTTTTTAGTCTTAACGGTGCTATCACTGAAATCAAAATAAGTTACATCCGTTTTGGGTATTATTTTCTGAAGCTTGGCATCTAAAATGGACTTACTTTTGAGAACAAATTCATACTCTTTGATCAATTCATAAGTTTTGATTATTCTACTATGCAAATCAACATTTGTGAAAACACTAGGTCTGAAATTCATAATTTGATAACTTAAAGAAATAACCAATGGAATTGACTTATTGTGGCTATTAATCATCTTCTTATTTGCAAACTCCTTCACCAGCCCTTCTAGATGCTCTATTAATGTGATGATATACTCCGACAAACTTTTTTTCATTACATGTTCTCGAGCCAGATTGATAAACACAGTACCTACTTGAGCACCATCAATAGTAATGTCTAAGAGCTCAACAACAGTCTTTTCAAAGGATGGCAATCTATAATCAACAAGTAGGTTTAACAAAGTATAATTATCATTGAACTTCACAGTTGTCTTGAAGTTTAAAAAAGGCCTCTTCTTCTTGTCGTCTTGACTTACATTTTTTGTAGTATTGTTATTAATTGACAAATTGGACAGTTCAATCTTCTGCTTAATATTTACTGGCTCGTCTTCAATTACACATTCATCATCATCCGGGATTTTATTCAAAATTGATGTTTTTAATATTGTTCTTTTAGGGATTATCTCATCATTAATTGAATTATTTTGAATATTCTCGTCTCTTTTCTTTCTTTTTTCAAGAATGGAACTGTTGCTCAAGTCCTTGGCCTTGCTTATGAGTCCTGGGGATGAATTTGTAATTGCATTATTATCACTATCATTGATCATGGAGTTTCCATCAATTTCACTGTCTATCTTTCTGTTTGATACCTTTAGCTTATGATTTAGAAAGGTTTTTTCGTGATTCAAAGCTGATATTTCTGATTTTAATTGATTCAATTCATCTTCATACTTCTTTACAAGCTGTTCTTTTTCTTTTAAATAATTTGTAGTATTGGTAACAATAAGCTTTTCCGTTTTTTCATACTTTTCTTTCAATACTGCAATTTCTCCCTTTGCTATGAATAGATCATCCTTTGTATTAACAACATTTGTGATTGGCTGTGTTTGTCCAAGTTTATGCTTATGGGTTTCTATATAGGATGCTAGGTACTCATCTTCTTCTTCACTTGAATCGAATTCCATCTTCTTTGTTGGTGATCTATAGTATATTGTGGATCAAAAAATTACAACTCAAAAAAAACACTTCTGAAAATGTAATGTTGAGTGAGATGAATAACTGACGCGTCTTTATGTGAATTATAATCTCTTGGTGTATAATCTTTATAGTGGGTTAGAAAAAGCTTTCAGAAAAACAAATATAGAAGAAAAAAGAAAAATTACAATCTATAACACTGAGCCTTGGTTTTCCACGTGAAAACAACATGCTTGTTGATTAAATCATATTCGTAAAACTTCAAGAAAGATCTGTCAATAGGTTACTGAAGTAAATTTCCTTTTTTCTTCTAAAATTTCTATAAGATTATTAGATTATAAAATATATTTAATTAACCCTGAGAGAATATATTCAAGTTGAAATAGAAATTTATCACACTTTAAAATGTTTATGCTTGGTTTTAATTTCCAAAAGGATTGGAGAAATATACCATGTAGTGTTGAGCCGCAATTTGCTACACACTAATTTTTTTCTTTTTTTTTTTTTTTTTTTTTAAATTTTTTTTTTTTTACTCTTTTTGGAACTATGTCTAAATTTTTTGCTCTAACATATGAGCCTAATTACGCTACTTTTTTTTTCAAAATAAATAATTTATACAGTATGATTTATTCAAATATTGAAATAATAAAATAAACAAAAATTATCAATAAGAATTCTGTATAGAACCAATAAGTAAAGCATCAATATATATATATACATAATGGTGGAAGATTCAAAAGTTAGAGATAAACAAAATCAAGAAAAACATGAAAAAGGAACATATAGAAGACAACCACTTCCAGCCAGCTTAATACCAAAACAACCAACTATTTTAACATCCAAGGATAAAGATACTCAAAGACTGATTGTGGTATTATCACAAGCATCACTAGAAACATACAAGATATCATCATCCAACTCATCCAATCATAAGGGTGGTGAAGATAGATACGTATTACTAAATTGTGATGATCATCAAGGGTTTTTAAAGAAGGCAGGAAGAGATATTTCTGAAGCAAGACCAGATATTACACATCAATGCTTGCTGACTTTATTGGATTCCCCAATCAACAAGGCAGGCAAGTTGCAAGTCTACATACAAACCAGTAAAGGTGTTCTTATAGAAGTCAGTCCAAGTATTAGAATACCAAGAACATTTAAAAGATTTTCAGGTGTCATGGTTCAGTTACTACATAAATTAAGCATCAAGTCTATCAACTCACATGAAAAGCTGTTGACTGTTATCAAGAATCCTATAACAGAGCATCTACCTACAAAGTGTAGGAAAGTCACTCTTTCCTTTGATTCTGAGGTCATTAAGGTCAAGGACTACGTTACTGAAAAGCTAGATTCTGATGAATCTATTTGTGTATTTGTTGGTGCTATGGCCAGAGGTACTGATGATTTTGCCGATGAATTTGTTGATGAAAAAGTTGGTCTATCCAATTATCCATTATCAGCTTCTGTAGCATGTTCCAAGTTCTGTCATGGATGTGAAGATGCTTGGGGTATTATGTAAATTGCGTCTATATAATCATTTTTATTATGTCTTTTCATTTTATTTCTTTTGAATAATAAATTTCGTACCTTTTGGTTTTTTTTTTAGATGTTTAGCCATGTTCATATATCTGTAATTCTCTTTATGTGTAATTTCAATTTTTTTTTTTCAAATTTCAGCGGGAATAAAAAATCTATATTAAAATGTTTCATATTGGTTTCATAAAGGTTTTATCAATAAGCTGCTTATTTATTTCTTTGATATATATAATTACAACCAGCTCATAAAAAAAAAGAATATAGATACTTCCTAGGTTTATAAATCCACATATGTTTGTGTATAAAATGATCTTATTTTTAATGTCTATTGAATAAGTTGTTGATTGTTAATACATCTGTAGAAGTGATTATATCAAAACCAAAAAAAAAAAAAAAATATATATATATTATTCTCTCATGCCTGAACTAAAACCATATTTAAGATTTTATGATAATCTTACTCAAATTTATATAAATCAATATACCATAGGTCTTGTTCTCATTGCTATTAAACTATTCTTGTTTACCACATCAGTTGAAAATAAACTGGATACCATCGAGAAATCCTACACAGGAACAAAAACATGTATTTACTTGGACTATCTTTTGTATGAATCTCCAAAGCAAATTTCCTTGGCCGCCAACTATTTAATTAAAAAAGGACTAGCAAACAGTTTAAAAGTCTTTTTTGTAATGATTGCAGAATCTTTGATCATATGTTCATCTATAATCTATTTCATTTTGGATATATGGCTGGGAACGTATGTATGTCTCTTTACTGTTGCCGCAGAAGTCACCGTTGATGTTGCCACAAATGCCACTGAGGCAGTTATTAATGTCAGCAACAAAACAATTCACGCAGCAGCAAAAGACCTAAATAGTGGATTGAATGGATTGAGTGAAGGAATTGATGAGTTAATTGAACTTTATGACAAGATTGAAGAAAAAGTCAAAAAAATATTCTCATCAAGCTCCTCTACAGACCAAACAAATATAACAAATAAGGTAAAACACATAAACTTAACTATTGCTAGTTTGAATGACTTCTATATTAATCCTAGCATTAATGAAAAATTGAAGAAGCTCTCTGGAGAAGTACCTGATTTCACAACATTGAAGAACAAGACAAAGCATTGGATTGAAACACCATTTTCAAAAGTATCTACAGAATTGAAAAATCAAGATTTTGAAAAGCTTACAGAACCTTTAAATTCAAGTGTTAGTTTAAAGCCATACAGCTTAATTTTGCCAAATAATAACAATACAAATTCTTCAAATGTCAATTATAACACCACTTCAATGAAGTGGTGTGAAAACGATTTAGTTCCAGAGATAAAAAAGTTCATGAACGGAAGCAAAAAGGGGTTAATAATTTTCAAAAAAATCATAATTGTTCTTGCAATTATTTTATTCATTGCATCTCTAGTACCTGAGCTTTATAAGGAGTTTATCTTTTGGAAAAAAATGTCAAGAATGAAAAAAAACTTAGAACAAAAGTTAAAGTTTGAAAAAACTAGTGACATCTATACTCATCAATTGTTCACTGATAGTTTAAGCCATTCTTCATCTAATGATATTAAGCCAATTAATGAAAAGAGAAAACATGTGATAAGTGAATCCAGCGATTGTAATTTAGGAACAAAAGTACAAGATGCTTATTTAATGACATTTCAAGATTGGCAAATAAATTTATTGTCCAAAATACCATTTTTAAGAAATCTTTTGACCTTCAATAGTGACAATATGCTAAATAAAGACAACTATATTGATATAAAGAAGTTAAAAAGAAACTGGACATTGAAATACATGTTGAGTAAAAGAACATCCTTTTTGCTGTTGATATGCCTTGGTGGGTATCTGGTTTGTCTAATTCAATACTTGGTCATACATAGAATAGACATGTTCATCAATGGTAAGAAACACCATAAGAAGGAATTGTTTGCAGTGCTACTCAAGGATCAAAACTTAAAAAAAGTACTCAATGCTATTGAGAGTAGTGTGGGGTTATGGCAAGATAACACCAACAACTATATTAAGGGGGTTGAGGCAAGAGGAAATAATGAGGTAGTGATCAAAAAAATCGATTACATAGCGGATAAAGTCAACAATACGGCAATGATGATGTATACGGACATAAGTGATACTATAGATAAGACATTCAACAATACTGTATTTGATACACCATTAAAGAACTTGATGAATTGTATCATAGGAAACAAATTATTAAGTATAAGTAAAGGAGCATCATGGGTGAAGAAAGAAGTACAAGTTGATTTGCCAAAAATATCATTGGATGATGCTTATTCTATATTTAGCAGTAATTCCACGGGATATGAAGGAAAAATAAGGTTGGAGATGAATAAAATGGAAAATGAATTGAAAGCGGATATGAACGATGTTATACATTACTACTATAAAGATGTAATAAAGCCTGAAGCCATATTGGTAAGTGTACTGTTTTTAATATATATTATCCAGTATCCAATATCAATACTAATATTAAAGTTTAGCTACAAATGCTAAAATTATATACTACAATACTTTTTTCAATTCCATTACGTGTTTTTTTGATATATGAGGGAGTTTTTTTTTTTTTTTTTTTTTTTTTTTGATAATCTTGCACCAACAAAACAACAAGGAAAATTTTTTTTTTTCTTCTTTTTTTCCTTGCTGTTTTTCCTAAAAAAAAAAAAAAAAAAAATACACGAATTGGAACAAAAATTGAGTGTGTGGAAAATAACCTTCCATATATATACTTTTCTGTTCCAATCACCCTTTGATTAATTTACTATTTTCTCTCTCTCTTTTTTTTTTTTTTTTTGGCTGTCTCTATTTTTGTATTAAGTTTTCAAATATTTACTATATTTTTTAAAATTTTAATAAAATAATAACTTAACTATTAATACAGTACATCTTTTAAATATTGATCTATATTTAGCTTTAGAAATAGTAGAACAAGATATTTAAAAGTCTAGACCAATTAATTCTACTAGATTATCAATCTTCTTCTCTAGTTCATTAGATTATTATTTTTTTTCTTTTTCTTTACTTTTATTATTTTCAATACACATCCAAACACATGAGAATCTTCTCTAAGAATAGATCTGTGTCTGATCAACAAAACACTAGATCTTTTAGTGTTGGTAATGTAGAAAAAACCACCAACACAAATATGAATACATCAGATGAAGCCAATTTCTTGAAACCACCTCCTTCAATGAACGTTGCAATCACTGAAAAGAAAAGATCATCAAGTTTCACTAATATGATGAGAATCTTAAGTGTTAACCCTCCAAACAACAACTCTCCAAAGTCTAATGGCTCTAGTGATAAATCCTCTCCCAACGGCTTCCATAAAGCTATTGATTTAGAGAACCAATCCATTGCTCCTGAATTGGTTCCTATTGTAACATTATTATCTGCTCAAGCTCACAGAAGATACCATGTCGGTGTCTTTTTATTATACAATGATTTGAACAATGATGGTTTGCCTGGTACAAGAAAGTGGCAAGAACAATATGCTGTTCTTATAGGTAATCAGTTGGCTTTATGGAACTCCTCTGACTTGGATGAATCAAACATGAAATTGAACCAAAATACCAAAACTCAGCAGGAATTAGCTCATGATTTATTCAATGTTGCCTCTAAGCCAAAGTATTTAAACTTCATTGATGCCAAGTTCAAGATTCTTGAAGGTAAAGAAAACACAATTGTTTTATCAACAACTATGAAAAACAGATACTTCATGAAATTCTCAGATAAGAATTCTTTCAATTTGTGGCGTAGTGCATTAAGATTATGTACCTTTGAATATTCTTCCCTACAAGAGGCTTACACTGGTGCATTTTTATCTTCAAAAGGTGCTAAGTTGTCAGACATAAAGGTTATCTTGGCTGATTCAAAGTTCAACTATGAAGACTGGGTATCTGTTAGATTTGGTGCTGGGATGCCTTGGAAGAGATGTTATGCTGTGGTGACTCCTGCAAAGGCATCTTCAAAGAAGAAAAAGAAAAGTATTAATGGAAATTATGGTGAAGTTGTATTTTATGAAAACGAAAAGAAAATCAGCAATAAGAAATATGCAATGGCTGTTGTTACTAGTGCTCACTCCATTTTTGCCATTTATCCATCGTCTCCGCTGTTAATAGACAACTCAACCATGCTGAAGATAGAAGGTGAAATTGAATTCATCAACATGAACAATGAGAGCAAATCTAAGAAGGGTAACAAAACGGAAACTACTAGCAAACAGGGTGATATTTTCATAATGCCTGAAAAACATAATGGTGTTCCTGGCTATGATACAATTATTAGATTCTTGGTTCCTATGTTGAATTCGTTCCATTTATATGGTAGACCTGATAGGTTGATTTCTGCAAGAGATGCTACAAATTCTTTGCTATTTGGATTACCTACATTGCCTGAGATTCATTACTTACAAGTTTCTGACTTATTGATTCTAGCTGAGAGACCAGAGAGCAAATATTGGGGTGAAAAAGAATGGAAGGATAATATAAAGGAGTTGCTAGCTGCCAAGATTAGAAAGGGATACTCTGGATGTGGTTCTGCATCTGGATACTCTGGAGCTGTGATTTCGGGGTCCATAACTACCAATGAACTCTTTGGAGGCTCTCCAAGAATGCAACCTATAGCTAGATATCTTTCTGGATCTGAATCTCCTTCAAAGACAACATTTGTTCAAGAGAGATTAACTTCAAATCCTATTCAAAGTAACTTTAATCAAAACATTAAAAATGTAGACATCAATAACGTTTCAAATGAAGGCTCATCGAGAATGGTTAATGGTGTTGAAATGAAGTCAAATCCAACTCTTGTTGTAAAGAAGGTTTTAGAAGATCAGGAGGGTACGTTAAACAAGAAGGTTACCGATGATAAGCCTAATACAAAGCCAGTATCATCTCCTTACCATGAGTACAAGAAGAGCAACAAAGTTGAAAAGGAAGGCAAATCCCCATCTAAAAATAAAACCAAGGTTAAAGAACCTGTTGCCACCAAGCCTGTTGATATTGGTGCCTTGTCCGGTGCCAATGCCAATATTTTTGCATCTTCAGTACCCTACACTACAAAGCAACCTGATATTGAAAAGTTTGAGACAAGCAACAAGAACAAATGGGATAGCATTTCCAGCAACACATCAATTATTGATTCATATGCCAATTCGAATACCCAGAACAACTTTGCTAAGCCAACTTCAGGACTAGGAATAGTCACATCTACACACACACCAAGGAAATCAAATAAGGTTTCTGAAGAGAGCGCCTTACATGAAGAAGATGAAGATGATTATGTTGTTAAGACTACTGATGATCCATTGGCGGATTTCTACAAGCTTTCAAGAACACTTTCCAACTTCAATTCATTACCAAAGTTGTCCAAAAGTGAAAAGGCAAGTACAGAGAATGTTAAGGTTAAGAACAGCACTGTTAGTCAAGAGCCTAAGTTTTTACAACCAGAAATGAGGGACGCTAGTACAGGTGAGATATTTTATGATGCGCCTAGTGGAACCCCAAAGCAAACAAACATGAAGAAGTCCCCACAAATTCAAAACATGGCAACATTCACCAAGGAACAGCCTGTGCACAAGAAGAAGGAATATCAAATGTATCAGAACCCTACTAACAATTATGCCAAGAACCCTGCAAAGATACCACAAGCTAATGTGAACCCTTATTACAAGCAACAACAAGGAGATCTTTACAGCAAGAAGAATATGAACAGTGTGCCACAGATGAGGATCAAGAGTCCAACAGGAATGAACCAGTATCCACCTAATGGAAACTATTCTCCGGTGAATGCATTCCAGCAAAACAATGTGTATCCACCATACCAGGTCATGGGAGGAAGTTACTCACCCCAGTATCAACATGGGAATTACAAGCCAATGAACAGACAGGGAAGTCCTAGCATACCCCAGCAACAGTATGTCATGCCTTCTGGAGTACCTGTGAAGAAGAAAGTACCCGTAAGTCAACAGTACAAAAACGGGAACAGTGGAGGGTTTTCCCAATTTATGCCAAATTGAATTAATATAGGAAGTCAGTTATACTGAATATATACATATTAGAATACATTGTGTATTGAAAGTCTATTGGGTGTGTAAATACATATATATATTTGGTTTTATTCTTAGGAAGTCACGCGTGTACCAAAGAGTAATTGACGTCAAAAAAAGGAAAATTTTTGGTTTTTTCCTACGGAATGCGTCCTTCGTTTAGAGTTGAATTTTTTTTTTTACACCACAGAAGCGTGAGGGTCAAAAAAAAAAAAAAAAAAAAAAAAAAACAGACATTGGAGAAATTCATCAATGAGGAGAAAGAAGTTTGACCTAATTCAAAAAAAAAAAAAAAAATATTGATACCGAATATATTCATAATTCATTGATTCTTTGAAGATAGGGTAACATATATATATATAGAGAATAGAATAATTTGATAAAAGAAATATATAGATATAGTAAATAATTAGAAAAGAGAACCCTATAATTCAAATCACTTTATCATTCATATAATACATCACACCATCATGTTCAGGAACACTTTGTTTCTAAATAACACATGTAGATACTGGTCTACGCGGACATTGTTCAACACATCAAGAGTATTCAAGCTCAATAACAAAGTTCGTTTTTATTCTACAAAAATATCACAAAATAATAACAAAAACCAATATCAAAACAATAACAACAATGACAAAAGTAGCTTTCGTGATGAAGCCAAGCGTCTCTTCAAGCTCTTGAAGCCAGAATACAGATGGATCTCGTTTGCTGTGTTTTGCCTGATTTTACAATCCACCAGCTCCATGTTTGTTCCTAAGTTAACTGGTGACTTATTAGATCTTTCCAACAAGTACATCTTAAAGAAGGAATCAAACGAGGAAAGCGAAAATACATTGAACTACACAGATTCGGGAAGAATGAAGTTTGAATTGTGGGGGTTAAGTGAAACTCAATTCTTCAGTGTTGTTGGGTCTGTTTTGGTTGTTGGATGCTTGAGCAATGCTTTGAGACTCATTATTTTGAGAACAACGGGTGAGAGAATCATTGCACGGTTAAGAACTCGATTGTTGAACAGAATATTTGAACAGGATTCCAAGTTTTGGGATGTAAATAAAACAGGTGATATTCTATCTAGATTGAACTCAGATTGTGTTGTTGTTTCAAGATCATTGACCAACAACATCTCTGATGGGGCCAGATCCTTGTTTCAAGGGAGTGTTGGTATATTCATGATGCTCACAATATCCACTGAATTAGCTGGTTCCATCATTTTGTTTTTGACTCCTGCTGTTGTAATCTCCAGGTTCTTGGGTAAGAGAGCAAAAACAATATCCAAAAAAGTCCAAGAGAAAATTGGGGAAATATTGAAGATCAATGAATATCAATTGAATAATCAAAATTTGATAAGAAACTACTCTGCAGAAAGAGTTGAACTTGTTAGATATTCAGATTCCATTAGAAATTTCTACAAGGCTTCCTTGAAGGATGTCATGAATTCTGCATTGGCCCAATCCACCAATCAAATATTGGGAACAACTTCCTTAGTTGCATGCTTACTAATTGGTACAAACATGGTTCAGCAAGGACACTTAACTGCTGGTGAACTCTCTTCATTTGCCATGTATGCAATTTATTCTGCTAGTGCATTTGCTGGATTGTTCAACTTTTATAATGAAATTAACAAGGGTATAGGATCATATTCAAGAGTAATTGAAATATATGACAAGAAGCCATCAATCTCTCCATACAAGGGGACTAAGGATATTCATAAGGTCATAGAAGAGTACAACATGAACAACAAGGACAATAGTGTGCCTATTGTTGAGTTCCAAGACGTCAAGTTTAGCTACCCTTCAAGAAAGGAAGTTACCATATTTAATCACTTGGATTTCAAAATTAACAAAGGTGAAAACATATGCATAGTGGGATCATCAGGAAAGGGTAAATCCTCCTTATTGAACTTGTTATTCAGAAGTTATGATATTGAAAATGGTACAATTAAGGTTTATGATGAGGATATCAAGAATTTCTCTTTAAGAAAGTATAGAAGACACGTGGGTGTAGTACCACAAGAACCACCCTTGATATCTGGAACTATATTAGAAAATATCACCTATGCATTAACAGATTCTCGAAACAAAAAGAGAAGATTCACTGAGCAAGAAATTGCTGTTGCTGTAGAAAAGGCAAACTGTACAGACTTCATCAAGTCATTTCCAGAAGGTTTGAACACCAAAGTCAGCAATAAATCTGGATTATCTGTGGGTCAAAAGCAAAGATTAGCCCTGGCTAGACAATTCTTGAACAATCCTGATATATTGTTCCTTGATGAATCAACATCTGCCTTGGATGGTGTCAGTGAAAACATTGTTGTTTCTAATATACAAAAGAGGTCCTCCGTGGAGGGCAAAACCACTATTAGCATAGCACACAGAAAGTCTACTATCAAATTTGCATCAAGAATTATAGTACTTGGTGATGATGGAAAAGTAGCAGAGACAGGTTCTTATGATGAGTTGATAGCTAAAAAAGATTCAAAGCTGAATGATCTGTTGGCACACAACATGCAAAACTTGTAAATAGTTTATATATATGATTTAATGACAAACCAATATCAGTGGAACTGTGAAGAAAAAGATAAAACTTTTTATTTATATTTTTTTTAGATGTAAAATCCTTTAAGGTACAATTGGCCTTTAATAGCTATGTAAATTTTCCGGTAATAAGTTTTTAATTGATTCTCTGGAAACAACCTTTGCATCTAAAACTTGTAATTCTTCAATTGTGAATCCATACTTAAAGAAGAAGGTAACAATAATGCTGATGATCAAAATCACTGGAAAAGCTATGGATACGTAATTCAATTGAGATATTAATACCTCAACAGCAGCAAATATCACGGATATGATAGTGAAAGCAAATAACTTTTTGCTTTTGACATTCTTTAAAGAGCCGGTTTTGTAATCTGACAATAAAAACATTATTCTTCCGATTATTGCATTTCCTTGGATCCCACCAATACCTAAAATGAAGAACAATCCTGAAAGCACGCATTGAGGAATTTGATTCAAACACACTAAAAACGGTCTACACATACAAATAATCATCATCAACCCTTGTATGGAATTAGTGAATCTTTGTTCAACAACACCTGATATGTATATATTTTCCGATTCAGCAGCAACGTCAGTTTTTTTTTCCTTTTTAGCATCTTTGTAAACAATCAATGTCTCTGTATGAATGAAACTTTGTGGAATTAAGCAATGACCTGCAGGCAATCCTAGGAGACCACAAAGAAAGGTGTGTAGAGAGAGTAAACAAAAGTCCCAATTGTACATTGATTTTTTCTTCAGCTTGTATTCACGTTTTTGAGCCATCAATGAAGATATGTTATGATCAAAGAACAACAATATCCAAACTATAATTCCGAAAGGTAAGGCCAAAAAGACATACTTGGCAGAAATGTCATGTTTTATGGCAAGCCAAGAAGTCTTTCTATCATTTGAAGTGGGCTTAAATGATTTTGAAATGTTTAATCGTTCAAAGTGGACAAACTTGAATGCATTACCAAAATGAATGACACCAGACCAGAATATAACTGATAAGAAAATGCAATAATCCTTGATGACAATTCTTATCTTGTGATTGAACAATCTTGTTGATGTGATATTTTTAGCTAAAAGCCCAAAAAATGTCATACACAATGCAATTGTAATATTACCAAAGCCATCGGCAACATCATTGATGGTATCATTTTTATGGAATGATTCACCCAGGAGTTGACACCCCTTAACAATATAAACAACATTGATGAACAATCCAAAAATATCACAAGGAAACACAGTGACATATTGGAAAAATGACAACATGTTGAATATTGAACTCAAGCATGTACAAATAGCTGTCCAGAAGTAAACCCAAAACATGAATGGGAAGAACTCAAACCCATCGTTATACTTGGATTTGGGCATGTTCGTGTGTTTATCAACAAATATGTTGTATATGGTGTAGCACAAAATACAGCTGGGAGCACTGACTCCAACTATACTCAAGGGATACCCAGCCAGACCAAAGAGCAAGCCACTTATACCCTGTGACAATAGAATTTCATTGATCCCATATTGGAAGGATGTTCTGTTGCTTAAATCTTGGGAAAACGCTATAGCAGGCAAGAGATTGTTGAGGAATATCTCTATGGTGGATGGAACTACCCTGTACGATAGAGCATCTGCCCAGTCTGATTTGTAGCTCTGTAGAGTGAGTCTATCTTTCCAATCTTTGTAAATTCCAGCACCTAATTTCAACATTGATTTAACACAGTATGTTATATATATATATAAATATGTATAGATGTTCGAGATGATAGGTAGTATATGTTTATATATACCTAAATATAATCATTAATAAGTAGCAATACTAAACCTTGAAGTATTTTCAAAATTATTGAAAAAAAAAAAAGAAAAAAGTTACAAACAAAAAAGGGGGGCTTGTGTGGAGAATAACACGTGCCTTTTCTTCAATGGGACAAATATATCAAAATAAAATTATATAGAGTATAGATAAACATGATTAGAAAAGTTTATAGGAAATATAAATAACATGGATTTGAATGATAACAGTAAATTCATATTATTTCATTATTGATCCCATCAATGCCTTATAATCTTCAATGAAGAACTCGTATAAATAGAAACTAGGAAGAATAGTGAGACCATGCCAGATGGCATGACTATCGAGTTGGAGCCATGGGATGAAAATATCAAACAGTTCAAAGGACATACTTAAGCTTGTACCCACAACTAAGAGAACCGGTAGCACACTCACTTTGAAATTGGACACGTATCTGTTGTTTTTATATGTGTGATAGTTCTTGATAGCAATGGTAATTAACATCAAGTATTGAAGAACACCAAATGCAATGTTGAATCTCATGTTGTATGTGTATGACCAATCTAGGTACAATCTAAGCACATGGCAAGTGAAGATAAACAGGCATATGGCAAACCCCAAAGATCCGTACTCTTTATGTTTTTGAATATCACCATTCAACAAGAACCTCATGGTACAAGCATAAAACCCAGAGAGCACTGTGCCCCCAGCAAAGAAGTAATCCAATCTTTCAGTCAACAAGGTGTCTCTGAAATGGAAGATTGTACTGAACAGCCATGCAAGAGACCCCATGATGCTAACAAGTTTGTAATTGTTGATTAACAAATGACTTCTTCTTTTTAGTATTTTGATATTGTTAAGCTTTTTGTATGCTAAGAAATGTGGAATGAAGTTACCTATGGAGAACAAAGTGGACCAAAACTCTTGGATGTAAAGAACCCTGACAAAGGGCCACTTCCCATGGAACTGCACAATTTGTTCATCTGTATTATCCATTCTTGACATTATCATGTCTGTTGTTAATTGTTGACATTGATAGTCACAAAGGGACACACAATCCCAGAACAATAGCTTGTCTATAACATTAGGCTTTACTTGAGAGGCCACTGGTTTGTATAGATATGAAGAAATATCCACATCCTCGTCTAGAATGTATGTTTGATAATCACAGTTATCCACTTCACAATGATATTTGCATTGTATTTGTTCAGGATACCAATCTCCAACAGACCCTGCAACAACATTTATGTATATCAACAAAGTTATAAAGCCTTGTTTAAAGAGCATTATTGTGGAGACTATTGGTGGTAATGATATTTGGTCTGCAAAAGGATATTTTTCTTGAATGAAATAATTAAAAGAAGAGTTTATTAAAAATAATCAGATATTAAACATATTAAAAAAAAAAAAAAATATTAAGATTTTTCCTTTATTTGTTTTTTTGGGACACGTCTTCGCTCACTTTTTCTTCTTCTTCACATACTTTGTGTAGCGTTTATTTTATATTTATTGAATTAACATTTCACGAACATTTATGATCCAAGATTTCAAGTCCATGTTATTAAACTCTTTTTCCAACTTGTTTCTATCTGAGATTGACAGCTTATATGATTTTGAGTTCCAGTCTGTGATTTTATTCAGGTTGTTTTCATCTTTAGTGAGTTTGACTGAGTATTTGTTCTTAAACTGGAATATTATGTTGTTTTGAATAATTTCTATTCTCAATTGTAGGATCTTACTGATGAGTTCATTTTTACTATTGAGAGTATCATGTTCAGCTTTGTTATCGTTCATGAGTTTTTTCTTTTCATTATATTTATTAGTTAAAAGTTCATTTTTGAGACTTTCAATATATTCATCATATTTTTTACAATTGTTCTTTAGATCTGTGATAGTATTTTGCAGATCATTTACAATACTTTCTTGAGTTCGTTGTGTAAGATCTAATTGATCCTTTTTAGAATCTATCAGCTGTTCCAGTTCCATATTTTTATCAGATAGTTGTTTGATTTCTATATCATCATTGTTCTCAACTTGGTTGTTCATGGAGACATTTTCATCATTGATTGAATATTGTTCAAGCAGAGCCTTTTTATTTTGAAATAATCTTACTCTTATTAAATCCTTGATAACTTTTTCATGTAAAAAATCTATCTTGGTATCTATATCTTTGTTGATATCATCAAGTTCATTATCAACAAATGGTTCATTTTCTAGATTAGTATAATTCATTTATGGATCTTTATAATTTTTTTTTCCTATTTTATTTATGTGATATTATAGTATTAAAATTGAATGTTGCTTATGGTTATAGTCTCTAATTCTTTGAATGGATGTTTTTTTTATTGTTGTTCTCAAAAGAATTGTTTACTATATTAGTTATTTTTGAAGTTTTCTCTTTTTCCTCTTTAATTTTTTTTTTTTTTTTTTTTTTGGTTCTTTTTTTACACGTGCAACATGGTTTATAATCTGATAATGTATTGATAGAAGTTTCATAAGAAGGATGAATTAGAGATATATTTAGTACGGCTGAACAGATTTAATTAAAAGAGAAAAATATTGGTAAATTTGAAAAAAAAAAATAAAATAAAAAGAAAATATAAATGAATTTAATTAATGTATAGTATATATATATATTTATGTTTAATACATAATGTATGTTTAAGATATTGTTTATCTTTGTTATGTTTAATTGATATAGTAGTTTTACTCCGTGTAAGACATTATTATTTTAATCATCTTCTTCATTCAGGTAATAAAACTTGTAGTATGCATCTAATTTGTTGACATTTTTAACATATGTATCAGAGCAAGGATATTTATCTATAGATTGTTGATCTTGTTGTTCGTTATTCATCTTGTATTTTATTTATTAGTATGTAGTATATATAATTTTACTTGGTATGTTTAAACAATATATAACATAAAATATATTCAAATATAATATTAAGTTCTTAATGTGTTTATATATGATTACCAATCTAACTTTGTGCTTATATATCTTTTTAAATAAAATATAGAAAGAGGTAATTCATTAAAAAATAATATATTTGTCCTAATTATAGACATTTTGATAGTAGTTAATGATAACAAATACGCTTAAAGAGTACTTTTAGCTTATTTTTTTTTAAAATTATTAATCATTGATAACATAAAAAAAAAAAGAAAAAGAAAAAATTGTCCATCTATCCTGGTTTGTACTGTGTTTTTCATTTTCTGTGTTTGTAGATTATCCTCCAAAAAAAAAAAAAAAAAAAAACAAATAATTTAAAGTGACAAATCTTTATCAAGCGGAGTACACCATTCCGATAATGTCTCCTAAAAAAATCAAATAAATAAGAAATAAAAAAATTAATAACGTTTAATATATTATTAATGGTAATGGTTCATTCATTAAAATCCCAATATATTGTCTAGTCAACAAGTAATGAACTTTATTAAAAATTATCTTTAAAACATGTATAACTACCATTTGTAAAGGATAGTTCTATCCCATTACTTCAAATACATAATCATATTAAAGCCTTCTCTTAATAAGAAATAAAAATAGACAATCACTATTACTATGGTAATTAAATTATTAGAAATTGAGAATACTAAACAAATATATATATTACTATAAAATGGATATTAATAACTGTAATATATGAATATTGTTATATCATCATTATTCACATATTTAAACTACAACATGAATGCAAATTCATAAGAATTGAAGACTAGAGAGTAAAATAATAATCATATCACTTAATATCGTTGAACCTTTCCTTTCACCCTTAAGGTTTTTTTGTTTTTTTTTTTTTTCTAAAAGTTTTTATCTCCTTCTTTCCCCATACTTTTTCATCTCTCCCCTTAATTTTTAATTAATGTATAATGATGAATTTTAAAATTAGATGGAATTTAAATTTGGTATAAGTTGAATGAATAATAATCCCTTTTGGATTTTGTATATAAGAAGAATTTGTAAAGGTATTGAAAGTCACCCTATTTTCTAATTTTTTTTTTTTAAAAAAAAAAACACTAATATTAAATGTATATAGCATCTATATAAATAGGAATTCGTTCCCTTAATATTTTTTGGAAGTTAATTCAGTAAGAAATAACCATATAATTATTATATACAACCAAACTCATATCCTACATCTTCCTTTAAAATTTAAATGTCAACTACTACTGCTAATGAATATGTTCAAAGTATTATCAAAAGCTTTGAAATTGATGGTCCCTTATTAAAGAAACTTACATCCAAATACATTGAGTCAATGGAAAATGGTTTATCTCATAGCTCAGGAGGTAAGTCACATCTTCCAATGATTCCTACTTTCATCACAAATTTACCTAACGGTACTGAAAAGACTGACATTCTAGCTTGTGACTTAGGTGGTACCTCTTTCAGATGTTTATACATCAAGTTGAAAGGTAACTCAAAGTTCACCACTGAAATGAAAAAATGGGAAATCCCATCCGATTATCTAGCTGAGGATGGTAGAGACTTACCTGAAAATGCCTTCTTTGACTACTTGGCTAACAAAATTGTGAATTTTGTTCAATATCACAACTCAAATGATGAGAATAAGGATTTGCTAACAACCAAGAAGAACTTCAACTTGGGGTTCACCTTTTCCTACCCTGTTGAACAAACTGCCTTGAATGCTGGTAAGTTGATTAGATGGACCAAAGGCTTTGAAATTAACTCCGTGGTGGGCAAGGATATAGTGGAGCTATTGCAGAAATCCATTGATAACAAGCTAAGTTCTCTTCCTGAAGATAAGTACCCATTCACCATTTCCTGTGTTGCTTTATGTAATGACACAACAGGTACTTTATTGTCAGGTGCTTACACATCCACTTATGACTCTCAGGATATTGTTGATCCTATCATGTCCATTATTTGTGGTACTGGTTTTAACATCGCTTACATGGAGGATTTGAAAGCATGCACAAAGCTAACTGAAGAGCAGTTGGAAACAATCTCTTCAAAGAAAGTTAGTGAAATGTGTATAAACACAGAATCAGGATCATTTGACAATGAATTGAGTGTCTTGCCAGTTACCCCATATGACAAGATTGTTGATGAGGAATCCACAAACCCAGGATTTCACTTGTTTGAAAAGAGAATCTCAGGTATGTTCTTAGGAGAAATTTTAAGATTGGTTATTGTTGATTTGATTGAAAAACAATTCTTACTTGAACCAAAGCCTAGCAAGAAGCAATACACCCACAAGTTTAGCCTGAAGACAGAAGTTTTATCACACATTGAAATCGATGATTCAAAGGATCTAAAACAAACAGAACTTTATTTGATTGAAAGTTTGGGTTTAAGAACAACCACTGAACAAAGACATTACTTACAACAAATCACTAGAGCTATTTCCAGAAGATCAGCTTACTTGGTCTCTGCTGCCATCTCAGCTATTATCATCAAGTCAGGTAGATTGGATCCTAAGTCTCCAAAGTACAAGTACCATCAAGAATTGGAAGTATGCTGCGATGGGTCTGTTGTTCAATATTATCCTGGTTTCAAATCTATGATCAGACATGGATTATCCTTAGGTAGTCTTGGTCACGAAGGTGAAAGAAGAGTCCACATATCCATGGCTTTGGATGGTAGTGGGTTAGGTGCTGGTTTAGCCGCATTAACTGCTTCTACATAGGTCAAAAAAAAGAAATATATATATACAATTATATTAGTTAATGATAAAAAAAAAAACTAAATAAGATATATTAACATTTTATTCTTTCTTCTTTTTTTTTTTTTTTTAAAAATCCTATTTACAAGAACATTTATTTTACAAAGTTTATTATTTCCTTAAATGTCTCCTTTGGATTATCTATATTTAGATTGTGTCCTGCATTGGAAATGATACAATTGTTAACAAATTCACTAGCACATCTCTTATCCATCCAATCATGATCACCATACATGATTTTAATATCATCCTTTCTTTTCTCAATGGCCTCTCCATAATCCAAGATCGGATCGTAAGATGTCAAGTAGTTTGTAAAGAAAC
The DNA here is from genome assembly GCA_036287555.1 of Hanseniaspora guilliermondii. Taxonomy (NCBI): domain Eukaryota; kingdom Fungi; phylum Ascomycota; class Saccharomycetes; order Saccharomycodales; family Saccharomycodaceae; genus Hanseniaspora; species Hanseniaspora guilliermondii. The sequence goes on along the minus strand of CP143016.1, from coordinate 75,577 downwards.
TGTTAAACAATATGGTGCTCAGTTCCAGGTTATCATTGCTTTGCAAGTAAGTATTCTCAAATGAATAATTCTGAAACAATGCACTTTCATTCTTGAATCTATGTCTAAAGAAATTTTGCAACAATCTCACACCAACCGGCCCCAATGCCATGAATATCTTGTATTGCTTATCCAAAAAGAATTCTGGTATCTTTCTATCAGGCAAATATGTCCAAGCAGTAGGGTCATGTTCAACTTTGTACTTATCATTTTGAAGGATTAGGTTGTTTATTGACCATAGATTTTTCTCTACTCCCAATGGTGATAACAACACAAGTTTATTCACCAAATCAGGTCTATCTTTCCAAAGATGGAATGAGAAGTAGCCACCATATGAATGGCCCACCATGTTGATTTTGTTCATCTTATGTGTTCTTATCCACCTCTCTATTGAATCGTTGAAAAAATCCTTTCTGATTCCACTCAACATTGTCTTGTAGTTGGCACTATCCAATTGTCTCTTTGAATAAAAGAATAATTCTTTATTCTTTGAAGCCTCTCCTTTTTCGTTGTATTCATACTTTCTCTCAAAATGCAACTCAATTTTATGTTGTGGTTCATGGTCTGGATAAACTATCTTCATATGATAATCAGTGGCCCCATGTCCTGGTAGATCAATCAAGTAGACTTCTTTATACTTGGTCATTAAGTCAGCTATGTTCTTGTGGAAATGCATGGATGATGTCAAGTACCCATGAACCAACAACAATGGTGTTTTGATCAACTTTGATTGTAAGGTCTGGTTGTCTCTGCTGTTGTTCTTGAATGCCCATGTTTGTAACCCATCTCTCATGGTGTATGTATTGATTGTGTAGTCTGATATTCCCCTTTTTTTTATATCTGGCTCAATGAGTTCTTTGACCAAACGACTTTCACTGGCTTTGAATAAGACAGGTGAGGGTTTTGGATCCCTGTTCCACCATATTTTCCAATGAGATTGAGAAGTTGTTTTGTTATCATTGATTTCAAAGAACTTCCTAAACAATCTTCCTAGATTATTCTTGTTTCCTACTTTCCCATTAAATGGCATGTTAATGTTCAAGTGTGTTTAATTTTTTTATTTGGGGAGAGTTTAACTTATAATGATTTAATTTACTTTGGCTTTTGGTGTATTTGCTTAAATTATGTTAAAAGTGAAATATGAATAAAAAATAAAAGACCAAGAGAGTTATGTTTTACTCTCTGCTTTTTTTTTTCTTACTAAGGTTTCTTTTGGTAATTTCCCTTCAACAAATCCAAACTTGTTTTGATAAAATAAAAAAGAAATTAACCGCTACCATATCTATCTCAAGAATTAATGATTTCAAATATCCAACAAGTGAGGTTAATCTAATGTCGATGAGAGCTTAATATTTGCTTTTCTTGTTTTTTTTTTTGAATAATCATATTGGCATTATGGAAACAAAAAAAGTGTAATTAAATTTAGCTAAAAAGAATTAAAGTAATACAACTATATGTATGACTATACATTTGAAGACAGTAATATATAGAGTAAAAATGATATATTTACATGTATGTTATTTCATGGTTGTATAAGATCAGCATCACGACCATCCACTAAAATTCCTCCAGACTTGGCCACGGTTGACTTCAGATCAAAGGGTAAACATTCTTCATCCTCCTCAACAACCGTATTTTCCCAAGAATCAGTTTCATATATTTCATATGAGTTTATATTAATGAATTTATCGTATTTTTCATAGGTTAGCAAGTAATCCTCAAATGGACTAGATGACCCTGTAAATAAATTGTAAGCCACATCAGAAAACACATCAAATTCTTTTTCATGATGTTTATGTAAGATGTGTTTGATAATCTCCAAATGTTCATAGGCAGAATTTAGTTCTCCTTCTGATAAATATTTCTGATGAGATATTATTTTGAGGTATACACGAAATCGTAAGTATCTCATCAAACATTTATTATAGGAGAGTGTCATTAATAGCCAACCTGGATCATATTGAGGAAGATTTTCAACATCATCAACTGACTGTACAGGGTTGGTTCTACTCATGGTGTGGATACTCTTTGTCAGAGGTGCATCGCCGATAATATGTAATTTATTGACTATAGATTTGTGATAGTTTTCAAAGAACTTGATCACAAAGTATGATGACATAGACACTGTGAGCATATCTATCTTTTCAAATTGATGCCTTGTAATGAATTCATCAAATGCATCGTCAAAGTAAAACTTCCTTATCTTATCAATCTTTTCCAAATATTCATGGTCGTGACTTCCTGCCACGTACTTCATTCTTCCAGTGAGCAATGAAGCTTTTAGTCTATAAGCTGGATTTATCTTTGGTAAAGTATCTCTAAAAGCAAGATATGAATCAACCATTTTTGATTCATTGTTCATACCCACTCCTGGAAGATCTATGACATAAATACGTGAATATTTTCTTAATAAGTTGCTTATTGTTGGTGGATAAAGTATGCCGAATGAACTCATCATAGGTTCTCCAACTACGACTAAAGGAAGCTTATTAGTAGTGGTGGGGTACAAATCCTTGAAATATGTCACATACATTCCAGATTCCATTTCATATGTTTTCACATCAACTTGAAGTCTTTCATGCTCAAAGTACTTGCTCAAGTTATTGCTAATAAACTGGAAATGTCTCTTTCGAAGTGCTTGATATGGGTATATATGAGGAAGAGTAGGACGCTTATAAAAAAGCTGCATCACATTTCTAAACATTTGTAGACTGGAAATTTCTAACATTGGGTGCTATGAATTGTTTTGTGATTTATGTGAGTTTTTATGAGTGTTTTTGCAAAAGGTTTAAGTCGGTTATTAGATCATTATATATAGATTGTCGTCAACCAAGAAGAAAAAAAATGTTACTTATTCTTATTAGATGGAAAAGAGTACGGTTCAATTATATCATTTTAAGGTTTCACAATTTTCTTTTTTTTTTTTTTTTTAACTAGTAGAAAAAAAAATAAAAAATTTCCGCGAATCCCTTGAACTTCCCAAATGATCATACACACATTGTATCTTATAAATGAAGATTCATTGAAACAATTATATTACAAATTAATTACAGTTAATTGATAGTATATTACTATAAAACCAAATTAATTGTTACTTAACCTCTCTTTTGATTAGTTTATTTTTGATAAAATGTTTGGATTTGCTAAGAAACTAGTTAAGAATCTAGAACAATCTGTTAATGAAACTATCAATACCATCAATACCAGAAACAACACAGCAATTTCTGATCAATACTTCCAATCTATTCCAGAACATTTGTTGATAAGATATTATGATTCGACAAACAATTTGAAATTTATAACTAATGTAGATCAACTTTATGGGTTAAGAGTTCTTCAAACTGATACTTACCAATTGCAATTGACAACTTTCTTTGATTACATAATAGGTATAAATGATCAACCAATTCCTGTAGTGTTCAATGAGTATGGATACATGGTTGTTGATTACAATGCTATTTACAAGATATTGAATGAACTGGTATTAGGAGAAAAAGAAGTGAAGCTAAATGTTTGGTCAGGGAAGGGTGGGTTCTACAGAGAAGAGTACGTAACCCTTGAACCTAATTCAGAAGTCCAAGAAATTGACATATCATCAGACGAGAATAACAATCCAATTTTCTTAAGTTTGGGCTTTAAGGTTCAGTGGCAACCACTTATTGCAGCCACTTATGTCTATCATATATTATCTATACAAGACAACAACATTAACAAAAACAGATTGGTTGCTAATACTGATTATATTATAGGTTGTCAACAAGGTTTGTTGTGCACAGGAGGTGAGAAGTTATTGTACAATATATTACAAAGTAAACAAAACCAAGAAATTGAATTGTATGTTTACAACTCAGATCATGATGTCGTCAGAAATGTTTTGTTTCAATTAGATGATAGAGCTAAGTTGGGTTGCAATGTTGGTTATGGGTACTTGCACAGAATTCCAATACCAAAAGAAGTCCAACAAAAGATGTTGGATGAGTTAAACAACCAAGAAGATATTAAGTCCGAAAACATTTTGAGCATTCCCTTACAACAGGATAATAAGAGTAGTATTCAGGTATCAGAAGATGATTTGAAAACAGAATTCAAGCCACTCTCCTTTGAACAACAAATAAGCAATGCCAATAACAGAAAAAAACATCATGATAGTAAAAAATTGGATAGTAGTTTGTTGTCACAACTACAAGAACCAGAAGAAACTGTTTACAAGACAGAAGAAGAGAATGCTTCTATACCACCACCGCCTATCATAAACAAAGGATGATAATGTATTATATACATTTAATAAATTAGCTTAGATAGCCTTAAGCATTTGCCATGTGTATGTATTGTTGTTTTTTAATCAAATAGCATTATAAATGAGACAAATAAAATTGTTTAATTTATTAAATTGAATTAAGTAAGTAGTGAATCAAAAAAAATTACCAAATAGTCCCGTATAATTTAAATCCTTTATTTATTTTTCTAGTAACCGCCAAAAGACAAAGTGTTTACGTGTTCACTTAATTTTTTACTCCTTTTTTTTTTCAGTGTTTAAGACAAAAAAACACACACACATATATATACATCTATATAAAAAAAAGCCATTTTAAGTTCAAAATAAATTATTAATTAATTGATTAATTACATTGTCTTTAAAGATAAAGAAAAAAAATTTTAAAAGACCAATACAATAATAATCTATAAAAATAATATAAAAAGATGTTATTTAATTCTAAATTAGCTTACTTAACCGCTATGGCATCTATAGCCTTGGCTCAAGAACAAAGTGCCACCGCTCCAGAAGATTCTCATGTTGTCAAGTTATCTCAAGATTCTTTTGAAGAATTCCAAAAAGAAAATGAATTGTTCTTAGCTGAGTTCTTTGCTCCATGGTGTGGACACTGTAAAACTTTAGCTCCTCATTACGTTGAAGCTGCCAAGACTCTACATGAAGAATATGAAATTCCTATAGCACAAATTGACTGTACAGAAAATCAAGAATTGTGTATGGAACAAGGTATTAGAGGATACCCAACTTTGAAGGTCTTCAAGAAAAACGGTGAACTTGTTAGTGATTACCAAGGACAAAGATCTAAAGACGCCATTGTTCAATTCATGGTTAAGCAATCCTTGCCAGCTGTTAGTGAATTTACTAATTTGGAATCATTCAATGAATTCTTAACCAAACAAAAGGACAATGTTATTATCTCCCAATACTTTGCCGATGAAGACTCAAAGCAATGGAATGAAACCTTTTACAATGTTGCTGAGAATTTGAGAGATGAATATGTCTTTGTCAACTACTTGGGTGATGATGAAGTCAAATCTTACAACATTAGTGTCTTAACTCCTTCTCAAGATCCAATTGCCTTTGAAGATGAAATTTCTAAAGATGCTTCTCTGAAGGAAAGCTCAGAAGCCTTGTCTGATTTCATTGCTATTGAATCCAAGCCATACTTTGGTGAAATTGATGGTTCCACTTATGAATTGTACATGAATGCTGACATCCCATTGGCTTACTTCTTCTACCAATCAGAAGATGAAAGAGAAAAGTACTTACCTTTGTTCAACAAGTTGGGTAAACAATACAGAGGTAAATTGAACTTTGCTGGTTTAGATGCTAGTAAATATGGTAAGCATGCTGAAAATTTGAACTTACAAGAACAATTCCCATTAATTGCCATCCATGAATTAGAATCAAACTTGAAGTTTGGTCCAGAACAAATCCCAGCTGAAGAATTCACTGAAGAAACAATTGTTGAATTGAAAGAATCTGATATTGAAGAATTTGTTGAGAAGTATTTGAACAAGGAATTGACTCCAATCACCAAATCCGAAGAAATCCCTGAAGTTCAAGAATCAAATGTTGTTAAAGTAGTTGGTAAGACTCATGATGAAATTAGATTTGATGACAACAAAGACGTCTTAATTAAGTATTATGCTCCATGGTGTGGTCACTGTAAGAAGATGGCTCCATTATATGAAACCTTAGCTGATATTTACGCTTTGGATGATGAAGCTAAGGAAAAGATTACTATTGGTAAGATTGATGGTACTTTGAATGATGTCTTTGGCATTGAAATTACAGGTTACCCAACATTGGCCCTGTACCCAGCTGGTGACTTATCTAAGGAACCTATTATCTACCAAGGTAAGAGAACTTTAGAAGCATTCATGGACTTCATCAAGGAAAACGGTGCTCACGGTATAGATGGTGCCAAGATATTAGCTGATAACACACCTGTTGAAGAAGATGAGATCGAAGAAGTAGAAGATGAAGAAGTTCCAGAACAAGATGAATTATAATCTGTTTATATAGAATATCTTTAATTAGAATTGATAATGCTGATTTTTCTTCTTTTTTATATATATAATTAAAAAAAGAGTATGAGTAATCTTGTTTGTTTGAGGAACACGTGTTGATTGCAGTGTTCTTAAGAAACCAATAGATTTGCTAAGAATTCTGGGAAGAAAAAGAAAACAAAGTAAAAATGGGAAAATGTTTGAATTATTATATTTTATAATCGGAAATAAATGGAAAAAAAATTTTTTTTTTCTTTTTGAAAACTTTAAAACAGTTTGAGTTTTTCCTTTACAATTTGATATTTGTTCTCATCATTTACGGTTTATATAAAGATCTAAATATATTTAAACGATTCTTCTAATGTACTCGATAACCAAGAATTACTATAAGAATATTACTTTTGTTTTTCTCTTTTGGGAATCTTATATAAAAGTGTCAAAGCAAGATAGTAAGGAAAGTATAACTTAGTACGATCAATTTCAACTACTCATATTTTGCCTTATTTATTATAACTTCGTTTGCCTAGAGAAAAATAATATTCAATACAAATAACATAAATGGGTTTATATAGTCCTCCGCCAGGCGATGAAAATAACAATAAAAATAAATACCATCCCAATAACAATGACGAAGACAACAAAGACACAGACATAACCAAATTTTATTACAGACCTTCAATAGGGCTTCGATTATGGGGCCCTTTAGTTCCTGCTTCAGATTGTAACTGGGGTCTATGGCTTTTAACTGGTACCCAAGTTACTGTAGGTTACTATTTTCTAAGGAAATTCAGAATATCAATGAAGAATTACTTCATGAGCAAGCCAATAACAAAACAAATCAAGGATATCCCATCATTAAATAGATTCTCTAATGAATCTCAAGGAACCATTCAATACTCAAAGACAAATCATGCAGGAGGAAACTTGATTAACAGCAAAACAGGACAATTGGGAATGGGGAATTTTGGAGGAACACAATCCTTTCATATGCAAAGACAATATACAAAGTGGGAAATTCTTATGGCTCGTTATAGAAAATCCAAGGCCTTCAAGTATGTAGAGAATGTTAAGAGAATTGTATTCTTGTTATTGGGTACCACTCTTACATCCTTGTCGCTTTTGGAAGCCACAAGGTTACTAATGTTTGATTATGATCCTTGGGCAGAACAAGCAAAGATTTCCAGAGATCAAAAATTCTACAACGATGCCAGCAAGTTTTATAGAGAAGGTGTGGATCCATCAAAGACAAGAATAAGAGTTAAGGACCAAGGAACAGGCAAATTGGTTGATGTGACTAATGATGATTCTTTAAAGAGAAACATAGCATTGGCCAGAGCCGGATTGCTTCAGAATGATTGGATCTTTGAATGGTTTGGTCCCTTGGATTTAAAGCCGTTAACATATACAGAATTTTTGTCACACATTGAACAATACGAAATAAATAAGGCTGCTTTAATAGAATCAAGGAATAAGGAACCAGCTGTTCATCTGCTCAGAAATGAAATGAAAAATTGTAAAAATATGGAACTAAGTCTATTTGATCAAAACAAGAAAAATCGGGACTTGATGACGGGGCTTTTTGAATCAAATGCTAATATGGGTAATTTCAATGCAAACTCGCCACTGAATGATGTTGCAAGTCAACTTTCTTCGTTGAGCGGCAATAGTATCAAGGATATAAATCAAAGCTTAGGTGTCCATGTAAATAGTATGAATAAATCAAATGTCGTGATTTTGCCACCTAATGCCAGAAACGAAGATCAAATGTCTATAATAGATACATGGGAAGCTAATGAGCCATGGACTGCTCTGGGCCTCAGCTTAGACGTTACTGTTAAAGTTGTTCCATACAGTAGAAACGAACTAATGAAAGAAAACGATGAGAAGGAATAGCGTATGCGTATATATTAAAATATATATTGAAACCGAATAATTAAATCAAAACATCAACACAGGAAAAAACTTTTTTTTTTTCAATCATTAAAAAAGATGAAATCCTCAATCAACTGATAAAAAGATTCGACTTCAGTATGTTAAAGTTTTAAAGTTGTTCCTTGTGAGTGATTTTTGATTATTTTTTTTTTTCTTTAGGCGATTCTTAGAATTTGGTTTTTTTTTTCTTTTAAGAAGCTTTTAAATACATGTGATATTATGTGTGGTAATGTTGTTCGTATACATTTAATCATAATTGCCAAACAACCCAAACAAAAAAAAATAAGTAAAACTATATATAAACTAACCTTCAATATATATCTACAATTCAATGCTACTTAACTTGAATTTTTTATTCTTACTTCTAAGTTTAGCACCATTGTTTCAGAAAACAAATGCTGTGTTTGCTGAAGATATAAACACAAGAGAATTCCATAAGTCTGGTCTCGGCTCAAATATTGAGCATATAATTCCATGCAAGGAAAAGGATGCAGAATTTATCTTTATTTCTGAAGATTCTATATTGTCATATGTGGATGCTACTACAGGTGACATCTTGTTTAGACAATCATTGGACAATGATTACTCTAATTACAAATTGTTGAATGATAGTAAATCATTAGGATTTTATGATAAAAAAGAAATACTAGTTAATATTTTGGATTTAGATACAGGTATATTTGTCGACTCTGTTGAATTATTTGAGCATTTACCTTCCAAAAGTTTATTGGAAATTGTTAAACCTGTTGTTTTTGATTTTAATAAAGAAGACTTGACAATTGTTGTAGATACTGATGTTCAAAAATCTTTAAACTTCAAATTTGATGAGAAACATTTCTTGGTTTTAAAAAATATGGATTTGGAAGTAAAATACATTGATGTAAACAAAAAAGGAACATTGTGTAAGGTACTCTTCTTTGATAAGTACAACAATATTTACTACAAATTTGATATTAACCTAATAACTGGAAAGGTTCTAGGTAAATGGGCTTTGGACAACATTACCTCAAACATTAACAGGTATACAATTTTGGAACCAGTATTTGTTGACTTGGATTTTCCAGAAGATTTCACCGCAATTCCTACTGATGGTTTTAACATCCAAGAATTGTTGCAAAACTACATTAAGCGAGTCCAGTTTTCTATCAATGCTATTCACAACTATGTCTTTGTAGAAAAGAATATTAAATGGGCCACTTTTGTCTTGGATATTTTCAGTGAAAACAAATCTGAAGAGGCTGTTCAACAAAGAAACAGATCATTTGGTTTCAACAAATATCTAGTAGGTATCAATGCTAATAATATGATCTTCGGCATTGACATGAATACAGGTGATATCTTATGGAGATTTGAACTTGTCAATAAGGAAGCGAATATTATTGGAGTTGTTTCAGATGCTAACAGTGCTATTGAGCTGATTGATGAATACGGAATGATTTACAAGTATACAATTGTTGATTTCACCAAGGAAAATTTCAAATTTGATGTTGAAATGTTGCCAATGGAAAAATTCAGTGGTTCAAAGATTGTTAAAACACGTCAACTTTCTACACAATCTTTATTCATCCAATTTGCCAACAACGAAGAGCTGGTCTATTATGTAGATGATGTCTTTGAAACTAAATTTATTTCTGATGTACTAATCAAAACGTCAAGTGATAAAGTTATGTCTCAAAATATTAGCAATTTGAACACCATCTGGGCATACAACATTGATCAAACTAAATACAAATTGATTAAGGTTGCAAGCAAGCATTTGAATGATAAAGTGGCTAACCTAGCAATCACTGATGTTGACAATACTCTTTTCAAATTCATCAACCACAACATGATTGCTATAGTTTTGCAAGATTTAGATACTGACTTGTTAATGGTTGATATCCTAGATTCACAAACAGGTGTCATTATTCAAACAATTGATATCGAGGATGCCAAGATTGACTTTGAATCTCCTATTGATGTATTGTTTACTGAAAACACCCTCTTAGTATCATATAAGTCCTTAGATCCAGTTCCAGAACAAAAAATTTCTGTAATTGAACTATTTGAAAATTTGGACACAAACGAAATTAATTTTGATGCAGTTTCCTATATTTACCCAGAGATAATTGTTAAAATGGCTGTGACAAATACCAAGTATGGTGTTAGTGTGAAGAATGTTTTATTCAAACTAGAAAATGGACAAGTAACTATGGTACCTAAAACTTTGTTAAGTACAATTAGAAAAAATGAAAAAGATATGAGTGACAAGGAAAAGATGTTCATACAACCTTACTACCAAGTGATTCCAGTCAATGACCATTACGTGCTAACAAGTACAAGACAGTTGCTAAATCCAGGAATAAGTCCAAGTGTGGATCTGTTGTCCATAGATACAAATGTTGAATCCACTACATTCGTAGTTGATGTTGAAAAGTATGATATTTTTATCAACAAATTACCAACTTCCAATGAATTTGACATTTTGCAGGAAAACTATCAAAAGTATCCTATATTGATAACTGTCTTGATTGTGTTGATTGTATTGAACTTTATACAACCTATGATCAAGAAGAAACAATTAAAGTTAAAATATTATATAGACTAAGAATACCATGGAAAAGTTCATGTTATTGAGTTAACAATTTTCAGTTTATAAACAACTTGCCCTTGTTGTGTTTTTTTCCTAATTTTTACCCCAAGAGTTGTAGGAACGAAAAAAAATCACGGCAAAACAAAAAAATGAAGGTATTTTTTTTATGAGCCACCACATTATGTGTGTGTTTTTTTAATGTTTTATTTGATAATGTTAAAATCAATAGATTATACAATATAACAATATAGCAAACCATTTCACAAAAAAATATAACTATTGAAACACCATTCGCAATGCAGCTTTCTTTTTTAATCACCTCTATAATATCTCTTTTCTTGGCTTTGGCACAAGCTGGAAGTCTTACTGAACTTGAAATCAAAACAGTTAAATCTGTTTCTGACTGTAAACAAACTGCTAAGAAGGGTGATTTGATATCTGTTCATTACACCGGTAGTTTATTATCTGATGGGTCTATTTTTGATTCATCTATCAACAGAGGTCAACCAATCCAATTCACTTTAGGTGTTGGTCAAGTCATCAAAGGATGGGATGAAGGTTTACTTGGTGCATGTGTAGGTGAAAAGAGAGACTTATACATTCCTTCAGCTTTAGCCTATGGATCCAGAGGTGCTGGTAATGTCATTCCTCCTAACTCTGATCTATTATTTGAAACTGAATTAGTTGCTATTAAATAAATAAAGTATATATAGATTTTGTTATCTCGTCAATGAGCCAATTTTTTTCAAACAAGAAATTTGTTTTTTTATTTTTTTTTTTATCAATCAATTAAAATACATTAATATATATTTGCTAAGAATATCTGCATTTACTGTTGTTAGTTGCCTTGGAACATATTTTGAGAAGAAGGCTTTAATCTGTTTTGGAAAAAGTCCTGGAAGAAATCTTCAAAGGATTGGAATTGTTCAACATCCGGAAGTAAAACACTTTGATTGAGTAATGGATTACCAAAGTTGAACTGCGGCATTTGCATGTTGGCGTTTAGATTGGAATACAATGGGTTGTTTGTGTGTCTATCTGCATGGGTGGTTCTATTCAGACTTCCAGCTGCTGTGTTGTCGTTGTTCAAGGATGAAACACTGCTCAAATTTCCAGAGGGACTATAAACACTGTTGGAATTCGAAGTACCTCCCTTTTGTTTGCTTGTAACTGAACTTATGGAAGAATGGTTTTCAAGATTTCTTCTAGATACTTTGTTTTTCTTTCTCTTTATGTTGTTGTGCTTACATCCATTTTGCAATTGCAAGAATAAATCCTTCATATTCATAACACTACCATCCTTATTTTGCTTTGAAGATTGATTTAAACTAGAATCAATTAACGTCTTGATAATTATACCAACATTTTGAGTGGCTTCATTTAACTTTTCTCCAATACTGTTCAAATGCCAATATATTTTGGTACACAGGTTCAAAATCTTTGCCTTTTCTTTAGTGTTGAAACACAATAAAAAATCACATAAGGACAAACATGAGTAAACTGTTTGTTGTAGTGTTATTATAGGACATCCTTTGATCAAAGATGTTGGGAGTTGTAAGAATGCTGTTAAAATAGCAAAACAGTATTTTTTGATGGTACTTAAACAGGCAAGATAATAATCTTTGTTTTCCAAAAAAGTTTCATAGCTTTTGGTAGCAAACTCACTTAAGATGTTTCTAAAGATCACAATGTAATAAAAGTCGTAGGTAAAAATCAACAAGTTTGAACCATCCTTTGAGGATAACTCTTTGTATGTTTCAAGCCAAGATCTCATTGCATTAACTTTTATTGATCCTTTGTCAGTTTCCTTATCGAAAAAGGTTAGGTTCTCCTTAAAGAAGACATCAAAATTCAGAAATATACTATTTACAATGTCCCCGAGCTTGATTTCACCAAGTTTTATTTCATCCCCAAATGTACTCTGAGGAAATCTAACAGTTAAGTCATTGAACTCTCTAATTTGCTTGTCTTGTATGGAAAAATTACAATAACCAACAGAATACCCCATTTTCAAAGTTGTTAATGAATTTAAAATTCTCAGATGGAATAGATCATTCCCATCAAAGAGACCATTTTCAACATTCTCCTTAATCTTGTGGAAATCAATCAAATTCAATAAGGAATCGGTGGCAAACTTTGAAAGTATTAATCCATCAAACTTGACTTGTCTAAATTTTTTAGATTTTCTCGATATTGTATACATTGATATGTACAGTATGGCTTCAATGTCATGGTCATGCAACTGATCGAACATTGTTAATGTATTGGACAACAATCTCTCAACAATAGGGTACAAAATCTCTTGTTCAGTAGAGAAGTTCTCATTTTCATCAAATCCCATGGCTATGATGGCAAACACTGATACAATAAAAGGATGTTTCTCAACATATTCTCTATCAATGGTTTTAATACCTCCGGGAATTATCCAGAAATGAGCTCTCTTCAAGAAAGCATGGGCCAGCTTGTAACATAGTTCCTCGTGGTTATAGAAAAACTCCATGAACTTTTGTCTGGCAACAACCCAAGCTCTTTGTGATTTAGCTAGGATTTCACGTTCAGTAAGCTTTCCGTTTGCATGGTCTTCACTAGTGCCAAAAAGTTCCTTTTCTATTTGATCAAGCAACCTAAATGGTGGGTTTTCAATGGTAACACCATGATTGTTGGTTTTGTTCATCTTTTCTGTATCATCGTTATCATTAAATAAATTATCATTGTTCAAGGAGGCAATGTTGTTCTTTGTCAACCCACCAGATATGTGAGTCAATATCATGTCCAACTTCTGTTCAAATGTATTCATCTTTGTCATCAAGTAATTCACATCACTTTGTAATTTCAAATACTCTCCAGACATGGACTTTGTGGGGGAGCTAAAACTCTCCATTTCTTTTGCATAATTCATATTTGCAAATCCGCTTTGCATGGCCTGTGGGGTTTGTACCTTATCCTTATTATAAACATCAAAAACAGTCTTGACTTTGTTTTTATTCATTGCTTCCAAAACTTGCTGTATTTCCTCCTTTCTTTCTTCTGCAAGAGAGCATGGGATGCTTAGAACTACACATCTATGACACTTCCCAAGAAGTGGTTGAAAGTCGCATCTGGTTTTCATCTTTCTACATTCTTGACAACTATAAACTTTTCTTTTCTTTCTAGGTTTCTTAGGTTGTTCTTTCTCTGTTTCAGATTGTTCCCTTTTGATCTTCCTTCCATCATCCTCTCTTCCACTGTTGGCCATAGAAGTGTTGTTTTCACCTTTGGTGTTGGCCTCCAAGGGCAACAATATAGGAGTCAATGATGATCTTGATTGGTTCATGTTCACAGCAAAGTTTTCCTTTCTGGATTCCTTGGATTGACCGGATGATCCTCCAGAAATATCAGCTTTGTTCATCAGTTGATTAATTTTCATCCTGTTGTCTTCATTTCTAGGTGCTGGAGTAGAGTCACTTTGAACATTCATCAATGAGCCTTGTTTATTCGTGTTGTTTATACTTTCTTCAGCCATTTGCAAATGTATTTTTTTTTTTAAGTATGGAAAAGAAAACTTATTTAGGACTATATAACTTGTGATCTTTGGTTCAGATACTTTTCATATGCTCTAATTTTAAGTTAATAATTCTAATGTTAAAGAAATATAATGATATGTTGAGCTATAACTTTAAATACAAAAAAAAACTGTTTAAAAATAAATAATCAAGTGTAAAGTTCTCCGTTGGGGAAAACAATTGTCTTGATTAATAAAAAATAAAAAAAAGAAACGTTTTTGGTGCAATATCCGATATTCGGCAAGCATGTTTCTCTTTTTTTTAAAAAAAAAGAAAAAATCAATACCCATATATATATTTCTGTTTCTGTTCATCAAAAGCAAGACTAATTTCTGCTTATTAAGAAGAATAAAAAAATGCTTGTGATGGCAACTATGTATCCAAGAGTTTCCGATGTGTAATTCTGTATTCCTAGATTCTTGTTGACTACTCTACTCTTAGAATCAGTTGGGTCTAAATCAGTAGTGGCAGTATCCAAAATCTCACCTTTATCATTTAAGGATATTTTAGTTTGCTTTTTACTACTAGAACACTCAATTTTACCTCCTCTAATAATGGAAATTCCACTTGGTGGAGATGTCCATGAAGAGCAATCCAATTCATCTGATGTTGAATTAATTTGTACTGACCCTTTGACCAATCTAAGCTTTGGTAATTCTATATCTTTCATGGATCCTGTAAAGTGTATACCACCTCCAATTTGTTGTAAAGATTTTAAAAAAGTTATTTTTTCTAAGTTATTGTTACTGGTGATCATAACTCCTCCAAAAACATCAGAAACATTGTTCATATCAATTTTACTTAAAACCTTGTTGTTATCTAATCTTAAGGTTCCACCAATGGCCTTCAACTTTGGCAAGTCAATTTCCGAGAAATGATTTGAAATAAACTCCAATGAATTGTTTACATACTGTAAGTTAGGTGAGGATACCATGGATGTGTCTCTAACAGTCATGTTGTTGGCCCAAACTAACTTGTCCATGTTGACTTGGATTTCCTTAGCATTTGATTGGATGCTTAATTGTTCAGAAACACTTTGGATGTTACAATTGATAGTCTCCATAAATCTGTTATTGTTGATGTTGAACACTTTGAGTTGCTCAACTTTCCCTCCACTGAATCCCTCAAATCCAACAAGGGAAGTATCACTAATTGTTACTTCTTCAATTTTTGACAATCCTCTAACAAATTCAACAGTGGATAGGATAGGTACAACTCTCCAATAAATCTTCTGAACAGTGTGTAGTTCTTTGAGATGAATTGAAGTAAGCGATGTTAAAACTTGGATTTTAAATTCACCCTTAATAGTGTTTAGTTTTGGGCAATCAATTCTGACTATGTTGGCAGAGTTCTCCAAAACTAAATTACCATCAATAACCTCAATGTTTCCTAGGTCAACAATAGGATCTTGATAGTTATCAAATGTTAATGAACCTACAATAGTATGGCACTCACTAGACAATCTGTTGAGCTGAGCCCCATTTTCAATCGAATAAGATTTTTTACATATATCATTGATTGGTTTAGGTATATTAACCTTTGCATCTTCCTTTTGATTCTTGGATGAGTTCTTAGTTGAATCTAAAGCTTGTACATTGCTGATAGCAACTGCTTTGGAAATTGTAAGAAAGAGAAAAATTGCTGTTATTAAATTAATCAAGTAATTTTGTTTAAGCATGATGTTGTATTATAGAACTGTAATTTGATTATAACTTTTTTTTTTTTCTTGTTTATTTATATTTGTAACAGTAATTGCTAGGTTGGAAATTGCACTGTTTTTTTTTTGGTTTTTTTTATAATTTTTAAAAAAGGATTGTTCTTTTTTCTTTAAACTTTGGATTATATAGTTGTTCTTATGAAAATGACTTTAATTAAAAACCATTATCATCTTGTTTAATTGATTGTTTTGTGCTTTAAACATATTTAGTATATACTAAATGTCTAAGTTTAGAATAATCAAAAATATAAGCTAAGTAAATTACATTTTTGATTACACAAAAAAAAAAAACAGTGTAAGGATTTAATCCTATAAATCATCAATCTTCACTAAAGAAGTTGTTTTTCATCCAAGTATTTGTTGTTTTTTTTTTTTTTTTCAAAATTTAATATTGAATAAGCGCTTTTCCCAATTAGGAAATATTAATCAAATTTCGTCTTGAAGTGAACACACTAATATGACTACTACAATTATTTAACAATTTTAACTAAGAAAAAATACATTTAAAATTTAATATTCTATATATTTTGTTTAAAATAAGAAAAACCCCTTTGATGAAAAAATAATCATATTTCTAATTTTAATTCATTCAATTTATAACTAATTTCCTCAACAAACACATTGCTGAATCCAGGTTGACTTCTTTCTGTATCATGAAACTTTTTAAGTAAATCAACAACATCATTCTGTGTCTCTGCATGTACTGATCTCTTTATTATATCAGAAAATACTGGTAATAAAATATCATTGTAAACATGAATATTTTCCTCTTTAACATTTGTCTCTTGGCTTTGTGTGGTTTCCATTGATTCATCATTGGTTTCATAAGAATCTTCACTTGTTAAATTCATAATCAAATTATTTTCTGTTAATTTTGGCTTTATAAAAGATTTCTTGGTGTTTTTCAAATCTGTATTCTTCATTGAAGTTGGTGTATAATTTTCTGCTGAATTTTTCTTCAACCCACTGCTTTCTATTGCTGTTCTTGATAATCTTTTAGTTACATTTGGGGTTTTTGCAGTTATAGTGAAAGACCATTTATTAGTGTTTTCTTTATTAGTCACATAACATTCAGTATTACTAATTGCCTTTGGCTTGTAATACCTTGGTTTCTTAACCCATATATCAAATCCATTTTGGTTCTTCTTGAGCCTGTTTATGCTTTTGTGAAGCTTCATTTTTTTCACATAATTGATTTCATCTTTCAATGTGGAATCCAAACTGTGCTCATATTTTTTTATAAATTTATGCTTCAATAAGGAATGTCCATTTAATCTCTTTGTGGGATTCTTTTCTAAACACAAATCAACAAAGTTTATAAGTGGTCTTGAACATTTCCAAGCTTTGTTATCCTTTAGACTTGGCGGGTCCATGTCTGGTATTTTAGAAACTATAACCATTGGATCAAACTCAATTAATGGAGGCTTTTTGTTGACAAGTTCCATAATGGTAATTCCTAAAGACCAGTAATCAGCCTTTTCATCATATCCTTCAATCTTCACTCCTGTCTTTGCATCTTCATATCCATTCTTAATAACTTCAGGCGCCATCCAATATGGAGTACCTACAAATGTCTCTCTTCTCTTCAAGGTGTTATTTAATGTTCCAGAAACACCAAAATCAGAAAGCTTTATTTGACCATTATCCTTTAGCAATACATTTGCCAGTTTAATATCTCTATGTATACTTCCCTTGTCATGTAATACTAAAAGACTCTTAATAACCTCCCTAGTGACAAATGATATTTGATCCTCTCTTAAGTGGTCAACTGATTTAGCATTTTCTAATTTTATGGGCAAGTATCTCAAGATTTCATATATGGACCCACCACCGCAATACTCCATAACAATCCACATCTTGCTCTTGTCAACAAAGGTCTTGAAATATTTAACAATATTTTGTCGTTGAGGATCATCGCTTTGTAATGTCGTTAGGAATTGAATTTCTTGACAAAGAATGTCAATATCTTCATCTGAATCTTCAAGATCAACAATTTTCACAGCAACAAAATACTCATCAGAGATGTATCTAAGAAACTTCAATATAATTTCGTCATATTCATAGTTTTGTAATTTTCTAATGAATTCAATAGGAAAAAATCTGTAGTCAACATAAGGTAAATAAATGGTCTGATAAACATCTCCAAAATTTCCTCGTCCTATGCAATTTACAAAAAGATAATCTTTGGGGTTAGTGGATAAATTCTCAAAGAGCTTGTAGTTATTTTGGTTTTTTGTTGCCAATGACTTTAATTCATTGTCTGTTATCGGATAACTTTGATTTTGTGATAATTCCATCTTGTTCTTTATATCATCAATATGCTAAAACAAGTTATATATATTTCTTAAATCTATGTACCTGCTGTATGTTAATAAACTTAATAATTTTAGTTTTTATATTGATTGTTTTTTCTTGGTTTCATTCAAATTACATAACTATATATGTACTTTTTTTTTAAAGTCTGAAGTTGAATGAGATAAATTATACCATATAAATATGTAAAAATTCAAGGAAAACTAAACTATAAATGATTTATAAACATCTATAGATTTGAATTTTTGTTTCAATATTGGCTTTATGTGTACTGTTTTTTGCTTCTGTGTGTAATTGTGTTCCATTTAGGGGTTTTTTTTTTTTTTTTTGAGGAACTAATGAATTAATTCTAAATACTTTCTTTGCGTTAAGTTTGTATTGATTAAACCCCGGAAATTAAATCAAATGATAAAAGATTGTTATGAGAAAAATAAAAACAGACACATCTTGTTCATGTAGAAAGATTATTTTGAATAAGATACTTTTATCTGTAGTGTAAAATACTATACCCTAATAATATCAAACTATATACCGTTTTTTTTTTTAAAAAAAATGTTCATATGAATATTTACATGAATGTAAGTTAGTACTTCATTGCTGCTGTGTTTCAATAATATCCGATATTTTTTTTTAAACAAAAAAAAACCGCTTTCCTAATTAGGAAGGTGAGGTAACGCAATTTCCCATATCATTATTAATTTGTTTAATTAACAAAACAGAGATAAATGTTGTTTAAAATAATCAATGTTATTCCAAAGTAAACAAAAATCAATATCTTTGAAATAAACTACAAGAATTAATATGAACAAATAAAATCAGAAAGTTGAATTTTGAAATAAAATATTTAAATGTATTAAATAATTAATGTATTTGGTATTTAATTAATTGTACTAGACAATTAATAATTATTATATTATTTATGTTTAATAAACAAAATATATATAGATGTATAAAAAGTGTTACGTATTCAGTAATAAAACATTATTGATAAAGCTCTAATCTATTTGTTGAATTGAAGCTTATTGTTTTGCGCAGTTATTAGAAGATTGCTCTTCATTACAAAGTTTTCTAGGAACTTCATAAAGAAATAACACCAATAAGAATCATTTTCAAACAGTTTTAGAATTTATCTTATAAAGTCTATTTGACTAAATACATTTTAATGTTACCTCATTCTTTTAAATATTTATTTTTTTTTTTTGTTTTGAAAAGAAATAAATTAACCTACTAATTTAAAGAACTTCAAAAAAGAAAACAATTAGTCCTTAAGTAGAAAAATCTTTATTTTTAAATTAAATAAGTTCACATTTATTTCTTTAAAAAAAAAAAAAATTGCTAGAATTAAATATATTAAACTAAATTTTGTTTTTTTATTTTATTTTATGTTAAAATTGAATATTTGAATAAAAATTTGATATGTATAATCATTAACAAAAATCAGTTTAGAATAAAGCAGCAGCAGCTAAGGCAGCAGCAGCGGCAACACCGAAAGCGGCAGAGTTAGCAGCACCGGCACCAGTAGCGGTAGTAGTACCGTTAGAGGAGTTGGAGGCGTTGGAAGCGTTGGAAGAGTTAGCAGCGAAGGCAACAGAGGCAGCAGCGACAGAGAAAGCGACAGTAGAGAATTTCATTTTTATGTTATGTTAATACGATATTATTTGTATGGTTTGATAACATGATACTTTTAAATTATTATATTAGAAATATTAGCAGAACATTGTAGGAAAAAGCAATTAATACTGATAAGTGATTTTGCAAGATTAAGAAAGAAAAACAATTTGTTAAATATTCTGGATAAATTTAAAAAAGAAAAGTTTATAAAAAAAATAAAAAAGAAAATGGGCGAGTTTCCAGCAGTTGCTTAAATACCTGAAATTTTTTCATGTTGTTACAATTTCCGTGCTGTTTTCTTAATTTATTTTTTTTTTTTTTCCATTCAGTTAAGAGTTCAGCACTGAAATTGTCGGAAGATTTTAATTTCATAGACAGAAAAAGAATCTAGATTATTTTTTTGTCTTGATTTTTTTTTCTTTAATAAAGAAAAAAAAAACAAGCAATTTTTACCCCTTTAGGAAAAAATTGTATTCGGAAACAATAGAAAAGATATACTTGCAACTTGTGATTTAGGCAAAATAAAAAAAAAAAACCATCAATTTAATTAACAAGAGTGGGTTATTTTTTATTTTTCATGTATTAATTAAATCTATATTTAACTCAGAAGGAGATAAAAAATGACTCCACTCAAAGGTCTTTATTTTCTTAGAAACTCACGCACAATACAAATTTCCATTTTTTTTTTTTTGTTCATACTAAATAGATTAAGATAAACTAAACCAACTGAGACAAAGGAGTACCTTATTAACAACAATTATTTTGGTTCATAGCTTCCTTTTTTTTTTTTTAATAGATTTGAATGATTTAACCCTAATTAAAAGAAGAATATTAGAAGTCATTATATGGAATAGAACATTAATTAATGCTTATTAGAGTTATAATCTTTATAAGTTGAAAGAATTATATATACATTAAGTTGTTCAAGAAGTTCGTTGCGTTACGGAAACAAGGTGTTGTATTAAAAAAGTAAAATAAAAATTAATGGACTTTCACTTATAGTTCTAGATCTTTCACAATGGTTATCTTATCGGGTGTAACGGAGTCCCACATTACCAATGCAGTAAAGCAAATTTAATAATATTATCACCACTCTTGAAGTTGACAATGTTTGTTGTATCTATTTGTAAAATATTTTTAATTAAATATTATCTTTTAAGCCAATATCAATTACATTTAAGCTATTTTATTTTTTTTTTGTTGTATGATGTAAACAATATTTCTTAAATGATAATTCTTGTCCAACAAGATGAAATGTTGCGTCCTTCAATATTTGAACTGTCAAAGTTTTAAGGGAAACGAACCAAAGTTGTGTAGCAAATATTGTGAAGGGGAGAAAAAAAAAAAAAGGTTGATAAATCTTGAAAGTTTTTTTTTTTTTTTTTTTTTGATTAGATCGTTATCATTAACCTCTTGAAAGAACATTTCAACTATGAGCCTCTAAGCTATGGGGAGAAAAAAGGAAAAGAAACAAACATCACACTAATTCTTGAAATATATATATATTGAACTCAAACAAATTTAACTTAACTAATCATTTTATTCTGTTATACCAATTACAATACAAATGAATACATACTACGAATGGCTTTTAGTCTTCATAGCTTTGTTTGTACCTCCTGTTAGTATTTTAATCAAATATCCACCACTTTGCTTACAAAGATTATTCTTTTCTGCAATAAATCAAAATAAAAAGCCTCAATATGTGATAGTACAAAATGAATTTCTAACCAGTTGTGCCTTGTTTTTTATTGGTTATATACCAGCTCTCATACATTCGTTATATCTAATAAGTAAAAATGATGATCACTATAGGTATTATTACGAGCTAAGTAAATCTCACAAGCAAAAGAGTAAGCGAAAGAGATCTAAAAGTACTCCTGATTTCAAATCTAACAATTCATCTAAAAATTTTTTATCTAGAATTAAGAATCAAAGTGCTGTATACGGTAGCGTATAGGATTTATTATTAAACATGGAAACAAAATTTCGCAGAGTGAAAAAAAAAAAAAAATCTCGGATATAAGTGTACTGTATACTTTTTGAAATTAATTAGCAAATATTTTTTTACAAAAAAATAAAAAAAAAAAAAAGAAATTTTTAATACTTTTTTCATCATTTATCTTAAAGATATATAATTCTAATACGAACAAATAAATGTATATGAGAACCAATTATTTTAAACAGAAAGAATAATAAATACAAATATTAAACCAACTTGAAAATTTAATAACAAAAAGATTAACAAAAAATGGACATGATGGGTGATATTGTGGAAAAAGATCCACTTGAAAACTTTGCTGATATACAAATAAAGGAAAATGATGTTTTACCAAGTTTTGATGAGGCAGCTGTAAACAATACTGGTTTCCCGGCATTATCTGATAAGAAAACATTACAGTCATGGAAAGTAAGATTTCAAGAAAAGAAGGTTAATAATAAAAAGATGGCCAAAAAGGAAAAGAAAGCAGAAGAAACAAAACCTTTTAATAATGATGACATGACAGAAGCTGAACGAATCCACCTAGAAAATATAAACTTAATGATGAATATGTCCTCTGATGAAATTGAAAAAGAAAGACAAGAAATTATGGATAACATGAATCCAAAAGTTCTAGAAAAGTTAATCAAAAGATTTTCAAATAACCAATCTAAGGACAGTGACGATTCAAGTCTTCCAATATTCACTGATATTGATACAAATAAGTATTGGGTAGGTGGTACTAACAAGATTGCTGACTTACCAAAATTGGATGATAGCAAAGTCAATGAAATTTTGAACGTATCTGATGATAAAAAGGTTAGATTTGAAGAGCCAGAACCAAAAGAAGAGGTGGGATTGAATTACCCAGAAATAGAGAACGAAGATGATTACGTCACTGATGATTACCAATTGTTGCAAAAAATGAAGGACACCGATAGTAAAGAATTGTTAAAGGATGTTCATTTCGTTACCAAAAAGCAAATAGAGGAATATGAGCCTTTGTCTATAGATGATCCAGAGTTTGAAAAGAAATTGAAGGATAAGTACTTCCCAGAATTGCCTACTGAGGTGGACAAGATGAAATGGATGGAGCCTTTGGAAGATGATTCAAATATCACAAATAACAAGGTAATTGATACTGTGGCGGACTTGAGATTTGATTTTAAGGGGAATTTGTGTGCCCCACAAGCTGAATTTGAATCAACTAAGGATGGCTTACATCACCATGCAGAAAATCCTGAATTGAAAGGATACACTCTTGAAGAACTTCAAAATTATGCTCTATCCACATACCCAGGACAAAAATGCATAGCCTTACAAACTCTAGGAAGAATCATGTACAAGGTCAAGGCTGAAAGATATTACCAATTGATTCCTGAAATAGATCAAGAACAATTTGACAAGTTGAACGGTGATATCACACCTATCATTGAGCAAATATATGGCATGCTTTGGGCATGGATTAAACATCTGAAGATAGTTGAAATTGTACAGTCAAACTTGGGTAACAAGAACCTTTCTATAAAAAATTATGCCACAGAAGCCATGTGGATGTTAAAGCAAGGTGAGTACAAGCAGAAGAAGATCCAAGAAAAAAGATCTATGACGGAAGAATAATAAAGATATGTATGAGTTTTTTTTATTTATTAAAATTTGAAGCAATAGCTTCTTGAAAATATTCTTAAGAATATTAATAAAACATTAACATCTTAAAAAAAACATTTATACTTTTCAAGTTCTAACAAATTGTAGATGAAAATTTTCATTTCTTTGAATAGAAAAACATAAAAACTCAACAATTATCCAACTTTGAAAAAGTGTATCCTTATTAATCATTGCATAACAATATAATACACATTATCTAAAACAGACAATATACACATAATATTATATATGAAGCAACTAGATTATCCTCTTATTATAGTCACAACAAGAAAAACAATCAATAATAATTCAATCATAATTCAAAGCTAAAACAGGATAAGTAAAATGAAAAAAAAAGAAATTAATAATAATCACTAATTTATTTTTTTTTTTCACGTTTTTGATATCCACACACTGACACATTGAAACATATCAAACCACTTACTCTCAGTAAAATACATAGTAATTTACTAATAATGTAAGCTTTAATGGTATAAAGAATACAAAAAAAAAAAAGAATTGTAATAATAATGTATATTACCTTTACAATACTAAGTATTTATTTTTGATAATCTTTTTAAATACTTCAAGCCAACTTAATTGTGTGTGGTCTTCAATTTTTTTCTACTAAAAGAAAAAAACGTTGATGAAGATTAGAAGAAACTTATAGAGATCCGAATTATCAAAACGATAATATATAGACCCAATTGTTTCTTGGTGATTAACTTATGTAGAAAAATTATAGATTAATTTCCAAATTGTCAAATTTTAGTTATAAAAAAGAAAAAAGAAAAAATTCTCAAGTTTGGATGAAGGAATAAAAGCTGAAAAAAAAAAACAAAACAAAAACAAGAAGAAAAAAAAAAAGAAATTTTGAAAGCAGCAAATTGGTAGCGTTAACTACACGAAAGTTTTAAACTAACTTGTTTATCAGAGAAAAAAAGTACCAAATAATAATCTTAAAGTATTATCAAAGAACTATAAAAAAATTACAATAAATCCAATAAAGAATAATACTGAAAAACCAAACATTAAAAAAGAAATAAATTTACCCTATGAATACAGAAGATGTTGAACAGTCTATAGGTCTGTTGGAAAAGGGACTTCTAGAAATTGAAGACATACTGCAAAAGAGAAAAGAAGAGTCATCAGGTATAGCTCTTCAAGAACTTAAAAATGTTTTAAATGATTCAGAAAAGGATGATGTTACCATGCCCTTTAAAATAGATCCACGATGCATTGATGTTTTACTTGAGGAATACAACGAAGAAATCGTGAAGCTTAAAAGAAAATATATTACATCCGGATCATTGGAAAACATGCTTGAAAGGATTTTCAACATGACGGGATATGAAGATGAGTTGGAACAACTGAAAAACACAGAAATCTTCATTCAGGATAGTTTGAAAAATGAAACTGAAGTTTTGGAAAAAACTCTTAACGAAAAAATTCAAAAGAGTCATCAGATATTGGATGACATCAAATTAAAAAATAATTTCAACTTCAACAACAAGGAAAGAGAAATTGTTGAGTGTATACAAAAAATCAAACAACAGCTTCAAGAAAGACAAAATATTCTTGATGATTTTGATGTGAAAGTTGATATGAATGTAGATGACCAAGAAACTAGTGAGTTAAATGAATTGATTGATAATCTGATAAGAAAATGATGTAAAAATCAACAGCAAGTTTTTTTTTTTTTTTTTTTTTGTCAAATGAAACTGTTCTTTTTAAGAACGAAAAATAGACTCATTTGGTTCCGGATTCATTATAGATTTATATAAAACAGCTTAGCTTATTATATTATTACTAGTTTTTAATATTTTCTTGTTTATTCTGATATTAAAGCCCCCATTGCACCTAGATAGCTTTCATGCTCAATAAAAAAGGCTGACTTTTCGTTTTTGGACCAGAAATTGATTGCATAATCCAAGGTGTTCATAGTCATCAAATGGCCTCTTATATAACTCCCTGCAAAGAAGATTTTACTAACATTATGAATTTTAGCTTGCAAGTAGCTGATCTGGCCTATGTTGTTACTTACTGTGTAAAGCAACGATTTTGATATGTCCCCATAAGAGAAGTCTGTTTCTGGTTTTTTGTATATTTTTGCCATTGATGAGGCTATGGCTGTGGACTTCAATCCTATGGCATCATATGCTGTTCCGTATATATCACCCACAAGCATGTCAACGTTTGAGTTGTCTCCATTACTAGCTAGTCTCAACATTTCATCATAGTCTGAAATTCCTGTTATAAGGGTTAGTAACCCCCACAATGTACCCCCACCCAATGATGAACCACCAATTCTTTCATACTGGAGAGTGTTGATGTTCAATTTCAACATGGAAACACCGGATCCTATGTTGACTAGCATGATTTCCTCATCATGTTTGTTTTCTGATTTTTTGTAACACTTACCAGTAGTGTCAGAATATGTGAAAATTTCATCTTGTTTCAAATTAATAAAGAAATTCAAACCAAAGATTAGAGACTTCATTTCATCTTTTTTCTGAATATTTAAATCTTTGAAGTTAGCATTTAAGATGTCATAGAACTTATGAGCTCCTCCACCAGTTGCCATGATGTTCTTGATCCAGTACTTTTCATCTGTGTTTTGTTCCTTTCGTGATTTAATGATTTCTTTGATGATCTGTACCAAGCCGTTAATGTCATCTGTTTCTTTGAATCCAAATTCAACCATCTCAGTTTTGGTGTTGTAATATGTATACTTAGCTAATGTTCCACCTATATCTATTCCAATGCTATCAATGAACTTTTGTTTCGATTCTAGAAAAAATGGTGTGTTTGTACAACTTTCATGTGTATCAATACTAAGTTTTGCAATGCAGTTTTCTATAGGAATGGAAAGAATGGATGAGTTGGAAGGTGATAAGGATGGAGACTTGCTCTGTTCCTTTTTTAAATTAAGATCCAAGACACTCATATATAATAGGTTAGTTCAATGTTTATTCTTGGTTTGGTCTTTCTTTAACATGGACCATTATTTAATTGAAGTGACTGCAATAAGTTGGATATGAATTTTACCCAAAAAAAAAAAACAAAAATAAAAAAAACCCCCAAGAGTCAACACATCGTATAGAAAGTCGCTTTTAGTTTAATTTTTTTTTTTTTTTGTTGATTTTTTTTCGGAGTTTAACTTTACTCATGGTAGCGAAATGTTTATGATTGATCAGCTGATTCCTTTTCTATATTTTTTTTTTTTAGCTGCCTAATCGAATGTTTAAGTTCCACTAAAAAAATTTATATGATGAAAAAGATTGTTCCAACACCTTAATTGTTTCCAAAATATATATTATATAAATTACTTCTTCTTTAATTGAACGACATTATTAAAATATAATAATAAAATAAGGTCAGAATAAAATTAAGTTGAACCATTAGAACAAGATACAAAAATTTAAATAAATAATGTCAGTTTATCCTAAATCTTTAAGAAAGACTGTTAGTGAAATATACAATAAAGCAGTAACCACAGGAAATGTCATAAAGTTTGAATCCACATCCAAATATTTGAAAACAAGCAACTCAGCTGAAGGCAATTTGAAGTACCATTTAACTTACTGTGATATTGATGGACAAAAGCCACAAAAGCCAGAAAGGGAAGATGTAGTCAAGGAGAATTTCAATCCATTCTTAAAGCATGAACCAGAACTAACAGTTATGGACAACATCATGGATAATGAATACAAGCTTGTCTTGAATAAATACCCAATAGTGGATGAACACTTGTTGTTGGTAACACAAAAGCAAGTTCCGCAATCTAGTCTGTTAAATCCAAATGATTTGAATGCAGCTTATAAGTTGTTGAAGACCTTGCAACAAGAATTTGATGAGGAGGATGAAGAAGAAGACGAAGATGACGATGATGTTAAAAAGGAGAGATATGCAGTATTTTACAATTGTGGTCCAAACTCAGGATTTTCTATAGATCATAAGCACCTCCAATGCATTAAGTTGCCTAACAAGTTGAAGGCCTATCAAGACTTTTTAGTGCAAGAAAATCCAGAGCCATACATACCAAATGTCAAGAGACAGCCATTGGAGTATGAGAGTGTAGCATATGCCAACTTCAATGTCCCCTTGCCTAAGAATCTGAATAATGATGATGAGTACCTTGTTATGTGTTATGTTAGTTTGTTGCAAAGAGCATTGACATACTTCCAGCAATGGGAAATTGAAGATCCTAAGGATAGATTGCCAACCAGTTACTCCTTCATCATGACCACTGATTGGATGACTATCATCCCAAGATCCAAGAGTGTTGCTGAAGTTGAATTTGAGAGTGATAAATACACATTAGGAACAAATGCCTTGGGGTACTTGCACATGCTATTGTTCAAGGAGGAACAAAAGAAATTGTATGAAGACATGTTAGCCAAGAAGGATTCCACCCCAGTAGAAGACTTCTTATTGGCTTGTGGGTTCCCAAATAACTTTGGTGCTGCACCAGGTGAAAATGACTACTAATAATCTAGTAATGAAGTTTATAGAATGTCTTTAATTTATATAGAATATCAATGCTGTTGTTGTTTTGTTTTCCTGTTAATAAGAAGATGATGAGTATTGTAGATATAAATAATTTAGAAAGGAAAAAAAATAAGATTGTTTTTTTTTTTTTTCTTGTTACCTTGGTCACGTGTATATGACAACCAAGAGAACTACAAAGTCTTCCCTCATCAAGCTTATTATGTCCATTAATCATGAAGTCATGGTAATTATACGTAGTTATTTTTAAGGTGAATTCATTTATTTAAGCATTATAGCTATTTATTGATTATAATTATTCTTCTTAGTTGCTCTTAATTATGGATAATATCCTTCAAATTAATCATTGGTAGTAATTAGCATTTATATAGTGTGTATATTTCTAGAATTGTGATTGGTGCATATTGCGGACTTAAGGTGAAAGTTGTTAGTTTTTTTTTTCCCCCCCCCTGTATTACGGGTTTATTTTTTTGGTGAAGAAAAAAAAAAACAAAACAAAAATAATAACAGGATTAGGTAGGGGAGATAGAGAACAGTGAAAAAGAAAGAGTGAAAAAAAAAAAAAAAAAAAAATTTTTTTTTTTTCTTTCCTATATTTCTGTTGGTTCAATTGAGGCTCTGTTTTATTTTATATATTTTTTCTTAACATAATGTGTTTAAATAGTAAAAAATCATTAAATTTAATGAATCTCTTATTCTTAAAAATATTATTAATTTTAGATATATGTCATTGTTCCTTATATAAGTTATAGAAATATTTGAAAGACCAATAAATTATAACTCATATATATATTTATTACCTATTTATCAAAAAAAAAAAAAATAATAATAATAATAATGGCTCAATCATTCACATCTATTGTTAAGGCTGTTTCATACATCAACAGCAAGCCTGCTTTGAAAAAGATTGTTACTCCTTTAGCTTGTGGTTTCCAATACTTATCTGGTTACAGAGAATTAGGTTTAAAGATGAACGATTTAATTCATGAAGAAAACGATATCACTGAAACTGCCTTGAGAAGATTACCAAAAGATCTACAATACGAAAGAATCTACAGAATTGTCCAAGCCCATCAATTAGAATTAACTCACCATATCTTACCAAAGGAAAAGCAAATGAAACCTGAAAATGATGACAACTATTTATTACCATACTTACTAGAAGCTGAAGCTGAAGCCATTGAAAGAGAACAATTGGACAACTTAGAAGTTAAATAAGAAGTGTTAAAGACACCAATAGGTTCAATGTTTAAGATATTCTAAAAAATAAAATTAAAAGAAAAAAGAGTTTAACAAGTTGATTAAATGATATTATTCCCAAAAAAAAAAAAATTAAGAGAGTTTTACAAGGTTTTTTTATTTAACTCATTTCTATACTATTATTTATTCATCTATTTATAATTTTTTATGTTTTCTATTCCAAGAATTTTTTTTTTTTATTTATAAAATAAAAACAAAGTATGGTAACTTTTCTTATTAATTGTTTTTTCGACAATCCTCGTTAGATTTTATCTTTGGTCTTGAATCTTCATGAGAATATCCCTTGACATCACGTGTGTCTTTGAAACATATTACTGGATACCCATTTAAAATTGTAGTGTATTACATAAAGTTATAAAAAGAGTAGTTTTCAAAGGGTAATATAGTATTTGATTAATGTATATTTATTTAGATTTGAAAATCCATGCAATTAATGAATGTCTTTTAGATGAATCACGTTTACGTTTATCTTTTTTATGATTATCTTCGCTTGTATTATCAGCATTAGGTCTTAAGTACTTAGACAAGGATTGGATACTCAATGATTTTTTAATTTTTCTTCCCCCTTCATCATTAGTCCTTAAAGAAAGATTGCTGAATGACATGGAACTAGATATTCTCTTTCGGATGTTTTCTTTACTTCCTCTTTTATCACTTACATATGATTTTAGATCATCTTGAGAACATTCATGGTGGTTATTAATAGCAACAGGTTCTTCTTCAAAAACTTGCAAATTCTTTTCAAACTCCCCAGGAGACTTTGTATCCTTTCCAGGTACTATCAAAGTGATGTTTGATTCCGTATCAGTTAGTTGTCTTGAGTGCTTTTTTGTTCTCTTGAACTCATCATCAGATATGAATAAATTCCGCTCATTAGTGGCAAAGTTGGGGTCCAATATTGTTCCTGAACTGTAAGTTGTGTTAGTGATTGTTGAAATGCTGGCTTGTTTTTTAGAGTTTTCCTCAGCCAAATATTTCATTAGTGGGTCATTTTCATTATCCAAGATATTCAAATCCTCTAAATCTTTACTTATGTCGTACTCTTGTGATCTAAAATTAAATGGTGTGTTCAAATTACTTCCGCTACCTCTCGTCTTAACTCCCATTTTCCCATTACTCTTCTTTTTCCCCATAGTAGCATATTTACTGATTACCTCAGAGGCCAATGGACTCAATCCAGAATTACCCTCAGGTGTCTTCAGGTTCCCATACTCTCTCTTGTCGGCACTCGTTCCAGAATCACCAGATGTTGCTGAACTCACTCTGGAGGACCCTTGGGATGATCCTGTCCCATTGCCAGCTGCTGAAGACGCACTTGGAGAATATGGTATACCAAAGTTGTGATATCTTTGATGAAAGTTACTCGTGTGCTTCGTTCTCCCTAGATTTCTATTGACATTTGTGTTGTGTGTTGTTGAAGAGGCTGTTGCTAATGGTGATGATGAAGTTATAGCTGTTGCCGGTGTGGACAATGTTATTCTAAATGACGAAGCAGATAGATTTGTTGTAGCAGATGATGGTGTTATGGATCTGTAGCTTGTATCTGATACCTGCCTAGTACCCTTCAAATTGTTCATACTAGGCATGGATGTTTGTTCCGGAATACCATAAGAAATCTTAGTTTTTACAGGACTGCTACTGTTTGACCCGGAATTATTCTCATCTTCCTCATCAACATCCATCAACAAGTTATCGTTGTTCAATGGTTCATTCCCCATGTCCTGAACGATATTGGAGTAATTACTTTCCCAGTACTTCTTAATTTGATCATCAGAACTCGTTTTGCTTAAATCTAGCCAGTTCCCATTCATCTCATCTTCAATAGGACTGAAAGTTAACATTTCTGTGGGTGCACTTTCAGATCTTTTATGTCGTAGGTAGCTTTCCTTTTTCGCCTTGGTGGTGCTTTGTTGTATGAACTTTTCAGCATTATCAAAATCTATTACCGGATTACTGGAAGAGGTTGCATTGTTGGTGTTTATAAATTCAGGTAAACTTGAGTTACTGTTTTTCCTGTTATTAGTGGGTAAAAAATCAAAATTATTGTCACCTGACAACGCAAAGGATCTTTTATGTCTATGTCTCTTATCAAAAGGTTTGTTATTTATAGCAGTAGAAACAATCATTTTCCTTTTTTAATATATATTGTTGTTGTTTTGTTATTCTTTCTTGGATATTCAATGACAAATGTTATTTATTTTTTTAATTTTGAATATCACTTTGACAATGTTATTATGTAATTTATTCCGAAATAAAAATATTTAATAATGTACTCATTAAAGATGAATATAAAATCAAACTATCTACTTTATTACTGTATTCCTTTATATATATATGATTATGTTGATTTCTTTTTTTTTTTTTAATACAATCCACTATGTTGTAAAGAAATATAAAGAATAATTATAGAAAGGTAATGGTAATGAATACCTATTGATTGATAATGATAATTGATATGGTTTATTTTTTTTGTTGCTTGGTGTATGAATATATATCCAATTTAATAATAATAACGTAATGATGTTCTTTTGTTTTTGCTCAAATAAAAGTGAATTCATCTTTAACCTACACATCCAATATGATAGAGGTACAATTTTAAATATCCATCAAAAAAATAAAATATTTAGAAAAAGAAAAATCTAAGCTAAAATGTGTTCTACCAAATGGGTTTTTTTCTCCTCCCTAAAAAAAAACTTTAGGTTAGGGGAAATATTCATTAGTGTGTGTGTGTGTGTTTTTTTTGTCGTAATGGAACCAATTACGTTCTTTTCTGTGCTATTTTTGGTTCTAGTTAATAAACGAAACTAACACATCCGCTACCATGAATATTGTTATTAATTGATTATCTAATTAAGTTATCATCAATTGTACTTGAAAAAAAAAAAAAAAAAAAAAAAGGAAAGAAAATTGAATAACCAATCAACTGGTAATGTCTAATCAAATAGTAAATAGTAGATTATCTATACTATATTTTAACAAGTCTTATTTGTACACTGAGGATCATACAGTCATTGAACAAGATGATCAAGATATACTCTTCAAAAATAATCTTATTATAAAAGATATTGAACCCACAGATGTTTATTATCAAGAGAGATACAATATAAAAATTAACAACACCCACTCAAATGTTAAGTTTACTTATAAAGGTAATGACAAATTCAAGTACAATACTGACAACATTTTAAAGCCATTGTTTTTAGAAAGTGGGTTTAACAAATATGTGTTTCAACAAAACAACACACGTTTTGATAATGAACATGAATTCATTAACAACATTAAAGAGTTTATCAATGAGTACAATATTCATTTGTCTATGATTGATGAGATGTTTCAAAAGTTAAGTAATGGCCAGGGCTTTTATGATACCATAGAGTTAACAATCATGAATGATAAACTTCTTCTTCAAATAACATATCCTCAACATATCTTTGAAGAAGAAAAAATTATTGATCTTAATGACTTCTCTGATACCGGAATGTTCTTCACTACAAAGGAAAATAAGCTAGATACGAATGTTCAAGGAATGATTTATAAACTGAACGAAAACAAATTCCAAAAGACAAATTTTTATATTAGTTTATACGAAAATGATTTAACTGAAATGGAATTGTTTGATTTGAAATTTCATCAAGACGGAATACATCCTGACATATTTGTAACAACCCAAGGTTCTAAAGACTTAAAGACTTACAATCCATATGCTAACAACTGTAATAGATATCTTTTGTTAGATGTACCTAAGCAAGCATTTGTTAACAAGTTTGATAACCAAATCAAATTTGACGATAAAAATTGGAAGCTTGTTGACATATCAGAAGAAAGTATTGATTTAGAAGCACCAGATTACAAAATTGATTCATATGGAAATGCTTACTATTTATTCAAAAAGGAAAACTTTGACTTGGCCCATGTCAACGATGTTTCGGACTTTAAATTTAATTTACACAACAGATACATAGACTCAGCTTTTGCAAATCAAAAAAACTATTCACACTTTGAGTTTGAATATTTTGCTTTTGACCATTGTAAAGATGTATCAAGAGACTTTATTATGACTCCATTCAATCAAAAGAGTCATTTGGGTGGTTATTATGTCAAGAATTTTGCTAATCCCTCATTAGAAACCCAGAACACATACACCAATCTATTAAAGCATGGCAAGGAAGTCATTGAAATTCCATATCCAAACACAAGTAATTTCTACAAGATTCAAGCAAGCACTTGGCTTGTTGTTTTCCTTTCTATCTCATACCTGTTGAAAAAGATTGTGTTTTCCAATAAAAAGAAAACTATCAAAAAAGATAAGAAAAAGCATTGAACAAAATTTTCCTTTGTCTTTTGTCTTTTGTTTTCAAACTATTAATAACAATGAAATTATATATTGGTTTACTTCTTACCTTTATTTTTTTTGGCAATTCTTCTCAAAGCTCTAGATTCATTCTTTAGTACACCATCAACCATCTTATACTTACCTCTAACACCCTTCGGTCTACCTGCCAATCTCTTGTTACTACCTGCAGCAACAACCAATGTAACTTTAGGTTTGACATTGGCCTTTTTCTTCAACTTCTTCATCAATTTAGAAATCTCATCAGCCTTGTCTCTTTCAGACTTATCAGAGTTATCATTAATGATACCAGCTTTCTTCTTCAATCTTTCCAATTTGGATACAGCTCTCATTCTCTTTCTGGCCTTGGCTTCAGCTACCTTCTTAATAGGTCTGGCATTAAGAGCCTTTAATCTTTCCTTAATGGCCATTGCAGCTTCCTTGGTTATAGGTTTATTAATCTTGGTGTGTTCCTTTTCATCTTGAACAAACCATTCCGGTAAGTTTTCTCTATCTCTTGAAGAGTATCTATTGTAAGTTTCATCAATCAAGTCATGTTTCGTTTTTTGTCCCAATGCTAATTCATGAGCCAGAGTCATAGCTTGCACTGTGGCCAATTCTATATCCTTTTCATGCTTCTTTCTAGCATCCTCATTAGCTTCAGCATCACTATCATAATCCGATGATTCATCAGAACTTTCCTTAGTTGGAACAATTTCGAAATCAGAGTTATCCTTGTCAGACATTTCAACATCGGAGTGTTCTTCAAAGGTGTCCTTATTTTCAACAACTTCTTGTTTGATGGGTTTATTTTCAGTTGTCTTTTTGGTACTTGGTAGTTCAGCTTCAATACCATCAAAGATTGGATCATTGAACAAGGCTCTAGCATCCCTACTTAAGCTTTGATCACCTTTTTCACCTTTAATTCTGGATATTAACTTTGTGATGGCTTCATCAGAATCACTGTCCAAATCATCATCATCATCCATTTCTACATCTGTGTTTTCATCATCATTATTATCCTTTTCAAAGCCTTCCCAATCTTCTGCTTCCTGTCTGGATTGCTTGGCCTTAAATCTGGTATCTCTTTCAGATTTTCTTTCTTTGTAATTTTCATACATTAAATCCATTTGTGCTTCCAAATCATCCATGTCTCTCATTTCATCTCTGTCAGACAAAACAGCATCATCATCAATAACGATTTCAGTACCGGTGATGACATCTTCTTTGGAAAAAATCATTCTCTTCTTACCTTTAATCAAAGCATCTAATTGGCCAGTTTTTTCAGCTGTTTTTAAATTGAATAAATGATCTCTTCCATCCATACCAGCTTCAATACCAATATCTTTGGGAGTAAGCATGTTCATTTGCATTCTAATAATTTCCTTTTGTTTCATTTCATTCTTCTTTCTCTTTTCTCTCTTCTTTTCCAATCTTTTCTTTTCTTGTAAATCTTGAAGTTCCTTGGTAATTTTTTCTTCTTCAGTCATTTCACTAACTCCATCATGTTCGTCAACATCTTCTTCCTTGTCATCCAACTCCAATGTATCTCTGGCATATTTTCTCCATTTAAGTATCATCTTGAAATCCTTTCTACCTAACACTTTCAAATCTTCTACACAGGCCAAAAACTCCTTGGTGGTGAAGTCCATTCTTTTCAATATTTGCCAATCCTTATCATCTTCATTGGTTGTAAATTTATTGAGACCAGCTAACATCTCAATAGGATCTTCAGTTTTGACAAATTCCATGATATCGGCTGTGTGGAATAGTAAGTTGTCCCCTTCTTCGTAACCATCTCTCTTTCTAACTTTCTTTTCTGGGTTGTAAACCTTCATCTCTTGATTTGATGCCTTGTCTGGTAATTCCTCAAAAACTTCCTTAGGATCCAATAATCTAGGATCTAACTTCTTTGGAGCCTTGAAGCCTCTACAAACAACAAAAATTTCCGCAGATACATTTCTAGAAGCAGGTGGCTTTGTAGCTTCAACTTTTTCAAACAATTGTTGGAAAACCCAAACAAGTTTATTGTAATCCTTGGATCTAAAAATCTTGGTAACAAAGGTACCACCAACAACCAAGTTTTCACATGCAAGCTTCAAGGCTTGTAAAGTCAAATGCGATTGTGTGAATGCATCTTGAACCCAACCCAAACCAACATTAGGAGCACCATCATGTAGAACAGTGTCAGCCTTCCATGTTTTCATGTATCCTCTTAACTTGGATCTACAATCCTCTGTAGTGATATCACTTTGGAAAGTTATACAGTTAGGCAGGTTTTTGATAGGTACAATATCAACACCAATGATCAATGAATTGACTGGACACAGGTTGGATGCGACTTGACACCAAGAACCAGGAGCAGCACATAAATCGATGACAACCTTGGATCTTTCCAAGAAATGTCCATACTTCTCATTGATTTGGATGATTTTGAAAGAGGAACGGGCACGATAACCTTTTTCCTTTGCCAGGTAATAATACTTATCTAATCTACCTTTAGAATTTTTCTTTTGAGTTTTACCCATTGTTTAAAAATTGCTATAGTATTTTTTCTTGGGTTTTATGTTAATTGATATACCATAAAACTGATATTGTTTTATAGAAATAAAAAAAAGAGATTTGTTGTAAATATATTACTTGAAAGTTTCTTTTCTTTTTTCTTTTTTTTTTTTTATTGAAGAAATAGTTAATTAAAAAAAATCTTGAAATTAATTATGGTTAACTTTTTCTTCGTTCCTTTTTTTTTTCCTATGATTTTCCTAAAGAGGGAATTTTCACTTTTCTTTTTGGGTTTGAGGAAAAAAAAAAAGAAATTTCTTATATGATACACGTGATTGACACATGAACTTTTGGAGGGAAAAAATAAACTTTTAGAATCGCAACGTTGATAGTCATTTACTTTCCAATTAATTTTAATATTCTCCAAAGTAATTTGAATATTGATATATTTCACTAATATTTATTATAATTTACATATTATCTTTTTCTTTTTTTTTCTATGAAAAATAAAAGAGAAGATATATATATTGATATGATACATACAGATTGAAATCTCAATAAGTTCCAATTTTCTGCTTTAGAATTTTTCTTTTCCCTAATTAAATATCCCTCTGTTTTTATTTTGTCTTTTTCAAAAGAGCCCCCTCTCATCAATGCAATTAATGCCATTTAAGTTCATTGTTTTTTTTTTTTTTATGTTTATGATTGTGTAAATACTCTTTTACCATTCTTTTGAACAGGAGACTTTGGTCTCAACTTTTCAATCTCAGGATCCTCAGGTAAATTTAACATCTCTTGTGTTTCCTTAATGTACTCTTTAGGTTTGAAATTATTCAGCATGACATCTGGACTCATGATCACCCAGCCTTTTCTTAATTTCACAGGTGTTTCCATTCCACTTCTTGAAGGGATGATGTGTAATCGTCTTGTGGCTGTTGAGAAGTTTTCAGCAATTTGATATATTTGAGGAGGGACACAGTTTTTCTTTTTGATACTTGGTGTGGTTTTATTTTCCGTTTTTGTTTCATTGTTCTCTTCAGAAACAGCAGCAGACAATGGTGTATCATTTTCAAACATTAAATCGGTATCCACATTACAGTGAATCAATCTTCCGTCTGTTGATCTTCTGACTGTTCCAGTGATGCACATCCAGCAATGCCATTGCATTTTGTCCAAAAGGGACTCATCTGTATCATTACTTAAGCCAGGATAGAAGCATGAGTCCTTGTTAACAGGTACAAATACAAGTTCTTCTGATCGTCTAAATTTTTTGGCCACAATTTCTTGATTCAAGTATCTGGATAGTTCATTGATTTTGTTTGATGAAGCCCATATAAACAAAAACCCTGGTTTTGATATCAACTTATCAATAGGAAGATTTCTTAGCACTGGATATATAAACTGGTTTTCACTTAAGCAACCAATCATAACAACATCAAAGTTTAAAGAATACTCTGAAACCCATTTTTGCAAATAGGGAGCCATCTTGTCAACGTTCATTCTGCATCCATAAGCCTTCTTCGAGTGATCTTCAATCTGCTTTGCCTTTAATTCCATGAGCTTTTGTAGTTTGGGGTATCCCTCAACAGTATTGTCTTTGTTACGTATATACTTTTGAGGAACTTCATCTGTTTTTATGTAATTATCCGTATAGTTATTTCCTTCCATTGTAGATATTACGTGAGTTTTATATATTTTTGGTGTTTTGTGCATGATCTTAACAAACTGTATTTTAAAAAGAGAGATTATGTGCTTTAAATATTAATGAAGAAAAATGTTCTTTTTCTTTTTTTTTGTTGTATGTTTCAAAGTAACAAGACTATTTAAATAATATAGTACAATTTTTTTTTCATATACTTAAACAGTGCTTGTTACTGTCATCGTTTATCTGTCTAAATGTGTCTTTAGATGTGTGTAGATCATTTTTATTATCTTTAACTTATAAAAAAAAAAAATAGGTGACAATATTGGCCCAGTGCGTGTTTTTGAGGTTCGAGTTGATATTTCCTAATCAGGAGATATCAACGTGACCAGTGCTGTAAGAATTATCACACTAATTATGGCATGTGGATTTAGTGTTGGATTCACAGGACAGTGTATACATTCAGGTAAATATTTTTTCTTGTTTTGAAATATGTTAATGTCGACTCTAAATTTATGTAATTATTAATCTAATATATTATATAAGAATATAAATTTTACAGTTATTTAATCTTATCTAAAAATTTAAAGAAACCAAGAAAAAAAAGTTTTGTTTACAATTTAAACAAACAGTAATCAAATTTAAATTTTATTTTTACTTTTTTTTAAAAATAAACAAATGTAAACAAAAACATAAAATTTTGAGCTGTTAGTAATATTTGTAACTTAGAAGCATAATATTTAATTTTTTTTTAAAAGGAAGAACTTGTGGTATACTTATTGCTGTTTAATTGTATTCCTCTGAACAATTTGGCTGTAATTTTCAAAATAGTTGCTTCTACTCGCATATCATATTTACGACGTTATTTTTTTTACCACAGTGTTGTTTTTCTTATATTTTGTATTGTATTTTTATTTGTTTTATTGTTTGAGACTAGCCTCTTGAATTATTTACAAGCAAACATGGTTTTTGAAAAGCCAAAAAAAATTATGCCCATTTCCCCTCAATAATGTATGTAAGGTAAGCAAAAAACGAGAGATTTTAATAAATTATGTAATTATAGTTTTTTAACCGCGTGCAAACAATAGAAACAAGAACAATACAAGTTTATATTTCTCTTAAAGGCATGAAAAAATATTGGTAAAAATAAAATGCGCAGTTTCATAAATATCTATTCTTTAAACCTAACTTAGGCTAAAGCTATTTACTTTATCAACAAAAAAAATATTAGAACAATATATTAAGCTATCTTATTGTGCTCATAAAAAATCTTAAGTTCTATTGTAAAAAATTCTGCATAAAAGGATTATATTTATTTTTAATATATATTATAAATGAAAAGGAAACAAAACAAAGCAAGAAAAAAAATTACTTTTTTTATAGTGATGTAAAGACATTGCAATCTCTTAAATGGTCAATATATTCTCAAGCAAATTGTGTATATTTGACCCCTTAATAAAACTGTTCTGTAAAGCTCATTATTTCCTTTTTCAATTTCTTGTACCTACAAAAAACAAATGATAATAACAAAAAAGAGCTCAGTTATTTTCTTTGTTATCTATATCATCATAGACAATATAAGTTTGAGCTGATTTTACAAGTGATATATATAAAGCGTCTATGTTTTGTGGTTAAATTAATCTTTATATATCATTTATTTATTATTAATATATTTGGAAGAGAAGAAGAACTAATTGTACCACAACAAGCCAAATCAAAGAATTATGACCTATCAGGGTAAAATCAAAAGAAAAGTAGTCACGCAAAAAGAAGATATTATTCTTTTAAAGATATGTATAAATCAATTGCCATGTTTAAACAAGCTACACTCTAGCTTATATAAAGGTCTATTTTGGAAAAATGTTTTAATAGACTTTAATAAAAAAACAAACTCTACAAGAACAGTAAGACAGATACGGAATAGATTTAAAAGTATGCATGAATATTATATAAAAATGAAAAACTCATCACTTTTTGAAATTAAGTTACAAGAAAAGAAATACATAACGGAAGAAATTGTGTTTTTCCAAACACTGTCACAGTGTTTTTCACAAATGTACTATGATGACAAGGGAATATTAAAATCTAGAACGCAAAAAGACAAAGAGGAACAAAATGAAGAAATGACTTTATGTCCTTCGCTAGATGAAGTATCGACAATGCCAATAGAGGAATGCTATTATGCAGACAATAATCAATTATTCTCGTATGAGATCACTTCCAAGCCTCAAAAAGAATCTAATTATGATATGGTAGACATGATTTACAACAAAGTGGTTCATGATGATCCTTTAGATGTAGGTGACTTTTCGTTCAGCAGCAACATTTTATCAACCCCCATTCAAAACATACTTGCAAATTCAAATTATCATAAATAGTCGCTGCTGTATTAAGTCACGCATAAATTTGAAAGTATATATTTTAGGTAATATGATTTATCGTCATTCTTTTATTTCAAGGCTGACTCTTGCACTATGTGGAAGCAAGCATTCTGCCGTGATCACTCCTGCACACATTATTATGTATGCTCTTATAGATTTAATGGCAACCCTTATGACCAGAACAAATATGATGTCATTGTTAGGGCAATTTTTTTTTGGTTATAGCTAGGGATATAATATAATAGCATAATTGTCGTTATTTGCATTTACTAAGTATTTTTCATGTTTAGTTATTTCATTTTGCGAAGGATTTTTTTTTTTTTTAAATTTCTTTTTCTTGAAAAAAAAATATACATATGTATATAACAATAGAAAGCATACATTGCGTTATTTAATACAAAAAAACAATAGATTCATTTAAGAAGACACAAGAATTTTAAGTTTTAAGAAAAAAAAAAATCATTAAATAAATGCGCCAATAAATTGCTTAGCCTATGAAAACCAAAAAAAATTTTTTATGGAATACTTCAATTAGATAAATATTATACCTTACTTATAAGGAGAGAAAAGAAAAAAACTAATTTAATTTTTTCAGCAGTAAGCAACAAATTGATAACAAT
Organism: Hanseniaspora guilliermondii; assembly: GCA_036287555.1. Lineage (NCBI taxonomy): Eukaryota > Fungi > Ascomycota > Saccharomycetes > Saccharomycodales > Saccharomycodaceae > Hanseniaspora > Hanseniaspora guilliermondii. The sequence goes on along the minus strand of CP143016.1, from coordinate 34,694 downwards.
AAACCATTTATTTACCATTTGTCCTAATATTTTCTTGAGGAAATATAAATAGATTCTTCTTCTGCTTCTAAGAAAAAAAAAAGTAATTTTGATTTGAACTGTTTCAGTGATATTATCAGATTTAGTTCTGGACTCATTTAGTAATGTGCACTGCTAACTGAAGCTGAAGTGTAAAGCAACTAGTTCAATGAATATTTTGTATAATCAATTGTTTGTTAACTTTCATATGAGTTAGTTATAAAAAGTAAAGAAAAAAAAAGGTTAGTAACCTTCAAGATCTTTTTTTTTTCAAGCACTCTATAACTTTTTAAAAGTTTAGTTTTTATATTACTTTGAACAATCAAAACTTTTAAATTGATACGCTGCTTATCTAAAGAATTTCTACCAACCCAATTTTCCATCAGTTTTTAGAACATTTCGGTTTATCGGAAATCATATTGCATTGGTTTGTTGTTTTCGCCAAGAATTTATATTCCAAAAAAAAAAAAATAAATGATGTTACATCTATTTAACCCAATTTTTTTTTTTTGAAACTAGAAAAAATAAAATGTCAAGGTTTTTATTTAACAAAAATCGAAAAAACTTAAACCTCAAATAACTTCTTTTATTCATTAGGAAATAATATATATAGCTGTCTTAATCAAATATAAAAGACTCTTGATTTTTCTAGGTTTTCAATAACAGAATGCAATTGCGTTTCGGATATGTTTTCTGAGTCTTCATCTTCATCTATTTCCAACAGTTGAACACATTGATCTTTTATAGAATCCCACAGACTCCAAAATAACTTTATATGTTCGATGTCTCTTGAGGCCATCAAGGCCTCCATTTGTGATTTAATGTCTTTAAGCTTAATTTCCAAACTCTTCCACTTTTGAGCAAATGTATCGTGAGAAACGGAACTTCTGCCTTGGTTAATTGATCCAATAGTTGATCTTCTTTTGAGTTCTTCTGTAAACGCAGACTTGATATCCGTTTTAGTACCCACATTATGAAAAGAATGGTTACTGTTTGTTGATGTGGTTGAGGAAAAGGAAGAATGATGTCTTCTATAGCCCTGATTCAAATGTCCATGTTCAAAAGTTATATATGAGGGAACATTATGTTCATAAAGAGTCATTATTTCCTCCTCAGCAAAAGTGGATGAATCATAAATACGTCCCCAAACATCATCAATAGCCTCATCAATATAAGTAAGAACTTTTTCTTTAGCTTTCATATCTTGATTGAAATCTATTTGGCCAATTTCCTTAACTGTCTTGATATCTGTTTCATCAACATCATCATCAACAGTGTTGCTGTTATTTCTAAATGGTGTTACTTTCAGTAGCAAATCTTTAAAACTCTTGTTTGATTTCAAGGCTTTTGAGTTAGTAGATTGGTAACTCAAGTTAACTTCAGATTCATCATTAATCAAAGATGTATCTGGTTGATTATTATTTACATTGAAAATATATGATTCAATAGTCAAGGCCTTATCCTTTTGATCTGATATGTTTGGAAAGTATTCATCTTGAACATCCAAATGAATGCTGTTTTTGGTCTTTATCTGATCAAAATCAGCTTCATTGTCATTGATTATATCATTATCCTCAACATCACCATCCTCATATTCATTCCCAGAAGATGAAGATGATCCAATGTTGTTTGAGTGACTCGAAGATAACGTTATGTTGTGGTGTTTAATATCTTTATTATTCCAAAAGGAAAAGCGATTGAACAGTCTCCTTTGATAGTACTCTCCAGCTTTTCTCTTTTCTTTATGAGCAGCATAACATGATTTATTTGATTCATGCTTTCTTTTAAGATTAGTAGCTATTCTGTTATTTGCAAAAGACATGTGTTAAAAAAAAAAAAAAAACTTATTATCTTTGTTTGGGTGTTAGTACCTTATGCAATAGGGTATATGATAAGCAGAATTATAACAGTACTGGTTCAAAAGCTTTTTTTTTATATTTTAAGATACCCATAAAAGAAAAAGATTTAAAGATATATTAATATCTTTTATTGAAAATATTATCTAATTGATTAAACTGAGTGGCTGTCAATCTTGTCTATAAATAAACCAATTTGAAGGGTGTGTGTTTTCCTAAACGGGAAACATAACTACTCTTTTTTTTTTTTTGATGACAGGTTCACCCAAATTTTTGAAGGGGAAAAAATTTTTTTTTTTTTTCAAAATTTTTTTCAAAAGCTTTTATACACGTGTTCTATGATTAGTGGAAATAACGTATTTAAATAATAGATTTAATCAACATAAAAAGCGTTTAACTAATGGTGCTACTCAAAACAGATATTACATATATGCGAATACTTACAATAAATGCAGAGTTTTTATAAAGTTTTTATTTTTTTTTTCTTGTAAAAGTATTTTCATGTATGCAGAATCAATTTTCATGCACAATTATAAATAATATAGGGAGTTAACAATTTTAAAAAAGCTTTCTAAGTCATATACATTATTTAAAGTTGAATATTGGATAACTTAACAACTTTGAGAGTATACACTTTAATATAATAGCGTAACTATTTTTTTTCTTAAGTTATAAATTATTAGATTAAATAATACTTTCGAAATATTTAATTATGAATTTGATATTTTACCCGAACAATAAACTTTCCTAGTTTGGTAATAATTAATACAAATAAATACACTAAAAAAAAATTTTTTCCCCCTTGTAGTTTCCTCCGAAAGGATCGATTCAACCTATACTTTCTAGAAAAAAAACGAGGTTAAAACTTTTCAATTGGTTAAAATTTTCTTTGGGGATTTCAAACATACAGAATGTTTTAACAACAAAGAAACTGCATAATAGAGACAACAAATTCAAGTACCTTAAAGAAATTAAGTCATAAAACCAATTCCTCATTTTGTTTTGTATCTATATTCAAAAATAATTGATTTCCTTTTCATCTAATTTTTTCTTTCACCTTTATAAATATTACATATCCACATATAAATCTATCAAAAATGGCCGATCAACAAACTAAACAAGAACAAATAATTCCTTCCCAATCCATTCTAGATTCCAGATGGGATGCTGTCATAGCCAATGGTATCACCAAAACTACTTTAGGTTTAGTAGGTGGTATTGTTACCTCTGTTTTATTTAAAAGAAGACCAGCATTTGTTTTCCTAGGGACCGGTATTGGTTTTGGTATGGCATATGCTGAAGGTAATGCCATCTTTAAGTCCAAGGCTGGTATCAGATCTATCAATGCTTAATGTCAATTGATTTTGTTTTGTTTTTTTTTTTTAAACTTCCATGAACACGAAAAATAAACAAAGTTAATATATCTGAAGTAATACTCCCTCTATATAAAGTTATATATTCTAAAACATAATGAAACTGAAAAAAATAAAATGCTTTAAATGCTTTATTTCAATATATAAATTTCTGTATAAGTCTATGTTGTTAAATTCAATGGTGTATTCCGATGCACAAATTAATATTCTACTCATAGTTTGAATCCAGATATAAAGTCAAGCTGTTTGTCCAATTCTTTGTCAGCTTTATCCTTCAATTCCTTTCTTTGCTTCTTTAATTGAAGATCAATTTCACTAATTTTTTGGATGTTATCACCAGATGGCAAAGAAGTCTTGGCTATAACATTGTCGTTGTTTATGTTGTGCTTCTTTTGATGATCATAAGTTTTCATCAAATGATGTATATCTTCAATCTTGTCGCTGTTGCTCTTAAAATCTTGATTAATCTCTTGGAGCTTAATTTTGTTTTGTTTTCTTTTAAGTTTATTGTTCAATGTGCTTGAACGCTTTAAATTGTTGAATTTATCATTTGATTTTTTAAAAGTCTTAACACTTGTAGACGAGCTTTTACCTTTTCCGGGGGTTTTGACAGCCATTATAATATTGATGTTCTGTTTGTATAGGATATTTCTGTTTTTCTATTAATTAAGTTGTCATTATCGGCAATATACTAATAATTCTCTATAGCTTTTTAATCCTTATGTTTAAGGTATTTAAAAGATCATGTGGATTGATGTATTCATTTTTTTTTTTTCCCTTTTTTTCAATGTTGGATTTCTCTTTTAGGAAGGTGGACTTTTCTCACTAATAAAAGGCTCGTTAATTTGTTTCTTTTTTTTTTCTGCTCTATTCATTTTTTTTTTACCTCTTTTGGATAATCAAATTTTAAAATTTAGAAACATTTTTAAGTATTTATTCACATCTTAATAAGTTTTTTAAATAAATATCCACATGAAGTAATTACTGTTTACAAACCAGAAGACGATAAAAATATAGAGATGGTTTCTACTCATAATAAAGATAAACCTTGGGATACCCCAGATATTGATAAATGGAAAGTCGAAGACTTTACTGAAGCTGATAATGCATCTGGATTGCCATTTGCTGAAGAATCATCATTCATGACCTTATTTCCTAAATATAGAGAACAGTATTTAAGATCCATATGGAATGATGTTACAAAGTCCTTAGATACTTATCATATTGCTTGTGTTTTGGACTTAGTTGAAGGTTCAATGACTGTAAAGACCACCAGAAAGACATTTGATCCATCTATGATATTAAAAGCTAGAGATTTAATCAAACTGTTAGCCAGATCTGTTCCATTTCCACAAGCTGTCAAAATCTTAGACTCATACACTGCTTGTGACATTATCAAGATCAGTAGCTTTACCTCTAATAAAGATAGATTTGTCAAGAGAAGACAAAGACTTGTTGGACCAAACGGAAACACTTTGAAGGCTTTGGAACTTCTTACCAAATGCTATATCTTAGTACAGGGTAACACTGTTGCCTGTATGGGGCCACACAAAGGTCTAAAAGAATTAAGAAGAATTGTTGAAGATTGTATGAATAATGTTCATCCTATTTATCATATCAAGGAATTAATGATCAAAAGAGAATTAGCAAAGAAACCGGAACTAGCCGAAGAAGATTGGTCAAGATTCTTGCCTATGTTTAAAAAGAGAAATGTTCAAAGAAAGAAACCAAGCAAGATTAAGGAAAAGAAACAAAGTGATGAAAAGAGAGTATACACTCCATTCCCACCTACTCAACAACCTAGAAAGATTGATTTGGAAATTGAAAGTGGTGAGTATTTCTTAAGTAAAAAGGAAAAGGATATGAAGAAGAGCTATGAAAGAAAACAAAAGCAAGAAGAAAGAACTTTGGAAAGAGAAGAAGAAAGAGCTAAACATTATGTTGCTCCTGAAGAAGAAGAGTATATCAGCGCCATAGAAAGAGAAAAAAAGGAAAAGAAAGAAAAGAAAAAGCTAGAGAAAAAGGAGAAAAAAGAAAAGAAGGAGAAAAAAAGAAAGTCAGAAGGCAGTGACGACGATGATGTTGCTGATGAAGATAAAAAGAAGAAGAAGAAAAGCAAAAAAGACTAAAGTTGATCATAGTTTTTCTATATATTTCAGAATACTATTTTATTGATATTGAAATTGGAGGTTAATTTTCTTTTTGTATATTTATACTGATTGGAAAGTTGCTACCATTTTTTATTTTGATCACTTTTATTTCTCTAAGGTATTTCTCTTTCGTGCGTAAACGCGTAAACCTGCAATTCGAAGAAAAAAAAAATAAAAATCAAATATTTGAAGTTTTTTTCTTTAAAAAAATAATGGTATTTGTTAAAAGTTAGTTCAACGCATTTAATATCAATAGATTTCTACTCAAAGACTGAATCGACACCAGCAAGTTAATAATCATGTCATTTATATCAAATTTACTTAATTCAGAAGAAAAAACTAAAACTGCTAATGATGCTCAATTAAAAGATGGTGGCAATGTCTTTCTTTTTGATAGTGATGACGAAAGTATGAACACTGACTTGAAATCAGAATCAGAACCAAAACGGAAAAGAAAAACTTCATTGCTAAAGAAAATAAGAAATGCATTTGATAAAAGTGATATTATAGAATCAGATCATGAACTTCAGGATACTCAACCAACACAAAAATTATCTAAACAAATTGATGATCAACCATTGAATGTAACACAGCCTACTCAGATGAATATTATCCAAAGTACAACTGAACAAAGTATTACTCAACCAACACAGCTAAAGGATGTACCAGCTGAATCTGTGACTCAACTAACACAACTGAAAGGTGAACCAATAGGATCTGTAACTCAACCCACTCAACTAAAGGGTGTTTTTGAGGAGGCAGAAGATGTTGATATTCATGTAGAAACTCAAGAAACTCAAATGCAAGAACCTACTTTATCTTTTAAACAACCGACTCAATTAAAGACTCAAAAAAGCAAATCTCAGTCAGGACAATTAAAGGCCATTTTTGATGAAGAGTTAGAAGATGAATTTCTTGAGAAAATGAACGCTCCAGTAATATCCACAGAAAACTCTACAAACCTCAAGGCCATGTTTGATGATTCTGATGACAGTTTATTTGAAGAGTTACCAGAAGTGCCTGGGTCTGAAAAGACCATGCCTGTAGGAGAAGAAGCTCCAGTGGTGGCATCAGAAGATGAGGAGTATAACTCCGAAGTTTCAGACTTTGTAATTGAACTAGAATCAGATAAAGAAGATGAAAATAAATTATGTGAAGAAGAGAAGATACCTGAAGAGAAAAAAAAGCAAAATGAAACAGTTCCTTCACAACAGTACATTCTTCTTTCAGATGATGACGATGATGATGAATTCGACAATATAGGAAGCAGACATAATGAATCTGCTGCTGCAAAGGCTACCGCATTGGAAATCCAAGCCCATATAGCACGTCAAATGGCATTGAAGGACAAGGATAATTTGAGAAACAAAAAAAAGAATATGGACGTTCAAGATCTGTTTGCTCAGCTTAAAAAGAAAGCTGTTAAACAGTCACAAAAAACAAGGGTTAATCTAGAAGTGGTTGAAAAAAACATAACAAACAACAGCGATAGGGTTAAAAAAAATGAATCCGCTGGGGAGCTTTCAAGTGAAGAAGAAAATGATCATTTTAATCTTGATAGCGATTATGATGGAGATCAACAAAGTAATTTATCAGATGTAGTCATCGAACAACAGGAAGAAGAGATCTTTTATGGTAAGAAGACAAGCCCCGTAGATACTTTCCCCTTGGAAACTAACAACCCACCTATGAACTCTCCAACGCGAGTTAAAGAAGTTGTAAATGAGGATGACGATGAAAAGGAAAAGAGAAGACTTGAAAGAGCAAGATTACGTCGTAAAGCCTTAGAAAATGACTTAAAAGACAATGTTGAGAATCCATTTTTGGCTGAAGAGGCTGAAGAATCAGAATCCGATGAAGAAAATTTACCTATTTTAAACGAAAATAAAACGGATGGTTTTGATGAAGAAAAAGTTGATGATGCTCTACACACCTCAGATGAAGAAATGCTTGATGATGATAGCGATATAGAAGAAAATGAAGAAGTTCTAAGGCAGCTTGAAAGAGAACAGCAGGCACGTGATGAAGAACTGTTGGAAAAGCAAATTCAAAAAACTTTGAAAGGTGAGCGTCGTGGTATTGATCGTGAGGAAGGGTTCATCGATGATGATAATGATTTTGAGCAAGATGATGAGTACATTGCTTATAAAAGACGTCAAGAAGCTATAGAAGCAAAAATCAACAAGCGATTGTCGAAGAGCAAAAAAAGTAGAATAAATGTATTAGAGGGTGTAAATACTAGAGTTTCGTTGCCTGAAAACAAAATTGGAGTTCTTGATAAACTGACTGTTAGTTCTACTTTATCTTTTTTGGCCAGGGATTCAACAATTGATGACCTTACTGCAGCCGAGGAGAAGCAACACGAAGATGATGATTTCAAGTTGAAGTTCAAAACACAAGTGGAACTTCTCAGCACTGCAGCTACTGCAGATGAAAACTTGGATGACGATGATGATCAAGCTGATTCTCTAATGTTTATGAAGAACACCAGGAAGATAGTTAAGAAACCGGCTATAGAGAGTGAAGAAATGAAGTTCCGTTTAGGTGTGAAAACCTTCACTAAGAACCACATGAAGAACACAACTACAAAGACTATCGCTAACAACGAAAAGTTTGGGTACAATAAAGAAGGGAAAAGGGAAGTTCCATATTTGGGTAAAAAGAGAAAGCCAGACTCTAATGGTTTATACAGTCATCCTGTTAAAAAGTCTGCAACTTAATGTATATTATATAGTAACTATATATCCTGCAATGCATCTTTCAATAGATCAAGTTCGATTTTTGTAGCGTAAACTTCAGTTCCGTTATCGACGACAGCAGTACCCTGTCTAGTGATTTTCAAAGATGCTTGTCTTTTAGGGACAGACACAAAGGGGGTTTTATCATTTATATGATTTGAGTTGAATGAATTGTTTGTATTATCACACTTTTTGGGCAGGTTCCATATTATACTACTCTTTCTTTTGATGGTTTTATTCTCTAAGTCTATGGTTGTTTCATTTATTTTTGATGTTTTGATGTTCTTTAAGGGGTATTTATAGTTCAAGTTTCCATCAGTGAGATATTGCTTCAATGAATCCTTAGTTTTGAAATTAAGCGGATCTCTTTTCGTCTTTGATACCAAGGGGAGCATAAAAGGATTACAAAATCCATTCGACTCATTTTTGTCGTGTGTTGTAGTTGTTACAGCCCGTCTATTGCACATTGCGGTTACTGGTTGACTTGTCAAATATGATAATTGACCATTTCTTAAGTAATCGAATGATCTTTTGAATCTTTCTTCTTTCTTGGTGAAACTACCTAAATAAAGTCTTTCAACATCTGGCTTTTGTTTGAAGTTAAGTTTTTCTGGCTCTATAACTACTACATTCTTTTTCGAAAGAATACTTTCATGAGAGTTGTATCTTCTCAAAGGTCTGACACTTTCATCCGCAAAAGGGTCATAAACATCATCAGATTCATCTTTTTCAGATGGCTCAGCCGAAACTTCCTCAAAATCATCAAGATCTTCGTCCATTCCTATCACTGTTTCATCATCTTTTATACTTACACAGTCCAAATCGCTAAATATGGCTATCGACAATCTATTTCTTCCGTTGAAGATGGAGTATGAATCACTATGAACAGATGTTCTTACAATGCTGTTATATGATGTTCTATTTTTTTTTGGCCTGCTTGCTAAATCTAAGCCTGCAACATTAGAGCTACTATGCTGGTTTTCATTTTGGGTCAATTGTGCATATGCATCATCGTAAACATCATGTGTTTCATTTTCAAATGTTGTTGTACTAGAATTGGTTAAATCTCTTGTTTTTTTATTAAGGATTTTTAGGGTTTTGAATTCTTTAAAAGACTTTATGGATTCATTATTTGGTGATTGACTAGTAAATTCGTGATTCAAACAGCTAGTTTGGGTTTCATGATCCATATTAAGATATTAGATAGTAAGTTATATAAAAAAAAAATTGTTTATCTTAATATGTATAAATTAATAATAATGGAAATTCCAAAAATATCAATATGTTTTTAACTACAGGAAACTCTTTAAAAATAATGTTATGATGGTTTTAGTTGAGGTTTTTTCTAAACTTTAACTTTATATTGCTTTTCCATGATGTATTGACAAGAGTTGGAAACAGAATAAAAACATAAACAAAAATTGATTTTTTTTATTTTTTTTTTTGGGATTTAGAGATCAACGCCAAATAAAAAGAAAAAAAAAGCAACATGTATGGTAGCGTATCATATGATGCCTTAATGGGCGGGAAAAAAAAATTTTTTTTTCTTTTGTCGGCTTTAAGAAAACGTATGCATTTGTTCTAACTTTTACATATTGGTTAATTCAATTTGAAAATTATGTCTGCTGAAGCATTTACTAGCAAAGAATAATAATAGTAATAAGTCCCCTAAACAAAATCCACATACTTTGATATAAATGGCTAAAGAATATACAATTGCATGTGTAGGGAAACCTAGTGTAGGTAAATCATCAACTATAAATTCATTAACCAAGAATGAATCTTTATTCAAAATAGGTAATTATCCGTTTACGACCTTAACTGCACAAGAAGGGGTTTCTTATATCCCATTTAAATGTAAATGTAACAAGAATCCAAATTGTAAGCCAACATATGGTAAGTGTGTTTCTGGGAAAAGATACATTCCTATTAAAGTACTAGACATTCCAGGATTAATTCCCGAAGCTCACTTGAACTTAGGTTTGGGTAATAAGTTTTTAGATTCTTTGAGAACAGCTGACCTATTGATTCATTGTATAGACATATCTGGTACCACAAATGCCAAAGGTGAAAGCACCAGAGGCTATGATCCTATTAACGATGTAGAGTTTTTAATTAATGAAATAAAGCTTTGGATCTATAACAATTTGGAGAAGAAATGGGGATCCATAGTAAGAAGACATATAAACACAAACTCATCCATAGTTGAAACTTTAACAAATCAATTGGCTGGTTACTCTGCCAACATGAATATGGTTCAAAAGACAATTGATTTGCTAATGCAAAGACAAGACAGTGAGGCCGAGTCCAAGTATCTCCCTCCGTTGGACAAATGGGATGAGGAACTTATTTTAAAATGTATTGAGTGTTTCATGGAAATCAAGTTCCCCATGGTGTTGGCATTGAACAAAATAGACCATCCAGATGCAAACAAAAACATATCCAAGTTAGTATTGAAGTATCAAGGTAAGTATGAGATTGTCTTAACTACAGCTATAACCGAGATTTTCTTGCAAAAATTACACACTCAAGGTTTCATTAATTATGAATCTGGTACAGAATTCTTGGACACTTCTGAAGATGATCCAGAAAACTTGAAAGAGCTTCCACCAGCCATAATGGAGAAGATTGAAAAAATAAGAGACTTAATTCTGTTCAGATACGGATCAACAGGTATTCAAGACTTATTGACAAAATCGGCAAAAGTTCTTGATCTAATTCCAGTGTATACTGTCAAGAATTTGAACAATCTTGATGATCCAAACAGTAATGCTTACAAAGATGCATTCTTAATCAAGAATGGAAGCACTGTTGGTGAAGTTAAGAGACATCTATTTGGAATTGAAGTTAGTATAGGTTCTATATTGACAACAGGTAATATTAGAGTTTCAGAAGAAGACGTGATAACCAAAGGAAAAAATGATGTGCTTTGTTTCAAATTGGCACCTAAATGATTTTGTTTGTTTTTTTAGATTATAAAAGTATTCTATATTGAAATGAGATGTGGATCACTGCAAAAAAAAAATAATAACGTCAATGTATGGAAATACAAATCATATTTTTCTTTCATAATGAAACGTTTATAGTTAAGTGAATAGCAGAAGCTCAATAATTTCAGAGTATAACAAATTATTAATTATAGATATATTTTGTTTTTTTATTCCTTCATTAATAACTTTCATGATATACACCTCCTTTTATTTTTGTTTTTTCTTTTAGCTAAAGTAATAAAACTCCACAAACACAGTTAAATCTGGAACAATCTTACACCACAATAGATGTTAACAATGTTGGAAAAACGTTCAAGAGAAGACCTTAGTGGTCAAAAGCATAAAGCGATAAACCCGTATATGCTTAGATGATCATTAGTAGTATTCATCATAGTTGGTATTTAAATGCAAGCAAAAGAAGAAAATATGAAATGCCGTTTTTTTTTTTTTGCCTTTGAAATTACACCACTTTTCTATATATACATTCTTGAGGATTGGAGATTACTAAGATCTTATATGATTAAATATTTCAACGAATAATTATGTCCATATCCATTCAGCTTAAACCCAAATCATTCATACAATGTTTTCATAAAAAAATAAAAAAACTAGGTGCAAATTAAAATTTTAACCTGTTTCGCATTGATATGTTTTTTTTTTATTTATTTCCGGAAGTGAAAACTTTAATCATTGTAGACTATTTTAAACTTTTATTTTTTTGACAGAAAAAAAAATTAACCAAAATAGTTGAAAGTTGTTTGATATGTGTTATAAGCTTTACTATATAAATAAATATCATGTTAAAGAATTGATCTTAGTTTAGTGTTTTCCATTCTATGTATAACGCTACTTGGTATTGCCTCTTCTAAATGAAAATATACTACAAACCAAATCATTTACTACGTATAATACATAATATTAACTCTATCAAGAAAAAAAATTTACAAAATAATGCTGGTTTTTGTTAAGTTTTTTTTCTTCTTTGTAGTTGTCGCTGCTAAAGTTGAGTTCTCAAAATGGGAAAATGCAAAACAAATATCACCCTTCTATGCTTGTAAAGTTGCAAATACTGAAACTGCTAAATACTGTGAGCTTGATGCCCAATACTACTATGAATGTCAATGTGATGATGTTGTTGCATTTGGTGCAATGGCTTATTGTGCTGTTGAAAACTCAGTTAACTTAAATGACTTTGTCAAATACTTCAACACTGAGTGTAATGCCTTGTTAACTAAAAAATATGACATTACAAAAGAAGATATCACACAAGCTTACCAAAACGCTTCCAAATATGTTAAGACATTGTCTGACTTCCCAAACTTCAACTACACTGCTGATATCATGAGAACACCTATAAAGCCTTCTCAATCATTCTATGATCTGGCACACAGAACTTACTACGACTTTTATGAAAACACTTCATGGGGGATAATCTTTGGTATAATATTCTTAGGCTTTTGGTTGTTTTATTTTTTGGTATTTGGATTGTATCAAGTGCTATTCAAGTACATGAGATATGATTTGTTAATCAACACTGAATTTAGATTTAAGAAGTATAACTATACTTTATTTACCAAGACTTACAATTGGTTGGACTTCTTTAAAATTCCGATTGATCCTAATGAATTCAACTTATCAAAATGTATTGGTATTGGTGCAAGCTTGATTATTTTCCTTGTTGGGGTATGTTGGAATTATCACAGTTTTGAAGGTAATTATTTCTGGTCAAAGAGATCATCTCAGATTTCTAGATACATTGGTGACAGAGCTGGTTACTTGTGTATGTTCCCCTTGAGTTTATCCATTCTTTTAGCCTCCAGAAATAACTTTTTATTGTGGTGTACAGGTTGGAATTTAGCTGATATGGTTTTCTTTCATAAGTTCTTTGGATTATCTGCTATGGTTTTGGCTGCGGTACATTCTATAGCTTACTGGATCAATGCTGTCAAAACAGATTACTACACAGAGTCATACACCGATGATTATTGGATCTCAGGTGTATACGCTATGGTCATTGGAGCTGCCATAATCTTTTTAAGTAATCATAGATTGGTAAGAAAGCATTACTATGAAATATTCTTTGTTCTTCACATTGTTTTGGCTGTTGTATTTGTTATTGGTATGTGGCGTCATTTAAACCCATTAGAATGTGCAGAGTATATCATTCCATTTATAGGTATATGGGCGCTAGAGAGAGTGTTCAGACTGTTTAGAATGTTCGTAGTATTTGGAGGTTTTAGAAAAAATAAAGCCACTCTTTACGTGAATGAAGAAAATTTAGATGAAAATGACATGTTCATCAGATTGGACATTGAAAATTACAACAAATCCTTATTTAAGCCTAAAGAGGGACACTTTGGATTTGTTTATCTAGGATTACCATTTTCTTTTTGGCAATCTCATCCATTCACAATTGTTAAAATTAAGGATTCTGACAATTTTGCTATCTTGATGAAGGTTAAGAAGGGTATTACAATGAAGCTTTACAAGAAATTTTTAAAACAAGGCGTTAAACACATGGACTTGAGAGTGTGTATCGAAGGTCCTTATGGTTGTTCCGAAAGTAGTTTTGCAAACAAGCACGATCAACTGTGTGTTATAACAACAGGTATTGCTATAGCAGGTCCTTTGAGTCATTTAAGCTATCATAGAGCTTCAAATTCACATGATGGTGAATTAGAGCCAAATGTTTTGCATTGGGGTGTTAAGTCATTCAATGTCATAAGAGCCTTGGAAAAAGAGCTAAAAACTATATTGTTAGTTAAAAAGATGAACATTGAGGTACATATTTATTGTAAGAACTTCGTTATTGAAAACAATATAAAGCCTAAAAATAGTGAAACTGATTCCTTCAAAAGTTCAAACTCAGATCTCATTGCCACATTTGAAGGCAAATTGAACATTGTACAAGGTTACATGAATTCTAAAGACTGTGTTGATTTGGTATTTTCAGAGAACAACTCTTCCTTGATAATGACATGTGGTCTTATGTCTATTTCTTATCAGGTTAAAAAGCAATACATGGAAAATGTCATAAAAAACAAAACAAAAACCCACGTAGGTTTTATTGATGAATCACAATCTTGGTAATTATCATCCAAATGTTTATATATATTTAATTGTATTTATATTTTATTTTATTTTTATTTTCTATATATGCTTTATAACATCTCAAAGATTTATAAATGTGTTTGGTTACTTTAAGAAAAATGTTTTACATCAGTTAAAAAATGATCTAGAATTTTCAAATAATCATTGTGGTCATTATATGAATGTGCATTAATGATTATTTGATTTATATGGTGCAAAATGATTTACACCCCCAAATTTTCATATGGATTTTAAAGAAATTTAATCACACGGATTTTTCTTGCCTTTTTTTTTTTTTTCCTAGTTTTCTCGGAGAAAAATTGAAAAAAAATAAGAAAAAGGATATGCAAAAAAGATAATTTTTTTAAAAACTAGGTGCAAATACCGGATTAAAATTGATGTGCTTCACATACATTTTTTGGGGGTGTTTTTATTGAATTCTCAAATGATTAATACAACCATCAATCATCAAAAATAAAAACTTTTTTCTTCTTCTTTTCTTTTTTTTACTGGTCTCTAATTTTTATGTAAAAACTATATAAAGAGATGATGATTTAATTCATTCTAGATTTTGGTTGATTTGGATTTTAATAAAAAATATTAAATATTCTATAGAATATATATAATACAACCACCCTCTAAAATGTTAATATTTAAAAGATTTTTCTCTTTGTTATTTGCTGCAGCTCAATTGCAAGTTATTCTTGCAAAGATTGAGTTTGATAAATGGGATAAGGCTAGTGAAATGACCCCATTCTATGCATGTAAGGTTGCCACTACAAAAACGGCTATGTATTGTAAAAAAGATACCATTAAAAAATATGAATGTCAATGTAAAGATGTTGTTGCTTTTGGTGCAATGTCATACTGTGCTATTGAAAATGATGTCAACCTTCATCATTTTGTAAGTTATTTCAATCAAAGGTGTAACAGACTAAATAAAGGCGACTTCCATTTTACAGTAGATGATGTCAAAGAATCATACAATAATGTAACCAAATACATCAAGAAGGTAAGCGAAGTTCCAAAGTATAATGCTACTAAAAAAATCATGAGAACACCGATTGCTTACGAACAAGAAAATTACAACTTAGCTTACAAGGCTTATTACACAAATCGTCAAAACCACTCTTGGGGTATTATTTTTGGTTTGATTTTCCTTGGTTTCTGGTTGTTTTATTTCGTGATGTTGGGTCTTTATCAACTAATCTTTAAAATGTTAAGACCTAAATCTTTGATCAAAGCTGAATTAAAACTAAAGAAAGTTGTCTTTGTTGTCTTTTCAAAAGTTTATGACGTTCTGGAACGTTTTCATATTCCTATAGACCCTAACGAGTTTAACTTTACTAAAAGTGTTGCTATTGGTTCCACAATGATCATTTTACTTGTAGGCTCTTTGTGGAATTACCACTCTATGAACAACAATTACTTATGGCCAAAGAAAACTACTCAAATTGCTAGATACATTGCAGACAGAACCGGTTATTTGTCAGTTTTCCCATTAAATCTTTCTATTCTGTTGGCATCGAGAAACAATTTTCTATTGTGGTGCACTGGATGGAACTTAGCAGATATGATTTTTTTCCATAAATTTCTTGGTTTGTTGGCTGTGATATTGGCATCAGCACATGGTATTGCTTATTGGATTTTTTCTGTACAAAACGATTCTTACACCGCAAACTACAAAAAACCATACTGGAGAGCTGGTATATTCACTATTATTGCAGGGGCTGCTATTGTTATATTGAGTAACCACAGATTTGTTAGAAAGCACTTTTATGAAATTTTCTATGTTGTTCACGTAGTTTTGGCAGTTGTTTTTGTTGCAGGTTTATGGTACCATTTGAATCCTTTAGATCTAGCTCAATATGTAATTCCTTACATTGGTGTTTGGTCTTTAGAGAAACTGTTTAGATTTTTCAATATGTTTGTCTTATTTGGTGGATATAGAAAAAACACTGCTGTTCTATATGAAGATGCTTTAAGCGATGATAAAACTGATATTTTCATTAAGATCAATATCAACAATTATAACAAATCATTATTTAAAATCAAAGAAGGTAACTTTGGATTCTTGTACTTAGGTTTACCTTTCTGTTTTTGGCAATCCCATCCATTTACATTTGTCAAACTTCAAAACTCTGATGACTTTGCAATTGTAATGAAAGTTAAAAAGGGTATTAGTATGAAGCTTTATAAAAAATTCAAAAAACTTGGAATTACCAAAATGAACTTGAGAGTTTGTATTGAAGGGCCATATGGTCATACTGAAAGAGACTTTACCAACAAGCATGATCAATTAACTATAGTTACTACAGGTACAGGTGTTGCAGGTCCTATGGGTTATTTAAGTGGTCACAGAGCCTCAAATACTTTTGATGGTAGCTTGAAAACTAATGTATTAAACTGGGGTGTTAGATCTCCGCTTATTATCAAAGCTTTTGAAGATGAAATTAAAACTATTGTAGAAAAGGAAGATCTAAATGTAAAAATAAATATTTATTGCAGAAAGTTTAATTTGATAGAAAACATAAAGCCAAAAAAATCTTCAGATAGCTCTAGCCAAAGTACTCTTGATGAGACTTTGTTTAAATTTAATCCAAAAATAGAGTTCCATGCCTGTTATATGAATGCTAAAGATTGTGTTGATGAAAGCTTTAAGAATCACGAATCTTCTGTGATTATGACTTGTGGTCTGATGGCTGTTTCTTATCAAGTAAAGAAACAATACATGGCAAACATCATTGAAGAAAAAGGTGGAAAGACCATTGGCTTTATTGACGAATCTCAATCTTGGTAGTTATATTCTTTATTTATAGATTGCAAATATATGTATATATATTACTTACATCAATACTTAAACAAATTGAAAAATTATAATAATGTTTTTTTTAATAAAATTAATGCTGATATAAACCTCTCTTTGTATTTTTTTGAAAAAAAAAAAACAACAACATATAAGATGAAATTATTACGAGTAACCAGTCCAATAAATATATATTGACTCTCTCAAACATATTTTTCTTTACAAAAAAAAAATGATAATAAAGTATAAAATAAGCAGCATTAAAATCTAAGACATAAAAATGAAAACTGAAGATAAATAGTTGAAATTTGATGATGTTCTATTTTTAATTAATTAATTGCTAACCTTATGCAATAAAAATAGGGATATTTACTCAGTCAACAAACATAATAATTCTACATTGAAGAATTCTATATAACCATGATGTGTTTAATTGATTCACATTCTCTTAAAATGTATTTGTATATCTCTAGGAATACAACTTTAGACACACATAACAATTTTAAAAAAGTAAAATATACTTTAATCAACTTGATAGTTTGATGTATAATATTTGATAAAGCACTTATTTTTCTTCATCAAAGAAATAACTGGCAATCTGGCCGAGTGGTTAAGGCGTAAGATTAGAAATCTTTTGGGCTCTGCCCGCATAGGTTCGAATCCTGTGGTTGTCGTTGCTTTCTTTTTTTTATTTTTTTATTTCTGAAAGCTCTAAAATGATGCTGTGTGCATATAATAATGTTTTAATTATTAGAAATAAAGTAAAAATATTCTTTTTTTTTTTTGTTTGCTTTCAAAGTTGGTCCATTGACTTGATTGTTGAACTAAATTGAAATAAGCATATCGTTGCCAACAATCTATCCAAGGGTATTACTATTTTGTAAAATGTTTCGCGTAAATAAAACAAGGATCTGAAATTTTTCATTTGATCTTTCGTTTTTTTTTTTCTTTGAAGAAAAATTACACTTTCTTCTTACTTTAAGAAATGGTGAAACCAAAATCCCCCCCCCCTCGTAACTACAGCATCAATGATCGATGAATTAAACATATTACCATGTCATTCTATATGGAAACCCTCTATAAACTATGAAGAAACCTTGTGTTTTGGGCTTGATCGAGAAGAATGGGTTCTCGTATCTTTTCAGATCGAAGGAAATGATCATTTAGCAATGGTTGAACAAATATTAAAGTGTCTTATATCTTCAACAAAAAACAGAATAACAGTATTATCTGGTGGTTATACTAAGAAAGAATTTCCACATATCAGTGAAAGTAAAAGCTATTATACATTGATGATGAAATATTACAATGCCTTGAGTGATAAGGATTTAGTAGAACAATTAAAGAAGAAAATTTATGACACCAATTTTTCAACATTGATCACCACATTTGATGGTCTTTTGAATAAGTCCCAAAAAGATATTTGTGTTGAAAATTTTTTGCTTGAAGAATTTGCTATGGATTCTTTTGATAATTTATACTTTAGCTTAGCATTATTAAAGCATTATCATGACATTAAACATTTGAAAAATGTTATTATAACAGGCTTTGGATTCAAAGAAAAGAGATTCAAAGATCTACATTGGAAATACTGTGGTGCTGAAAACAAATTACCACAATGTGCTTTAAATTTTGATAGTAATTATCCAATACACAATGAGCTAGGAAAGCAGACTTTTTATCTTCAAGGTGTAGAATGTGGTGAACGAATTCATGGCTATGAATTATTTGTTATGGATCCATACGCACTACGGAGTAAATTATACGATAAGAAAAATGATAGAAACTTTAGTGGCTTATCAGCGTACGGTTCAGAGTTTGGAAGATATTTGATAAAATTAGACTCTGCTTTATCAGACCAAGATCTTTTGACTAAGATTCAACAATCGGATCTATACAAATAGAAAAGATAAAAGATAAGGTTCAAATTACATCTTTATATAGATTTTGATGTAGTTAATTTTTTTTTTTTTGGCGGCAGAGCCGATTGAGCGGCAAATTATACCCAAAAAAGAAATAGGTTTTTTAATCATATCCAAAAAAAAAAAAAAAAAAAAGGATCCGAAGATTAATAAGATTGATTGATAAATATGTATATTTAATTATTTTCAGTCAGGTATAACTGATAAAGTTTAGCAACATTTTTAGTTGTTATTCCTTTAATGGAATTAGTTATGATAACCGGAATCTGTGTGTATATAAAGAAAGACGATCAATAGTAATAATTTACCTATTTTTTCTATGTCATGTTCATTATGATTCTGGATAATATAGGTAATTACTTAAAATGCAACACCAAAACATATTTCATTATAGTTACAATGGTGGTGCCTTTTTCTAAAAGACACCTTCAGAACCCAAGTTGGGCAAGAGATATTCCCAGAAACTTTAAAGAGGTTGCCACTAATTGGTACGTATATGGATCCAGAGAGATTGTGGGTTTGAAAGGAGATGGAAACAAATTTGAAAGTGAAGAAGAAGTACAAGAGTTAGAGGAGTACAAAAAATCAAGCAATTGTATACTTTCAGAAGAGTTAGATTATAAATTTTCCAAAAGCGAAAAAAGAAAGATCATTTTTGACATGTTTTCTGCATCTGCTTGTTTGTTAGGTGATGGATATGTTAACAATTCTACAGGTATAATTTCATCTGGTTTAAAAGATGTCTATGGACCTCAATACTCAAAATCAAAGGCTATTTCAAATATCTCGGCTGTAGTCTTCGCAGGTGAAGTTTTTTCTATCATGTTCTTTGGCTATTTTTGTGATATCATTGGTAGAAGAACTGTAACATTAATTGGTAACGTGATTATGTGTGTTTTCTCCATTTTATTGGCTGGTGCCTGGACTGTAGGTACCCACTCAAAAGTTACAGAAAAGAGCTATTATTTAGATCCTTCAACAGGTAAAAAGTATGCAAAAGCCTCTAATTCTCTATGGTCATACTTGTGTTTTTTGAGATTTATGGTAGGTGTTGGTATAGGCTCAGAATATCCAGCAGGCTCTGCTTGGTCATCTGATATTTCCAAAACCTTAACACCAAAAGATAGAAACCTTTGGTTTAATATGTTCACAAACACATCTATTGACGTTGGTTTTGTAGCTTCATCTTTGGTTACTTGGATTATGACGCTAATTTGCGGAAGTAATAATATGGGCACTGTATGGAGAGTGACTGTTGGAATTGGTAGTTTGATTCCTTTTTTCTTCTTCATTGCTAGACTAAGAATGAAAGAATCAGATCATTTTGAAAAAAACAGATTCAAAACAAAGAAAATTCCTTATCAACTTGTTTACAAATTTTACTGGTTCAGAATATTATGTTTTGGTTTGGTATGGGTTTTTTATGACTTTGTACTTTATGGTATGAGTGGTATTTCCTCCATGATTTTGGACTTGATTCTTGGAGATACTTCAGATATGCGCACAGTTTGGGCTTGGAATTTATTATTCAATGTATTTTACCTTCCAGGTGCCTTTTTGGGTTGCTTAGCATCTAAGTACTTTGGTCCAAGATGGGTAGGTTCCACTGTATGGATTCAAGGATTGTTTGGATTCATAATGGCTGCTAAGTTAGACGTTCTACAAAAACATATAGCTGGATTTACAGTTTTTTATGGAATTTTCATAACTCTTGGAGAATTTTCATTAGGAAACAACATAGGTTTACTGTGTGTCAACGGATTTGCAACACCTGTTAGGGGTTCTTGCTATTTATGGTGTGCAGCCATGGGTAAAGCAGCTGCATTTGGATCTAATTATCTTTTCCCAAAATTAATTGCAAACGGTGGTATCAAAGCACCATTTTATTACGGTGGAGCTATTGGATTAGCAGCAGCTGGCTTGCTTATTATAACATGTCCACCAATGGATCAAGTTTCTCAACAACTTGAAGATAAAAGATTTATGGAGTATTTATCAAAAGAAGGATATGACATTTCTTCCAATACTACGTTTAAATTAGAGGTTGACGATCATGATAGTGAATCAGACTCCCTCAAGAAGAATAATATAACAACTGAAGTTGTTGATGTAGCTGACAGTTTTTAAGCAACATATGAAAAAATAATAATAATATAAGAAAGCAGTACTTTAATAAATATTTATGAAAATTTTGATAGCTGACATTGTATGTAGAACGTTATCATTGACAGTATAAGACTATATTCTTGATTCTTCTTTTTTTTTTATATACAAAAACAAAATCCTTAAGCTTTCAACAGTTAGCTTCAAATAAGTTTAATCTAAGCTATAGTCAAGACTCACTAGATTTTGATTTTTAATCATTTAACAATATTTGTATTCTATGTGTTCTAATTGTAATCTTAGTGACTTGATATGATGATCGTTCTCTTTTTTTTTTTTTTTTTTGAAAAAGAGCTACATAAGAATCGTAACCGGGAAACATTGTACCGATAGGATAATTTGGAAAATCCTCTTGACACCTTTGGAAAACAAAAATCCGATCCTTTTTTCCATCCATATGTCCCTGATAATTTTTTTTTTTTCTTGATTAACTTAATTAGCTCCATTGTTGTATTTCTTATGAGAAAAATAAATAAAAAAGATGAAAAAAAAACCCCCCCTTAAGTTATAGTCTCTTTTTAAGAATATATAATCAATAGTAAAGTATTAATTGCGTACATTTTATTCACACTCTTCTTCAAACACTAAGCATTATAGTCCCTAGTTATAGCCATTCATGTACATCTTAAGTGGTTATTATCCATCAATTTAAGATTGGATGAATGGAAAAAAGATAATTAAACCCCAATAACTTGAATTCCCTCTTTGTATGATTATAAATTCTTTTTTTTTTTTTTTATTAATTTTTAGGTAAATATCTAACCTTGTTTTATCAATGTAGTTGAAATTTTTCATTAGTTATTGGAATTAATTTATATATAAGTAAAGCTTAATCTGAACCTTTTTTTTCAAAATGTAATTTTTTCATCTTGTTTGATAGTTAAAACAAAATAAAAATCCATCAAAAAATAACTATCAATCATTTGTGAATATGGCTGATAACATTTATGAATCTAGTGAATCAATATCGGATGCTAATGAACAAAAAAAAAATAAAATTACGCTTTCAAGAGAAAATTCTAATCTTCCAGATGAAAAAAATATAAATATTTATTCAGTTTTACCTAAATATGATAAGCCTTGGTATAGGATTAGACACTTTCAAAAGTTACTATTTATTATTTTGATTGTTGCATTAACTGCTAGTAATACAGGGTTTGAGAGCTCATTATTAAACTCCTTGTACACAGAAAAGGACTTCAACAATGCAATTGGTAATGTTTCAGGTTCAGTTCTTGGTGCCTTGACCAGTGGGTTTTCAATGGGGTGCTTAATCTCTTTTTTCTTTTCTGCTAAAGTAAACGACAAATATGGAAGAAAAAAATGTTTGTTGTTTTTCAATGTTGTCATTATTATAGGTGTTGTTATTCAATCCATAGCAGGTAGCTGGAAGACTAAGGGCTTTCCAGAGCATTATAAAAAAAGAGATGTCATGGGTACTTTGATAGCTGGAAGAATGATTATTGGTATTGGCTCTGGTGTAATTCAAAGCTCAGCACCAGCCTTGATAGCAGAAATTGCTTATCCTGAACCTACAGCTAGAACTATTCAGATTAACTACTACAATTCAAATTGGTATTTGGGTGCTGTTCTTGCTGCTTGGTTGGCTTTTGGTGTCAAAAGTGTTAGCCATCATTGGGCTTGGAGAATTCCAACTATATGCCAATGCTGTCTTCCTATATTGCAGCTAATCCTAATCCCCTTGTTTGTTCCAGAATCTCCAAGATGGTATGTTGCTCAAGGAAAAGTTGCAGAGGCTAGAGCTATCTTAAATGATTTACATGCAGGCAATATGGAAAACGGCCAAGAGCTTATTGATTATGAAATGAACGAAATTCAATTGGCCATTGAACAAGAAAACATTGCAGCAAAAACACGATTCTGTGACTTATTTAAAACTAAAGCAAATTTAAAAAGAGTATGGATTATCGTTTGGGTTGGTATATTCATGCAATTATCAGGTAATGGTATTTTGATGTATTATTTAGCAAAAGTTTTAAACTCCATTGGATACACTTCCACATCTCAGCAACTTATCATAAATGCTGGTTTGATGATCTATAATCTCGGCTGTTGTATCATTCAATCGATTTGGATAATCTCTCTTATTAAAAAGAGGGTGTTGATGTTCAAGATTTCTATTGTAGGTATGTTTGTTTCCTTGCTTATTTGGACAATTTTATCTGCTAGAGCTGAAGAGACAAACTTTCAAAATAAAGCATTAGGTAAAACCGTCTTAGCTTTCCTTTTCATTTACTTTTTCTTTTATTGTTTAGGTTTGAATGGTTTGCCATTTACCTACGTAACAGAAATTTTGCCTTTTACCATAAGAGCAAAGGGAATGTCAATTTTAATGCTTGTTCAATTCTTGCTTCACATTTATAATGGCTTTGTTAACTCTATTGCTATGGATGCTATACATTGGAAATACTATATAGTATATGTTTGCATTGTTTTTGTAGAGTTCTTTGTATGTTTTACCTTTGTGGAAACATCAGGCAGAACATTAGAAGAAGTTGCCGATGTGTTTGGAGATGGTATTCAAGATTTGGGTGCTGTATCAGGAATTGCAGCATTAACTGATGGAAAGAAGTATCAAAATGATGAATTTGTTGAATCTCTTTGAATTAAAAAAAAAAAACAAAAAGATTGTGACTCTGAATGTAAAGAAGATAAACACTAAAATCTAAAATCATTTGGCTACTATATATAATATCTTTTAAAACCATATTTTTTTTTTTCTTTGGTTCATTATGTATAACATCATCAATTAATCTAAATTTATTTAAGTAAGATGTTTATTGATTAAATGAAATTTGTGATATTAACAAAGAATTTACAGTGAGCCTGTTTTCGGATATAAGCGTGATGAGCCTTCATCGAAATTTTTTTATTTTGGATCAAAAAAAAAAAAAAAAAAAATGAACGAACTAATTTTAACTTAAAGGAAGATATATATATATGAATATATTAAAAGAACATTACTATGCACTCTATACTAAGTGCAATAGTAAAATAAATAAAGCGCTTATTTTTAGCGAGTTAGCTTTATTTGGATTTTCAGTAGTGATTAATGAAGGAGTAGAAGCTGACTTAGGAGATGCTTCTACACTTGGAATAACAGAGGTTTCTATACTTGGAATGGTAGATGTCTTTGTGTCTGCAAAAACATTAGATAAGCTTTTTTCAGAACTGCTCAAGTAACTTGTTTTCACACTGCTTGGTATACTTTTGGAAGATAATGGTAAATTAGCTGCTTGACTTGGTTTTAAGCAGCTGTATTCTGTACAAACAACAGTCAGGTATTCAGTGTTAAATTCAGTAGTTACAGCTGTTGATGGGTTTTCACTTGAAGCTGTTTTCAATGAAGTAGCATTCCAACCAACATTGGTAGGTGTCTCTACAACAATAACAGGAACAGTATATGATGAGTTGCCAACTCCAACAAATACTGTCTTCGTAGTATATGATGTGGTGAAATGGCCGGTCCATGGAATGGTTGTTCTTAGAGATAAAGCAGGAGTTTCAACAACAATAACAGTTTCGGTTGTTGGATTGCCATCAGTACCTGTGGAAACACTGTATGAAGTGGTCGTTGTTGTAAATGTACCGGTCCAAGGTGTGGTGATTGTAGACTCAGGAGTTTCAACAACAATAACAGTTTCGGTTGTTGGATTGCCATCAGTACCTGTGGAAACACTGTATGAAGTGGTCGTTGTTGTAAATGTACCGGTCCAAGGTGTGGTGATTGTAGACTCAGGAGTTTCAACAACAATAACAGTTTCGGTTGTTGGATTGCCATCAGTACCTGTGGAAACACTGTATGAAGTGGTCGTTGTTGTAAATGTACCGGTCCAAGGTGTGGTGATTGTAGACTCAGGAGTTTCAACAACAATAACAGTTTTGGTTGTTGGATTGCCATCGGTGCCTGTGGTTACTGAGTACGAAGTGCTGGTTAAAGTAGTTAAACCTGTCCAATAGGTGCTTACGGTGGACATAGGAATGTAAACAATATCAGTTTCTTGAACTACAGTACCAGTATATGTAACAGCAGCATCAGACAAGTAGCTATTTGTCTTTGTTACAATGCTGCTGACAGAAGTAGATGAGTATGATGTAGTTGACTGGTCCCACTCAATGGTAGTTACGTATTTTTTAACGTAACTGCAAACAGATTCACTGCTCAAATGGTAGATAAAACCTTCAAAATTTCTGTGACTGTCACCATTAGGATCACTATATTCTAATTGCATCCCACCAGCCCCACCTCTATTGACAAAGAATACTTCAATTGGGTAAGCAACACCGGCAACCAATTCTAAAACAAGTTCGTTAACACCAGAAGGACCATTATAAGTCCAAATAGATTGAATAATGTTATCACCACTAACATCGCCTGTGGGGGAATAACTGTCACAACAATTTGGAGATTTGAAACTACTAGATCCGATGTTTATAATAGCCAAATCATCAATATATCTCAAGTTTATGATGTATTGACCAGTAATGTTAGGGATCATGAAACCTGTCATGTGGAAGGCAAACTGCTTGAAAGGAACGCTGACAGAAGTACCATCAGCATTGGCAAAGTAATCCAAGTCAAGCCAAACTTCACCAGTACAACCTTTAGCATCACAAGGGTCGTCATTTCTAAAATACAACTCATTAGCAATAACTCCAGGCTTAGTGTAAACAGTGTGCCCTTGTGCGATAATTGAGCCATCACCAACATAGCCACCAGATAAATAAGATTTTGAGGTGTACAGCCCAGTGTTCTGAACACCAGTATTTGTCTTAGTGTTGTAGCTCAACCAAGGATAGTAATAAACACTACCAGAAAACCCAGAAAAAAATTCCTTGTCGTTTTATATTTGGCAACCAATTTCATTCTCAAGATATTCTTCTCCTATAGGATTAACTGCTTGTAGGAATAAAAAAACAACTATTATATTAAAAGCTGTTTTCATGTTTTTAATTTTAAAAAATGAAGATATGTGTTACTAGAAAAAAATAATAGCAGTGTGTATATATTTATATGTTAGATTACTTATTTTTTTTTGTTTTGATTTTCCACTTTCTTTTTTCTGTCAAGATTAACAATTACATATTGAATGTAGAAAAAAAAATTTTAAAAATTGTATTACAAATAAAGTTTATATATATGTTTAAGGGGGTTTTTTTTGTTTTTTCTTTTCTTTTGAAAAGAGAAAAAGGATTGAAATTGAAATGTATTTTTTAGAAAAAAAAGTTCCATTAATTTTAAGCTGAAAACCTAAAGGTCTATAAAAATGATTAATTTCATGTATGATTTCATAAAAAATGTTATACAATAGGGTGCACACAATTTGTTTTTTTTTTTTTGGATTTCTTGGTAACAAAAAAAAAATTATGCATAAATGATTTCACACTTTTGAAATTTACAAAGAACTCGGAAATAATTACAAAGAAAAAGGAAGTAAGTCATAAAGTTTCCCCCTTGAAGTATACGTATCATAAATTTATTTCTTATGGGTTTTTCTTCAAAATAAGTAAACTAATAGGGTAATTTTTTTTCTATGTATCTCTTAATAGGGAATCTTATAAAATACGTAAAAACTATGATGTCATTATAATTGTTGTTTTATTCTAACTCAAAGATTGGTCTCTATACTAACATTACGTGATAAAGTTAACATGAAGCTTTTATCGCATAACTATGTCTGGATATTACATTGCTTTATATAATGTTATTCTTGAAGTAATAGAAAAATACCCTTACGACTTTTTTTATCATTAAATTTTTAACCAAAACATGAAATAAATTATATCTTTTACAACTGATGAAAACTATTTATTTAAATGCTTAAAAATATCTTAAAAACATTGTAATATCGAAAAATCTACTTATAAGTTTTATTCCCATAAAAAATACATATAAATTCATGCTTTACTCACCCTTACATTAAATCAATGTATCTTATCATTCTTTAAATAGTACTGAATATTTTTTTTTTACTGACCAAAAAAAAAAGACTGAATTTTTCCCACGGAATTTCAAGATTTCACATCCTGGAAAAGGAGCCCTTTAAAGAACCTTAAAAATTTAAACCCAAACTTAGCAGCTGTTTTAGGGATATCTTAGAATCCTGTGCGGGAAAAAAAATCACAATCGACTGAATAAGTTTCCTTCGGGATTCTTAGGGTTCCAGGGAAGCAAATAGACTGAATTTTTTTCAAAACCCTCCTGAGTCAATGGTGTTTTTTTTGTTGTCTTTTTTATACTTAAAATATCATTATTCAAATCAAACAACACATGTAAACGCCATGAAAACACATTTTACAAAACCCTACTCAATACACTACATACTTATATTTCCTGTTATGTTTGAAGTGATAAAATATATAGTTAAATAACTATTTTATTGATATAAATGTATGATATGACGTATAAATGGATCTCAATCTGATTATTTAAATTCTTAAATGGAACTGATGATTTATGTTTAACTACATTCAACATAAGATAAAGCAGCAATATCAACTAATAAAACAAAACTTAAATAAGAAGCAATGTTCAATAGATATACTAGATAATGATTATAGTACATAAAAAACCATTGATTGAAAACAACTTTTAGTTCAAGTTTTGTTGATTTGAGGCATATAGGTACTAATGTTGATTTTTTATAATAATTTGATATATCATTGAGAAGAATATAAAATTTTTTGTTTACAAACTGATTGAGAAGTTGATTATCTTTCAGCAGTTCACTATTCAAAAAAAAAAAAGTCAAAGATGTTGCATTATTTAAAATTAGTAAAACATGCTATTGAATGAGTAGACCAGATTCAAGATATATCTAAATTTTTCTCTGCAGCATATAAGAGCCTATATTAATTAATTATCTAAGAACAACAGTGCCTTTAGTAGTTACAGCTCTTCTCTTTAATTTACTAAGAACGCAAAAAGTATTTTCATTGAATCTGCTCAATGAGGATTCAAGTTTCATGATGGATATTTGAAGCAACAAACTTAATTTTTATTTGCAATAGACAAGACTGTTATGGGGTCTTTTAATGAAATTTTTAATTTATAATGCAGTTTTATAGAAAAAAAGGAAGATAAACATCAATGAGGTCCAATATTATTACAAACGAGAAAGCTATTTTCTATCAATACTTAGTGATATGTGGTTACATGTATTTCAAGAAAGAAATAAGCCAAAATGTTGTTCTAATTGTTATTAATAAGAGTGGAGTCGAAAATATCTTTGAATTACAGCATAATAGTTCTTGTCTTATCCCTTATTAAAATAGCTTTAATTTGAACCGCTTGAAGTTTGATGATAATTTAGCTTAAATTTATGGATAGGGAAGTTTGACTTCCATTTTGAATAAGAATTTTGCATATAAAGTACACATTTACACACCAGTAACTAAACTTTTATACTTCTCTATTACAAATCTATATTTAAGAAAGCTGCTTGAATATTCTATTGCCACTTGAATAAAGAAAAATTTGGAAACTGCCTCTTTAAAGCCATATTATCTTTATATATCAAAATCATAAGCGCCTACTGATTAAACGCATCAATACAATCTAACTTTTCACATTGGCATAGTATGTGATCTTTTCATATATAGATGAATATTGGTTATTTGAGTTTTACAAGTGTCTTGAATGTCTTGATAAGTATAAATAATATTCTTGATTTGCTTTTTGAATTCTCACGTGGCCTTCTGCAATACTTCAACAGAGCTTTTGTTAGAATTAGCTATTATATGGTAATAAATCTGCTAAAATGCTGATGTATTAATGTATATATTGTTTTTAGAAAATTTACATTTCTTATATTGATCCAGAATAATTTTGGATTTAAAAGAAGCTTCTGATATTAGATGATTATCCCACGAACTAAGTGTAAGGCGTTCTGTATATGATTTTAACAAACGCTTATTTTCATGCATATTAATGTTCCAAAAGCATACAAAATATTCATTCTCAATATCCACTTTGTTGATTAACTCAGTTGATTAATTCTTCTCTAATAAGAAATTGACTATGAAAGTCATGCACTAACATAACTACTTAAAACATACGCAAAATAAACATGTACCTAGTGGTTACCCATAGACTTAAGACAATAATATACCAAAATACAGTAGATAATGAAACATATGTACAGATTTTAAACTTCAAGGTCCTTGTATCTATAACACATTAAAACATTAATCTAGTAATTTCAAGGCTAGCATAGGGTTGTACTTAGAAATGTTTCTTTTTTTTATTTTTTTTTTTTTTTTTGAAAGATCGATGAAAATCTCTGATTGATATTAATCAAGGCAAAAAAAGATTTTTATAAATACTCTAGATAAAACTTGACAGCCGCAATATATATTTCAAAATTTGAGCTGTATCATGCCGTTTTTATGGTTGTCATTGCTGCTTTCTATGCCATTTTTTTTTTTGACTTTGAAAAATGGTAATAACATTGGAATGTCCTGAATTGGATGATTAGATTCCCAATTTTCTTAAGCGTAACATGCCAAATTAAAAACAAGAACACATCAATCATATATATCGGCATTTTTATAAACTAAAATTAGCTTCAAATCAGTAATAATGTTTACATATTGAGTATTGATTATGTAAACATTTAAGTGTTTAATTTAATAAATTATAGTAAATTATATCAGGATAGCATTTATAAGCATGTTTATGTGTTTATACAGAAACTTATTATCTCTTTTGGGGATTCTTTTGAAATATAAGATTCAGTCCTTTTTTTTTTTTTTTGAGTTCCCTGTTTGAAAACTCGACTGAGTTTATAAGTTACGGTTTTAAAATTCAGGTATTTATTTGCTTTAATAAAAGAAAAAAAAAAAAGATTCGCACAACTAGCTGTCCAAACTTTGCCAATGTTTTTTTGCCCAAATAAGAAAACCCACGAGTAATATTAACGCTACCATACAACTAACATACCAGCATCCTAATTTAAAACTTTAAATATTCATGATACAATTTGAGTATATAGAAAAGCAAAAATTATCAACACATGAACCATATCATAGCTATAAAAGTTATTATTTACATAAAGGAGATAAAGCTTAAGATCTTGCTATAGAATTAAACAAGAAAATAAATATATAAACAAGAGAAAAAGAAATATATAGATGTTTGATTATGATAAAGAGTTTTTCAGCATATTGTATTATTTTCAAATGAAATTTATGGATGTTTAAATAGCTACTTATTACCATTAAATCAATGTATATACTAGGATAAGACATTTATTGTGCATCTTTTTTAGTGTTTAATTAATTAAAACTCTACTTAATTTTTTTTTTCTTATGTTTGCAATTTTATTTAGAGCAATTCATAGTTCTGCAAGAGTTTGATGATCGTGCTTTTACACAGATTAATAAAAGCTATAATAAAAAGTACCAATTATCAGATGATAAAATAGCAATTAGTGTAGCAGTTATATAGTTGAATTAAATTCAAAATATTTAAATTAGTTAAATGACATAAATTTAATTTTTAATTTTACTGCGGCTTACTATAGATACCTTGTGGCTTGTACAAAAATTACCTTTGAAAGAGTTTACCAAAAACAAATGATAAATTTACTACTTGATTATAAGTAAAAAGGCGGCAGTTTGCTTGCTGAAGGAAATCAACAGCGTTTTTATTTTAGGGTTGTTGGAAATATTAAAATTCAGCTATCTATAAGAATACCACTTCTGTACAATGTTACAAGTAGGTCGACTATTGTGTAGCGAAATATGTGGAAGCGATTTGTCTTAATTAAATACTTTTAATTGACCGTACACTTGTAAGAATGGTTGTAAATAAGAGATGTTTTAAAATAATTGAAGTATTAATTAAAACTCTAGTGATTGATTATTCTGATTAGCCTGATAAGTGAGAAAATGAAGTAATATCATTCTCAGAACAACAGGTAGAACTATTACTTGTTTAAATTAGATTTACTAAATTATATTCTAATTCTATTCGGTTATCTTCTCATTATCAAGTTATCAATTGAACCACAATCATTAGAGAAATAATTGATATTGAAACACTTTTCAAATTAATTATTTTTTAACATATAATATTTGTAATTTAATACGAACATTTCATGCTTGACATAATTAGCCTAAGTATCAACCATACTTTGATTTGTCACGACTCGTCTTATCCAATTGGAAAAAAACTTTTAAACAGAGTGTCCATTCTTCAGAAAATACTTATAAGTCCCGTCATTCAACTTATCTTATAAAGGATGTCTATTAGACTGAACATAAATTCATTTGTCTGTACAAGAATCGGAATGCATGTTTATGTCTCTCCTAGCTAGACTGAGCAATTAATGTTTTCAAAATAAAAACTTCTCCGATTGCTATGCTTGTTTAAGTCTGAAATATATCTCTCTGTAAGATGATTACAGTCACGTTATTTGGACCTTCAAATGAAAATTTGGTCGCTACACTGTACCATATGTCATTTTATTAAAGAGTATACCCACATAGTATGTGTAGCATCTTCATAGTATGCAAATATTAAATAAAATATTTAACATAAAAGAAAAGTTTCATGCACAGATGATTGATAAAAATGTCAAATTAACCTTAAAGCTGTTAGAATCAAATTGATGTTGAGTAGAATTTAGTTGAGAGAATATATAAAAATCATCGGAACATATTTCCGCTTTTAGTAAAAAGAAAAGATTTTCGCAAAAAACCTTATTTTTGTTTGGGTGAAAGAATAGTAACCACCATTCACAAGGGCTTAGAACACCTTAAAGAAGTGACAAAAATTATTATGAAACAGATAATTACACATTAATAGATAGTAATTGATGATTATCTACTATTCCTTCAAATCGATAATATACATATCAAACTGTTTGGTAAACCCACAATAACCCTTTCTGAATTTTTATATGGTGGGTGTCTTCTTTTTTTTTTATAATTTTTTTCTGAAATCAAAGAAAAATTAAAAATACATGATTTGTGTCACGTGAACTACGTTTTCAATTTTGAATTTCTTGGTAGCGATACACAGAATATATGGTAAGCTGACAGCAGTACCAATCTTTTGAATCTTCTTAGTTTTGTTAACTAAATTTGTTTCATAATCAAAATGAATATTCTTTTAACACCAATACTGATATATTAACATATCAATAAAAACTAACAATTTTGAATTTATATTAGTTGTTGAGACATTTGAATGAATATATATTATAAACTTTAATTATTGTTAATATTGGAATTCTTGTACAAAATATAACCTCAATTTTGGTAGGTTTCTTGTTCTTGCAAACAAAAGTTAGGAGAGCTGCTTTTTTTTCTTATATCCAACTTTATCATCACTTTTCAATATTTCACATTGAATTTCATTATGCTTATGTATAAATATATAAGATCGTGCCTATTGTTTGAATGTATACAAAAACTAATGAAGATATTTGTATTATGAATTAAGAGTCTTTTCTATTATTTTGTAGAGTCTAAAAATTTATTTAAGAAAAAATCATCAATATCAAAAGTGAACACGTACTTTTAATATGTGATTGTAAAGAAAGACCTTAGCCTTTACAGAACTAGTAATTATAAAAAGAAGTTTATAGAATAAGCAAGTTACTAGATAAAACTTATGTCAGCGAGCAAAATACAAAAACATTTAATAAAATTACCTTATATAAAATTGATGAGATTTTAGCTACTTTTATAGCTTATTTGTTAAGGTTTCAAGTCTGGTTTTTTAAAAAATGAAGATATTCTTATGCATCAATATATCATCCATTTTTTTTTTTGTAAGTTATATACTAATGGATATTAGAGATAAAACATAATTAATATTTGTCACATAGCTGTCAGCGTGTCTGGATATCACTATACACGTTAAATGAAGGTTTATATAAACATTTTCATGTATTCATTATATATATTGTAATTGATAACTATAACTCTATCAAGGATAAATTTACAAATTTTTTTTTCTTGTTAAATACCAAATATGCACAATAGTTCATTGAGGGTTAATATAATTAGTAACGATATAACATTAATCGAATGGAACTGTTGAAACTAAATTTCGAGACACGTGAGTTGTACACTAGTATTTTTTACTTATCACAATTCAAAGTGTGGCTCTTGTTTTAGCAGAATAAGCACCTACAAGCAAACAATATGCGTATGTTTATATAGCAAGTGCTCTACATAAGAAAAATAAACCAGCAATTGAACAAGAAGTTGGCTTAATAAAGGTGAGCGCTTTATCTCTTTAGATAATCAAATTTTTGATATATAGATAAATATAAACTCAAACTAATACATTGTGAAAAGTAGAATGTTAAAATATTTATTTCAATTGTCTTTAAATGATAACATTAAAATAGTAAAGTACGCTTGATAAGAAGCAAAAGATAATGTAAAAAATTAATGATTCATAAAAATTGTGACCATGATCAATATATTGACTCTAGCAAAATTTTATACTAAGTCAAAATTCTCTATATATTCATACAAGAGTATATATGTTGTATTAGTTTTGTTGTGACACAGTCTTCCACTATATTATCAACCATTCCATGGACAGGTATCTTCACCAGCAGCTATACCACTAAAACTGTTGTTACAGAACCAAATGGCTCATTATCTACCATTCCATTAGTTATTGTTGAAACACCTACTTTCAATGGTTGGAACTCTACCTTCATTACCACCAATACTGCTACCGATATTGAAACTGTTACTTGTACTGATTTAGTTTGTGAGCAACAATCCACCAATGGTCAACAACCAAAGCCTACTCAATCTGCCTCCGTCAGTGGATCAGGTAACAATGGTGCTCCAAGTATGTCTACTTCTCAGCAATCTATTGAAACATCTGCAAATCATGTACCAAGTGGTATGAAAACTACTTATGTTACCGGCTCAGGTGGAAATGTTGCTTCCAGTGTCACAACTATCGCCAGTGTTGTGCCTTCAATTGAAATATCATCAGCTTCTCAAACCCCAACATTGATTACTACCGCAGATGAAAACAAGGCTTCTTCCTTAAAAATTGGTGGTTTATTAATTTTGCTACTGCAATTTATTTAATATGTTTTCAGCATACTTATGTTCGTTAATTAGTTATAATTTATATATGTTTATTTAATATAGCTTTTCTTCTTTTTTGATATTATTTTTTTTGCTTGAAATTATCTGAGCTTTTTAAATTTAGAGACATTTTTTAAAGGTTTGTATATATAATATTTGAAGATCAAATACGTTTTTAAGGCCTTTGTATAGTGGTTTTGTTCTAGAAACAGCAAATTACGTTTGTTTTCACGTGACTTGAATTTTTCAAAAGCCAGAAAATTGTTTACATATCCTCACGTGATATAAGTTATGTTAAATATAAAAGTTAAAATGTGTTTACATTTAATAAAAATAAAAAATTGTTGTATTTTAAGATAAGCTTAATTTTCAAATGTAAATATATCATGTGCAAATTTATATGAGTTATATTTCACCGAAGGATTACGTATCAAAAAAAAAAAATCACATATTAGTAAAACAGCATATATAATAATCATATCAAATTGTTGGACAT